>JARWLC010000012.1:74046223-76446223 GCA_033318265.1 Phyllotis vaccarum
TGCCGTGTCTTTCCTTGCTGGCGAGAGATAGGCGCGGGACAATTGGTGCGGAAAACCCGGGAAAAACACCATTTGCACCGTCAGGATTCAGAACTGCGGACAGGTTACTGGGAGAGGTATGTCTGAACTGAACTTTGGTTTGGGACTTTTGAAAGGATTTTTTAAGGCCTTGAGGCTTGTCTTGGCAGTGCTGTTGATTTTAGAAGATAAAGCCTGTAAAGATCTGATAGCTAAAGGGCGAGGCGTGATAGAGAGAGTTCAGGACAGCATGTCAGAAACCGAGCGCAATGTGAGGTTAGGCGCGCGCCGTAATACAAGGAAAAAGGACCCGGTAAATATGGGACAATTAAAAAACCAAAAACTACTTCATAAAAGAAAAAGACCCTCCGGTAAAGTAATTATGGAGGAGTTAGAAATACTCGATAAGCAAAAAGGACCCCCCGGTACGATAAAAAATTTGGGGGAGCGAGAGAACCAGAAAGTAAAGCCTGGTCCCCTCACTTTATACCCTGTATGGGAACTCGAAAATTTAAATTTAAAGTTTGGCTCCTCATGGTATGAGGAAAGACAGGGCCTAGGGCGGTTGAGACAAAGACAAACCACGCCCAAGATTCATAGGCAAAGACAGGGCCTGAGTTTTTCTTAGGTGCCACTGAGGCAGCACGACCCATACCTTAGAAAACAGAGGTGCCAGTATGGGTTCCTCAGTGGCCATTGACCTCTGACAAGCTTAAGACAGTGATTGAGCCTGTTACAGAACAGCTTGCTAAAGACATATTTGTAAGCCCTCCACTTCTCCATAGAATATATTAATTGGCTTAGACCTTTTTTGAAAATTCCCACTGCAGATTTAAAGCCTTTGTTTGATGTTTCCTGGAAAAATTGATAATCATTATCCTAAATATCCTTTGTTACAGTTTGGCTTATCACCCTGTGGTATATCCACGTGTTACTTCCTCAGTGCCTTTAAAAGATGGCTTAATTGTATATACAGATGCTCAAAAAATAAAAGGAGTGCTTATATTATAAATTCACAGACATTTTTCAAAGATTTTGGTCAAAAATCACCCCAGATTGTTAAATGTCTAATTGTGTTAGAAGTTTTACAAAAGTTTGATTGTCTGCTTAATATTGTGTCTGATTCCCATTATATGGTAAATGCCTTTCAGTTACTTAAACCCAAGAGGCATTTCACCATTACAAATATGACAGATAGATGTGACACATGTTCCATCCTTTAGAAAGCTTCAATTTGTACATGTCTCTATTGATACATGTTCAGATATTATTCATGCCACACCACTTACAGGAGAAAAAACCATACATGTTATTCAACATTGCTTAGAGGCATA
The DNA here is from genome assembly GCA_033318265.1 of Phyllotis vaccarum. Lineage (NCBI taxonomy): Eukaryota > Metazoa > Chordata > Mammalia > Rodentia > Cricetidae > Phyllotis > Phyllotis vaccarum. The sequence goes on from JARWLC010000012.1 coordinate 74,047,576, forward strand.
GAGCGCCTGGGACAAACCAGCTTACCTCAAGACTGATAATGGGCCAGCTTACAGCTCCCAAAAATTCGCCCAATTTTGTGCACAAATGCAAGTGACACACCTTACCGGGTTACCATACAACCCTCAAAGACAAGGCATTATTAAACGTGCACATCAGACCTTAAAATCCTATTTGTTAAAACAGAAAGGGGGAATATAAATGGAAAGGCCCGGATCCTATTTTAATAAGATCCCGGGGAGCTGTCTGTGTTTTTCCACAGGATGAAAAAAAATCCAGTTTGGATCCCAGAGCGCCTCACCAGAAAAATATTACAAGAAAAAGAGCCTTCGCCTTCTCCAGTTGATGTGTTTTGTGACAGCAGTAGAAGATAATGCCCACCTTCTCTCTGCCAATGCCGGTGATGTATAAAGATTTAGACATAGCTTTAAAGAAAATAGAAGTTGGGGTTAAAGAGAAGTTTATGTTTTAGTTAAAAATAGTTCAGATATATTACTAAAAAATTTCTCGGCAGCCTGACAAAGGAAACAGAGTTTGATAAAACCAAAATTGGCTTCCTTCTGCTCAGGCAGGCCAGATAAAAATTCAATTTTACCATGTAACAGTTGCCAATCCAGAAATATAGGTTGGGCCACGCCTAAAATATTTTCATTTTCTCCCAATTTAACCACCAGTCATTTAGACTATTAGCAATGCTTCAGAAATTATAGATAAATTGAGATACAAATTTGATAATTGCCTTTATGCCTTATGCTGAGATGCTCAGCTTTATTTCTTTGCAGCAGCGGCCCACATGCCACGATTTGTGCCCACACCACCGTGGTTCCCCAATAGCTCGCAGCTATTTAGACAAAAAAGAGATTTTAGAATCTCTGCTGTTATTGTAAAAATCATTGTCACAGCTGCCATGGGGGCCTCAGTGACTGCCTCAGCTAGTGCACTTTCAAAAATAGTGCAGACTGCACAGGCGGTTAACAAATTGTCCACCCCAGTAAATGGCACAGTTGAGGTGTGAGCAATAACTTGCTGGCTTATACATAACCTCTATTCAATATAAAACTTTACAAAGACAACTAATCTTTCGAAAAGCCTCTCTCAATTTTCTTACAGAATTGGTCGTCTAAGTTTGAACAGACCCTTCGTGACCTGCAGATGGCGATCGTCCAGGCCAATTCCACTCGGCTATACCTGTCGCTGACCAGAGAGCTTACTCCATAAATCCCCTCTTCTTCCCCTACTCCAAAAAGTGGGTGGGGGTGGATATGTCTGACCTAGCCTTTTGCGGAGGACTAGTCATTCTTCTCTAGACGGTTTGCAGATTCAGAATCCAAAGTCAGAGAAACAAAACAGTTTCGGCTCAAGCCTTAATGGCTCTAGACTCAGAAACCTCGATAGAGGTATGACTAATCATGCTAAAGCAATAGAGATATTGTGGCTTAGACAGCTCCTACACACCTAAGACAGCCTTGTCTATTGCACTAGGTGGAGCGTTCAGCCCGTGTCCTAAGAGGTATGCTGAGCCAAGGGCATCGCACAGGACATGCCTATGTCCTGAGAGACATATTATCCTGCATAAGGGTATCTGTCTTAATTCCCTTCCCAGCAAAAGGCAGAGGACAGGCTGGGGGCATCTCGATCTGTCGAGGGATTAGGGATGACCCCCACGCAAGTCCACAATGTGTTCTGGGGGATAATCACTGTCTCCACCCTCTTATAGGATTTTCTCGTTGCTTAATATTTAAGAAGGGTGAGATGTTGGAGGCCGCTGGCTCCAGCTCCTCAAGGTGGCACTATTATCTGGTGCTGGCCAACCCGCCTGAGTCAATAGAGAGCACATGCGTTTGGTAATCTCGCGAGACTGGTCTGGTTTCTCCGCCTTTCCCGTGGCGTCATATGGGATTCTGAACTACGACCTATAGGAAGATGTTACGTCTAAAGCGAGGGCCGTTTGGTCGACTTAAAACCGGGTGCTTCCTACCTCGTGGCTCTCTTTCTCTCTTGCTCTGCCCCGCCGTGCGCACAGACGCCGGCCCGGCTCAAGGGCGCCGGCTCTAGGCCACGTGGCAGATGGTCCGGCCCGGACCACGCCGGGGCCTAGCCTAGCTCCCTCTCCCTCACCCTCTCTCTTTCCCTGCCGGCCCTTTGCCAGCTCTCTCTCTTCCCTCTCCATTTTCCATAAGCTAAATGCTCTCCCCCAAGATACATTAAAGTTGTACTGCAGAAGGATCCTCAGTGTGTGCCGTGTCTTTCCTTGCTGGCGAGAGATAGGCGCGGGACATTTTCTGTTTGTTTTCATGGTTTGGTTTGGTTCTAGCTTTTTAAAAAAAAAATTTTGGGGAGGGCATGGTACAAGGATGGGGGCAGATGTGCGGAGATTGGCTCATGAGCAGATTTGGGGTACATGATGTGAACATCCCAAAGAATCAGTTAGGAAATTATGTTTAAAAATATATATTTAAAATGTATAAAATCACTTCTCAGCCTAACATCAAGTATATTTTGGAGAAGCTTGAAGGTCACTATTCAGTCAACTGATCAAAATCTGAAAGACAATGGTTGGTTATGTTAATGTTATTTTACCTGGTTGGGGGGGGGGAACGGGTTCTGCAGCCAACAACCACAACCTCAGACTTGCTGCACAAACCAAACCACCAGACCAATTCTAACAATGGTATATACAACAAAACACTTGACCCAGGCTCTTACGAATGATCAACATCATCAAAACCAAGGGCAGCCTGAGAACCTTGTCACAGTCAAGAGTTTCCTGTCCAGAAGAGACCCTGGAATGAATAAATAACATTAAATAAAAATTAATGGCATCTAGGAGCTGGAGATATGGTCCAGTGGTTAAGGGCCCTGGCCCCTGTTCTAAAGTTACCCATATGGTAACTCATTGCCATCTGTAACTCTTATCCCAGGGGAATTTGATGCCCTCTTCTGGCCCCCAGGACACTGCATCCATTTGATTCACAAACATACAAGAAGGCGAAACACTCAAACATGTCTGTAAGAAAATAAAAATAGGGTTTTTTTTTTTTAAAAGCACATTTTTTGCCAGGCATAGCGACACAGACCTTTAATCCTACCATTCAGAATGCAGGGGCTGCAGATCTCTGAGTTGGAGGCCAGCCTGATCTATATAGTAAGTTCCAGGACAGCCAAGGCTACACAGATCATCAAAACAGGGGTGAGAAACATCTACATAAAACAAGCCAAGATCTGTTAATGAGAAAGAAGAGAGAAAATTTGTATAAAACGAAGTCTAGTTTCCAGGATGTCCCTTATTATTGAGTGAGCTAAACGCAGTAAGACTCAAACAGGAAACAGTTTTCCCCCCTTCCCAGCTGTATTCAATGGCTCTGTGACTCTGACAGAGCCCCATCCTTATGGTACTTTCTCATCAGGACTGCTAACCCGCAAATGATGACATGGAAACTTCCTGTGAAATCTCAGCCTTAGCTTTAGGCTTGTTCCTAACTAGTTTCTATAACTTAAATTAAGTCATATTTTAAAATCTACATTCTTCCAGGTAGCTCATTCATCTTCATACTGCCCATCCTGTTTCCTCCTTGTCTGGCTGGTGACTCTGCCTTTCAAGAGTTCTCTCTCTGCCTGGAAGTCCTGCCTATACTCTCCTGCCTAGCTATTGGCTATTCAACTTTTTATTACACCCATCACAACAATACATTGTCACACAATGTACAAACATTCCACAGCACATCCTTGACATTTGCAGAAGTTGATTCTGAAACTCTGTGTGTGTATGTCTGTGAATGTATACGTATGTCTGTGTGTGTGTGTCTCTGTGTGTGTGTCTCTATGTGTGTCTCTGTGTGTGTATCTGTGTGTGTCTGTGTGTGTATGTCTGTGTGTGTGTCTCTGTGTGTGTATCTGTGTGTGTGTCTCTCTGTATGTGTATGTGTATGTCTGTGTCTGTGTGTCTCTCTCTTTGTGTGTATGTTTATGTTCGTGTGTGTGTCTCTGTGTTTCTGTGTGTCTCTGTGTGTATATCTGTATGTGTGTATGTGTATGTCTGTGTGTGTGTCTCTGTGTTTCTGTGTGTCTCTGTGTGTGTATCTGTATGTGTGTATGTGTATGTCTGTGTGTGTGTCTCTGTGTGTGTATCTGTATGTGTGTATGTATATGTCTGTGTGTGTATGTGTGTGTCTCTGTGTTTGTCTGTGTGTGTGTCACTGTGTGTATGTATATGTATGTCTGTGTGTGTATGTCTGTGTGTCTGTGTGTGTGTCCATGTGTGTATTCTATCTGTGTGTGTGTGTGTATTTGTGTGTGTCTGTGTGTGGTCTGTGTGTGTATGTCTGTATGTCTGTGTGTGTGTCCATGTGTGTATTCTATCTGTGTGTGTGTGTATTTGTGTGTGTCTGTGTGTGTGTATGTCTGTCTATGTGTGTGTGTTTGTGTGTGTGTCTGTGTGTGTATTCTATCTGTGTGTGTGTCTGTGTGCCTTGGTGCTCACATGAAAGTGGGAGAACAACCTGAAGGATCTGTTCTCTCCTTTTACTATGTGAGTCCTGGCAGCAAGTACAGTAGCCCATTGAACCGTGCTGACAGCCCAGAATGTGTATATAATGATAATAATAATAATTTTAAAAAGACTTATTTACTTATTAAATAACTTACTACTTTAATAAGTTATTTACTTATTAAACGAGAGCACCAGATCTCATTTCAGATGGTGTGAGTCACCATGTGGTTGCTAGGACTTGAACTCAGGACCTCTGGAAGAGCAGCCAGTGCTCGTAACCTCTGAGTCATCTCTCAGCCCCATTAATATTTTATTTTATTTTATTTTTCCTGAGGCAGGGTATCTCTGTGTACCTCTGACTTTCCTGAACCAGCAGCCCCTTTTGAATGGGGTTGGCCACTCCCCCTTCAGGAGCCGGATACCCTAGATAAGCATCTTCAGACCTTATCAGCTGACACCCGAATCCCACCACATAGGCTGGCCTCAGATTCAGAGATCTACCTACCTCAGCCTCCTGAGTACTGGAATTAAAGGTGTTCACCACCACTACCCAGCTTATTTTTTTAAGTTTTATATTTTTTACCTATTGTGTATGTTTGTATGTGTGTGTCTGTGTGAGAGAGAGAGAGAACACATTTGCCGATATGTGAATGTGCCAAGGCACACATGTGAGGTTCAAAGAACAATTCATCCCAGCATGTGAGTTCTCGGGATCCAACTCAGGTCATCACGCTTGGTAACCATCACCTTTACTCACTGAGACATTTCAACAGTCCCAAAATGTAGTTTTCTTGGCCTTATTTTTTAGCAGAACCATTTGAAAGGTTGCAGGCATCATGAAACTTCACTCCCAAAGCATACAGCATTAACCCAAGAACAAGAATATTGGCCCAAGTGCGGCAGTTAGAATGAGAACCGTCCCCATAGGCCAATACATTTGAATACTTGGTCCCCCGTTAATGGAACTTCTTGGGAATAATGTAAAGCTCTCAGCTCCTGCCCTAGCCCCATGTCTTGATGATCATGGACCAATTTTCTAAAACTGTAATCAAGACTCAAACTAAATGATTTATTTATGAGAGTTGCCTTGGTCATGGTGTCTCTTCATAGAACTAGAGAGTAACCATGACACCGTGTGAGGATTGTATGTCATTTCTGAGGAAATTAGTATGTGGTTTACTCTCCAGGCCGTGTCCATAATTCTCAATTATCTTTCCAAAATGTCTTCTGTGAAAATAAAAATTACTTTTTGTTAAACATAGAATCCAATCAAGTTCATATATTGCATACGAACACATAAAGTCTTACGGTGTAACCCAGGATGTCCTGGAATTTACTAGATGGACCAGGCTGACCTTGAACTCATTGAAATCCATCTACTTGTGCCACTAGGATTAAAGAGATGTGCTACCAAAGCTACCCCTGAATTTCCTTTTAATTCTTTCGTCTCTTGGTTCTGGAACTTGTCTAGGGGGTGCCCGCCCCCCAGTGATATTGATTAGGAAGAGTCCAAGCTGGTTGCCATAAAAAACAATTCGTGTCATGAATTTTCCTCATTGCCTTTTAATTTTTTACCACCATACACAGGAAGAAGGGTGTACAGAGAACCTTTCTTTAGAACACAAAATTCTAAAGAAAATAAAAGTTGGAGGGAGGAGAGTCAAGACATAGTTCAGAGGCAGAGTCCTCATCAAGTATGTTTGTGGATGTACACACGCACATACACACACACGGGGTGGGGCATGTTGGTGTAGCTAGATCATACCCGTGATGGCTAATCTCCAGTGTCATCCTGATGGATGTAGAGTCACCTAGAAGATGCACCCTAGGGCATACCTTTTCAGGAAATGTAACTGAGAACAGAAAACCCAGCCTGACCATGAACCACACCACCCCTAAGCTTCAGCCCCTAGTTTCTCCCCCCCCCCCCCGTTTCTCACTCACTCTCTTTCCCTCCCTTCCTCCCTCCCTCCCTCCCTCCCTCCCTCCCTCCCTCCCTCCCTTCCTCCCTCCCTCCCTCCCTCCCTCCCTCCATCCCTTCCTCCCTCCCTCCATCCCTCCCTCCATCCCTTCCTCCCTTCCTCCATCCCTTCCTCCCTCCCTCCCTCCCTTCCTCCCTCCCTCCCTTCCTCCCTTCCTCCCTCCCTCCCTTCCTCCCTTCCTCCCTCCCTCCCTCTATCCCTCTCTTTCTCTCTGTTCATCCCTCTCTGCATTCTAACTGTAGAATCCATATGAGCCGATGCCTCATGCTCCTGCCATTGTGAAACCCCTGCCACCATGAACTATACTCAGAAACTATGAGCCAAATAACCTTGCTTTCTTAAATACCTTTGCTAGGTAGTTAGTCACATGGAGAAAAGTCACTTAATGCAACTCTCTACCTGCCTCACAGGGAGCATGAGCTTCCCCTGGTGGGGCTAGACATGTCCCTTTCTTGTGGATGCTGTACAAAAAGGAGCTATAGCTATCCACAGGTACATTTTTACACCCTGGCCTCTGTCCTGTCTTTGAAAGAGTTGTATTCTCTGCCCTGGCACTAAAATGCTATAGATGTTTTTATGTCAAAGGACCCAAATCTCTTGTGACCAAAAGAGCTATTATCACTAAACCCCAAGGAGAAGGTGGAGCTGAGGAAGCATGGCTCAAAGCCAAGAATTGATCCATTTAACCTTGCATGGTATTTAGTTTTGGTATCAAGTGATCCAGACATTTGGACCAGTTTGGAGAGGGTGGTGTTATAAAAGGCCACTTAACTAAACCTAGAAGTCCTGAACTGACTCCTACAGTTCTGCAGTCTCCAGCCCCTGACCTTCAGGTATGTCTGTGTGTCTTTTATGAACGTGGCATTTGCTTCTATATCCTAAATTATTAGAGATGGAGAAATGGGGACCCTGTAGGAACCAAAGGAGGTCTGAGGATTTGCTAGATGCTTCTTAGATGTGGAACTTGGTTTCACTTTTTAACCCACCTCTCTCTCTGTGTGTGTGTGTGTGTGAGAGAGAGAGAGAGAGAGAGAGAGAGAGAGAGAGAGAGAGAGAGAGAGAGAACACCGACTCTCAGAGGAAGAGTTTCAGGAGTCAACTGCCAGCTCTCTCTTTCCACCATGTAAATTCCAAGGATCAAATTCAGATTGTCATGCTTGGCACCAAGCGTCTTAAACCACTGAGACATCTCACTGGCCCCCCATCTTTAATTAAGCAGTTTCAACTAAGCTATCTCTAAGGACAGTTGCCTTAAAGGGATGAGATAGGAAGAGAATACCCACCTGACATTGAGTATCCTGGACCTGGCTATAGCCTAATTCAACCTTCACGCACAGATGTGAATGGAGACTAATTTTTGGAGATTTCTCTGCTTGGTAACGCTAGAGTGACATTGAAGGAGGGGAATATCACAGGTCAGTGTATCATCCCAGAGACATTGGTCTTCTGTGGTTTGGGCAAGGGGGCATCTTCTGCTCCCTGGCTGTGTAGAGGGAACAGGGAGCCTACACTATGTTGGACCCTTCGTCAAGAAGCCCAGCAAACACTCTGTGGTTGAGGCTGTTGAGGAGCTGTCTTTAGCTTCATTGTTCTAGAGTGGTCATTTGTACCCACTCCAGTCTCAGAGGTAGACGGGAGAGCCTGGGGTGGAAATCCAGACACTAAAGTTGAAAATTCAAGGCTCTTTTCTAGCCCTTGAATTCTGTGACAGGGTCCGGGCAAATTCTGGAGGTCTGTGAGGGTCTATCCTCACTTTTCTGGTGTGTGGATGAAAGCTAAGCGTGGAATGTTTGCCTAGATAAGTAAAAGAATAAGTGAAGGGTCAGAATGCATCCTTAAACACCCCACTCTTCCAGTTTCCCTGCAGGTGGTACAGATGGCGATGCCCCTGTACGTCTCCTTTACCACAGAGCTACTACTGGCCACTGTCATATTCTCTATAGTATTTTGGGTGGTCAGATCTTTAAAAACTCGGGTCCCCAAAGGACTGAAGAGTCCACCTGGACCCTGGGGATGGCCCTTCATTGGGCATATAATGACCCTAGGGAAGAACCCACACCTGTCGCTGACAGAGCTGAGCCGGCAGTACGGGGACGTCCTACAGATCCGCATTGGCTCCACACCTGTGGTGGTGCTGAGTGGCCTGGACACCATCCGGCAGGCCCTGGTACGGCAAGGAGATGACTTCAAGGGCCGGCCAGACCTCTACAGTTTCACACTTATCACTAATGGCAAGAGCATGACTTTCAACCCAGACTCTGGACCGGTGTGGGCTGCCCGTAGACGCCTGGCCCAGGATGCCCTGAAGAGTTTCTCCATAGCCTCAGACCCGACCTCAGCATCCTCTTGCTACTTAGAGGAGCACGTGAGCAAGGAGGCTAACCACCTAGTCAGCAAGTTCCAGAAGCTGATGGCAGAAACTGGGCACTTTGAACCTGTCAACCAAGTGGTGGAATCAGTGGTTAATGTCATTGGAGCCATGTGCTTCGGAAAGAACTTCCCCCGGAAGAGTGAGGAGATGTTGAGCATTGTAAAGAGCAGCAATGACTTTGTGGAGAACGTCTCCTCAGGGAATGCTGTGGATTTCTTCCCCATCCTGCGCTACCTGCCCAACCCAAGCCTCAAGAGGTTTAAGGCCTTCAATGATAAGTTTGTGCTGTTTCTCCAGAAAACAGTCCAGGATCACTTTCAAGACTTCAACAAGGTGAGACGGGGAAGCAGGTTGTAGGCCTCATCAGCACCACAGGCCCAGAGAACAACTCCTCAAATCCCACTCCAAAGTACTCAGCGTGCCATACGCTGCCATGGCCTAGGGACACTCAGAGCAGCTGTGTGACCTGTAGCCACCCCTGTTCCTTACAGCTCCCCTCTGGGGACTTCTCCCAAGCCCAGAAAGCAAAGGGATGTGAATGGAGTCTTGGCAGAGATTTGCAATATGAGGTGTAATTAATTTAAAGGCTATTGTTCTGCGGGAACATGAACCACTACATAGGTTAAGCTCTGGTTCATATCACTTTTCTTCCCTGTGGTGACACCTACTTCCTCCTCTGAAACCTGACCCCTGGGATTAGGGGCACATGAAATGACTATGCTCTGTATAGGGATGATGCCAGTTCAAAAGTCTGAGCCCCAGCCTAGTCCATGGAGGCCAAGGCAGTTCCCGGGTCCTGGGGACATATCAAATGTGATGGGGCATGATCCAACATTTGGCCCTCAAAATGCCAATGTTCTCCTAAACTTGTGTTCTCTTAGAACAGTATCCAGGACATCACAAGTGCCCTATTCAAACACAGTGAGAACTCCAAAGACAACGGTGGCTTCATACCTCAGGAGAAGATTGTCAACATTGTCAATGACCTTTTTGGAGCTGGTAGGAACCACACCCCTGCCCCTACTCACATCTGCTGCCATTTATTCTGACCCAACCTATCAACTAACATACATGACAACCCCATGTCAGTGACACAGGACAGACACCTGCCCTAGGATCAAGGAGTGAACATGCTGTGTTATCACCTCCCAGGAGAATCTCACCAAGGCCCACTGCTTTTTGTGGCTTGGGTTTCCTCACCTGGAAAAAAAAGGGGGGTTTTAGTGCCCAGGATGCATGCTGTAATTTCAGCCACTGATTATGTAACCAGTTTCTATTAAGGTCTTGTTTGTTTGGATTTTAGAATTTTTTTGTTAGGCTTGTTTTATTTGAGACAAAATCTCACCAATGTATCCCAGGCTGGCCTCAAACCTGTCTGGGACCCCCCTAGTGTTCAGATTCTAGGTACAAGCCACGGTGCTTGGTTTCAAGTTTCTGTTGCGGACTCAGCCTTCCCCTCGGGATATCCAGGGGTAGGAGCCAGAGAGATAAACAGCCCTTCTTCCATTTATGGCACAGTTTGTAATGATTTCCTTTTCTCTACTCCCTGATGTCCAGGATTTGAAACTGTCACAACTGCCATCACCTGGAGCCTTTTGCTCCTTGTGAAACATCCCAATGTGCAGAAGAAGATCCATAAGGAGCTGGGTATGTGTTGGTCCCAACAATCTTGTCAGAGAAGCCTTGAGGCTCCAATTCTCTTGTTGATTTACAAGAAAATGTTTATGTGTAAGCTCTAGGAACAAGAAATGCACCACTTGTCCAAATAAGGTGTGTGTGGGTGAATTGTGGGATCTCAGCAACGTGAATAAATATATTCCAACATAGAGTGACACTTATATAAGAGAGACACACATGCATTGGACATCCCGAACATCCAAATAGCTCTGCCTCTGCTTTGCAGACACAGTGATTGGCAGGGATCGACAACCACGACTTTCTGACAGACTTCAGCTGCCCTATCTGGAGGCCTTCATGTTGGAGATGTACCGATACACATCCTTTGTCCCCTTCACTATCCCCCACAGGTAAGGCCCTTGTCCTGGGCCCTCAACGTTCCATACTGTTCCTCTACAGAGCTCCTCATCTCCAGGCCCAAGTCAGGCAGTGTCTCACTCCTGACCCTGGTAATTTCAGCCTCTTACCTGGTCAGTCTCTGGTCTACCCAACTCTTCCCAACCACTTACGGTCTCAGCAGTCACTCACCTCCGCTTGGATTTTTCTCCTTATGGATATCTTCTGTTCCGCCAGGCCTTCCTCACTGTCCCTCACAAGGGCAATCCAGCCACTTGCCAATTTTCCTTAAGCTGGACCTTCTGCCTGGAAAGACATCTTTCTATTTCTCTTACTCCCAAAGTATACCATTGTCCAAAGTTAATACTGAAACAGTTAATACATGGCGCATCTAGAAGCTTCTTTTGGTTCATCCACCAAGTAGAGCTTCATCCCCTGACAATTTTTTGGACTTACTGCCCAAGTTCCTTGATTGTGAGAGTGGACAATATACCTCTGCTCACACCTTAGCCTGGTAATTCCTGCTAGAAAATCTGCAGGCTCCCCAGGGCTGATTTCTTGGCCTCGGGAACTGTCTGAGTGCTCGTCTGAGCACATGGGGAGTCTAGAACACAAGCATTGAAGTTGAAGAACAGGATCCCAGAAGAGGGAAGGAGCATTGCCCCATGACCCTGCCCTTCCTGTGATCTCCCAGTATGGGGCCTGGAGACTGTGGTAGTCAGATCCTGGAATGGAATGGAAAGAGGAAGAAACCACACCACAGCTTCTCCAAGCCCTGGGCTGGACAGGGCTCTCTTCTCTCCTCAGCACAACCAGGGACACATCATTGAATGGCTTCCACATTCCCAAGGAGCGCTGTATCTTCATAAACCAGTGGCAGGTCAACCATGACGAGTGAGTACATGGCCTGGGCGGGAAAGATGAAAGTTCAGCAATCAGGAAGCTTCCCCACCCCCTCAGGATTGCTCATATAAAGAACAGCACCTCATTGCTAGATAGCCAAGTGACAAAACTTAGACCTTGTTTCTCAAAGTTCAGTGTACAGAAGAACTTACTATGTATCTGGTGTGGATAGCAAATGCATGCAATCCAGCCTATTCGGGAGGCTGAGGCAGGAGGATTACAGTGAGTTCAAGCCATTGTGGACTCATGGGGAGAGACTTAGGTTAGCCTAGGTTACATGCCTGTCTCAAGGAAGGAAGAAAGAAAAAAGGTAAGAAGGAAGGAAGGAACAAAGGAAGGGAGGGAGGGAGGGAGGGAGGGAGGGAGGGAGGGAGGGAGGGAGGGAGGGAGGGAGGGAGGGAGGGAATGAAATTGACTAGGAAGGTCGCCATGCTTCAAGGTTGCCTAGATAGACTGGATAGATAATGAGTACCTCAGATGACATGTGTGAATGGCCTAATGATCTCCTTGGAAAACTTCACTCTAACTTGTAGATAGGAAATCCATCTTAACCGGGACATATTAGATTTTGGAACACCATTCATATTTGTATTGTCAATTTTTAGTCCAGAATAATAAGCATAAGCAGAGCGGGTCAGTGATCTCCCTTGTACTGAACTTCTGGGAATTGAGAAAGAGGGAGATTAATAAAACATTATTCCCTTAATACAACAAAATAGAACCAGTACTATAGCTCACTGGTCGTGTATGTGATATTGAAGGCCCTAGGTTCAATTCCCCAAACCACATTTTAAAAAAGGAAGTAAGACAGATAATAGTGCAGTGGTGGCCAACAACTTTAATCTGAGCACTTGGGAGTCAGACAGGTGGATTTCTGAGTTCAAGGCCAACCTGATCTACAGAGAGTTTCTGGACAATCAGGACTACACAGAGAGGGTCCCTGTCTCAAAACAAAACAAAACAAAAATCCACTGTCTTAGACCACAGAATGGTTCAGCACGTAAAGACATGTGCTGCAACACCTTTTAACGCTCCGAGTTCAGTTCCCAGACCCCCACGTGGTAGAAGGAGAAAAATGAACCCGCAAGTCGTCCTTTGGACACACACATAAGTAAATAAAATGTAATTTAAAAACTTAAAAAATAACCAGAATACACTATCTTCAAGGTTGGTCATTATAAATAAAATCTTATTTTTAAAAAGTACTAATATGGCTTAGCTCTGTGTAGGTCTGTGGCTAGAGTTCTGCCCAACTGTGCACAAGGTCCTGGGTTTGATCCCAAGCACCAGGAATGGTAGCACATGCCTGTAATCCCAGCACTTGGGAGGTAGAGGCAGATGGATCAGAATTTCAGGCAAGGTGACCCTGGAGTTCAAGGCCAACCTTAGACACATGAGACCCCGTCTCAAAGCAATCAAACAAAAGAACCATAACAAGAGGAGACAAGGGCCAAGTCTGGGACCTTCCCCACCGCTTTCGCTACTGAAAATCTTTCCTAACACTGTGTTCTTACAGACACTAGGAGGGCCTAGCTACCCTTTCCTCCCCCCAGAGCCCACCAGCTTCCCTATCTGTTCGTCTTGCAGGAAGCAGTGGGAAGACTCTTTTAAGTTCCGACCAGAGCGGTTTCTCACTGATAACAACACAGCCATCAACAAGACCCTGAGTGAGAAGGTGATGCTCTTCGGCTTGGGAAAGCGCCGGTGCATTGGGGAGATCCCGGCCAAGTGGGAAGTCTTTCTCTTCTTATCCATCCTGCTGCAGCAGCTGGAGTTCAGCGTGCCACCAGGCACGAAGGTGGACCTGACACCCACCTATGGGCTGACCATGAAGCCTAGGACCCGCCAACACCTCCAGGCACGGCCACGCTTTTCCAAGTGAAGATGGCTGAGGCAGGGAGGAGGCAACCATGGGGCAATCCCCTTTGTTTCTCTCTCTTCCTTTTTAAGTAACAGCTATTTGGAAGTACAATTCTTTCGCCATAAAATCACCTCCAATCAATTTTACTGGCTAATGTGGTCTATCCATCTCCCCCCAAACCTATACCCATTAGAATTTACGACTATTCCTCTGAACCTATCTCCCTTGCCCCCGCAGATGACAATCTGGTTTCTGACTCAATAGATTTGCCTACTCTAGCCATTTCACATAAACCCAATGCTTTAAGGTCTGTGACTGGTTCTTTCATTTACCACGGTTCCTTCAAGGTTCACTCATGTTGACATGTAGGTTAGTAAGCCTTGCTTTCTTAGGTCCCAGGACTCCAGCAGGCCTCATTCTGTTTCTTCATAGTTAAAGGAGGGAAGTTCTTTCTGCCTTCTCCTTCCTCTCTTCTTATAGGACTTGAGTCTTTGAATACTTGAGAGGGACAGAGAGGAAGGAATCCAGCCTCTGATGGATATGTGGCTCCTATGCCCTATCCTATAAAGTAGAGGGTATGAATTTCCATGGTCAGGGGAATGACAACCCCAGATATGAGGGTGGGCTGGAGAATGAAAACAGAGACATGGGGAGATGATTCTGTGGGTAAAAGTGATTGCTGTGCAGTCATGGGGACCTAGGTTTGAACCAAGGATTTACATAAAACAGGGGAAATGGCCATACCTGCCTATAACCCCAAAGCTGAGACAGAGACAGGTAGATCATGGGAGCTTACTGGCCAGCCTAGCCAAACAACCATCTCCCAGGTTCAATAAGTAATCCAGTCTCAGAGCAATAAGGCACAGAGTGACAGAGAAAGACCTACGACATTCTCCTTGGCCTCTGAATGCAGACATGGGTTGGGCATACACACCCCTATATGTGAACATACACACACACACCAAACATGCATGCACACATACACACAAATACATACAAACACACAGGGGGAAGTGCAAATACAAGTCACAGAATAGAAAATAATTGCAAACATAGTTCTGATAAGAGGTTAATGTCAGGTTGTATACAGACCTTCTATAATTCATAGATGCCCAGTTCAAAAGTGGGCAAGACCCTGAGTCAACAGTTTTCTTAATAAGACATACTATTGAGGCTGGAGAGATGGCTCAGTGGTTAAGAGTAGTGACTGCTCTTTCAGAGGGACCGAGGTTCAATTCCAGCAACCACATGGTCACTAATCTGTGGGATCTGAGATCCTCTTTTGACTTCCATGGGCACCAGATATGCATATGATACACAGATACACATACTGGCAAAACACCCATACACATAAAAATAAACATTTTTTTTAAAAAAATTATAATTGGCCAATGAGGGTAAGACAAGGCGTCTGATATCATAAGTCATTATGGAAACATGAGTGAAAACCACAATAAGGTGAGGCGAGTAGTGAACACCTGTGAGCCCAGTCCCTCAGAGGCTGATAGGAGGGTCACCTGAGCCCAGGAGTTCAGCATAAACTTGGGCACCAGAGCAAAACCCTGTTTCCACAAAATCAAATTTAGCTAGATGTGGTGGGACATGTTTTTAATTCTAGCACTTTAAAGGCTGAGACAGGAGGATCTTTATGAGTGTCAGGCCAGCCGAGGCTACATGTTGAGACCCTATCTCTATAAACTAATAAATTAAAAAGATATCCATGACACACTCTGTAATGTACAGTGATAGTCCATCATGAAGGGAAGCCAAAACATGAACTCCAGGTACAGGAACCTGGAGTCCACACCTGAAGCAAAGGCTATGGAAGAACACTGCTTACTGGCTTGCTCACCATGGATTGCTCAGTTTGCTTTCTTATACAATTCGGAAGCACTTGGCAGGGAGTGATACCGCCCACAGTGGATTGGGCCCTCCCACATCAATCATTAATCAAGAAAATGCACCATACACATGCCCGCTGTTCAGTCTAACAAAGGAGGTTCCTCAATTGAGGTTCCTTATTTCCAGGCAACTCAAGCTTGTGTCAGGTTGATATAAGCCAATATTATAAGGAGAAAGTCAATAACTTTTAAAATGGAACATAGTAAGTATTGATGGGAATGTAGAAGAAGTATAACCTCATATGTTGCTGGTGGAAATACACACTGTACACACTGGTTCAGCTGTGAAAAAATGATTCAGAAGTCCCTCAGAAAGCTAGACACAGATATATCATATGAAGTGGTCAGATCACTCCTGCTCCCGCCTTCCCTTCCGGGACAGAGTGCATCTCCTCAAAAGTTTGATGCCTGTAAAGTCTTTCTCTCAGTCAATTTCTGTGAGGCATTTGGTCACAGCCATGAGAAAGGCAACTTACACATGTGGTAAGCTCACAGAAAGGAACTGTTCAGCCCTGAGTAGATAAATTCACAGAATAAGAACAAGATTTCCAAAGGTTCAGAGGAGGCAAGAATGAGGAGCTGATGTTTTGTTTCTGTTTTTGGATTTGGTTCTTAAAAAATATAGTTTCTGTTTAGAATTCTGAAAGAATTCTAGAAGGGATGGAGGCCACTGTTGTATCGCACTACGGATGTAGTTAACGCCAGTGAACTGTGTGCTTAAATGGTAAATGCAATATATATTTTCTAACAGTTCCATTTGTTAATTTGCTTCGTTTTGTTGTTTGGTTTTGTTTTTCTGAGATGGGGTTTCTCTGTGTAGCCCTGGCTGTCTTGGAACTCGCTCTGTAGACCAGGCTGCCCTCACCTGCCTCTGCCTCCTGAGTGCTGGGACTAATGGCCTGTGTCACCATGCTCTCTCACTTCCTGTCTGCTTTCTTTAAGACTCATGAACCAAATACGCCCTACAAGTTATAATTCTCCAAGCTGAAATAAGAAAGAGCCAAACTTATTTCCTAAGAGGAGATTCCAATGGTTATTGCCCAGCAGCCTAGAGAGCCATCTCCTGGGTTTTTTGTGGCTTTAAAAATTACTATTGGGGATTACATGTTTTAAAAAATATTGTTGGTGCTCCTAACAGCTGGTTAAGGTACTAACAATAAGTGACTGTTAAATGCTTAGCTCTAAATGGAACAACTGTATGGACCCTTTGAAGGCTTAGGGAAGAGGAAGTGGAATGTAATAGACAGGACAAATATTAGTAGATTATTGGATGTATCTATAAACAATTACTAGCCAAATATGAGCCATGGACAATTAACACTTGTATAGATGCTTGTATATTGATGTAAATATACAGTTATTTTATATGTCTGCTTGAGATAATTTGTATGTTAACTCAAATTCAAATCTAAAATTATTTTATATATCTAATGTAATTTGTATATTGATAAAAAAAAATTGAATCTGTAATTTCCATATTTCACATGTGCTTCTGCCTCTATTTAAAATATTTTGCACATTAATACATATTAAACATGTTATTATCATTTTCACTATGCAATTTCTGCCTCTGTTTAATTATACTAGTCATAATTTACAATTATATTATTATAATATATACATATGCTCTATTTCTGTTTAAAATGTTTTGTATACCTCTCTTTACATATTTTATATAATGACATATATTTAGGATACTGTTGTCATTTTACACTATACATTTACCTTTGTTTAATGTTTATATAATTGTCATACTTGAAGTCATTATTCAAAAACTATACACCCATTTCTAAAGTGTCTATTTTTACTATTTATGCTTCAGTGTTTAAGATGATAAAAACTGCAGATCACAGTTACTTAAGTTTGCCATGAGACAGCCATGTTGTATAATAAAATATGTCAGGTAGACAAGAGTCTCCAACCACTTTATAGACCTAAAAAATATAACATTTAATGTTTTGTTATTTAAAATCTGGCTATACGAGAGACACAATAGCTCCTGGCATTACTGTTCCTTCCCAAGATAATGTTGGTCATCAAAGACACTCCACAAAGAGTTTGTCCTCCTTGGTGGACAATGGCCTATTGGGCAAAACAACTGCCCTAGCCTGACTGCTGACAATAAATACACTGTCCAATCCAGACGTGCAAGATAAAAGATAAAAACTGCTAAAACCCAAGACAAGATAAAGCAGTTTCTCAAAATATCCTACTTCTAAAGAGATCTGTCAAACATCCTAGACCTATAGCCAAAATAAATAAATAAATAAATGCTCCAACTTTACAAAAAAGCCATGAGTGACTGTCCAGGCAGCTGACTGCCACTGTCCTCTCCTAAATCTTGAAAGCTACTCTCTTGTGCTTCCAGCTTATTCAGGTAACATATTTTCCTTTTCATGTCTTTAGCAAGATAAAAGACTAAATAGTTAAAGTTACTACCAGCTAATACCTTAGCTAAGAACATTCAGATATTAGATTCATATTATTCAAGATAAACAACTTTAAAATAATCCCTATATATAGCCACTTACCAATAGTCTAGACATTTAAGATACATCTTATGTTTGCCATTTGTTAGTTGTAGTTGACCTCATTTATGTTACTGCCCTTCCCTCTCCTAGACATTACCTTATAATTATTTCATTATATATAGTCTTATATTTAGGGTTAAAACTTCCTTAGTTAGACAAAAAGGGGGAGAGGTAGTGGGATTCAGGCGTTATTAAGGGAGACTTAGAGACATAGCTTCGGGGTCTCAGGACCCTGAATGGGGCGTGGCCAGCCCCATTGAGAACCCTTCTTCTTTGTTCCTGTGTTTTCAGGGAGAGGATTGGCACCATCACAGCCTGGGACAGTTCCACTCTACAAGAATTGCCTTAAGGTTCAATTTCTATCAGTGAGTGCTTATATAACGTCTTAATAACTCTCAGTCCTTTATATGATCAATTGCAGATGAATAATTCTGAAATAGAGTGAAGACTGTGAGAGCTGAGAAAGTGATGGGGGCTTTGACACATCTTCATGTAGTTTACTGCTTAGCCCTTGGTCAACTCATACAAAGCTCCAGAGAGATAGCTCAGTGGTTTAGAGCAGGTACTGCCCCCCTGAAGTTTCATTTCCCAGCATGCTTTTCAGGAGACTCACAACTGACTGTACTCCACCTCCAGGGAACAGAAGCCTTGACCTCTGTGATCTCTCTCTCTCTCTCTCTCTCTCTCTCTCTCTCTCTCTCTCTCTCTCTCTCTCTCTCTCTCTCTCTCACACACACACACACACACACACACACACACACACACACACACGTACATGGATAAACACGGGCACAGAGACACATGCAGAACTATACACAATTTAAAAATAAGATTGATCTTTTGGGGGACAAAAAAGTAATAACATTTAGGAGGTAAAAGCAGGACCAATTCTGGAGGAAGGGCAGAGCCTCTTTCTGGAGTTCCACCTGTCTATGACCTGCCTATCTTCATACTCAAGGCAAACTCCTCAAGGAATTCCAGATAGGAGGTGACCCAGCTCATCTCTTAGACTAAGAAGGGGCACATCTCTGCCCTGGGCAATCTCAGTCTAAAGTGAGAGACTGCGGTGCCCCAGATTCCAACTGATCAGGCCATAACCCAGCCCTGGTCATCTCAAACTGGAAAAGGGAGCTAGAGCGCCACACTGAAGAGGAAATCCACCTGCTCAGAGACAGCCCATTAAGGAGGATAAGCCCAGCCCTTGGAGTGCTGGGAGCAGCGGCCTTGTTCAGGACCCCTTACGGGGGCAGAGATGTGGCTCCAGTCTGAGGGGGCATGGACCTCCCTCCACAGCCTTTAGCCTAATGGAAGACTCTCTGGGAATGATAGTCAATCTTTTTATAATATATATTAGTTAGATTAAAATAATAACAGGTTTTAATTATGACTTTGTCATGGTGTGTTTGAGCATATTCACCCCCATTATTCTCTCTATTTGACTGAGTTCCCTCCTCTTGCCCACCACCTTCTGATTTCATGAGTTTGTACACTCTCTCTCTCTGTCTCTGTCTCTCTCTCTCTTTCTCTGTGTGTCCGTGTCCTGACATGTTTGACTAGGGGGGAGTCCTTACATAAGCACAGGTGAGAGTAATTTACAGGAGAATGGAAAATTTCCAAGTGGCTAGCCATTGAAGAAAATAGTTCTTCCTCCTCTGGGAGCCATTAACTGTCAATATCAGGAAAGAATGGTCCTTGTGATCTCTCCCATTTGTGACTGAATGTTGACTGGCCTGGTCTTGTCGAGTAATCACAGCTGCTGTGAGTTCATAGGTGCAATGGCCATGTCATGCCTTGCAAACATTTCACATTACCCTATGGCTTCCTCAGCCTCACAGATTTTCCACCTCCTCTTCTCCAAGCCTGCAAAGGGTTGATACAGATGTACCAACCTTGCATGTGTACAACCTTACATCAAATGATACATTTGAGATTGGGAAATCAACAGTTACTTATTCTTAATACTTCGATCAGTTATGAGTCTCTGCATTCACTGCTGCCCGCTGTAAAACCAGCTTCTCTCATCAAAGTGTGGACATAAACAAAAGAATTTAGAAGGTGGGTTGACAGCACATCCATTCAGCAAAACTACAGCAGTAGCGATCCCATCTAAGCCTGAGTTCACCATCTAGGAACTATTGATGGCAGGCCTCCAATTCAAACAGAAAGTGGGTGGGCCTTAAAGTTCTGCCACTATTTTATAAGTGGGAACATATTGGTGGTTAATATCGATTGTTAACTTGATAGAGTCTGGAATCAACTAAGAAACACATCTCTGAATAGTCCCAAGAGTGGATAGGCAACACCCTCCACTGGCAGCCCAGACATAAAGAGGTCTCTGGGTAGGAGGCTGGAGGGATGGCTCAGTGGTTAAGAGCACTGGCTGCTCTTCCAGAGGACCTGGGTTCAATCCCAGCACCCACATGGCAGCTCACAACTGTAACTTCATATCTTCTGGCTTCTTGGAGCACTAGGCAAACATGTGGTACACAGACGTGCATGCAGATAAAGCACCACTACAATACATATATAATTCCTAAGGGAAAGCATGTGAATGAAGAGAAAGATTAAAAGAAAAAAAAAGCTGCTATTTTTCTTGCTCGATTTCACTTTTTGTTTGTTTGTGCTTTTTGGCTTTGTGGGCTTGGTTGATCTGTTTTGAGACAGGGTCTCACCATGTAGACCAGGCCAGCCTTGACTAGAGAGTCTCCTGCCTTTACCTCCCAAGTGCTAGGATTAAAGATGTTTACCACCAACATGCCTGGGTCCACCCTTGCTTCTTGCTGACGAGGGTCTCCCTAGCTCTTATTATACAAGCCAAACCATACTTCATGATATATATTTACCCTAACACTGCTGTTCCTCTGGAGAGCCCTGACTGATATACTGGGGTACCATGGTGGTACATATAAACCCTTAAGAGGCAACAAGCAAGTATCTCCATACTTTTTCAATCCAGATTCAACAAGGCTCAACTGTGAAATTTCAGGACAGATCTGTTGACTGTCATCTAATGGTCATGGACCAATCTGACCGCACATGGACTGGAGTTGGCCTAAGCTTCTCACGCACACCTGGCCAATCTTTAACCAGGTAGCCTAGGGCTCTGCTCTGGCCAGAGCCAAGGTACGAAGAATTGGACATAGAGACTTTGCTCCTTCACTCACCACTCCTGTCTCTGACAGCTGGCAAGAAGCAGATGGAGCCAGTTCTGTCTTGGTCTGTTTTAGGCAGTCCCTAGGCATACATCATCTCAGCTTGTTCACAATCCAGGATGTGGGAAGACACTGAATGTTTCACCAGAGATGAACAATTTGGGCAAAAAAAAGAAATGGTTAAAAAAAAACAAAAACAAAAACAAAAAACCCTGAGGTGGGATCCTGCCTCTGTCTCCCTGTGGAGGTAGAGGGACTTCTCTGGACCCCATATTCTGTACAACTCAGATTCCCAGCTCTTTATCTTAAGCAACCAATCAGATCTTTCCTTTAGATTGCTTAGGTCAGCCTCCACCCCCACCTCCAGTATTGGGAATTGTAATTCAGTGATGGGACAAGGTAGGGTTTAGTCACAATATCCAGACCACCTTGGGGTAAACCCAATACAATAGTCCCAGGGGAAATGATGTCACAGAAGAAAGCTTGCAGAGGTACACAGAGTAGCTAGCCAGTGGTCATCTTTCTGATTTTTCTACTAGCTGTGAAACCCAAGCTCACTTTAGTTCTCAGGGAGACCTAAAGACCCCGAGAGAGGGTCTGTTGACAGTTCCACAGACCAGCGCTTCCCTGCAGCTTGCCCTTTCAGAAGGAGCTGTGGCATGGGGTCACATGATCATTCCTGGTGCTTTTATCTCCCCCAGGATGCCTTTGGTCCCTATGCCGTCACTTTGGTCCCTACCAATCACTAAGTTTCCTCTTACCCAGATCTGCCATGTAAATTTCATCCTAAGGCACTTCCCAAGCAAGGATTTTCCAGTTGGCAAAGGAATCTATGGATGAGGTGAACTTTCTGTAACCTGTTCAAGTGAATTATCTGCACTGAGGAATCCAGACACTGCTTCTCCCAGAACAGGGTTTATAGGGCTCAAGAGTCAGCCCCTGAGTCTCTCCTTTATTAAGAGCTCCCCAACTCTCAGTGAACCACCACCACCCCTGCGGTCACCTAAGGTCCTGCTTTCTGATTATCCCTCTACAGAGCACAGTGTTTCCAGAGTCCTTCTGGTCTGCCCCTCTCAGGTCATACAGTAGGGACATTTATAGGAACACACCTGGTGCAGCTCATGCTGAGAGGCAGGCAGCCTCTGGTCTTGGGCTTTAGAAGGACAGTACGGTTGATATGTGTTTGCTTTTTCATGCCCTCCCCTTCCTTCATCTCTGTGCTTGGGCACAGTAGTTAAAAAGGTGTTCCACCTCAGCGGAGACTGGGAAGTAGAAAGTGATAAGCAGGTGGTTGGCTCAAATTCACTAGCCTGTTGCATAATCTGAATCTTGATTTTCTCATTTTGCAACTGAAGATAATAAAGCCTACCTCACAGGTCTGGTAAGAGGCTTAATGAGATAGTATGTATAAAGTGTCAGGCCTCAGGTGAGTAGACACATACACACACAGCAGAAATTCTGGGAAAGGTGTTCTCGGTGGAGGAGCAAACCCACATGCTTACCACGAGCAGCTGTGTACACCTCAGGCACACATGTGAACCAGCATCCCCGGAACTTGTACCCTTATCACTGGGGTCTTGCCAGGGCACAGGCTCAGCTCATTTCCTCCCACTCTTACCCACCCAAAAACTGGCGAGAGCTGGGAAGGGTGATAGCGTGCCAGGGAACAATAGGTCCACAACCCCTTCCTGCCCATCGCGTGAGAAGGAGCTTTGGGAAGGAAACTCATCTCCCAGAGGGAGAGGCCACCGCCCCCTTGTTGCCAGCCCTTTGGGAATTTCAGGACCCTCTCTCTCTGTTCCAGGTCTTGCTCCCTTAGCCTCTCTTGTCTATATCACCTGGAATGACCCCCCCCCACACACACACACACACTTTCCTTCAGAGAAGAGCATTCCAGCTAGGCATCTCTGTCCACAGCTGGGTTGGATGCCTTGCAGGAGGCATTTATCTTTGCTCTCATGTGTCTCTGTGTCCTGGCCCAGAGCAGTCTCTGTGAGCGCTGAGCACTGACCAACAGAAGGAATGGCCCAGGAAAGGAAGCCAAATCCGGAGACCATTGGAGCCTAGAAGCCAAGCCAGGAGAGATGAGAGACAGCTTAGCACGGAGAGGCCAAGGTTCCTGCCTTTTCCGTAGGGACATAATAACAGCCCTCAAAATACCTCAGAGAGGATAGCGTTGACTCTCGAAGTAAGGCTACTTCAATACTTCCAGCATTCAGTCCACCATTTTATAGATGGAACAGCATAAGCCCTTTTACCTACATGGCCGGCTCTCCAAGCATCTCTGCTTTCAGACTGGGAGCCCTTACAGACAGGTCAGGGAGGAAGGGCAGCTCTCCTATCTGTCCACATCCAGCTGAGAGCTCAGAGGGACCCCACAAGGCAGGCTGCTGATCAAAGGCTCTGGGGTTCCTTTTCTCCACACCAAAGGCATAGCAGAGGCTGGAGGACTGGCTGAAATTATCCCTGCCCTAGGCCTTCCTGATCTGGGCCGGTAAAAACAAAACCCCATAGCGCGTAGGAAGATGCTGAAGTCTAACATTGTCCATGTATTTCCTCACACTTACTATCCCACTGTCACTCCCAAGTCCCTGTGCAGGACCTCTACTCCTCTGTGCATGGATTTGATGCCACCAGTTCTGAGTCTCCACAACCTCAAATGTGACCATTGCCAGGGAACAGAAGAAGCAAAGAACGCTTCCCAAGGTTTCCCAGGTCTGTAGGTTGCCTCCTACAGCCACCCCCACTGAGTTCTCACCACTCAAGCTAGAGGCTCCTAGGGCGCAGGGATGGCAGGCACACCTACAAACTCATGCCCAGCCTCAAACACATACACACCTGCCTGGCATGCTGACCCATTTGAATGCACACCTGGTGTATTCACCCACAGACATATATCTGGCTACACTTGCCCATATGCCTACAGGGAAGTAGACCCTGTACAACTCAGACCTTGTTCACACATATACACGTATACTCTCTCTCTCTCTCTCTCTCTCACACACACACACACACACACACACAGAGAGAGAGAGAGAGAGAGAGAGAGAGAGAGAGAGAGAGAGAGAGAGAGAGAGAGAGAGATTAGTGTGGAATATGCAACTCCATATCCCACTTGGCCGTGCTAGAACTCTCACAGGTGGCCCCAGGAAATACGAGCCTTTCTTTTTTTCTTTTTTCTTTTCCTACTGGAGATTAAGCCTGAGACCTCACCTAGGTTGGGCAGTGTTTCCACAACTCAGATTTCTAAAAATTTACTATGATCCTAACACACATGTGGAGGTTCAAAGGACATCTTCTAAGAGTCAGTCTTCTCCTACCATGTCGATCCCAGGACTAGAACTCAGGTCTTCAAGCTTTGCAGCAAGCACCTCAGCTGCTATCTTGAAGGCACATTAGCTTCGTCTTGTTTTTCAGCCATGTGGTCCAGGCTGGCCTAGAACTTACTATGTAGATGAGGCTGACTTTGAATCCTTAATCTTCCTGCATCCATCTCCTAAATGCTGGGATTACAGGAGAGCCACCTCCCTCTTCTCTCTGTCTCTCTCTCTTGACACAGTCTGTCCCTGTTACTGTGGCTAGAACTTGCTGTACAGACCAGGCTGGCCTCCACGTCACAGCACCCCTCCTGTCTAAGCCTCCACAGTGCTAGGATTAGAGAAATACACTTCACAGCGATCTTAAAATGAAAAAAAAAACTATAATTTTTTTTAATTGTTGGCAGGTTGAGGGTAAGGCCCATGAAATTCATGGCACTCCTATCTCAACCTCCTGAGTTTCAGAATGATATGCAAGAATCAGCATGCCTACCTATAAAGACAGTATCAAAACGCCATTATTCTTCCATTCATGTACTTGCTCACTTATTTGTTTCTTTTGGATTTCTTAGAACAGAATCTCACTAGGTAGAACAGGCTGGCATGGAACTCAAAGCCAACCCGCCCCCCATCCTCCCAATTGCTGGAATTACAGACAATGTATTGCATCACTGCACTTGGCTAAGAACTATGGCAAGAGAAAAATCTCTATTAAAAAACAATTCATGTGCCAGGAGGTGGTGGCATGTACCTTTAATCCCAGGACTAGGGAGGCAGAGGCAGTCGGATCTCTGTGAGTTCCAGGACAGCCAGGGCTACAAGTGAGTTCCAGTACAGCCAGGACTGTTTCACAGAGAAATTCTGTCTTGCAAACAAAAAACAAGCAAATAAATAAAAAGTATGATTTTTACCAATCAGCTTGACATGCTTGAAATGTTCAGTAAGATTGCTGGCCAGAGTATTGAAAACCAAGCAGGTGGTCAGTGGAGCATATTATAATCCCAGCGTGTAGGAAGTAGATTCAGTAGGACCCAGAGTTCAAAGGTATGCTTAGCTACATAGCAAGGCTTTTAGGCCAGTCTGAGCTACATGAGACCCTGTCTTTTAAAGGTGTGTGTGAGAGATGGCTCAGAGCACTGACTGCTCTTCAAGAGGACCAGAGTTCAATTCCCAGCACCCACATGGCGACTCACACTGTTCCTAACTCCAGCTCCAGGGCATCTTGATTTCCTCACACAGACATACATGCAAGCAGAAATACCAATGTACATAAAATGCAAATGAATAAATAATGTTTTAAAAAGTGATTACGACATGACTGGGGCCAGTGGCGTGATCTAACAGCCCCAGCTAGTTGAGAAGGTGAGGTGATAGATTCACTTGAGCCCTGCAGTTTGACAGAAGCCTGGGACAGGATGGTAGATGAATGCACCGGGCCTGTTCAAGGACTTCGTAGCAGTTGTCAAAATCAAAATGGAGGCTCAGCTGTAGAATACCTGCCGAGCATGCTGGGGGCCCTGGGTTTTACTGCCAGCAACATCAGCAAAGTCTTGCCAGGGTGGTACAGACCTGTTATCCCAGCAGTTAAGAGGTTGAGGCAGGAGGATCAGAAGTTCAAGTCCAGCCTAAATTATATGAGACTCCATCTCTAAAAGAAAAGGAAAAGAATGCATGAATGAAAGCATGATTGCTTTTGCCGAGCATTACAAGGTCTAAAGTGAAATTAAGGGGAAAATTCACAAATGGTTAATAAGGGAAACTGTTGACAGAAGACTGCCACAGCCACCACCCCACACAGACTATAGCAACCTCACACAGAGACCATCTGCCCTGCCGTTGTCTGTTCAACCTTGGACAGATGCCGCCCTCGCTGTTGGTCCTGTGGCCAAGGATCATTGCACCAACAGGACTTACGAAAGTCTCTTTCCACCTTTAACATCGGCTCCTTGCCCCAGTCTCTTTGAAAGCACGCAATTTACTGTGACACGAGTATTTCTGTGCCAATATGCTCCTCCAATAAACGTATATCGAAAGGTCGATTGTGGGCGTGAAGTTGATGTCCCAGGAATTAGGAGATGGAGGAGGGAGAAGCTGAGCTTCTGTCTGGGAAAAAAAAAAAAAAAAACAAAACAAAACAAAAACCTCCAAGAGCCAGAAGTGGCAGCACACACCTTTGATCCGAGCCCTCAGGAGGCAGAGGCAGGTGTCTCCCCCTGAATTTGAGGCCAGCTTGAGGTACAGAGAGCAGGGTCCAGGCAATCCCAGGGCTACACAGTGAGAGATTGCCTCAAAAGAAAGCAAGCAAATATAAAAAGTCTACAGAGATGGCTCAACGGTTATAAACTATGGCTGGCCTTGCTTCTACAAGACCCAAGTTCAATCCCAGCATCCACAGGGCGGCGCATAACTGTCTAACTCCAGTTCCAGAGGATCCAATGCCCTCTTTCTGACCACCACAAGCACTGTATACATATGGGCGCAGACAGACCTATAGACAAAGACATCCATACACATAAAATAAAAACTAATGTCTTCTTTCACAAACCATAAAACTAAACACTAGTATCAACAGCAAGAATTTATGTTTGGAAATTCTGTGCTATTTAGGATGGCTCAGTATTCCACTAAAGCCAATAATAGTTCAAAAATGACTAAAAATTGACAGACCTACATAAAGTAATACGATGATGTGAAGATTTTTCCAGACCAACACATCTGGCCTTGTTACCACTTAATGTTTTCTTTTTTGTTTGTCTATTCTGTTTTTTAATATTGTGTGTATTGGTGCTTGGCCTTCGTGTATGTCTGTGCTCCAGATGTGCTTAGTGCCTTTAGAGGCCAGAAGAAGGCACTAGATCACCTAAAGTGGAGGTCCAGATGCTTGTGAGCCACCTCACTGCTGCTGGGAACCAAACCCAGGTCTTCTGCAAGAACAAGTTCTCTTAACCCCCTTTGTTTTTAAGACTGGAACCTTACCATGTCCCAGAGGCTAATCTATCCTCCTGCTTCAGACTTGTAGGCTTACAGCTGCTCACCACTGTGCCCCATTCATTTATGATTTTTTGTGTGTGTGATTGTTTGGTTTGGGTGTGCATGTGCATGCGTGTGTGTATGTGTGTGTGTGTGTTTTAAACTGCATATCCCCAGCTGGCCTGGAACTCATGATTCTCTTGCCCCAGCTTCCCCAGTGGCTTTTTATGCTTTTCACAGTTATTTAGTTGTGCATATGTACGCACATATTCAGAGGACAACTTGCAGAAGTCCGTTCTCTGTATGGGTTCCCACTTGGCTGCAAACACCTTCACCTACTGAGCCATCTCACTGCCTACAGGGAAGGTTGCTGTTCGCTTGTTCGCTTTTGAGACAGAGTCAGGTGTCACTTTCCTTGGTTCCCATTTATATTTGTTTTTATTTTTTGGTGTTTTTTTTTTTTTAAAGAAAGTTTCTCTCAAAAGACAGGCCTGGAACTCGGTATATACTGGGCTTACTTTCTTTACTATCTGTCCCTGTAATAAAACACCACAACCCAAGAAAGTCAGAGTAGGAAGGATTGATTTAGGGTTTACTGCTCCGTCACCACCATGGTGGAAGCTAGGCAACAAGCACATCACCAGCAGCTGGGTGCTCACATCTTGATAAGCAGGAGGCAGAGAGGCATGCCGGAAATGGTGTAAGTCTTTTGAAACATCAAAGCCCACTTATGACTCACCTCCTCCAACAAGGCCCCATCACCTAATCCTTCTCAACCAGTTCTGCCATTCTGGGACCAAATATTCAAACCTATAAACCTATAGAGGCCATTTTTATTCAAAACATCACAATATCCTAGAATGATGTTGAACTTCCAATCTTTTTGCATTTACCTTCAATTGCTACAAGTACAGGTGTGGTTTGTGCAGTGCTGGAGGTGGAACTTAGGCTTTTATGCATGCTAGGTACCAACTGAGCTATATTCGTTTAAGAACGGGCATATGCTAATGTATGCAGAGAAGAAAGATGTACAAAAGTGTCTTTCTTCTCTATGGAAGGTTACAGATGTCTATGAGATGGAGTTTGTTATTGTTATTGTTTGTTTGAAGACGAGGTCTCTTGATTATGTAGCTTAGGCCGTCCTGGAACTTGCTTTGTACACCAGTCTAGCCTCAGATTCACAGAGATCTGCCTGCTTCTGCCTCCTGAGTTTGGGATGGAGATTCCTGTCTCAGTTCTAGGAGTTAAATCCAGTGCCTCTCCTTTGGTAGGGAAGTAATTAACCCCTGAGCCAGATTCTGAGACTCCCAGCAGCCCTTTTTCCTCACCCCTGCCCCAGAAGGGGAACCTGCCTCAAAGTGTCCCTTCAAATTCAACACTTTTTCTATTAGGACCTGATGTTCAAAGGAAACTGCCCCACCCTCCTACCTTATGCACACCATAATTAAAAAATCAAGCCAGCTAGCCATCCATGGAAACACACACCTGTAATCCCTGCCTACAAGAAGCTGAACAGAGCCTGGCAGTGGTAGCATATGCAGTGATCTCTGTGAGTTTGAGGCCATCCTAGCCTAGTCTACAAAGCAAGTTCCAAGACATCAAGAACTATTAAAAAGAAAACCCTGTCTTGAAAACCCCAAAAACAACCAAACCAAACCAATTAAACGAACAAAACAACAAAAAAGGAATGCTGAGAGGCTGGAATGACAGCTCGGAGATAAGGGCTTCTCTAGGCCCCTGGGGCTTAATCCAGTACCTGGCAGGTGAGGATTGTCTGAAACTCCAGTTCCAGAAGATCTACCCTCTTCTGGCAGGCCTCCTTGCACATCAGGCATGCATATGCTAGAAATGTGGTAGATGGGCATACATGGGGTCAGGAAGAATCACTGAGAGCTCCAGGATAGCCTGGGCTACACAGCAAGACCTTGTCTCAAAAAACACACAAGCAAGCAAAGTAAGAATCATCTGGGCTCCAGGCAATGGTGGCTCGTGCCTTTATTCTCAGCACTCAGGAGGCAGAAGTAGGCAGATCTCTGAGTTCCTTGAGGCCAGCCTGGTCTACAGAGGTAGTTCTAGGACAGCAGCCAGGGCTACACAGAGTGGGGAGAGAGAAAGAATCGTCTCACACCTTAGGTCCCAGCACTCAGCTCAGTAGGCAAGGGTTGTCAGTCTGAATTTTAGGCCAGCCAAGGAAACCCCATCTATAAATAAACAAATAGAATGGGGACTGTGATCTGTGGGGAGAAGAAAGGTCCTCTAGCTGATGGTTTTTGTTTTTGTTTTGGAAACAGGATTCTCACTCTGTAGCTCAGGCTGGCCTGGAACTCATAGAGATCTGTTTGCCTCTGACTTCCAAGCACTAGGATTAAGGATATGCACCACATCGCCCAATTAAACTGCTGGTCCTGAATTCTCAAGCCAGGATCTGCCCTTAGCTTTCACTGGGTTGGGCTGTAGTAACGCTAGTGTGGTCTGTGCCGCCCCCTTGTGGTCATTTGAGAAAACTGTTTCCCATAGTGGTTGACCTCTACCCACAGACCCCATCCCAAGTAGGCAATAAGATGTAAGGTTTGTCTTATAAATGCAACTTTAAGGTAAATCTCAAGTCTTTACACCACCCCCAAATTCTGTAGAAACTTATAATGGTGGTCAAAGCATGTACCCCATCCTTCTCTGCATTATTTCTTGGCCCATTTTTGTAGAACAACTTGAAACAGAAATTCTTTGCTCAGCCAGGTGTGATGACACATACCTGAAATCCTGTCACTTGAGGGAGTGAGTCAGGAGGATTCAGGTTTCACAAACCAGGCTGGCCTGTGCTTGATACTGAGAATTTCACGGTAAATCTTAGGATCAACTAACTACATAATTTAGAAAGACTCAAACCATCATCAGCCCCAGGAACGTGGGGAGCCACAGTCTTCAGGGCCCCTCTGGCTGCTGACTGGGGTGTCCTGAACTACACCTTTTCTCCCTCCAGGTGCTATCCCTATCCCTCTCGCTTTAGCCTCCAACACACTAACCAGGACGAACCTATTCCCCAAGAACCAAGAAAAACGCAGTGGGAAGAAGGGGTTAAAAAGCCAAAGAGGAAGAATAAGAATAACAAAATTAAGAATGAAAATAAGGAGCTGGAGGGATGGCTCAGTGGTTAAGAGCACTCTCTGCTCTTCCAGAGGACCAGGGTTCAGTTCCCAGCACCCACATAGTGGCTCACAACCATCTCTTACTCCAGTTTAGAGGATCTGATGTCCTCTTCCGGCCTCCACAGGTGTGTGTGTGTGTGTGTGTGTGTGTGTGTGTGTGTGTGTGTGTGTGTGTGTGTATCAAGTATATCATATATATTATATGTGATAGACATACACAAGCAAGCAAGCTGCTCATACACATAAATTAAATAAATCTTTTTTAAGTAAACAAAAAAATAATGACAATAAGAAGAGGGGGTTGTTCCTTGTTTAGCTCCTTTGCGGTGTCTCTTCTACATTCAAGACTGAGCCAAGTTCCTTGTGGAGGTGCCCGGCCTGTACTGGTCCTCCTGGTGTTTGCCCCCACCAAATCCTTTTTTGCTCGCTGAGAATGTAGATATCCAAGTGCAGAGTGGAGGTCTGAGAGATGACAAGAATCTGCAATGAGATCTGGCGCCCTCTTCTGGCCTGCAGATGTACAGGAAGAACATTGTTTACATGCTAAATTATCTATATTAAATGCAGGGTTTAAGTCTTGTACTACCATGACACTTCTGGTCATTTTCAGAGCGAAGTCCTCAGAAAGAAGCTGCACCTACAAAAGCTGAATCGATTAAGATTTGAGCACTTGGAAAAGTTGAAATGTTGCAGGTCCAAATCATAACTACATTTTTTCTTGAGCCTTTCATTTGGACAGCTTCTTATTGTCCACCCCTATGTGTGACCTTACATAACTATTAGGTGAGTCCTTTAGGGATGTATAAACGCACTCCACCCTCCACCAACCCGAAAGCTAAGACGCAGGTGGCATTTGAGGCCTAGAGCAGAGAGTTCCCCAATTTGCTATAACCCAATACTTTATGTATTCACCCATTATATGAAAGGAGTCTTTGCTTATGACTTTCTTAGTTCTGTTACTATATTCTTAAAAACTTCATGAAACTTACTGCCACATTGGAACAGGGACCCTGGGGCAACCGAAGTCTATGTTTCCAAGTCAGGAGAAATTATCTCTTATCCCCCTTGAGATAAGAGGCAGGGGTTTTTGGTTTTGTTTTACATTTTTTCTCAAGATTTTCTTTTATTATTTTTAGACACGTGCATGTGAGAGTATCTACAGGCCCGAATGTATACCCAAGTGCAGTGTCCACCGTGGAAGCCAGAGCGTAGGAGTCCCTGAAACTGGAGTCACAGACACTTGTGAGTCTCCTGATGTGGGTGGTAGGAATTAAACTGGGCTCCTCAGCAAATTTCTCTTAACCACTGAGTCATCTCTCTCGCCCGTGTTTTTGTTTGGTTGGGTTTTTTTAAATACCCACAGAGCTGATCCTGGGCTTGTTGGTAGCTTATGCTGTTGGTGGAGAATTGCCTGGTAGTGTGCGACACCCCAATCTGGCCAATTCCCCAAACTGCCTCTCAAAGGGCTTGTGTCCAAGCCAGATCTTAACAAAGCCAGCTCAGAGCAGACTGTAAAGCCTGCCTCCTTCCTACCTGTAGGATAAAAGGGCCAGTCAAATAAACCCACCCTGACCCTGAAACCGGAGCCAGCGAAAGAAACACGCCCTGGCCCTAAAACTAGAGCCAAAAGGCTAAAAGGAGCCAGTGAAAGAGACACATTCTGATCCTGAAACCAGAGCCAAATCTGCTCCTGACCGGCTGAGCAGAAAACCAACCAATCCCTGAGCAGAAAACCAACCAATCCCTAAGCAGAAAATCTAGCCAATCTGGAGCTTGTCCACGCTCAAGGGGATTGAAATCCAACCAGGTCCCACTCTGAAAATGTCCCTGGAAAAATTTCTCCCCTGAGAAGCCCCTATATAAGTCGAAGCCTGTTCCGTTAGCTGCCCTTTTCCACCCGGCAGAGGCGACCACCCTCCTGGATTCCAGCGGAGCAGAGTTGTTATTCTCTGGAGGACCTGAGCAGAACTGACAACGTCGCTGCCAGGGCAGAGTTGTTACACTGGAAAACCTTTCCCTGGAGCAGTTTTGAGCTGCTTTGCTTGCAGTGACTTCTAGTATTCCTTGGCTCCCGACTGCCAGGATCCCTCGTCATCCAGGCTGCAATGCTTACACTATCCACCTTCCCTACTCCTCTCTTTCCCACTTGATGACCGGGGACCACGGGAACCAGAGTCTCCTGCTCAACTTCCAGCAGGCTGCGGCACTGGAGTGATAGATAAATGAAGGCTGGAGGCAGGGTGGCCAGGCACCCCTCTCCTCCAGCTCATAGCCCATGTTTGTGCTTGCGTGCGGGCTCTGACTTCCGCAGCTACTATCAGAGACCTTTCCTGGGGCAGCAAGGAAGAGGTCAGAGTTTGCGCAATTCTGTACATCAACCTCACCATACAAAGATGATCTAGATGCTACCATCTTAAAGTGAGAGGTAAGACATCCAAAGTGCCCTCCTCACTTGTCCTCATTTAAAAAAAAAAAAAAAAAAAACTGAGCTGATAAGCAACGCCAGAGCCAGGGGCCAGTATGGCAGTTGCCTTAGGATCAGGGAGCAGCCCAAAGGAGGGACCTCACGGACTCCTGCTACCCTTGTGCTCACCTGGCTGTCCCGCTCGAAAACACTAAAAATGCCTTTCTGAGGTCAGACAGAGTCCTTGGGCGTGGTTTATGGAAATGACTGTTCCCTCCACTCTGTGGAAGAATGATTAGTGCAGCCGCTCTTTCCGGAATATTCTTCCCGCTCTATCTAGCTGCATCCTACCCTCATCCATCTAGACTGGCTCCGGCCAGTACAGACCCTGG
Source organism: Phyllotis vaccarum (assembly GCA_033318265.1). NCBI lineage: Eukaryota > Metazoa > Chordata > Mammalia > Rodentia > Cricetidae > Phyllotis > Phyllotis vaccarum. The sequence continues at coordinate 74,081,006 of JARWLC010000012.1, forward strand.
TGCTAGTCGAGTCTGCAACAGCGTTTCTCCAGGCTCTTAGCAGCCTAGCTTTCTAGAATAGGTGTGCGTTGTCAGAGGAGCCCATCACTTGGTCTGGTACCCCCCCCCCCCCCCGAGTAGAGTCATGTGACTTTGTCCTTTCTGGCCAGCCTCTTCTCTCCCTTTGTGGGTCTGGGCTTTGGACACCAGAGGGCGCTGTTGCTTCTCATATCTGACGAGAGTAGTGGCTAGCGTCATCAGAGACCAAACCTGTGTCTAACAAAAGTCAGGGGGAAAGTAATGGCATCGTGCAAGGAGAAGACAATGGCATTTATCTACCACAGCTCTGACTCACTCTAGAATTCCCCTTGACGAATAATCCCATCACTTGAGAGAGTAAGGAATGAGCATCACCACAAATTCGCTAGCCAGGGCAAACATCTATGTCATCTGGAGCTACGGAGTGAGCTCAGTCTCAAAATATTAGTAATATTATTATTAATTCTGTCGATAGAATTTTTTTTTACTGGTTGTTGGATTTTTGTGGGGTTGCTTTGCTTTGAGTTCTTGTTTCCTGTTTGTCTCAGGGAGCCTGTCTGGCTGCATTTACTATATGTAGCTGAGAATCTTGCTCTTGAAGCCTCCCTGTGCTGGATTACAGGCATATGTATTGTTAAAAAACAATCTCTGAAGGAGATGGGTGAGCTGACACATGCCATGATGCCAGCACTTGGAAGGCAGAGGCAGGGAGATCTCTGTGAGCTCAAGAGTAGCCTGATCCATATAGAGTTCAAGGTCGGCCACGGCTACCTAGAGAAACCTTGTCTAATGATGGTGGTGTTTATCAGGGCCCAGTTACTCAGGAGTCTGAAACAGAAGAATTGAAAGTTCAAGGCCAGCCTGGGCTACAAAATAAGTTCAAAGCCAGCCTTGGAAAGTTAGTTAGATACTTTCAAAATGAAAATTCAGGGTCTAGAGGCATGTCTAAGAACACTGGCTGCTCTTCCAGAGGACCTGGGTTCAATTTCCAGCACATGGCAGCTCACAACCATCTATAACTCCAGTTCCAGGGGATCTGATGTCCTCTTCCTGCCTCCAAGGGCACTAGGCAGGCAGGTGGTGCAAAGGCATGCTTACAGGCAAAATACCTATACGTATGCAATAAATAATAAATTAAAATTAAATAAAAGTTCAAAAAAAGACTGAGGCATAGCTAAATTGTAGAGCACTTGCTTGTTATGTGGAAGGAAAGGCCCAGAACTTGAACAGGAAGAGAAACAGCCTGGCACTTGCCACAGAAGACGTCACTGCATCTCCTGCAGCCTCAGCCCATGGGAGTGGGCTGCCTAGTGAGTAACAGTCAGGGTCTAAGTAACAACAGAAAGTGACCTCTACTAACATCAGTGGAGAATAAATAAATAAATGAGCTGCAGACAGAACTGGGGAGGCTGCAGGCACCAAAGGCCTCCAAGTGTGGTTTGAACAGAATGGCCACCCCTGGCCTCTCAACTTCAGCTGCCAGGAGGAACAGTCTCCAAGTCCTTGGTGCCTGTGGCACAGTCCTCCCCCCCCCCTTCTTTCTGCACCCTCATATTAGCTGCCTTGAAGCACCAACACAGGAACAACCAGCTCCTTCCAGGCTGGGCCTCAGTCATTTCAGATAGCCATCTTTCCATCAGTCCCTTCATTCAGGTGAAGGCCCTTTCCCTGCAGCCCTGGGAAGGGCCTGCTCCTGCCAGGCAAGTTTGCCATCTCTTTGAAGAAGCCCCCTCAGTGCTCCATGGCTGTGTCAGAGTGGAGGTACAGAGACAAATGACAGGCTGGGAGCTGCTGAAGACTACAGGGTTCAGGATGGAAAGTCTCAGGTTATCTGCATGACAGAGGATGCCTCTGGAGGGCATGAGGTTAGTCAGAGTTGGGGGTTCAAGAAGATTGACAGGTGGAAGGCAGACCTGTCTGGACCGGGGAATCCGGCAACCTGAGGCAGGAATGACAGCCAGAGATTTCAAGGAGAGTTTGGTCGTTCTTTTATTCCACAGGTGTGTGCTGCTAGAGGCGGCACATCACCTGCCCTGTGGAGACAGAAAGGGACCAGCCCCTGGCCTCACTGGTTCCTCACTATTGGAAGGAATCCCTAAAAGGCTTAAGGACAGAGGGCAAAAGACCTTTCCCTTCAGGCCTCAACTCCCTCTCCCAGGAAACATCCATAGTCCTACATTTGTTCCCTTACAGCTCCACCCCATCCTTCGCCAGACAAGGGTCTAGGAGGTACACTTCCTGGGCAGAAGGCTTTGCATGTGATTTGCAAAAGCTGGGTTTGAAGCAAACTTCTCTCCTCTCAGGCACCCTGCCTACTCCACCCTGCCCCATAGCCCGCCTTTCCTGAACGGAGCTCCCCAGGGCCTCTGCCTACCTTCCCCCTACCCACCCAAGTCCCCTGAGCAAGCCCCAGCAGCGGCTAAGAGGCTTCCAATCAGCAGGCAGAGCCTGGGGATTTCTGGGTTGGGTGAGTCCATCATAAAAAGAACTCCCTGCAGCTGGGGCCTCAAGAGAGCAAGAAGGGGTAAGTACCAACCTGCAAATGACTTTGGGAGTGAGAACCAGGGGTTCTCTAGCCCTGCCTAATAGCTGCCATTCAGTGTCTTGCAGAGTAGTAACTGTCTGGGTCTTTGGAGAGTGGATGAATGAGGTTTTTTTCAGTTCCTCAGCTATTGTGGGTTCAACAACAAAAGCTCTGGCCCCACCCTGCAGAGGCCAACAGATCTCTGAGAGGACTTCAGGGAAGAGCAAGACTACAAAGCTGTTCCAGAAGTGAAAGGGAAAAAAAAAATACATTTAACTTCCAGTGAATGCCAAAGCATTGGGCTAAGCCACACTCAGGCAGAGCACTCAGCCCAAGTCTGCTCAAAGCTGTGGCTCTCTCTGCCTTCTGAGAAATGACCCTCCCCACTCCCCTCCCCTCCCCACCCCACTCCCCACCCCACCCCCATCGCCGAGTTGAGAAAGGCTCAGTGTTGGGCCAAGGAGAGGACTCAGAGGGCAAAGGTGCTTGCTGCCAAGCCTTATTGTTTGAATTCTATCCCTGGAACCCACACTGTAGAAGGAGAGAGAACCAACTCTCAAAAATTACTCGCTCAGATACCTTCTTCCCACCCCCAAAATAAAAGTAATGACTTTTTAAAAGCTTCAGTGTTAGCCTAGGAGTACAGATGAGAAGTGGAGCACATGACTAACATGCAAAAGAGCCTGGGTTCCGTCCCCTATATTGCAGAAGCTTAAATTGAAAGGTCACATAGCTGGGCAGGGGAAAGTCAGCCCTCTAACTAGGAAGCTGATAAAGCAGAACTTCTAGATGCCACTGCGGGTCCTTCCTCCCTACCAGAGATCTGATGACCGACTGAATTAATCTCTCTTCAGTTTCTTTTTCTGCAAAAATGGGGCTAGTAATAATACTGTATCAGGAGATTCACCTGTAAAAACAAAATGCTGGGCTGGGATGGCTCAGTCCGCAGAATGCTTGTCTAGCATACATGAAGCCCTGGGTTTGCTATCCAGACAACATAAACTGGGCATAGTGACCCACACCTGTAATCCAGATCCTTCGGAGGTAGGAGAATCAGAATTTCAAGGTCATTCCCCGTAATATGGAGAGAGTTCAAGGCCAGTTTGGGATACATAAGATTCTGTCTCAAAAGTAAATTAAGTATATAAACAAATATCAGCCATCATCATCATCATCAGTGATAAGGTGCCTAGCAGAGAACAGCGTGGGATAAATAAAACCAAGTCCCTAGGTGTCCAAGGAACAGAAGCTGGAGGTAACTGGCAGCCTCCATGCCCATCCGCCGCAGGACCCTCCACTTGCAAATGAGGAGTCCTACGGATCACCAAATCTAATTCTTAGCTATGCAGGCTGAGCATGAGGCTTATTGCCCAAGGCCTTGCTGATAGAGACGATGGGGTCAAGGCCATGGAACAAAGCTGGAAAGGCAGACACAGCCCAGGCAGGTGCCTGTCCTTCCCACTACAAGGGAAGTCAGCCCAGCCCCTTTGCTGTGTGCAGTCCAGCGGTTGAGCACTACACAGGGGCACCTGCCCTGCAGGAAGTATGAGACTTTGCTGGAAATCTGTCTTTAATCTTGGCTTCCTGTTTTCTGCCCTGGGGACGCCCAGAGTGGCTGAGTTTCAAGCTACTTCACACCAGCTTCTCTAAACTATCATCTCTGAGTATAAAAACTGGGGGAGGGGAAGAGGCAGAGAGAAGGAGCAGAGGCTCCTCCCTGCCAGGGAACCATGGGAACACACTCCAGTAAAAATGCTAAAGTTCTGGAACCCCCTTCCCCGCAGCTCTGCATGCAGCTGGGCCATCTGGTCCTTTCACCCAAAAGCTGCCAGAGTCTTTGACTCCATCACCTTCCCCAGCCCCTCCCCAGCCTTTCTCTTTTCTCCACTGTCCTGGAGCTAGCCTCATCACCAAAGAACAAGTGGCCCAGCCTGGGCACACAAATCTTAAATGCTGCTTTGATTTATCTGTATATTACAGGCAACTCAGACTCATCCGGATTTGAGTTCTTTAGTGTTTCCTGGCTGCCTCTGCCCCGACTCCAACTCTCTGAGTTCTCTCTTGGGAAAACCCACATCTCCTAGGAGCTGGGCTATATCAGAGGGTCATGAGGCTTCATAAACTTTCCTCATGGACAACTGACCCTGGACACTGACTGTCTACTTCTTTCTATCTGTTAACCTTTGCCAGGAATCATGACCCTCTTTGCCATGTAGACCATGCAACACCCCTTTGCTGAGATTTGTGAGTTTGCTATGGTTTTCTTTTGTTCTGAGGCAGGGTCTCACGGAGCCCAACCTGGCCACAAACTTCCTCTGAGGTCAAGGATGTCCTTGAAATTCGTATTCTCCTGTGTGAATATCTCAGTTTGGGGATTTTAGGTATGGATCACCATGTCTACTTCATGCTGTCTGGGGATGGAACTCTGAGCTGCATGCTAGGCAACTAAGCTGCATCCTGAACCTTAATCAGTATACACCTCTCCCCTTTACTGGCCTTTAAAAGTGTGTGTGTGTGTGTGTGTGTGTGTGTGTGTGTGTGTGTGTGTGTGTGTGTGTGTGTGTGTGTGTGTGTGAGCTTTTTGGTTCTGTCCATTGGGTGCTTCTGGCCTTCATGCACTGTGGCTGATCAGACTGGTTTTTCTGTTTGTTTGTTTGTTTTTTCTCTTCTGTTTTGTACAAGAACCATGGTGTTCTCCCCAACCCCCTAGACTCATCTCCAGCATGAAGATCTTAGCTAGCAGGTGTTCCATATTTGTTGAGAGGGAATGAGTTCATGAATGATGAATTGGATATTAGCCGCTTCTTACACTATCCAATTCAGGCTTTAATCCCCAAAGGCTGGAATTCAGGAAGGTTAAATTTCTCTTCACTTTGCTGAGAAGAGGTGGAGCCAGGATTCAAATACAGGTTTATTTGATTTCAAAGTTCACGTTCTGGGCCCCAGCACACTTAGGAAGAGTCGAGAGTGTTTATGGGTAAAGGAAAATATATTGGTGGGGAAATTGGAGCAAAGATTTAGATACTTTATTCTGATGTCCCTCAAGTCCCCACAGCCTCCCCACTACCTAGCCCCCTTTTTACTAACTAATTCAGACATACTAATTCAATCTCTCAATCCCCTCCTTCCAGAAGGTTTTGCAAGCTGCTAAAGCCCCTTTCTTCAGGCTGAGCATCACTCTGCCCTCCCCACACAGCTGGGCCCATATTATCATTCCATCTTGACCTCAAAAGAAAGCAAAGCCACACACTTGCTGTGTGTGTGAGAGAGACTCAGACACAGACACACATACACAGACACACTCACACACCATCACTCCAGGCCTGCTATCTTGCTGAATCTCTACCATCTCTCATGAAAGAAGTATGCTCTCAGCCTGATCTGACAGGAGAGGAAACAGCTCAGAGGCCTTAGATAACTATTCAAAGCCACATAGCCACACAGCTCTTACATTGAGATTTAACCCCAAGATTTGATCCCTGAATCCCTGGGTTGGGATTTTTCCCCCATTATGTCACATCTAGCTCTGAGATCTACTGGATACCTTCTCCCTGGGTATCCCTAGAGATAAGCAAACTGACACAGGGCATGCTGGGTCAGAGGACCAACCTGTAGTCTGGGGGAGGGGAGGCAGGGCTAGAGCATACCCAGCTCCTGATACTGGCGTTTGAAGTTATTTTCAGTCTGCAGTTCCGTCTTTCACAAGACCCTTTATCCTTTACTGCTTTTCTGCCCCTCGGGGTTTTGTTGCTGCTGTTGTTTTGGGTTTTTTTCCTTTTGATTATTTTTTGTTGTTGGTTGGTTGGCTTGGTTTTGGTTTTCTGAGACAAGGTTTCTCTGTGTAGCCCTGACTGTCCTAGAACTCACTCTGTAGATCAAGCTAACCTTGAACTCACAGAGATCCACCTGCTTCTGCCTCCTGAGTGCTGGGATTAAGGGTGTTGGCCACCACCGCTCTGGCTGTCCCTTAGCTCCAACTCTGAGCCAGGGGCCTCACTTCTCCCTCCTGAAGAATCCGTCCCCCCCCCCCCCCCAACTGGCTACTTCCTTCAGTTCTGGTCCTTAGAAAATGCTCCAAGATCTAGAACCTCCGATGGAGTTTCTGGTTTCTCCTTTGTCACTCTACTTCTGGTCTGTGCCCCTCTCAGGCCTAAGCTCTGCTTGCTCTTGTAGTTAAGAGCAAATTGCTTAGGGAGGCTCCTGAATCCTCATTAACAATGGTATATAATAACAGTCCATGCTTAATTGAGGACTCACCACGTGCCACGGCACACCAAACACTTTAAACCTATTAACTCATTTCCTCTCCACAAAACCTTACAAAGTTGCCGGTATTATTTTTGCTCATCTTTTCAAACAACGATGCAATAGGACAGACAGAGGTTAGGTAACTTGTCCAATGTTACATAGCCGTTGACAACTTCCTTATTGCTTCCACGCCAAAAATAAAGTCCAAGAAAGTGCCAAGAGGCTCTTTGGATCTTTGCCCCCGAAGCTTGCAGGAACCCATCTCCGAAGGCTCCCCCTACCCATAGTGTAGTTGCAGCCTGCAGAGCTATTTATAGTCCCCAGAAGCCACCAAGGACTCTCACTGCTCCCTGCTGTTCCCCCATCTCTGTGAAGTCAACCCCTGCACCCTTCTTTCCTGTTTCCTGTGGTCCCTGTACACTACCTTTTCATTTTATCAATTCGTTCTTTGCCCCAGCACTGACTGAGAACTTGACAGAGATAGAGGTCTTAAAAAGTGGACTCCAGAGCAGGAGCCCTGGTAATTTCAGCCCCCAGGACATGTTCGTGAATGAATAAATGCATGCATGCTTGCTGCCACAGAAGTCTAGGCCTAGCCTTCACCCTAGCAGGAGAGCTTCACCTAGAGAAAGTTGGAAAATTGGCGCTGGTGAGCTGGTGGCTCTCTGGAAAGACCGTCGGGAGCCTTCGCAGAGGCCAGCAAGTGGGGGCAGGGCGTGAGCGCGGACACACCCCCCGCATTCCCTCTAAGGCCCAGCAGAGGGCGCCGATCCACGCCCCGCTGCGTGCCGGGCAGGCCCCCTCGCGCAGGCGCGCTGCAGCGGGCGGAGGATCCGGGCCGCGCTTCCTCTCGCCAGGCCTGCGAGCTTCCTCCCATCGGAGCCCGGGCGAGCTGAGGTTGGCCGCCACCGACCAGCCTGCCGCCTCCCCCTGCGCTCTCGCGCCACCCCGCGCCCTGCTCCGGGGGTCCCGCCGGGGTGGGGTCGGAGCAGGGCCAACCCGGGCTGAGCCGCCGTCGGGGCCGTCCCCGGGTCAGCCGTCCCTCCCGCCCCGCCAGCCTCTGGCCGCCCAGCCTCCCGGGTGTGGGGCGCGGGCAACCCCCCGCGGGCCGCAGTCGAACGCCCGGGGCGGCCCCCGGCGGCCGGCGCGACGTCCCCAGATCGAACCTCGGTGGCGGCGTTCGGAAGCGGAACTCTGCCGGGGCCGCGCCAGCTACATTGTTTCCTCCCCCCGGACTCCCTCCCACCCCTTTCCCCCGCCTTTCTTCCCTCCCCGACCAGGGCTGCGCGGCTGGCCCCCCGCCTGTCTGGCCGTCCTTCCTCCCCCTATTTTCGCATCCATACACCTCTTTGTACCGCACCCCCTGGGGACCCCTGCGCCCCTCCCCTCCCCCTTGGCCTCATGGACTGTCCTGCAGGCCGCTAATGCCGACCGCGGTGAGGTGGCCTGGACCGCAGTGCCCCGAGAGAGGTGAGTGCTGGGCGGCCCCGGAGGAGGTGGGTATCCGAGTGTCCCCTGGAAGAGAGGAGGTCGCTTGTCCCGCCTCTATGGCCACTGCTGCCGCGTCCACACCCATCCCCCCTTCCCCCCCACACACACCGGGTTCGAATTCTCCCGGGAATCACTGTCAGAATACTACTAGGAGGGAGCCACGAGGGAGGTACTGCCCTACGCCACGAGAGACTTGCTTAGGTCAGCTGAGTCCTACCCCTCAACCCCGTGTGGAACACAGAGTGGGAAGTGACTGGACCCCGGAGAAAGAAAGCAATCTGGGTTGGGAAAATGGGCTGGACTCCCAAGAGTTTGCCCTTTCCTGTTCAGGGCCTCCCTGAAAGTCCTCTGACTTTTTGGTTCTGAGGTCTTACTGTCTCCAAGCAGCTCACGGCCATGCCACCTCCCCTGAGCCCTGCTATTAGCCCGGGTCCTTGAGCTGAACCTGTCAACCTTGACCTGCTAGAGGACCAGGCTTTAAGCAAGGGACCTCTGATCCTTGGGTGTAGAAACTGGGCGGAGCTTCCAGTCTGAGTGGAGGTAACACTGGACACTACTCCACTATGCCCCCACCTCGTAGCACCCTGGTCAGCCCATTTTCCCAGCTTCTCGGGACCCAGACCCGTTGTTTGGAAGGGGTGTGTCCTGTCACTGGATCTTTGGAGCTTAAGTAGGAGCGTTTTTAAAAAACGCATTTTGTACACCAGGGAACTGAGGCCTGAGGGTCAGGTCATATTCCAGGCCCCTGGTGAAGGAAGGAGGCTAGCTGTCTTTATTCCCACTTCTGCAGAAATGGGTGGCTGTGGGTGGAGGGAAACCAGGCTCACTCTGCACCTACCAGGGACACAGTCCCCGGCCTGACCCAGGAGGGACTTGTGGAGTGAGCACGTGTTCTACAGAAGGCGATGGAAAAGGTTTCCGGCCCCAGTGCTGCCTACTCATGAGCTAAGACATGGGTATTGCTTGTGAGACTTCCCTTTGGTGCCTGGGACTGGGTCTTGGTGAGTGTGGAGTACTGTACTCCCCCACCTGCTCCTCACCCTGCCTTCCCCACATTTTCCAGCTGGCTTAATCAGAAGGGGTTAGCATGGGCAAAGTGGGGGAGAATCTTGGCATGGAAGTATTGGTTGGAGTATGGACACTCTTAGAGCTTGTTTCTGGCTCCCTGTACCCCGGGCATTATGGTGTCTTGGTATGGCCACAACAGGATCAGGCCAGAGTCAGCAAGAGTAAAGTTGGCAGTGCAGCAAGATCTTCCAGATTCCCTCAGGATGCTGAACTATGCTAGGCCCCCTCGGAACTGTAGGTAGTTTTGTCCTGCCCACGCCCTTAACCTTGTTTAAGATTTTTCCTGTTGCCCTAAGATGCACTGGGGGGGGGGGGTGTTGATACTCCCCGCCTGTGAGGCTATACTCACATAGTCTCATGCCCAACCCGAACTTCCTGTCCAGCCTCTGGGGCTGTGGCTGAGCCCTGACATGGCTGGGTGCTTCTTACTTAGCTGCAAGGGTGTGGCTAGGGTCCAGAGGCCTTTTAGAGCAGTTTAGCTTAGGCTAGCACATGCTCACAGCTGCAAGTTCCATTTAATGTACTAATTCCCCCATCAGAAACAGCTATTCTCTCTATGTTGGGATGGGAACAAGGAAAAACCAGGAAAGCAAATGCCTTCCCCACTATGGGCACTCTGTCCCTCAGAGGCCAGCCCACACAGAGTGGCCCGCAACCGGTGTTGGTGAAGGGGCAGGTAGGTTCGAGTTTCCTTCATGCCAGGACATGAGGATGGAAGCCATAGTGTGACTTAACCTCCCCAGTAATCCTCCTGGACCCTCGAAGTGGGAGGACCACCCATATTCATTTCTGGGGTTGACTTTTGAAGGATTTCAAAGCTTTGGCATGTAGCCCTCAAAGAACAGAAATGTTGAGTCTGAGAAAGAAGGGAGAGAGATCCTCTCCTGCCTGAGAGTGTCCCAGTTGGGAACATCTGCTCCATAGCTGATAAGTCCTGAGTGCCTGGTAGGACCTAAGAAAGCCATTCTGAACTCACATAAAATCTGTTCATTAACTTGAGTATTTAGAAAGGAGTGAGGGACATATATGGTGGCATCCATCTGTGATCTCAGTACCAGGCTTAGGCAGGTGGATCCCAAGTTCAAAGAATGGGCTCCAGACTGAGATTCCATCTTTAAAAAAAGAAGAAAGAAAGAAAATGAGCTTTAGAAATTTTAGAAAACAATACACGATTACCCACTAATTAATTACCAGGCAGGGACTGTTAGTATGTTAGAGCCCTCGTTTTCCTGATCCGTTATTGTCATTCAAGTGTGTGTGTGTCACAACTCTTTTTCAGTTTACTACTATGTTTCTGAGCATTTCTTGGGCTACCTGTCATGGTAACTGCCTCTAACAAGCTTCAGGGTATTTTCAGGAGCTCAACTACAGCACCATCACCAAATCTCTCCCTGAGTGTGCGGCACCTCCATCTGTCACTGTCGTGGGCTGTTACTACACACCCCACAAGCAGCCAGTGGAGAGTAGACAGCTTAGCAGCCAACCATGTAATTCCAGGCCCAGCCATACCATTGCCCCCTGAGCATAGCTAACCGACAGAGGGCACTGAACTAACCTCACAAAACTAGAAAATGCTTGGGGGCGGGGGGGGGTTAGTGTGGCTGCCTTAGCATAGGAGAAAGATTCCTGAGCCACGGGCCCCAGAATTGGCTAACTCCTCACCTGTATTTGGTACAAGTCCCAGCCCCTCTGAAAGCCTCTGGCCCTGTGTTCTAGGCTACTGTGCCCCAATCCCTCCCCATCACCATGTGATAGGCTGCCTCCAGGTCATGGGGCTGGCCTTGGAAGATAGGCTGCCAGTTGTTGTCCAATGCCTAACCCCACCTACTACTACTGCTTCCCAACACACACACACACACACACACACACACACAGGTTCACATGTAGCCTTGAACTTGAGATTCTTCTGCTATAGTCCTCAGAGCACTGAGATTATAGGTGTGTATGTACCACCATACCCAGCCTGAAGGTCCCCTTGCCTCTCAGATTCTGCATGACTGCCCTAGGCTGTATGACCCAGTGGGAAATAGAGGATTCCTTAGGCTGAACCAGAGCTAGTAGGCCAGCCTCCGTTTTCTCCAGTGGCAGGAAAGGGATAGGTTGGATTCTGGAGCCTTGCATCTGACAGAAACTAGGACTTATGTGTTAGTGTCTTTCTCCTTTGCAAGTATTCCCCAGATCTGAGCTGATGGTGTATCTCTGTGACATACCTGCTATTCTTTATAGTGATTGGAGTAACTGGAAGTGCCCTCCAGACCACATTGTGGGCAGTGGGAAGAAACTGGTCTCTGCTTGGCACACCCTGGGCCTAAGTGATTAGTGGCCCAGAACTAACCTAGTTGAGGAGGAGTACTGATGTGCCCCTTTAAATACAGGAGTCGCTCCTGGCTACCAGACGGACTGACTGTCTCTGTCTGTCTGTCTCTCTCTCTCTCTCATACTGGTTGCATGAAAGTGGGCATTACTACTACCCTCCTGTCCCATAGCCTCATTGAGATGAGGTCACAGTGTTGGATCTTGCTCAAGATGCTGGCCTGGCTGGGGTGAGCCCTTTGGGTGTTTCTCAGTCTCCCCCGCCCTTGGTTAGGGACAGGATGGGTGGAGGAGCAGGCTGCTCCCTAAACCCAGCAGGGAGCACTGCCTCCCTCCTCCCTTCTCCCTTCTGGGCCCCTTCATCCAAAGGGCTGGAAATAGAATCCGCTAAGTAATGATTAAAGTCAAATTCAAACCTAAAAATAAAGAGCTGGAGAAGGAAGAGCGTGTGTGTGCTCCCTGCATGGCTGAAGGAAGATGTGAGCAGGGAGAGACTGGCTTTGGGTGGCTGAGCCCTAATCCCCAGAGTTAGGAGTGCTCCAGGAATTGGTGGATGCTCTTTTATTGGGTGTGATGCAGTCTGTAGCATCTATTGGTTGTAGACTGAACGAATGGGATGCAGGATGAGAGAGAGAGAGAATCCCATTTTTCCCATGAGGAAACTGAGTCTCTTTGAGTGAAGTGACTAGCAGGGAGCTCCCCTGAGTGTAGGCCCCAGGGCTGGAGGGCCCCACACAGCCCCGCCCACCCTGTTTTTGCTTGCTTTCTCTTCCTGGTTCTGTGAGAAGGGCAGCTTTTTCTAGCACACTAGCGCACACCCTCCAACCGCAGCTTCCCTCCGCCTCTCTTCCGTGGTCTGCTATGGGCAGAAGAGAGCTGCTGGGCGCTCCCCTGGCTGCCCTGGGCTCTGCACGGTTGGAAGGCTTGTGGGCGGGTGAAACCTGGGTGTCATCCGACCCGTACATCCTGGCTGCTGCTTTTCAACCCTGCCCAGCCTGGCACCTGGTCCTCACCCAGCCTCGGGCGCTGCAGCTGTAATGTGCACACCACAGAGAAAAGGGGAGAGGGCTCCATTATTGAGCTTAGGGAAGCCTGGCAGGACATGTCTATGGTTTCCCTTCATGCAGGGCTGCTGGGATCTACATGGGCTGGAGCATTTTGAAGGTCTTCCTGGAGGGAAGGACTTATGGAAAGCATTTGAGGAGGTGACAGAGCTAGAGATTCTTGTTCAGTGATTCTGTCCTCCCCTGGGCTGCTGTGAGGCTCTGCAGGATGTCCTGATCTGTGCAAAGGCAGGGTTTGCAGACAGCCAGGAGAGAGCACAGGTGTCCCTCTGCTTGCTAGAGCAAGCGGGACGTGATGTGAGTAGTTAGTTGTCCCTAGCATTCCTGTTACATCCTTTCAGGATGTCAGATGATCCTGCCCAGGAAAAGTTGGGGAGGAGGAGGTCTGCTGACCCGGTTTCTAACAGAACATAACTAAGTCCTATTCTAGCTCTTGGAAGCTGGTGCCCCCCTAGGTAGTGACCATTGGCAAGATTGTCTCCTTCCCTGCCTAGCAGGGGTCTACCAGGGCTTGAAGCAGGTAGAGGGGAGGGGAGGATTAAGGAGCTGATGCAAAGCCTCAAACCATTTTGAAGCAGCAGGCTGTCAGCCATATGCTTGCCACCTGCTTCGGTCTGATGGCCTGCTGGGGTAGGGGGTGTTGATAGCCCCTTCCCCTGGATCTGTCCTTGGTGCTGTGTCAGTAGCCTCTGAGCTGTGTGCTCTGCCCTTGCTTGTTCTCTTGGCCCTGGTTGCTTTGGTTTGTTTGTCTGAGGCAGGGTCTCACTTTGTAGACCATGCTGGCTTCAGATCCACCTCCTCTGCTACAAGTGCTGGAAACTAGAAATCTGCCACCCAGATTTCTAGACCATTATCTTACTCCCTGGCCCTCAGCCTCCCCTCTTGTAACTTTGAGGAGTTACAGGAGACTTTGGGGCTGTTGAACAAAGCCACTTATGTATTACTTTAAAGGGTTGTTGGAGGCTATTGAGGAGCTGTAGATAAATGCAGGCAAAAGATGCAGAGACCCAGAGCCTGCTCTAAGGGGTGGGGGGCAGACGCCTGGGGTAGGACCCTTGGGGAGATCTGGAGGCCCAAAGGCCCAGTGCATGTAAGTAATTAGGCTCCTGAGTGGTAATTAGAAACCTTTCTGGGCCAGCAGTGGCAGCCTCAAGCCACAGTACCCTGGGGAAGAGGCTCCCCGTTAGCCTCCCCTTAACTCACCCCTACTGCTCCTAAACTGCCAGACAGGATTTCCGGTCTTGGTCTTGCTGAGCCCCAGTGAGTTTCTATAATTTGGTTCTTCAACGTTTTCAGTCATTAAACTCAGCCCTCCTCTTAGGTCAGAGGCTAAAGGCTGAGGGCGCCTGAGGGTGGGGGTAGGGCAGCACGCCCAGGGCCCAAGCCAGACATCTTTCTTACGCCTCTTGCCCAGAGCTCTGAGCTTTCAGACCTCCTGGGTTGTCTGTCCAGTGGGGGTGCTGAGGGCCTGTCTGAACTGCTGGGGTAGTGGGAGCCCTCCAGCCCCTCTGTCTAGTGTGTGACTGGGTGACAGTGTTGTCTGCCTGAGAGCTGTCTGCAGAGCTAGGGGTGGGGCTGGCCATAGCTGCCAAACCAGCTCAGCTGCTGGCTGGCTGCCCTCAGGTGCTCTGCCCACTGCAGGGGGGCGTGCCCAAAGCTGCAACTTCACCTTTGCCCCTTCTACCCTGTGGCTTGTAGGAAACTTCCTTTGGCAGCCTGCTTGGATCCCTCTGTAATTCCATGTAGAGCCTTAACTCTGGCCTGTTCTAGGTGCCCCTACCCCGGTCCTTTTGGCTCCCCACACCTCCTTCCTGCAAACTGCTGGGTAACTGGCTCTCCTCAGCTTTTATAAGGCACTGGGGGTGGAACCCAAGGGGACAGTTGGGGAGCATGCTATACACAAGCTTGACCACTAAAGTATACCTACAACCTTTGGTTTTTTGAGGCAGGTCACACCTGGCCAATTGGGGGAGACAGGAGCTTGGGGGTGTATTGTTGGAGTCCTCAATATCCCAGCGTAGGCTCAGTACAGAGGAGAGCCTGAGTTCTTAGACCTCTAAGACTAGTACCTCCTTTGCCTTTCCTGCTCATCCTGACCAGATGTGACATGAGGTACAAAGGAAGACTCCTGAAACCCCAGTAGAGTAGGAAGACAGAGCCCTTCCTATACTGCGCTCTCTCACGCTCTGTGTGTGTGTGTGTGTGTGTGTATATGTGTGTGTGTGTATGTATGTGTCTGTCTGTCTGTCTGTCTATCTGTCTGCAGACAGACAGTCCAGCTGGGTCCTATAGCAGAGTCTCTGTGGGCCATAGCATCAGTCCCCCCAGGTCCCTGGTACACTTCCCTTTTCAGTGGGTATTTTTAGCTGCGTGTAAACAGTTTCTGAAGGCTCCCACGCCCCATTAAGCAGTGGGGTTTTGGCGAGGGGGCAGGGCTGGAATCTTTTAACCTACCCTAACCTCTGCACGTGCCTAGTTCTGGGGGTCTGCAGCTGCCTGTCGGGCAAAGAAAGGTCAGCCTGGGAGTGTCTGGGCTCCTACTTTCCCCTAGTTCTTTTCCCCTCCTGGGCAGCCTGGGCTCCCAAGAAAGGCCTGCCTGAGGCTGCAGCCACTGACCTCAGTGCTTGGGCACAATGCCCAGCCTGTTCCCGGGACCCCAGCACAAGGGCTGCTGGGAACTGGGTTTAGGGCAGGAAGTCAGAGAGAAATATTGGTCCTGCCACAATCCCCAGCCCCTGTCCTCAGGCCTTGTGGGAGTGGGAGACAGCTGCTGACCCTTTGAGGTTAAATATAGTCCTGTTGGTTGCAGTTAATGCACTGTAGCTGGCCAGCCTTTTCCCTTTTTTTCCTTCATTCATTCAGTACTCACTGCCGAGCAGCAGCTCTCAGCCCAGCCCAGGCTGGGGATGCAGACATGAGTCAGATCCTAGCTCTTCTCCACCCTCAACTGTAGGCTGCTGCTAGTGAGGAGCATGATATGAGAGACCCCAGGCAGGACCAGCTTGCACAGCTGGAGACCCAGAGAAGAACTCCTGGTAGGAGTGGCTTCAAAAGGGGGGGAGTGTTTCCATTTTTATTTTTATGGGGAAAGTAATACAGATGTTTATAGCCTTAAAACAAAACCAGAGGGTGGGAATATAGCTCAATTAGTGTTTTCCTGGCCTGCCCAAAGCCCTGAATAGACAGGAGATTCAGAATTTAAAGTCATCCTTGGCTACATAGTGTAATAGAGGTTAGCCTTGACTGCATGAGTCCCAATATGTATCAAAAGAGGACAAAGTAGGAAAGACAGAGCAAACAAGTTTTCCTTTAATTGGCTCCCATCCCAGGACAACCTCTGTTCTCTCTCTTACACTCACTCTCATATTTATTCATGTTGTGAGTGTGAGTATTTTACTTGTACATATGTGTGTAGAGCATGAGCATGCCTAGTGCTCATGGGGTTCAGAAGAGGGCGTCAGATCCCTGGAACTGGAGTTACATACATTTACGAGCCGTCATGTGTGTACTGGGAACCAAATCCAGGTCCTCTGCAAGAGCTGCAATTGCTCTTAACTGCTGAGCTATCTCTCCAGCCTTCTTTTGTGTCTCTCAAAAAACAACTTAGTCATCTCTAAGCTTAGGAATCTGTATTTGTTTTCTGTAAAACAATTTGTGAGCCAGGGAAATGGTTCTGCTGGTACAGATGCCTCCACCAAGCTTGACCATCCAGGATCCACACAGAGGAAGGACAGAACTAATTTCTGCAGGTTACCCTCTGACTTCCACAAATACATGGTGGCACAAGCGCCATGCCTATAAAATAAATAAAATGTAATAAAAAATTTAAAACAACACAATTTATAGCTAGGTATGTTGGTGCATGTCTGCAATCCTGTCCCGGAGACTGAGGCAAGAGGGTCTCAGAATTTGAAATCCATCTGGACTACATGGCAAAAACCTGTATCCAAAATCCAAAAACAGCTGGGCATGGTGGCCTGGGCCTCTAATCTCAGCCTGCTCTACATAGCAAATTCTAGGACAACCAGGACTACATAGAAAGGCCCTACCTCAAAAAAGAAAAGCGGACAAAGAAATTCAAAAGCAACAGCTGTAAAACAGAAAGCTTACTCAGAACTTGTAGCACACTGTAGGTCATCTGTATTTGCCTTTTTTGTCTTTGAGTGTTTCAAAGCCACCAAAAAGTGGGAATAATATATTACCCATAGATCCTTTGCCCATGTTTACCTGTTTTTAACATTTTGCCACATTGTTTTATTTATTTATTTATTTTTAGTGTGTGTGTGTACATTAGCACACACACATCAAACATGCCACAGTGTATGTCCTATGGGGCTCAGAGAACAACTGTGGACTTGGTTTTCTCCTTCCAGACATGGAACTCAGGCCGTCAGGCGTGGCTGCAAGTGTCTTTACCCACTGAGCCATCTGACCAGTTATTTTGTTTTTATTGTATCACATCATAGGGAGATTGGAACCTAGAGCATCACATGCATCACACGTTTGCTTCCCTAACCTCTTTTATCCACAGAGGACTATATACAGGCTTTTGCTGGTTTGCTAGCTGCAGGCATATTCTTTACTCTGGAGAGTTTAGTCTTTTAGTTTGTTCTTTCTTGTGTGTGTGTGTGTGTGTGTGTGTGTGTGTGTGTGTGTGTGTGTGTGTGTGTGTGTTCATGTGTGAGTATACTCTGTGCACCAGAGTTCAACCTCAAGTCATTCCTCGGGAACTATTCACCTTGTTCTTGAGATAGGGCTTCCCATTGCACTGTAGACTCACTAGATAGGTTAGGCAGGTAAGCCAGTAAGTTCCTAGAATCCCTGTTTCTGCCTTCTTAGCATTGGGGTTGCAAACACATGCCACCAACACTCAGACTTATGTGGGTGCTTGGGACCACACACAGGTCTCCACAGCGAGTATTTTCCTCACTGGGCTGTCTTTTTGGGTCCCTCTGTTTTTGGTTTGGTTTCATTTTGGTATTTTGAGACTGTCTCTCTGTATAGCCCTGGTTGTCCTGGAAGGTGCTCTATATGCCAGGCTGGCTTTGAACCCAGGGATCTGCCTGTCGGTTTCCCAAGTGCTGGAATTAAAGATTGTTTTGTTTAAAACAAGGTCTCACTGTGTACCCCAGCCAGGCTTCGAACGTGTAACTTCTTCATCTCTGGCCACCACAAAGAGGGACTCCTGTTGTATTTTGCTCTTTTGTTTGTACAGTGGTAGCCGCCCTCATCTGTACCTCAAGGCTGCACAAACATTTCTTGGATGAAGGGAGGGGGCGAGTAAGTGGGCAGGGTGCATGTGGTGCTCTAAAGACGGAAAATATGGGAAGCTGCAGTGACTTCCCAAAAGTCACAGAGCAAGTCAGTTATAAAGTCAGGGCCAGGACTCAGTGTCCCTTACTCACAGGACAGTGGTCCTGCACTGCCTTCCTAGAGTGACATGGCCCTAAGTTCAAGTGGTCCCACAAAGGACCGTCTTCTGTGGCTTCCCCTGGTGAGGTGGAAGGTGCTTGCAGTAAGCAGCCTCTTGCAGCCACTCTAGCTGTCAACTTCAGTCCTCTGATGGAGAGGCCACAAGGCAAGCCCTAGCCAGGACACTGCAGCTGCTCAGCCACCCTGGCCTGGTGACCTCACCATGATTGACAGGTTAGAGGATGTCTGGTAAGGCATACAGTGGTCCAGATGCTGAGAGACTGGCAATACTGGGTGTGACTGCATCCCTGGGAACTCCTGCCTTCTTACTTAGCTGGTGTGTACATGAAGAAACAGACCCAAAGGTGCTACTCTAGACTTAAGAGGTGTTGGTTGAGCAGCATCCCCTGATTATTGCTGCCTTGTCCCACCCTCTTAGCACATCCTTGCCCCTCATGGCTGCTCTTCACCCTGACTACTAGGGTAGTCCTAGATAGACAGCAGTTCCTGGGGGTGTAACATGGGGTATAGGAGACAGGGATTACCAGGAGGGCAGGGGTCTTGGCCAAAGAGCTTAGGAGTCTGAAAATGAATCTCGCTGGAGCTGTGACCTCAAGCAAGGTCTCATTAGTACTCTGGGCTTCACTTGGGGGCCTCATCTGTAAAATGGGGTTGGTAATAATAACCTCTCTGTTTCTCAGCATCATGAGGATTGGATGAACTCTGAGGTGCCCAGGATAAGGCCTGACACTGAATAAGTGCTCAGAAAACAGGGCCTGTGATTATTTTTATTATTATCATCAAGGCGGCAGGGAGGTGGCAGCAGCTGCAGGCCAGGAAGGAGTGTTTGCAAACTGACAGCTGGAAGGGTGACTAACAGTGCCCAGCCTCCGCTGCCTCCTGTGGCGGCGGCAGTGAGTTTTGAATTTGGGGAGGGTGGAGGAGGTGTAGAGAGCTGGTGAGCTAATAGGATCTCCATAGACGAGCCCTCAGGTTGGGAGCTCAGCCAACAGCTGTGGGACCCTAGCTCATGCTCAGGCTGTGTGGTCTTTGGCAACCTCTTGGACCTTGGCTTTTACCCCTGTGATCCAGGGGAAGGAAGGCCCACAGCTCTCCCACAGCATATGGACCACAGGGCCCAGGAGCTGGTTCTTATGTTCATGCTGGCTCAATCATGGAAATACGGGGTGTGAGGGGGTGGTTCCTATCATACTCTCCCTGGGGTTCAGGGTTCATTCTAGACAGCAGGCTTGATGGCTGGCCTCGCCTCTGGGTGCAAGAAGGACTGTTTGTTCTGGAGGGGACAGGAAGTATGTCAGACATGTCCAGCTGGGGTCTCATTCCATTCCTTCCATGGCCTCCTTGCAGTAAGTGTACAGGGCTGGTTCATTCTCTCCAGGTTGGCATGTTGATAAAGCCAAATTCAAAGCCCAAGTCTGTCTAGCTCAGGAGTGCTGGTCAGTTTCCTCCACATGCTTCACCCCTGCTTCTGCTGAACTCTGCATGTGCTCCCTGAAGAAGTTCCCCAGGCTTAGCATCCTCAAGGTCCAACTGTAGTTCTTTACAGTGCCATGGGAAACTCCTTAGCATCCTGCAAGGTTCATGGCAGAACCTCTGAAACCCATCTCATACAGCAGACAAGGGTGCTCAGAATGGGCTCAGAAAGTTCAGGGTCATAGAGCCCCAAAGGGGCAATTAATTCTGCTTTGCTTCGCTAGCCCCCACCCAGGCCAGTTCTTTTTGTTTGGGGGTTTGTTGTTTTGTTTTTGTTTTTAATTTTTATGTGCATTAGTGGTTTGTGTGCAGGTGTCTGTGTAAGGGTGTCAGATCCCTGGAACTGGAGTTACAGCTTGAGCTGCCATGTGGGTTCTGGGAGTTGAACCCAGGTCCACTGAAAGGCAGCCAGTGCTCTTAACCACTGAGCCATCTCTCCAGCTTCCCTGGCCAGTTCTTGAGGCTTCGCTTACCTTCTACTCCAACACCTTGGCTAGGATTGGCTAATACACTAAACTTTTCTGTTACTTTCTCTGGCCCATCCATCCTCTTTTAAAACAAGATCTTAACCAAGTAGCTCAAGCTGACCTCCAATTAGCCACCCCTCTGCCTTGCCCTCTACCAACTGCTTTTCTAACAAATACCATTTTCATCAATTTTTGTTTGCTTGAATGCTCATGAATTTGAAGTCTACACATAAATACCTTGTGCTAGGCTTTGAACCCAGAGTCTTGAGCATTCTAAGCAACTATTATCCACTCAGATCAGTCTCCAGGGCTCAGTTCCTATGCTTCCTGCATATGTGTGTATGTACAGGCATGCATGCACATGCACACACATGTCCCAGTACATACTGAAACTCGCTTCTAGTGGTAGTGTGCATAGCCATAAATGCAATGGTTAGACCTTACATCTCCCATCCCAAGTGAGTCTGTCATCTAACCATGTGACCACAAAAGGGCCATTGGCTGTTTCCTCCCCGGAAAGGGAACAGTAGCCCCACTCTATCTGCATTCTTCTAAGGTTTTCTGAGGCCTAGGGCCATATCTGGACCAATAGTGGCGGTGACACATATGTGTGTACAGACATGCTTGTTGTTCTGAGTAGAGGAACCTCTACAACAGTGCATACACATTCAGTTGCACATAGCTCTCAGGGTATAGCTAGCAAGTTGCTATGAAGCAAATGGGCTCAGCTAGCTCCCAACACCTTGAAGTCCCCTTACACCCTATCCAGTTCTCTCCTTCCTGATACAAAGGAAATTACAAAACTTGTGTGTTTCCATGCCTGTCTCCTTGGTTGAGAATCCAGGGCTGACTGGTGGCTGAGGTGGGTCATGCCACCGCTGTACAGATTCCCTTTTGTGGCTTCTCCCTATTTTATCTCCTTCATTCTCAGCCCTAGGCAGTTCTTGGTCTGAGATTTAGTACAGAGCACACCACAGAGGATCCCCTCCACTCTCCTGGTGGACATGGGCTATTTTCTTCTGGGTGTGTCCTGAGGGTAGGCATGGACATTTATCTGTACAGAGACCTCTTGGGCAAGCTTTGGTAGAGGAGCCTGTGAACTTGTCCAGCGTACTTGTGACTTTCCTGGACCATATAGCACCTTCCCAGTTTCAGAGTTTCCGTGAACTTTCACTGACAACCCTCCAGGCCTCATTGGTCCTATCATTCTGAGGGATCTAAAAGGCCCCCAGGAACATAGGATCGATGGTCACCTACCTTGGACTCTTGAGTCTGTGCTTCTACCCCAGGCTAGATAGAACAGCCCTGGATCCATGTCGCATGTCGCGGAAGCTTTAGCACTGTACTTTGCACTGCTTTGAAGGGGTTGATGATCATCCTTAGTGGGTGGGGTCATCTCTTCCCAGCCTCCTCAGCTTGACTCTTCTCCCACAGCTCTAATGGTACCAAGTAACAGATTGGCCTTCCTGTAGCACGGGGACGCCAGATCTAAGAAGATGTCTGCAATACAGGTACTATGGGATTGTGGTGGGGACAGATAAAGCAATTCCACATCCCACCATCTACAGCCTGGAAAAAGAGCAGGTCCTTAGACTGGCCTATTCCCCATGCCCAACCCTCCACCCTAGTCAAGACTTTGAAGGAACATTAATTCCAATGTGAACTATTGGGCACAGGTCCACAGACTGGGCTAGTGTGGAATTTGATCTATAAAGGGACTCGGTACTCTCTGAAGAAGGGTACTTCCCTTCTCATGGAAGCCAGCTAAAATGCTTTGGTTTCAAGGGCATTTGGGCAGGTGGGTAGAGAAGGGCCCCAGGCTATACTCATACACCTGTCTCTTACCTTGTAGGCCGCCTGGCCATCCGGTACAGAATGTATTGCCAAGTACAACTTCCATGGCACTGCTGAGCAAGATCTTCCCTTCTGCAAAGGAGACGTGCTCACCATTGTGGCTGTCACCAAGGTACTACTATCCCATTCATTCACCTTCACCGATTCCTTCTGGGTTTGGCTTCCCTGCAGAGGGAGGGAGACCTGAGTGTGTGTCTGGTTGCCCTCTCTCTAGGACCCAAACTGGTACAAAGCCAAAAACAAAGTGGGCCGTGAGGGTATCATCCCAGCCAACTATGTCCAGAAGCGTGAGGGTGTGAAGGCAGGCACCAAACTCAGCCTTATGCCGTGAGTACTGGGAGGGCTGGAGTCTTCTGGTGTGGGGAGAAGAGAGGAAGCGGCCATGTAAAACCACTAGAGGAAAACAGTCCTGAGTGAGGGGCAGGAATGGGACCAGAGGTACCTAACAGAAAGGGACTAGGCACTCAACAGAAGGAGAAGGGCAGGGGAAAGATGATGCCCTCAGATGTCTGGCCGATTGGGAGTTGTGGGAGGCTGGCAGGAGGCACCCAGGTCAGTACCATTGTGACCCCCAGCCTTGCCACTCCCCAGCTGGTTCCATGGCAAAATCACACGGGAGCAGGCCGAGCGGCTTCTCTACCCGCCAGAGACAGGCCTGTTCCTGGTGAGGGAGAGCACCAACTACCCTGGAGACTACACACTGTGTGTGAGCTGTGAAGGCAAGGTGGAACACTACCGTATCATGTACCATGCGAGCAAGCTGAGCATCGATGAGGAGGTGTACTTCGAGAACCTCATGCAGCTGGTGGAGGTGAGTGGGGAGCATGTCATGCCTGGGGGTACTCTCCCTTCTTCCCCTCACTCAGACACACCTGAGTCCACCTGAGGACATTTAACTTAAACCCAGCCCCAACTCACCTGGCAGAGTAACCTGGATACGTTGACAGCTTATGAGAGTCTTTGGTTCCACACACCTCAGTAGAGTATCTGCTGTGTGCCAGGGCCTGTAATGTTCTGTTTGGGGCCCCATTTTATAGATAAGGACACAAGGTTTCAGATCAGTGAGGGTCTCCTCATCTCTGCATTGGCAGTGCCTCTAGACTTTGAGCCTATCTGATCTGGAACTCATATCCTCCCCTACTGAGATGTCTGATGTGTGTCTTGGCCATCAGGGTCCTTGAGGCCTCTGTACACCCACAGGTCCTCGTAGCTTTCAGCACCAGCTCTCCAGCTCTGACCAGGCTATACTTGGCATCCAAAAGCTGAAAGTTCCCTCCACGCTCGCTCTCATCCCCTCTCTGGCTTACATTGGCCCTGAGTACACCTGGCTAGAGGCCAATATAAGGAGCCAGGTTTTGCCTTAAGGCTCTAGTGAGGCTCAAAACAGAAGTGACAATTAGGGGGTCTAGTAGCTGAGTGTGGGTGGGGTGACCCGGGAAATGGACTGGCATTCCCACCCTTTTTGAAATGAGGAACCCTCTCCACACAAAGCAGCTTTTGGCTGTGTGAACTGGCCTCTGCTGCTCTCTGGTGGTCAGACCTGAGCAGTGCATGAGCCAATGAAAAGCGGGGTTCAGTGAATCTGGTTCTGAGGGCCTGCCCTCCCTCTGTAGCACTACACCACAGATGCTGATGGACTCTGCACTCGCCTCATCAAACCAAAGGTCATGGAGGGCACAGTGGCAGCCCAAGATGAGTTCTACCGCAGTGAGTGCACACTCCACATCCTACTTGCTCACTTCCCCCACTTAAGGCCCTCTCTCCAACCCTGGTGGTTTGGAGACCTCAGACATCCCTACAGTTTGGCCTATACCTGTCATCTCAAATGACCGCAGCCAGCTGTTAGCCTCACTGACACACTGCTCTCCACCCTACCCATAGGTGGCTGGGCCCTGAACATGAAGGAGCTGAAGCTGCTACAAACGATCGGGAAGGGGGAGTTTGGAGGTGAGTTTAGGAGCTGGGGAGAGGCTGAGAAGCTTTGGGAGTCCAGGAAGCACACCCCTACCTTCTTCTTCCAGATGTGATGCTGGGTGATTATCGGGGCAACAAAGTTGCAGTCAAATGCATTAAGAATGATGCTACTGCCCAGGCCTTTCTGGCTGAGGCCTCTGTCATGACGTGAGTTGAGATAAGCATAAGGGCAGGCTGCCTGGGGCCTGGGTGGAGCAGAGGAGGCTGACTGCACTCTGACCACCTTGTCCTGCCTTGTCCAGGCAACTTCGGCACAGCAACCTAGTCCAGCTACTGGGTGTGATTGTGGAAGAGAAGGGTGGGCTCTACATTGTCACAGAGTATATGGCCAAGGTAGGTGCTCCTCAGCTCGCCCTCACCCTCACCCTCGCCCTCCACTTTGTCCCCACTGAGCTTTGGCTTACAGCAAGTCATGCCACCTCTCCAAGCCATAGTGTCCCTTCTCTATCCCCTCCCTCATGTTCCTTTCTGTCCTGCCCCCCAGGGGAGTTTGGTGGACTATCTTCGATCACGTGGTCGTTCGGTGCTAGGCGGAGACTGTCTCCTCAAATTCTCACTGTGAGTGATGAAGCCTGGGGTGGGGCTGCCCTGTTATGGGAGCCCCGGTCTGAGGGACATGTGGCTGTTTTGTCTTCAGAGATGTTTGTGAGGCCATGGAGTACCTGGAGGGCAACAATTTTGTGCACCGGGACTTGGCTGCCCGGAACGTGCTGGTGTCTGAGGACAACGTGGCCAAAGTCAGTGACTTTGGCCTCACCAAGGAAGCTTCCAGCACTCAAGACACAGGCAAACTGCCAGTCAAGTGGACAGCTCCTGAAGCCTTGAGAGAGAAGGTGAGCAAGGGTCCTGGAGTCACCCCCTCTCCCAAGCTTCCTAGGATCAATGCTGATTCTCTTATCCACATGGCAGAAATTTTCCACCAAGTCTGATGTGTGGAGTTTCGGAATCCTTCTCTGGGAAATCTATTCCTTTGGGCGAGTGCCTTACCCAAGAATTGTGAGTATGAGTTTGCAAGCCAGTGTGTTGCTAAAGCTGATGGTGGGTGGCAAGAGTAGCCGCATCCCATGGGAACTGCCTCCCTGGCTAGAGCCTAGTACCTCAGGTCTGTCCTGGGGGCTTACAGGCCACTCCCTGACCTGGACCTATGGCAGGGCTGAAGGCCCTCCTAGAGAGGGATTTGGGGTAAGGCTTACTTCTGTTGTAAGGCACTGAACTTATATGCCTTCATAGCCCCTGAAGGACGTCGTCCCTCGGGTGGAAAAGGGCTATAAGATGGATGCCCCAGATGGCTGCCCGCCCGCAGTCTACGAAGTCATGAAGAACTGCTGGCACCTGGATCCTGCCACGCGGCCCACCTTCCTGCAGCTTCGAGAGCAGCTGGAGCACATCAGAACCCATGAGCTGCACCTGTGACCTCTGCCTCCGCCTAGGCCGTGGGCCTGCAGGGACAGGCTCTACAAGATCACACATCTGGTGCCCTGCTGCTCACTGGGCCTGAACTTGAACTGAGCCCCAGCGGGCTGGTAGGCCTCTTGCCTCTGACCTGCCTGTCCCTTCTGGCCCCCCAGGGACCCCACCTAGGCCTCGCATCTTCTCTCATGGACCCACCTATAGGGCTTGGGGCACCCGCTGAAGGGGCTAAGAAGGGAGAAGGACAAGGAGCGGGAGGCAGTGCCGCCACAGGTCGGCCTCCTCGGCCTCCCGCCTCTCGCCTTCTTAGAGTTTTATTCCTTTCCTTTTTTTGAGATTTTTTTCTGTGTGTTTATTTTTTATTATTTTTCAACATAAGGAGAAAGAAAGTACCCAGCAAATGGGCAGTTTACAAGAAGTACGAATCTTATTTTTCCTGCCCTGCCCCTGGGGGTGGGGGAGGAATCAGCCTCTCTCTAGGGCCCGATCACCCCAGCCTGTTCCCCATCCCATGTTCCATCCATGTCCAGTGTTGCCTCGGTCGCCTATGTTTGCGCTTGACCATGTTGCACTGTTTGCATGTGCCCGAGCCAGGCGTCTGTGGGGCTTGGATTTCATGTGCTGTGGCCGCTCACCCACCGCCTTGTGAGATGGAATAGTAATAAACCACTTCCATGAGGACACCGCCACCCAGCCTCGGCGCTTTCTCCGCCGAGCCTGCCTGTCTGCCCAGTCGTCTTCCCATGCCATCTTGTCCATCCCCCTGTCTCTGTCAGTGGGGCTGAGAGGGAAGCATGGCCAGAAGATGTAGCCGCCTCTTTGTGTCAGCTGCACGAGCCAGTGTCCTGTGTCTGCCCGTGGGGGAGTTCACCGCCTGTCCGTTCCTACCAACTACCACCTGAGCCCAGCACCTGGGCTGCCTTGGGCTCTGGGACCAGTCCATGGGATACTGCCTGGGGATTCTGGCTGCTTCTGCCATTTTGTCTAGGCATGAAGAATTGGGAGTCCAGACCCGTCTGGATGGAATGTGGCCCTGGGGCAAGACCCCAGATAAACATGACTCAAAAGCTACCTCAAGGGTTATGGAAGGGGAGCCGCTGGTGATTCTCACATTTCATCTAACATGTGACGGCTTTGCTTTTCCCCATCCCTACTATGTGCCAAGCCCTGGCCTTCCTGATGGGCTTTGCATGGATTGAGGCATCTTCCTTCTGTCCCATCTGGGGTAGACAAATGGAGAATGAGGACCAGCCCTGGGCTTTTCACCTCTCAGGTTGTCCAAGGGCAGTAGAACCCCAGTGGGTAGGAAACACTTGATTAATTTGAGATAAGTAGGGAGGTTCCCCTTGTCCGTTCATGGTCCTGGCCCCCCTCCAGCCTACAGGACGTGAGACGCAGGAGTTTTGGCTTGAAGCACGTCTATATCTACCTCCCCAGGCCCACTGTGTTCCAGCCCCTCCGGTGTAACAGTTTTCCCCACCAAGCCTCCCTCTGCACATACTTAAGGCGGGTTTTTGTGAAAAAAGCTGGCAGATCAGTTATTCAACTGTGATGTCCAAGTACCTGTTAAGTGTAGACAATGCTGGATGATAGTGCGGGTAGAAGAGGAAACTCTGGAGTTCATGGTTGAGAGGACAGTCACATGCACATGAGAGGCTCTTCTGTTGCTAAGGAACACCCAACATGAGTATTGTCCATAGATCAAAAAGCAGCATCCATGCTGAGCTCAGGAAGGGTGAAACATAGGTGGGGCTAGTAGCACCCCAGGGAGAGGAGACCCTAGGAAGCTTGTCCAGGAACTCTGAGAATATGGCTGGGGACAATTCTCGAGCGAGTGATGGAGAGCACTGGGAGATGGGAGAGAGATGGGCCTGGGGAGGAGAGGTTATGACCTGTATATATTTCTTACCAAGCCAAGAGTTGTCGGAATTCAGTGACAGGTTTGGAGCATAGGAGACGTCAGGTCATGCCTTTTTAAAATAGTCACCCTGGGTCCCAGTAGGGAAGTATAAGTAGAGTAAGGGTGATGGAGGGTGGTAGATGGAGTCCAGGGTCAGTAAAACCTAGTAATGGGGTCAGCATGCTCCACAGTGAAGGAAAGGGAGCAGCCAGACGCCTCTTGACTACCTTGCTAGTTGAGTGTGAGCAAAGTGGTAGCTAGGCACCTGCCAATCGAGAGGACCAGGAGAGACCATCACAGGTTCTGCTGAGGGCAGTCTCAGTTATGTGCTTTTAAAACTACTAAGAGATAGGGTGTTGATAAAGCGCAGAGTGGAGAGGAGCGCTGATAGTTGTCGGTGAATGGATTGAACCTGAGGAAACCTGAGGGCATCTTAGAACAGGTCAGCAAGAGGAAGTTCACATGCCTGCAAAGCCAGCACCCCAGAGGAGGTAGATAGATCATGAGTTAGATAGATTCCACCTGGACTACTTGAGACCCTGTCTTTAAAAGAGTTAAAAATTGCTATGTGAGGCAAGAGGGTGAATTTGAGATTAGGAGAGAGCATGCAGGTCATGTCACTGGGGCCCTGCCTCCCAGGAGGCACAGAGGTTTTCACCCCCAGGTCCAAATGTATCTGACCGGAAGGGGAGAGGGTATGGAACAGAGGGAGGTGTCCAGAGGCTTGGGCTAATTTGACTGAGGGAAGAACAATGGCTCATGTCTAAGTCCTGATGGAAGAACAAAATACTGAGAAGGTGTAGTGGGTTGGGGAATAGAGCTTTCCTTGGAGTTGGTCTCTGAAACTGCAGAGGAGGGAGACACACACAGGCCTTGCGGAATGTTTAATGACCAAATTGGAACCAGATATACACAGCTGTGACCCCAGCCCTTTTGGATTGAGAGGGCAGGATTAAGAGTTCAAAGTCATTGACTACATAGAGAGTTCTAGATCAGCCAGGGTTACATGTGAGACCCTGGTTTTTTTTGTTTTTTGTTTTTAAATTACCTTTACTGATATCCAAATCATAAATACTGTGGCTAATTTCAGACCACCACCTGGCTACACCCAGTTTAGAGCCTCGTGGAGGAGCAGGCCCAGGTAGCTGAACCCTCCCGTCTAGTTCGCCTGAGGCCTGTGGGTCCTTCAGTTTCTCTCCCATGTCCTTTTTAGCTCCTAGTTCCCTTCTCTTCATTTCCTTTCCCTTATCCATTCCGTTTTTATTTTATTTTTGATGGCTTTTTTATTTTGTTTTGTATCTGGATAAAGTTCTGGAGACTGAACCCAGTGAGCAAAGGCTAGACAAGTGTTCTAACAGTGGTAGGATTGGGCCACCAGCTCAATTTTTCCTTTTGTCTTTTTCATATAGGGCTTCATGTAGCCCAGACTGGCCTCTAATCCTTATGTAGCTGAGGGTGAAGTTAAACCATCCATTTCCCAGGTGTTGGAAATCGCCTGTGCAGTTCTAGGCATGAGACCCAGGGCTTTGTGCATGCTAAGCAGGCACGCTGCCAGCTGAACCCCAGCCCTGGCTTTTACTTTCTCTATGCTTGGGTTTCTCCTATTCTCCAGCCATCTGTGTGGCTGCTGGGTTGTTGTAAACGAGCACTACATAATTCCTAACCAACAGGGTACTCCTAACGTCGTGGACAGATGGGGGAACCCTCTCAGGGCTCAGCTTGCTACCTAGACGTCCTTTGGGGTTGCACCTTCTGCCAGTAACCAACCAATAAGGCAAAGGCAGTAGGAGGTGCAAGTTATTTGCCAGGTATTCAAGAAAGGGCAAGTATTGGGTGGTGCTGAGGGTGTTCCCTGTCAAAAGGACACATGAGGAGCAGAGGTGGTGAGATTCCTAAGAATGGTACATTCAGAACTGAGGAGAAGGGTCTGGGAGCAAGAACACCTGAGAAAGCAGGGCCCAGGGAGCACGTGGCTTCATAGACCCAAAGTGGAGCCCAACTTTAGGCAACTATGAAGAGGAGCTACCATTGGCCTGTGTACGACAAGGTGATCTTACCTAGAGTGAGCTCAGAGAGGGGACCAGGAGTTGTGAGGAAGCTATTGTCAACAGAGCAGGAGGTGATGGCAGCTGGGTAAGCAGGAAGAGCTGATGAAGTCAACCCAGCTGCTGTTTTGCTGAGCTGAGCAGCACTCAGTTTGTAACAGGCCCTGGTCTAAGCACTTCATATATATTGTCATGTAACCCTCCAGACACCTCTTGGAGCCATATACTATATATTTTATATACTGTCGTATGGTTATATACAGTATTGTAGTACAGTACATTACAGTCAAGAAACAAGGCCCAGAAAGATTGAGACACAAGGTTACAGACTTAGGTGATAGGAGCACATTTAAAAGCAGAGGTGAGGGTGGCAGAAGGGCATGTGGGCACAAGGGCCTCCTGACACCTGGGGTGAGGAGCCCTGAAGCCTGAAGGAGGCTAGAGAAGAGGTTCCATTTGAATAGGATATCAGGAACTTAAGGGCATCCAAGGCGAGCTGTTCTGTCCTGTAACTCCTGGGAGAAGTTGGGCTGGAAGAAGGGATTTGGGGACCACTTGTGGTGGAAACTAAGGGCAGATGTGAGCAATCCTAGGGGATCAGGTGTAGAGTAGGGAAGGGACCTGCAGACCCCAGCTTAAGAGGCTAGAAAGGAACAGCAGCTGACGAAGTACCATGTAAGGAACCGAAGCATAGGGGAATAAATGTGAGCGCAGCAAAGGGATAGTCCAATGAATGCAAAGGATTAGCAAGATCATGGGCAGTGCTGCATGGAGGCTGTGTTGTAAAGTATTCCCTAGGCCAGAGGATCTTGAATTGCATATTGTAAACAAATATCTAATTGGTCCAAGTAGGAAACAGACCAAAATAAGGATACTGCCATAATCCAACTTGGTGAACTAGCAAGTTTACTGGGATTACTTGCAGGAGTATGGGTGAGGAGTCACTTATAGGAGGAGGGAGGATGACTCAAAGGCAGCTGCATCAGTACATGGATGATGGCTCATAAAAAAGGAGTCTCTGGAGTTTTCCATACTGCTTCCAAGAAACTCCACAAGTCACAGTGTCTACCTGGCAACTCCACTAGTCTGAAGCTCCTCAGCAGCTCATCCTTCTTATGTAACAGTGAGACCCTTACACATCCGGTTAGTTTCAGGGACTTCCTGAGAGTTCTGAATTGTGTATTTCCTGAGTCTTAATGAGCCTCCATTTAGAACTCTTGGAGTCTTAAGGAGCCTTCCTTCAGAATTTTCTGAGTCTTTAGAATTTACTAGGTTTCAATGAACTTCCATCAGGGTGCTTTGTTAAAGGTTCAAGGAAATGGCTACACAATACCTTGCTTGGATAGAGATGAGATCCAGGTAGCAGGGGTGTAGGAGGATCAATTTTTCTCTGAGCTTGGCTGGGAAGATGGAGGTGGTTGAGCATGGTGTGGTGACTTCCTTTAGCATGTTTTAAATGTGTATTCACATCCTGGGCCTAATCAACTTAACACAGCCCAGACACTGCAGCTATCAGAATGCTTAGATGTCTGCTATAGAAAGCCAACCTTTATATGGATAGAAAGATTTGGAAAATAGTGTTTTCTACCTTTTAAGAATATTTTTACTTATGTAAAAAGTAGGCTGGAGTATAGCTCTGTTGTAGGGCTCCATGGGTTGAATCTCCAGCATGAAAGAGCTAAGGATATAGCTCAGTTGGTAGAGTGCTTGCCTGGAAAGAACCAGGCCAGAGGACAGAAGAGATAGGTGGGTCTCTGTGAGTTTGAGACCAGCCTGGTCTAGATAGCACACTCTAGGCCAGCCAGGGCTACAAAGTGAAATCTTGTCTTACAAAACAAACACACAGACAAAAACCAATTGTAAGCTGGGCATGGTGGAGCACACCTTTAATTCCAGTACTTAGGAGACAGAGGCAGATGGATCTTGAATATGAAGCTAGCCTGGTCTATAGAATGAGTTTCAGGATAACCAGGGCCACATAGAAAACACTGTCTCAAACACAGAATTAAACCAGGAGGTGGTGTCACATGCCTTTAATCCCGGCACTGAAGAGGCAGAGGACAGTGGATCTCTGAGTTTCAGGACAGCCAGGGCCACACAGAGAGACCTTGTTTTGCTAAACCAAAATGAATAAGTAAAAAAAAATTAAAGCAACAATACCCCAACTGTGATGACTAATGCTGTAACCGGCACTTGAAGAGGGCAGCAGGAGGTAAACCGGTAAAGGTCATCTATCTGCCTAGCAAGTTCCAGGACAGCTTCAGTGACATGAGACTCTCTCTGTCTCAAGAAACAAAACAAAAAACCAAGAGTATAGTGAACCTCATTCCTACCATCCTCTTTCACCAATTACCATCCCAGATCCGGTTTGCATTGTCCAAGCCACCATTGTCCCAGGCTCTGAGACATCTGAGAGCTAGTCCCAGACATAAGAATTCCTTCCTAGAGCTTTAGTATGTTTCTCCTAGACACTGAAAAACCATAACCCCTGTACCGTGTTACACCTAAGATATTTTCCTAAATACTGAAAAACCATAACCCCCAATATCATATTATACCCAAAAAGTTAACAATTTATTATCATCAAATGTCCATTGTTCCGATTTCCCAAACTGTTTTATTATTTTTTTCAGTTTGGTTAAAATTGCACTACAAACAAGACCTTTATTTTGTATTTTTACTTG
Organism: Phyllotis vaccarum; assembly: GCA_033318265.1. NCBI lineage: Eukaryota > Metazoa > Chordata > Mammalia > Rodentia > Cricetidae > Phyllotis > Phyllotis vaccarum. The sequence continues at coordinate 74,112,972 of JARWLC010000012.1, forward strand.
TTACCCCTCCAACCCCACCCACCATCCATCTTTTTGTGAGACAGGAGGATCTCATTAAGGAGCCCAGGCTGGCCTTAAACTCAGAGTAATAACTACTCCTACCTCTTAGGTACTGGGGTCACTAGCATGAAATTTACTATGTTGCCCTGGCTGGCGTGGTATCTGCTATGTAACCCATGCTAGTCTTATCAAACTCACAGTGGTCCTCCTGCTTCAGCCTCCTGAGTGCTGAGATTACAGGCATACGCTACCATGCCCAGCTGCTTTGACTTTTAAGACACACCTTCTCTATTCATGGAAGTTATTTGTGGAGGACCCAGAGACACTGACAGAATGAGCTATGAGACATGCAGGACCACAGAGGGTCACAGCTGATGAGGAAGATGAAGGGGCCAGGTGGCCGGAGAGCAGGATATGCAAGTACTGTTAAAGGATGCAAGGGACTGCCTGCAACAAGGAGAGACTGTGGAGGAGCAGGGCCAGGCACTGCACATCCCTGAGCACCCCATCCTGTCACCAGACCCTGGAGCTGAGAGAGGATAGGAAGACAAGCCAAAGAACAGGGGCAAAGCTCAAATTGGCAAGGAGCCCAGGGGACAGCCATGGCTGCAGGGTGGAGGTGAGGGAGGGTGGGGCCTGAGATCAGACCTGCAAGAGAAACAGGATGTGTGTATTGGGGGGGGGGTAGGGAGCACAGAGCCAAAATGCAAGATCCTGGAAGATCCCCAGTATCTCCCTGCCTTACTACCATCCTGGACGCCGTTGTTGGTCTCACAGCCAAGATCAATCCTGGTGCCCAGAAACCAGCTCCTTTGCAATGCTGAGAACCAGAGGTCCATCACCCTCCCTCTGCCTTCTCTTCCCACTGCTGGCTCTGTATAGTGCTGAAAGGAGCCATCCTCCTCAGCGCAGGTTTGAGTATAAGCTCAGCTTCAAAGGACCAAGGTTAGCAGTTCCTGGGGCTGGAATACCCTTCTGGAGCCATCACGGAGGTAAGGAACAAAAGGGAACTAGCCATGCCCAGGGTCCTTCAGAGTGTGAGAGGCTCTATAGCCAGATGAACAGTGGGTGTGAAAGGCTCTATGCAGGGAGGGATAACACTGGGGTGACACTGCCTGGCTCAAGACCCCTCTCAGACCTGTCCCCTGCCCTGCCATGCCCAGCTGCTTTGCCTTTCAAGACATACTTTCTTTGTTCCCGGAATCTTTTTGTGGAGGACACAGAGGCACAGCTATTGGGCATGCAGGACAACAGAGGGCCACAACTGGAGAGGAAGGTGGCGGGATGTAAGACTTGGGAGAGAGGGACCAGGTGGGTGGCCAGAGAGCAGGCTCTGCACCACAATTCCACCTCACCTGCTAGGTTTGTTTCTCCTGTCTGTTCCTGTACCCCAGGATTTTTTGTCTTTTCTATTTCCTGTCTCTCTCTTCCTGTGCCTTCTGACAGGTGAACACACAGGTATGCACCTGTACACTAATACACATACCTAATATGCCTGATGCACAATAACAAGGAACCTTAAACAGGGATCTGCCCCTCTCTGATGTCCTCATCCTGTGGGACTGGAGGTCTGCTGGAAGGGAGGCACTGTGCATCCAGCTATTTTGTTACATGGGCACCAGGCCCTTCCCTGTGTATTGGAGGTGGAAGCAGACACAAGAGGATCTTAACGCAGAGGTCTGTGCTCAGGGTCTTCCAAACCCAGACCTACAATAAAAGGGCCTGTGATGATGTACTGAAAACTATACAATGTGCAGCATCTTAAATTAAGAGCAAGAGGAAATTAAGAGTTAGAATAGGTCTGAAATAAGTCAGGAACATGGCTCACTTCCAAAATATACTGTGAGGTTGGCCCAGCCATGAATTTTGTTCAGAGCTTTCTAGCTGGCAAAGCAGAGAAAAACAATTGGCTATGCGTTTCTATCTGAGATACAAGCTCTGAACAATGGCATGATTCCTGACTAAGATGCTCCAAGGTGGCAGGAACTTCTCCCCTCCGCAGAAGCCCAGAGGGTAAGGGCTTTTTCACAACTGCCTTGGGGACAGGAGGGCAGAGCCTGTACAATACTCTCTGTTCAGAGCCTTGCCACATCTAAGGTGACACAGAGCGTGTGAGGGAGTAAAGATACATCCTCCAAGATCACAAGGCAGCATGATCATGGTTTATTCAATCATCTCTTCTTTTATCAGAGCCACACCCAAATGCTCCTCCAAATGCTCCCCTGTGCCCAGCCTGCAGACCCAGGACTGAGTTAGGCTCTCTCAGTCTGGGTGAGGTCCCAGACAACCCACATAAAGATGAATATGTAAGTTTAGTCAGATAAGCCTTGCCTCCTGCAAGTCTGCTAGGGCTGGGAGTGTTGTAATCCCAGCACTCAGGAAGCTGAGGCAGGAAGAGACTAGCCTGGACTGCTGGGCAGACCCTGTCTTTTTAAACACAGAGCTGAGCCATCTCAGCCAGTAGAAGAATGTGTCATACAAGCCTGACAGCCCGCATTTGATCCTGAAACCCACAGGGGAAGGGGACGACCAGCTATTGAAAAACTATCGAAAATTGTTCTCTGACCTCCATATGTGTGTCTGCATGTGTGCTTACACACACACACACACACACACACACACACACACACACACACACACACACATTTTAAAGTATGAGAACAATGTTGGGCTAGCAATGTTTTTCAGTTGGCAGAGTGCTTATTAGGTATGCACAAGGCCCTGGGTTGAATCTAAGTACCACACAAAACCAAGTAGGATAAACAAGCTATTACCCCAGCACTCTGTGGAAATGGAGGCAGTAGAATCAAGAGTTTAGGGTTATCTTTGGCTATCCAGAGAGTTATAGGCCAGCCTGGTCTATTTTATACAAACAAACAAAACAAAGCTCACTTCAGGCAGTGGCAGCTTCTGGAGACCCTGGAACATCTGTGCTTCCACACGCCACTGGCCTTTGCAGAGCAAACAGGCTGGATTAGCAGCCTCCAGAAGGTCTTGGCAGGGTCTACGCCTTGGACCAGGTTCCAGACTGGCAGGCCAGAGGGTGGAGAGCCAGCTGGAATGGAGCCTCTGGTTCCCTCTCGCCCCCCTTCTAGCTTCTGCCATGTCTGTCTCAGCTTCTCCCTCCCCCTCATCACAGGGAGCTCCTTCCGACCTGCCTGCCAGCACCCAGGTAATCAATCCTCAGGCCTTCCCAGCCTCCACGCTTTTCTCATTGCTCTACAGGACAGAGCCTGTCTCTTCTCGGGCCACCCGTGGTCCCCTCACCCAGGATCCTCCCAGCTTGTTTGAACTCAATTACTCTCCCATAGCTGTTGTCTCAAGACTGGAAACCTTAATGAAAAGAGATGTGTTTGAATGCCTGAAAAATGGTATCTCCTTTTTTGGAGACAGAATCTATGGTGATGATAACATGTATGATCATGCGTGTGTGTACACAGGTGCTAACCCATGCCTGCACATTTAGAGGCCAGAGTTGACATTAGGATGTATTCCCCAATTGCTTCTCCACCTTTGTTGTTGTTTTTCAAGACAGGATTTCTCTGGGTAGCCCTGGCTAGCCATAGGCCAGGCTAGCCTTGAATTCAGAGATCCACCTGCCTCTGCCTACTGAGTGCCGGGATTAAAGACATGTGCCAACACTGCCTATTGTTATTTTTATTATTTATTTATTTATTGGGCTTTTTTAAAGACAGGGGGCAGGGGAATTGTTATTTTTTTACTGATTTTTAAAATTGTACATTGGTGTTTTGTCTGTCTTTATGAAGCTGTTGGGTTCCCTGGAACTGGAGTTACAGATAGTTGTGAGCTGCCATGTGGATGCTGGGATTTGAACTTGGGTCCTCTGGAAGAGCATTCGGTGCTCTAAACTGCTGAGTCATCTCTTCAGTCCCACTACCTTTAAAAAAAAAAAAAAAAAAAAAGGTCTCTCATTGAATCCAGAGCTCATTAATTATTTCAGTTAGACTGGCTGACCAGCAAGCCCTCAGGACCCACCTGTCTCTGTCTCCCAGTACTGGAGTTAGAGTCCAGGTTTGCATCATCATGCCCAGATATTTGTTTGGGTTTTCAAGACAGGGTTTCTCTGCATAGCTCTGGCTGCCCTGGAATTCACACTGTAGACCAGGCTGGCCTTAAACTCACAGAGATCCTCCTGCTTCTGCCTCCTGAGTGCTGAGATTGAAGTTTTGCAGCAGCACCACCTGGCTCATGCCCAGCTTTTATGTGGCATCAAAACTCAGATCCCCATTCTTACACAGCAAGCACTTCACCCACTGAGCCACACTCCAGCCCCAGGACAGAGTCTGACATAGCCAAAGTTGGTCTCAAACTGACTACATAGCCAAGGTTGAACTTGAATCACTTACCTTCTTGCCTCCACCTCTTAGATGCTGGGATTACAGGTACACCCCACTACCCCTAGTTTTATGGGGGTACTGGTGGAACTCAGAGCTTGGTGTTTACTAGACAAGTACTCTACCAACTGAGTTCTGTCCCAAGCCCCATAAAATGGAATCTTATAAAAATAGATGGCATAGACCTTCAGGCTAATTAGAATACAGCAAAGCACTGGTTCTTGCTGCCTTCCTGGGTAACACCCACCAACTAGGTGCTGGTCCCATTTACCCAAAGGATTCTTGCATCTCACCAGCCAGCACAACATCAAATGACAAGGCCTTGGTGTAAGCTCTTCCCCAGAGCTCAGTTTTCATCAATGAGAGACAGGGGTGGGAGAGGAGGGTCCAGTGGTCCCCAGATGCCCTGCTCCACAGATGCCATCCCCAGCCTAGAGGAAGTGCGGCTGACTCCATCTATGAAGAACCGGAGTGGTGCTGTGTGGAGCAAGATCTCTGTCTCCTTCCCTGCCTGGGAAGTGGAGATGCAGATGAGGGTGACTGGACCAGGGCACCAGGGAGCCCTGGGTATGGTGAGTGGTCCTTACTCATATCTGTTGGGAAAGCAGGTGATAAGCCCCAAGTACAAGTTTCCTTCAGTGTCTCTGACCTATGGGCTGGGAACTTGCAGGCCATGTGGTACATACAGGACAGGGGTCAAGTCAGCTCTGTCCCAGAGGAACTGGTCTCATGGAATGGCATCAAGATCTTCTTTGACTCTTCAGTCAATGATGCCCAGGTGGGTAGCCATCACCTGTCCATCCTCCTGCCTGTTTTAACTCTTAACACTCATTCTTCTGACTGTGCCCGATTGTCACCTCCCATGCAGAACAGCCCTGCCATCCGAGTGCTGGCTAGTGATTGGCATGGCCTCCAGGAGCAGTTTGGGTAAGGACCTGAGGAGCTTGGCTCCTCTCTCTATTCCTGGGCTTTAGCAATCACCTGTACTTCCTCCCCTAGTGGGCCCACCCCTCCTAGACCTGCATCTTTGCTGATGCCTTGCTGCCTCATCTGAGCCATGCGTGTCTTAGGAGCCAGGGCCAGAGTGTGCTTGTTCTTCTGGGTGATGCCCCATCTTTCTCCAGCCATTCAGCTTAGGATCCTCGGGTGAAGTGACCAAGGCTTCTGAGGGTCTCACTCCGGATGCCCTTATTAAGCATGGGTTCTAGACGAAGACATTTAGGCCCAGAAAGGCTAACTGATCAGAAATGTTACACAGCAGTGGCCAGGGAGGATCTGGTACTGGCTGTATTGTTTTTTTTTTCCCCTGATGAGGTGGCCTCCTGTCCTTCCCCTGCTGGCTGCCCTAAGTGGCTGGACTGGTTTGTCAGTGTGTCTCAGCAAACATCCCTTAGCTCATCACAATTAGGATAATTGCTGACATTTATGGAGTTGGGCTTACCGTATACCAGGCACAGCGCCCAGGCATTTGACATTGTCTTATGAACTCTCGTAATACTATTATGAGGTAGTTGCAATTATTATCCTCATTTTAAAGACAACAATACTGGACTCTGGAAAGGGAGAGAACTTGCCCAGGGTTATATAGCCAGGCAACCCTTGCCTTGAATCTGGCTTCTCCCGGATCTCTGCTTCTCAACTCTTGGCTGAAGGTGATACAGAGCATAGGTTCCATAGTGCGCTCCCGTGGGCCAGGGAAACTCAGGTTCAACCCTCTGCTTCTAATTGCCTGGACCTACTGAGCATCCCTTGGGGAGAGGTGAACTAGCCATATTGTCCTTGGCCTTTAGGGTGGGTCCCTTAGTGTCTGCCTCAAACAGTCAGCCTTGGCAGTTGGGGAAAGGGACAGACCTTGGAGTTTAAGGGAAGTGGAGGGGGTGAGGGGCAATGAGGTTAGGAGATGAGCTGGAGGATAGAAATCACAAATCCTATAGTTAGCCTGGACCTCTGTCCCTTTGCAGACGCCCCTGGCTCCTGTGAACTCTCAAGTTCTAATCAACATGGCCACACAGAGCTTTCTTTCTTTCCTTCTTCCTCCTTCTCCTGCCAAGAAAGCAAACTATAGCAAGGGAAGCCTCAAGCTAGGCAACAGGGACTTGGCCCAGGCCAGGTCACACAATGGGGACAGTGACAATTCAGGCCTGGACAGAGTTGCTCCTGGGACTGTCCCCGGTTGGCCAGTCCATGTGGTCTGGCTGCATTCCAAGTTTCCATAGGGATGGAAGTGTCCGGGAGCTGGGCTCCTGTCATCGGGACTTCAGGAACTGGCCATACCCCTTCCGAGCTCGGATCACCTACTGGAGGCAGAGGCTGCGAGTGAGTCAACCCTGCCATTCTCTGTTTAGATCTGTACCCCATTTTAAAATTTGATTATTTGGCTTGTTAGTGTCTAGTTTCTTGAGTTCTTTATATATTTTGGATGTTAGCCTTCTGTCAGATGTGGGGTTGGTGAAATCTTTTCCCATTCAGTAGGCTGTCGTTTGTCCTATTGACTGTGTCCTTTGCCTTACAGAAGCTTCTCGGTTTCAGGAGGTCCCACTTATTAACTATCTATCTTAGTACCTGAGCTACAGGTGTTCTATAAGGAAGTTGTCTCCTGTGCCAATGCATTCAAGGCTATTCCCCCACTTTCTCTGGATTTATATTCACGTCTGATCCATGTGAACTTGAGTTTCATACAAAGAGTCTTAACACACCCAGAACATAAAAAGCTCATGAGACCAGTGTCCATGACATTTTCATACCATCCTGATCCCAAGTCCTGTAGCTTCTGTCTTACCTCAGGTCTGGGGAGCCAGTGAGTCTGAGTAGGGGTCAGTCCTTTATCCTGGGACCAGGCAGAGGCAGAAGCTCATTCCCTCTATACCCCTAGGTGTCCTTGAGTGGAGGCCTTATTCCCAATGACCCTGAAGAGGTCTGTGTCAATGTGGAGCCCCTGCTTTTGGCCCCTGGAGGCTTCTTTGGGGTCTCAGCAGCCACCAGCTTCTTAGCAGGTGAGGACCCTACCAGGTAATTAAGAGCCAAAGGCTGTTGGGAATGTTGATGACAAAATCTTATTGCAACTTCTAAAGCACCTTTGTGTCGACCACTCCCTCACCAAGTGGCCTGGGCTGTTCACATCCCCACTCTGGCTTCTCCATCAGGGCTCACATTGGCCTTGAAGAGCTACTGAAAGTCTCAAATGTGAGCTCTGTTGGTGAGTGCTCAGGAGGCATTCAGGATTCTAGGCATGGTGGTGCATGCCTGTAATCACAACATTTGGGAGGTAAAGGTGGCGGGGGATCAGGAGTTCAAAGTTATCCTCTGCTACATAGCAAATTCAGAGGTCAACCTGGGCTACATGAGACCCTGTCTCAAAAAAACAAAAAGTCTCAAATGAGATAATGCATGAGGAATTTTATATTCTAGTATCAATATCCATAAACTCACTTTACTGGACACTGTAGGGTAGTTAGAAAGGGGGGCAGTACATTAAGGAACCAGAATGCAGAGGTTTTGCAGTGGAGGGCTTGTGGAGGGTCCTACAACTGAAAAGTAGGCTGCAACCACAGTATGGGAGCCTGTGAATGCCAGGCATTAGTCTTTAGACCTGGGTACTGGGGAGCCATGGAAAGTTTCTAAGGAGAAATGAGTGACATGGTTGCAAGCATGATGGAGAAGCAACCTTTGGTGTCCTGTGGTCTGCTGCATGGCTATTAGGGCCCACTCTGGATGTGTGTGGTTCAACCCACACATCCCACACATTTGTGCATTTGACCTTTCTACCTTTCCAATGAGCCAAAGATCAGGGTTGCCCAGAATCACACAAGCCTCTTGTTTTTCCAGCAAATAGAGTCTGGATGGATTGACTGCTGGGTCCAAAGCTCCTTATCTCCCTTCATCTGTCCCTCTTCCAGACGACCATGATGTCCTGTCCTTCCTGACCTTCAGTTTGAGGGAACCAGGCCCAGAGGTAACGCCAGCCATTTCTGCCTGGGAGAGGTAGTCCAGAGATGCAGATGTGTGCCTCCGCTCACAACAGGGCACCTTAGACCTGGTATTCTACTTCTCATCCCAGCTATGTCTCTGAGCTCTGCTAAAGTCAGGTTTGGGGCTGGGTAGTACAGGGGCCAGGGTTTGTCCCCTAGGCTTTCTAGGTGACAGTCTCCTTTAATTCCAGCACTCAAGAGGGAAATGTGGGTGGGTTTCTGTGAGTGCCAGGCCAGGGCTGCACAGTTAGAACCTTGTCTCAACAGCAACACAATAAAAACAAAGAAGCTTAGGGTGAAGTCAGGAGGGGGAAGAGAAGGATGCCTGGAGCTCAAGTGAGTGCCATACATAAAGGCTTAAAATGTCCAAAGGCCTGAGCTCACAGTAGAGCAGGAAGTGAGGATGTGGTAATTAGGATACTCATAGGGCTGCAGGGCTCTATGGGGGCCTGGCTGTGGGTTCCTCCTTGGTCCCCGTGAGTGAGTATGTGGTTAGGGAGGAAGTCTGGGCTCCCAGGAGCCTGAGGGAAGGCTGCCCCCCACAGGACTCCCTGGTATTTGGGTTTGACTTTTTGTCTATCTCTTCCAGGTGACCCACGGAACATTCACAGAGAAGGAGCAGTTTCTCCTGGCCAGGAAGCTTGAAGGCCTGCAGGCAAGGTTGGCCCTGGACACCAGTAAGGACAGCATCCAACCACTGGACTTCAAAGCCCAGGAAGAAGGTAAGGACAGAGGGAGTAGGCAGATGCGGTCACTAGAGGGTCTCAAGAACCTTAGAACCCAAAGTCCAAATGGAGAAGTGGAGACCCAAGGAGACTGTCTGCATCTAAGTAGAACCTGGGCCAAGTATTCTGGCCTGTCCCCACAAGACCCGTCCCAAGACACATTTTCTCTGTGTGTGTGTGTGTGTGTGTGTGTGAATGTATGTGTGTATAAGTATGTGTGTGTGAGTGTGTATGTGTACGTACCGCAGCATTTGTGTGGCAGTCAAAGGACAACTTTGTGAAATCTGTTCTTTCCTTCTGCCTTTATGTGGGTTCTGGGAATCTGACAAACTTACATTGTTAGGTTTTCCTGGCAAGCACTTTTCTGTTGCTCACCCTGCTTGCCAGCCCCCAGACCCATTCTCCAGGGGATGGTCTTAGAAGCCGAATCTACACCTCCTCAAGCACCACTCCAAAGCACAATCTACTGCTTCATCCCTTCGGCCTTCAATCTTGGCTCCATCCCTATCCCCAGGGGAAAGGTTCTTTGACCTGGAGAATACACTGGGCAGACAAAGCCAGATCCTGCAGGCCCTCCAGGCTCTCTCCAGGCAGTTGAACCGGGCTGAGAGACAATGGACAGAGCAGCTGAGGTCTACTCTCCAAGTCAGGCCTGAGGGAGGCTGGGTGAGTGACCCTGGAGCACTCTGATTCCACCCACAGCTTGAGAGAATAGTGGCAGTCTAGAGTTAGCCTGGTCAAAGCTTGGGAAAAAGGAGGATAGGTCACAGGATGCTTCGGGGTGGTATGTAAGAGGACTTTTAACACACAGCAATTGTTCTGGAGCCATAGGGCTGGGCTGCAGAGAAGAGATGCCAGGTATTTGGAATCTGGCCTATAGACAAATGGCAGAAATAGACTAGGCGCTAATTTGCATATGGCTTCCCATGTGATTTGCATGAGACTTGCTTAAATGCTCACTTGCACTACAATCCTCATTTCATCTCTGCAGCCATCCTGGCTCCTCCCCCCGGATGTCATTCCCTAGGCTGCGGCTCTGACTTGGGGACTGAAAGCTAAACCTAGTCAAAGAGCTGGCGAGTGGGTAGAAGGAGCCAGCCACTCATGCGGGGTTTGCTGGGCTCTGCCAGCCCAAGGCTTTAACCTTTTGTCCTCAGTGTAGAACAGTCTGGACTAAGCTGTTTGAGTGGCGTAGAGGGGAGAGGCCCACACTCCAGGTATCTCTGATCCCACCTTGATGCCTTGGACCCACTTGAGTGGCTCCACTCATCCTGAGAAGCGTCAGCTGTCTCTCCAGGTCACTCTGCCAAACTCGGACCCGTGTACTGCATTTTAACCAGTGCTGGCCCTCACTTTGGATCACAGCCTAGGAGAAAGACACAGATAGGATTAGGTGGGGCTTCTGCCTCAGTGAGGGAGCAGGGACACATCTTAAAAGGAGAAGGATCTGTGGAAAGCCGAGAGGGTCCTTTTGAGAGAAACATCAGACCTTTGGTGTAGAAGGAGGGTCCTCCAGAAGTCCAGATGGATATGTTCTATGGGAGATTCAGTGGGCCCAAACAGAAGAGAACCATGGCCACTTAGTAAGGCTTCTGGGGAAGAAGGACTCTGAGGTGAGGGACACTATGCTGGACACTAGATAAGAGCTGACCTTCCTGTAGAACACAGCCAAGGTCGGCACCCTGCTCTATGGACAGCGAACTCTGCTCCAGGCCCTGCAAGAGATGAGGTAAGAGATAGAGTGGGGAGGGGGGGGTGAGGGAAAAGTTCCTCTATCATCCTGCCTCTGTCAAGTACCTGGCCCCAGTGCTGGGGCTATAGGCCATAGGCACCTAACGGGCTTGTTACCTGTGTTCTGGGAATGTGGAGTCAGATCTTACCAGAATCTCACTCTGGCTTGCCCTTGCCTGTTGAGCTCCCCACGGAGCTCTGGGGGTGGAGAGATCTCTTACACATTATGGGTCCTGTGGCTGTACACCCTCCATCTAGATGCCTGGGGGGTGGCAGAGGGGAAGAGCCTGAGAGGAGTTAGCTCCTCCGGGCTAGAAAAGTAGAGTTCAGGGAGCCTGGCCCATGGACAGATACTTTTGGAGAATTCTTTGTATACACTAAAATTGTCTCAGGTTCTAGGAAGAAGATTTTAGAATAAAACAATCAGCCCCAAAGACAAGACTCTATCAATGATATTTATTCTTTACCATATGCTGACCTTGGGGGATTATGGGAAAAGATTAGGTAATTTGGGTACAACCAAAAAGGGTAATGGATCATCTTTCTTGATTTCCATGCCCCACCTTACCACCAGGAAAACAGCTGCCCAAATGGCTTCAGGAGCCCAGGTCTTCTACCTGCCTGTGGGCACTAAGCATCACTTTTATGAACTGGACCAGATCCTCAGCCTCCTGCAGAAGGACCTTCGGGATCTGGTGGTAAGAAGTCATGGATTGTACAGGGTCTGGTCTATGCCACCCTTCTCCCAACACTTGTACAGCTTCAGAGCATTTGCCCACTACTCCCAACAGGCACATCTAGATACAGATATAGGTGTGCCTGCACATGGGCATGAAGGGACACAGATCTCATTGTTTCTCTCTCTCTCTCTCTCTCTCTCTCTCTCTCTCTCTCTCTCTCTCTCTCTCTCTCTCTCTCTCTCTCTCTGGTTTTTTGAGACACGGTTTCTCTGTGTAGCTCTGGAACTTCCCAAGTAGACCAGACTGCTTTGAACTCACAGAGATCCACTTGCCTCTGCCACCTAAGTGCTGGGGTTAAAGGTGTGTGCCCCCACCACCCAGATATCTTTGCACTCTCTTGCTCTGGAGGAAGGCCCACAAACCCATCACTACCCAGAAACACCTTGGTCAAACCCTCTAGATGAGCAGAAGGGAAGTGGGGTAGACCATCCCGGGGTAGACCACTCAGATTCATGGTGGTGCTCATCTTCCCTGAGTCTCTGTCCTTTATTCCTTCTCTTTCCCTCACACCGCCATGGTTCTCCTCTCTCTCATCTCTTATGCCTTTGGTCTGTTGATGATTCCAGGACTTACGTCTCCTGAGCTGTCCCCACAGCTGGAACCATGAAAGACTGGAGAAGGAAGCAGCTTTGAACACTTGTCTTTTCCCCTTGTTCTCCAGATGACAAGCCTGAGGGAGATAAATAGAAACCATGCAAGGCATAGATTCCGGTTCTCCTTCCCTCTGCTGGGTTAAAAGCTGAGGTAAAGCCCCACACTTTCCTCTTTCAGAAAATGACAGCCAAGGCTCCATGCCCATCTGGCTGGCTCTCAGGAACTTCTACATGTCTTCGGACCAGCATCTTCCTGTCCTTCCTCCTCATCCAGACTGTAGGCTTCTTCTGCTACATGAACTTCAGGTGGGCCTTCCCACAGCCAGGACTTCCCATACCACTTATATATCTTTGCTCTGGTCTACAATCATTGCACTTAAATTTGGGAACTCCGAAGCTCAAATGGGAACTACCCAATTCACCAGAGGGCTAGAAGCAGAGTATAGGCTAGGGACACCTCACTTACCAAGCACAGATACCCACTCAGGCCCCTGTCCCATCTGGTCCTGCTTCACAGAGCTCACTATAGAGCAAACATCTGAAAACGAATTGATAGCCAGACCTTGTGTTACCAGTGCTGTGGTGGCTGGAAGCTTGGAGAATTGGGAAAAAGCAACTGGATCATCTTTAGGGAGGGGTTGGGGTGGAGGGGGATGAGGGAATTGACCTGCAAAGGATATTTGATTTGGGTCATCAAAGCGACTACGAGTTTTTCAGTCTGACAAAAAAGTTAAAGGCATCCATGGAGAGGGAACAGCACTGGGAAAAGCATGGAACAAAGATTTTTAGGGGAAAGAAAAAAGCAGCAATTTAATACTGTTGGAGTAAAGGGCAGGATCAATTTATGGGACTGGGCAAGGAATCTGGGTGTTCTGGATTAGAAATGAATTCCTTTAATATCAGCACTTGGAAAGACGGACAGAGTGATGCTGAAATCTTGGCCAGCCTTGGCTATATAGTGAGATCTTGTTTTGTTTTTGTTTTTAAAGAAAATTGTGTGCATAAGAGTGCAACTTTGACACTAATCCACCCAGAAAGCCTTCAAATGCCAGGGTGAAGTGTGAACTTATGTGGCATGTCAGGGAGCCCTAGAAGATTCCAGAATACGGGAGGCTGTGGTACACTGAGTGCTGAGAGGCAAGTGTGAGTCTGGTTTCAGAAAGGAGGTCCTTTAACCTTTTCTGTCTGGCAGCAGGCAGGAGCTGGACAAGAGGCTTTGGGAGTACCTGTCCACGAGAAGCGTTTCTCTGGAGCCTTCACTGCCCATCCCTAGGACACTAGGGGTTCTGAGGAGACAGCCCGTCCCCGCCAGCATGCAAGCTTGACCCAACTCAAAACTGTCTTACAAGGAGACAAATGGGGGATGGAGGATTTGGCCAGTATCCTTCTGAGTGCCCACATTTTAGATCTTGGCAAGTTCATCATATTAAAGGTGATGTTCCTCTCACTGCTCTGATCCCCTCATTTACCTTCCAGACTCACACAGTCTCTGGTTGCCTCCACCTTTTCTGGGTAGGTAGCAGGTGTAAGGTCCAAGCAGATACCCCCACAGATTTCTTCTTTGGACTACTGAAGCAAAGGTAGACAACTGTGCAAAATTCTGTCCCTAAACTCACCAAGGACAAGGAGAGGTCCCTGGGTTCAGTACCCGCAAACAACACTCCCCTTCCCTACTCCCAGAGGCACCAGGGACAGCAGGGCGGACACGTGACAGAGGAACTGAGTGCAAACTCACCGAACCATATAACTTGGATTCCTGCTCTTGAGGTCTCCTCTCTTCCCAGTCTTGAGTGCTTTAAAGTAGCTGCTAGGGTCAGCAGATTGGAGGTGGAGTAGAGGGAGGCTGGAATGGGACCCAAGGCTGGGGTCTTTGCCCTTGATGTTACCAGATGCTCCAAGATGAAGTCCTGGCTCTCCATGACCCAGGAGCAGAGGATGTTGCAGGGGGTCGAGACCCACACATATTGGCGCAGCCCCTTCTCCCAGGGCAGCGACCCCACCACCGCAAACCCTAATCAGCTGTCAGCAGTAGCCGGCAGAGCTTGGCTGGCACTAAAGGAGGCACGTGGGAAAGGCGGGAGTGAGGAGCAGGCACGTGGTCCAGGCTTCTCAGCCCCGTGCATGCCCCCCGCCCCCGCCCCCCCCCCCCGTGAGGAGGGGTTTGGGAAGGTAAGGGCGGCGTGCAAAGCGTGGGGCGGCGAAAGCGCGCAGCCGGAGCTGTCCCCGGGACTTAGTGCTGAAGTAGGCGCCGACGAACCAGGCGCCTGGTGCGGTGGCCAGAGAAGACCATGGCGTTCATGGTGAAGTCCATGGTGGGTGGCCAGCTGAAGAACCTCACCGGGAGCCTGGGGGGCGGCGAGGACAAAGGGGACGGAGACAAGTCTGCAGCCGAAGCACAGGGCATGAGTCGAGAAGAATATGAGGAGTACCAGAAGCAACTGGTGGAGGAGAAGTAAGTGGAATTCCTTCTTCGCTCCTGTGACCCACACACAAATACACTAATGCTACTATGCCCACCCCTGGTCAGAGCTCCCCTTTACATCTCCTAAACATGGTAAAAGGGTGGGATGTCCTCTAGGCTACTTTCAGAACCCACCCCATTTCAAACCCACGACCCTGTTGCAGCTTCATCCTCTGGCCCAAGGGAAGCTGGGGGAAGGGTGATGAGTGCGGGGGTGGGGGGAGGGCACGTGCATCTTTGATGAAATAGGTAATCCCTTAATCCGATCTGGTCTTAACCGCCTGTCTTCCAACTGGGGCTTCTCTGAGCCTGAGTGCTTTTCATCAGGCCAGGCATAGAGTCATGGGAAGAGACTCACAATGAGACTTTTCATAGAAACAGCCTACTGTGTGCAGTAGTTCTGGGGCAGAATAGAGATAGAGCAAGCTAGGGTCTGAACTATGGGGTGAGGTTCCTTGGTTTAGAGCCTCGTTTTGCTTCCTAGCTGAGTAACTTTAGGAAAGTCACTTAACATTTCTGACTCCTTCCCCTTCTGGACAATGGGAGAGCAGAACGACTTGATACATGTACAGCACCTGGCACATGGCAAATCCTCATGAAATGTCAGTTAATGCCATTTTATATAATCTTGTGTCTTGTGAATTGCAAAGTTTCATCCCCACTTTACAGAAGAGGAAGGGAAGTGATTTACTGGAGGACATGCCAGAAGTGGCAGTGGAGCCGTGGACCAAGTTCAGAGTACTGCCCCCACACCCTTGCACACATGCCTTCACCACCTTCTTCGCACAGCTTGTCAGAGAAGGAATGACAGACCCCAGTCAGCAATTGCAAAGAACATATATTAGATTCTCAGAGAGAGAGAGTCAAACTGAACCCCACCCATCAGCTTTGTCCATTGGTAAGAGTAGAGAGCAGAGGAAGGTAACACAGGCTAAGCTGGCTGGTCTGAGATGAATGGACATAAGCCAGCTGGGGACTGGAAGACCCATACAGCCTCCTTCCAGGTCTTCCAGACCATCTTAGCTCTCCCTTTGCAGACTGCCCACCCTTCTCTCAACTCTTGAGACGACTTCCCAATTGGTGTCCTTTTCCCAAACAGAATGGAGCGAGATATGCAGTTCACGCAGAGGAAGGCAGAACGGGCCACACTTCGGAGTCACTTCAGAGACAAATACCATCTGCCCAAGGTATCCAGGGCCTAAATTGTGAGGTGCTTCTGGGGCCCTGAACACTAGGAGCTGGACTTCCTCAGGGCCTCTCAGCTCTCAGCCCATAAGACTCACAGGTGTTTGATTACATTTTTCCTTTTCTTATACATCCCATCATTCCTTATTCATTCACACACTCAGAGCTGAGACAGACCCTGGGGCTTTGGAAGCTTACAGGTTTGTGTTTCTGGCTGGAGTCAGTCCTTTTCTTCATTTCTGCCTGGGTCAAGCCTGGCCCATGAAGACACAAAGGAGTCAGAAAGAAACCCTCTAAGGGGGTAACTCCTGTTGGGCTGTTGAATATCTGTGGAGAACAGGCAGGAGGAGAGAACATGACTCTTCCTCAGGTGCACCAGGTACTTGACGTTCATGTCCTCACCTGACTCTCTCAGTAAAGCTGCTAGTTGTCACTGCATGTGTGAAAAAGGAAACCGAGCTCAGGGAGAAGAAGGGACTCCTAAGGTCATACAGCCAGCGGGTGAGAGCTTAAGCCTATGACTATTGGGCCTCTGTGTACTCCAACCCTCAGGCTACTTTTCAGGATATGGGGGGGGGGGAGGGTCTGCCTACAAAGAACCCCCTCAGCCCGTCTTTGTCTCAGAAGACCCTGTTCCATACTTCCCAAGATACTGTAGCACTAGACTGGTAGATAAATGTGCCACTCTTACATGACAAACCACTTCCCAGAATGTCACTTTTGTGTGCCCAGAGCTGTGCTAGACTCTGAGGAGCAGGGTGCCATAGCCTTGCCCTTGGTTTTTTTTTTTTTACTTGAGTTCAGAGATCAAATCTGTTGTATCCCAGTTACTCATCCAGCAAGTGTCTGCTGAGCCCTTGGCTGCCACTGACTTTGCACAAGTCTCTCAAAGGCAACCCTGGCTCAGAAAGTTTGCATTAAGTCCAGGTAGCAATGGGGTCATGGCTCAGATGCTTACACTGAACGTGTAAGAGGCATTGTTCTGCTATGAGGGAATTCTGAGTCTAGCAGAAAAGACAATACTTGGGTGCAACTATATAGGAAATAGGAGAAGACCGCACCCCCACCCCCAAGCCTAAGGGAGTATGGTGGCTCTCGGTATGGATGATAGAGTAAGTGACATAGGTATGACTCTAGCTGACCACCCCCTTCCTAGTTGTATGATCTTGTTTAACATCTCTGAGTCTCCTTTAAAAAAGGAATGTGAAGTAGAGATGACAGGTCCCATGTTGCTGAGGATGACCTTGAACTCCTGATCCTTCCAGTTCCACTCCTGAGTGCTATGCTGTGAACTCCCTCCCTCCCTTCCTCCCCCTCCTTACTAGTTTTTGTTTGTTTGTCTTGAGACCAAGTCTCACTATGTGTCACTATGTGTCCCTGGATGGCCTGGAGCCCATTAGATTAGTCTGGCTTTGAACTCATAGAGTTCCACTGGCTTGTGTCTCCCAAGTGCTGGCGTTACAGACATTTGTCACTACCTTTTTTGTTATTGTTTGGAGGGTTTTTTTTTTTTTTTTTTTTTTTTTTTGGTCTTATTTGTTTGTTTTAAGATTTATTTATTTATTATGTGTACAGTGTTCTGCCTGCAGGCCAGAAGAGGGCACCAGATCTCATTATAGATGGTTGTGAGCCACCATGTGGTTGCTAGAAATTGAACTCAGGATCTCTGGAAGAACAGTCAGTGTTCTTAACCTCTGAGCCATGTCTCCATCCCCTGTTCGTTTTGTTTCTGAGACAGGGTTTCTTTGTGTAGCTCTAGTTTTTCTGAAACTTGCTTTGTAACTTCATAGACCAGGAAGGATTAGCATCAAACTCAGAGATCTGCCTGCCTCTACCTCCTGGGATTAAAGGTATGGCTGGCATTTTCCTAGATGTTTTTTAGACACAAAAAGTAATAGCATTCTTGATGCTAGAGAGATGATTCAGTGTTAAAACCTCTTGTTGTTCTTGCAGAAGACTGGAGTTCATTTTCCAGCATGCACATCAAAAGCTCATAATTGTCTGTAACTGCACCTCCAGGGGTCTGATGCCCTCTTAAGGCCTCCATAGACATATCCACACATGTGCACATAGACTAGGTATTTGAGTTCACTATTTTTGTTGTGTTGTTCAGTGTAATTAGCCGCAGCGCACACATGGTTTAGCCTGCCATAACACAGTAACATTTTCCTTCTGATGTAGTCTCTGCTAATCCTTCAGTATCTCAGGTGACTAAGGCAGTACAAAGATGCAAGGTTCAAAAGTGAAAAGTCTCCACATCCACCCATGGAAAGCTTGACTCAGATGTAGGGGCAGATGCTGATCTCCCTGAAATATGGCCTCCATGAATCCAGAGCCCAGAACCCAGCCTGCTAGGACTTCCTAGACCTCCACCCTTGTGTCGTCTCTCTCTCTCCTTCAGAATGAGACAGATGAAAGCCAGATCCAGCTGGCAGGTGGAGATGTGGAGCTGCCTCGGGAGCTGGCCAAGATGATTGAAGAAGACACAGAAGAAGAGGAGGATAAAGCCTCTGTGCTGGGGCAGCTGGCCAGCCTCCCTGGCTTGGACCTCACCTCACTCAAGGACAAGGCTCAGACTACACTAGGGGACCTCAAGCAATCCGCTGAGAAGTGCCACATCATGTGACCACTTCCCCTGGGGTTGCCTCTGGGATGGCCAGAGCGCTAGTCCCACATGAGGGCTGAGAAAGTGTCTCAGTTTCCAGATACCTCTCTCTACTTCATCTTGCCCCCGCCTCCCTGTCCCAGCCTGGCCCCAGCGCCTTCTCATCCATGTCCAGCACAGGCTCTGACTCGCCCTCTTTATTGCCAGCAAAGTTCCCATTCTTCCCTCTCTCCCTCTTTTGCCTGGAAATCTTCCCAAGTTGATAAGATCCACCCAACCCTCTCTGGGTACATACAGCCTCTCGTTCTTTCACACAAGAGCACTCACAGAAGGACACAGAAGCCCTGGCTCATTTGCCACCGATGCATCCTGGCACACATAGACACACATCCCTTGGGTTCCCAGCCCCTCCAGATACCAGTGCCTGGATGCTCAGAGGGACTCTGGGCACACAGGAGGCCTGTTCCCATCCCCACCTTTATCATTCTAGAAACTGTTCCTTTTGGGTTTCATATACTCATCTGTTAGATGGATGCTAGAGAGATGGTTCAGTAGTTAAAACCTCTTGTTGCTCTTGAAGATAGACTGAGTGATTTCTAAAATTTTCTCCTGATTGGCATCCCTGGCCACTCAGAACAGAGCTCACATCCCTTCTTGGGCAGGGCAGCAGCTGCAGCCACAGCATCACACAGCTGCCACTGTGGGTTCTGGGAACGGAGCAATGCTGTGTGGGGGGCAGAGTGCCAAGGATGAAGCTGGCACTGAACAGTAGCTCAAGCAGCTCCAGACCTTCTCTGGGCCCAGGGCCCAGCCAAATTTTGTTCTGTTCCTGTAGAATTCTCTGGATTCCATAGTTGGAATTTCCTCTTCTTGTTCAGTGGAAAATAAAAATTCCAAATGGCATGACTATCTTCCCACTTCCTGCTGACTTGGGGTTCACAGGCCCCAAGCCTGCCCTTGGAGGGGTATCCTCTACCTCATCATCTGAAGCTTCAGGGGGCTTGAGGAGGGGCATTAGGAAGGAGGCTTCTGTGGACTCTTTAGTGTCAGCCCCTATAAGAGTGCCCTCTCAGGGCTGTGAGGGTGGGGGCTTCACTGGGGGAGCAGATGCCCTGTGGGCTGCATGAAGCAGGTCTAATCACCAAGGGTTAAGGGAGGGTGTAGCAGCCAGCTGGATGGAGAGGTGCATGGGAAGGTAGGTCCTTGTGGTGTTTCCTGAGATTAGAGAGCAGGCTGTCTCTGACATCTGTCCTGTAGTGTTCCCTCACTTAAGAGATGGAGAGTGGAACAGAAAAAAGGGTCACTGCTCCAGCCTGGCTCTGCTGTGTGTCCTTAAGTAGACCTTTTGCTTCTCTGAGTGTGCGTTGCTCCTGGTAAAATGAAGAGTTTTCTTTCCGTGAATAATATGTTTCAAAGACTGGCCATTTGCGTTCTTTTTCTTTATTTTTTTCCTTGATAGTGCTGGGGACCCAGGGCCTCACACTCTGCATACTAAGGCGAGTGTTTTACCATTGAACTACACCCACACCCTTAAGAATGCCTTCTATCAGTTATAGTAACACATTCTTTAAAATAACAGATGGAGGGACCAACAGCCAGTCTGCACCGAGTAAGACCTGCTGGGGAGGGCAGAGTAGTCCCTGGCACCTGGTGGAGAGGTGGCCTGAGCCTGGAAGCCGGTGACCTCAATGACCTCAAAGAATTTGTGTTTGTGCCTAGGCAGTAGACCATTGTCTCTGCTGGTCTTCTCCTCCCTCTCTCCTTCCTTCTCTCTCTCTCTCTCTCCCTCCCTCTCTCTCCCTCTCCCTCTCCCTCTCCCTCTCCCTCTCCCTCTCCCTCTCTCTCTCTCTCTCTCTCTCTCTCTCTCTCTCTCTCTCTCTCTCTCGTTTGTTTGAGACAGAGTCTCATGTAGTTCAGGGTGGCCTCAAACTTCTACATAGGCAGTGATGGTCTTCGACCTCTGATCATCTTGACTCTACTTCCTAAGTACCTTGATTACAGGAATGGGCCACCTCACCCAGTTTAGGCCATGCTTGGAATTTAAGAGCTTTTACTAACATCCTCGCACATGGTTTTAAATTTATTTTATTATTTTATGTGTATAAGTATTTGTCTCTATGTATATGTACCGTGGGTGTGTGTGGTGACCAAGGAGGTCAGAAGAGGGCATCAGATAGCCTGGAACTGGAGCTACAGATGGTTCTGAGTTGCTAGGGGGTGCTGGGAATTGAATCTGTGTCTGGAAGGACAGTCGGTGCTCTTAACCACTGAGCTATCTCTCTGGCCCCTTTGTATTTGAGAGGGAAGCTCACTATCTAGCTCTGGCTAGTCTGGAACTTTAATCTCCCTGATTTAGCTTCCCAAATGCTAGGATTATAGATCAACACTACATATGACTTTACTGAAGAATCAAAAGAGAAAAAATGTTTTTCTTAAATGAAGACTTTGAATGTCATCACACTCTCCTGTGGCTGGCAGGCGGGGCGGGGGATGGTGTCCTGGAAGTTCCAAATAACTGCTCCAGTGGGTCATCACAGGGGTTTGCTAGCAGAGGGAAAGTACTACGGGCAAGCTGGTGCTTCCTGGCCTCACCAGCCAGCTAAGTGCTAGCCTATGGGGAAGCCGTCACTATTACAGGCAGGAAAAGCAGTTTGTTTACAATAAAGTTCCCAGTAGGTTTCCCTGTATCTTAAGAACAAGGAAAATTAGGTAAAGCTGAAATGGAAGAGCTGAAAGAGGAAGGAAGAACTAAGGGGGTGAGGATGGAAGGGATCTATGCCCTGATAAGAGGGTAGAAACAGGGGACTGCTTAGGCTGCCACACTGGGCATCCTTTGAGCATCCTACAGAGGCACCTGAGCCTCTGAGATGCTCCTGGTCCACTCACTGGGGAAGGTCTTAGCAGCCACTGGACAAAACCCTCTCTGACCTTCCCAGAGGAGCCCCGAGCTGGGGGTGGGGGGAGCATGGGCTGGATCAGCAGCATCAACAGCAGGGTCCACGTCAGCCCTCCACCCTCAGGGGCCTTCTGCCTAATGGGATTGGACAGCCCCTTCCCCCTCAGTGCTTTGCTGGCTGAGAAGGAGGCCAGCATGGCAGGTCAGGTGATGGGGTGTTTGGGGACACTCGTTGAACCCTGTTAAAGCAAGGCTGTTTGGTGCCCGAGGTCAGCAGATGGGAGGGGATTCTGCCTCCTCACTGATTCCCAGTTCACATCTCAGGAACTCCACGAGGCCCTGACCTGTCCACTGTGTCCCCAGAATGAAGCAGAAGTAGTAGATCCAGGAACCCATCTGAAGCTCAGGCAAAGACGGGTAAGGTGGGCATGCTGAGCTCCACCCCCATCTTTCAGCTGTGCTGCTGGACTTTCCTGTCCATCCATGTCTCATCTGCATCCCCCAGGACCACCCTCCTTCACAGGGAGCAGTGAACCCGGATGACTGGAGCTGTCTTCTGCACAGGCCTGGATGTCTGCTCTCAAGCTCCAGCTCTCCCATCCTGTTTCCACTCTTAAATAGTCACATGCTCCCACACTGGCCCACCCAGTGAGACTGAAGACCTTCCCTCATTTCCCTTGTAACAGCCTAACCACCTCACCAAGCAGGCAGTGATGCCCCAGGCCTTCTCTTTCCTTTCTCCCTTCTTTCCTATGCAGGACACAGGGAATGTCCAGAGGTGATGAAAACGAGTCTCTCTTGGCCCCAACTCTTCTTACTTCCCGATCCCCACCCTGACCCAAGTAAATATAGATTTCTTAAGGAAAAATGAGAATTCCCAAAATAGGGGAGGGATTCTGTGGGAAGAATATCCCAGGGCAGGGGAGATCAAAATACATAGCTTGTTCCTCCTGCCCCACAGCATACACACATCAAGGTCTCTGGCTCTAGAACACACAGGACTCCAGAAAGATCAGTGGCACCTCTGGACCCTACCTCAGGAGCCTCCAGTCTGCTTTTCTGGCCTCCCACTCACCCAGGCAGTGCAGGCCCAGTTCTCAGCCAGAAGAGTGCACAAATAGCAAGTGGCTTTCCAAGGCCAGCTGTTTCCCAGGGCAGGGGTAGGGTTGGCCAGGGTTTGGAATGTGCAGGATCTCCCTTCCTCCCAATAGCCAGATGGTCCCTCCTCAGACACTGGAAGCCCTAGGCAGGCACTGGGGACATCTGGGGCATATTCACTTGTCCAGCTGAGCTCCTGACAGTGCCTATTGACCAAGCTGACGCTCAGCTCAGCACTGGGGGGCAGGAGCTTCTGTCCTCTGTCCTACAGAGCTGAGGTTGCAACAGGACTGGGGAGCTGGGGAGCCTACAGTCCTGCCTCTAACCCCATGACTGCCAGGCATTGCCATTCCCAGAGTTTGTGTGAGGTGTGGGGAGGCCACTGGCCTGGGTCCAGGGGTGTAGTAGTGCCAAGGCTGCCTCTGCCTCACTCAGCAAGATCTGTGCTTGAATTTCTATAACCATGAATGTAGGTTTACATGTGAGCTCGAACATAGCTTTGTTTCTGTGTCTCTGTGTCTGGTATTTCAAGTGACAGTTTGATAGTATGAATTACTATGGAGAAAAGTGGTCATTGATGTGCCTCACCTCTTCTGTTCAGCCACATAGTAGGGGCCATATCCCTCTTAGAGAAGCCTGGCACAGCAACTTGGCCTCTGGGGCTAGAGTGTTCCAGGTCACCTTTATGAACTAAGACTGTATATCCTTTCCTTTAAAAGGGGGGGGGGGGTGCAGGCTGAGCCTACAGACACCCGGATCTGGTCTATTCCAGAGGCTTATATGATTCTTCAGGGGCTGACCCCTGGGAAAATGGAAGGTCCAGTCTCAGGTGCCGTCTATCTTTGGCTCAGTCTGGTACTGGGTTGAGTGGACACTGGAGGACAAGAGGACAGAGCTCCAGGATGGGCAGTTTTGAATGTCTTCAAGGTACAAAGTGGCAGCAATTCTTTATCTCTTGGATGAAATATATTTAAGAAGCACAGTGTAAGCTTTGTTTAAGCCTGTGTCCTAGACAAGCCCCCGGAACCCCTTCTCCTCTCACACCAGCTCCTAGACTAGTCTCCTGGATCACAGGCAGTTTGACAACAGGACCTTTCTGGGGGACAACAGTTGAGTGTTTGGGAGAAGCCCTTCCCAGAGCCTCAGATTGCCATATCTTTCCTCTGCTAGGCATTCCTCACACTCCTCAAATACCCTGTGTAAGAATTTCAGGCCCGTTCCCAGACAGCTGACCAGCACAAATACCACAATAAACGTCTAAAGAGATGGCCCTCCTCCTTGACCTTTATTATCCTGCCTCCCTAGCAGCCAACCTTCTCTATTTACCCCCCTCCTTCCTTTCCCTAATTTTTCTTACTGAAACTGCTCCATTTCCAGATAAAATCTGAAATGCTTTTCCTCCTACATTGGAAAACATATTATTATACTCATGCTATATACCAGGCCTATATACACTGCCTTATCACCAATAGACTACCCTGCAATCCAAGCACTGGGTGGAGGAACTGACCTCTAACTTCAGCAGCTCCTTCTGCCCTGTAGGAACTGTTCCATACTGCCCACGACGGCCAAAGACTTCAGAAAACTCATTCTTTCTGACTTGGCCCTTCCTGTATCAGACCCCTGGTAACAGGCCCAAGAATCATTAAAGTAGAAGACTGTTGGATATTATCGCAATCTAGGGATCTTTGGGGGACCAAGTGTGAGAAGAAGAAACCCTAAAAGGTCCTCCTTTCCTAAACCCAACTTGCTGCTCAGTCACTGGCCCAGAGTGAGAAACTGGTTGGACATGGAGTGTGTAGTGGGATGGTGTAGAGAGTGTTCTAGAGAACTTTCCACTTGCTGAGGTGTACAGAGTAGAAGCCAGGCTGGCCCCCAGGTCTGTCTACACTAGTGAGGGCAGGAATGGTGGCAATCAGTGGGACTCTTGGATCCCCGGAGACTAAAAACAGATGTGTAACTGTAATACCCCTCTAGGGACCACCCTAGTCAGGTTCCCAAGCTTTTCCTGGGTTATGAGTAGGGCCACTTTACCTATTATTCCAAGGCAAGAAGAGATGTATAAGTATGGAAAATAATTTAATAGAGAAACAAATAATTGCATTCTTTATATACATCCAGCCTCCGTCGAGGAGGATGCTCCACTTTGCCCTAAGTTAAAGGCAGAATGATTAGAAATCACCAACATTCTCTAACATTAGAAATAACCCCTGCCACACACACACACACACACACACACACACACACACACACACAAGAAACCCTTACCACTTATGGCTTGGGGATATTTGATGCAGAATAGTTCCCTTGCTCCTTATTCAAAATCAGCCTTCAACATAAACATTAGAAACAAGGTCATGATTTGGGAGGTGTGTATAAAAAAGAAACCCTCCAATAATTCCAGATATGTAAATTTGTCTCCAGCTCATACAAAGTATAAGCTGTGGAGGTATCCATGGCTTAACAAGACAGAAGGGAAGACCTAGGCCCAGCCAAGCCCCAGCTGTAGTACAGGGCCCACTCTATGGCTAGTGTGGCCTATCCCTCGCCCCAAGAGGGCTGTAAGTATGTAAGTAGTAGCAATGAGGACCCCTCCTCCATGCCAAGGCAGGAATAGACTGGAATTTGCACATGTATCCCACCCCTACAAAGGACATGACTTTCATGCATCAAGGATTGTCTTAGAGTACTAAAAAGGACAGCAGGTGTGTGCTCCAGGAAGACTGGAGAGTTCTGCAGGGCTGAGTGCACACTGTAAGGTAAGTAGTTCCTGAGGGATATTGGAGTGTCCCATTCCAGTGCAAGAAGGGAGTAGGGTTGGAATAAAGGCTCCCAGGAAGGGCTGGCCCAGGGACAGCAGCAGCCTGGAGGAAACAACAGAAGTGCCCTAAGAGGCATGCCTGTCCTCTTGAGAGCAAACCACAGTGTGATGATGTCCTGAAGTCAACAGGCTTAGGCCAGCAGTCACCTAATAATTGTCCCAGAGTTTAGTACACCTGGCACAGTACGTGAGCCACCCGATCCTTTAGGGGTGGAACATTCAGAGGAACACTGGGAGCTAAGATGTGGGCATCTTGGAGGTGTTCATCTAGGAAGGTCCCAGGTACACAGGTGTGAACTCGGGCTGGTACACAGCGTCTCTCCGGGCTGTGTTCTATCCACCAGTCCTTCTGGTGTCACTGGAGTGTGCAAGCTAACAAAGGTGAAAGGAAAAAGTCAGGCCTGGGTCTTCGGCCAGAGAGGCAGAACCCTCTTATGGGCAGTCAGACCCCAGGGCAAGACTCACAGCTACGAACAGACTCCGACAGCCCCTCTTTGTCCATTGTTTCTGCTTCCCAGTGAGATTCCCTTATCTGAGGAACGAAAGGAGGGCAAGGGGTAAGGCAGACAGACTCAGAAGCCACAGTACACAGATAACCACAAAGGGGAGGAACCCACGACCCATTGCCCAGTGTGGCCTACTCATGCCCACCTTGATCTGTTCTTTCAGGTATTCGGCTCGAGCCATGAGGTTCTGAACCTGTAGAAGGCGGCACACCCGGAAGTGAGTGGGTTTCCATCCAAGCGCCTCCTCACCCCTGGTGCCCTCTAGAACCCTCTGTCTTGTCTCTAATCCTCTTTGTTCCTTCCTGCAGGAAGCTTTCTCTGCTGCAGGAGCCCAGGAGACTTTTGGTTTATCCTGGCACTGAAGTCCTGGGTCACTGACTTCACAATTCTGAAGCCTGGCCTCTAGTTTTGGAATATCCAAGAGCAGGAGAACTCCATACGCAATGTAAAGAGGTCCCACAGACACAAGCTGGGTAAGAGAGAAAAACACACTCTGACTCCCACCCCAGCTGAGTACCTCAGTGTGAAGGAGCTCCCGCCTTCGGCCTGGGGCTTCTGCTGTAAAGAGAGGGAGGATGATGAGGAATGGCAGCCAGAGGTGGGGGCATAAGTGGTGCTGTGGTCTTACCTGCCAACAGCAGTAGCAATTCTCCGAGGCTGTGCTGGTACAGGTCCAGGGCGTCCTGCTCCTTGCCAGCTTCCTCCTACAGCCAGGGGGCAACACATTATTCTGTGTTGTACCCTGATTTCCTTCCTGGCCCACCTGGATTCTTCCCAATGAGCACAAACCTTGGCCATGGCAGCTGAGGCCACTTCCAGGGCAGCAAGGAGGCGGGGCTTGTCACGGGCCATCTCTGACATGAGAGAAAGGCTCACGGTGAGGGGAGCAGCCTGTTTTTGTACCGAAAGCCCACCTCAGTCTCCCTGTCAAGATGGAGTGGCGTTTCCAGGACTCGGGCACGGACAGGAACTAAAGCCTACCTCGAAGCAGGCCTTGGACAGATGTGCCCTGCCTTAGCAGGGCCTGATTGGAGGAGGAGATAATAGCTTTGAGCTCCTCCGCCCTGGACACATATTGTCCCACCTGTAAGAGAACAAGGGGCTGAGGGCTGACCCCCCCTAGCCAGAACCCACCTCCAAGTTTGCCTTTGGCCTCAGTGCCTGCTTCACACGAGAACCAGGTCAGACACTAAACAAACTAGCCTGACCCAACTCTTTCCCCAGTCCCAGTCTATAAGAGAAGGTTCCAAATTTGTCAGAGGCTTGTGATCTCCGGGTCCTCTCCTTCCATCTATTCATCTCCTCCTAGGGAGATCACCCTACCTTGGCCTTAATTGCCTCCTTCCGCTGGGCATCCACTTCGTCTGTGGAAGATGAAGGGGTCAGATGAGGAATGTACGGGACTCCTGCCCCACAGTTAACCCTCTGTAATCCTCAGATACAAGTTTCAGGTTTATCTTCTGCATTGTCTCCCCTAAGGTACTGAATGGGGAGCTTGACCCCATTCCTGCCCCTTCTATACCCAGGTTAAAGGGACGGTCTGGGTCTCACAGTGCAGGGCAGGTACAAAGAAGTCCAGAGCCTTGCAGTAGAGTGACAGGGCTGCAGGAGCGTCCCCCTCCTGGTCCTTCTTCACAGCCTCCACCACAAGGGCTGTCTGGGGGATAGGAGGAGGATCAGCAGTCAGACCTAACTTCCCAGTGCCACACCAAGCAGCCTCAGTCAGAACCCCACCCACCTTATGGCCACTGGCTCAGCTTCTGTGGGCCAGTTCACCACCTGACTGGGCAAATGAGACCCAGTCCACCCTATCCCCACTGGTCTGCTTACTGCTCGTGCCAAGCTTTCCCCATTAGGCATGTGCTCCAGGTCCACCCAGGGATGGGCAAAGAAGTCCTGGAAGGAGATTCGACGGCTGGGATCCCGTTCTAGAAGTCGCTGCAGCAGGTCACGGCAGTCTAGGGAGAGCTGGGGCCGAAGGGGAACCTGCAAACAAATAGAGCAGGGACACATTACACTGGGTTCCAACATCTGAGTCTAAGGCCCAAGGCCCCTACATGTTTGTAGGTGTGTTATCTGAGCCTCGGAGAGAACACCGTAGGTCCTGGTGATAAGCAGGAAGAGAGGCAAATATCCTTTACTGGGCTCTTGTCAAATGGGAGTTTTCCTCCAGCCCTGCACTCTGGGAAGATTGGGCCTGCTTCCATCCATCATGGCCTTTTCCCCATTGGTCATTTGTTTCTGCTGTGGCTGATCTGGATCCTCAGGAATGGACCAGACCCTAGGCTTCCACTGCAGAGCATGCACCACCACCAAGAAAGGC
Source organism: Phyllotis vaccarum (assembly GCA_033318265.1). Classification (NCBI taxonomy): domain Eukaryota; kingdom Metazoa; phylum Chordata; class Mammalia; order Rodentia; family Cricetidae; genus Phyllotis; species Phyllotis vaccarum. Next base: position 74,140,979 of record JARWLC010000012.1, read on the forward strand.
CCGAGGCCTAGACTGCAGTCTGTGCCAGTGGAATCAATCAAACCTTTAGAGCATTGAATCCCTCAATCCTCAGTAGATGCCAAGACCCTGCAGGACGCACCTCAATAACACGATTGCTGCGAATCTTTTCTTCTAGCTCTGAGAATGATCTGGAGGCAAAAGGAGGCTGCCCAAAGAGGGCTTCTGTGGAAGAAGGTAGAGGGGAGGCTGGAAGGAAACAGGATTAAGTCTTGTCTCCCTCACCCCTGGGAAGGAAACCAAAATCCCTGAGTCCATCAATTCTCATTAGAAATAGGAGGGACCTAGAGAAGCCTTCCCAAATACACAGTAATCAGGCTAGAGAGCAAGGGAACAAGGTCTCACCATACAGGATGACCCCCACAGACCAGAGGTCCACACGAGCATCATATTGCCGCTGACACACCATTTCAGGAGCCATGTAGAGTGGGGAGCCACGAAGCACATGTTTCTCATCCCATGGGGACATGTGCTGTGCAAAGCCAAAGTCTGCAGGCAAGAGGCCAGGCACAGGACTCAAATCCTGGATGCTACTGTGACGCCAGCCAGAGTTCCTCCCAACACTAGACTCACCTGGATTGCTCCTGCCTCCTCTCTCTGCTATTGGCCCTCAGCACCGGACCTGCATCACCCCCTGGGGTAGAAACCCTCCTAGTGGCATACTGCCTTTTAAGTACCTTCTTCCTAAGAAGCCCACCTCAAAACACAATGTGCACTGAAAGCCCCCCTCCTCCTCCAAGGATTAAGCTGCATCATATTCTCTAGCCTCTAAATTCAAGTCCATTCTTTTTTAGATCAGAGGCCACAACCACCCTTCCACTGCCATATTCTTCTCAGCTGTCCAGACTGAGCCCTAATCCTAATGACAGATTAAGTTGGGTCCCTGCTCACAGACTGATCCTAGAAGCTGGTCATTTATGGGCATTCTTTCCAGATTGAGCCCCAACTCTGACCCAGAGTGATCCCTAACTCCACCCACAACACTACAGGACTTAAGTGTGTGCAGCCTAAGAACAGGTGCACTTTTGGTGATGGGTTCAGCCTTGTACCTCCTGATCTGTCTGTCGCCAATGACTTGACAGAGGGACCCCTGGGAACTAGGGTGCTGAGGGAGCCTGGGAAGGAGCTGTTTACCCACTCTAAAACATCTAAAACATGCAGTTCCAGTCTCAGACCTGCCAGTTTCAGATGGGGCTTCTCCAAAGAGCTCAGCAGAATGTTCTGTGGCTTCAGATCCAGATGAGAGATGTTTCGCTCATGCAGGAACTTCAGAGCACTAGCTGGGGAGTCGGCCCCATGAAAATGAGTCAGAGCCTAGTTCCCACTACCTGTCCCCACCCTAGCCTTCCAGCTCTTCTAGCTCCAGTACTGCAGTATTGTCCTGGCTGGTCTACAGAATAGACAAAACACCAGACTCAGGCCACTTTTAAAGGCTTGTGCCACCACCATCTGGAACTGTGACACTTCTAAGCTTCCCCAAATGCCTCCTCTTTGCACTCCTTCATAAGACCCCTCTTTCTTCTAGGAGCCCCCTGAAAAGCTCAAGCCCAATAGGACTTTGCATTCTTCCTCACTAAAGCACTTGGGTTCCACCTACTGGGCCCTGGAAGATTCTACAAGGTTCTTACATCATGTTCCTCACAGATGCTAGGGACCCAAACATGGGAAACTGCAAAACATTGGGATAGAGGAGAACACGGGGTATGCCGTTGGCTTTTACCCAGCTGCTGCATGAAAACACGAGCCACCTTCTCAGGCAGGATCCTGCGGGTGTGGATGAAGCGAGACAGGTCACCCCCTGCGCAGAACTCCATGATGAGGTAGATATTGTCATTGTCCCACTGTGGTTGGAAGTAAAGAGGCAGCTGTAGGCAGTGTCCCTTCTCCATCCTCGTTTGGAGGGAGCCCCGCCCCAGGCTCACACCTGGAAATCTTTCAGTTGCACAATATGGGGGTGCCGAATGCCCTTGAGGATCTCAATCTCAGTCAGGAGGTTTTCCACAGATGCCTTGTTGAGACTTTTCTTGGCCACGCATTTTATGGCTACCACCTCTCGAGTATCCTTCTGTGGGACAGGAAATTTGGGGTGTCTGGGTCCCTCTGCAACCTTCCCCTGGCCTGGGTCTATCCACTCTCCACAGGCCTCCAAGTCTCCCGGCTTCCCCTTCGCAAATCAATGAAGCATCTGGATTCTAGAATCCAGGCTTCCCAACCCAGCAAGTGTTCTCCCACCCCATTTCGTTTCCAACCCACGGCAGTACATTCTAGAGTAGCCAGAAGAGGGAAAGTCATTGTTTTAAGAGGTGGTCACTCTGCTTTCTAACTGGTCCTGCCTCTCGGGAGTCGGCTCTCAGACTCCTCCCAGCCCCTACGGCGACTTCCTGCGGAGCCGGTTCTCCAGCCGCAGACACCCAGGTCCCCTTAGGGCTTCGCCCGCCCTTGCAGAGCAAGCCGGCGTGTGCTTGTTTTTAAACCTAAGGGGGGCAGTCAGCTCCAGCCTCTTCTTCCACCCGCGTGGGGCAAGGCTGCCGCCGCTCTCCTGCTCCAGCCGAGCTTTCCGGGGGTTTGGCTGGCACAGGAGCCGGGTGCCCGGCGCCGGGACACCTCGGGCACGGCCCGCCCACACCCACCTTGGCGTAGGCCTTGTACACCGTGGCGTACGTGCCACTGCCCAGGCGCTCGGTAAGGATGAAACCGTCCAGCCGAGGAATACCCCAGCCGGGCCCAGCCATCCCAAGCCGGCCGCCAGGTACTTCCTGGTTCGGGGCGCAGGTTCCGGCCAGAAGCGAAGTTGGGGGGCGCTCGAGGGGCGGCGGGGTTGGACTCCGCTCGGCCCCAGCGCCGTCCGCCGGAAGCGCAGCTCGACGCCGCCCCCCCGAAGCTCCTCCCCCCTGCCGGCCGCGGGCTGGTGGCACCTTCTGCCAAGGACTGTCAGGCCGGTTTAGGACACTGAGGCTTCAGTGGGCGTAGCGGAAGTGGGTCGAGGATTGCGAACTCTATCACAGGAGAAACCCTGTCTCAGCACACCGCATCCTACAGACCACCCACGTTGGGGGCGGGATGAAGAGTCTGCCTTCTAAGACCAGAAGCTGTGGGACAAGTCCCTGGGTCCAACTGGGTAAAGGAGAACCGAATCCAGCAAGTTGCTCTCTGATCATCACACGTGAGCACGCAACACACACAATAGAATATGAAAAAGAATATATTTATTATTGTTTTTTGAGATAGGGTTTCTCTCTGTAGCCCTGGCTGACCTGGAACTCACTTTGCAGACCAGGCTGGCCTTGAACTCAAATCTGCCTGCCTCTGCCTTCCAAGTGGCTGGGACCTAAGGTGTGTGCCACCATACTTGGCTAGAAATAATGCCTTTGAAAGAGTCCAAGTTGCCATTGCCAGGGTCTTCCCTTCTGCTTTTCACTTTTGGAAGAGGTTCCTCCTCAGAACTGAGGGCTTGACAAGTCTCACAGAGTCCAGCTGCCAAGGTTCATGTCACTTCACCTATCTTGGTAGGCCCTCAGCCCATACTTCAATAGGCCAGCGCCCTCCTAAGTCCATCAGAGACATCACCAGTACTGTCTGAAAATCTTATTTTTATTTAAGCACAAAAATTGAGACATGACATATACATTTGTACATGAAGGAAAAATATCAGAAAGTTTACAAACCCTGGTGGCTGTCATTACCATTCAGTGGCTTTAGGGATGAATGGGCTGACAGCATGGGGGTAGCCTCAGAAGGGCCCCAGTTCCCAGAGGCAGGAGGCTGGCCATCTTGGTGAACTCCTGCAGCACTGACATAACACAGGGTCCAGGTTTCAACAGTGACCTCCTAAGTGCCACTGCAATGACATACCTGTGGAGTACCCAGGACAAGTGGAAAGGGATCTAGACTCCATTGTGGGTATGGGAGGAACCCTCAGATAGATGGCTCAGTGGTCCTGCCTGCAGGACATAGTTCTGGGCTGACTTCCTTCAGCCACCCTAAGAGTTGTAAGAACTGAGTACTGCTGAAGATGGGGCCGGAATAAGGCGAAGGCTGAGGGACAGAGTCCTTCGGGAAGACAGAAGCCAAAGCAAACAGGTCAAATGACAACCTACCCTCAGAAGACTGCCCCAGAGGCTGTGCAGAACAACTTGAAAAATCCCAACCAACCCCACTCAGAAGTCTGAAGAGACGGGCTAGTGAGGACCCCCAGAGGGCACAATGTGCTATTACACCATGGGACAGAGCAGGGTCAAGACACTATTGTGAAGAACACCTGGAGACCACCCAAAGACAATTTTAGGAGCATCTGCGCACCCACCCAGAACACAGCTCACCTAAAGTGGAGCTCTGGGGAAGTTTATGAAGCCTAAGTGTGGAAGGTAAGACTGAGGGCCCAGTAAAGGTCAGCCCACAGAGCCCAGGGCACCTATGGAAAATTCCTGGCACAGTAAGCCCAGGCCTGCAGTGACCCTGTGTGGCGGGTGAATTCCCATGCATATGAGTGCGATTGTTCCCAGGGGACTCAGGTCCCACTGCCTCCAGACAAAACCTTACCATCAGAAAATCCACCATCAGAAAGACAAGACAGCTTTGTTATTTTTTCTTTTCCCTTGTCCCTGTCTCTTCCTCTCCTTCCCTTATGTGGAAGGGAAAGCTAACTACTGAGGAAGGAGCGGGGACAAGACAGAATCCCTGCCAGGTCTGTGCTGGGCATAAGTACTATGTAAGGCACCCACGGAAAGTGCAGCTCAGAAGGCAGGTGAGAGAGAGGCTGGGCTGAGGGCAGGAGAGTCAGGAAGACTAATTCCCCTGGAAGGTTCCTCGGGCAGCAGACGAGGCAGCACTTCGGAAGGTTCTGTTGCTGAAGATGCCCTGGGAAAATTCTTCCTGAGCCTGCTGGAAGCTAGCTCCTGTTCGGCGGTAGAAGGCATGTACCTAGGGAATGAGGCTGGGCTGAGAGAGTCCAGAGGCATGCTCCCAAAGGGGCCCCAAGGGGTCAACCCTGCCTGGCTGCTCACCTGGAGCCTTGGACAAAGGTGTTAGGCTACTGAGGACTTCACTGGTGAGGAATATTTAGACATCCACCCAGAGAGATGGTTATTTTACTTTACTGTGTTTGCTGTTGGCTCACAGCATACTTACCCGCTGCAGGAGGAAGAGAGAGAGCCCAGCACAGAGGGTAAAGAAGCCAGCCACTACCATCATGATGATGGACACAGGTAAGGGCCCACTATTCAATGTAGACAAGGCTGCGAGCCAACCACTACAAAAGGAGAAACCAGGGGTGAGGTAAGATTGAGACTCAGAAGTCCTCACAGGGAACCCTTCTCCCAGATGACTATGTCCTGGCCACCACCTGGACATCTCCCTGCAGCACAAGGAGCCTTCTGGTTTAAAGACCTTCCTCTGTGAAAGACGAGGCTGTGAGCACTGATAGACACCAATATGGCCTCTCCTGGAGTTTCACAGATGCAGTCACATGGAAATCTTCTGGCCCAGTGAAGTCTATTAAGGAGATGTGGCAACTGCCCTGGCAGGATCAGCCAAAGGCTCAGTGTGTGTTGCTGACTGAGGTGAAGGAGACTTTGACTGTGCACAGAGAGCTCTGGGGAGAAGAGCAATGGCCAGCCTGTTGCCTTTACTTTGTCACCCTCCCGAATCTGCCCTTAGTGGTGATGTCACCCACACAGCCTCAGCTGTAAAAGGAATTAGTCTCACGCTGCCTGCCTTCAAAACCTCCAACAATGCTACAATAATCAAAAGCAGTGTGGGAACAGCGTGAAGACAGAGCAATGCCACAGGCTTCAGAGTCCAGATATATGTATTTTTAAAAATGATTTATTTTATTTTTTCTGTGCACTGTTGTATCTGTGTGAGGGTGTCAGATTCTCTGAAATTGGAGTTACAGACAGCTGTAAACTGTCATGTGGTGCTGGGAATTAACACAGGACCTCGGGAAGGACAGCCAGTGCTCTTAACCACTGAGCCATCTCTCTAGCCCTCGTCTTTTTTTTTTTTTTTTTTTTTTTAAATAAGGGTCCAAAACCAAAAGGGACTGTGAAATGTTCAGCCAGCAAAGGTACTTGATGCCAAGCTTGATAATTTGAGTTTGAAACTCAGGACTTACATGGTAGAAAGGAAGAACTTATACTTGGACCTTCCTATCATGCCCTGGCACACGTGTCCCTGCCCCAATAAATAAAAGGAATAAACGTTTTAACACCCCAAAGGGGAACTGATAGTCTCTACAAATGGTGCTGGGACAATGATCCTTACTAGCCTTTCTAGCAAACTCCAGGCTAATGAGAGATCCCGTATCAGAAAACAAAGTGTAGAAGCAGCAAAACGGCTCAGCAGGTAAAGGTGTTTGCTGCCAAGTCTGATGACCTGAGTTCAATTCCTGGAACTCAAGTGGTAGCTAGAGGACCCACTCCTGCAAGTTGTCCTCTGCTCTCCATCTGGATGCATGCTTGCGCGCGCGCACACACACACACACATACACACACACCACACAGAGAGAAAGAGAAAACAGAGTGATCACAGAAAGCCTGGGAACCGGCAAGAGCCAGCAGAGCCCACTGAGTGCAGGGTCGTAAGGGCAGGAATAGGACCAGGTGTCAAATATCAAGGGACCCAGTCCAGAGTACAACAGCAGTTATTAGTTACAGCATGCCTACCCTGCCACCACTCTTTATTTTTTTTATTTCAGACACTGTGGGGATTCAATAAAAGCTTCAGAAGTTTCGGAGATATCAGAGGGAATCTACCCACAGTCATTTTAGATTATAGAAGTAATTCCAGGCTCCCAAGCAGGCAGTGGTGGGGCCACGCCTTAATTTACCAAAAGAGTATTTAAGATGAGGATAGAAAGAAAGGAGGGGAAGCCAAACCAAGGGAAGCGAGGCTGAGGAAGCTGGAAGACAGCTGGGTAAGATCTGACTGTGATGTTTATTCTAGTATCTCCAAAACTTCTGAAGCTTTTATTGAATCCCCACAAGACACCATATCACTATGTAACCCTGGCTGGTTTAGCCCTTGTTATGTAGATCAAGGTGGCCTCAAACTAAAACATCTATCTCCCTCTGCCCTCTTGGGTGCTAGTATTAAATGCATGTGCCACCAGGCCCAGCTCATTTGTCTTTTGAGACAGGGTTTTTCTATGTATTCCAGACTGTTCCAGAATCCACTACACAGCCTAGGCTGGCCTTTACTTCAATCCTCCTGCCTCACCTCCCAAGTGCTGGGATTGCAGACATGGACTCTACCCACACTCGGCCAATGCAACTTTTCTAAACTCTAGCTAACAGTACTAAGTAATGAAGCTGGGCCATCAGAAGGGCCAGAATTAGGACAGGAGAATGAGAAGGAAGCAGGGTGGCAGGAAGGCAGTGCGCTCAGGCTTAGAACGCCAGTGCGGCCAGCCCTCTGCTCCTACTCTGGACTTGCTAACTGCTGCAGGGAGCGGACCAAAATAGTGCCACCCTTCCAGACTCATGTTCTCAGCACTATGCAAGACTGATCTTCTTGCAATGTTCCCTGCGCACTGAGGTAGAAAGGAAAATGTCAGCCACCAGATTTTCTTTTGAAAATTAATTTTGAGCTGAGACTGAGTTAGCCAGGAAAACTCAGCCAGCTACATGCTGAATGGCAAGACACCTCTCTTAGGAGGCAGGCCCCATCTCCTGAAGTCACAAGGTCCTGAGGGAAAAAGATGGAAGCTGAGGAAGTAGCTCCAATGGTAGAGTGCTTGCCTAACACTTCCATTCCAGGGAGGAGGGGAGGTACAGCCTGGAGGCAGAATGACAAGAAGCTCAAGGTCATTTTGGGCTAACAGAGAGTTTGAGAGAGGTAAGGTGTAACGTAGGGGCTTCAAAGGCTGGAGCATCCATCAGCCCCTGGGAGGATGTTGCAGGAGAAAAGCTGGTTGTTATACATGAAAAGCATGGTGGCTCATAGCTGAAATCTCAGCTCTTTGGAGCAGGCAAGAGTATCACCAAGAATGTGAGGCCATTCTGAGGCTTATAGTAAGTACCAAGCTTAGTGTGTGCAAGGTTCTGGGTCTGACCCCTAGAACCACAAAAAAGAAAAAGATGAGCAGGAAAGAGGTGTTGCATGGAATTTTCTCAGAAACTGAAAACAATTTATCCTAAAGGAAGGATCAAGCAGGAAGGTAAACAACTTAAAATAGCTTTAGGAAGTCCCTAAAACTGACCAGATTCACTACCCTCCCCCACCCCCGCCAGAGTAAGCCATAAAAACTGAGAGACCTCCTTTACCAGAGAAAGTTGAGATACAAAGAAGACTCTGAGACCAGACTAGGTGCCTGGAAATGATTTAGACGGAGTCACTTGAAAAGGACACTCTCCAACCTGTGGAGCTGCTTACAGGCCATGCTAAGCTCCAGGTTTGCAGCTTCATGAATTGTCACCCATGCTGGGGTGGGCTTTGGAATACAGCTGTCTCTGAGTTATTTCTGTTGGTGTTAAGTACCCTCACCCATATCCTTATAAATAACCCTGATAAAATGTATTAGTTCACCAAGTTATGCTTTGATGGTGTCAGTACTTTGTTCTGATGTGCATTCCCTTTCTGGGGTGAGTAGATGTGTGTGAGGCATCTCCCCAGGAAATATTTCACCATACAACAGAGAACCAAGGCAGATTGTAGGGTACCTTCCACCCTTTCTCCACCGTGGTTGAAATAGACTCTCTGGGAGCTAGGAAATGGCCAGGAAGTTGAACCCTCTATAATATCTCAGGTCTTACCTGGTCCCCAAGTTAGGCAAGCCAATCAGCTGGATGAAGTAGATCCCTATTTGACAAAAAAATACAAAGAAGAACACGAAGAAGCTGAAAGAGTTGTCCGACCTGTGGAAAGAGAAAGAAGTGAGTCACAAGAGGGCGTGGAGCCGATGAGATGGCTCGCTGGGGAAAGGTACCTGCTACCAAGCCTGATGTTCTATGTTTGGTCCTGGAGCCCAAAGGACCAAAGGAAACAACGCCCTCACACTGTCCTTTGACATACTTATGTATACTGTGACATGTACGTCTATGTGAATGTACACACACATACCAAAACCAACCAACAAACCAACCCAGGGCTGGAGAGACAGCTCAGCAGTTAAGAGCACTGGCTGCTCTTCCAGACGACCTGGTTTGCTTCCCAGGATCCACATGATGACTCACAATTATCTCTAACTCCAGTCTCAAGGGATCCAACACCCTCTTCTGACCTCTGAGGATACTGCATGTACATGGTGCAGACATCAAACAATCTTTAAAGTCCATGAGTTCAATGCCCTAAACCACTCCCAACACACACACACACACACACACACACACACACACACACACACACACACACACACACACACCCCTGTAGACTTCATTGGAAGAAAAGCTATCTGTGGAGTAACAAACTAGTTAAGACTCCTCAAAAGGTAAGAGCCTCCACCACTGTGCTGTTTTGTTTAGTTAGACAAGGATATCTTGAAGCCCCGGCTGGTCTCTTAATTCCCTATATGTAACTTTGGACTTTTGATCCTTCTTTTTACACTTCCCAAATGCTGAGAATACAGGCCTGTGCCACTAAACCTAGTTTATTGTGGAGTTGTAATAGAACCCAGTCTTTGCACATGGTAGGCAAACTGAGTCATATTCCTAGCTTTGACCACTGCATCTTTGAGATCAAAATACTGTGGAAATTCAGGATCTGCTCGGCTGATACTCCTGGCTCTTCTTCCCGAGACTTGGGAGAACTCCCAGCCCTAAAAGCATCAAACATGAATTATAATTCCGAATCCCCAGAAGGTCTTAGAGATATATCCATTTATGCTCACAGGAGCGAGCTTACATATTGGCAACAGATGCCTGAGATCATAAAGATGAGCCACAGACAAAAACTGACATCCTAAGGGCAGCACCTCAAACATCAGAAAGGTGCCTCTTCACAGCAACTAAATCCCTGCCTGCTAGCAAGTCTGCCCAGGAACAGTACAGCGGCAAGGGAGGCTCCCAGTCCCTCTCATTCACCTATGTTCATTTATGGACAGCCCTCTAGCAAACTTCACTTACAGGCTAGGTTGGCATAAATGGCTCTTAATCTGTCTGCTTGACTCAGTGAGAAAAGGAAAGCAATTTCCCCACCTGTTCTAAGCTAGTACTGTGATGGGGCCCAGAGATTAGATCTCTCAGCGGCTCCTGGGATGCTAGCCATACCCTCATCCCCTGTACTAGCTTCACTCACCTGAAAGCCTTGTAGATGGGTCGGTACCAACAAAGGAAGGCACAGGGGGTGAAGATCACAAACCAAAGGATGGAGAGGCCGAAGGCTGTTCCATTAGCAGCATCACTTGTGAACCAGGCCAGGCATGCAAGCAGGTTTAGAAACAGAGTCACTGAATGCACTGGGAAGAGGTAAGGAGAGAAAAGTGACCTGACCCAAGGTGGCTGGAGTACTGGCTCTGCCCACAGAGCAAGCCACCCCTAAGAAAGGCCTGTTGTGAGGGAGACCGCAAAACAGAAGGGGACTTCAGTCTACACTTAGGCAAGATTAGCTTCAGATCCTGCTTCTCACCCAGGGAACAAGCTTAGGAGATGACAGGGAGACCTAGGTTTCAGGGATAGGCATGGTGAGGTCCAGACCCAGGGCTGATCCTTGGAGAAGGAAATAACCGTTTCTCAAAGGCTCATAATAGAGCTACAGTCTTTTTCCTCACTGCTGCAACCTAGAGGCCTGAGGGAGGGGAGGCCTTCACCCAAGGTGAACCTTTCAGGATGGTGAGCTCTACAGGAACTCAGAAGTCTCTGGCTGGTCTGCCCTCCCTTTCAAAGCAGTCTAGCTGGCTCTCTTGAGCAGGTTCCCAGTCAACACATAAAGAACCTTCCCATGCCAGCCCTAACACTGGGAAGGGCAGTCTGTGAGAGGTCTTGACCCCAGGAAGCAAGGCCTGAAGTGAATCCAATGCACCCTGGAACTCACACATCCAGAGATAGTAAAGCATCTTGCATATCCGCTGGTAGTCGGCAGGGATCTCTGTGGAGAAGTCCTGGTAGAAGCAAGGCTTGACAGGGCACCATGAGGGGAGGGGCGGCCAGTTGTTTTCTCTCACTGTGTAAAAAGGGTTCAGCCTCATCAGTGGCATGGAGGAGAGCACATACTGGCCCAGTTTATAGGCAAAGCAGAGCTTGCAGAGGTGCTCCTACAAGCAGAGTTCAGGAGTTTCAGGGGGCTTCATGGAACATGAAGTCAAGATCAAAGAGGGACCCAGAGAGAAACCCACAAGTCCACTCCAAGATAAGGAAGCTTGACTACATTAGAGAGAGCTAAATATACTAAATCAGTGGTTCTCACCCTTCCTAATGCTGCGACCCTTTAATATATTTTCTCAAATTGTGGTGACCCCCAACCATAAAATTATGTGTTGCTACTTTATAATTCTAATTTTGCTTCTGTTATAAGTCATAATGTAAATACCTGTGTTTTCCAGCGGTCTTAGGTGACCCCTGTGAAAGAGTCATGACCCATAGGTTGAGAACTGTTCTCCTGAATGAAGTCTTTGCTTCTTCCAAAATAGTGATGTGAACCCTGGCTGTCCTGAATATACACCAGGTTGGTCTCAAACTCAGAGATCTGCCTGCTTTTACCTCTAAATGCTGGTATTAAAAGGGTGAGCTAGCACAAACATTTTGAACTATTTTTGTTAATTTTATTTATTTAGAAGGACAACCGGCATTGTTATCATAAGCATGTATGGGGTGATTATCCTCTAAGTCAACAACCACATCTTGGGGAGTTGAGCTTTACCCTTTAGCAAAAGTATTATCCCAGCTGTCTTGTTGACCATTTACCTCCCTTCATGGAGGGGGGAGGCAAGCCAGGAGACTCACAGTACCACATGTTGTATGCAATTCTGCCTTAATTGCACATGGCCTTGGGGAGGGGCTAGAGTCTATAGGGAAGGGGGCTCCATCTACACCACTACAGGGAAGTCTTCATCACTGCTGAGTAAGGCTTTCCAGGGACAGTCTGTTGGAGGAGGAACATCCGCACCTCTGTAAGTAAGGCCTCCTCTATGCTCTGTAAGGAAGCCCTCCTCTATGCTCTGTAAGGAAGCCCTCCTCTATGCTCTGTAAGGAAGCCCTCCTCTATGCTCTGTAAGGAAGCCCTCCTCTATGCTCTGTAAGGAAGCCCTCCTCTATGCTCTGTAAGGAAGCCCTCCTCTATGCTCTGTAAGGAAGCCCTCCTCTATGCTCTGTAAGGAAGCCCTCCTCTATGCTCTGTAAGGAAGCCCAGTAAACTCACTGGTTCCACAGAGTAAACCTTGTCATTAGGATCTTGTTTATGTCTCCCTCTGGGAAGGAATTTTAGTAACAACATGGAACTCTGGGCCCATGTAATCAAAGAATGTTAGAGCTGGGAAGGAAATGCAAAAATAAGCCACATCTATCAGGCCAGTTCTGCTGGTCTCCTGACTTCTGCCTTATGCTTTCCATCAGAATCAACAGCCTTCCTTTCTCCCTTTCTGTTTATTGAATGCAGTCTTGCTATATTACAGCCTTGGCTGACCTGGAATTTGGAATGATCCTCCTGCCTCCGCCTCCCACATGCTAGTGTTACAGATAATGAGCTCCCCAAACCAACATTCTTCCAAAATCAAAAGCTTTGTAAGATCCCCCATGAAGATAGCTCAGGTAGAGCAGGCTAGACCCCAACAGTCTCCTTTACCATGTAAGTTTGCCGCAGTGTTCTGCAACTCTCGCTCCTTGCGTTCCAGCTCAGCAGCTTTCCTGTCCAATTCTTCCTGCTGCCGAAGCAGGCCTGCCTGGGCTGCAGCTGCAACAGCCTAAAGAGAACAGGAGCAGGGAACAGCCAGGAGTGAGAAAGGAACAGTGTCAGCCCAGGTAGGAGGAGCTAGCAGGTAATCTCAGAGGCAGGCCTGCCCAATAAAGTGTCCCAGGTACTAAGGAATGGCATGCAGTGCCTAGGTGACCCACTGCACACTACCCTTATACCACCTTTGACTCCTTAACCCCTGCCAAGACTCTCCACCTCCTCCCCCTTACCCATGGCTCGTCTAGTGCTCTATATTGGAGACCAGGCTAAATGGAATTATATTGTCCTTTGAGTAACAGCAAAGGAGCCCAACCTGAAGCTAGAAACTGAGAGACCAGAAACTAAAGGGAAGAACCCAAAGCATGTGTGCAGAATGGAAACAATGCTAAGCTGTCAGCAGAAAGCACAGAGGGAGGAAGTGAGGCAGGCCATGGGCACCAGAGCCTCAGGCATCCACACAGAAGCAGCCTTCCCCTGCCCTGCCCTGCTCTGCCCAAGGAGCTGCCTCCCAGGCCCACCTGAACAATGTCTGGCCATGCCCTGAGGACAGTCCATGATGTATGGCCTGTCTCTGCCTGATTTTCATGGCATGCAGAGACCAAGCTTTATCACCTTGGCAGGCAGAGCAGAGCCTTCTAATGAGGCAGCTCAGGGACTGTCAGGTGAGGCTGAGTAGAACTGGGCCCAAGGTCCTGCTCCTGTTGCTGCCCCACTGTTTGCCCCATCTTCCTCCTGAAGAATGAGGCTATGGTCCTCTGAAGGAGCAGGCAGTACCCTGGCCATCTCACATGATGACAACTAGGCATGTGTGTACACATACACATTTCACCACAGCAGTTCTCCAGAGAGTGAAGGCTGCCTCTGGGAAGTGAACATCAGTCACTGGGGTTAGAATTGATAGTACGGTGTCACACTGAGGGTCCTAGGCTCATCTCCTTGTGCCGTCACTGGAACAGAGGTGAGGTCTCTGTATCCCATCACCCTGCACACAGGGATTGTCTCACTTGACAGGGTTCTGGGGACCCAGCCTGCAGGCTCCAGGCACCCAGCCCACCCTTTGCTCATCTACACTAGGCCTACCTTCGGAAGCTTTCGCATGTAGCTGTCCCTGGAAATACTACTTCCTCTCAGTAGCATGTGCCTCTCTGAGGGCTCACCCGCTGCCAGGAATCGGGCAGGCAGAAACTTGCTGGCCTGCCTAAGCAGAAGCTGCAATACACAACTCCACTGTGGGCCATGCTCACCAGGGCAGTGAGAAGCCTGGGGTGGGGTGGGGTGGGAGGGTGACTGAGGTCAGCGGCAGGCATAAGCAGACAAGGTTCACCAGACTCAGTGACAAGACAAAAGCAAACAGGACAGAAAGCAGGAATAAATGAGGTTGAAAAAGAGAGGAGCCAGGGATGTAGCTTGGTGACAGAGTGACAGAGTGTTTGTAAAGATCTGAATTTGATTCCCAGTACCACAAACTGAAAAATAAAGAGACAGATTCTGGGCGCTAAGAAGGCCCTGGGGTGGCACAACAAGACAGATGCTCTCTGAAGACACCAAGGATTCCGGTCAGGTGAGCAGTGCTTACTTCAGGGGTAAGGAGTGGGAGGAGAGAGGCCAGAGGTTGGCTCCAAAGAAATTCACAAGCCACCTCAGGGATGAAGGCCCTTTGCCTGCCCCCAACCCTACCAGTTCAATTATGGACCTTGGCGATTCCCACTTGCACAGCAGAGGCCAAAGAACTCTCAACCTGTACCTGGGGCGTCGGCTGTGCTGGCTCCACTGAGGGCTGGAGAACTGCTGGCTGGGAGGGCCCAGGAAGTTGTGTGACAGGAACCGTTGTTGCTGCATTTGTCTGTGTTGGGCACAAGAGAGGAATGAGTAGACTCTACCAATGGCAAGCCCACAGAGAGGGGGCTCTCCACTGTAGGTTTTTGGCCAACAGAGCTTAGGCTAAGGGAACAGTGACCTCTAACCCTCACTTCTTAACCTGTGATCTTGGCTTTGCTAGATACAAGGCTTTTCAGCATTGTCCTGTCTCACCCTATAGAAGGGGCCCAGGTCACGGGACGGACAGGAGAACTTCAGTGACTTTTGGTGATGTCTCCATTCTTATCTTACCCCAAGTCCACACTAGGACTATTCCTCTGACCATATTAACTTCTGAGCTGTTCTTTTTCTGCCATGCTTCTTGCCCCAGATACCTTGGCACTAACCTAACACTCAGGCCACCTCCTCCCAGAAGACTTCATGACTCAGAGAAAGGACATGGTCACTAACCTCTGAGAAGGGATTGAATTCAGCCAGGCCACCCTGAGGGGCATTGGTTAGCTGGGTTACAGAGGGATCCTAGGAAGGAAAAAAAGAGGCATTAGATGCTTTGTTTGGGTTTGGGTTTTTTGAGACCGAGTCTCTCTGTGTAGCTTTGGAGCCTGTCTTGGAACTCACTCTGTAGACCAGGCCAGGCTTGAACTCACAGCAATCCACCTGCCTCTGCCTCTCAAGAGATGAGATTAAAGGCGTGGGCCACCACTACCCAGCGTGTGGCATTAGATCTTGACAAGAAGAAATATCCTTGACCAGGGGCTATTAGGCAATCCGTGTTCCAAGCAGCCAAGGTTCTGGTCTGCTCTGCAACAGTCTCTTCATCCAAATCCCTTTACATTTTCTGGGAACAGCCAGCCCCACATAGGCTCTCTCAATGCCCAGACCCAGAGGGGGTCACAGCATTTAACCCTGGTAGTTTTCACTTGGTGTGGAGGGGAAAATGAGTGGTGAGGTAGAGACCTTCCTGTACTATTTACTCATTTTAAATTAATTTCATTTTATTTTATGTGCATTGGTGTGAGGTCGTTGGATCCCCTGGAACTGGAGCTACAGACAGTTGTGAGCTGCCATGTGAGTGCTGGGAATTGAACCTGGGTCCTCTGCAAGAGCAGATAGTACTCCTAATGGTTAAGCCATCTCTCCAGACAATTTTATTTGTTTGTTTGTTTGTTTATTTGTTCTTTTCTCTGGTGCTGGAGATGGAACCCAGGGCCTTGTGCTTGTGAGACAAGAGTTCAACCACCAAACTAAATATTCAACCCTGTTACTTCTTAGTTAACAGAAAGCATTTTATTCCTCTTGCTTTTGAGAGGTAGCGGAAGGTTCTGGGCTGGAAACGTGCCACCAGCTGCCAGTACTGACTGTTAATCAGGCACACTTGCTAGAAGGGAGAAGATCCAGGTGAAAGACCTGGAAGTGTTTCCTTTTTTAAAAATTCTTTAAAAAAAAATTCTATACCAGGTATAGTGGTGCACACCTTACTCCCAGCACTCAGGAGGCAGAGGCAGGCGGATCTCTGAATTTGAGGCCAGCCTGGTCTACAGAAAGAGTTCCAGGTCAGTCAGGACTACACAGAGAAACCATACCTAAAAAGGAAAAAAGAAAACAAAATTCTTTATAGCTAGGTGAGTTAGAGTATGTCTCAGCATTCTGGAGGCTGAGGCAGGAGGATTAGGATCCAAAAGTTCTAGGCCAGCTTGGGCTTACACAGTGAGTTTCACACCAGACAGGGCTATAGACTGAGAGATTGAGATCTTGACTCAGAAAACCAGAAGGGGTAGTCATCTTCAGATACAGTCTGTCCTGAATCCACCCTCTTGCTCCCATCTACCTCTTTGCTTATGTGGCCCATTTGGTGGCAAGGGCAGTTTGTGTTCATCCTGCCCCTCCATGGCAGGCACACCCCCATCCTGGTCATGGGGTCCAGGTCTTGCTCCACAGCCATGCAGGAACTCTCAGGAACAATTAGGAGAGAGGCCTGAGTTCCACTGGTGGAGTCTCTACAGTTCATTCCCAGACCTGCACTTTTGTTTCTTTTTTTTTCTTTTTTTTTTCCAAGACAAGAGTTTCATATATCTCAGGTCAGCTTCAAATTGTAAAAATCAGGAAGGCCTTGATCTCCTGAGCCTCATGATTCCACTCTCCAAGTGCTGGGTACCACCACACCTTGTTCTACAGACCCAATTCTTAAATAGTGTCAGTGTTTCAGAAACTGAGTGCAAGTCCCTCAGCTCATAGGTGTGGAAAAGACATGTTGGGAGCTGGCGTCCTATTCTGAAACTTAGCAGGGCTAAGTATCACGATGGAATATATTCTCTGGCTTTTCTATATTGTAGCTCTATCTTTCTACTGGGACTACCAGCTCCTAGGGTAAAGCCGTGCCTGACCACCCTTAGTGCCACACCCTAAATGGTACCAGCTGGAAATCGTTGGGTCTCTAGACAGCCTCACATTAGGGATGACCCTGCACCTCCTTCCAATCTCCTCCACCAGACTTCATCCTGTCTGTTGGACACCCACCTCACCTCTGCTTTGTTGACTCCTGCAAATCAGAGGAAGTGGCAAAGTGAAGTTTTGTTGGCTACCAAAAGGCATAGAGATGGATCCTGAGGTTATTCCCACTAGAAGTCTTTTCTCAGAACCAGCCGACCTACAGGGAGGCTCTAGTTCAGTGTCCGCCCCCCTTCAAAGCTAGCAGATACCTGCCAGTGCAAGCAAACCCAAGTCACTGAAATCAGACCCTCCAGCCGAGGTACTGGCTACTCCTGTCTGTCACAAGACATAGGAGCCAAAGGGTAGCTCAGGTAGCAGTTTCAGGAGCTGGCACATACACACTTAGCTCAGGTGTGCACATTTAATAGGCATCTTGAAGCTCAAGGCAAGATTCCATTTCTATCACAGTGACAGTCAGTAGCAGAATCTTCAGGTGGGAGTGTCTATCTGTCCATACTGGTTCTCCCCTCTCCATCTTTTTTAATGTCTGCAGGTGTAGCCCTGGGACCCTAATCAGGCTTTGCAGCTGAGGACCTCTAGGTCTTGTCCATCCTTCAGGAGGATCCTTGGGTTTGGTGAGGGGCCTATGGCAGAACAGCATCAGAAAGGTTGAGGAACAAGTGTCACACTGTAGGGCTTTTTCCCCACAAAGCACTGCCTCATGCTAGGGGACCTGTAGCACAGCAGTGGCCTAAGAACCTGGAGGCATCTTGTCTAGGACCAGATGAGCCAGTGATGAACAGTGTGACATAGGGGTACTTCTCCTGTAAAGAAACCTGGACTCTCCCTGGAAGCTGTGAGCAACTTCAAGAGGCCGGGGTTAGGTGAGGACTGGGAAGGAGTGAGGACTAAGGGAGGTAACATTTTCTGACTGTCTACTATGCGCCAGACTCACCACATAATGATGTTACTGTGAATTCTTTTCACTCAGAATTGATCACTGGGTCACATCTCCAGAAGGTTCTGTCAGCCTTTCTCACCTTGTTCTTATTTCTGTTATTTATTTACTTATTTTTGAGAAACTTACTCCATATTGCCATACAAAATTCACTAGCTACAGACCTCTTAACCTCACACCGAGACAGGAGTCCCTCTGTGTAGCTCAGGCTGTCCTAAAACTCAGTATTGTTTACTAGACTGTGAATGCAAACCTTCCACCATGGCTCTCCAGAGCTGGGATTACAGGTATGTGCGACCACATGCAGCTCTATGGTGACTTAGTGTCTCTCCTTTGTGTCTATAACATGTTGTGGGATAAGAAGATGACTCAGTGGGTAAAGGAGATTGTCAGCAAGCCTGGGTTTGGTCCTTGAAACCTACATGGTGGAAGGAAAGAATGAACTCTCTATAAGCTGTCCTCTGACCTCCACACATGCAGATACACACACACAGAAGGAAGAGAATGAGGGAGGGAGGGAGGGAGGGAGGGAGGGAGGGAGGGAGGGAGGGAGGAAGGACCATCTTGTAAAGACTTGGAAAAAAATATTCTGGTCAGCTTTTGTGTTTTGTGGCTCTACCAAAGAAGGCAACCACAAATTTCCTCACTTCACCACAGCTGTATGAGAAACAAGCACTCCTGATGTAGATGGGAAAGCCCCAGGTCAATTTGGGGATGATGGCTTTTCAAGATCTCTGGGGCAGAAGGCTGGAGATGGCTCAGAGGTTGGGAGCACTTGCTGCTCTTCCAGAGGACCCACATTCGATTCCCAGCACTGACATGGTGGCTCAGTTCCAGTGGATTCGATGCCCTCTTTGGCCACCTCAGCCTGAATACACACAGGCAAAAAAATCCATGTACATTAAAAAACAACAAAAGCAAAAAGATCCCAGGACAGCACCTGTGCTAGACTCTGAATCCAGGTCTGACTCTGTGGACAGGACAGTAAGCCTCAGACTGCAATGTTGCAGGACAAATAGGAGCTCATCAATTACTATGTGGCTGAAGAGCTTCCTTACTGAACTTGGAGGGGCTGGATGTTGGGGAACATCTTTAGCAAGACACAGGTAGAGTCTTTTCTCGTAAGGAACACACTGATGAGCCCAATGAGAACCAGAAGCTTTCACCCCAAGTCACAGAAATGAAGTCACCAGCATCGACTTTTCCCATCCATGGAGCACCAGTTGGCTCTTATGCGGGTAAGCAGTTATTTAAAAGGATGGTGAGGTCTAAGTTCTACCTACAAAGAGGTAGTAACCTAAAACCCCCTCAGCTGCTCAGACTGGAACAATGCCTTTTACTATATTTATAAGAGAGGGGAGCAAAGCTCCTAAAGTTACTTCTTTACATTCAGTGAACAGCTCCAGTGTGAGGGACACACTAAGGTAAGCAGGCCACAGCTTCTTCCCTCTTAGAGTTCACAGACTAGTAACTGAGACAAGTAGACACATGCCAAGAGTGTTCTGGGGTGAGGTACAGGGTGACTGACAGGAGGGACAGGAGATCCCTCAAAGGGCTGGGAGAAAGGTGGGTGGGATAGTTAGCTTTGTGAACTTGCTTCAACCTTATAATCATCTGGGAACAGAGTCTCAATTAGAGACTGTCCACATCGGGCTGGTTTGTGGGTTTGTCTGTTGGAAGGTTATCTAAAGTTAATTGATATGGGAAGCCCCAAACCACTGTGAGTGGCTCCATTCTCTAGGCATCTGGGGAGGGGGTGTGATCCTGAATTATGTAAAAATGGAGAAATCGAGCTAAGCACAAGCAAACAAGTGAGCATATATGCATCATATGCTCTTTGCTCTTGACGGCAGATGCAAAGTCTAGCTGTCTGAAGTTCCCATGTTAACTTTCCCATAATGCTGGGCTGTAATGTTCTAAGTTGAAATAAACCCCATTCTCCCCTAAGTTGCTCTTTGCCAAGGTATTTTACAACAGAAATGAAACCAGAGTAGTGGGGCTCTCAAAAGAAAGGAGGGGGCAAGCAAAGGCCCAGAGCAGCAAGGCCAACTGCAGGTAAGATGAGCATTTCCATGCAGGTAGGTTGTGAGGGCTCTAAGAAAAGCATGGCTGGGCTGGGACTCACAAGGGCCCCTTCCCTGGCTTGGAGGGAAATCTCTTTCCATGTGTTTTATGTTTCCTGATTAGCTCTGAGCCTGACTTCCCTTCTGTTATATTCCACCTGCAAGCTCCCGGTGTGAGACTGTTTCAGGCTCTAAAGAATCACATTAAACACTGCGGTCTGGCATGAGAGTGCACACATGTAATCCCATCCTCATGAGGCTGGCAGCAGGAACATCAGCCACCCTACGCAACCTACGTAGTGAGTTTTAAGCCAGTCTAGACTACACAGCAAGACCCTGTCTCAAACAAAATATCAAGTCATACAAAAAGGTTTCATTATGTTAAGTACCAAGTCAGTTTTGTCCAGTTAGTCTTGTTAGGCAGGAAAACACTTCAAAAGAACAATGCAACAAGCCTGTGGGAAGTTTGGGTGACCTCTTTTCTGTCTTCCAAATTTTATATATGTGATAACGACACTTTCACCTTAAAACACAAGGGCTAGAGAGGACATGCTACAAACAGAACGAGGGACGTAGTTCATTTCCATAGAATGCTTGCTGAGCCAGCATAAAGCCCTTGGTTCGATCTTCAGCACAGCATAAACTCTGCAGGATGGCACTTATCTGCAACCTCAGCATGTAGAGGAAGCAGGATGATCAGAAATTCAAGGTACACACCATTAATCCCAGTTGGAGCTCTAAGAATTCGAGGCCAGTCTGGCTTATATATACAGTGAGTTCTAGGCCTGCCAAGATCACACAAAGTAAACACACAGGCCCATCATGGTGTCACGTGCCTGTAATCCCAGCACTTGGGAGACTAAAGCAGAGAGATTTGCCTTCAATTTGAGGCCAGCTTTGGCTACATGATGGTAGCAAGATCTTATCTCACAGAAGGGGAGAGAAGCTTGAGAAGACAAGGCACCCTCTGGGTCTTCTTCCCTGTCAGTGGTGGTGATGTCCAGACTGGTCTAGAAAGCACATAGGAGCTCCTGGTCCCATATCTGAGGGCCTTTAGGCCCTGAAACACCGCCCATGGGTTCGGTCTATCATTAACTAGTGCTGCTTGCTTCTCTTCCCACTTCTTGTCCATTCCCTACACAAACCTAACCATAAAATGCTGAGGTGGGACCACAAAGAAAAAGCCTTGTTCTTGCCCCCGGAAGAAATGGTGCAGGGAGGGCATCAAACCTGACCAACACTGAGCCCAGGGGAACGTAAAGACAGCAGTGACACATGGGAACTGGGAGCACCAAGACAGGCATTCCTTAAGTCAGACAACCAGACTGTAGTTTGCAAATGAGAAGCTGTACTTAGGTATTTTGCTTGGTTAGTTTTCTTTTTTAGACACAGGCTCTCACTGTGTAGCCCTGCTGGGTTCCAAATTACAGGATTTGCCTACCTCTGACTTTTGATTGCTGGGATTAAGGGTGTATTGCCACCACATTGGGCTTGGCTTTCAGTTTTGCATTGTGTATTCGTTAACTAATCCTTCCTTCCCTCCCTCCCTCCCTTCTTCCTAAAATGAGGATGACCCTGGTCTCCTGATTCTCTTGCCTCTAACACTCAAATGTTGAATTATAAACTTGTGCTACCACATCCAGCCTGGAAGAAGATCACAGAGGCTTAGAGATGAGAGTGTAAAGAGAGAACAGCCAGGAGTATCAGCAAACCAGCCTGACAAGGGGAAGGCCAGACTGGAGCAGTCAGGACTTGACCTCAGTGGCAGGGGCATACGGGCTTGGGAATCTGAGCAGGGTATATATACATGACTATTCTGGTCATGAGGGACATGCAGTGTTCAGGAAGGACTATGTCAGGTCATGACTGTTGGCATGAATGGTCTAAATTAAGGGGCAACAGCTTGGGATGGAGGAGTCAAGGACTCTAGAGACCTGGGGTAGGTGGCATAGGCCCAGCAACTTAAAGTTGGTTAAATTGAAAAGGTTGCCAGGAGACTTTTTTCAGGCTGTGTGGGAAGGAGAGGATGTCTGCAGATCCTGGACCACGCTGGGAGGTGTCTGTGGAGTAGATCTGGCTGGCATGTCTAGAAAGGTGTGGATGGGAAGCTGGAGAGTCAGCTGAGGACTACAGCTGCACAGCTAGGATCTTTGGGTAAAGATGCTATTCTGAGGTTACTGAAGCACAGGGAGAAGAGAACCAGGCCTGAGACAGCACTCGGAAATCCTCCTGAATAGAGGAGACAAGAAATGACAACAGCCTGAAGTAAGCCAAAATTATCAGTCAGAGAGATCCTGGAGAGAGTCAGGCCAAGCAAGTATGTATCACACAAGCAGCAGACGTCTCCACAGGCTCACAGAGAGGTCAGGTACAAGGTGTGGTAGACAGGTACTGGGTATGGTCATGTTGCCTGCAGTCTCAAAACCCACCAAGTGGAGGCAGAAGGAGTAGGAGTTGAGGCCCAGGTCAGCCTGATCTGAGACATTGTCTTATGGAAAAACCAACCAACCAGCCAACCAACCAACCAACCAAGCCAGGCCCACGATGGCACTAGCTCTTGGGAAGAAGGTGGATTTCTGTAAGTTCTAGGACCGCCTGGTCTACACTGAGATTCAGGCCAACTACATAGTGAGATCCTGTCTCAAAACAAATAGCAATAGCTTTTGAGCCATGGCCCCACAGCTGTTCAATCTGCCCATTTTCCTGGCTCCTAATGCAGAAAACCCAACTTCCTTTTTCTTCTTTCCTCTTTCTTACAAATAGTGGCCAAACCTAAGCCTGCTGCCTTACAACATAATGCTGACTCCAGAAAGCTGCCCAGATGGAAGTGTCCTGCCTTTATGCACTTAGCCTGCTTTGGGCTAAGATTTCTTAGACTTTCTTTGAAGTTACCCACTCTCACCACACGGTTGCTTGCTGACCTCTCTTGATGAGCATACCAGCTGAACTAAAATGGTTTGGCTATCCTCCTCTCCTCCAAGTCCCTCTTGCTGGTGGCTACCACGGTTTAGAGCTCACTTGCTCTATTAACTTTTTTCAAACTCCAATTCAACTATCAGACAGACAGACAGAAAGAGAGAGAGAGAGAGAGAGAGAGAGAGAGAGAGAGAGAGAGAGAGAGAGAGAACACAGGATCTGAGACTGAAGTGGTCCCTGGGTAACAGAATACAGGAATATAGAAGTGACTTTTGGTTCTTACTGTCCCTTCATCCAAAATCCTGCATCTTCTCATTTGCCAGACTTTCTGCCTTCCGCTCTAGCCCCTTTCTGGCACAGGGCTCTGCTCTTTCTCCTGAGTTCCCTCACAACTTACTTCCCTGCCCTCATCCTACCCATAGAGCACTGTCCTGGTCCATGAGCATTAGCTCTCAGCTCTGCCAACCACAACCACATGTTCATTTACTGTACTCTCTGGCACCAGCAGGTGGAACAGCAGGGCTTCTGGTATGCACGAAGGGGTGAGCAACTCAAGGGGTATGCCTTGCAATGTGCACAGCACCCTTCTCTGAGTTTCTCCTGGTTAAAGATTACCATCTTCAGAACAAATGATAATCCTATGCAGGGTGACTCCAAAGAAAAGTTAACAAGTATAGAGTCCAAGTTCCTCTGAGTCTCTAGCTAAGTTCTAACATGCCATTTGGCTCCAGGTGCTACACATAAAGGCAGGAACACCTCCATCTGGGTACCTGTCTGGAGATGATATTAAGCGGTGAGAAACTTGCCATTTTCAACTTTTTTTCTTAAAAATTTTTAAAGATTTATTTTTATTTCATGTGTGCAGGTATTTTGCCTGTATGTATAT
Source organism: Phyllotis vaccarum (assembly GCA_033318265.1). Taxonomy (NCBI): domain Eukaryota; kingdom Metazoa; phylum Chordata; class Mammalia; order Rodentia; family Cricetidae; genus Phyllotis; species Phyllotis vaccarum. The sequence continues at coordinate 74,164,887 of JARWLC010000012.1, forward strand.
CTGTATACCACATGAATGCCTGGTCCCTCTGAAGAAGTGGGTGTTGGAGTCCCCGGAACTGGAGTTGGAAACAGATGTGAGTTGACATATGGGGTGCTGGGAATCAAACCCAGGTCCTCTGGAAGAGCAGCTAGTGCTCTTAACCACTGAGCCACAGACCCACTTTCAAATTTCTTAAGACAACGCTCCTGTTCTACAGTAAGTTCTACTAGGTCCTTAAACTGGATGTGGTGGCTCACACCTGGAATCCTAGCACTCTGGAAGATCAGGAATTCAAAGAAAGCCTCAGTTCCACAGCAAGTTTGATACCAACCTGGGATACATGACACCCTAACTCAGAGAAGGAAGGAGGAGGAGAGAGAGAGAAAGGGAGGGAGGGAGAGAGAGGGAGGGAGGAAGGAAGGAAGCTCTATCAGTCTATTCATGATTCTGAGAATCCTCAAATCTGACAAGCTGGAGCTGACCCTCTCTGGGAAGTGACACAGGCCTTAATATCCACGGACATAGTGTCATGTAACTATTCACACAAATCACATATCTGCCATCATCTCCCACAGCAGAGAAATGTTTTTGCATCCTTGGGAATCAACCACAGCACTGAGATTATCTTTAAACTGCAAGGAGGCAATGTGTGAAAGCGAGATTGTGTGAATTGGCAACTCCAAACCCTGAAAGGCTTCCTCTGTTCAGCATCACCATCCTTTCCACACCCCCTCCTGAGACCAGCCTTCTCTGCTGTAATCTGGCAGAATGCTCGGAGGAAAGCAGCTCTGGCATTTGCTTGGGTGGTCTGATGTTTCGCGGACTGCTGGGGTGGGGTGGGGGGGTGGATAAAAGAACAGTACAATGATGCCTTTTTAGTCTTCTGTCTCTGAATCACTTGACAAGAATTGTGAGAAATATCTGTGAACAGACAGCCTAGAATCATTCTAATGCAGGGACCCAAATATCCAGAAGTAACAGAGGAACCAGCACTGACAGTGGAAGTTGTGAAATCACTAAGGCTTCGCTTGCAGCTTCTTGCTTCCTCCCGGGAGTTTGGCCTCTGCACACTCTGGAGACTTCACTTTCCACTCACAACTCTATCTTTGTAGAACATTTTTTAAATGATTTCAATTATACCTATATTCAAAAAAAGGATTTGTGGAAGCCGGTGATTACACTTTGAGATGGAGGAAACAGGGGCTTCATAAAGAACCTGGATAAGGGACTGGGGAGATAGTTCTCAGGAAATGGTTCTTTGCAAGTGTGAAAACTTGTGCTGGATATTCAGAACTCCTTTTTTATGTCAAGTAGGAAGACCTACTTTTTTTTTTTTTTTTTTAATGTGTGTTTGTGTTTTGCCTGCATGAGGGTGTTGGGTACCCTGGAACTGGAGTTACAGGCAGTTGTGTGCTGCCATGTGGGTGTTGAGAGGTGAACATGGGTCCTGTAGAAGACCAGCCAGTGCTCTTAACCATGGAGCCTTCTTTCCAGCTCTCGGAACTTAGTTAAGTAACTTTGAGAATGCTGGGGTAATGTCTACATTGTAGAGTTTCTCAGGCTCTTAACCAAATTGGCAAGTCTTGTCATTCTTCAAGAAAAATGTAATAGTAAAAGACTTCTCAAACCTACCTGAACATGGAACACAGAGCACCCTGGAAATTTGAAAACATAAGGCCTTGATATATTACCTTAAAAACCTTATAAAAGGAGGGGCTGGAAAGATGGCTCAGCGGCCAAGAACATTGGCTGTTCTTCCAGCCATGTGGGTTCAATTCCCAGGACGTACTTAGCAGCTCACAAGTGTCTATAACTCAAGTTCCAGTGGATCTGACTTCCTCACACAGACATATACACAGGCCAAACACCAATGCACAAACAAACAACAAACCAGGTGGTGGTGGGAGTGGTGGTGCATGCCTTTAATCCCAGCACTTGGGAGGCAGAGGCAGGCAGATCTCTATGAGGCCAGACTGGTCTACTGAATTAGTTCCAGAACAGCCAAGGCTCTTATACAGTGAAACCCTGTCTTGAAAAAATTAACAAACCAACCAAACAAAAAAGAAATCCATAAAGGGGTCAGGTATGAGTTGGGCAGTGGTGGTGGTACACGCCTTTAATCTGAGCACTCAGGAGGCAGAGTTGGAGGGATTCTCTGTGAGTTCGAGGCCAGGCTGGTCTACAGAGCTGTTCTAGGACAGCCAGGGCTACACAGAAAAATCCTGTCTCAAAACAAAACTTTACATAAAGGGGTCTAGTGTGGTGTCAAATACCTCTAATCCCAGCACTTGGGAGGTAGAAGCAGAAAGATCCATGTGAGTTGCAGGTCAGCATGGGCTACATAGTAAGACAGTCTAACTCTCTCTCTCTCATGCGCACATGTGTACATGAGCACACACAATCTATAAGGTCTCTAAGGTGGAGCACATGTTTAGCATTCTCAAGACCCTGAGTTCAATCCCCAGCAACAAAAAAAATCAAATATCAATAAAATCTGCCCTATTCAATCCCTTCACACCAAGGAATAACAAGGTGGCTTGGTAGGTAAAGACGCTGGCCATGCCTGACTACCTGAGTGTGAGTCCTGAGACTCATGTGGAAGCAAAGAACTTACGCCTGAAAGTTGTCCTTTGATTTCTATCCTGCAACACAGCACAAGCATGTACAATAAATAAATATAAAACTTATTTTTGGCTTTTCCAGACAGGATTTCTCTGTATAGCCCTGGCAGTTCTGGAACTAGCTTTGTAGACCAGGCTGGCCTGAAACTCACAGAGATGCACCTGTCTGTGCCTCCCAAGGTACTGGGATTAAAGGCAAGAGCCACCACTGACTGGCAATGTAAAACTAGCTAATGCTGTCTTGATGACCTACTACCAGCACTTTCATTTCAGAAAGACAAGGCTACTCTGGCAAGGTGGCCCACACCTGGTCATCCAGCTCTTGGGAGGCAGAGGAAAGAATATCACTCCAAGTTCCAGGCCAGCCAGGGCTACATAGTGAGACCCTTCCTCAAAAAAAAGTCAAAAGGTGACAATCCTTTAATCCTTTAGCCTTTCCTTAGCTGACCTAAAGTAACCCCAAGGCAGAAATGTATGAGATTTGAAATTGAGCGGCACCATCAGGCAGTGAGACCAGGGTCTAGATTCCCTGTGAGGCTGGCACAAGGCACGTCCCAGCCTCACTTGAGTCTTGGCTTCTGCAAAGCTGAACTGAAGATGTTAGAATAGACTTCTAAGAACATTTACAGTCCCCTAACTGTCAGCCACAGACTCCAAATAGTAAGGATATTTTTGCAGTCCGCCATTATACGGCATGAAAAAAAAATTCTCCAGACTGACTAGGTGTGACAATTTGAGTCTGTCACCTCTCCACCTGCTCGCTCCTGAGCTATGAGCCAACACCCTGAGTAAATGAAACTGGGTTCACACCTAGTCATCCAGGGACTACACCCTCCCAGTGCTCCAGCCCTGGCAATAAGGCACACACCATCCTGAAGGAAGAGGGGCAGCTCTGGTATCAGATGCAAGGCCGCTTCGCCTCACTCAGCTTCATGCCCTGAATGGAAGTCATTCCAGTATGAGGAGGAGCATATCACTGTCGCCAAGCTTTCCACCCCCATCCCATTCCCCTCAGATGTTGCCGGTTTGCTGGCCAACAGCTGCTTCCTGCCCCACAATATCCTGAGGCTGCCTGAAAAGTCTTCCTTGAATGTAATGCAGAAGTTACTTTCTGTTACTTCTAAAGTTATTCTCACACTTTGCCCAATCGTTTCCACCAGAGATGCCCTTTAAGACTTTCGAGGAGCTAATATTAATATAGGGCAAAAGAATCCTGTCCACCGCTGATCCTGGAGAAGATCCTGCTGCAATGTTGGACAGCTGGCTGCCCCTGATAGCAGCAGAAAATTTATTATTCTGTTAGAATAAAACTGAACAGAGGAACATCACTGCATACCACACACTCCAAAAGGCTATACTGGATCCTTGCTATATATAACCCAAACCCCAGTATCATAGAGCAATTCATCATGAAAGCAAAGGATTTTGCACAAGATATTAACAGGAAAAAAATGCAAAATTTCTTTCCTCACAACTAACAGAGGCAATTGTTTGTCTTACATAAGAGACAAGGTCTCCGCAAAGGCTCTGCCAAGAAACATTAAGTTAAAAGATGAATAGTCTAAATTCCCCAGTGAATGAACTTCCAAAATCTGCCTGAGAGTTCCTATCAGCTAGGTCACCTTGAGAAAGAAGCAGAAAATTTCCACTCTTGGCCTAGCTGGGCCTGGTGGCACACGCTAATTATGATTGCACTTGGGAGGCAGAGGAAGGACTCGATGTTCAATACCAGCATGTGACATACAGGGAGTTTGGGTTTAGTCTGTGCCGTGTAAGGAGAACTTGTTTTAAATAAACCCAGGGCCAGGTATGAAGCTCAGAGCTACCCAATATGCTCATTGGTAGAGGATTTGCCTCACAAGTGCAAACTGCGCCTCAATCTCCACCACAGCAAAACTTCAAAACAACAACAATAAATTCTACTCTCCTGACAGCATAACCATCTAGTTCAGGGTGCCTTTGCCTTTGCTTACATTCTTGGAAGGATCCAAGATAGAAAAGCTCAAATGCAGGAAATTGGATTTGCAGATGACCAATAAAATACCAGCAGGATGAGTTAGTGTGCTTGGTGGCATACTGACACAGGAGCTGGGCTCATAAATCACCAGTCAGCACAAGCGCCCTTCCCTCAAACTGGTTTCGGGCGGACATGAAAGAAGCATAAGAGTTCCTTCAGCATAGACAAGGAGGCATCCCTGTGTTCTCCACTCAAAGGTTTTGGCTTTAAGCCTGAAGACTGTTGTATTCTTGAATGTTCCAAAGGTCAAGGCAACAACTACCCATGCAGATTTGCCAAACTAGTGTACCTTGTGCTCTTAGCTCCTTCTTCAGCAGCACCCTGCCCCACCCCCACAACCCTCTTGTGTGGCCCAAACTCCGTCCAAACAAAGCCCTTGGCCAACAATTAGAATTTTTGACCCAGGTCACTTCCTACTCTCCTCCAGCCTTCTTTTCTTGATACAGGGGACTCTCCTGTACTTTAGATGCTTGCTTCTCTACTGCTGTTGGGTTGGTTGGCTCCACCCTGCTAGACTTCTACTTCCTCATTATGTTTCAATTACCCTTTCTCCTAAGATGACTCAAGACAGGTGGATCCCAAGCCTGTAGAAATACCACAGCCACACTTTGCTTCCCTACTGACTCTAGGGCGTCTCCCTAAGGATAAAAATGTGCCTGCTCCCCCTTCCTCCAGCAGTGTCCAGTAAGAGTGACTACATCTCAGAGTACTGTGAAAGCCCACTTTCCCCGCTGCAGCGCCCCGCCCCCTTGCCGCAGTTCCACCTGTTGCAAACTCCCGCCCCTACACAAACTATGATAGGCCAGCCTTCATATTCCGCTCTCCCATTGGACAGGCCACCCGTCCCTCCTACGCCACGTCTCCCGGCTTTGGCGAAAGAGGCCCAGGCCGCGGCCTTTGGCTATAGAGAGATCTGAGGCTTGGGGGTTCTACCTGGAAGGGGTTTACATCCACTGGGTCCGCGAAGGGGTTGGTGTCGAAGGCCGACATGGTGATCGGAGGCCAGCGGCGATCGCCGAGAGCGCTACTGCCTTCGGTCACTCAGACCCAGCAGCACTCAATGTAGACCCTCCACTTCCGGGAGCGAGACAGCCGTTCTGGCGCAGGCGTAGGGCCCTCTATGGAGGCGTGGCCCTGGGACGTCACAGAGGTCCGCTCCGCCCTCTGCCCAGCCTACTAGGAAGCGACAGACCAGGGTTCGTTCTCAGTCAACTTCCATGGTTGGTGCTGCAGCTAGAACCCAGGGCCTCGGGGATGATGATAGACAGTCGCTGTATCCCCGAACTACATCCAAAGACCTTCAATTCACTTCCTTCTGCTGTGCAGGATGCCTTCTGATACCTTCCAGTTTGTGTTCCTTCTGAGCTTCCAGATGAGGGACCATCAGGAAACACCACCTTTTCCTAGAGATCAAAATTGGGAAATTTGGGCAAGTCAAGGAGCAAAATGACAAGGGTGACAGGTCCAATCAGAGGAGTTCTTTGAAGAACTGTGTCCAGGACAAAGTTGGAATACTTGACCTAACTAAGCCCCCTATCTTTTTAGGCCCCACTCTCCTTGTTCTGTGGTTTCGAGGTTGTCCTGGAGGAGGTAGCTAATCCACTCACAACTTCAATTTATTTATCTATGTCTTTTGAGCTGCTGTGGAAACCAACTCGTACCGTTTCATATTCTGGAGTGGAACAGCGCTACTCTTTGCGTTGTAAACAGATAATATGTTTTTGCTTTTGGTTGGTTGGTTAATCTTGGTTTTCGGGGGTTTTGGCTGGTTGGTTTGCTGTTTTGTTGTGGTGTTTGTTTGTCTGTATGTTTGAGGCAGGGACTTATGGTATAGCTCAGGATGGTCTTGAATTTATGATCCTAAGGTGGTATCAGTATCGAAACAGGAAAATTATGAGGATTTGAAAAAGGGAATGGAGGGGCTGGAGAAATGGCTCAGTGGTTAAGAGCAGTGGCTACCCTTCCAGAGGACCTGGGTTCAGTTCCCAACACCCACCTGGCAGCTCACAGCTCTCTGTAACTCCAATTCTAGGGAACCTATGCTCTTCACACTAATGCACATAAAAGAAAGTTAAATTTTTTTAAAAAAAGGAATCTCTCACCTCAGAGTCTGGTTGATGCCTCTTTCACCAGCTAATAAGCAGAAATTACAGCATAATTAACATTTGCTGCGAAGCCCATCAAACATAAAGTTAACCTTTCTTTCACTTATAGATATTTTATTTTAAAATGAAGAACCAGGCTTAAATCCTGAATGTGAAAGTCCTTTCCAAAGATATCTCCTAAGACAAACAAAACTATTTACAATAAACATATCATCTTCCTACATCCTTGAGAGCTTCATCAATGGTACATAGACAGGTACCCTTCAGGACTACCTGGAGATCTTATTTAAGTTTTTTCTTAAAAAAAAAAAAAGTAGTAGTAGGGTCAGGAGTGATGGATGATTCATGCCTTTAGTCCCAGCACTCGGGAGGCAGAGGCAAGCAGATTTCTGTGAGTTCAAGGCCAACCTGGTCTACAGAATGAGTTCCAGGACAGCTAGAACTGTTACACAGAGAATCCCTGTCTCAAAAAGACAAAAACAAAACAAAACAAAATAAATGTAGGCTGGAGAGATGGTTCAGAGGTTAAGAGCACTGGCTACTCTTCCACAGATCCTAAGTTCAATTCCCGGCATCCACATGGCAGCTTACAACTGTCTATAACTCCAGTTCCAGGGGATCTGGCACCCGCACACAGGCATATATATGCAAAACATCAATACACATAAAATAAAAATAAATAAATGGTTTAAAAACAAAACAAAAAGGTAGCGGTAATAGTTCCTGTTCTGTGTACATGAAGTGTGGGTGGATTTGAGTACAAGTGTCAAAAGATAATGTTGTGGAGTTGGTTCCCTCCTTCCACTTTTCTGTGTTTCTCAGAGACAGAACTCAGGTCATTAGGCTTGGTGACAAGTACCCTTTAGCCACTGAACCATTCTAATGTGTGATCTAATGTGTGAATGTTTAGTTTGCCCTCAAGGTCTTCTGGGATTTGGTCTCCAACTCACCTCCTCTCTTGCCCACACCTCTTCATTTTTTGGGGGGGGGGACTTTCTGATTCCTGGAACATCCCGGTTTTCTTCTGTCTCAGGGTCTTTGTACATGCTGTCCCTTCTAACTAATATGCCCCTATCCACAAAATGTATTCTTCAAATCCAATTTCATGGCCTTTCCTCGGAAGTGGCTTTTCTTTGATACATTCAATCATCCCACATCACACACTTAAATGACCTGCATTTTCCTTCCTGGTATATAGCACAGATCTTAATTGCACGCTTGTTTAAGGGGTTACTTATGTTTGTCTCTTCCGGTAGATAATAGGTTCCACAAGGACCTGCTTTGCTCAGTGCTGTAAATCTGTACTTACATGTGTTGGTACTCATGCCAGACATGACAAGCATATAGTAAACACTGTCTCCACCACTCAGTCCCCTTTATCTTTCTTCCCCTTTTCCGTCTAATTATCCATTCAGGCTGGCCTCAGTGCCACCAGAAAACATCTGAAAATTGAGAGAATGAGGGACCGTGTTGTTCCTCAGCCCCTAAAGATACCCTTTCAAGAGCAGAAATCTTAGCTGTCTATCCTGAGAGGAAGCTAGTGCATACAGTCCGTGTTGCCTCACTTACTCTTGTGTACAGTGCCAAGGCTAAGTAGTGTGCTGCATTGTGGGGAAAGAAAGAAACGTGATAATAACCAATGTGGAGACGTGTGTGTGTGTGTGTGTGTGTGTGTGTGTGTGTGTGTGTGTGTGTGTGTGTGTGTGTGTGTGTGTAAATGGGAAGGCAGAGGATAACTATTTGCGGGAGTTAATTCTCTCCTTCTGCCGTGTGGCTCATAGGGGTTGAACTCGGGTTGATAACGAGCATCTTTACCTTCTGAGCAATCTCACTGGCCCCATTTGTTGTTGTTTGCTTGTTTTTAGACAGAGTCTCATATAGCTTAGGCTTGGACTCCTGGTCCTCCTGCCCCCACCTCTAAAGTGCTGGGATTATAGACCCTTGACACTACATGCAGCTTTAAAAAGAAATTTGTCAGTAACAGATTCCAAAAAAACCTACGGGCCTAGAAAGGGAGATATATGGTTTTCAATATTGCTGCCAGACTCAGTTCCATTTGTTGGCCAATTAAAAACCAATATTCCCGGGGCTAAGAGCACTAGCTGCTGATCCAGACGATCTGGATTTCATTCCCAGCACCCACACGGCAGCTCGCAATCATCTGTAACTCCAGTGCTCTCTTCTGGCTTCCTCAGGCACACACGTAGTTCACTGACACATATGCAAGCAAAACACTCATACACAGGAAGGAGGGTCAGAAGTTCAAGATTGTCATCAACTACATATTAGTACAAGAGTCTGGGCTACATAAGAACCCGTCTCAAAGATGATTGAGGTACCACAAGCCCAGAAAGATAGGCAAGGGATGTACTCACTCATAAGTGGATTTTAGACAAAAAGCAAAGAAAACCCAAGCTGAAAACCACAGCCCCTGAACAGCTTGGGATCAAAAGGAACTTAAGAGAGACATCCAGGGATTATTCTAGGAAGAGAAAATAGAGAAGATCACCTTAGCAAACTGGGTTCATAATGGGGTACAACCAAGAAGAGGTGGAAACAAATCATGAGAGGAGGAGATGGTTGAGTGAGAGGAGCAACGAAGAAGGAGAAAAAGAGGTGGATATCTCGATAGAGGAAGCCATTGAAAGATTGGAAAGAGACCAGGTGCTATGTCCCTGGCTAGGTCTCCATCCATTAGTGGAGGGACTAAACAGGACTTCCCCTATAATCAAATGACTAACCATCCTTAGTATCATCACAGAACATACATCCAACAAAGAATAGAGGTGGAGGCAGAGATCCATGGCTGAGCACTGGGCCAAGCTCCTGGTCCAGCTGAGAGCAGGGGAGGAGAGTCTGTATAAGCAAGCGGATAGGGATTATGAGGAAAATTCCCACAGTGATGGCTGGCTAGAGCTCTAGAGAGCTCACTGAATCAAGAACAGCTACTGAAGATCCACCGGGAAAAGGAACTAGGCCCTCCAAGGGTAGGCAACTGTTGACTGGTATTGGTATGTGGAACCTTGAGGGATGGGATCAGACTGTGTTCCTATGCATGGCTGGCACCTTGGAGCCTATTCCTTGCAGAGGAACACCTAACCCAGTCTTGACTTTGGAATGAGGAAATTGGACTTGCCTGGAGTGGATGTGCCATGCTGAGCTGACTACGTTGGGACTTCTTGCCCTTTTGGGGAGGGGATGGGTAGGTGAGGAGGAGTAGGAGGCTGAAGGGATGGATTGGGAGAAGGGAAGGGAGGGAGATCGGGGGGATACATGGATAAAAAGACTTTTTTTAAATAAAAAATAATAAACTAAGTATACAAAACACCCCAGTTGGACATGGAGATGTATGTTGGAGGCCGCTGGCTCCAGCTCCTCTAGGTGGCGCCATTATCTGGCGCTGGCCAACCCGCCTGAGTCAGAGTACGCATGTGTGCTCACGTGATCTCGCGAGACTGGTCTGGTTTCTCCGCCTTTCCCGTGGCGTCATATGGGATTCTGAACTACGACCTATAGGAAGATGTTACGTCTAAAGTGAGGGCCGTTTGGTCGACTTAAAACCGGGTGCTTCCTACCTCATGGTTCTTTTTCTCTCTTGCTCTGCCCCGCCGTGCGCACAGACGCCGGCCCGGCTCAAGGGCGCCGGCTCTAGGCCACGTGGCAGATGGTCCGGCCCGGACCACGCCGGGGCCTAGCCTAGCTCCCTCTCCCTCACCCTCTCTCTTTCCCTGCCGGCCCTTTGCCAGCTCTCTCTCTTCCCTCTCCATTTTCCATAAGCTAAATGCTCTCCCCCAAGATACATTAAAGTTGTACTGCAGAAGGATCCTCAGTGTGTGCCGTGTCTTTCCTTGCTGGCGAGAGATAGGCGCGGGACAGATGTATCTGTAGTCCTAGTGCTGGGAAAGTAGGAATCGGAAGACCCTGGGAGCTCTGTGGGCAGCTGGAAACTAGTAAGCTCCAGGTTCAGTGAGAGAAAACTCAGGTGGAGACTGATAGAAGAGAACACCTTACTTTTAACATCAACCTCTGCACTCCACATTTGTATGAACTAACATGTGCTTCTGAACATACATGTGCTTGCAAACAATACATTTAAAAATATGATAAACAACAAAAACCATGGCTTTGCCCATGGTGAACTAGCCCTCTCCCAGTGATGTACCAGTCCTTATGATTCTTAGACAAACATTTCCTTGTAAGTTAAACATTATTCCACCTTTCATTTAATTTAAAAAAAAAAGTTGAGGAAGTCCCAGGCTGGCCTCAAACTGGATTTTTATGCTGCAGATGCCGTTCAATGTCTGATGCTCCTGCCCTACCTCCCAAGTGCTGGAATTACAGGCACGACAGTCCCTAATGGCTCTACTTGTAATCAAAGAACATGATGAGCAAATCCTTAGGCAGTGGTTGAATGTTGTGTGTGAAGCCCATCAGAGGTCCTGCGTTTTAGAAGTCTAAAGAAAACCTATTGAACTTTTTTGGTGAGAGGTTTTCAAGAGAGGGTTTCTTTGTGTAACCTGGCTGTCCTGGAACTTACTCTGTAGACCAGGCTGGCCTTGAACTCACATGATTCTCTTGCCTCTGCCTCTTGAGTGTTGGGATTAAAGGCATGCACTGCCAACTGACTTACTGAACTCTTAAAATCTTAGTTTGCCTTTTTAAAAGTTTCCTTTCTTGGGAATACCTAACCTTGCAGTTTAAGATGAAGGAGGAGAACCAAGAGCCACTTCTGGCAAAGACGTTCTTAACCCATTAGGGGATTTCAGTCAAAGGTGATGGTGAAGTTTATGGCAACGCTGCGGTAAGACTAGCAACACACTGTTTGGCTGTATGCCTTCCAGATTGATTATATATATTTTTCAGTAGTGGGAACGGAACCCAGGTCATGGGCATATTGGACAAGTACTCTGTCAGTGGGTTACACTGCTAACTGATTTAGGAAACTCTCACATCAGTGTGTACGGTGGCTTACACCTGTAATCCTAGAACTTTATAAGCTGAGGCAGAAAAATTACTGCTAGCTCAAGGGCAGCCTGAGTTTCAGGTCTTCCTGAGCTACAGATTCAGACCCCGTTGAAAGAAAGAGGAAGGAGGGGAGGGAAAGAGGAAGGGAGGGAGGAAGGGAGGGAAGAAGGGAGGGAGGAAGGGAGGGAGGGAGGATGGAAGAAGGGAAAGGTTAGGGGAGATTAAAAAGAAAATTATCTTGAAACAAGAGTCTTACTAAGTTGCCTAGGCTAGCCTTGAACTCTTGAGTAATTAGGGATTTTTCTTTTTCTTTCTTTCCTTTTGTGAATGAGGCCAGCATATAGGCCAAGGATGACCTTGAACACCTGATCCTCTTGCCTCTGTATCAGAGCCCCAGACCTTAGCACAACTGACTCCATGATGGAAGTACCATCCAGGCTGTAAAACTCAGTGTACAGACAGCACCACCAGCCAAAAGTAAGACAAAGGCCTACTCCATCAAAGCTTATTGTTCTGGGGAAGTCTCTACATGTGCCAACCTTGCTCTTTTGGCTTCTATAGTTCTGCTTCTGTAACTGTTCTTGTTAACGGAAGTCTGTCAACCCAGGGCACGGTTTCTGTGCTTAAAAGCTCACCCTGAGAAAGGCTTGGGGCTACAAAAATATTTTATTGGCGTATATCCATGTCTGAGCAGTCTTCTCTTGGGGCTACCCCACAACACCTCTACTTCCATAGTTCTGCTATTATAGGTGTGTACCACTAAATCCAGTTCAAATTAGTTTTTTTTTGACCTACTAGGGATTGTCTAGGACATTAAACATGTTGGACAAATGCTCTGCCACTGGTCTGCCACTGAGCTATATCCCCAGACCCCATTTCTCTCTCTTTCAAGATAAGGTGGACAAATGCTCTGCCACTGGTCTGCCACTGAGCTATATCCCCAGACCCCATTTCTCTCTCTTTCAAGATAAGGTCTCATTGTAGTCCAGGTTGGTCTAGAACCTTCTGTATCTCAGGTTGGACTTAAACTTTGAATCCCTCCTGCATCAGCCTCTTCAGTTAAGATCACAACTCTGTGCCAATAAGACTTTCAAATTAATGATTGTTAAAGTCAGTTTCAATTAAAAGCAAGTGAGGATACCGAAGAGATGGCTATTAAAAGCAAGTACCTGCTCTTGCAGAGAACTCACGTTGAATGGCTTTTAATGGCCTGTAACTCCAGCTCCACAGAGATCTGATACTTTTGGTCCCCTATGGACACCTGCAATCATGTGTACATACTCATGCACAGACACAAATACACACATAATAAAAAAATGTTTAAAAGCAAGTGAAGATTTATTGGCTACAATATCTTGATCCTAAAAGGAGAGAATTCTTGGAAAGGATTTAATGCAATACATAGCTTAACAAGAATGACAGCTAGCCACTGTCATAGTCTGAACTCTCAGCAGGGCATTGGCACAAATGTAAGAGAGAGAGGCAGAGAGAGAGAGAAAGAGAGTCTTTGAATAACACAGTGTAAGCTGACCTTCATGAGTCAGACCAGCAAGAGGAATTGGTGGTAGGAGATTCTAGGTTCTCCAGGTTCCAGGCACTCTGGTTTTCTTTTCAAATAATTTTTCTGTGTGGGGGGTGGGCAGCATAGGATGGGAGCATTCTGTCTCAACAATCAAAATTCTTTCTTATGCAAAAGATATTCCGTGGAAATGTTTCTGATTCTAGTTTCTATCATGGCGACAATGGAGCTGCTCCTCCAGCTCCCACGTCTAGTTCTTTTTTAAAAAAATTTTTGCACTCCTGTTTTGCCTGTATGTGTGTGTGTGTGTGCACCATATGTGTGCTTGGTCCTGTGGAGGCCAGAATGTGTCAGAACTCCTGGAACTAGAGTTATAGTTGGTTATGAGCTGCCATGGGGGTGCTGAGAACAGAACCTGGGTTCTCAGGAAGAGCAGTGTAATTATTGTGGGACCATTTCTCTACCCCTGTGTCTAAGTCTCTTTTGCTCACTCTGTATGGCTCTTTTAAGACAGACTCACTATGTAGCCCAGGCTAGCTTGGAACTCTGAGATTGGCCTGCCTTGGCCTCCTAATTGTTGGGCTTAACCATGCCCCACTCCCCTGTCGAATTCTTATTTCAGTTAGTATGGCTTGGGGAGCAGGGGAGAGGGATACAGTACTCCATGTAGGGAGTATCTGAGCTGCCAAGCACATGGTATTTCTTTTCCATTTTATTAATTAGCATATGAGAAAGCTTCCTATGAAATGCATGTTGATTTTATGAACAAGAGGACTCCAGGAGGGGTTGATAGACACACCTGGGAAAGTTTGAGAAGCTCCCCCCTCTTCTTAGACATATGTGGCAGAAACTGTGCAAATGAACCCCTCACCTCATGTGTATAAGGGTAGAGTCAGGTCTGAGGGGCCTGGAGCTGGCACAGAACACACCCAGACACCAAATTCTCAGCACAAAGGAGATCAACACGGGGGGGGGGGGGGAGGCTACCCCAGATCAGGCAAAGAGCAGGCGTCTCCACAGGAGCGGTTTTTAAAGAGGATGAGTTGGTAAGTCTTTATTGGACATGGTAGTCAGTTGTAGGTAAATAATGAATTTTGGTTGCTGACCTTGGTGTTTTGATGGTTGGACCTTGTTGGTCAGTCTCCAGAATGAATTAGGCAAAAGGAAGTATACTTTGGTGGCTAACTTATAAGGGGATGGGGCTTGGTAGCTAGCTTCAAGAATGTAATCTAATGATTTAGCAGGGAAGAGGGGAAGAGAGTGGGGAAGACCTGCAGGCACCATCTTTGCAGTGCTTGGCCTGTTAGAGCCCTCTCAAGGTCTAGAACCCTCTCTCATGTTCCCAGGAGCTTTGACAGCTGTCATTCCGGGTGTCCAGCTGGCTGCTCTCCTCCGAGCATGCTAAGGCGGTCTGGATGTTAGAGACTTTCTACAGAGGATACACCAAGATTACTCCACAGCACAAGTTCATCTCCAGCCTCCCCTGTGCAGGGCTCCTGGTGACTCTCCCTACTGTCGCAGCTTATGAGCATCTCAGACTGAAGGAGGGCTGGGTTCTGGAGACACCTAGGATGGGAGGGTCAGAGGAACACAGAGCACTGACTGTTTTACAGTCTCCACAGACCCTACAGTAAACCAGGCAAATCTATATTACTATCTTCGTTCTACCCCTGCTTTTTCTAGCTGCCTGCCAACCCCAGCTATCCCTCTCTCCTGCCCAGCTATTGGCTATTCACCTTTTTAGACTAGAGGTTCAGAAAAGGGAAATGGGTGTAAGTGTCTTAGTTACAGCACACAATAAAATCCTTCCAACCACTGGGTCCTCAGAAGAAATCCTTTGATCCTCATGACAGCATATGAGATCTACTCATAGCCTTTCCAGCTTTCTGACTTCTTACCCTTCAGTGTGTATGTGAGTGTGTGTATGTATGTGTGTGCATGAGTGTGTGCATGTGTGTGTGCATGCATATGAGTGTGTATGTGTGGTGTGTGTGTGAATGTGTGTGTGTGGTGTATGTGTGCGCGCGCGTATGTCTCTGTGTGTGTGTCGGTGTGTTCCTTTGTCCCTCAGTGTCGACTTCTTTAATATTTAGCTGTATAAAATATAAACTCCAGCACTAGAGGACTCTTGCTGGGTCTTTGTTTTGCCAGGAACACTTTTCACTCTTCCTCAAATTTCTCCTTCACGCTGGGGCTTTACCAGATAGTCTGTTTGTGACAGGGTCTCACTATGCTCCTCAGGCTGATGCCAAACTCAATCAAGACAATCCTCCTGCCGTAATTCCCCAAGTGCTGGAATTTCAGGGGTGTGCTACTATGCCTGGTTATTTATTGCCTTTAGACATACTGTTAAAATTTATTTAATTACTTCTCTAGATTAGAAACTCTAAAAAAGCACAAAAGTAGTGTTCTCTGTTACTGGAACAGTAAGTCTGTGGTACTCAATGAGTTCTCAGTACCTACGAATAAAAGGAATTAGAAGGCAGGAGTGTTCAGACTAAGGATTAAGGGGAATATTTTTGGGCAATAGGGGCTCCTAACTGTAGAGGTAGGAGGCGGTGAACTCTGTGAACTACATTTCCCGTGAAGCTCTGCGCGTAGAGCAGCGGAGGCTGCTGGGAAGGGTTTACGTGCCGGAAGCCGGTTCTCCGGCCGCTGGGATGGCGAGTCAGCGAGGTGAGCCCTTGCCCAGTGTTGGTTATCTTGATGGTGGTCGTGTCCTGGGGACTAAACCTGTCAGGACCTGGCAGGTCATGACCATTCTCGTGGACGCCGGGCAGAGGAGAGGATCTGAAGTGGGGATTGCTACCGGGGCGGGTGGTCGATGGGACCGACCAAGTACAGAGATGAGTAGTTCCTTTTCCCTCCCCATCACCTGAACTCAATTCTCCATGGCAGACAAGATCCGCATCTGCCTATCTTACACATGGGATCATCGAGAACTGCGAAAGAGAGGGTTGTCATCCCACAACGCATAGCCTCTTGTGTGGTTCTGCCCTTAGACTCTTCCTTTCCCGTTCCTTGTTTCCCAGCACTAAGGCCAGGTCTGAAGAGTGGAGTGGAACTGACTTTCTGTCTGTCTCCCCAGTGTTCCCACTTTCCTGTGTGGTGCAGCAATATGCCTGGGGGAAGATGGGCTCCAGCAGCGAAGTGGCATGCCTGCTGGCTAGCAGTGACCCACTGGCCCAGATCTCAGAGGACAAACCTTATGCAGAGGTAAGACGCTGGCTGCACATCAGTCCGATTTACCCTAAGTGAGATCAGAGGACCCGAGACAAGCCATATGGATCAGGTGGGAAGAATCTCTGCAGCCCATAGATGTTCTCCTGGACCTCGGACCAGTCAGTGCACAAAGCTGTAGCCAGAGCACTCTAATCACAGGCAGGAGGATCTGTCTGGTCTCTATCAAGACTCAGTCTCATACAAAGGAAGATAAAAACGTCTGGGATTTTTTTTTTCCTCCCGAGATTGGGTTTCTCTGTGTAGTCCTGGCTGTGTTGGAAAGTGCTCTGTAGACCAAGCTGGCCTTTATCTCAGAGATTACCTCTGCCTCCCTATCGAAGGGCTTAAAGGCGTGCAACCCGTGCCTCATGGGATTTTTTGAACCCTAGTGCCACCCTTCTTTCCAGGACAGCTCCCAGCACTCTCTGAATCTTCTCATTTTTTTTTTTTGTTTGTGATTGACTCAGGGTGCCTAAGCTGGCCTCAAACTTGCTGTGGAGTTGAGAATGACCTCAGACTCCCAATCTCCCAGCCTCTACACCCTAAATGCTAGAATTAAGGGCACGTAACATCACTCCTAGTCAAAAATAAATGTTTAACCTTTCTCTTTAAAATTCATTTTTATAAAAAGATTTTTATTATTTTTAGTTATGTATAAGTTTGTATGTCTGCTTGAGGGTATGGGCATGGAAGTACAGGTGCCTGTGGAAGCCAGAAGCATTGGATCTCCTGGAGTTGGATTTATAGGAGGCTGTGAGCCCTACTTGATACGGGTTCTGGAAACCAACGATGGGTGCTTTGAAAGAGCAGCAAGATCTCTTAACCATTGAACTATTTCTTCAGTTCCCCAGTTTTTCATTTTTATTAACTCCTTCATTCCTTCGATTGAGAAAAGTCAAAGCATAGGGAAGTTTTGTCTTTTGAGACGGAGATGAATGTTAATCCCTCACAGAGTTCTCATTGAGACGCATGCTTTCAGAGACATCCAAATATCATTTCCCCCATTGGACAGACAATGGTAGAGGACTTACTTTCCATATGTGAAGTCCTGGGTTTGATTCCCAGTAACCCATAAACCAGTGTACTGACACATGCCTTATATATATAGATATGTCAACTGCCTCTTTTTTTCTCAACTTCCCTGTCCTTCCAGCTGTGGATGGGGACACACCCCCGGGGAGATGCCAGGATCCTTGACAACCGTATTTCCCAGAAGACATTAGGCCAGTGGATTGCTGATAACCAGGACTGCTTAGGCCCAAAGGTCAAAGACACCTTTAATGGCAAGCTGCCCTTCCTCTTCAAAGTACTCTCGGTGGAAACAGCCCTGTCTATCCAGGCACACCCCAACAAGGTAGAGCTCTGATCAGGGGGTGCAGAGGTCAGGAGAGGGAAGGGTTTTATTGTTGTTTTACCCTATCCATATTAGACCCTAGCTCAGAGCTAAATCCACATCTTACTAATCCCAGTCTGGCTGCTCAGGGTAGATGCTGGTGACATGCAGAAGCTAAGTCTAAGTGGACAACTGGCTGGCCTGTGCTGAGGGAGTGCCTCCAAGTTCATCTGTGGCTTCCCCTCCCCCAGGTCTATTCATATCTGCCGTTTCCCCATCTGGCTCTCTTGGAAAGTTCAATATCAGAATTCCAGGGCAGGGCAGGCACCCCAGCTGTTGCTTCCGCTGCACCCTGCTGTGTAATTTTCTTGAACAAGGCCCAACCTTGTTTAAGCAGTCTGTCTAAACCCCTCTTAAAAAATGTTCAATACTTATTTATTTTTATTTTATGTACATAAGTATGTATGCCTGTACATGACCTGAGTATAGTGTACAGCGAGGCCAGGAGAGGTCACTGGGTCCTCTGAGACTGGAGTTATAGTCAGTCATGAACTGCCATGTGGGTGCTGGGAATTGAACCCAGGTCTTCTGGAAGAGCAACTAGTACTCTTAACCACTGAGCTAACACAACTCTTAAAAAAATTATTATTTTATTGTTCTTTGTTTTGTTTTTTGAGACAGGGTTTCTCTGTGTAGCTCTGGCTGTCCTGGAACTCACTCTATAGACCAGGTTAGCCTTGAACTCAAAGATCCTCCTGGCTCTGCCTCCTGAGTGCTGAGATTAAAGGTGTGCACCACCACTGAACACCTTTAATAATTTTAAGATTTTATTTTATGTGTAGAAGTGTTTACCTCCATATATGTATGTACATCACATGCATGCTTGGTGCCTTTGGAAGTAAGAGGGCCTCGGATCCCCTAGAACTGGAGATACAAGAGCTGTGACCCTCCACATGGATGCTGGGAAAGGAACCTGAGTCCTCTGCCAGAGCAACAAGTGCTCTTAACTACTGAACCATTTCTCTAACCCCTAAATTTAATGTTTTTAAAGATGGATCTTATGAAGCCCAAGCTGGCCTTAAGCTCATTATGTAGCTGAGGATGACCTAACACTCTAGACATTCCTAATTCAACTTCCCCCAAATCATTTACCCAAGTCACACAGCTTATGCCTGTTGTTTGGAGTTCCTGAGCCACAGGCCAGATCTCCCCTAGATTTGGCCCATTTATCTACCCTGGGTTTGCTGAATCCCAAGTGGAGCATGATGCCTTAACTGTCTTCATTGTCAGAGGCAAGAAGCCACTGCCATCTGGCAACTGGGGAGGGTGGGCAGCAGGGACTGCAGAGACCAGTAATTCTGCTGATGATAGCAGTACCTCAACTGTCATCCTCCACTGCCCACCCACAGGAGCTGGCAGAAAAGCTGCACCTCCAGGCTCCACAGCACTACCCTGATGCCAACCACAAGCCAGAAATGGCCATTGCCCTCACCTCCTTCCAGGGTTTGTGTGGTTTCCGGCCAGTGGAGGAGATTGTGACCTTCCTGAAGAGTAAGGTTGGACAGGGATACATCCTGGCCTTGGGATGCATGAGGATCCTGGGCCAAAAGAAACAGAGAACAGAGGCTGAATATCATAGGACTAAGGGGATCTTGGCCTTATGAGGCAGTTTTTGGGGGGCAGTGGGCCAGGTAGCAATACCAGGCTCAAGTATGGTTGCTGAGGGCTGGGGGTGAACAGATGTTTGTGTATCGCTGCTGGGTCCTTGGTTAGGGATATGGTGGGAGGTCCTCACTTCTCAGTGTTTTGTCTTACCATTTGTTTTTACATCTCCTTGGCCTGGCCACCCTGCAGAGGTGCCCGAGTTCCAGTCCCTGATTGGAGATGATGCCACAGCTCAGCTGAAGCAGAGCATGAGCGGGGATCCTGGGGCTGTGGCCTCTGCTCTGAGGAATTGCTTCTCTCACATGATGAAGAATGAGAAGAAGGTGGTGGTGGAGCAGCTTAACCTGTTGGTGAAACGGATCTCCCAGCAAGGTGGGTGTAGCGGAGGCCCGGGGGGGTGCGGTGCCCTATCCTGGACTCCCGACACGGGCACAGGTGATGCCATGGACACAGGGTTCCCAGCCCCTTCCCCCAAGTGGAACCTAAATGGGCCTTTGTGGAGTGAGGCTCCAGTCTACCTCCTAACTGGTGTTGCCCAGGTGGCTGAAAGCAGGCTGGCCTAGAGGATCCCACCAATGCTCTCCACCCAGGCATTTCTAGGTTTTCTCACAGCTTCTTTTTATGGGACAGACTTGCATTTGGGGAACCGGGGACCATGAAAAGACCAAGGAGCTCACACTTGTCTAGAGGACTCAAGATTTGTGCTCTTAACCAGTAATTCTTCCCTAAAGTCCTCCTAGGGACCTAGCCTTGTGCTAACAGAGCTCAGAAAACGGCCATCGTGGGTTGGCTGTGTCACTGTTGGCCTGAAGAGTCAATACAGTTAGAAGCAAGGCTGACAGACAAGGAGCTTCCGTGGTGGTTGATGAGGTCTCTGTTCCTCCTCAGTTCCTTCTCCAGCCAACCCCAGAACCTTCTTCCGGTTCAGTCTTTTCCTAAGTTCCGGCTGTGTTACCTTGCACCTCGGCCATTTTCTGTCACCTGAGCACAGCCTCATGTTTTGTGCTGTGGTTTTGAGTGTCTTAGGTGCTTCCATGCTCTTGGAGAATCCTGACCTGAGCTCTGTTCTGACATCAGGTACACAGTGATCCCTTAGCATCATGTGCTCATTTGTTAAAATTTGGATTGTCTAGGACAGATACCTTCATGGTTGTCCCATGTTTAGTGAGTGGCCATTGAGCAAATCTCTGTATGAAGACTTAACCACCCTCCCACTTGGAACACTGCTTTCTTTATTGTGGTTCCTATATACTCTGAATATATTCTTCCTTCTCTGCATTCTCCAAGAAACTCAGCTCAACCTGTCCTTGTGCCTGCCCTTCCAAGAAACCACCCTCATGTCTCCAGCCCAGGCTGAGCTCATCTTTCCTTGGTCGCTCTCCAGAGTACACATTGTGATTTGTGCTCTCTGAGGTAGACAACCATCCCAGTTTGCCTAAGATAGACAGATTTCCTGAGATATGGGAGTCTCAGTGCTAACAAAGGGGAAGTCCTGGGGTAGTAGGGAATTTGGCACTCTTCAGGAAGCTTTCTGGTTGTCTGCCTTTCTATAATAGATTTGAGCTCAAGAGCGGTGAGTGGTCCCTAATCAGGACACTTTTTAAGGGAAATTGTCTGAAGATATTTTTGTCAAAATCTGAACTGGAGATGCTAGTGGTATCTGTGTTTTCAATATTTCTCATAAATTTTATCTCCCATCTCTCTTTGAGACAAAGCTTCTTTTAACCAAGGCTGGCTTCAAACTCATTAGACAAGTAAATGCTAACACTCCTGCCTCTACTTCCTGGGTGCTAGGATTACAGGCATGTGTCCTCATGCCTGTGTTTTTGTGCAGCTAGGACCAGGGTTTCATGTATGCTGGGTAAGCACTTTACCAACTGAGCTGCATCTCTAGCCTGTATCATCTGAGACAGGGTCATGCTCTGCAGTCCAGGTCATGTTAGAACTCAGTCTACAGACCAGTCTAGCCTTCACTTATGGTGATTCTTCTACTTTGGTGCTAGGATGACAGCCTTGCACCACAATACCCAGCTGCTGTAGCCAGGCCAGGCATGCAGGTGGTTGAGGTGAGAGATGGCATTATTGTGAGCAGAAAGACCAAGGATGGCTGAACATCAAAGATGAAGGATGTTTAGGAGAGGCCCAGCATAGCAACTACATTTGTAGGGGCAGAGACTGTTCCCTAAGACTCCCTTGTCAGGGTGAAGCTGTGAATACCATGTGTGTCTTAGTGGCCTTGGGATGCTCTGTGACCCTCAGTGTCTGCCGGAAACAGCATGGATGACATCTGTGGGAAGCTCTTGCTGCAGCTACATCAGCAGTACCCGGGTGATATCGGATGTTTCGCCATTTACTTCCTGAACCTGCTCACCTTAAAGCCGGGGGAAGCCATGTTTCTGGAGGCCAATGTGCCCCATGCTTACCTGAAGGGAGGTAAGCCCCATTTCCATAGTATGCCCCACTGCCTTCCCCTGTGGACCTCGTCTCTTTGGGTGGATGAAAGAGAGAGGGTGGTTGGTGAGGCCTTCTGTAAGCACAGTCCAGCCTCTGGCCTCAGAGGGTGGTTGAGCTAGTATGGATGGTGGCTGCCAGCTGGGTGGTAGACACACTTAAAATCTGCTGATGCTAAGCCCTTTTTGTGAGTGTGGAAATCAGTTTGAGCTACACCACACTGGACAAAGCTGCTGTTCTCTGCCCTCTCACTTGTGCTGTCTGCCTGGAGATTTTTACAATATGGGTCATACAACAGAAGGATGCCCCTTGTCTGTGACTGCAGGTGCACATGTACCATAGGATACAGATGGAGAGTCAAAGCACAAGGGCCAGGGATTGATCCTCTTTCCCTTCTTGGCTTGTTTTGTTTTTACCACAAACTCCAATCTAGTTGGTTTGTGAACTTCGAGGGATTCTTCTATCTCCCCTAGGAATGCCGGGATTACAACTATTTGCATTATACACACTGGCTTTAATATGTGTTTTTGGCATTTGAATTCAGATCCTCATGTTTGCATGGCTGTTACAGTGAGGTTTCTTGGTCCTGGGCGGCCAGAGGTCCAGACCCACAGACCTGCAGCCCCAGACCTCTTAGCTGCCCACAGCTGACCAGGTCCTCCAGAAATGACTCAGACTCTTATATTAACTTCATGCTGTTTGGTCTATGGCTGAGGCACATTGCTAGCAAGCTCTTACATCTTAACTCAACCCATTCTCATTCATCTGTATGCCATGTGGCCCGTGACTCACCTGTGTTCCTTACATGCTTCTTCTTTGGTGGCTGGGTCATCTGTCTGACTCCGCCCTTCCTTTCCTACCTACTCTGATTCCCCACCTACTTCTTCTATGGAGCCTGTCATGGGCCAAAACAGCTCCTTTATTTAAAGATTGATATTCACAGCATACAGAATGACATTCCCACATCACATAGCAAGTGGTTTTACCCGCTTTGAGCACCCCCCTTTTTTGCTGTTTTTGTTTTGAGACAAAGTCTCACTGTAGCTCAGGCTGGTCTCAAACTCATGGCAGCCCTCCCACTTCAGCCTCGTGAATGCTGTGGTTATAGGCATGAACCACCAGATCTTACTGGTGTCCCATTTGACTGTTAACAGCTTGTCCACTCACAGGATTCTGTTGCAGAAGTTCAAGATAAGTCATGTTAACAGTTAACATCATTGATGCCTATTACCATCATCATATTCTCCCACAATTCTATTCATATACCTTTACCTAACTTATAGGGCATGCATATGGCCTAAGTTAGGAGGCCCAACCCTACAGAGCCAAACTCCAGTGCTCACTTCACCATCTTATCATATGACACTTATCTGTCCTCAGACTGTGTGGAATGCATGGCATGTTCAGACAATACTGTGCGTGCTGGTCTGACACCCAAATTCATTGATGTGCCAACCCTGTGTGAAATGCTCAACTACACACCTACCTCCAGCAAGGATAGGCTGTTTACCCCAACACGGAGTCAAGATGATCCCTGTCTCTCTATCTATGACCCCCCTGTGCCAGACTTCACCGTTATGAAGATGGAGGTGAGTACATGGCCAGGTGGGTACCCTTTGTGTAGCATATTGGACCTACAGGGATATATCTGGGGCTGGATTTCCTGTCAAGCCCACCTAGTTTGGTGTTGTATTAAGTTTCTGGCCTGGACTTTTGGGCCTAACCCAGAGGTTTGGACCTACTCTCAGCCCCACTGCTACCTAGGCCCAAATAATCACATAGATACTTGCATTAATTTTATGCTGATTGACCTGGGGCCAGGCATATAACTTGGTAACTCTTTACCCTTAAACTAACCCATGATTCTTAATCCTGTTCAGCCATGAGGCTTGGTACTTTTTCTCAGAGTGGCATAGTTGTCCTCTGCATCTTGTGGTATCTCTGCTCTGTTCTTCCTGTTCCCAGAGTTTTCTTAGTCTGGTAGCCCCGCCCACACCTCCTGTCTGCCTTTGGCCAATCAGCATTTTTATTAAATCAGTAGGTGGGACAATTATTTACTATGTAACATAATCCCACTACAGTTTGGGGCAGCCACAGAGCCCATCTACTTCTGTCGGGGACCAGATGTGGGTCTCCATGGTGTTAAGAGCCTGAATAGTAGGGAAGGAAGCAACAGGGCCTTTGAGGTGCTCTAGAACCCAGGGGCAGAGTGTAAACTATAGTATTCTGTCATTTCTTCCTACCAGGTCCCTGGCTCCATGACTGAATACAAGGTTTTGGCATTAGACTCTGCCAGCATCCTTCTGATGGTTCAAGGAACAGTGACAGCGACTACACCCACAGTTCAAACAGAAATACCTTTGCAGCGTGGTGGGGTGCTCTTCATTGGTGCTAATGAGAGTGTCTCACTGAAGCTTACCGTGCCCAAGGATCTGCTGATATTCCGGGCCTGTTGTCTGCTATAGAGACCAGTCTTCCTATATCCTACAGGCCCGTCACCTTTATTTTGGCCAGCTCCACCTTTCAGTCCAGTCCAATCCCTGTCCCTATTGTGCACTCTTTGGTACATTTTGGAATAGTAATGAGCTTGGCATTAGTGACTCCAGAGCATGCCCAGGTTGGACCATTTTCAGGATGAGGGGTTTGTGTGAAGACCGAGGCCTGCCACTCCACTGTATTTTCTCAACACTCCTTGCTACTTCTGAGCCAGATGTGTCCATTCAGGAGGCAACAACTCTGCCTGAGCTCAGGAAACATCCATGACGCAGCATTAGGTCATCATCCATCTTAGTGATAGGCAAGGTGATGTCTAAGAACAGGGTTCTTGCCCGGGGACTGCCTGCTCTGTAGCTTCAGAGAAGGGAAGGGGCAGGCCACAAATGAAGCTACTGTTACTCCCTCTAGCTCTGTCAAAGTAATTAAAGATCACTTGTGTTGAGGACACAGACTAAAGAGCAGTCAGACTTTGGTATTCCTGCCCCTGATGTGGGTAGAAAAGAGCTATCTGCTGTTGTCCAATTTTGCTTTTAATTCTGTTTTATACATCTTCCTGGGGGTGGACAGGCTGGATTCCAGAACTCTTATAGGAAGTGGTGGAGGAGGAAGCCAGCCTCAGCCTCAGATGCACAGCTTGCAGGCAGGCCTTAGCTGTTCTAGTGTACTTTTTTTGAGACTGTCTTGCCATGTTCCAAAGGCTGGCTTTGAAGTTGTGCTTCTGTCTCAGCTTCATGATGGCTTTTGGTATTTGCACATGCTTATGTACATGCACATACATACACATGTACCTCCATGTTATTCAAGAGCCATCCACTTTTTTTTTTTTGAGATAAGAGTCTCTCACTAAAACTCACCAATTCAGCTAGGCTGACTGGCTAGAAAGCCTCAGTGAGCCTTCTGGCTCCACCTCCCCAGTACTGGGATTATAAGTATGTACCACTACCTTTGACCTTTTATTTGGGTGCTTAGGGCAGAGAGGTCAGGGGTCCGAACTCAGGTTCTCATGCTTACACAGTAATCTCTTTATCAATTGAGCCATCCCAGTCCCTTTTAGGTATTTTCAAGGTTCTCTCACATAGCTCAGGCTAGTGTTATGTACTGAGGGCTAAAGAGATGATTCAGCAGTTAAAAGTACAGAGAACTCAGGATTGGTTCCCAGCTCTCATGTGGTGGCTCACAACTGTCTCTAACTCCAGTTCTAAGAGGCTTGATGCTTCTGATCTCCATAGGCTCCTCATCTGCATACACATGGTGCACACACACATTAGATAAGAGTTAAAAACCAAACAAATCACTGTGCATTGGAGGATAGCCTGAAGTGCCCACCCCCCTGCCTTCACCTCCCAGGTGCTGGATTATAGGTTTGTACCACCTTCCCTAGCATTTGTTGGAATTTCTTTGGCTTAAAAAAGAGCTGAGACCAGAGCAATGATTCGAGTAAAGGAGCTTGCCACCAAGCTTGATGACCTGGATCCACATGGTGAAGAATCCTGTCCTGAAAGTTGTTCTCTGATCTCCACACATTTGCTGTGTTATACACACATGTACACACACACACACACACATACACACACACACACACAAAGAGTCTGCTAAAGCCTCATCCATTCTAAAGCCAAAGGGCCATTCTACTCAGCCTCCAAAATAATAACTGGGGAATAGCAGAAAAAAGTTTTCAGGAGGCATTGCCATGGTTGGGCTAAGCTATTTCTTTAGGATACGCAGGCCTTTCTTAAAAGTTGGGTGTGGTGGCACCTAGCACTCGGGAGGTAGAAACAGGTAGATCTGTGAGTTCAAGGACAGCCAGGGCTATAGAGGCAAACCAAATCTCAAACCCTTCCCCCAAAACCCAATACAACACAATACAGACCAATTACCATGATTACATTTATTATAACACTAGAAGTGCAAGCCAAGAGGTCTGTAGAACAGTAGTCTGTAAACGACAGGTGGAAGCACACCTGCTGAAGCTCAGATGCACCATTCCCAGGGACTGCCTCTTACAGAACACCATTGTGCATTTAGTGGTGTTATGTTTCATCTAGCCCCTAACAACTGACCATTTCTACCCCTCCTAACTGGACATTATCACCTGTTCCACATCCCTGAGCTTTTTCCACAAAGTAATACTTCCCCATACAAGGCCACCCAACTCTAGAATGTCCCTTCAAGGGACTGTTCAGCGAAGTACCTCTATGCTTATTACAGCAACAACCACCCCAGAGGGTGTGGTTTGGGGGTTATTCCCTCTCCCAGTTGCTGAGTGCCTAAACTACTCTGTCTTAACCAAATCCTAATAGATATATAAGGCTCCACAACCACTTCTGGTCCCTACTGAGCCATACCATCAAGTCTCTCTAAACGACTCCCTTTCCATGTGTGCTTCACCTTTGCAGAATTCTAGAAGGCCTAGATATGGACTGTGTTCCTTTCCTGCAGGCTTTACATAAGTGCTCAGAATGATACCCGCATAGGTTGCAGAGTCCCACTATAGAACACAATTAGCATCTATAACCCAGTCCAAGAACCAAGATGTGCCTTTGGTTTCTGTCCCATCTTCCCTACTGTGATGCTGTTAGACAGCTGAGTAAAAGCCCCTAGACATGGCATATTCTTCAACCTTCTGCAGGCTGAGAAGAAAAGCCTATCGGGTATTAGCAGGCTATCAAAGGACAAGCTTTATCTTTTATCTCTGCTTCCACCTGTAGGACCATAGGGGAATCTCATTCCTCCTAAGCCTCTAGCATAGTAGTCACTGGTCAGGACAGTCACGTGGTGCCCATCCTCTAATTCTGACTACTGTGCCCTTTATCCTGGGGCTTTGTCCACTTCAAGTCTCACACCTGGTAAAGATAAAAGGCTGGGCAGGTGGTGGTGGCTCACACCTTTAGTCCTAGCACTTGGGAGGCAGAGGCAGAAGGTTCTTTGTGAGTTTGAGGCTAGCCTGGTCTACAGAGTGACGATCAGGACAACCAAGGCCACACAGAGAAACCCTGTCTCAAGAAATAGCAACAAAAGATAACAGGGTTAGGGAGTGGGCCCTGGAAAACTAAGTTCTAGAAAGAGGCGTAGTATTGCAAGAGAAATTATCCCTGTGTTTGTTGTGTTCAGGCTTGGGGTTGAGGTCTTTGCTCACACACAGGTTTACTTTGTTCCATGTCCACATCCCCCACTGTGGGACTTGAACCCAAAACATTGCACATGCTAGGCAGGTGCTCTACTACAGCTATACCTCCAGCCTTTGAGCCCCATGCTGGGGCAGAGGAATGTGCCATAGGAATAAACCTTGCTAGAAAAGACAAGTCCCCAGCACTGCAAACTGATCTATCTCAAGTGGGGTCCAGGAGCTGGCCTCTCCTCCCCATCCTGGTTGAACATTTCTGTGCAGACCAAAGCCATACCAGGACATCTACTCTAAATCAAAATTTAAAAAGCTCAACACAGGAAGGCACTGACTGCCCAGCAGCTCCCTCTGCTGGTAATCACAAAACCTGCAGGTTTTTGGTTCTAGCCCAAGAAGCCAATCCAACTATTAGCTCAAAACAAACAAATGAAAAAAAAAAAAAAATAACCAACAAAAAACAACCAACCAAACAAAAAGAGGTGGAAAAACTAGCCAAGGCTAAGAACTACAGATAAATGAAATGAACACACACATGACAGAACAGTTTCCTTTTAACTAGACCAGTACAATGTCCCAAGTCAAGAAATTTAGAAAGTCACAATTCTTTATCATTAGGCTATATTCCTTGCCATAGACAGAAGTAACCTGAAGTAACAACCCACTTTGTGCTTTCTTGAAGGTCAAACCCGTTAACTGACCTTCGTACTGGAACAAGAAAGACACAGAATTTCTTGAATTGGTCTCCATTATATTCTTCCAGATTCCTACTGCAAGCCATAAAGTGCTGTTTTCTGCCTCCCAGAACAGACTGGGCAGAGGAGCTTTCTTTTCCCTTCCTTAGAACACCCTGACAACCACCAGTCATTATGTCTGCAAATAGTTTTCTTAGCGATCCTTGTCAGTAGCATAAGAACCAGACAGTTCTACTGCTCTTATTAAGTGGCTTCCTGAAACTGCCCCAACAGAGAACTGCAGACTTTCATCTATTGCCTGTGACCCAGACGGGGGCTTCTGACAGGAGAAGCACCAGGTGAGGGCTGCCTGTAGGTCAGTGGCTCTAGTGACTCTAGGCCGGCAGCAGTGCCCAGTGCACTGAGGTGTGAAGAGCCATCAGGGCTCTTTAGGCCTTACGATGAGCAGGACCCATCCTGGAAGATTATGGCTACTGGAGGGTACAGGAAGAGTCTCCAAGACAGCACCAGCAGCAAGAGCATGCAGAAGAAGCAACAGGCTTAGGGGGAATGAGGTCCAGGTCTTCATCATCTGGAATCTCATCCAGGTGATATCCATCCTGCAGCAGCTGTTGGCTCACATCCTGGTTCACCTGCTAAAGGAAGAAGAGAGAACTATACACTAGGATGCAAGGCATGCAGCACTGCTGTCCAAAGGCAGACCCCTGTCATCACACCTGAGCTTCCTATCTGTTCTACCTAGCCCAAGGCCAACTCCACATCCAGGATTACAGAAGGAAGCATCGCCATTACTCAGTAGTGCCTTCTCAGCAGTGAGGAACTCCCCAGAGGCTTATTGAAAACTACCCAGGGTTCACATTAAAAATCATTGTACTGAGCTGGGCAGTGGCTTTGATTCCATCAAAGGAGGCAGAGGCAGGTGGATCTCTGTGAGGTTAAGGCTGGTCTGGTCTGGTCTACAGAGTGAGTTCTAGGATCAGCCAGGGCTACACAGCAAAACCCTGCCTCCAAACACAAAACACCCCAAAGTCACTGTACTGACTTTTCCCACTGGAAACCCAGTTATCTTTGTCAAGATTAAAGAATACAGCCCTGTTGTATGTGGTGGCTCACATCTTTGATTCTAGCACTTGGGAGACAGCGACAGGAAGATCTATATTAATTCAAGATTGATCTACCAAGTGAGTTCTAGGACAACCAGAGCAATATAGAGGAATCAATTTCAAAAGGGGGGGGGGAAGGCAACAGAAAATGGGCTTGAGTATTAAAGGTACATACAGCACAATAGGAAGGAGTAGGGAGCAGCTCTGCCTGGACTGCCATGTCCTATTACCTTCTCTGTTGGCAGGGCTGAGCTCCTGCAAAATCCAGCAGTCAGCCTGATCTCACCAGGGTACTGGCAGGTGGAAAGTCAATGAGGCTAAGAAAATTTAAGACTTGGGATTCTGGGAAGAGTTTTTTGGTCCCTCCTCCTTCTTTTTTTCAAGACAAGTTTTCTCTGTGTA
Source organism: Phyllotis vaccarum (assembly GCA_033318265.1). Classification (NCBI taxonomy): domain Eukaryota; kingdom Metazoa; phylum Chordata; class Mammalia; order Rodentia; family Cricetidae; genus Phyllotis; species Phyllotis vaccarum. Next base: position 74,194,584 of record JARWLC010000012.1, read on the forward strand.
GCTTTGGCTGTCCTGGAACTTGTTCTGTAGACCAGGCTGCCCTTGAACTCACAGAGATCCACCTGCCTCTGCCTCCCTTGCTGGGATTAAAGTCCCGAGCCACCACCAATGCTCAGCAAGGTTTATTGGTTTTGATGATTTCAGTGTCTTATATATAAGGAGGGTACTACACTATGCAAACTGTTTTCTCCTTTGTAAAACTGAGAGGTTAGCCAAAGAGTCCTTGAAGAACAAGGGAGACCTAGTGCAGTCATTCTGCAGTCTTCTTTCCCCTTGGATTCTTTCATGGACACTTGAACATGCTTTTATGCCTGGCTGAGAATTTTCTGTCCCTATGTTTTCTCCTGGGACAATCATTCTGGAAAAAACGTTTTAAAGACCAGCCCAGGAGTACTGTGCTCAGAGACAGAACTGAAGAAAGGAGGCTCAGTGGGAGATGGGTATGGGAGGGTTGAATGCTGACTCAGAAAAAGGGTCACTTGAGTTACTAGGTGACACTGGAAGGCAGGCCTATGACCAGTGGGTCCAGGCTGCAAGAAACAGGAAGACCTATAAACTACCCAAAGGAGGAGTTGTATGTTTGCTGGGGAGGACAGCAAGGAATGCTTCTTGGATATAGTGAGTGCCCAATTACAGGAAGCATCCAGCACACAAAGGTTAGGGAACACTAAGCTGGAATTTTTCAAGAGGACTCCTAAATTATGGAGTTTGAGATCATTTCTAGCCTTGCAGATATATAGTCTCCTGAATTTTGAACACCCCGTCAGACACCTGCTACCTCTGCTGAGGGGGAGAGGGCATAGGGTAAGACTAGAGAACAGCTTAGAATCTAGCACAATGCTAGATTCACAGCAGGCACCAAACAAGCACTTTGGCCTGCAGCCTGGTCCTGCACAGATGAGCGCTTTGGACTTGCCTCTGCAGAGGAGTACCCGGAGGAGTATCTGGATTCCAGCTCCCCATCACTAGGAGAAGAGGAGGAAGACAATCAGTTCAGGGGACATCTATGGAGCACAGCTGCAAATGGGTCTGAAGGACTTGGGAAGCAAAGACCGCACACCATGAAGGAACTAGAGCCCAGAGTCTCCCTCCAGTGAGTACCAATAGCTCCCTCAGTTGACCTTAGCAGAAACAGTCATTCTCACTGAAAGTGCAGGCAAGATAGGACAGATGACCCTTCCAGCCACACTATCCCTGAGAAGGACAGCACTCAGAAGAGAACAGCCCCAGAGGAGATAGGTAGGCAACAGCCAAGGGCACCAAGCAAGCCGCAGTGCTATCCAAGTCACTCCCCGACTGTGTCTGAAGAGAGTACTCACCTGTCAGAGTCAAGGGACACCAGGTTTTCATCTGGACTCTGGCTAAGAGCAGTATAGCCCTTGTTAAACTTCACTGACCTGGGAAGAGAGGGGAAGGGGAAGAAAAACAAAGGGATTTCCTCCCCAGGGAAGAGCAGAGTGCTGGTCCCTATGCAAAAAGAACTAGCTGGACCATTCCAGACTTCCCTTCTACCGGGGCACAGCCATCACAGCCTAATGTTCTATGCAGGTGGTTCTGGCTCCTCAAATTATGTGCTAGCCCACTCTACTCCACTGATAGCTCCTAGAAACACACATCTTCCTCTTTTGAGACAGGAAAAGCAGCTTCTCTCCACCTTATTTAACCAAATGATCTAAGGCAAATCCCTTAACATTTCAGTTTCAACATTGCACTGTAAACAGCCATACTATGTGTGAGGTCTTTATTTAGCTCTAGGAGTTTCCCATTCTGTTAAGGAAAAAAAAAAAAAAAAAAGCCCAATCTCATGGAGTTCTCCATCTTCACACCTGGGACTCCAGCTATCCTCTCTTCCTTAATGAATTATCTTGACTATGCACTGATGGAACTTCCCTATTCCAAAGCCTATTTTGTGATAACTAGCACAGCCTTCAAGGAAGAGTAGAGGTAATTCCAGTTCCCATTCTTTTTAAAAAAAATAATTTATTTAACTTTATTTTATGTGCATTGGTGTGAAGGTGTCAGATCTCCGGAGTTGTGAGCTGCCATGTGAAGTGCTGGGAATTAAGCCCAGAATCTCTGGAAGAGTAACCAGTGCTCCTAACCCGAGCCATCTCTCCAGCCCTTCCAGCTACCATTCTTAAGGTGAACCTGTCAATAAATTAGCTAGAGAGCTCAACCTTAAACTTAAGCGCCCTGTTTCTCAGGTAGGGGACTATAGGCCTTCTTTGGAGGCTACAGACAGAGAGGAGGTGAAGCTCACTAAGACCTTTTCCCTGAAGAATCCGGGCGGTTCGGCAGGGCACCCAGCATGCCCTTTCTCCGTAGAACAGCCTTGGCCAGGTCCCGGTGCTTCTCTGGAAGTAAAAAAGTCCTGGATCAGCCGAGTCTTCCCCATTCCACTGCTTCCCGGGCTCTCGGCGGCGGGAGAGGGCAGCACCTAAACCCGTTCCCCTCTGGGGACGAGATCATGGGACTCCGGTGCCCAACCCCTGGCCACAGCAGCCCTTTCGGGCAGAGACCCTCATGCATCCCGCCACACTCACGAAGCTTAGCCTGAATGGAAGGGGCGCGCGCCACCAAATACGGTCCCCGCTTCTCCATAGCGGCGGGCGGGCGTTCCCCGAGACGGAGGGCCGCGCCGCCGCCGGGTCCGGAGAGCAGTCCCGCAGCTCCTGCCGCGCCATCGTGGGCAGCGCCTGACCGAGGCCCCTGCGTGGGCATCCGCACCGCGTGCCCTTGGAGCTCCGCGGTTGCCATGGCCGGCCTCGGCCCCGCGCGGCCCCAGAGTGGCCAGGCCCGCGTGGGGAAGAACGCCCGGTGGGGTGTGCACTCCTTTAGTAAGATGGTGGTGCAGGGCTGGGACTTCCCTTAGCGCTTTCCCCCTCGGCCTGCAGTGGGACGAGCATCAAGGTTCCGCCGCGAGGAGCGGGCAGCCCAGGTCCAGCCTTCCACTCCGAAATCCCAAATCTGTTTAAGCCTGATGATGTGAAGGATCTCAGTTCTATAGTCTAAGTAAAATGACATTCATGTAGGGTGGTGGGAGTGTGCCGATCCAAGGACTCTCTTGAGTGTCTCTTTCATCTCAGCCGGAACTCTTTTAGGGCAATACAGAAGGGGTCTGCCTGAAATGAAGGGGCAACAGCATCCTTCTCTAGAAAAGAGAATAGGCCGGAGGGTCAGGATCTGATGGCGGGATATTTGATTACGCGTTTGCGTTAATTAAATATACCTTGGGTCAAGAGGCGGAGCCAGCAACTAGTTCATAGGAAGTAGTCATAGAGTTAAGAGGCAGTCGGGAAAACGAATAGAGAAACACATAGGAAGTAGTAAGGAGGGACCTTGAGTGTGACATTCTTTTTTCTTTTGGGACAGTAGAAGAGAGTCCACTTTGCTAGATCGCCTGCTAAGGAGGAAGATCAGCTAGCAGGTTTTCACCCCAGCATCTGACTCCCGAGTCTTTATTGGTAAAATAGACTGATAAAGACTTAGTTAAAACTACATTTGGCTGCAGTGGCAGAAGTGGGTCTGGGGAGACCCAGAAGTCCTGCTGTGCCTCAGCGGCCAGGCAGTGACTGTGGAGTCACAGTCAGCAGCTGAAATAGCAGTAGATTCAGGTGCAGTTGCTTGTACTCACGCTAAAACAACATTTGGTGCTCCAACGCATGGTACAACTACACAACAGGAAATCGCACCAGTGGTGGACACACTGAGAAGTCACCAGATTTGGTAAGACACCTGGTAAGTCCTCAAGGAGTTAAATAATATTAAAAAGAACAATCTTTCCCATTTGAAAGATGGGAAATATCACAATGCAGGGAGTTAAAACCCTGTATTATGCCACTGAGGATGACTTGAAAATGGAAGCAATACATGAGCGGTTAAATGACCTAACTGGGATTGACATAATGCCGACTGTAAGTACTGTCAGTCTGGTAGTTCGCATTTTATCCTTAATAGCTACTGTGTTTTTTTGTGCCAAATATAAAACGTGGTCTGATAATCGTGCCAAATATGAAAAGTTGACCGATAAAATACAAGCCTTAGAAATACTTATTAATGAAAATAAGCAAAATTAGACTGATAAGATACAATCCTTAGAAATACTTATTAATGAAAATAAGCAAAATTTGACTGATAAGATACAAGCTTTAGAAATACTTATTAATGAAAATAAGCAAAATACTCCGACACAGAGGAACTGAGACAAGAACCTACTGGGGCACCATATGATGAAATTGAAGAGAGGCAGCGCAGGGTTATTAGAAAACCAACCTTATGTTATGGACAAGTTGAATGTAATTCTAAAGAAGTTATTAGATTTGAGGAGGTTTAAGGAAGATGTTGTTTTGTATGGTATGCATTCATCCTATGTGAAGTGAATATTAAACTCATGGGCAAATCAGAACAGAATTATCCCCCAAGACTGGAAAGACTTGGTATTAATGACATTGGAATCTGGCCTTCAGTTACAATGGCATGTGTGGTGGGAAAAAGAAGCTAGGACAATAGAAGAAAAAAAATAGGGCTCGAGGAATTAATATTTCCCAAGATCAATTGCTAGGAGAAGGCCAATATGCTGAATTGCAAGGGCAATTTGAATTTGATGACCACACCCTGTTGCTATGCCAGTTTGCAGCCTTAAATGCTTGGGACAGGGTTAAAGAACCAGAGTTCTGAGTCATTTACTAAAATTGTACAAGGCCTGAAAGAAGCTTTTACTGATTTTTATTTTTGTAAAGATTGAACCCAGCTGTAAACAGAATAGTATCATATCCTGAAATCAGACAAATATTTCTTGAATCTTCAGCTTTTGAAAATGTTCTGAATGCAAAAAGGTCATTAGGCTGGAGTTCAAGAAAAGCCTGGCCTCTAAGTCTTTTTCTTTAAAGAGAATGAAGATGCTGTAGTAACAAAATTCAGTTAGATGCTAGACAGCAGGGTGAAAGTGCACTCTTGAGTCTGTGTGTGGCAGGGAACAAGGCTGTGTCAAAACTTGACTTTTCTAGCCCCCAAGGGATGTGTTTGTGTCTGGCTGGAAATAAGCTCCAGATTCTTGCAGAAACTGCCAAGTTTATGAGGCTGTTCCACAAATAACATATTGTCTCAGGCTAAGCCAATACTGTGCAGCCTAAACTGCCAAAGACAGACAAGGAATGCCGCATGGGAGAAAAGAAAGAATTTGGGGATAGAGGGTTTTTTTTTGTTTGTTTGTTTGCTTTTAAATCAAACTCAGTGGAGTCTGTGTTATTTTGAATTCTACACTTCTACTATTTGTTGGATTAGCTTTCTTTTTAGGCAGATTCTTGATATGTAGCCAGGACTGGCCATGAACTCACAATCCTCCATCCTTGGTTTCCCAGGTGCTAGCATTGTACAGGTTTGCACCACCATCCCTAGCTGTTGGAATCATTTACTTCCAGAAACACATAACTCAGTTTTCACGTTGAAAAGATCATAGTTGCTCCTTTTGCACAAGTGGCACAGGTGGATGTGGTGGTCTGTGCTCCTAAGTCCAGTGCTTGAGAGACAGAAGCCAGAGGACCAGGAGTTCAAGACCAGCTCTAGCTGCATAGTAAAACCCAAAACAGTAACAGCATAATATAAAAGATCAAGTGCTCACAACCACCTGTATCTCCAATTTCAAGAAAGCTGACCTCCCTGTCTTACCTCCACAGGCAACAGACACAAACACTTAGGCAATTAATCTAAAAAAGCATTTTAAAAACCTAAAATAAAAAAAAAAAAAACAAAACAGGAGTTGGGTAATGTGGGATGTCTTTCTGTGTGCTGTGAATGTGCTTTATTGTTAATAAAGAGGCTGTTTTGTCCTATGGCAAGGCAGGTGGGAAATCCAAGGATAGATATGGAGAAGGGCAGAATCAAGAAGTAGCAGGCTGCTGCTCAAAGAAGGCAAGATGTAATGGAACACAGGCAAAGCCATGGAGACGCATGGCAATACACAGATTAATGAAAATGGGTTAAGTTGTAAGAGCTGGTTGGTAAGGAGCCTGAGCCATAGGCCAAACAGTTTGTAATTAAAACAAACCTCTGAATAATTATTTATAAATGGCTGCGGACTGCAGGTGGGAGAGAAACTTCAGACTATAAATGGCGCCCACTGTCGGGCAATAAAAAAGATTTAAAGAGATTCTGAACACACAGAACCAGCCACACTGGGCTTGTCTTCATGCAACAGCAAGTCAGAGATGTAGCCAGCTGTTGGTCGCCATGAGATAAGCTCTGTGACTGCTTTCCACAGTCTCTCTCGAGGCTTCTCCTAGCCACTGCTTGCTGATTTAGAAACACAGCTGTGAGCTTAAAAACATAGCTCCATGGTACTTAATTCTGCTTCCCTGAATTGGGAAGGTAAGCTTGACTCATTGTATCTCTGCCATGTTGAAAAGCCGAGCAGGGGCAGAGTCAGCAGCAACTTCTTTCCTAGTTAAAAAAATGATTAAAGATATGCAATAGAACATTCAGATGGAGAAAACCTCTAAATGGGCTATAAAGTGTGTAAAATGTATGTAGGCTTGGGAGAGAAAAGAAAAAGAATAGAGAAAGTACTTAAAAAGAGAAATAGAGTAGTAAAACTAAATAAAGCCACCTAAAGATAGGAAATACAAAAAGTCTGGATTATGTATATTGTGTTTTCTTTTAATTTTTTAACTGTTAATGAGCTAACTGCAGAAAGACATTTGATTGTAAAGGCTGCTAAGTTAAACCAACATATATTTTAAAGGTAACTTGATTTTGGAATTTTGGTCTAAGGATATGTTGCTTTGGAAAAGAGGTTCTTCTTTTGTTTCCACAGAAGATGCTTCCAGCTAATATGATTTGATTGATCAAGACCCCCTGAAGGCAACAGCCAAGATTTAACTATGATTCTAAATTTCCTCAGGATCCCTAATAAGATTGTCAGCGCCCCTAGTCAGCAGGAAGCAGTATGGAAAGCTATGCCCAAATTCCCAAAATATTGTTTGTTTTTATTATAAATGGTTAATAGTCATAGTAATCTCTTTCTAGGGGAAAAATGGGGATATTATTTAGGGATATGTTCTGAATTTAATAAAAAGTCTGATATCAAAATGATTTTTAAAAAAAGATTATTGAATCTACTTTGATCCAAAAACCAACTGTTAATTTCAAAATACTTTACTTTGGTATGGATTTTGGTTTATTGATACAAGTTTAAGGTTAATTTTGTTATACTGTATGTATACTCGTTTAAGGTATTATGTTTATGTAACTCATTTAAAATTATAATGTATAATTAAGAAATGCAGATTAGTAGTCATCTGCGATAATCAACTTATAGTCATGTAAGTTTTATAGCTGTACAAAGATATATTTCAATTAGATAGGTAATCTTCAAATGCTTCAAAGACCTAAAGAATATGGCATTTTAAATATTTTAAAAACTTAAGACTTTTCTGGATAGTGAGACATGTCTGTTCCTGGCAGCACCAATCTACTTCAAGAGGATGATGAACATTGAAGAAATTCCATGTGCTGTTAACTTTGTGGCAAAGGTTGGCCACTGGGAAAGACCCTTCTTGGCTCCACTGTCTGACAGTATGCTGTATACACTGGATATGCAGGACCCATTGGAAAGTGATCTCTGAACTTTACCAGAACAAGCCAAGATGGTTCTTCAGGTTCCTGCTTCGCAGAGAAAACTGCCAGACATTCTGTAGGACACAAGGAGAAATGACTGACAAACTATGCCAGAATGGGCAGAGCAGTTCTGCTTCACTAAAAAGTCTACCAGAGACTCTAGGCCTGTAGGCTGAAGATGGATGCCCCATAGTTACAAAGGAACTTTGGGTGACTGTCCAGGTAGCCAGATGTCTCTGTCATTTCTAAAATTTGGAGGTTGCTTGCAATGCACTTTCTGTTTACTCAGGTAATATTATATCCTTCAGTGGTCTTTGATGGAATTGAAGATGGTAATAATTCTGGATTTCCTTAGTTATGATAAAAGGTAAATTAGAGATAAAATTTTAATCTCACAAAATAGGATGGTAGAATATTTAATTTTGCTAAATACAAATAGACTAGATATTGTAACTGTAATTTTTGCTTAATAGCTGTTTTGTTATATGTAATTTTGCTACGTAGAAAGTGAAACCTTTTTATTAGACATAAAGTGATGTGGGATGTCTTTCTGTATGCTGTGAATGTGCTTTATTGCCCTTTGTTATTAAAGAGGCTGTTTTGGCCTATGGCAAGGCAGCTTGGAGGCAGGTAGGAAATCCATGCATAGATAAAGAAGGGCAAAGTCAAGGAGAAGTTGCAGGCTGCTGCTCAAAGGCAAGATGTAATGGAATACAGGTAATGCCACGGAGCGACATGGCAATGCACAGATTAATGAAAATGGGTTAAGTTATAAGAGCTAGTTAGTAAGGAGCCTGAGCCATAGGCCAAACAGTTTGTAATTAATAAAAGTTTCTGCGTGATTATTTGGGACTAAGTGGCTGTGGGACCTTGGGGCTAGGCCAGGCCAGAAACTTTAGCCTACAACTGGGTGTAGGTGCACACCTTTGATCCTGGTTATTTAGGAAGCAGAGGCAGGCAGATTTCAGTTCAAGACCAGGCTGGTCTGCAGAGGACAGCCAGAGTTACACAGTGAGACCCTGCCTCCAAAAAAAAAAAAAAAAAAAACAAAAAGGAAAAATCTTGAGAACTAAAGTTACCAGAAGGCAGCTGCACCAGCTCTGACCATCTTATAGAGACTGTTCTGAACTTCAAGGATTGAGGGAAGCTGGACTCCTGATTAATTACAAATTGTCTCCAGCTGACTCAGTCTTGACACAGCCATTTATTGCCCACCTCTGTATGTGTTTTAACATCTAGCCTCTTGGGAAAGAATGAAAGACTGACTCCCAAGCTTCAGCCGACCTAAAAAACCCAAGACTGAGTGTGCTCATCAGTACCTGAGGCCTAGTTTTCCCTGCTTTCCTGTAACCAATCTAACAGAAAACTGTGTTGATTTACATCTTTGTTCTGTTTTTAGAACAATGCCTGTTACCACATTTAAACATGGAATTTGGAGAAACCTGTATCTGTGTTCCTGGGTCATGGTTGTTATTTGGCCCCAAAATAGTCTTCCTTTTCATGAGAGCTCTTTGTCTTTTTCTTTAATCCAAGAAAAGAAATTTACCTCCTTCTCCCAGAGCAGCAGTTACGAGGAGACTCCAAAGCAATAACTGCCAATAGGACACAGGCCAGGAAGCCCTTCCACCTTACCCAGGCTACTCAGACCCAAGTCAGAGGGACTGTGTTCACTCCCTTACCTCTTCCATTCAGCAATAGCTCCATTCTTGTGATGGAGAAGGTGTTACAACAGGCAGTGCACACCTCAAGAAAAACTCGGTCCTAAGTGCATTTTCTTTGCTTTGCTGGTGGGAAAGGAGAGGTTTACGAAGAGAGCTTCTTAGCAGTTAGGATCGAAGACTTCCATCGTGGCTTTCTGAGCCCTCTTGTTCTCCTCAAACCTGTCAGGTGTGTAAGGATTTCCCATGTGCTCACAAGGAAATGTACAGAAAGTCAGTAACTCCATTATGTGGCCGTGGGGTCAAACTCTGATCAAGCTTCACAGCAAGCACCCTTGCCTAGTCATCTTGCTGGCCTGAAAACACACATTTTCTAGAACTCATTCTCAATCTATGGTAGTAACCAACCCTGTGGGTTGTTGAACAGCTCTTCCACAGGGGTCGCCCAAGACCATCAGAAAACAGATACTTATATTACAATTCATGACAGTAGCAAAATTAGTTAAATTTGCAGAAAAGTGGCAGCAAAAGTAATTTTATGGTTGGGGTCGCAACATGAAGAACTGAATTAAAGGGTGGCAGCATTTCTCACACCAGACTCCTCATCAACTAACCAATGACTTAACATGCTTTCGGTTATGTCCTGCTGTCACCCTGCCCAACACCTCATCACGTGACTAAATCGTTCAGCCTCCTTCCTTCCTCTCTGTTGCTGTTATCTGTGTTGTTCTGATGCTTGGTTAAGGCATTCAGTGTTTGTAACAGCGTTCCCTTATAGACAGGTACATTATACACTCTGGTGGATAGTTGTGACCCTTGTTCCCTCCTTGGCTCTTTCCCATGGCTACAAGGAAACAGACCATTTTAACAATTTTACATTCCTCTGTATTAAGAGCCTGGGTGGGTGTGATGGAACACATCTGTAATTTTATTACTTGGGAAGTAGAGGGAAGAGAATCAGAACTGAGGGAAAAAATTCCTTTCTTCCCACGGCAGTAGTGAAAGGTCAAACATAATAGAGTTAAGTAAAATTAACTTTGAGATCTAGGACTAACAATACCCTATCCCAATTCTCGAGGCTTTAACCAAAATGTCCCTTTCTTAAATGTCTTTTACTATAGAACCTTCAGGGAATTATTCTGTCCCTGACAGGACATTAGCCTGAGTCCCTGGGAGGAGTCATGTAAACAGTATCTGAAGGAAGCAGAAAGTAAAGGTGGGATCACATGAACAGTGTCTGGAGGGAACTAAGAAAGCCATGACAGAGTTCTGGCCAGGAGATGAGCCATTCAAAGAGCTAGTTCTCACAGGAATCAATTTTGAGAAAAAGGGTAGATAGCTGTCCAACAAATAATGTTCCCACTGCTTTGGTTATTTTACATTTCTATTTCCTGAGGGGATAGGGTTTCTAGGCAGGGGAATCAAGCTTTATCAAAGGTGATATTAAGACCTTCCAAAGTGGTTCAGTGATTGAACATGTACATGTGTTTAATGTACATATTAAAAACAATAAAAATCAAATTTACTAAAACTAATTTCACTAATAACCCCTAGCATGGCTTTAGAACACAAGGCATCTAAATTTCAACTTACTACTGTTTTTCTGTTAACAATAATCCGACTGGTTGCACCATTGTCACACAGATCTATAAGCAGAAAACAGAGAGATATTTTCCAGTATTATGGGGCTTCTGAAGGGTTTTCTTAGTTCTCAGTGGAAAGCCCATTTCTCCAATATTTAATCACAAGGCCTCCAAACCAACCACAGCAAACACAAATACTGATGTCTAAGCTAACACAGAGCTGCTAGAGCAGGCAGGGAAGGAAGGCACAGGCATCGAGTAGGGCTGGTTGCTCCATAACACCTTCTCCAGACTACCATGATGACTTGTTTTTGAGATGAGGTTTTTCTATGGAGCCCTGGCTTTTCTCAAACTCAGAGGTCCACCTATTTCTGCTTTCTGAGCACTGGGATTAAATGCATGTGCCTCCAGCCCAGTTCATCCTCTGCTTCTCAGCACAAAAATTGGCACAATACCTAATTTCAGTTCAAACTCATTTCCCTTTATTAAAGTCCAAGTTACTGTTACATGGTTTGATACTCAAAGGAAAATTTGTTCAAATAAAACATTTCCAGGCGACTCTTACAATCAAGTAGCAATAGCAGTGAGTCCTTGGGAAGCCCATCTGCAAAGAAAAAAAAAAATGCAAAGAATTAGCAAAGTGCTGAGAGGAGTGCTTTCTGCTTTTAACACAGCCCAAGTTAACTTACAGGATTAACTTTTCAGCCTCTTCCTAATTTTACCAGTGGTACTTAGCCTTCCTCTTGATTACAAGTGTTTAAAACCAGGTAATCCTAGCAGTCAGATCAATGTAAACAACAGGATAGTAGTTTCGAGGCTGATCAAGAAGGTACATAGTAGGAGAAAACTGCCTTCTGCAAACTGTCCTCTGAATTCCACGGCTGCTGTGGCACAGGACCCGACCCCCAACCCCAACATGCACAAATAAATGTAGCAGGAGAGTGCTATCACCAACCCTTCACTCTCTGAACTGGTACGTGCTACTTACAGAGGGGAGTTTACACTTTGTCGAGTCCCAGTTCCTCTGGAGTGGAAATTCCCAGTTCATTTAAAGTTGGTCTAAGTTCCTGGATGACATAGGGGTAGATTTCCTTATGAGGTCCTGCTTTGTCCTGTTGGCAACAAGAATAGTCTCTATTAACAAAGGAAACTAGAGAAGCTTTCAGTTTGCAGGGCTGGGGTTATAATCAGTACTGCAGCCTTCCCGTTTGGTCCTAAGAACCACAAAACTGGGTGTTTACTCCCATAATCCTAGCGGCAGGAGAATCAAAGTTCAAGGTGGTGACGACAGAAGAAAAGTAATTAAACATGCCCATCAGGCATCAGAAAAATTAAATTAACACAAGGGACATTTTAAAATTTGCTTGCAATTTAAAGGCCTAAGTGAATTAACTACTGGTGCTGAATGGATTGATAGCTTACAGACCCTTAATTATCTTAGTTGTTATAGTTAAGGTATTGTTACTTTTCTCCCTTACAAACCTTGAAACTTTTTCCCTAATACAAGAGTTACATTGTATAACCTTGGCTGTCCTGAAACTAGCTCTGCATACCAGGCTAGTCTCAAACTCACACAGTGCTGGAAATAAGGGTTTGCACTACCACACCTGGCTACTTAAAACTTTTTTACAGAACACGTCCTTTCATGGATGATTGTACTCTGAGGATATTATGTATAGAGGTCAGACCAATGCTGCTAAGTGATCTGGCCCACCTACTTCTGACACAACCTTAGCATCACTATTTTACTAACCTTAACAACCTCCAAGATGCGAACAGCACTAGCAAAATCATTTAACCGTCTACATGCACGCAAAGCAGCATCAATAATTTTGGGCTCAGGAACCAGATCATAGCCAACAAGTGTGTTCATCCCTGTCAAGTTAAAAAAAAGAAGAGTCACATTAACCTGAAATATCCTTCTTAACACTAAAATTTAGTTATCTACTTTCCATGTCTTAGCTCTCTATATTCTTAGTGAAGCATGAACATGGGACTTCACCTGTTTGGGTCACTGTTCTCTCTACTGTAACAAACTAGTAAGAACAAATGAATCTTCCACTAAGAATTAGTAGAATTATGCAACATTACTAAGATAAAAAAAAAAAAAAAAAAAAAAAAAAAAACCCTAGCGCTTTAACTTATATGCTTAATTGTTAATACAATGCAATACAGATATTTTAAAATCCTTTAAAAACTACTGGAACGCCTAAGGAGAGATAATGAGGCCCAAGTCAGGACATTAAGAAAATAATTGTGTATGATTACTTTTGTGACTGCACAAATGACAAATCATGAAAACTGAAGACTTGATGATAATGCAATACTGCTGTTTTCCATAGCCAGCAAGATTTTCAGTTTATTCAGTAAGAACTTCCCCAGCTGCAGCAAGATGGGGTAATTACATCCTAGCAGAGAAGTTAAAGGCACTTGGGTTTCTTGCTTTTGTTACTGTAAAATATCTAAACAAAAAAACACAACCAAGTAACAACCATGCCAGAAACCACAGACTCTTGATCTGAGAAGACATATATTTAGTACATGCATAATTAATGACTGGTTAACATAATGCTATTTGTTCCTGTTTAAAAAAACAAAAAACCTTCATAACTTAAAACTAACAAAAACCTCAAATGTGGTAGGAATCAAATGATTGCTCATGTAAATTATCTAAAGGCACAAAACTAGTAACTCTGCTTAGCCAGTCCCTGTAACAGTGGTTTCATCACTCAGGTGATTCCGACACTGGGCAATACCTGTTTTTCATAATTGTGATGTATTTATTAACTGGTACAGGCCAAGGATGCTCCAGATGCTCCAGTGCAGTGAACACTCTCACAACAAAGAATTTTCTGGCTCTAATGTCAATAGTTCATGTGTTCCCTTCCCCTTTCCCTCTTTGCTCCTGGGGACCAAACCCAGAACCTATGCATGGTAGGTCAGGGCTCTATCACTGACTATACTCCAGCTCTGCTGTCTGGTTTAAAAATCACATTTTGTAGGAAACATTACAGAAGTTGTAGGCTTTCCTAATTACAAGGTGTGTGACAATCACCAGCTCAGTCTGTTTCAAATTAGTTGCTTTCAATAAAGTAGTGGAAATAGTTCATATTCACAAACCCAAATAGACAGATGTCTATGTTCCAATTACCTTTACGCAATTCCCAGGCATCGATGTCTGGCTTGTTGAAGTACGTCACCCAGCGAGCATCAAACTCCTCATCTGTCTCATGTGATCCATGAGAATAGCAGCGAATGGACTGGACAGCTACAAAGGAAAAGAGTAATGACTTACTTCAATAGTATAAGACTATTTTGAATTGTAAATGCTATATTCTGAAATAAAACAAATAGTATTATACACCTAGGTGAGACAACACATTCCTATCATCTAACACTCTAGAAATCTAGGCAAGAGGATTGAGCTCAGTGTGCACTACATAGTAAAGGCTCTGTCTCAGGCCAGTGAGATAGCTCAGTGTATCAAAACAACTACTCCCCAAACCTAGAGATCTGAACCATCCCTAGCACCCACAGAAAGGTAAAAACAGAAAGGTAAGAACAAATGAAGTTGTCCTCTGACCTCCATATGCACATTGTGGCACACACACACCTGTAGCCACTTGATAATAAGTTCTAATTATGTGTATGTGTGAATGTCTGTGCATGAGTATATCCATATAAATGCAGGTACCTTGGGAAGCCAGAGGTACTGGATGTCATGGAGCTGGCGTTACTCCAGCCATTGTAGGCCTTTTGATAGAAGTGCTGGGAACTGAACTCAGGTAGTAAGTACTCTGGAAGAGCAAAGTGCTCTTAACCAATGAATCATCTCTTCACCTCCTATAGTGCATTATAGCCTTAATGTACTAGCTAACAGAAAAGGAGAAAAAAAGACAAAACGTATAACCATTTTAGGAGAAAGACTGTGAGATCAAATGAAAGATCTCATTTTTCTCTTGAATAACCATTTGTACCTTGAGCAGAATACCTGCTACTAGTCCCCAAGACACATCTTCTACACAACCCTGGTCTCAAACAAACTGGAACAAATGTATGAATTGGCTAAAAGTAGGTATGTTTTTAATATCTTTGACAAGGAAAAATGTCTCTAGACCTAAATGTAGCTGATATCTAAACATTTAGTCAAAACTACACATATATTCAGTATCTCAGAAGACTAACATTTTATACACCACAAAGCACAGATTGCAGTAACTCTCAATCCCATGGTTAGTTACCTAGAAGTTCTAAGCTATCTTTTTCAAAAACTCAAGTTATTGTTACTTAAAGTGCTAGTATAAAATGGTATTATCACTTTCAAAGACTCACAATTTCTTTTCAAGTTAAAACACAGCTATAGCACTGGAGAGGATGGCTCAGAGGTTAAGAGCACTGACTGCCTTCCAGAGGATCTGAGTTCAATTCCCAGCAACCAACAACTCTCTGTAACTCCAAGATCTGACATCTTCACACAGACATACATACAGGCAAGGTACCAATGCACATAAAATAAAATAAATAGCCACAATAAAATCCAGTAATTTTCCTCTTAAATATTTACTCAAGAAAAAGTTATATGTACATCCTCCTAGAGGTAAGTTTTTGGTTTGATTCTCCTAGTCCCCAGAGGTTGGATTCCAGGGCCTTGACTGCCTGACTAGTTCTTTAACTCTGGGTTAACTGTTAGGTTTACCTTCAACCTAGAAAAGTATTTCATGATAGCCAATTTCATTTGCTCACTCCTAGGTGTGGGTTTGAGTGCTAGCTTTGTTTTCTAACTGTAAAAACAGACATTAAGCAACTGTAAATTCAAGCCAAGACAATCATGCTCTTCAAAGTTTGATTACCCCTTCCTAGAATCCAAATTACAAACTATTACAAGGGGGAGGGAGTGGAGAGCTGGATAGGTGACTCATGTCTGTAATACTAACACTTTGGAAGCTGAGGTCAGCCTGGTCTACAGGGTAAAATCAAATTTCAGAAACCCAAAACAAACCCTTATAAAACAATCATCGGGCCAGAGGATGGTGGCACTTTAATCCCAACACTCAGGAGGCAGAGGCAAAGTAGATCTCCATGAGATCCAGACCCACCCAGGTTATAAAAAAGACTGTCTCAAAAGCAACAATAAAAGAGAAACAAAACCAAACATTGGGTGTATACACATTTGTTTTCCAACAGCAAAACCAGACTATCCTCTGTCCCACCAAATTTAAATTATAGTTCTAAACCCAGTAATGGGTAGAACCTATTCTATTAACTAAGGACCTACCTACCCTTAAGACACTCCTCCCACAATAAGGCAATGTTTTTAATGCACACAGCACGCAGGCACAGGTTTTATTTTTCTCTTGAGACAGCATCTCCCTACATATCAAAGGTTGGCCTGAATGCTCCATCCTCCTGCCTCAGCATCTCAAAAGGTGGAATTAGATCAGGTCCAGCTCTTTGTCCCACATAATTAATACTTTGTTTTTAGAGAAATTATACAGGCAATCCCCTGTCCCCAGCACTTCACTTAAGTACATTTTTTCTCTTCCTCAGTGGATCCTGTGTGATGTGAGCACATGTACACATGTATTTTGAGCTGGCTTGAAACTTGCTATGCAGACAAGAATGACTCTGAACTTTTGGTTTTCCTGCCTCCACCTCCCAAATTATGGGCATGCACCACCGTGATGGCTGGCAATAAGATCTCTGGTAACTATTCAGGACTTTGCTATACTTAAAGACAACAGAGGAAGAGAAAAGAAGTGTGAAAATATGACTGTTTCAAAAAAGAAAAATCTACTTCTGGGCTGGAATGCAGCTCAGTTGATAAATGCTTACCTAGAATGCAGAAAGCCCTGGGGGTTCAATCTCCCAACAGGCAGGGCGTATTAACTAGGATCTATAACCCAGCACCTGAGGAGCAGAAGCTGATCAGAAATTTACTGTCAGATTCTGTTACACAGTGGGGCCAGCACAGCCTACAGGAGTCTCCTCCCATCCAGCTCAAAAGATATTTCTAACACTGCTTTTGGCATTCAGCCATACAAGTTAAGAAAAAGCCAATACTATGTATTTAGGAAAATAAAATGAAGGGCTCATTAATTCTTTGTGTTCAGATTTGGTTAAATCAGATGGTTTTCTGCTTAAAATTAATCAGAGCATAAGGCCCCAAGTATAGTCTCTTTTGGTAGTGATAATTCTAGGAATGAGGGACAGAAGCAGATGATATACAGGATGCATTAGTAAGTTTGAGAGCAAGGTTATTGAGCGCAAAGCTTAAGACCACAAGGGCCTAAGGTTAAGTACCTACAAGGAATACAAAGTGCTAGGTAAGTCCAGGACTTTACCAAGAGGGACAAACAAAACAAAAGACTTCACCCTTCCAGGTCTTTCAAGCTTTCGGGATAATGGAGTCAGGATATCATAATTTCAAAGGTCTGACAGAAGTTTTATTTAAAACATTGATTTAGGAGGTAGACTTTAAGGTTATCCTTAGCTCAAGGCCAGCCTGAGCTACAAGAGACCCTGCTTACAAGTAAATAAATAAATAAAACCAGGGGCTAGAAAGATATCCCAGTAGAGTTTAGATCCCAGAACTGACATAAAATGCTGGGTGGACATGCTGTCCCAACTATATATAATCCTACCTTCAGAAGGTGGAGGACCCTGGAACAAGCTGACTAGAAAGAGTAATTCTATCTAAGTTTAAGATATTTCACACATAGATATTTACAGTACAATTCATAACAGTAGCAAAATTACAAAGTAGAAATTAAACAATGTAATGGTTGGGGGTCTCCAGAACATGAACTGTATTACAGGGTCACAGCATTAGGAAAGACCCAACATCAACCAGGGGCCCCCATTTTATTATACTGAGACAGGATCCCAGCTCCGTATCTCAGACTGGTCTGTAACTCGGTGATGCTCCTGTTCCAGCCTCCCTAACCTTAAGTCACATGACCAGGCTCCTCTATTTTATTTTAATAAATGATTCTCTGTGTAGCCCTGGATGTTTTCGAACTCACTCAGAGATTGCCTGCCTCTGCTTGAGTGCTGGGACTAAGGGAGTGTGTGCCTAGTCCAAACTTTTTGATTTTCAGTTACAAAAACTCTACAATCTCATACCAGAAACAAATCTCAACCTAAAAATGAAGTGAATCACAATGAATGTTTTGTACATTTCTGTCAATCATGAATCAAATGTGAGACAAGGGGACTACACTTCATAGTCAAGGTATGTAACAGGCTCTAACAAAGCTGACTAATGTGCAGGAGCTACTTACTAGATCCCATTTTACTATTTAGCAAGGAATGACCATAACACACGCCAGACAAGGTGTCAAGAACTGCATTTTCTAATTTAAACCTTATACATACCAAACATTGCCGGCTCCCTTTGGCCTTTTTTCCAAGACAGGGTTTCTCTGTGTAGCTATCCTGGAACTCATTCTGTAGAGCAGGCTGGTCTTAACTCAAGAGATCTGCCTGCCTCTGTCTCCTCAGTGCTGCACTTAAAAGGCATGGCCACCTACGGTATTATCTCAACTATAGAAAGTCAACTAATAAGATCCATTAGTATGTACAAGGCCACACAGCTAAAAAAGAACAGATACCATTTGCAACCAACACTCCCTCTTGTGGCAGTATTTAGGTATATGGTACAACCACCTAAAATGAAGCCTTTGGTTTCTGAATTACACACCAATACAAAGAAAGCCTCAGAGATAAACCTACAGGAGAACTTTATGGTTTTCTTAAATAACAATACATCTTTAATATTTTCCAAACCTTTAAAAAGCAGATTTCCCCGTCCTGCAACAAACTCCTGAAGTTCAATCTCTCCCCCCCCCCCAAAAAAAAAGAGAGAGGAAAAAAAGGAGAAATTTTCCTTTAAAAAAATCCTTGCAGTCAAGTGTGGTGCTGCAGCTATAATCCCAGGACCCAGAGGCAGTGGCTGAAGGGCTGCTACAAATCTGAGATCAGCCTGATCCACCCAGTAAATTCCAGGCAGGCCAGGTCTTTATGAGGTGACCCCCAATTCAAAAGCCAAATCCCCCCCAAAATTTCCGCAGTGTTTTTCTATATGAAAAAAATTAAACAGCATTTGTTGCCTTAGCAAGAAGACAAAACAAAAAAAAAAAAAAAAACGAAAGGTAGGGCAAACAGCTCTCCACTAACAAAGGGAGTGTGCTCTGTGCACCTCCTGGGGGCCTGAGGAAGTCAGAAGAGGGTGTGGGTGTCCTCGGAAGCGACCCCCTGGGTCTTTTAAACCCCTACACTTGATTATGTTCTAATACATTATAAAAACAAATTAAATGAAACAAAACAGATTTTTTTTTTTAGGTTCAAATAATCAAGGAAATATAATTTTGGAGTGTCTGAATTACTTTTTGTGTGTAAGACAGGGCCTCACATGTAGCCACCACAGGACTGGAGTACACAAGAGATTCACCTGCTGCTGCCTTCCTGAGTGCTGGGACATCAAACCTAGCTAAATTATTTTTATATGAACACAAGGAACTAAATTTCATAATGTAGGATGCACTGCCATCCAAGCACAACTACTGTAATTAAAAGTACAATGCTTTGCTTGAGCTGGGTATGGTGGCCCCCTGGGATAATCCCAGCACTTGGGAGGCAGGAGAAACTCACTCAATTTCTAGCTAGCCTTTGTGAGTTCTAGGCCAGTCTGGGCCTAGACAGAGGCCCTGTCTCAAAACAAACTACAAATATTTCTTTGAGTTCGAAGCTGGCCTGGACAGCAAGGGCAACATAGTGAGACATACCAAAATCAAAAAATAAAACGTACATTGCTAGTGGAGGAAGCTGAAAATGCACTAAGTGGCAGAGCAATCACCTAGCATGCAGGTCTTGGGTCCCACCCCAGTACTGGGGGTGGGCATTGATGGGCGCAAAATCTCCAGATCACAGAGGGGGAGCAAGCGACATAACTTAACATTTCATAGCCAGCATTTTAGGCTTCTAAATTTAAATGGCTGGAGTGGGGGATCCATGAAGCTTTCCCATGTTTGTGCACCCAATATTTCTGGGTATTTGGTACCCAATTTTGGAAACGTTAGCATTCTTACAGTTAATACCTATCAACATTCAGGCTCTCCTGCAAACCGTAAGGAACCATCACACACGTCTATTTTAAACGCGGAATTAGAAAGTGGCTCAACGGTCCTTCAACGTGACCGTCCCGGGTGGTGAAGGTGACACAGAAAACGCCAGCAGAGACTTGCCCGACGAAAACTAGAAGTGTATTGTGTCCCACTGGGAAATTGAATAGTGTTCTAGGAAACACAGGGGCGGGCGACGCGCCCGGAGGCTCAATGTCACCTTCGCCAAGACGCCTAGGCCGGCGGGGCCACTCCCGGTCAGGTGGCTGCGGGGTCAGCGCCGGGAACGGTCACGGCCCAGAAAGGAACGCTGAGCTGTGTCCTCAGCGACCCCGGCAGGTCCACACCTGACCGGGTCGTGGATGCGGCACCAGGAAGTGACAGGAGGGAGCCCGGGGGGCCGCTTCCCTAAGTCTCCCACACCACTGCAGACGGCGGCGGAGCGACTGCAAGCACCGGGCTCGGCTGCAGAGGGCTCGCAGGGCAAAAGGCTAGGCCGCCAGGGAGCCTACCCTCGAGTGGCGGCGGGAGCCCAGGTCACAGCAAGGACACGAGGGCGCGGGCTGTGGCGGGCGAGGGCCTTACCGGCGGCGTGGCTGGGGGCCGAGACGGGGTGCAGAAAGCCTCGGGCGGCCGCGGCTGCGGTACAACGACGAAGGGCAGCGGCGAGCATGACGGCGACCGCGGCGCAGCGCAGCGGCTGGGGTTAAAGACAAGCCGGTGTGAGCTCGCGGGCGGCTCAGTAGTTCGAAAGGGCCGGACTCACGCACGGACGCACGCTGGGCGGAGCAGAAGGCCCGCCCACTGCGGAGCTCGCTCCCACAGAAGCGGGTGAGGAACCGTGAGGTTGCCGGGCAGCTACGGCGGCGCATTGAGGACAAACCAAGCCGGCGCCCTGCGGAGGCGGTGACCTGGGGCCCCGGAGCGAACATCTTGGCGTCGGAGAAAAGGCAGGGTCTGCAATAGACAGTGTGGATTTGAATCCGACGACGGAGGAGATACCAAAATTTAGAACTGTGGCGATAATAACGTCAAACTGTTGTAAGAATAACCTCTTTGCCCCGCGTGGTGGTGCATGCCGAGATCTCAGTACTGTACAGGTTAAGGATTAGAGTTCCGGACACTTCTTTGCAGCCTGTGTCTCAAAAGTAAAATTTTTTCGTACTTGGCGTGACTATTCAGGTCAATAATCAGCACTTTGGAGGTTGAGGCAGAAGGACCGGGATTCAAGGACAATCGGAGTCACATGATCCCGTCAAGAAAAAAAAAAAAAAAAAAAAGCCCAATTATTTTATTTTACAAAAAAAGGAAACAGACTCAAAGATTAGGTTGTTTAGGGTCTAAGGAGATGGTTCAGTGGATAAGGTGCTTTCTGTGTAAACATGTTCAGGTCCCACAAAAACTCAGCAGCCACATAAAAACAAGTCTAATCCCAGTGCTGGAGTGCAGAGACAGATGGATCCTAGAGGTTCACTGAGCAGCCAGTCTAGCCCCAAGTTTAGTGAGATACCTCTTTGGAAATAAGGTGGAAAGTGATAGTGGTGGAAGATACCTGACATCAACCTCCGGTATCTTCCCCCCCCCTCTCTCTCTCTCTCACACACACACACACTAGATTGTATGCTGCCAGTCAGACTCCTCATCACATCCTCAGGTCTGAGGACTCACCAGGATGTTTATGATCAAACACCTACCCGCCTCATTCCTTGCAAGAGGGCTGGGATCACACAAACTTGCTATTTAAAACAACCCCATCATTACCTTCCATTTTTCAGGCTCAAAAGTATAGGCACAGAATGAGTGGATTCTCTACTGGGGTCTCACAAGGTTGAAACCAACAATGTGTTTGGTGCATCTATGTCTCATCTGAAACTGAGAGTCCTCTTCCAAGGTCATTCAGGTTGTTGGCACAATTGGAACTTTGTCTTTTGCTACTAGCCAAGAATACTCTTAGCTAGAGGCCATGCTGGTGTACTCACCACATGACCTACCCCCCCCCCCCAAAACTCTCTCAGGATAACTTGGTTTATTTTTTCAAGCCAGAGCAAAGTTTCTCTGATAAATTCATCCCTTTTTAAAGACCCCTCTAAATTGGGAAATGGTGGTACACAATTTTAAACCTAGTACTTAGAAGGCGGAGACAAGTAGATGTCTGTGAGTTGGAGGCTAGTATAGTCTACATAGTGAGACTTTGTCTAAAACAAAACAAAAACCCTCTAAACTAGCATATCACATATGTAGGTATTTGTGCAATCCAGATGGAAAGAGATCCTGGCAATCAGGAGCCAGTGAATACTGAGTGCTACAGCTCAAATGGAAAAGTATTCAGGTGTTTGGGAGCCAATGAACACAGTAAGCCTAGGGAGCCCTGCTTCAGGGGAAGGATTTTTTTCCCACTGTTAGCAGCTCTGGTTTGGCAAGTGAGGGCCTCCCTGGCAAAGTTGCTACAGTGGTTGGTTAAGGTTTTGCTTCCCATTGCTAGCTGCTCTCTGATCAGGGAACGTAACAACATGGCCCAGCTAGGGAAGATCCCCTGGGCAGTGAGAGTGTTACAGCTTCGCTCCCTCAGCTGTTCTCTGCCCAGGCTCTGCTGCTGCTCCAGCAAAAGAAGATCTTCACCCAAACCTCATTCAAGAGATTTATTGAGAGGGAAGGGTCTAGGAGGGTGGCTGCCTCAGCTCAGGGTGGGAGAGGACAGTGGGAAAAGGGTTTTATGCTCAGGGCTTATACAGGGCTTCTTGGGGGTGGGGGTGTAGCTTTTTAGGAAGACTTCCGGGGTGGGGATTGGTCAGATCTTTTCCTTTTACTCTGATTCGGTTTTTAGTTTCAGGGCCAAAGTGTGTTTCTTTCACTGGCTTTTTTGGGCTTTTGGGCTCTAATTTCAGGGCTAGGGAACATTTCTTCCTGTGGCTCTGATTCTAGGGCCAAAGTGTGTTTCTTTGGTGTTTTTTTCAGAGACAGGGCACATTTTGGGGCGAGGGGGTTCTGGGTTCAGGGAGAAATGTATTTCACTGGCTCAGGTCTTAGATCCAGGGTGTGTGGATGTGTTTCTTTCGCTGGCTCTGTTCTCAGAGCCAGGGTAGGTTTCTTTGGCTGGCCACCTTTTGCAACAGAAGGAAGATCACAGCAAGCTCTAGGCTAGCCTGCTCTACATAGTGACTTCTAGGCTGGGTAGAGGTTTTATATATACTGCAAGACTCTGTCTCAAAAACTCAATATACTTATAGTCTTCACTTGATGAACTCAGGTGCACTTTGGGTAAACTTTTGATATTCTCTCTCTCTCTCTCTCTCTCTCTCTCTCTCTCTCTCTCTCTCTCTCTCTCTCTCTCTCTCTCTCACCAAAGAACAAAAACTGAAGCAGTTTCTTCTAATTGAATTAAATCCTGACATTATCTGTTCAGATATAGACTCGATTCTCAAGACTATCCTCCACTTCAGATATGAATCTCAAGGCAAAGCCTCTGGAACTCCTGTTCATCCAGTCTCCAATAAGTATTCCTAGAACTCCTTCCTGGGGTCCTAATTTGGTAGAGATACTTGTAAGATTTGGGGAACACCATAATCCTTGTTCCTTTC
Source organism: Phyllotis vaccarum (assembly GCA_033318265.1). Taxonomy (NCBI): domain Eukaryota; kingdom Metazoa; phylum Chordata; class Mammalia; order Rodentia; family Cricetidae; genus Phyllotis; species Phyllotis vaccarum. Next base: position 74,218,136 of record JARWLC010000012.1, read on the forward strand.
CCCAAATCCCCATCTGTTAAGCTCTCCTGAAGCTCTTTGAACATTGTCTTTTTTGTTATTTGTTTGTTGTTTGGTTTTTTTGAGACAGGGTTTCACTATGTAATCCTGGCTGGCCTCAAACTCAAAGAGATCTGCCTACCTCTATCTCTCAAGTGCTGGGATTAAAGTCATGAACCACCACCTCCTGGACATGTTTGTTAGTTTTTAAATAAGACTTTCACTGCATGTGTATAGTCAAAACATGGATAACTATATGGACTATGACGGGAAAGGCCAGGGATAGCGATGAAGCAATTATGCAGCACATTAAAGGCTCTATTTTTAATTATCAATAAGTAAATAAATAGTGATGTGACTGGATAAGTTATAGGTGATGACTCCTGTCTGCATCTCAGTGCTAGAGTAGCTGAGGTAGGAAGAATGTCAAAAGTTTGAGGCTAGCCTGGGCTATGATAGTGAATTTCAGACCAGCCTGGACTATAAATAAAATTTTATCTTAAAAATAAAATAAATAAATACAGGTGTGGGGATGCACGCCTTTAGTCCCAGCACTTGAAAGGCAGTGGCAGACAGATCTCTGAGCTTGAAGCCAGACTGATCTATAGAGCTAATTCCAGGTCAGCCAGGGCTACAGAGAGAAACCCTGTCTCAGAAAATAAAATAGGAAGAAGAAGAGGAGGAGGAGGAGGAATAATAAGAAAAAAATAAATATTGGACAGGATAAAGATAGCTCAGTAGTGAAGAATGTCTATCAGAGAGCTCAAGTTTATTTCACATCAGGTGGCTCACAACTGTCTATAACTCCATCTCCAAGGGAATTTGACATCCTTTTATACACTCACATATATACACATAAATAAACCTAATATAAATCTTTAAAAAATGAAATGAATATTTGGATGAACACATAAATAATAAACTAATGAAAAGAAAAAGTAAAATAAGAAAGAAAAATGTAACTTGATTGAAGGAGTATGAGTCCATGCTAGGCCTATCCAAATTCTTCTTGACTTCCTCTTGCCAAGTCTGGGAGATGTGTTAGTTATTTTAATTTTATTTTTGATCCAGTATAGTGGTTTGAATGAAGGTGGGCCCCATAGGCTCATACATTTGAATACTTGGTTAACATGGAGTGGCACTACTTGAGAGGAATTAGGAGGTGTGGCCTTGCTGGAGTGAGTGTGGCCTTGTTGGAGGAAGTGTGTCACTGGGGTAGGTTTTGGGTTTCAAAAGCCCAAGCCAGTCTTAATGTCTCTCTCTTCTTGCTGTGCTCAGATGTAGAGCTTTTAGCTACTTGTTTAGTACTACGCCAGCCTGAGCGCTGCCATGCTCTCTGCCATGATGATAAAGGGCTAAACCTTTGAAACTGTAAGCCAACCCCAATTAAGTGCTTTTCCATATAGGAATTGTTATTATGGTCATGAGGTCTCTTCACAACAATAGAACACTGAGTAAGACACAAGGTTTGACTGTGGCCTTGCCTAGCCTTGAACTCACAGTGGTTAATCCAGCTCTGCCTCCGAGTGCTAGGTTTAAAGGAGCCACCGCACCTGCCCTGAGTTATATTTTCATTGATATAACAATATACCTGTCAGGGAAAAAAAAAACTTTAAAAAGACAATGTGTTTTTGTTGTTTGTTTTGTATTAAAGGGCTAGGAATGTTGCTCAGTGTTAGAGTTACTTGTCTAGAATAATATAACTCACAAACTATAAAAGTCACTCTTTTAAAGGTTCAGAAGCAGTTGGTGTTCATTATAGCATTGCACCATGTAATCATCACACCTGTCTCATGCCAGAACTTTTTTTTAATCATTCATGAAATAAAATCAGTCCAAGAATGGTGATTCCCCACCCCCACCCACCCACTGCAAGCAACCTCTGATTTCCTTTTGCTGCTATGGTTTTTTAAATTAATCTTATTTTATGTGTACTAGTATTTTTGTCTACCTTGTATATGTACCACATGTATACTTAGTATGCATGGAGGTCAAAGATGCCATCAGATCCCCAGAACTGAAGTAACCGATGGTTGGGAGGTACAATGTGGGTGCTGGGAACCAAATCTAGGTCCTTTTGAAGAGCAGCAAGTGTTCTTAACTGCTGAACCATCTCTCCAGTCTCTTTTTTTGTCTGGCTTTCCTTCCTTTTATTTCTCCACAAGCCTTGGGGTTGAAAGTAGTGTCTTTCACATGCCAGGCTAGCACTTCATCACTGAGCAGTATCTTAGTGCTTTACATTTATATTTACTGAGACAGGGTTGTACTACATTGTCCATGCTGGCCTTGAACTTACTCTTTAGCCATGGCAGACCTTCCATCTGCCCACCCCTGTAGTATGAGGTTTCTGGCCCGGACTTTTGAGCCTAGCCTCAAGGTTTAGGACCACAGACCCATAGACCTACAGACCTGCAGACCCACAGTCCCGCAGTCCCACAGAGACACACAGATGCTTTCAATAGTTTTTGGCTGATCAGCCTCAGGCCCAGGCATATCACTTGCTAGCTCTCTACCCTTCATCTATCCCATGACTCATCCTGTTCAGCCGTGTGGTTCGGTACCTTTTCTTAGGGCAGCATAGTTCTCCTCTGCTTCTTCCGGGCCTCTCTCTGGAATTCTCTCTGGTGTTCTTCTGGCATTCTGCTCTCAAGAGATTTTCTTAGTCTGGTAGCCCCGCCTACACTTCCTGCCTGCCTTTGGCCAATCAGCTCTTTTTATTAAACCAGTGGGTGGGACAATTATTTACCATGAAACAACACAATACCCCTACACACCCCTGCTTCTCAAGCAGCTGAGAATTATAGGACTGCAGTATTAGGCACAGCGATGGCTTGCCTTCTATGGATATTTCACATAAAGAAAATCATATAATGTGGTATTTGGCTTTTTGGGTGTCCCCCACCCCTTTTGATCCAGGGTTTTACTGAATAATCCAGGCAGATCTCCAGCTTCAGTCCTTGATGTGGGATGCCTTTCTGTATGCTGTGACTATTCTTTATTACCATTGGTTAATAAAGAAACTGTTTTGGCCTATGGCAAGGGAGCTTAGAAATAAGTGGGAAATCCAAGCACAGATAAAGACAAAAAGGGCAGAGTCAGAGAGGAAAGCTACAAACTGCTATCCAGAAAGCAAGATGTAATGGAACATAGGCAAAGCCACTGGACACAAGGCAATATAATAGATTAACAGAAATGAGTTGACTTATAATAGCTAGCTGGAACTGAGCCTGAGCGTTAGGCCGAACAGTTTGTAGTTAACAGAAGCCTCTAAATAATTATTTTATAAATGGCTGTGGGACCACAGGTGGGAGAGCTTTGTCCAGACCACAGGGCCCAGATGGGTCAGAAAATCTTCCAGCTACAATGGTACCCAACATGGGGCAAAGAAAACACTTTAAAAAGATTCTAAATGCATCGGGTGGGCAGAGGCTGGGGGAAGACTGGGAAGAAGGGAAGGAGGAACAGTGGTAGGTATAGCAAAAAAGATTCTAAACACACAGAAACAGAGCCACACTGGTTTTCCCAGTCTTACAATCATGCCAGCAGCAGTGTAGAGACACAGAAGCTGCTTGGAAGACATAACTGGCCTCCTGCTGCCGTGAGCTAAGCTGCATGGCTGATTTCTGTCGTCTCTCTTATGGGCTGCAGTACTAAAAAGCTTCTTCCAGGCACTGCTTGCAAGTTTAGTAGTACATCTGTGGGCTTAAAAACACAGCTCCACAATACTTAATACTGCTTCCCAGAACCGGGGAGATAAGCATGACTCATTGTACCTGTACCATGTTGATTGGGCTGTAGCCAGAAGCCAAAGCAGCCCTTTGGTCCCAGCTACACAATTTAGCAATTTAAAAACTCTCCTAGTCAAAAAATGATTAAAGATATACAATACAACATATTCAGACATAAAAAAGACTCTATACAAGTTACAATGTGTGTTAAAAAATACATACACTTAAAAAAGAATAAAAAGGTTCTTAAAAATAAATTAAAAATATATTAAAGATATAAAAATAAAATAAAATAAAAGCCATAAAGATAAAAATACACAGAGTCTAGATTATATGTTATTGTTTTATTTTAATTTTTTAACTGTTAATGAGCTAACTGCAAAAAGATATTTGACTATAAAAACTGCTAAGTAATTTTAAAGATATCATGACTTTAAATTTAGGTCTAAAGATTTATTGCTTTAAAAATCATGTTCTGCTTTTGTGTCCACAGAAGATAAAAACCTATAGATTACTTCCAGGGTAATATGGTTTAATTGAAAAAGATTCCCCAAAAATCTCTGATGGGAAGAGATGGCCCAGATGATCCAACATCCACATCAGTTTCAAAGATGCTGACTAAGATGATTCAGCCTCGGGGTCCCTCAAAAATTACCAGTATCCCTCAACAGCAAAAAATAACTTAAAAAACTATGCCCACATTCCCCCAAAATAAGATATATTTATCTTTGTTTAGAGAGCTTAGTTATCAGCCATAGTCAATCTCTTTCTAAAAATATAAATATAAGACACAAATAGATTACTAAATCTTTAAAAAAAACTGCTTGTTTTAATATTTTACATTAATATAAAGTTTAGTTTATTGATACAAATTTAAAGTTAATTTTGTTGTACTATATATATTTTTACTATTGCTTAAATATATTTAAAATTATAATATGTAATTTAAAATATAGATTAATAGTCACTATAATAATTAAATTTATAATCATGTTAGTTAAATTTTTTAGATATACAAAGATATAGTTCAATTAAATGATCTTCAAATACTTCAAAAACCTACAAAATATAACATTTAAAATATCTTTAAAATGTAGATTTTTCTAGACAGTTAGACATGTCTACTAACAGCACCAATCTACTTCAAAAAAATTATGGATTCCAAAAAATTCCATCTAAAGTTTACTTTCTTTGTGACAAAAGTTAACCACTGAGCAAAAACTACTCTTGCCTCAACTGCTTGACAATATACTATATAAACTAGACATACAAGACTCACAAAAAAATAACCACTAAACTTTGCCAAAATAAACCAAGATAGTCCTTCATGTTCCTGCATCTCAGAGACTGCCAGGCATTCTACAAGACACACAAAAAGTGACTGACAAACTATGCCAAAATGAGCAGAACAGTCCTTCAGATTTCCTACTTCACTAAAAAATATGCCAAAGACTCTAAGCCTATAAGCTAAACATAAATACCCAACATTACATAAGAACTTTAAGTAACTGTCCAAATGGCCAAATGTCTCTGTCATTTCTAAAATTTAAAGTTGCTTACAATACACTTCCTGTTAACTCAGATAATATATTCTTCTGTAGTCTTTAATGAAGTTAAGGACCATATAGTTATAATCATAATTTGCCTTAGTTATGATAAAACATAAATGTAAAACTTTAGCCTTGTAGAAATAAATGATAAAATATTTTCTTTAATTTTACTAAATACAAATAGATTAAATATTATAGCTATAAGTATTGTTTAATAACCTTTGTTATATATATAAACTTTTTAATTAGACACAAAAGTAATATAAAATGTCTTTCTGTGTGCTGTAAATATGTTTTATTAGCATTAGTTAATAAAGAAACTGTTTTGGCCTATGGAAGACAAAGATAGGCAAAAAATCCAAACAGAAATAAAGACAAATAAGTTAAAGAAGCAAACAAAAAACTACAAACTGCCACCCCAAAAGCATGACGTAATAAAACATAAAGCCTCTTAACATGACAATAGATTAATAAAAATAAGCTAAGTTGTAAGAAATATTTGACAACGATCCTGAACCATATGCTAAACAGTTTATAATTAATATAAGTAATCTAAATAATTATTTTATAAATAGCTGCTGAGACCACAGGTGAAAAAAAAACCTCAAATGACTCAAAAAACTTAGAACTACAGGCCTCCCCAGTCTATGTCTAAGAGCGGGATTGCAGGCATGCACCACCACATCCAGCCTTAACTACCTCATTACTGTCCTATCTTAGATGCTGCCACATGCTATATAGTACTAAGGGTTGGGATTTCTACACAAGAATTTTGGAGGAAGGCTATTTAGTCTGTAACATAACATTGATCGGTTCTCATTCCTCCCTGGGAGGTTTCTATTCCATTGGATTAATATACCAGCTGGAAATTTTTGTGGTTTCTTTTGTTCTATTTTATTTTTTGTTTTTTGAAACAGGGTTTCTCTGTGTAGCCCTAGCTGCCCTGGAGCTTGCTATGTAGATCAGGCTAGACTCAGACTTAGAGATCTGTCTTCCTCTTCCTCCAGTGTGCTGGAACTAAAGGCATGCATCACCACTGCTTGGTTTGAAATACAATTTTTAAATTACATTTATTTATTGGGGGTGGGGTGCCATGACATGCATAGAGGTCAGAGGACAATTTTCATCCATCAACCCTCTTTTCATATCTGGGGGGAGGGGAGGGCCAAACTCAGAGCCTTAGACTTGCAAACAGTCACCTTTTCCACTGAGTCTTCTCTCTGACCCAATCCATTCATCATTTGATGGACAATTATTTCCACCGTGGGACTATTATTAATAGGGTGCTTTGAATAGTCATGCTTATGTTTTAATTTATTTCAACTGTATAAATCAGCATAATTTTCATGGTTATAGATCCTGGGAGGTTTTAGATTGAAAGCCAGACACAAGACAAGGATATATTATTATTATTATTGCTATCACTTCACATTGTTCTGGATAGTCCCATCAGCACACTTAGAAACAGTCATTCACACATTTTTTGTGTGGAACCGTTTTCAGGTCTTCTGAACATACGTCTGAAATGTCACATGAGTCATGTAGTGTTTTAATATTCTGTGGGACTTTTACCAAAACAGCTGCTCTAGTATGAAGGTTGCATTATTCATATTAATATACAGAGGCACACATTTATGTGAAGTTGGGTCTTCGTTGTGATGTGCTGTCCTACTTGCTCGGCTTCCGAGTTCCTTAGCCCCCACTGTTCCAGCCTGTCTTCCAGCTCTCCTAATGAGCTCAGAGCCTGTCTCTCCCATAATGACCTCTAGAGGGCAGCTCAGAGTGGTTCTGCAGCAGTGGTTCTACGGAAATGCGTATCAAATCATGACAGGTTGGCGGTATCTTCAGTGACAGGCTGATATTCTAGGCAAGACCTCTACACCTGAGCAACACCTCTAAGCCAGCTCCCCCCTCTCTGTCTCTCTCTCCCTTTCTCTCTCTCTCCCTCTCTCTAACCACAGACCTTCAGTCTTCTTTTTGCCTTTATTTCGAGGTGAGTTCTAACTAAGCTGTCTTGGCTGGCCTTGAACTTACTCTAGCACAGGCTAATCTTAACTTTGTGATATCCTGCCTCAATTTTCTGAAGTTGCTGGGATTCTAGGCCTGTACCATCAGGCCCAGCTCCAGCACAATTTCTTAATTTATACCATTAAAAATGTATTACATGTATTTATTTGAAGGAGGATTTTTTTTTTTCCTTCTACCGTTTGGTTATAAGGAATTGAACTCATAATGAGGGTTGGCAGCAAGTACCTTTACCTGACGACCTATCATGAAGGCCCTTGACATAAAAAGAATGAATTTCCAGATTAGGTCCTTGTCACAGTTACCGTGGATTAGGCATTAAACATGTGTTTTGGGAGCTGGGGAGATTGCTCAGTTGTTAGCAGTTGGTGATGCTCTTTCTGGAGAACCTGAATTCAATTCTCAGCACCCACATAGTGGTTCACAACTGTCTATAACCCCAGTTCCAGGGAATCCAATGCCCCCTTCTGACCTCCATGAGGATCAAACATGCGGATGGTGTGCATATATATGTATATAAAATAAAGAAAAAAATCCAAAACAAAAAAAACCCTTGCCTTTTGGAGGGATACAAGTCTAACCACGAACCTGTAATATTCTATTTTTCATGGTGACTTTAGGGGCCCAGAGCCAAGACAGCTGTGGTAGAGTTAGGGGCAGGTCTGGCACTGTCTATATGGCCAGGCAGTTGTGGACTTTAAAACATATTTTTGATGATAATGATGATTATTGGGTGTAGCTGTGGGTATGTGCTGCATGTGTGCAGATACCTCTGGAGGACAAAGAAGGTTGTGGATACCCTGTAGCTGGAATTCCAGGCAGTTATGAGCTGGCCTGCATGGGTGCTGGGAACTGAACTCGGGTGCCTTGGAGTAACAACACATGTTCTTAACTGTTATATCCTCCCTCCAGCCCCAGTTATGAACTTTACTGTCACAGAGGAATGGCTGAGAAACCTGCCTCAAGTCCATGTTCATTCACTTAACAACGCTCTAGTGGAATTGGACAGGGCACAAGCAAATGGGATTCATTCGATCATAGGCATATGCTTTTAGCAGGGTGACTGGCAGGCCAAGAGATCAGACTGATATAGACCACAGGGCATAGTTACAACTGTACTCTAAGAAAGTCAGTCCTGTGAGGAATTTTATTTTCTTCCTCCCTCCCCAACTCTTTATTTTATTTAAATTTAAATTTTATTTTAATAGATTTTGTTTGTTTGTTTTTCAAGACAGGGTTTCTCTGTATAACCCTAGCTATCCTAGAACTCACTCTGTAGATCAGGCTAACCTCGAACTCAGAGATCCACTTGGCTCTGCCTTGTGAGTGCTGGAGTTACAGGTGTGGATCACCACCATTGGGCAGATTTATTTGTTTTTATTTTATGTATATGATTGTTTTGCCTGAATGCAAATACACCATGTGAGTGCCATGTTCATGCCTTGTACCCATGGATGTCAGAAGATGGTGACAGATCCCCTGGCACTGGAGTTAAGGACAGTTATGAGCTGCCATATGGGTGCTAGAAACTGAACCCAGGTCTTCACAAGAGCAGTACATGCTCTTAAATGCTGAGCCATCTCTTCATTCTTATTTGTTTATGTATTCACTTATTTTTGTTTTTCCAGATAAGATTTCTCTGTGTAACAGCCCTAACTGTCCTGGACTCACTCTGTAGACCAGGCTAGCCTTGAACTCACAGAGATCCACTTACCTCAACCTCCTGAATGCTGGGATTAAAGGTGTGTGCCACTACCACCTAGCAGCCCTATTTTTTTTAAGAAAACTTTTTTTTTTGCCTTTAACTTACAGAGATTCACCTGCTTCTGCCTCCCCAGTGATGAGATTAAAGACATGTGCCACCATTGCCCAGTTTAAGGAAAACTTTTAACTGATGTGTATATGGTGATGGTGGAGGGGGCTGTATGTATGTGGATGCAGTTGACTATAAGGTCCAGAAGAGGGCATTAGATCCCCTGGAGCTCGAATTATAGACCTTTATCATCTGTCTTGCGGGTCCTATGCAAGAGCAGTGAGCACCTTTAACCGCTGACCCACCTTTTGAGCTCAACCTCTAAGCCTCACGTTCTTCAATTCTCCCTCTCTGATGACTGTATGTATTCTAAAATCTAGGTGGAATAAAGGGGGTTAGATTTTTCCTTGTTGGTTAAAATAACGACAAAAACTGGGCCAACTAATGAGCTTAGGAAACAGAGGGCAAAGGTTGAAGGTGAGCATGTCTGGCACATCTTCTCAGGGTAGACAGTGACTACACCTTGCAGATTCATGGCCAACGTATGGCAGCTCCTTTCTGCTTATGCATCCACACCTCCCTGACCCTCCACTGTTTGGTCCTTAAAAGTTGTCACTCCTGGAATCCCAGAAAGGCAAACCAGGACCTGGCCAGGCTAGGACAAGTGCTCAGAAGATCTTTTCACTGGCAGGAATAATAGTGGCTATTCTTGAAACTGGAGGAACACAGTTAGTGAGCTGCCATGTGAGTGCTGAGAATTGAACCTAGGTCCTCTAAAAGAGCGTTCTTAACAGCTGAGACATCTTTCTAGTGCCCTCTAATTGTTCTTCTTAACCCACTTCATAACTAACAAATATCAGAGGGTTATTTCCAAATACTAGTCACACTGGGGAGGGTCTGAGGAAGCTCCTGGTCTCTAGGGTTCTCCTTCCAAATACTAGTCACACTATACCCTCGTCACACAGCAGTCTTCACAGTGCAGGCGGCAGCACCTATCTGTGCTCTGTTTAAATTACTGTTTCATCTGCCTTCCTCCTGACCCTTGGATAGCCAGCTCCATTAGCACCTCCAGAAGAATCAAACACTCCTTCCCAGAATTTTCCCATTATCCTCCATTATAACTCACTTTTCCCTTTAAAAATATTTTAATATTTCTTGCTAGTCTACAACATAGTAGGTTTTTTGTTATTTTGTTTTGTTATTTTCCCCCATGAGACAGGGTTTCTTCGTATAACAGCTCTGGTTATCCTAGAATTATTCACTTTTTAAATGAGGCTGTCCTTGAACTCAGAGATCTGCCTTCTCTACCTCCCAAATGCTGGATCTCAAGACATGTGCCATTACCACCCAGCCAACATAGTAAGGTTTTATTGTTACCTGCTTATACATATACGTCACTGTATTTTTATTTATTCTCCTCTCCAGCGGCCACCCCCCTCCCCACTTTTTTTCTGAAGCAGGGTCTGATCACATAGCCCAGACTGTCATCACACTCACTGTGTAGCTTAAGTTAGCCTTGAACTCTTCAAACTCCTTCCTGTCTCCTGAGAGCTGGCATTTCAGGCATGAATAAACAAGACCAGTCATAAGTTATGTTTCTTTCTCTACAGTAGATTGGTTTGTTGTGCTTTGCTTCTTCTGCAGGGGAGGGGCTGAAGCAATGTCAGAGTATTCAGTGATTCTCACTCCTAGTCACACCCTGTGCCTAGACTGGAAGTTAACACAAAATGACGAAAGAGAGTTGAGTGAATAAAAGCCAAATTGGAAGTCCACCACCTATCTGACCATCTATTACATACTTTCTATGTTCCCAAATGGATCTTGATTTTGTGATCTGAGTGTCACAGGGATGGAGGCAAGCATGGAACTAACATACCACCATCATCAAAAGCAGCATGTTTGTTAGTGACCCTTCAGATTATGCTTATTGACACTCCCTCATGGGGTAGGGGGCTGGGAATCATTACCAGATCCCTCACTTGAGATGCCATTCCCTCCCTCCTGTGTCTGTCTTCCAGGGTGCACAATTCTGCTCCCAGTTGCATGTGGTCTCATGGTCTGAGCAAGTGCTAGAGTGTATAGAATATATAAGTTAACTGGAGAGGAAACACCATGCCTACAGCTATTCAGAAGTTGTTATTCATATTGGAGTGAGACTGTTCAGTGGTGTGGTTGCTTGGGCTCATGCACATTTCTGTAAATAACCCCTACTCATGTTCTGTAAGTAAACCCCATAAGCTAATTGGTTCCAAGCTACACTTAGGTGCACTCATCTCCATGGTCATTGCTGGTACCCTATCTAGGGTGGGTAAGATGTGTGGTGGTTTGAAAAAAAAATGTCCCCCAAAGGGAGAAGCACTATTAGGAGTGTTGTGTTGTTGGAGGAAGTATGTCACTGTGGGGGTGGGCTTTGAGGACTCTTTGGCTCAAGCTTCCCTCAATGTGACAGTCAGTTCACTTCCTGTTGCCTGCATGATGTAGCAATTCTAGCTCTAACACAAGATCTGCCTGCACACCGCCCCCATCATGATGCTAATGGACTGAACCTCTGAGCCACCCCAATGAAATGTTTTCTTTATAAAAGCTGCCATGGTTTCATGGTGTCTCTTCACAGCAATAAAATCTCTAAGACAAGATGCTTGTTCCCATCTACTAGGGCATGTTTACAAATCAGGCTACTACTGGAAAGATGGAGGTCTAACAAGAGAGCCTTCCTCTATCCCCATTTTACTACCAGGTCCTTCCTGAAGTGGACACCACCTCTTGAGGTGTTCCATCTGTACCCCTCTCCTTAAGCCAGGACTTGTCAAGCTCCCACATCAGCCTCTGTGATGGGGAGGGAGGAGCTACAGAGACATGTGCCCTTCCTTTGGAAACTGCTCAAGGACAGCAGGGCCAGAGGATCGGTAAGGTAGAGGTGAGGTGTTCATGGATGTGGGTCAACTGATGAGTTAATACATCCATGAAAAGCCTGGATGTCAAACATGCTGAGCTTGGGTGGGGATGCAGAAAAGCCACTCTTGGCTAGTTTTTCCTCAAGGGAACAGGTTAACTCTGAAGCTAGAGGAAACGTGCCCTTCTTCTTCCCTACCCCAGAATGTGATTCTGGGCTGGAAGGAGACCCATCTGGCCCATCTAAAGAGCTTCCATAGCTTTACCTTCCTGACAAGCTTAGCAGGCTCTGCTTGCATAGTCCTTGGATGAGTGTAGTCATCTAGACAAGTCTCCCATAGGCTTCTAGCATTCCAGACTTCTAAATCTTATCTTTTTTTTCTTTAGCTCTGGAAGCCTAGCAGTCCAGGGTACCTCCATTTCCTGGATATTTCACTGTTTTCTGAGACACATTGTCCAGACTGGCCTCATACATTACATGTAGCCAAGGATGATCTTGAACTTCTGATATTCTTGCCTCCAGAGTTCTGGTATTACAGACATGCCACCATGGCAAGTTTACGTAGTGCTGCGAGTAAAAAACAAACACATCTCTTCCTAGAGAATCCTCAAGAACAAGAAATTGAGCCGGGCAAGGTACACACCTGTAATCCCAGCACTTGGGAGGCTGGGGCAGGAGGATCAGTTTCTGGCTAGCCTGCACTACATAGCAAGGCCAGGGAGAGGGTGGGAGGGCAATGAATGACAATCTGGATGACAGGACTCGGTGATCCAAAGCATAAGCAGAGTTATTGGAAGGAGAGAAGAAGCCTCCCCAAGGAGGCCCTCCATCAGCTGCAGAGGCCCATCTTTTCCTCACCAGGAGGATTTATTTCAAGGTTCTGCAAGCCAAGTGACTTACAAATGTATTCTCTTCCAACTCCTTTCCAAAAGTGCTGAGTTCTATGGGTGGCATCTGCTTTGAAGATCCTGAGCTATCCTGCTGCCACAGCTTCCTGACTTCCAGTACACAGCATACCCCCACCCCCACAGGCTTGGACTTGGCTAGAGAGGCATCTGAGGCCGTTATCTCTCAACACACAGCTGTGCAGGGCTGGAGGCAGCAGCTTATCAGGGAGCCTGCAGTGATTCACAGTCCAAGCTTCTCTGCTGAATAGTAATTTCTAGCAGTGGATTTGTGATGTCTCTCTCCCTCCTCCCCCTCTCCCAAGGGTGTGCTGTCCTCTTGCAGGGAGAGGGCAGTGAAGGGGAGCTCCCACTCATGGGCCTTTGTGCCTGCCTTCTGGGTAAGGAAGTCTACTGGGAGGGGTGCAAGGTTAGAACCTTAGCATGGTCCGCTAGCCTTGGCAGGCTGCCTCCCTCAGCTCATCGATGCTTTCTCTCATTCTCCTCCCAGAAAAGCAGCTTCCCCTCCCTCTGTGGGGACCCCACCCGCTCCACCCCAAGTCCCTCCTCCGACATTTTGAAGCTGCCCAGTCTCTGTGTCTGACCTTGAAGACTCCAAAGGCTAATAATGCTGAAGGCAAGCATGCCAAGTGGTCTCTGCACGGGCGAGTGGGTTAGGTAAAAAAAAATAATACTGGGAACAGAGCCATTTTCATGTTTTATTGTAAGCAAGACTCCAGCAGTAGGACTCGGGAGGAGGCATAGAAAGTTCTGTCCTGGGCCCCCTCTCCGCCACCATGCAAAAGGGGTGATGTCAAGAGGAAAAAAGCTAAGAAGGAGAATTGCCAGGGGTGGATGGGCAGAATAGGGTTCCAACATTTTCAGCTAGGACACCCTCAAGGAATCTGCTTCACAGCTCCTGCCCTCAGTCAACAGTAAGGATGATTTCAAGATCCTCAACTGTCAGTCTTCATGCATACTGGGTGCTTTTAAAGTCTGAGTTCCCAAAGAGGCTCAAGGGTCTCGCTATCCACCATGCTTCCCTCCCCCTCCCCCCCAAATTCCAGTATGGCCTACAAAAAGAGGGGTGTTGGGGGGTAGAGTTCTGTCTGTGGCTTCTGGCAGCATATCTCACAAAGTTTCCTTGGACTTCAGGGGATCCTCTTGTCAATCCTGAGCTGTCTTTCTGGGCGCCTTGGTATCCCTGCTGCCGTCAATCTTTCAGGAAGATGGGTCCCTTAAAACTCAGGTATGAAAGGTGGATGTAGAGGATATAAGATCCAGTAGGTCTAGGTGGCTCAGAGCCGGATTTCTCAAGCGGTCGTGTTCCCATTCTCTGCCCCAGGCTCAGGCTGAGACCGTTTGGCGGTGCTTTCTCCAGCAGCGGATTCCCCCAGGCTCCTCTTGGACGTTGACACGGTAGCAGGGGACGAAGGACCAGGATTGAGGTTCGGAGGCTGGTAGCCAAGTTGTAATGGATCCAGTGCGTCCTTTGAAAGTAGGATGGCCAGGCTCGGTACATTCTTAAGTACACTGAGACTGGCAGCCGGATCGTCAGGCGTCTGATCCCGCGTGGGCCCAGGCGGGAGGCTCTGCCACACCTCCCGCACGCTCCGGTAGCGCAGCCGCGTGACCTGGTGTAAGCCCGCCAGGCGGCGCTTGAGGATCTCGGCGCACGTGACGGTTTTGGTGGTGGCCCGGCCGCAGCCGCTGAAGACGATGGCGCGCGTGGCTGGCTGCGCCATGCTGGCAGTGGCGAAGGCCAGCAGGTTGCGGATCTTGCTGCCCTCCTTGACCCGCATGTGTACAGCACCGGGCGCCAGATCTGCGAATGGGCCAGAGCTCAGGCTACCACCCTCATCACCGTCCCCCGCCGGCGCCTCCTCCGAGCGCACCTTACGGAAGTTCTCCATGCGCCGTCGTCGCTGGGGTCGCAGGTTTTGCCATGGGGCCGCCTTAAGCCCGGGGCTGCATGACCGCGGGTCGCACCGGGCGACGGTCGGCAGGGGTTGGGATGCCGACACCCAGGAGAAGCTGAGTCTTCAGTCCAGACTTCTACCGGGTGGTGCTGCTCTACTCTGCGCCCTCGGCGCCTTGTGCTCCGCGCCTTTAGCAGAAGCTCCGCCTGGGAGCCGGAGAGGCCCCGCCCCTTCCCCAGGCCCCGCCCCAACTCTGCGTGACTTATCCGAGTCGCAGCCCTGCCAGCCTTCGGGATCAAACGCTGGTGCTCAGTGGCTGGGGTCACTGCGCCAGGGGTGATTTGGGAGACAAAGTTCCCCGAAGTCACCTTCAATCCTCCCTGAACCAGCTTTCACGTAGGAGCAACTAAAATAAAAACTAGGCTTGAGGTGCAAACCTGGCCTTTGAGCCTTGCGGGGGGGGGGGGGGTGGTCAAAGGCATCCCAGACCCTTCCTAGGTAAGAGATTTCCGAACCACCTCCTGGGGTCTCGCTCTTCCAACCCTCCAGAGACCCCCCCTTCTTTTCCCTAGTATTTTTGCTTCAAGGACAGCCAGTGCATGGTCAGCAGGGTGTGGGAGGCGTTGGCTGCTACTACACACTGCCTTCCCTGGGCTCAGACCGCTACGTCGCGGCTAGGTCCTTGCGTAGCTGCTTAGAGAGATCTAGGTTTCAACCTCGCCCCTCTTGACCAGACCTCCAGGCTCACGGTACCCTGAAATATAGGAAGGCATGTGCTGGGCCAACCTAAAGTGAATGGGGAAAGAGATCACGAGACCATTTTCTTTCAAGACGTTACATTCTTGCATTCACGCCTGAAAGTCCTTTACCAGAGCTGCGTGCATTCTTACCTGCCTGGCTCAATCCCTGCTAACGCGGATTCCTCACTTCGAATCCCAGGTGGGATTTCTTGCCAGTCAGCTTTGGCTCCTAGAAATACAGAGGGTTATTTTTGACAGATTTTGAGAGATGGGAGAGAGGGTGGAGTGGAAGCCTTGGGGGTGATTGTGGGAGTATTGGGTACCTCTGGAAACTCCACACAACCTAAGAGGAGGCTCGGGTTCTGTTGCGAAGTGAGATGAGCAACAGAAAGATAAGGCTAGGGACGAATGACTGATGGGAGGATGATACTTTAATAAGGAGTGACCCTTTCTAATCCAGGTCAGAGACCTCATGCCCTTCAGTCTCCAACCAGGCTTGCACAGAATGCAAGACAGACAAGCCTGTTAAAGCGCGGGGAAGGGAGAAGCATCGAGGACTATAGGGAGCGGGTGTCCCTAACGTACCAGTATCGTGAGCATGGTGGTGCCTGGATGGGCACAGCTTCAGTCTCGGGCTGCCTGGCCCTCCTCTTCCTCTAAGCTATCTGTGACAGTTCTTGGCTCCCCGCAGCTCAGAACACCGAGGTCCTCATCTCTTTTTTGGAGGGTGTCTGCAGCACCTGGACATTTTTCTCCTTAAGTGTTAGTTACTAACTCCAGTTTCTTGCTCGCAGTGTGCTCCAAACTGGAACTCTGGACAGGACCCAGATCTTGCAGGCTTCACAAACGAGGAGCAGGTTCCCGAGGCACCGCCTTGGGAAGACACCAAGACTGCAAGTGTACAAGGGCCATCGGCAGTGGTGGGGCACGAAATGAAGGCAGGATCCTGGAACTCAATCAGAAATCACAAAAGAATTCTGTTTACAGGTTCGCTTTTCGTGGATTGTGCAGCGGGCAGTTTCGGATTGGCCTGAGAAAAAGTTCCAGAAAGACCAGAAGCTATGCAGGAATGGGCTGGTTGGAAAAGAAGTCTGCAAGTCTGGGCTAAATTAACAACTTGGCGATGAGGGCAGGACTCCGCAGTTTGGAAGACCTGGGACTGCGGGTTTTTTTCTCGTGAGGAGCAGGCAGTTGTGCCTCCACCCTAGCTGACACTCAAGGACACCGCCACCCACTCCCAATACCGCCGCCACCCTCCGCGGTAGACTCCCCCATTCACTTTATTCCGGAGTCTATAGAGGGAGAAAGCAGAAAAGGCCCGCTTCCCCGCCCGCGCGGCGCTTCCTTTCCCGCTCCCTCTGCAGCACTTAAAATGTAAATGCACATCGTGATTAGCCGCGGGGTCGCTAATTACAGCTGAAGCCATTCATTACGCTGTCAGCTCGCTCTGTCGCCCGCCGGCTGTGTGCTCCCTCCCGGCCGGGGAGGGATGGTAGCGGGGAGGTGGGGGTGGAAGGATGCGGGGACTGCGCGTTGCCGGGAAGCCGAAGGCCCGGAACCCGCAGAGTGGCAGTGAGCTGAGAAACCCGTGGGCCGTGGAGAAACCGTGGTGTCAGAGAGAGGGGAGAAGCACGGGTGACTGGAAGGAAGGGGGAATAAGAAGCGAGGATAAAGGGGAAGGGGTAGTGTGAGAGAAGAAACCAGGATGGGAAGAAGGTCCAACAGAGAAAACGTGACAAATGGTAGGAACCTTAGGGAAGGGAACAGACGACGGGGGTGGGGGGTGGGGGGTGGGGGGGGAGAAGGTTCAACTTGGGGGAAAGTGGGTACTATCTTTGCTTCACACAACACCACAGTTAGAAAGGCAGTCAGGACGGTACGCTGAAAAAGCTGGGTGCTCGCCAAACCCTGCGGATACGTTTGCATATGTAAATGTATTTTTAAATACTTACAAGAAAACTGCACACTGGCATCTGTTACCTCTGCAGCCACATCCAGATTTTGTTGCTCTCTTTAAGGAAAGGATTACAAAACACGAATAGGAAATTAGGTAAGCAGAAAAGTCTTAGAAGAATCTGTATAGTTGAGTTACTGACCCTGCTGCTCAAGCTTCGTTGCACTCTTTCTGCCTCTTGTGACCTTCCTGTCACCTGTGAAAGGAGACTAATTATAGTGACCTGCTTTGTTGTGCTCCCGAGTTCTAGGGACATATTGGCTGTTAATACTTTTCGTAAGTTGTGTTTAAAATAAAATTTAAAAATCAAAAGAAGAGCAGGAATGTAATTTGGTTGGTAAGAGTGCTTGCTTAGCATGCCCAAGGCCCTGGGTTTGATTCTCCAGAACCACAGAAAATGGGCGTGTTGGTGTGTGCTTGTAATCCAGGGACTAAGAAGGTAGAGGGAGAGGTCCAAGGTCTTCCTTCTCAATATAGCAAGTTCCAGCCATCCTAGACTGACTACACAAGACCCCATTTAAAAAAAAAAACCAAAAAACTGTGAAAGGCAGATGAGGGAAAATAAAAGCTGGGGGTGGAATAGAGGTAGGGAAAGCCTTAGATATAGCGGTTTACCTAATATGGGGACCAAGCCCAGGAGCTTGAACCAGCCTGTGCTCTACAGAGGCCCTTGCCAGCAGCACACCGTCCTCTGCCTCCTGGAGCAGTATGGAAAAGAGACCCTTAACTTAGTGACGCAGAGGAGATCTCTGTGAGTTCAAGGCCAGTCTGATTGACAAAGAGTGTTCTGGGTCAGCCAGGGCTACTGAATGAAACCCTGTCTCTAGACAAAGGAAAAAAAAATGCTTAGTTTGAGAAAATGTCTCACTTTGTTATCCTTGCTGGTCTAAACTCAAAATCCTCTAAATACCGTACAGATTGATTGTTTCAATTACAAAAATATGCCATCCGTACCTCCTAAAACTCCTTTTCTATTTTTAAACACACACACACACACACACACACACACACACACACACACACAATATTTGGTTCTCTTCTCCATTCATGTGAGTACCAGGGGATCAAACTCTGATCATTGAGCTTGGTGGCAAGTACTTTACCCACTGGGCCATTTCTTTGGCCCCTAAAATGTAAATAACCTGAGCTATCCAGGTGGGAAAGGTATGGCTTGAGAATCAGGTGTGGTAGTTAATGCCTGTAACTCTGGAGAGAAGGCAGGAGGACCAGGAATGTCAAGACATGTCTTGGTTGCATAGTTCAAACTCCCTGATACCTCATACTTATCTCAAGCAAAAATGGAGGTTTGAGAGACTGATCAGTTAAGAACACTTGCTGCTCTTCTAGAGGATTTGAGTTTGACTCCCATCATCCAGGTCAACCGGCTCACACTACCTGAGATTCTAGCTTCAGAGGAGCTGAAGTCTCTGGCTTCCGTGAACACCTGAACACATGTGCACAAAGGCACATAATTATAACTTTTTTGAGATAGGGTCCTTCTAAGTAACTCTGACTGTCCTGGAACTTGCTGTATAGACCAAGCGACCAAGCTGGCTTTGACTCAGACGCCTCTCTGTCTCTTTCCCAATGGCTGGGAATAAAAGCATGTGCCAACACTCCCAGATAGTTTTTACATTTATCTCTTTATTTTAAATAAATAGGGCTGGAGAGATGGCTCAGGGGTTAAGAGCACTGGCTGTAAAGGACCCGGATTCATTTTCCAGCATCTATACCGTAGCTCACAGCTGTTTGTAACATCAGTTCCAGGGGACCTGACACTCTCACACAGACATGCATGCAGGCAAAACACTAATGCACGTTAAACACAAACAAATCCCTTTTTAAAAAAAGAAATGTTTGGGCTGGATTCCTGGGGAGAGAAAATGTACTGGAGATCTGGTACTGCATTAAAAATTGCTCCCAAATTTTACATCTTAGAACCATCAACACTTATGTCATACAATTTCTGAAGGTCAGAAATCCAAGAAAGAGTAGACTTCTAGACTCATCTTGCTCTGACTTGAGGCTGCTGTCAGGCTATTGGCTAGGCTGGGCATTAACTCCTGAACCACTATCTCCTCCACTAGCTCTCTTATGAAGTACCAGAGATGAGAATGGGGGGAGGGGAGAGAGAGAGAGGGAGAGAGAGAGAACAGTGTCTAATGGTTCAATTAGTTAGCAGGCATCTTAGCCCATATTTAAGGAGAATTAAATCACTTATTGAAGAGAAGGTATAGAGAATTTGTGGATACCCTCAAATTCCAACAGACCTGGAATGTCTGAGAATCAAATTTGGGATGGGAGAGAAGCATGGACACAAAGGTGTAGAAGGATACCGCCCTGAATCAGAACAGCTAAATTTATTTCCTGACATTCAGAAATTATTTTCATGGGCACAAAAGTGGTATGTTTTGCAGGGCTCTCCTGGGGGTTTAGTAGATTACAGATACCAGAGCTGTATCAATTTAGCGGTGCCATAATGATGCCTAAGGGCGGAGGTAGCCTGGGAGGTCAGGAAGCTCTGTCATACTGGAGTCCCCTTTCTCCTTGGCTTAGGTTACAGAATATCAGGCTCAGAGCAGTGCTCGGATCCACCTTTCTGTCCTAGCTCCTTCATGGCTCACCTTGTCTTGCCTCTGCACATTACTTCTCCCTCAGTCATCCAGGATACCACCCACCCGTCAGCCAGGACTCCTTGCCCCTCCTCTGCTGTCTCTGGTCCTGAAGTGTGAGGCCAAAATGAGTGGAGCACTGTGTGAAACAGAAGGCAAAGCAAGTGCAGTCAGGTAACTGTTAATCTCCTCAGTAGTTTGCTAGTAGTGGTTCTTTCCAGACTCCAGAGGCAGGTACACTAAAGAGCCATTCACCTGAGCAAAACGGAGACCCCAAGGGAGAGGACTTAACTTCCTCATTTTCACCACCCCCCCACCTGCTTCTGCCTCCTGAGTGCTGGGATTACAGGCACTCACCAGGCTCTGTGCACACCAAACACTCCACTGACTGGGCTACATCTCCAGCACTGCTTATTGTAGCTCTGGCTGGTCTGGAACTCACTATGTAGAACAGGCTGGCCTTGAACTTTCAGGTTCTTCTGGCCTTCCCTGCTGAGTGCTGGTATTATATGTGTGTGTTCCACACTAGCCTTGCTTCCTATCTCTGGAGAATCTTGGACCTCTGGAGAAAATCATACTCTAAGCTCCAAGGTCGGAATGGAAAAACAAAAGAATCAGGATGTTTGAGAAACCTGGGTGGGGGGAAGGTATGGAGCTGGTAGGTGAGAGTTCCCTTTCTGTTGCTGTGATAAATTATTTTGACAATGACTGGAGAAATGACTCAGTGGTTGTAAGTGCTTGCTGGTCTTCCAGAGGACCCGAGTTTGGCTCCCAAGAGCCATCTGAATGGCTCACAATTGACTTTAACTCTAGTTCCAGGAAATCCAACACCTTCCTCTGGCCTCCTCAGGCATCCATCACACCTGACACCCACATAAAGAATAAATAGTGATTCACAGCTTTAATCCCAGCATTTGAGAAGCAGAGGTAGGTAGATATCTATGAGTTTGAGGCCAGCCTGATTTACACATTGAGTTCTAGACCAGACAGAGAATAGTAAGACCTTGTCTCAAAAAACTGAACCCAAAACACACAAATAAAAAATAACACACCGAGCACAAACTGGAGTTGCCTGTATCTGCATGAGTGTGAGGCCATCCACTCCAGCATGGAGACCTATGTGCTGACACACTTACACCTCCTCCCTACCCAAGAGGAAAAATAACTCCCTTTTCCAGCAGCCATCGACTGCTAAAAGCTCCTCAGCTGGGGGTGGGGCCTTGGGGGCTCTTGCCTCACTCATGCTAGAATCATGACTGGTTTAATCTGTGCAGGTAACATCAGTTGCAACAACCAGGCCATGTTCAGAAGACAGCATTGAACCGTAATCTTCCCTAGCTCTTAAGGTCTTCCGGTTTTCTCCACCATGTTCCCTAAGCCTTGGTGAAATTTAAATTAAACTTTATTTATTATTATTGTTTGTCTGCACATGTTATGTGGTTCACTTGTGGGAAGTCATAAGGCAACTCTATGGAGTCCGTATTCTCTACCTCTGTGTAGGTTCTTGGGATCAAAGTCCAGTTATCAGGCTTTTGAGACAAGCCCTTTGTCCTGCTATAGTGTGTGTTTGTGTGTGTGTGTGTCTTATTTAGCCCAGGCTGAGCTGGAATACCTTATGTAGTCCAGGACGAATTTGAACTTCTGATCCTTACGTTTCCACTTCCCAACACTAGGGTTACAGGTTTGTGTTATCACCCCTGGTCTTATGTGATGCTGAGTTTAGAACTCAGGGCTTCATGAATGCTAGGCAGGCACTCTACTGGCTGGGCCACATCTCCAGCCCACATGGAGCTTCTTTGTTTCATAATTTTCTCCCCTGTAAAATGGGAATGATGCTAGGTTAAAATGGTTATGCCTGTAACCCCAACCTGGTGCAGAAGCAAGTGAATTTCCACTTCAAGGCCATTACAGGCAACACAAGTTTAAAGCCAGTAGGGCTTTGCTATACACAGTAGGGCTGTTTCTCAAAAACAGGCAACAGTGAAATTCTGGGGACTGGAGAGACGGTCCAGCTGTTGCACTGGCTGCTCTTACAGAGAACCTCAGCTTGATTTCTAGCACTTACATGGCAGTTCATTACTGTCTATACTCTAGCCCTAGGAGGTCCAACACCCTCTTCTGGCTTCTGAAGGCACCAGGCACACACATGGTACACAGACATATATATAGACACAAGGTCCATACACAAAATAAACGCATTGTATTTAAAAAAATAAAAACAAAACACCCCCCTCCAAAGGAAGTGCCTATCTCTTAGAACTCCCTAGCACCTGGAGGCCAGGACATTTTTCTGTAGATAGACTACATCCCTGGCTCACAGGCTTAGCTGTGGAACCATGAAGCTTGTGAGCAAGAAGCCTGGAATACAGTCATTTTTCTTTTTCTTTTTTTTTTTTTTTCCCCAGGGGTGAGGGGTAGGGAGCACAGGACAGGGAGTGTGAAGGAAAGGCTTAGCAAGGTGCCTGGCTCCACTGAGCACCCAGAGCCCAGCTGCTGTTGACAGGCTGGAATGCAGGCCCAGTGCTTTTATTTTGATTGCGTGATTGAACATTTTCTGCTTCATTTCAATGTGGAGTGGCAGAATCAGCTTTTCTGAATGCTCTCTGTAGAGCATTCTCCTTCACATCCTGTTGAGTCTGGCTCATGATAAACAGTGCCATTTCACTGCTGCACAGACCCTTAGGGTCTGCTGAGAACACACACACACACACACACACACACACACACACACACACACACACACACACACACACAAAACGTCTCCCTTGTGGGGGGATCACCTCTCTTTATTACTGTTGCTCTGATACTGAGAGTAGGAACAGCTTCTCATAAAGCATCCCTGACATCCCTGTCTCACAGCCTGCTACCCTAGAAAAGAGTCCCAAAGCAAGCTAGATGAAGCTGGGTTCCTCCCAGTTCAGGAAGATACTTGGTCAGGTTCCCTTTACAGCAGTCAGTGTCCCCAGTCACCAGCAGGTAATTAATTGTATTTCCTTCTCTTGAGTGAAAGACGAAGTTAATCAAACCTACTGTTCTGAAGAAAATCACCAAGCACCTTGGCCTATTCTGGCAGATGGTGTATTATTTTATATATTTCAATAATGAAAGAAAAACATATTTTGTTTGCAGAATTCTTGGGAGAATTCTCTCTGCTCCCAAATGCTTGATGATTAATGGTCTGCCCAGTGGACACCTCTCCCCACCACACCTCAGGAGAAATCTAGTTTTTGTTTTAATATTTTTTACTTACTATTATTGTGTGTGTCTACAGTATGATGTATGTGCATGTCATGGTGTGCATGTCATGGTGAGCATGTGGAGGTCGGAGGACAGATCTCTGGAATTGATTCTACCTTTATTTGTATTCCAAGAATTTAACAATCTAACTCAGGCTTCCAGGCTTCCATGGCAAGAGCCCTTCACTGTGGAGCCGATCTGCTGGCCCATTTTTTAAAAGGCCATACTTGGGCAGGTGGTCCTGGGTGGTGTAAGCGAGCAACCGGAGCCAACCATAGTAACAAGTCAGAAAGCCCTGTTCCTCCATGGTCCATGACTCTACTTCTGTTTTATTTCCTTCCCCGACTTTCCTGGATGATAAACGGTGATACTGATGTGTAAGGCAAATACATCCTTACCTCCCAAAGTTGCTGTAGGTCATGGTGTTCCTCATAGCAACAGAGAAGCAAACTAGAAGGCCTTCAGAGCCATCTCACCGGCTCTCTCTCATGCAGGTCTTGTGCAGGTGGTCACAGCAGGCAGTGTGTTAGTCAATGCAACAGTTACACGTTAGCTGGAAGACAGAGCCTGTAATTCTTTCTCCACCCCTGACTCCACCTGCTTCCCCACACACTCTTCCTTGATTGTTACTTTTGTATTTCTTGTAGTGTCTGGAATCAAACCTGTGGCCTCATGTACTAGGCAAGTGCTCTACCACTGAGCTAACCCCCACTCTGGAGTTATGATTGGATGTCTCCGTCTCTCTCATTTGACCCTCAGGAGAGACAAAACTTCTGCCCAGAAAGCAGCTGCTCTGTGGCAGCAACAGATTTTCCCTGAGGTTGTGGACAAATCAATTTCAGCCTGAAGTACTAATGAGGGACTGAGGGTATGGCCCAGGGATAAATCATTTCCCTAAAGTGCAAGTGAGCTAAACATGTTCAGTATTTTTTGAAAAGAAAGTTTCAAGGCTTTTTTTGGTGACAATTTTGGGTTTGTTTGTTTGTCATATTTACATATATCAAAATTTCACGCAGGATCTCTCTCCCTTCCTTCCTTCCTTCGTTCCTTCGTTCCTTTCTGAGACAGTAGCTCTTTGTTTCACTGTGTAGCCCTGGCTGTCCTGGAACTTACTCTGTAGACCAGGCTGGCCTCGAATTCAAAGATCTGCCTGCTTCTGCCTTCTGAGTACTGGGATTAAAGGTGTGTGCCACCGCTGTTCAGCATATATTTGTAATTTTTACTTGTTACTTTTACCTCAATGACATTTTGGCAAAATAAATTAGAAAAGATATTTTGTTCAAACTTTAGCTGTATAAAACAACCATCTGTTACACTCACAAATTCTGTGGGTTGGGAATTTGGGCAGTGCAAACAGTGAGGGTGGCTTGTCTTTTCCTAGTGACATCTGAGGTTTCAGCTAGGAAACACCAGAGCTGGAAGCTGTGATGATCTAAATACTGGTTAAGGCTCTTGGCTGATGCTGAGGGATGGAAGCTTCCAATTTGCATGTAGGTCTTCTCATGCAGTCTTTCTGCTCGAATTACTCTGGGCTTCTAGCGGCATGCCTGGATGCCAAGGGCAAAGAGTTTATTAGAAAGTGAGAGCCTTTCAAAACAGGGTGTTTTATGATCCAGCCTTGGATGTCATAGGTAGCATCTGTCACATCCTGTTCGGGAAGGATATCACAAAGCTTTGCCCAGGCTCCTGGAGAGAAGGAGTAAACTCCGCTTTTTCCTCTTAAAAAAATTAGTGAAATACATATAATCAAATATAAAATACAATCAAATATAAAATATATAAATATATATATAAATAGATAAATATTTAAAATTTTTGAGACAGAGTCAATGCAGTCCTGGATGTCCTGGAATTCTCTATGTAGATTAATCTGGCTTCATAGAGATCTATCTGCCTCTGCCCTAGGAGTGCTGGAATTAAAGGCATGTGCCATTACATCCAGTAATAAAAATATGTTTCACCTTGATTATGTGTGTGTGTGTGTGAGGGGGGGGGGGAGAGAGAGAACTAGCATGCCATGTGAGACCTGGGGATCAAATTCAGGTCATCAGGCTTGTGAGAAAGTACTTTTACCAAATGAACCATCTCACCTGCTTTAGACATTGCTTAAATTTTTTAAAGGAATTTATTTATTTTATTTTATGTGTGTTTTACTTGGTGCCTGAAGAGGTCAATAGAGGGTATCAGATCCCCTGGAATAGTAGCCCCCGTTCAATTGAGCTATATAGTGAGTTCAGGGTCATCCAGGGCTACCCAGTGAGAGTCTATAAAAAAAAAAAAAAAAGGCTTAATTGCACATGCTGTTCTTCCAGAGGGCCCAAGTTCGGTTCCTAGCACCCACATCAGGCAGCTCACAACTGCCTATAAACTCTAGCTATAGAGGGTCAGACTCCTCTTGATCAGTGAGCACTCACAAAGGGCACACAGAGAGAAGGGGGGGAGGAAGAGAGAGAGAGGGAGAGAGAGGGAGAGAGAGGGGGGAGAGGGGGGGGGAAGAGAGAGAAAGAGAGAGAGAGATCTTTTCTAAAAAGAGGTAGAACTGAAGAGCTGGCAGTCAAGAGCACTTGCCCTTGCAGAGGACCCAGGGTTCCCAGTGACCAGGCCTCACAAACAAGATGAACCAGTGAGAATTCAGTGTGTAAAGGCACTTAACCAAGCCTGATGACCTGAGTTTGACCCTTGGAACCCATGTAGTGACAAGGATACTAGACTCCTGAAAGTTAACCTCTGACCTCTACACCCATGCTGTGGCACGTGTAGGCACACACATACTCCCCCGCCACCCCAGAGTTTCTCTGTATAGCCCTGGCTGTCCTGTAACTCACTCTGTAAGTCAGGCTGACCTTGAACTCAGAAATCTGCCCACCTCTGTTTCCCAAGTGTTGGAACTAAAAGCATGCGACGTGGCATCAGAGCAGGCAAAAAAAAAAAAAAAAAAAAAAAAAAAGGTTTATTCTTTCATAATTTTACATATATTATATAGTTTGGTTATATTCCCTGGATTTCTAAGTTTAAATTTATATAATAAAGTAAATATTAGTTGGTATAACCCACATTTGAAAAGTTCTGTGACATCAATAATTTTTACAAATCTAAACAGGGAGACAGGAGCAATTGCTCAGCAGTTCAAAGTACTTCTGAGCTTTCAGAGGACTTAAGTTTGCTTTCCAGCACCCACAGTGGCTCATAACTGCTCAGTTTCAGATCGGACGCTCTCTCTTCTGAGCTCCATGGGCAACAAGCACCATGTGGCACACAACTGTATATACAGGCAAAGAATGCATACATATAAAGCAAATACTTTTTAAAGGGTATAAACTGGTTTTGAGTTCAGTAAGTTTGAGAATACAGGAAGTGGAGAGGCTAAATTGCTCCAACAGGGTGATGGATTTTGAAGGCGACCACTAGCAGGATTGAAATGAGGTTGAGGGGCTAAGTCCTGCAGCTCAGTGCCCTGTGCATGCCTTGGAGGAGGAGAGCTGTATAACAATTTCGGAGTTCAGAGATGACTCAAATCTTCTAAGGACTATTTAGATGGCCATGACTACATACTGTTTAATTAGTCTAGAAAGAGTCGGTTTTGTGGAGCAATAGTCATAATGTTTTAATTTGCAATAGTAGTGTTTTAATTTGCATACTAATTTGCATACTAATTTGCATACTAATTTGCATGAACAATAAAGGAAATTACAGCACCAGAGCTGAAAACGGAAGGGAAGATTTTAATTCTGGGGGGGTGGCTCAGTGGGCAAAGCTCTTGCTGTGTGAGTTTGAAGACTTGAGCTCCAGTGCCCACTGCCCACATAAAGGGTGAGTGCAATAGCAAGAGCAAGATAGAGCTCTGGCAAAGTAGAGACTGGTGGATTCCTAGAACTTTCTAGTTTGTCTACCCAAAACAGGGAGCTTCTGATTGTAGGAGATCCCATCTTAAAAAAATATATATGGTCTTGCTGGGTGGTGGTGGCACATGCCTTTAATCCTAACACTCAGGAGGCAGAGGCAGGCAGGTCTCTGTGAGTTCCAAGGACAGCCAGGGATACACAGAGAAACCCTGGGTGGGTTGTTGGTTTGTGTGTATTGGGGGGGGGGTGTTGGAGATTTCTGCCAGATGTGGTGCACACCTTTAATCACAGCATACCGGAGGCAGATCTCTGTTAGGCCAGGCTGGTCTACATAAGTGTCAGGCCAGCCAAGGTGAGACCCTTATCTCACCTTGTGTGATAGAGGAAGACACTTGATTTCAATCTTTGGCTTCCCTGTGCTTATGAATGCTCACACATGCATGCACGCATACATGCACACATGCATGCACACATACCTACCCATAATACTGATGTAAATTAGCTTTTTAGTTTAAAGCCAAACAGGTAAGTATAGCACAGCGGTGCCTACCTGCAATACAAGCACTTAGAGTTAGGGGTATTCCAGGCTATCTTTGGCTATTCATTATTCTAATACCATTCTGCTGCTCTGATACAAACGCTAACCAAAACATCTTAGGGGAGAACAGAACTTATTTGGCTTATATTTCCAGGACACAGCATCACTGAGGGGAATTGCAGCAAAACTCAAGCAGGAATCTGAAGCAGAAATCATGGAGGATCACTTTCTTGCTGGCCTGTTTACAGCCTCATGCTTATCTAGCGTTATAGAGCTCTAAACTATCTGCCCAGGGAATGGTGCTGTCCACAGTGGGCTGGGCTCTCTCATAGCAATTAACAATCAGACAATCCCTCATAAACATGCCCCAAATCTAATCTGGTTCAGGAAATTACTCAACCCAAACAAAGTCTACCACCATCTCCAAATAAAAAATGTCAAACAGGTAAGTCTTTTTCTTCTTAGATAATGGATGCTCACAAAGGCATAAGAAATAAAATGTGATGGTTCCTATTAAAATAATAGTATCCTAAGTTGGGTTAGGCCCAATGCAAATAAACGAGAAATACTAGTATCCTGCTAAGAACCTTCACTCAAACTGCTGTTCTAGATACCCCCCCCCCAAAAAAACTAGAAATTTAGAACAGAAAATATCTAATAGTCAAGCTTGCCTAGGGGTCCGCACATGACAAGGCTATGCCACTGACCCCATTTAAAATAAACAGGATGTAAAACAGAGGTGAACCCACATGTCTTCTGGAAAGAAAGAGATACACTAAGTGGTAGAAGGAAAGATAGCTTGGATGTTATGTAAAATTGTATCCTGACTACTTGGCCAGTGAAGAAAGAGAGAATGGGACCTGCATTCAGGGCTAGAAAAACTGCAGTCAATTAGCGTGGGGGCCTTGCTGTGCCGATCTTTGCTTGTAGACTCATAAACTGCCTGGTTTTCACTACCCTGAGTCTCCAGTGCATCTTCCTACCCCATCAAGGGAGAATGATGCACAACAAACTATCTTATAATTGACTGGTGAATAAATTGTCAGAGTATCTACAAGTCACTTCCTGAGGATCCATATCCATAGGAGAAATCCTTACAAAGACAGTAACAAGTGAGCTCTGAGTGATTGTCCTGGAGTCAGAGGAAAGGATTTTATGACCCACATAAGACCTTCCTCCCCCCCCCTCCTTTTTTTTTAAATGCAGGGTCTTACTATGCAGCTCTGGAACTTGCCTTGAACTCATAGAGATCCACCTGCCTTAGCCTCTCAGAGTTGAAATTAAAAGTTTCTTTCTCTTTTAGTAGTTAAATGATGGCTCAAGTTGAGCTATAAATTGAAGGGATAAGTTTTATTTTTCTACTGGGAGAGGTCTGAAGTATAAATAAAAGAATGAAGGAGTTTAGAAGTCATTGGGGGGGGGAGAATACAGTAGATAGAGCAAGAAGGAGGGGTGAGATGGTCAGGGGCCTGGGAGGGGCTGTGAAAGACCCTTCTGTCATGAGACAAGTAGGAAGGAGGGATGTGGAGCATGCTCGTGAATGTTTCTCTACTTACTGTGAGAGAATGGGATGTGTAATGTGGAGGAGGAAGAGGAGGGATACCCCACTGGAGTTTATCTGGAGAAGAAAGCAATACATTTGGTTTTGGTTTTGGTATTTATCTGATCAAAAAAATTTATCACTTATCTTGTGTGTGTGATGTGTGTGGTATGTGTGTGTGTGAGTGTGTGTGGTGTGTGTGTGAATGTGTGAGTGTGTGGTATGTGAGTGTGTGTGTGAGTGTGTGTGGTGTGTGTGTAGTGTGTGTGTGAGTATGTGTGTGGTGTGTGTGAATATGTGTGTGTGTGAATGTGTGAGTTTGTGTGGTGTGTGTGTAAATATGTGTGTGTGGTGTGTGTGAGTGTGTGTGTGTGTGAGGTGTGTGTGGTGTGTATGTGTGTATGAGTGTGTGAGTGTGTGTGGTGTGTGTGTGAATGTGTGTGTGGTGTGTGTGAGTGTGTGTAGTATATGTGTGTGTGGTGTGTGAGTGTGTATGAGTGTGTATGTGGTGTGTCTGTGGTGTGTGTGAGTGTGTGTATGTGTGTGTGGTGTGTGTGGTGTGTGTGAGGTGTGTGTGTGGTATGTATGTGTGTGTGTGTTGTGTGTGTGTGTGTGCGTGCGTGCATGTGAGTGAGTGAGTGTGCCTGCTAATAGGGGCATGAGAGGACAACTTTGTGGAGGTTGTTTCTCTCCTTCCATTTTAAGGTCCATTCTGGAGATTAAATTGCAGTCTCGAAGGCTTTCAGGGCAAGCACTGTCTCGCCATGCTGACTTTATTTATTGAGACATTGTTTCATGCACCCCAGGTTGATCTTAATTCACTACAGAGCTGAGGTACTTGAAGTCCTGATCCCTGTGCATCTACCTCCCTTATGCTGAGATACAGAATATATATACCAGCACAACAAATCCGCCAGATCCTGAGGAAGATAATGGAAATGTGACCAGAGGAATGGAGACAAATGACTTGAGAGGTTAGTGAGGAGGTTCCAGACAGCCATGGGGAAGCTTTGAGGAGGCTAGCCAGTCCATTTATCCTCTTCATGATAGCTTCCTTAGAAAATTAAACATTCAGCACATGCCTTTAATCCCAACACTCAGGAGATAGAGGCAGAGACAGGTGGATCTCTGAATTTGAGGCCAGCCTGCTATACAGAGTGAGTTCTAGGAGAGCCAAGACCACACAGAGAAACTCTGTCTTGAACCCCACTCCCCAAAAGAGTTTGAGTTGGGAAATCTCTCAGAGCTTCATAGTGCAGGAAGTCATTCTGGAAAAGCTTCGGGTGAGGTGATGGATGATAGAGCTGAATGAGCTGGTGAAGATGAACCACCAATCCAAGGAGCTGTGTAAAAACCAGAGTGTAGGGGGATTAAGTTGTTCCATTGTAAATAATTGTCCCGCCTATGAGTTTAATAAAAAGCGCCGATTGGCCAAAGGCAGACAGGAAGTGTGAGTGGGGCTACCCTACTAAGAAAACTCTAGGAACAGGCAGAACAGAGCAGAATGCCAGAGAGAAGCCAGAAGAAGCAGAGGACAACTATGCTGCTCTGAAAAAAGGTACTGAGCCGCATGGCTGAACAGGATAAGAGTCATGGGTTTGTTTAAGGGCAAAGAGTTAGCAAGTTATATGCCTGGGCCTTAGGTCAATCAGCCTAAAACTATTGTAAGCATCTGTGTGTCTCTGTGGGTTTGTGGGCTTAAATCTTGAGGCTAGGCCCAAAAGTCTGGGACAGAAACCTCATACTACACCAGAGAGAGAGAGAGAGAGAGAGAGAGAGAGAGAGAGAGGGAGAGAGAGAGAGAGAGAGAGAGAGAGAGAGAGAGAGAGAGAGAGAGAGAGAGAGAGAGAGAGAGAGAGAGAGAGAGAGAGAGACTCATGTATTTCATGGCTGATTTGGAACTCTGTAGACTAGGCTGTCCTGGAACTCACAAAGATGTGCTGACCTCTGCCTCCTGAGTGCTGAGATTAAAGACTTGTACCACTCTGCCTGCTAAAATCCAGATTTTTAATCATGACAAATAAAAAAAATCACATTTGTGAAAATATATGTAATAAAAAATTTAAAAACAAAACATTTGGAAGAAATGCTGAGAGTAACAGGACCACTCTCTGTCTTCGAGGCACTGAGCAGATCCATTTGCCCTGCACTTCTAGTTCTGTGAGAATAAGATCTTTCTGATCCAAGCCCCTTCCTATTTCTGCTTTTTGTTTTCTGTATCTAGGCTAAACCCACAGCTAGTACACTAAGGTTCAGCCATGCTTGCTGCCTGTGGTAGTCAGGGAAACGGCTTTTCAAACCTGCCTGCAAAGAGTGTGCGTCACCAAAGACGACTCTAAAATTCACCGATGCGTGTGCCAAGAGTACGTTTTCTGTGGACTGCTCCAGCTAACGACAGCATGGGGCAGGATAACAACAGGCAGACCCACCCCTGGAAGACGGACTGAAGATGTATGACACCCAAGGCCCTTGAGAGTGTTCCTTAGAAAGAAGCTTCAGAGACTGGTGGGTTGCCGGAGGTCAGAGAACTTGCCCCGCCCCCCCAGCCTGAGGACCTGAGTTCCATCTCTGGAACCCACATGATGGGAAGAGAAAACTGAGTCCACAAAGTGTATTCTCCACACTTGTGCACACACACCTCCCTTCTCTCACAATAATAATTTTTTTTTTTAATTCTAAACCAGGCAGTGGTGGCACACTTTAATCCCAGCACACAGAAGGCAGAGGCAGGTGAGTCTCTGTGAGTTTGAGGCTAGCCTGGTCTATAGAGCAAGCTCCAGGACAGCCAAAGCTGCTACACAAAGAACATTAAAATTTTTTTAAACATATCTTTCTGCAGCTTCCTTCCTCCCACGATCCTCTAGGATCGTCAGGTTTGCTTCATGCTCTGTGTTCTCTCCCGTTTCTCTAAAAGATGATTTCTCTAGCAAATAACTCATGTATTTATTTTTAATTTAATTTTCCAGTCTCCATGTGTCTTTTATTGGAAAGGCTATGCATCCCCTTTATTTGCTCTATTTCAAATCATCTTTGTGAAAACACTGCCTGTATTTTCTAGTACAAAAGATCCTAAGAACTGTTTCAGGAAGACACTTCCCAGTCAGAGAAACACTGTCAGTACTACAGCATAAGCCCTTTACATATTTAATCCTGTTTTGAGGTCCCACCATCTCACCTCAGAGAGACTAAGCATCCCCATGCTGTCCTGATTATTACCTCGAGCACACACATAGCTAGACCACAGAAACAAGGGAGATGAAATAGGGTTGTCATTTCCACAATAATTAAGTTGGCTGCTTCAGAAAGCTCCCAAGGGTCAGTGAAATGGCTTCGTGGTTAAGGGCACTTGCCACCAAGCCTGACCTGATTTCAAACTCCAGGACCTACATAGTAGAAAGAAAGAACTGACTTCTACAAGTTATCCTCTGAACTCCACATGTGCTATGGTACATATGTGTCCAACCCCCCCAACACACACACACACACACACACACACACACACACACACACACACACACACACGTAAACAAACATAGGTAAATAAGTAGAAATTTTTACTTACTTTCTTTTCTCTCTTTCTTTCTTTCCTGAGACCGAGTTTCTTTTCTATGTAGCCCTGGCTGTCCTGGAATTTCCTCTGCAGACCAGGCTGGCCTCAAACTCTCAGAGATCCACCTGCCTCTGCCTCTTGGGTTCTAGGATTAAAGGTGCGTGCCATTGGCTTTCCAAGCTGCAATTTTATTTAAAATTTCAAAGAAATTAATTTGGAAGCACAGTTGTGGGGGGCAGGCTGATAACTGGAGCACTGTGGAGATGGAAGCAAGAAGATCAGAAATTCAGGGCCATCCTTGACTACAAAGTAAGTCTGAAGCCTGCTTGGGCTACAGAAGTCTTTGTCTCAAAAAAAAAGGTGGGCGGGGGGGAGACGCTGGACATGGTCATAAGTGTCCTTATTCTCAGCACACAGGAAACAGAGGCAAGCAGATCTATGTGAGTTGAAGGCCAGCCTGGTCTACATACAGAGTGAGTTCCAGGACTCTCCCTCTCTCCCTCTCCCCCCTCTGTGTGTGTGTGTGTGCGTACTGAAAGAACTGAATCCAGAGGCATTAAGCATGTTAATCAGATGCTATATCACTGAGCTTCATCCTGAGCCCAGGACATGCAATTTGTTCTTATTATTTGAAATGATGTCTTAAAAAAAAAGAAAAAGAAAGTAAGAAAAAAAGTAAGGGAGGGAGGGACAGAAGGAGAGAGACAGAAAGAGAAGGACAGACAGACAGACAATGGTATCCATTCTGTAGCCCAGACTGGCCTGGAACTCACAATGTAGCCAGGATTGGCTTCACATGTGTGCTGATCATCCCGAGGCAGGTAAGCATGGGAATAGCTTAGTACCCCGGGTCCTATTTAGTTTAGGCTATGCATAAGCCTACCTCCTGTAATAGCCAAGTTGGCAACTCAGCTCCTTCAGCCACCCATACTATGCTCAATGCCCATACAACTCCCTCCAGACAATGTACCTAAGGTCCCCAGAACTTCTCAGCCCTCCACGTACATTGGATTCCATGTACATCCCTCTCTAAACAGTATGGATTTCCTTTAAGAGCAATCAAATTTAGACATTCTATATTCAAGTACATTCTCAAAGTATCTGGGTATGAAGAATAGAAAGCCTGAGCCAACTTGCACTGACTTTATAGTAAGGCACACTATGCTGTTCAAGTGAACTTTTTGTATAGTCCTGTTTACTATCATCCCTATGGTTAAGATCAGAGGCATGGTGGGCAGGATATGCACAGTAGGAAAAATGAACACATGACCTATCAGCCGAAGTAGGAAATCACTCAAAGAACTTCCCTTAAGTACCAGCCCCTCTTTCCTTTAGACCCTAGTTGTACTATTGCTTCTATCCAAATAAAGCTATTGTGATGCTTTTGCAAGTCAGTGTGAGCCCTCATTTCCAGTTACTTGGCTAAGAGGCCAAGAGTCTGGAAAGGTTTGGCCCATGCACCAAGCACTAGCTAAGGCTGCTCGCTGATTCAGGTCCTGAGTTTTAGAAGCCACCATGCATGACTCCCAAATACACATAATTTTCAAATGATCCTTTTAAACTTACTTTTTTGGAAAGAGAGGCAGATGGTTCAGTTGGTTGTGCTCACTAGTTTTATGTTAACTTGTCACAAGCTAAAGTCTTCTGAGAAGGGGAGCCTCAATTAAGAAAATGCTTCCTTAAGATCAGGCTGTTAGAAAGCACGTGGGTCATTTTCTTAATTAATGATTGACATGGCATCATTAATAATTAATGATGTATATACCAAGTCCATTGTGCGTGGAGCCTCCCTGGGTTGGTGGTCCTAGGCTCTATAAGAAAAAAGCTGAGCAAGCAGCACCCCTCCGTGACCTCTGCTTCAGCTTCTGTTTCCAGGTTCCTGCCTATTTGAGTTCCTGCGTGGCTTCCCTCAATGGACTGTAATGTGTAAGCCAAATAATCTTTTCACCCAACTTGCTTTGGCCATGCTCCTTCGTCATAGGGATAGTAACTAACTGGGACAGTGGATAAGAGTGTGTTCTGCTCTTGCAGAGGACCTGAATTTGGTTCCAAGCACTCACATCGGTTGGCTCACAGCCACTGGTAACTCCACATCCAGGGATTTGATGCCTTCTGGACTCTGAAGTCACTCGCGTGCCATTCACATGAATACATCCCCCTATACACATAACTATACAATAAAAATAAAATTTAAATTAAACTTTTTTTTGTTTAGCTGACCAACTTCTGCTTTAACTGCACCAGATAAGAGGGCATCTACTGAAATAATATTAGTGAGGCTGGAACAATGGTTCAGTGGTTAAGAGTACCAGCTGCCCCTGCAGAGAACCTGCGTTTAATCCCTCGGACCCACATGGTGCCTCAAAAAATGTCTGTGACTCCAGTCCCAGAGGATCCAGGCCCTCTTCTGGCCACCTTTGACACTGCATATATGTATTCCACACACATTGCTGTTAAAATACCCACACACATTAAAAAAATAATATGATACTAGTAAACATAATTTGCCTCACTATGCAGTTACTCTATGTCCAGGGAAAAGTCTCGAATGCCAATCTAGCAGAAGGACAAGCAGGCTAAGTGAGTGCTCAGGGAATGGTGTTCTCTTCAGTAGAAAGATACACACGACTTTACTCAAAGGCTAGGAAGAGAGGAGGCCGCTGGAGTCAAAGAGGAACCATAAACCCAAGGGATTGTGTAATTATCCGATGACAGAAATCTCTGGAGGGCTGAGGACATAGCTCAGCTGGAAGAATTTGCCGGACATGCATGAAGCCCTGGGTTTAATGCCCAATCGCATAAACTGGCCGTGTGATTTCAGGATTTATAAGCCTGTAATTTCAACACTTAGGAGGTGGAGGCAGTATCTTAGTCAAGGTTTCTATTTCAATGAAGAGACACCATGACCCTGGCAATTTATTTTTTAACATACCCACCACTGTTCCGCCTCCTTCTCCTCTTCCCAGTCATCCCCAGCGTCTCCCCACCCCATCCCCTCAGAGAGGGTAAGGATCCAGGGTGAATCAATGCAGTCTAGCATATCCAGTTGAGGCAAGATGGAGCCCCTCCCCCAGTATCAAGGCTGACCAAGATAGGAAATGAGCTCCAAGAAGCCAGTGCATGCACTAGGAATAAATTTAGGTCCCATTGCCAGTGGCCCATAAACTGCCCATGTCATTCGACTGTCATCCACATTCAGGGGACCTAGTTCAGTCCCATGCAGGTTTCCCGGCTGTCAGTTCAGAGTCAGTGAGCTCCCGATAGCTCAGGTCAGCTGTCTCTGTGGGTTTCCTCATCATGATCTTGATCCCTTTGCTAATATAATCTCTCCTCCCTCTCTTTGACTAGACTGGGAACTTGATCTAGTGCTTAGCTGTAACCTCTGCATCTGACCATGACAATTCCTGTAAAGGAAAACATTTAATTGGGGCCGGTTTATAGACCCAGAGGTTTAGTCCATTATCACCATGGCAGAAGAGATTCTGGGTTTAGCTTGAGCATTTGAAACATTAAAGCCTCCCCCAATGACACACTTCCTCCAATGAGGTCACACCTTCTAATAGTACCACTCATTCAAGCCACCACAGGCAGGAAGAACAGAGGTTCAAAGTCATCCTCGGATACATAGCTAGTCTGAGATTATCTTGAGATACTTGAGATCCTATCTAAAAAATAAAATAAGTGAATATTTGAATATAGAATCTCTTGAAATGTCTGTACAATTGGGCTTAAAGAAGAACCTGAGCTGGGGGCCAAGCTGAGGTATGTTTTTAGCAGCTCATGATGGCTCAGGAGAGCCAACTGTTAAATGTTTAATTTTATGAGCTGATTGTTAAACACAGCCATTATTAAGATTTTAATAATATTGCCTTACAACTAAGTAAAAAGTATTAAAAACAAATACTCAAAGTTTAATAAGTGAATATTTGAAATCCATCACACTAACGCTTACTTTTTATTTTTATTAAGGCAGGGTCTCCTTTATATCAACCAAGTTGGCCTTGAATTAGTTATATAGCCAAGGATGACCTAGAACTTCTGATCCTCTGGATTCTACCTCCAAAGTGTTGTCATTACAGGTATATAGGTATATGCCATCACTCTTGGTTTTATTTGTTGCTGGGGCTCAAATTAAGAGCACTGTGCATGCTAGGCAAGTGCTCTCTCAACTGAGTTACAGCTTAAGTCCATATATTACCATTATTAATTCTCTTGACGTTACTTTGTTTATTGCATTCCAGTGGAGAAAAATACTCCGCAATGGTGTGGCATATATCTGCCCAATTCTGCATTAAATGACATCACACTGTTAGCTAAAAATCAGCTGCTGTAGCCAGAAGTTTCTGGCCTGTCGGCCCAGTTTTGCAGCTGCTTAGCCCCAAATAATCACACAAAGCTTATATTAATTATAAAATGTTTAGTCTGTGACTCAGACTCATTGGTGACTAGGTCTTTCAACTTAACCCATTTTCATTAATCTGCGTATTGCCACACGGCTGCGGCTTAGGTAAGATGTTTCTTTACATCTTACTTCCTTGGGCAGCAGCTCAAAGCATCTCTGTGTGACTCCACTCTCCTTCCCTTTATCTCTGCTTGCATTTCCTGCTTGCCTCTAAAATGGCTTGCCATAGGTAAAAACAGCCTCTTTATTAACCAGTGGTATTCACAGCAGACTGAACGACATGCCACATCCAGCTGTAATGTAAGTCTATTACACTCTGGAGATTAGTAAAAGTCCCAAAACTCATGTTCCTATGTTTATAATCCCAGCTCTCAGAAGCTAGAAGTAAGAGGATCAGAGGTTCAAGGTCAACCTCAGTTATATACAAGGAAGCCTCTGCTTCATGAGACCTTATCTAAAAAACAAGAAACAAGCAAAAACAAACTGCCTTTAATCCCAGTTCTTAGGAGGCACAGGTAGGCAGATCTCTGAGTTTGAGGCCAGCCTGGTCTACATAGCCAGTTCCAGGCTAACCAGGGCTACATAATGAAGCCTTCTCACCCACCCACCCTAAACAAGAAAGAATGAAAAAAAGAAAAAAAATACAATACCTAATAAGCAAGACACTGCATTGATTATAAAACTTAGTAAATAAACCAGGTATGGTGGCACATGACTGCAATCGTAGACTTGGAGTAACACACACACATACACACACATACACACATATACAAACATACATACACACATACACACACACATACACACACATATACAAACATACATATATACATACACACATATACAAACATACACACACATACACACATATATACACACACATACACACATACACACATACACACATATACAAACATACATATATACATACACACATATACACACACACACCTCCCACATATAAGGCTTTGTATATACTACATTCCCAGCCTTAAGTGTTTTTTTAATCAGGAAAATAAATAATAAATACACATATTTGTATATACTAAATTTTCCCTTGAAGAACTGATTTTAGACATTTATCAACGCGTTATGGCCATAATCTCCTTTGTCTGAGGCAAGCATCATGACCGAGAATGATACTGATGTGATGTGGACTGAGCCTCATGCCTGATTCTAAACTCAAGGAATTCTTGAGTTAGGGTGCTGGGTGGCCAG
Organism: Phyllotis vaccarum; assembly: GCA_033318265.1. NCBI lineage: Eukaryota > Metazoa > Chordata > Mammalia > Rodentia > Cricetidae > Phyllotis > Phyllotis vaccarum. The sequence goes on from JARWLC010000012.1 coordinate 74,256,518, forward strand.
AAGGGAAGGCGTTTAGACCAAGCAAAGGCATCCAACTAATCCGGGGAGGTATGCAGAGAAAGAAGACCTATGCAGGTACTCTAGGATGTGTAGGAACAAGCCTTTGGAAAGACAGGCACAAAGGCCCAGTTGTTATAATCAAAATTGAATTACAGAAGTATTCTAGTTTCGTTTTTTTGATAAACACAGCGACCAGAATCAATCTGGGGAGGAAACAGTTTACTTCATCTGACAGCTTTCAGGTCACCTCATCACCGTGGGAAGTCAGATCAAGAACCTGGAGCAGAATCCAGAGTCAGAGGCCATGGAGGAACATTGCTTACTGGCTGGCCTCCCCTGCTCGTTTAACTTTCTTAAAGACCTCAGGACAACTTACCTAGGGACAGAACCGCCCACAGTGGGCTGTACTCTTCCTCATCAATCACTAAGAAAACACCCCATAAATTTGCCCTACAAGATAATCTTCTTCTTGTTGTTATCATTTTGTTTTGTTTTTTTGAGACAGGATTTCTCTTTATAGAGCTGAGTGTCCTGGAACTCACTTTGTAGATGGGGCTGGCCTCAAACAGAGATCTGCCTGTCTCTGCCTCCTGAGTTCTGGGATCGAAGGTGTGTGTCACCAACACCAAGTTGCCTATGAACTAGTCTGAAGTTTCTCAGTTGACATTTTCTCTTCCAAGATGACCCCAGCTTGTGTCAAGTTGATAGAACAAGACAAAAACAAAAACAGAAAAGCACAAGAGGACACTCAACACAACAGCAAAAAGACTTAGTAGCCCCGAGGACAGTGGTCAGTCTCCATCTTGGCTCCTGACAGGAGGGTAGAGAACATGCAGCCCCTGCTTCTGAGGGTTTATTCACACTCCCCCTAAAAGAAAAGTAAGATGTGGGCTGGCAAGACGGCTCCGTGGGTAAGGGTGCTGCCAAGCCTGATGACCTGAGTTTGATCCTTGGAACCTACGAGGTGAATGGAAAGAATGAACTACTGTAAGCTGCCCTCTGACACACCCGAATAAGTAAATAAATGCAAAGATAGTTATATACATATATACCTGAAAACATATTTTTTTTTTTAAGGATGAAAAGTAAGACTTTTTGGGCAGAGGGGCAGGGCTGTGTTCTCCTGAGGACTCTAAGGACCTCGTGAGGCAATATGGCCGAGGCAAAGAATGTCAGGCTGAGAAGACAGTAGAGTGCAGGGTGAATAATCAGGCAGGTTAAGAACAGAATGTATCTTGTGGTTTTGACCTCTGGGGACAGGCTGGTGGTCAAGATCACTGCTTACCAGGGTAGGGTAGGATGTGTGGAGGGTATTCTCTCTTTGTGGGAGGTTTATAGGAACAGGCTTGGAAGGACACCGCTAGATGCAAGATTTCTGTTCTAACTGAATGTGTGAGCAGCAGGCTATGCTCTGAATTCTGTGACCAGAGCTGCTGAATAACCATGATGGTGATTATGGTTGGTTGTGAGTAAGCCGGCTGCTGCCTAGCATCATGCACTTCGGGTTATGGGTGGAGAGCATTGATCATTGTAGGCTTGCATGCCCCCAAGTGGTCCACTGTGGGTACTGCTAATAGCACTGTGGCTGTTGAGTAAGTAGGGGGTAGGATTGGGGTTGTTCTTGTTTCCTGCTGTCCAGAGACCACTTTTTTTTTTTTTTTAATAGCAGTCTTATTGCAATATAGTCATCAAACAGTAAAATGCACGTATCTTTTTGTTTGAGTCAGATTTACATATAGTCTGGCTAGGCTACAGCCAAAGATGGCCCCTGATTCTCCTCTCTTTACCTCTGAGTGCTGGGATTACTACTATGCCTGGTTTCTACAGTGCAGGAGATAGAACTTGGGGCCTCATGATAAGGAAAGGGCTATGCTAAGTGAGCCACACTCCCAGTTTTTCCTTCCTTCCTTCCTTCCTTCCTTCCTTCCTTCCTTCCTTCCTTCCTTCCTCCCTCCCTCCCTCCCTCCCTCCCTCCCTCCCTCCCTCCCTCCCTCCCTTCCTTCCTTCCTTCCTTCCTTCCTTCCTTCCTTTTTGAAGCAAGGTCTCATATGTAACCTAGGTTGTTCTGGAACTTGCAATCTTCTGGCTTCAGCCTCTCAAATGTCTGGGATTGTAAGTGTCTACCATTGGATTCAGCCTCACTTACTCAGACTTGCCCCCCCCCCTTTCAGTGCTACATGGAACCCTGGACCTGACACATGCTAGACAAGTGCCCTGTCACTAAGCTTCATCCCTTGCCCCTTTATTTATTTTTGTGATTTGGCTGATTTTGTCCAACTTGGTTTTGTAATTTTATGTCAGTTGTTTATTGAATTCTATTGTTCAATAACATGATTATTTTATTTTATTATTTATTTGTATTTTGAGACATGGTTTCTCTGTGTAGCCCTGGCTGTCTTGGAATTCACTCTATAGACCAGGCTGACCTCAGAACTCAGAAATCCTTCTGCCTCTGCCTCCCAAGTGCTGGGATTGAAGGTGCATGCCACCACAGCCCTATTTTTATTTTTGAGACAGTGTTTTCACTATGCATCCCTTGATGACCTGAAACTCACTATGTAGACCAGAATAGCCTTGAATTTACAGAGATCCACCTTTCTTTGACTCCCTAGTCCTGGGATTAAAGTGGGGAACCCCATGTCTGGCCTCTATTTTATTTATTGATGTAGATTTGTTTATTTTATGTATGTGAGTGTTTTGCCTTAGTGTATGTATATATACAGTACGCGTGCCTGATGCCTGCAGAGGTCAGAATAAGGCATCAGATGCATTGGAGCTGGAGTTATGGATGGTCGTGATCACCACACGGTGCTGGGAATTGAAGCCAGGTTCTTGACAAAAGCAAAAGCCCATATTTTAATTAATATATGACAATTTTTCTCTTCTGTTGATAGTTGTTTCTGGTTTTTAAATACTATTTAAAATGTTGCAATGATTAGTAATCATTTTGTCTATATTTTTATTTCTTGTGGTAGATTTACTAGATCAAATGGTTTCCTTCGTTCGTTCCTTCCTCCCCCCCTTTTCCTCCTTTTTTCTTCCTTTCTTGAGACAGGCTCTTCCTATAGAGGTCAGACAGGCCTCAAACGGACAGTCCTGCCTTGGTTTCCAAATATTGGAATTACAGGTGTACAGCACCATTTCTGACTGTATGTTAATTTTTTTGGGTAGGCTGGGAGGGTAGCTTCATGATAAAGTAATACACAAGATCCTGGATAAGATCCCTAGCACTGCAAAAAAAAAATTAAATTTAAGGAATAGTGAAACCATTTTCCAAAGTGGTGGCACCAGCTACACTCTTGTGTACACTACATTAGTGTGGTTGCTCCATCCCCCACGAGAACTTACATGATTTTAAGTTAGTGCCATGAGTGTGAGTTAGCATTTACCCAATGACTGATTATGTTGGGCATGTACTTATAATTATTGGTCATTCATATATCTTCTTTAGAAAGATTTTTACTCAGATTACTTGGGTTATTTGTTTCTAATACCCCTTTTCTGGGGATTTAATTCAAGGCCTTGAATATGCCAGGCAAGCTCTCTATCGCTGACAGACATCTCCAGCTTTATTTGCTTGTTTGTCATGAGACAGATTTTATGTCGTCTAGCCTAGGACATGCTATGTAGTGTTGAAGATGATCATCACTTTCTGATTGACTCGTTACCACCTCTCAAGTGTTAGAATTGAAGGCCTAGACCACCACACCTAGTTTTATGCAGTGTTGGTAATTGACTTAAAGGCCTTGGGTTACCTAGGCAACATCCTGAGGCCCCTCATTTGCCCATTTTAATTAATTAACCACCTAATTTATTAGGGTACTGGAAATTAAACCTAGGACCTTGTGTATACTATACAGTTGCTTTACCACTGAGCTATATTACCAGCCCTCTTTTTCACTTTTTAAAGACATTTAAAGATTTATTTATTTTATTTTATGTGAATGAGTGTTTTTGCCTGCATTTATGTATATGAACCATATGCATGCTGGTGCCCCCAGAAGTCAGAGGTCAGAAGGTGGCCTAGGATTTCCTGGAACTGGAATTATGGATAGTTGTAAATCACCATGTGAGTGCTGGGAACCAAACCTGAGTCCTCTACAAGAACAATGAAGTGCTCTAAGCTGGGCCAGTTCTCCAGCCCACCTCTTTTTACTTTCTATTTGAGACAGGATCTGATTAAGCTGCTCAGATTGGCCTTGAATTCACTGTGTTGCTTCGGCCTTACACTTCTGATTTCCTACCTGAGCCTCCTTAGTATCTTGGATCGAAAGCCTGTGCTATTAGGCCTAGCTTGATATTATTATTATTTTGACAGGGTCTCACTTGGATGTCTTGGAGCTCACTGCATAAACCAGGCTGACCTTAAACTCTCTCAGATCCGCTTGCCTCTGTTTCCTGATGGCTGGGACTAAAGGTGTGTGCCACAACCCCCTGCTCTTGGCTCACCCATTTTAAGTAGGTCGTTAGCTTTTTTTGTGATAGGGCTGTAAGATTTCTCCATAAATCTGGGCACAAGTCTCTTATTAGATACAGGATTTGTGGATACCTTCTCACATTCTGTGGGTTGTATTGGGTGCTGTCAGATGAGGAGGAAGGCAAACACAAAGATGTATCAACATGGAGAGAAGCCCAGAGAAATCCAGGGAGTGCTCTGAGCCCTGGCAGTGCCAACCACTTAGTGAAAAACCTGGATGAAATGACCTGATGTCTAGGTTCTGAAGCAGGGATGTTTGACCTGGTTTCTTGGTTCTGAGCAATCAGGATTGCTTTATAAGTGCCAGAGGCTTGGCATTTCATAAGACCAGAGCATGGACTGGTATAATGAGAGCAAGAGACCTTCTCCAATGGAAAGGAAACTCCATTGCCGGACATGGTGGTATGTGTCTGTAACCACAGCCCTTTGGAGGGTGAAGCAGAGAATCAATAATCCAAAGCCACCTTGGGCTAAATAGCACCATTCTTTCAAAATGTGAAAACCAGAGCTGGAAATATGACTCAGTACTGCTCTTACAGAGAACCTGAGTTGAGTTCCCACACCATAAATGTTGGGGAGTTTATGATGACCTTGATTCTGGCAATCTGACACTCTCTTTTAGCCTCCATGAACACTGAATTCACCTGTACAAACCTATTCATAGACAGACACACACACATCAAAATAAAGGGAGGCATAGCAGCACACACCTTTAATCCCACTCGGCAGAGGCAGAGGCAGGTAGATTTCTGTGAGTGAGAGGCTATCCTGGTCTACATAATGAGTTCCAGACTGTCCAGCACTATATTGACTCAAAACCACCACCAAAACCAAAACAACAACCCAAACTAAGTCAAACCAAACCAAACATAAAAAAACAAATATATAGAAAAAAATAAATAATATAGAAAAATGTAAACCCCACTAAAACCTCAAACAAACAAAACACCCAAACACACACACACACACACACACACACACACACACACACACACACACACACTGGAGAATGGAGACTCCAGGGACCTACCACTGAGCTACATCTCCAATCCTTGAATACTCCTTTGGTGGGATGCCCAAATTGTCTTCTGTACTGGAGACCCCATCAGGATCAAACTCTGGTTACCTACATTAGTAACATGCTCGCTATTGTTCCCTACATTTTCCCCTTCATCTCCTAGTCTTGTTTAAGGCAGATCATTGTATTTAGTCCCCTTCTACAGAGTCTGCCTCTGGGAACACCCAGCCTCTTAGTTTCTTTTCCTGTTATGTGAAAAATACCATGACAGAAGCAATTTAATGGAGACAGTTATTCACACTACACTCAAGAGTAGGAAGCAACAAACTAATGCATGTATGCTCCTGCTTGGCTGCCTCTCTCCACTCATACAGTTCAGGATCCCTTGCTTAGGGAATAGTGCCATAGTGTATGTTCTGGGTCTTCCCACTTCAATTAACAAAGTCAAGATACTCCTTATGGTCCCCTCCATGGATGGGACCATAGACTAACCTAATCTAGACAACTATTCATTGTAACTCCCTTCTTGGGTGATTCTAGACCATGTCCAGTTGAAAGTTAAAATTAACTATTACACCCAGACTAAAGATAATGGATCTGAGGGCCAGAGAGATGTCTCGGAGGTTAAGAGCATTGGTTACTTTTCCAGAGGACCCTGGTTTAAATCTCAGCATTCACGTATCGGCTCACAACCATCTGTAACTCTAGTTTCAAGGGACCTGATGTTTTCTTCTGGTCTCCGATGGCACCAGGCACACGTGTGGTACACACATATACACTCAGGAAAAACACACGGACACATACAATAAAATAATTAGATCTAAAGAAAGATAACGGATCATCAGCTTCTTAGATTGATCCATTCGGTTTCCTTGGGTTGACTGATTACATCTCTGATGCTTGCTTCATCTATAAATCTAGATAATAGTGGTTGCTTCGTAAGATAGCCATAAGACTTAGCATCTCCTTTGATGAATAAAAGTTTTAGTAAATGCTGAAGTTCTCGTTTGTTTATTGACCTTGAGATAATGTCTGGACATGTCTCACTTGGCCATAGTTAGACAGGGAACACAAGCAGCTCAGAACTGGCCCTGTGGGTAACTGACTAGATTACTTCTTCCAGTCATTTATAACTCTCTACAATGGGATTAAGCACTGCCATTTGTCACCCGACTTTCCTCATCATTCTATATGGGGAAACATTCCTCTCTGGACCTATTTTGGGTTTAACTATATGGCATGCTTTGAGTAAAGGCAAGGGGGCAGAGGTGCCATTCCTTAACCTTGAAATGTTAATGTTACTACATGGTTTGTCTCAGGCTCTCCCACTCTACCCATAAGAAACACACATCCCCATTGCTGGTACACAGTAGGAGTTAAGTAATCATTGAATGCTTATCATGTAACAGACATTGTCTCATATGTAACGTTATGTTGACATGTGTGTAATGATTAGTGTTAATATCAATTTGATAGAACCAAGATTTCCTTGGGAAATGTCACGCCTGTGAGGAATTACCTTCTTTAAAAATATTTATCTCTGTTATTTTTATTTACATGTGTCATGACCTGCATAGCTTGAAGACTGACCTAACTGGGTCTCTGGAGAATGAAGAGATGACAGACACTCACAGAGAAGTTGGGATTGGTAGGCTGTGCACACCAACAATTGCCTAGAAATTCAGCACATTTATTACATGCAGCAAGTGAAGAGGAAGCTGCTGTTGGTTGGATTTTTTCTTTTTTGGGGGGCCCACCACCCAACTCGGAGGCTTATTTTTACTTACAAATGCCTGGCCTTAGCTTGGCTTGTTTCTTGTCAAGTTTTCTTAAATTAGCCTGTCTACCTTTTGCTCTGTGTTTTTCCTTTTTCTATTTCGGTGTATCTTTCTTTCTTACTTTGTTGCTGGTTGTGTAGCTGGGTGACTGGGTGGCCCCTTGTGTCTTCCTCTCCTTGTTTCTTGCTCTTTTTCTTTTCTCCCAGGTTTCTCCTTCTGTTTATCCCCTCTGTCTGCCTGCCCCACCTGTTTCTCTCTCCTGCCTCACTATTGGCCATTTAGCTCTTTATTAGACCATCAGGTGTTTTAGACAGTCAAGTAACACAGCTTCACTGAGTTAAACAAATGTACCACAAACAAAAGCAACACACCTTAAAATAAAATTTCACAGCAGGAGGCTGATTACCTAACCTCTGTGGGGTCTAGGAGATCTCTGTAGGGGAGCAGTCTCAGACTACAGTCAATCTGGAGGAGGAAGCTGATGTTAATAAGCAGCTGCTCCAAGCCTATTATCTTGATTTTCCTGCCATGATGGAAGGTATCTTTGAACTGTGATCCAGAATTCAGTTCTTTTCTCTCAGGAATGGCTTTTGTCAGAGTATAAACACACACACACACACACACACACACACACACACACACACACACTTTTTAAAATGTGTGCGGGTGTTTTACCTGCATGTATGTCGGTGTACCACATACTTGCGTAGTACCCACCGAGTCCAGAGGAGAGCATCAGATCTCTTGGAACTGGAGTTACAGATGGTTGTAAGTCACTATATGAATGCTGGACTTAAACATTGGTCCTCTGGAAGAGCAGCCAATGCTCTTAACCACTAGGACATCTCTCTAGCACTTGTCAGAATATTTTTGAAAATTTATTTATTTGTGTGTGTGTTCAAGCATATGCATGTGTTTGCCACTTTTGGGAGGAAGTTATCTTCTTCTACCCTGTGGGTTCTGGGCATTGAATTCAGGACCTCAGGCTTGGTGGCAAGGTTCCTTCCTGGCTGCTCCATCTCTCTTGTTCTTGATGAGTATTTTATCACACCAACAGCAAAGAAACTAAAACAGTGTGCTAACTCATTTTATCTCTACAAAACCCCGAAGTGTGGGTCCTGTGATATTACCCCTATTTCACACATGCAGATAGTTGCAGGCCACTGAGGATGGTCATTTTGCTCCCGTTTACACTGTGGGATGGGTCAATTTATCTTTCCTGTCCATCTTCTTAACCACTGCCCCATGATGCTTCTTCTAGTGCTTCTTTAAACCTTTGTTTAAATGACAGTCACCACTACACCACTATTGCCCTCCCTTCTTGTAAGTGCAGAGGGTGCAATGTTTTGGGACAAAAACAGTCTTCTGACTTTTTTTTTTAATTTTATTTTGTCTTGGTTATTCTTTATAACTCATTTTTCTTTTTCTTCTTTTAAAAAAATTTATTTATTCATTTATTTGTTCTGAATCTTGCTGCAGTTTTCCCTCCTTCTTCTCCTTCCAGTCCCCCGACTTCCTCCAAGTCTCTGTCCCTCCTCATCCGTTTCTGTTTAGGAAAGGGCAGTCTTCCCATGAGTGTCTACAAAACACAGTATAGCAAATTGCAGTAAGACTAAGAACCTCCCCATGTATTAAGCCTGGGCAAGGCAACCTAGTATGAGGAATTGGGTCCCAAAAGCTGCTAAGAGTCAATGACAACCCTGCTCCCACTGTTAGGAGTCCCACAAGAAGACTAAGCTACACGACTGTCATTTATATATATATGGCCTAGGTCAGGCTCCTAGCTGCCAGTTCCGTCACTGTGAGGCCCTATAAGCCCAGGTTAGTTGATTCTATACATTTTCTTGTGGTGTCCTTGACCCCTCTGGCCCCTACAATCCTTTCTCCCTATCTTCTGCAGGACTCCAGGAACTCCACCTAATGTTTGGCTGTGCCTGTTTCCATCAGTTGCTGGATGAAGCCTCTCTGATGACAACTGGGCTAAGCACCAGTCTGGTCATAGGAAATAGTCCAGGCTATGTATCTGATATTACTAGAAGTCTTAGCTGGGGTCATCTTTGTAGATTCCTGGGAGATTGCCTTTTGGCAGGTTTTTACCCGTTCCTTAAATCCCTTCTCCTACTTACTTTTTCTGCCCAAAGTTCCACCTATACCTCCTCTCTTGATATTGGCTGTTCAGCTTTTGATTAGACCAATCAGGCAGGCAAGGTAAAACAGCAACAAATCTTTACATAGTTAAACAAATGTAACACATCTTTACATAGTTAAACAAATGTAACACATCTTTACATAATTAAGCAATCTTCTTGCAACATATTTATGATTAGTGTAGTTATTATTCCTGAACATGAATATCTTCCCTGTAGGGCTCAGATGAACCACAAGTTATCTTTTACAAATTCTATGTGGATTCCAGATCTTTCTCCTGAGGGAGCACCACTGTATCATCTCTGTAAGCCCTCCCCTTTTGTCCAAGTGGTCTCTCTCAGGCACCACAAGTTTATTAGTTCTCCCCACAGCTTTGAAAACCAGCATAAACTTGCTTCGTCCCAGGGATACACAGCGGTGCTGTAATATATAATACACTGATAAATTGTCACGTGCTGTTGAACTTTATTGAGGAACTGGCAGCAGGATATACCCCTCCTGCCCCCAGAGCATTTCTGATCCAAGCAATTTTAGATAAAGTGTCTTCCAAAGCCCCTTGTCTGGGTCGGGCTGGCCCCTGCTTCTGTAACAGGGAGAAAGAAAAGCAAGCAACCCATGAGTAAAAACATTGTGCTCTTGAGAACAGTTGGAAGGTAACCCTTCTGCATGTACCTATTGTTTATCCCAGTATAAATCTGCCTACAATGTGAACAGGAAGCAGAAAGCTCTTGGATGGAGACACCGTCAGTAGGGGAAGCGACGGCATGACTGTCCCCCCTCCCCACCAGGTCTCTGCTAGACACTGTCAGCACGTGATCTGATGATCTTTACTCTCAATTGCCTACTTGCCATTTCTTCTTTTACTTTTGTTGCTACCTGCTTGATAGACCCATCACTTGGAACCGAAGGTACAGGGACTGGAGTGATGGTTCAGTGGTTAAGAGCACTGGCTGCTCTTCCAGAGGGACTCAAGTTCAATTCCAGGCACCCTAATGGGAGATTGCAACCATTTCCAGTCCCAAGGGATGTTGAATCTTTTTCTGACTTCGACAGCTACTGCATGTATATGGTGCACAGACATACATGCAGGCAAAACACCCGTATACATAAAATAATATCAATTAAAAATTAAAAAGAAACTGAAAATATGGCTATTGTAGAACATTCTCTGGACTATACAGAATAGGGGATCATGTGTGTAAGTTGAGGACAGAACTAAAAGAGAACCCAGTTGTCTGTCTGTAACCCAGGATTCTTCTTCCTTCTGGTTTTCCTGGTGACTCATGTTCTTCCTGCCCCCACCCCAGCCCTTCTCTTCTGTACTTGCTCCGCTCTCCTCTTCACCCCTCCCCTTCATGCCAGCTGTGGGAGTGAGGCCCCAGCTCTGGCAGCCTAGAGCCCAGACAATGGGCCCTTATTCTGGGCAAAGAATCCCTGCAGTGTATCCCACCCACGGAAGCCCTCTTCCAGGCCCAGGGTGGTGTGGGTGAGGGGCAGAAGCAATTGGTTGGCAGGACTGGGAATGGCCCTGGTTATGGAGAACCCACAGGAGTTTACTACGTAAACATCACTCACAATAACCGCCTGTCTTCCTTCTCCCAGGTCCATGTCTCCAAACAGACTCAGAGCCACCCAAGTTCTGCGCTCCTGAGCACTTACCTTGGTCCTTTCTCATTCTTGCTCTTCACATCCGTATATTATTATCTCCCCTTTCTTCTGTCTTTTTTTCAAAGCTGTTTCCTACCTTTCTATCCTTTTAGTTAATTGATTTATTTTGAGACAGTAGCTCACTGTGTATCTCTGGTAGCCTGGAATTTGCTTCATAGATAGAACTGGCTTTGAACTTCATTGATTCCCATTGCTTGTGTCTTACAAGGGCTAGGATTATAGGTGTTTATCAACACACCTGCTTCCTTCCTTCCTTCCTTCCTTCCTTCCTTCCTTCCTTCCTTCCTCCCTCCCTCCCTTCCTTCCTTCCTTCCTTCTTTCCTTCCTTCCTTCCTCCAACTGTCCTGGAACCCACTATGTAGATTAGGCTGCCCTCATGTCTCTCGCTCTCAAATGCTGGGGTTAAAAGCATCCATCACCATGTCCAGCTCTATCACTACTTCTTATTTCATTAAGCTATCTAGTTCTTTTTTTAAAAAGATGTATTTTATGAATGTTTTGCCTGCATCCATATGTGTGTACCCCGTGCATGCCTGTTGGATCACCTGGGACGGGGGTTAAGTGCTGCCCTATAAGTGCTGGGAGTCAAACCTTTGCAAGAGCCCAAGTACACTTTAACTACTGAGCCATCTCTCCAGTCCTTCAAGCTGTTTCTTAGTCCTTCCTAGTACATCCCAGAAGCCCGAGTTGGCATGGGGGTTATTCTCCGGCTTTGCAGATTTGGAAGCTGAGCCATTGGTTGTTGGCACCAGGCTTCCATCTCTGGGCTTCTTTTTATACTATGCTCTTGTCCCCCAAGGTGCCCACCTACAACCTGAACAAGGCATGGCCGAGGATATAGTACCGTGGACAGCTCCTGCAAGGTGAGGGGGGCGGGCGGAGGGGGAGGGCGATACGACTGCGCCTTTCTTCTCGCGAGCGCCAGTGGAATGGGCTTAGGAGCCGCGTGGGAGTCTCGCGAGAGTGGTTGCAGCAGGCAGAGCGGCGCGGGAGCGCGCAGGGCCCGCCTCGGACGCGCGTGCACGCTCCCCGCCCCCAATCCGGGAGCCGCTGGCGGCAGGCTCCGCGCCTCATCGCTGGGTATAGTGCAGCTCAGAGCCGTGCAGCGCGACTGTCTTTCTGCAGCTGAGTGGTCGGGGCAGGTGAGTCCTGGGCCTGGAGACCCTAGGAGGGCTCTGTAAGGAAGCTGCAAGCTGGGTTGGAGAAGCGTCAGCGGCTCTAGTTTCCTGCCTTCAAAACGCCCCTTTGCATTTGAGGGGTCAGGCCGAGGTGCTGGAGAAGTGGGGAGTCGAGGTGACCTTACCTGTTCTGGGCTGTGAAGAGCTCCCTGAGCATCCCTAAACCCTCCTCCCCAACCCGTTTCCTCACCCTCTATCTCCGCATAGGGTGTCCGGGATTTGGGTGACGTCAGACCCTAGAATGCTGGAGCCTGAGCCTGGGCCCTCCACCCCACAACCCTCTAGTTCCACCTGGCATTCCCTGGAAACCGGCCTCCTCCTTTTGGGATGGCGCATGCGGCCAGGAATGGGGACGACCGGAATCTGGTGACTGTGGAATCACTAAAGGCGCCTGCAGGTGGACTCAAGTTGTACTCAGCCTTGGGCGCCGACCTTTGTACGGCAGGTCTAAGCAGCCTGGTTTTCGGAGGAGGGGGGATGGGTGCACTGGTTAGGGCCCGGATACTATCTGGTTTTTGGGTAGTGGGGTAGGGGTGCTGGCTGCGCATCCAGTGTTGTCACCAGTCGGTCACGAGGAAGGAGGGGAAAAGTGTAGGAACCAATCAATCTCTGTCCTTGCCTTGGGGTTCTCCTGATCTGAATGCCGGGGAGAGTCCAAACCAGGACTGAGAATTAGCTGTCAAAGGCCTCTTAACCCTGCGGTGTCCCAGCTTGAGGTCAGCAAAAGCCTATCTAGACAGGAGACATATAGGGGCAGGAGCTGTCAGTAGGAGCTGGGATTTGGAAGGAGGCAGAGGCAAGAGAGGGCATCTCTGGGTGGTGGTACAGGCAAAGCCCAGAGGTGGGAATGAGTACAGCTGCTCCACCCAGCCTGTCTGTGGTGTGTCTGGGACGCGGGTGGTCTAGAGAAATTTGCAACCTGTGCTTTACCCATTGTATCTTTTTCATCAGGACTGTGAAAGAGGGAGATGATTCTGGCAGGGGCACAATTGGCAGAGAGATTTTGCTTGGGGTTGCTAGTTTAGGTTTCGTAGGAACTTGGAAAGATAGGGAGGCAACTCTTTCGCTGAGAGAGGACTTCCCATATCATGAGTGGGCCATAGAAAATGGGATGCTAGTGGAGGGGAATTCTCTATTTGGAATCCTGGGCTTTGTGGCACTTACTTTTTTAAGTTTTGTTGTTGTTAATTAACATTTACTTTTTATGTATGGGCGTTTTGCCTGCATGTATGTTCTCTGTGTGTAGCATGTATGTTCTCTGTGTGTATTCAGTGTCCTCAGAAGCTACAGGACAGCATTGGATCCCCTGGGACAAGAGTTACATACAGTTGTGATGTGAGCTGCCCATGGGCACTGGGGATTGAACCTGAGTCCTCTGGAAGAGCAGCCAGTGGTCTTAACTGCTGGGCCATCTCTCTAGCCCCTCTCTGGCTGGTTACCACTGAACAGTTTGATTTCTTTCTCTGTGTGCCTTTCTTCTAACCCTTAGTCTAGGGCAAAATAATTGGACTAAGTAGTGACCTCCCTTGAGGAGGTGCTTTGTTCTTTTTTTTAGAAGAACCCCCTGGATTCTTTCTTTTCCCTGTTCTTTTTTCCCCCCTGTCTTTTTGGCCTTCTCCCCACCGGATTTCCTCTCGAGGCTACACTTCCTGACTTGCTGTCGGTCTGGAGTCTGAAAGTTTCCTGAAGGAAGTGTGATGCAGCTGGGTTAACAGAAGTGCTGGCCTTAGCCTGTTTAGGGGAAGGCATTAATCTTCCTGCTCCCATACTTTGGGAGGCTATCCAAGTCTTAACTACCAAGTCTGGGTTGACTGTGCTCTGTGTGGGTCTTTCTGCAACCTTCTCTCCAGCATGGACCTGCCCTTCCCCACTGCAGGAACTGTTCCCATGAACTTCATACTAAGGAGTGGCAACAAATTACTGTCTGGGTTCAATCTCCAGATCGTATGAAACTCTGTAGGATGGAGCATGTCTGAAATTCCACAGTTGGGAGGCTGAGGCAGGGGGATTGCTGGGAGTTTAAGGTCAGCCTGGGCTACTGAGCAAGGCGTTGTGTCAAAACAAAACAACCCTCATCTGTGAGAGATGGAAGAGACTGATGAGTGAGCCAAGCACCCAGTGATGCTTTAGAATTTATTATGCAATGGTGCTGAGCAGGAATGTCTAGGAAGACTTCACAGAAGAGGTGTGAGAAGAGATAGGGTTAGAGAAGGTCATGGGGCTGCTGGCTTGGGGGTCACTGAGGTGACTAGATATGATAAAGTTTGGTTGGCCTGTGGGAGAGCAACAGAGTATTGGGGAGTGGGTATTTGTAGCTGATAAAGCTTTGGATGCCAGGTACAGGATCTGTAGGGAGCTCCCACAGCGTGACCAGCAGTATGGTAGTATGGCCAGGAGAGGGCTGGTTTTTGAGGGTGATTCACAGTTTGGGGGCTTCAGGACTACAGGTAGGATTAGATAGACTACAGATACGGATAAGGGGGTCAGAGGTAGAGCAGGAAGTAGAAACTTCCGTTTTAGCCAATAGGCTGTGGGCAAATAGAAGAATGATTCTCACTGGAGGAACAAATTGCTACTTCTCCATGTAAGAATTTTGTTTACAAAAGGCAGCCTGACCTAAGGACAAAGAACCCTGAAGACTTCCTTTTTGTGATTCTAGCCTCCTGTAATCCTTCTAAGCCCTAAATTACCTCTGCCTTTACCTTCAGCAACAAACCAGACTTCTGCCCTGGGTCATTCCCATGTGACTTTTGGACTTCTCTGTCACTGTGGGCTCGCTTTTGAGAAACAGCATGGGGTCTGTGATAAGGGTCAGGATGGAGCCAGAATTAGGGGAACATCCTTTCTTAAGGCTCCTACAATTTAGTTTTTACCTCCCTTTCCTGCTTGTCTTCCTCCTCTTATTTATTTATTTTCTGGAGGACTTTATTGTGGAAGCAGGTCCTTATTCCGTAAGTTTGGGGAAGGCAGTGCCTGCTTCAGCCCTCGTCAGGGCTGAATCTTGTGATCATTGGCATATGGTCGCCTATATGGTTTTGAATTCTTCCCCGACCTTAGGGACTTACCTGCTGTGGTTTTCAGGGCTAGAGATGGGACCCACTGCCTTCTAACATCTCTATCTGCTCTATTGCATGAGCAGTGCCCCTCAGTGTCCTTGGGCTCCATGCCCTCACTCACTGGACCATCTTGCCTATGTGCCCTACCCAGAAGCAGACTCCAGTTCTGGATTCTATTCTCAGGATGGGGAAGACTTCTGGAGACCATGGGACCAGGGCAGTATGACTCTGCTTCCACCAATCTCGTGTTCTAGCCACCACCCTGTGTCATCTAAAGAGCTTAGAAACTCTTTTCTTGTTCTCATTTGCTCTGCAGCCCGTTTCATGGGAGGAATATTCTAACCTGGACTGTTTTCCCAAAGTCACGCAGAGGGTGATCAGGGTGTGCTAAGGGAGGCAGGAGCCATACTGTATTCTTGCCCCTCCCCCATCCACATGTTTATATATATATATATATATATATATATGATCTTTAACAGTTTATTTTTATTTTATGTATATGAGTGCTGTCTGCATATGTATCTATGTACCATATACATGCCTGGTACCTTGGGAGGCCAGAAGAGGGTGTTGAGTCCTCTAAACTGGAGTTAGAGATGGTTGTGAGCTGCCATGTGTATGCTGGGGATTGAATTTGGTTCTCTGGAAGAGCAGCCAGTGCTCCCAACATTTGTACCATCTCTCCAGCCCTTTATTTTGCTCTTCCTTCTCCTCCTCTCCCCCCCCCCCCTTATTTTGAGACAGGGTCTCATCATGTACCCCAGGCTGTTGTCCTTCCTCAGCTCTCAAGTGATGGGATTAAAAAACGTGATATCACACTGGACACTTTTCGTGCCTTTGTCTCTCTGCTCGTCCCCTCTTCCCCTTTCTCTCTTTGTTTTTTCGAGATGGGGTTTCCCTGTGTAGCTCTGGCTGTCCTGGAACTCACTCTGCAGACCAGCTGGCCTTAAACTCACAGAGATCAGAGGCAGTGATTAAAGGCTTGCACCCCCACCTTCATGCATCTCTTGTGGAAAGGCCTGCGCATACTATGGATACCACCTTGTGTCTCCTACAGTACCGATTCTCTACTGCTTTCTTTGATATCTCTTCCTCTTGGTTTGTAAATGTAAAGTTTCCCAACATGGAAAAAAGCTTTCTAGCCCATTGTCATATTTGTTGTAGTTTTATTCATTTATTGAGACAAGGTCTCACACTGTAGCCTAGGCTGAATTTAGACTCCTTTTTTTTTTTTTTTTTTTTAAATACAGGTGATGGGGGGTTACAGGGATGGTCTCATGTAGCCCAGGATGGCCTGTTACTTACTAAGCATCTGATAATGACCTATAACCGATCCTCTTGCCTCTGTTTCCTAAGTGTTGAAACTGCAGGTGTGTTCCAGCACACCCATTTTGTAGGGTGTTGGAGATTGAACTCTGGACCTTGTGCATGCAGACAGAGAGCTCCAGCTCCAGCCCTTGTCTTGTTTGGTTTTGATAGGGGATCTTGCTCTGTACCCCAGGCTGGCCTTCTGGTTTCTTCTCCCAAGTGCTGCTGTGATAGGCATGCACCATTAAGCCTGGATTTTTAGAAAGATTTTACTTTTGATCATGTGCAGGTGCCTGTGGAGGTCAGAGGTGTTGGATCCCCTAGAACTGGGGTTATTGGTCATGAGCCGTATTGTGTGCTCTTAGCCACTAAGCCACCCCATCCGAGGATAGACTTATTTCTTATTCTCACTCATATTTTCCGAGTTTCCTGGCATCGTGGCTTTTACTCTGCCACTTCCTTGAAGCTGTGACCTTCTGACTGTTATGTCAGCCCATGTCACACCTGACTGCTCCATGGCCATGGCATTGTTGACCTAGTTGGCCAGTCATCAAAAAGATTAAGATAGATCTGTACTCATTAATGGGAAAGTTTTTCTTTCCTTCTTTATGTTATAGGTTGAACCAGCTGTGAGGTCTGTATGGACAGTGGTGCATCTTGGGTGTTTTGCCCGCTTGTCTATGTTCAATGGCTGAAGAAGAGAGTTCGAAATCCTTGGCTTCTGCATTGTTCCTTTGTTGTTATTGTTTGTTTGTTTTTTGAGACAGATACTCTCTATGAAACCCCATCTGACCAGAACTCACTATATAGACAGACAAGCTGTCCTTGAACTCACAGAGATCTGCTTGTTTCTGCCTCCCTAGTGCTGGAGTTAAAGGTATATACACCATGCTCAGCTTCTGCATTATTTGTGCATGCTCGTTCTCTCTCTCTCTTTCTCTCCCTCTCTCTCCCTCTCTTCCTCTCTCTCTTCTCTTTCTCTGTCTCTCTTCCTTTCCTTTTGAGGCAGTGTCTTGCTTCTTAGTTCCTGCTGTCCAGGCTGAACCTGAACTCAGGGCCACGTGCTTCATCCTCCCTCCCAACTGCTGGGGTTACAGGTGTGAGCTTCTTACAATTTTATTTTTTGAAAGATTTATTTTATGTTTTTTCAATTATGTGTGCATGTGTGTCTGTGCATGGATATATGAATGTGAGCATAGTATATATGAACAACAGTATATATATTCAGCAAGCTGTCATGTTTTATACATATACATATATTTATACGTATATACACACACATAGAATAATAATTGGAGAAAAAGAATGAATATGAGGGGGCATGGGAGAAAAGGGTATAATGTAAACACAGTACTCATATATAGAATTCTCAATATATATTTTACCCCAGCCTGTGGTGGTGCATGCCTTTAATCTTAACCCTTAAGAAGCAGAGAAAAGCATTTCAAGGCTAGCCTCGTCTACATATTGATTCTAGACTAGCCCGGGCTGCATAGTAAGACTCCGTCTAAAATAATTAAATTTATTCATTTGTGTGTGTGTGTGGCGGGCATCTTTGTGCTTATGCCTTGGCTCATGTGTTGAGGTTGGAAGACAGCTTGAGGGCGTCTGATCTCTCCTTGTGGGCCTGGGGGATTGAACTCAAATCATCAGGCTTGGTGGCAAGCATCCTCATCCTCTGAGCCATCTCCGTGCCTCTGAATATTGTTCTTTTCGTTTCCATTTTGGTTTTTGGGACAGGGCCTCCTGGAGCCCAGTGATGTAGCCAGGGAGACCTTATGTTTGTTCCTCCTGTTTCTACCACAAAGAGCCGGGGTTAAAGGTGAGCACCGCTTCCCTGTGTTTTCAGTGTGAGGGGTTTCTCTTTGAATGTGCGTGTGCGCAGAGACCCAGAGGTTGATGTCCCCCTCATTTCCTCTCTACTTAAGGCAGGGCCTTACCAATCTGACTAGGATAGTTAGTTAGCCAGCTTGCCCTGGAGGATAGCCTGTTGCTGTTTCCCAGCTCTCAAATTATATGCACATCCCCTCATCCAGCCTGCTTCTGCGTGGGTGTTGGGGACCCAAACTCCTTTCCTTATGCCCGTGCGGCAAATACTTTATCCACGAAGCCATACTTCTGGCTTCAAGATTTTTATCTTTACTTTTTTGAAAAGGCCAAGAAGACAGAATCTTAATACATACTCTAAGCTGACCTGGGAGTAATGGCAATCCTCCTGCCTGAGCCTCCCAAATCCTGGGATTACAGGCCTGTACCACTATACCCAGCTCAAAGTATTATTGTTATCATTTTCAGTTTGTTGGCGTGTGTGTGTGTGTGTGTGTGTGTGTGTGTGTGTGTGTGTGTGTGTGTGTGTGTCTGCTCAGTCTGCCTCTGTATTCCTTGACTAGGGAGGCATTCTTCTTTTATCCTCTTGTTTCCTTTTGCCCAGGTAACTCCTATAGACCTTTGCATATTCAGATCTGGTATTGCTCCCTCTGTGGAGCCCTTGTTGACAGCATGAGCAGGTACCAGGGAGGTGTTCTGCTTTCCACAGCTTTCTGTTGTGTTGTAATTGCCCATTAGGTGAGTGCTCTGCTCTTGCCTCCCCGTCTCATTCCAACTAGTCCTTCTGTACAGTATCACGGGAGCACGAGGCTGACTCCTGCTGTATTCCAATGCCCCACACCTGCCTACATCTGCTTCTTTCCACTTACTGTATTCATGGCTTGTCTCTCCTTCTTGTACCAGAGTTCCTCAAAAACTGTCCCTTTTGGGCTCTTCTTCCTCCATTGATTATTACCTTCTTAATTTATTTTTTTCTATTTTCGTGAATTTGACTTGGTATCTCGTCTAAGCAGACCCATAAGAGAGCTGTCTTTTTTTGTGAACATTGTTTTTCATTTTTAATAACACCTCTCCACCCCCCTGCTTGTGAGACAGGGCCTTGGGTAGTTCAGGTTGACTTTGAACTACTGATCATACTGCTTCCATCTCTTTATTGCTGGCGCTACAGGTGTGCTCATCATGCTTGGCTCATACTTTCAGATTAAATATCTTTTGGTAACGATGTTACACCGAGGAGTGTGTGTCCTTCTGTGCATACATTGCCTTTTTATTCTGTTATCATGAATGCTAAGCTTGATCATTTGGTCTGCAGATTCTCTCATTCAGGAATATCTTTTCCCTCTGAAGATTCATAAGTAGTCTGAAATGTGACACTCACACTGTTGCTTTTCCATAGCAACCTTTACACGGTGTTTTTGGTGGCCAAGTAATCCCCGCCTGTGCCCCTTCTTTTGTAGGGGTGGCAGAGTAGAGATGTGTGTGTGTGTGTGTGTGTGTGTGGTATATTGGTGTGTGTCCTTACCTGTGTGTGCTCACATGAGTGCATATAGAGGTCAGAGGAGAATACCAGGTGTCTTGCTCCGTCACTGTATTTCCTTGAGATGAGAACGGAGTTAGACTCTTTTGAGCTGTGATGTCTGTGCTGGGAACCAAATTTGGGGTGTGGGGGGTTTGCAAGAAAAACTGTTGCTCCTAACCACCCAGCCATATTCCAACCCCACTTTAAAATTTTTTACATTTATTTAGTACGTGCGCAGGCACATAGGCATGCGGACCTCATGGACCTGTGGACAGTAAAGAAGGGGCTGTGGGAGTCAGTCCTGGCCTTCTGTGTGGGACCCAGGGACTGGTCTCAGGCACTTTACCTGAGTCTCAGGACTCAGGCACTGAGCTATCTCTCCTGCCCAAGCCTTGTACATCCCAATCATGTGATCTGCCACTGAGCTTTATCCAAGGTCTCTTCATTTCTTCCCAAGTTGGCTTTCGCCTGTGCTCTACCTGCAGTGCTGAGATGACATAAAGCATCTCTTCATTCAGTGTTTTGTAATCCATTATTGACATTATTTGTTTTTATCTGGAAACTTCCAAATCAAACTATAAAGTTGAAAGGACAGTGCAGGGAACCATGTGTCTTTACTCAGATGGATTCATTGTTGACATTTGCTGCATAATCAGGCATGGTGGCAGTTGCTTTTATTGGCTGAGTCACTTTTTTTTTTTTTTTTTGAGGGGGGCACAGTTTCAAGACAAGGTTCCTCTGTGTAGCCTTGGCTGTCCTGGAACTCACCCTGTAGATCTGGCTGGCCTTGAGCTCAGAAAATTGCCTGCCTCTGCCTCTCTAGACCTGGAATTACAGACGTGTGCTACCACCACCGGCCAGACTCACTGAACCATCCTGCCCAGCCCTGTGTCCTTACTTTTAACATAGATTAGTTTTGCTTAAAAACAAAACAAAATGAAACTTTAGATAAATGTCAGCCAAGCTTTGAAAATGGTACATTACTGTTGCCCCTCGACCATTTTCTGGTCTTTGTCACATAAATGTCCACTACGGCTACTACTCTTCTAGCAGATAATTGCACATTGGCTTCCCTGGCCTTTCTCATCAATGATGACTTAATGTATGTGCCATCAAGACTTCTGCTGAATTTCCGACCCTGTGTGCTCCAAATGCTGGCACAAAGACCTGCCTGGCAATCTTCCCACTGTGCCCATGACACAACGTATCTTCCTGAGCCCTGTATCTCTTCTCACACCTGCCTCTGGTTGTGGGCCAGCATCATTTGCCCAGGGGTCTAAGTGGCTGGGAGTCTGCCCAATTACCTCCTTCCTGTTATTCTGTATCTCCTCCTCCAGGCCCCTTGTAACTAGCCTTAAAAATACCAGTCTCACTGTTGTGGCCCAGGCTGGCTTTGAGACTGTGATTATCCTGCACCAACCTCCAGAGTACTAGGGCTGCAAGTGTATACCAGCATGGCAGGCATGTTGCCTTTGTGTGACTGATTGCAGGGGCTATGTACTGCTTCATGTGTAGGGCACAGACCATCTCTGTCTTGCTTAGTCTCTTTCCTTGGTACCTGGCAGATAATGAAGTACTAGTAAGTAAACATATGGCAGGAGGAATGCCACCTTCGCCTATGAAGATCAGAGAATGGGATATCCTTTCTTACCTTGCATGAGTTTTGTTTTTGTTTTTTGATTTCCCCCCCCCCCCTGCCAGCTTATGTGGGAGATTATGTTGTTTTATGATAAATAATTGTCCTAGCCACTGGTTTAATAAAAAGCACTGATTGGCCAAAGGCAGGCAGGAAGTGTGGGCGGGGCTACCAGACTAAGAAAACTCTAGAGAACAGGAAGCACAGAGCAGAACGCCAGAGAGAAGCCAAAAGAAGCAGAGGACAACCATGCTGCTCTAAGATAAGGTACCCAGCTTCATGGCTGAACAAGAGACATGGGTTAGATGAAGGGTAGAGAGCTAGCAAGTGATATGCCTGAGCCTTAGGCTGATCAGCCAAAAACTATTGAAAGAATCTGTGTGTCTCTGCGGGTCTGTGGGTCTGCGGGTCTGCGGGCCTAGACCTTGAGGTTAGGCCTGAAAGTCCAGGCTAGAAACCTCATACTACAAGCTTATTTGCTTATTTACTTATTATTGTGGTGCAGAGGACAAGTTTAGGGAGTCAGTTTTCTTCTTCCGCCATGGGTGGCCGGGATCTAACTAAATCATCAGATGTGTGCAGCTTTTACCCAGATGAGTTATCTAGCCCTGGTGGGGTTTTCTGAAGATAGAGTTTGTGCCTTGAGGCAAAAGGTGGTTCTGGTTTCATTTCTGTTGCTATTAATCAGATCAAACCCTGATCAGCTGGGTTTGGTGGTACACACCTTTAAGTATTTGGGGAGGCAGAGGCAGGTGGATCTCTATGAGTTCAAGACCAACCTACTTTACATAGTGGGTACCAGGCCAGCCAGGACCACATAGTGAGACCCTTTCTCAAAACAAAACAATGAAACATTGAAGCAGAACACACTGGCCAACAGTGACTTAAGGGAGGGAAGAGTATAGTTCATCACTGAAGGGATGTCCAGCAGGATGGTAAACAGCTGGTTACATCCCATCCATAGTCAGGAGCAGAGAGATGGAAGCACAGAGATGCCACTTGCTTGCTATCCTATTTTCAGTGAGTATTCTTTGCTTATACAGTCCAGGATTATCCAGGGATGGTGCCTACAACAATGTTCTGGGTCTTCCCACTTTAACAGCCATTCCCATAGTCCAGCTGGATCCAGGCAACTTCACAGTTGAAGCTGTGATGATTCTAGATTGTAGCAAGTTGACACTGAAAACCATCTAGCATGATAGAAATAGCTAGAAGGATGTGGATGATACTGTGGTGGCTCCTTACGGGGGAAGAGCTGTTTCATTTGGGTTCATTCCGCAGTGGGAATGGGAGCCTGCCATGCCTCGGAGGACATGAAGCACAACTGGAGTGTAGAGCAGAGCAGCTTTAGACGATGTTCTGAGCCTCACCCTCATTTAATTTTTCTTTTCTTCCAGTTAAGGACAAGGAGGCGTGAGCAGGCTACTGGGCTGGCTGGTCCATCATGGCGGGTAAGGAGAAGTGGACTATGTTGGGGTAGACATGAAAAAAAGCATAAAATAGCTGGCCCTTGTCTTCTAGTTTCTTACACCCCCTCCCCATTGTGGCTTGTCTGAGAACTTTAGTTCTGTGTCAGATTTTGAGCCTGGGAACCTGAGTTGGGCATCGTGATGGCCTTGTCTTATCTTCCAGATGACAAAATATCAGCATGGGTGGCCTACCCCTGTCCCTGGTGTTACCATTGTACTCAGACACTTTTTCCCTCTCTGGTTTAAAGGCCCGGAGGTACACAGGGCCAAAGCTGGAGGGAACTTTAAGGACCATGTGTCTCCATTCCACTCCATTGAACAACTGAGGTGTGGGGAGGGCCAATGAATTGAATGGCTAATGATAGAATAGAGGCTAGAACCCGCGTCTCCAGACTCTTATCCATGCCATGGAACTTGCTCTCTATTATGGAGAGCACCTCACTTGATGGCAGCTTTTTATTATTTTTGTGTTCTTTTGAGAGATATTGTTTTAGCAGCTTTGATTTCTTTGGGATCATCATGGTTCAGATTCAAGGAGTAGAGACAGCTGGGTGGGGATGGCAAAGCAGCCAGAGCACAGGGCCAGGAGTATATATAGGATCTATAGGCAGCCTGGCTGGGAGGGGGAGGAACTTATAGGATCTATAGGACCAAGAAGGGAGGGCCAGAAAAGATATGCAAGGTGATGCATTGACATGTGCAGTGATATTGATACTGCAGTGTATCTCGCCCACAGAGAAAGTGAACAACTTCCCACCATTGCCCAAATTCATCCCGCTGAAGCCATGTTTCTACCAAGACTTTGAGGCAGACATCCCTCCTCAGCATCTCAGCTTGACCAAGCGCCTCTACTACCTCTGGATGTGTGAGTGCTATGGGGAAGAGGGAGGGGTGCTGGCCTTGGGGAGGAGTGCTTGCGCATCCTGCTTTCCAACTGTAGCATCTGCATGGCCTGGGAAATGTCTCCCCTGCCGGTCCCTGGCAAGCTCACTTCTGCTGGCCAGTTGCACAGCTGGGCCCCAGTTTCTTTCATGTAGGCCTCTCCTTTCTTCCCGACTTTGCTCTTTCTTGTTCACAGAGACTCTGAGTGGAGGTTCTTTATGCAATGTTATTTTTCTCTTTGCCTCTCTACCCTGTCTCACTGGAGTACTTTTCCAGGGAACTCGTGATGACTGCCAAGATTCTGGATTTGTAGAAGAATCCTTCCTTTAAAGCCTCATGTTTCTTGCTCAAAGAGAAGAGCATTCAGCTGGGAGTTAGGAGACATGGAATCCAGTCTGTCTGCTCTAGTTCCCCAACAGTAGATTCTCTGTTGTAGAAAGAGAGTATAGCTCGCTGATAGCCACAGTTCCAGGCAGCTTCATGGTCTAGGGGTCTAATGCTTTAAGGGTGTAAGGGTGAGAATTTAGAGGTGTCTGTTCCTAGTGCTCTGTGGCAGGTTAGTGGAATGGTGATCATGAGATGTATGAACTTGACTTTGCTCAGGGAAGTCAGAAGACACTGTTTAGGCATGTGAGGGGAAGGCAGGCTGTGGTGTGACTGCAGTGGGTGTTTGTTACAGGTGGCATGCCTGCACTCAGATGTCTTGAGAAGAAGTAAAGAATACTATTTTGGCTAGTTAGGTATCTCAGTTTGTGAATGTGGGGTGAGCATGCTTGCTCCACAAGCCTGATAACCTGCACTCAATACTGGATCCCATGTAATAATTTCATAACAAGGTAAGGTAGGAGGCACAGACAGGAGACAGGCACATGGGAGCTAGGAAGGCTAGCTGAATCCCAAGTACAAACTGCAGAAACAAGAGAGATGCTGTCTCAACAACGTAGATGGAAAAATGGGTCCTGGAAGTTGCTCTCTGTGCACTATGTTGTCTTTGTGCACTATGGCAAACATAAGACACAGGCATGCCTACCACACACAACACAGACACACTCAGACACAAGTACACCACGTACAACATAGACAGACACACTCAGACACACACACAACACAGACAGAAACACTCAGACACACACAACACACAGACACATCACACAGACACACCACACACAACACAGACACACACATTTGTCTACACCACACACACGTACTCAGACTCAGAAAGAACACACTCATACATATACACACACCATACACACCACATGCACACATACACAAAGGGGAAGGAAATAGAGAGTAAAAATCAAATAAAGAAAAATCAGGATCTTCACAGTAGGCCCTTCACGGGACAGTGGTAGCAGAGGGTTAGGCTCACAGACTGCTTTCCCGGGCCTATGGGCAAAGGGTCTCCTGCCTGTGACAGTAGAGGAGGAGCCGGACGGATATGGACAGCTTCTAGATGTTGGAAGATAAACAAGATTGCCCTTGATGGCTTCTGTTTTTCCCATTAGATAATGAAGAGGGAGCTGGAAAGATGGCTTGGTGGTTAAGAGTACTGTCTACTCTTCTGGAGGACTTGAGTTTAATTTCCAGCACCCATTTGGAAGCTCACAGTTGTCTATAACAACAGTTCTAGGCCATTTTCTGGCCTCCAGAGGTGCTGCATGCATGTGGTACACAGATACACATGCAGGCAGAGCACACATACACATAATCAAAAATAAAGGTTAGAAGTTATATATATGAGGGAGGGAGAGAGAGAAGGACCAAGCGTAGGGTTTTTGGAAGGTGGGTGCCTATGTTCCTAGCAGAGGATGAGGATGTAAAAGCTGACTACCAAGATCTCTGGAGCATGCGCAGGGCCATCTGAGGTTGGTTGCCATAAATTTCTAGTCCTTCCAGGCTTCCCCATGGCAACCTTTTTTTCCTAGGGACACTCAGTTCAGGCAAACGTGTGCTGTGGTCGTTCTGGGTCAATGCACACCTTTAATTCCAGCACTTAGAAGGCAGAGGCACATAGGTCTCTGTGAATTTGAGGCCAGCATAGTAAGTTCTAGGTCAGCCAGAGTCATACAGTGAGAACCTGTCTGGACGGAAAAAGAGAAAGAAAGAGAGTATAACAAAGAATCGAAGCCTCTAATCTGAACAGAGGCGAGTAAAGACAGAGAATGCCTCTGGCTGGAGAAGTAAAACTAAGTCAGGGGTGTCCATTCCAAAGACAGAGAGAATTGCAATAAAAACACTAGAGGAAGTGAGTTAGAGATGGATGAGCCTGGGAAAAGTGATGCTATCCAGTGTGACAGTGGATAGTATCTTTTCTGTGTGTAAAGCAAGTACAGGCCAACAGGATAGTTGAGCCGGTAAAGGGGCTTGCCATGAAGTCTTGGCAACCTGAGTTTGATCTCTGGGGCCACATAGTGGAAGGAAATCGAACTGACTCAGGGTTAGGGGTGCAATTGTCCTTTGACTTCCACTTGTACACCATGGCAAAGACACACACACACACACACACACACACACACACACACACACACACACACACACACACACACACACACACACGGGCGGGGAGAGGAAGGGGCAGAGAGGGAGAGAGAAGGAGGGGGAGGGAGGGAGAGAGAAGGAGGGGGAGGGAGGGAGAGAGATCCCTAGGAAACTTTGAAGCAATGTACAGGAACAGAGGAAACCCCTGAAATATACAAGAAGTATCCATGTTGTGGGTGGGGGGGGGGGCTGAGATGGGTATAGCTGCACGAGTGACATAGTTATCAGGCTGGGTTGGGCTTAGGGGAGCATTCTGTTTGGCCCTGGGCTCCTGGAACTCCACCTAATGAGAAGATCTGGTCTAGAAGCTGGATTTAAGGGCTATAAATACCTCTCTAAGTCTTTCTAGGTGCCTGTCAGGTGCTTTGATCCTGAAACAATGTATCTAAGCTTTGAGCTTCAGAAGATGAGCATAGCATCACTGTTTGAGGCAAGATTGAGCCCAACTTCCTTTGTTAACTAAGCAGTCTTTGGGGACTCAGCCCAATGTTCTAGAAAGGGAGTTGTCTGGGGTCTAGACCTAGGTGTGTGTTAGTGTGAATGTCTGTTTTTCAATTTGTAAGATGAAGAATCTTTAGACTTTTGCCAGGTGTAACTCAGCTAGGTTCTTCTAGGTGAGGTGAGAAAGAGGAAGAGGAGTCTGGATGCTGGGCTGGAATTATATGTGGGGAACTCTACAGCAGCCCAGTTCTGGAGGAAAGTGAGTTAAGTGAGGAAGACGTCTTGAAGGAAGAAGAACAATGGTAGTCTGAGAGATGGATTAGATAATGACCGAGCTCCCAGCCACTGTCCTCTGCCCCCACTGATGCACCAGGCAGGTGGCCCAGTGGCTTGAAGAGATGGCTTCCATAATGTCTTTTTCGTATCTCTACTTCATTCAAAACAAAACAAAACAAAACAAAACATAAGATGGATATCTTGCCCTGGGGTTGGTGATTGCTGTGGGTCTGGGAGGACCAAGGACTATGCTATAGTCTTGGGAATGGATTCCGGCCTCTCCTATGCTAAACTCAGTTTTAACACTGAGCCACCTCCACCCCCACCCCAGAGGCTTTTTTTTTTTTTTTTTCCGCCAAGGACAGGACCCTGAGGGTTTGAGATCCTTCCAGGGGGCTTTCTGCACAGAAGCTCTGGGTTCTTGCTCTAGAGGCTCATGGTTGTTGGGATTTCTCAGATCCCTAGGGGTAGATTTGGGGTAGGGTTGTCCCAAGCTCCCAGCTTTCTTTCTTACAGTCTGTACTCCCTGTGTGTGTGTGTGTGTGTTTATTGAAATGGCTTATGGGTCATCTGTGTGTGTGTGTTTGTCCTTGTATGTGTATGTCTATATCTTGCTGCTTGCCTGTGTTGTTGCTATGTATTTGGTTGTGAGTCTATATGGAATCCTGGGTATGTGCCTCCATGTTTGGATACTCACATCTCTGTATGGACTTTGGTGTCTCTGTGTGTGTATCTGGTGTCTATCTTTGTGTGTGCATGTGCTCCTGGGTCTGCAGTGAACAGCGTCACGCTGGCCGTGAACCTGGTGGGCTGTCTCGCGTGGCTGATCGGAGGCGGGGGAGCCACCAACTTTGGCCTCGCCTTTCTCTGGCTCATCCTCTTCACACCTTGCTCCTACGTCTGCTGGTTTCGGCCCATTTACAAGGCCTTCAAGTAAGTGGTTAGCGATGGCCCCAGCGGCTACCCCTGTTTTCCTGTCTGTCTGCTATTTTCCTTTTACTGGGACTGCCAGGTGGGGCTTGGGCTTCCTGGGAATTCCAGGCTGGATTGAGAGGGTTGGGGATGGGACCCTTCTTATTTCCTTCCTTTTCAGTTTATCCTGCTTGTCAAATTTTGTCCATGGGGCTGTCTTGGTGGAGCTGCCCAATCTTGTATCAGTGGGGAATGACTGATTTGGTACCAAGACGACCCTTTATTCATGTGTCACTGGAACCAGCCATCCAAGAACCATTGACACTGTTCATGTGCCAATGATGTCATCCAGTTCTGTGCCAAAGGGAATACCTATCTATGTATTGATGGGGCTAGCTGTCTGGGTGCCAGTGAGTGTCCACCTAGTGCTAACTGGGATTCTTAATCAAGCCATTAGGGCTGCACATAGCAACAAGGCTGTCTTTATACCAGCAGAATATTCATTTTAATGCCAGTGGAACCTTTGTCAACAGGACTAACCACTATGTGCCAAGTAGCTAATGTGTGGTGCCAATAAGGTATCTATATGAATGCCCCTGAGATTGTTAATTTCTGCAGAGCCATCATCCCTGTCTCAGTCCCTTGATAATGGAGCTGTTTATTTTTCCCACAGTGGAACCATCTATCTCTATGCCAGTAGAGTCATTGATCCCTGTGTTAGTGATGGCCCTTTCATGAGGATATCCCTTTTTTCTACGCAGGGCTAACTCATGGAAACCTTTAAAGTCCTATAGATGGAGGCCATCCTATTTAGACTGTCATTTAAATCCTTTAAATATCCTTGTCATTTATGCTCTGAGGAGCTTTGGGTTCATGAGTGCAGGGCAGACCCGGGTGACATACCATCCTCTCTGCCACAGGACAGACAGCTCCTTCAGCTTCATGGCCTTCTTCTTCACCTTCATGGCCCAGTTGGTCATCAGCATCATCCAGGCTGTGGGAATTCCAGGCTGGGGTGTCTGGTAAGAGGCAAAGGGCCCATCTGGAGCTAGTAGGAATAGTATTTGGGTTGTATGCTTACCTGTGTACTAAGATGACTTGCTTTTAAGGACACCAAATGGCTTGTTATGGGTAGAATGGGGGAAGTTGGGGGTAGCAGAGTAGTCTTCCCCATAGGATTAGAGGGGAATGAGAACTGGGAGAAGGGGTATCTGGGTGACCAGGGAGAGTCAGCCTTTGTGCCAAAGTTGGGGAAGAAAAGTCTGGCTTAGCAGCTCTGAGAACACAGGCTATGGAGTATCAGAAGTACGGTCCCTTTGTGGTAATGGCCTAGCTCCTCCCTATGGCAATGAGATGGTCCCTGGGATGGTTCCTGGGTCCCCTTTTCCTATATCCATAGTCCCAAAGCCGGCTTCTTCCTACAGTGGCTGGATTGCCACCATCTCCTTCTTCGGGACGAACATTGGCTCAGCGGTGGTAATGCTCATCCCCACGATCATGTTTACAGTCGTGGCCATATTCTCCTTCATCGCCCTTAGCATGGTACGTGAAACTTCAAGGGTGGCAGGGTGGCCTTGGGAGGGGACTGTGATCTGAAACCACTTTCCTCCAAGTTACAAGACAGTTCAGAGGTGGAAGGCAGAAACTTGACACTGGAAGTTGTCATCTGAACACACACACAGGTCCAAACACAATTTTTTTAAAAAAAAAAAAAAAAAAAAAAGAGGACCTAGGGTCCTCTGAGGGTAACAGAAGGGTCCCATCTGTTTTCTGAATGGCTGCCTACCCCATTAAAAAAAAAAAAATCATTTATTTTTGGCTTTTTGAGTTGGGATTCTTTGTAGCCCTGGCTGTCCTGGAACTCACTTTGTAGACAAGGTTGACCTAGAACTCAGAGATCCACCTGCTTCTGCCTCCTGAGTGCTGGGATTAAAGGTGCACACCACCATGCTCAGCTTTAATCATTTAATTAACTACATTTTGAGATAGGGATGTATGAAATCCAGGCTGGCCTCAAAGTCAAGATGTATTGAAGAATAACCATGGGCTCCTGATCTTCCCACCTCTGTCTCCCAAGGGCTTGGGTTACAGGCATGTGCCACTATCTTGGCTTTTTGGTTCATATTTTCTCGACAGTCTCTTGAATGATGATTGTCTGCCTCTTTGGGGATTGTAGGCTTGATGTAACACCTTGTTTGACTGACCCTTATGCTTTTGTTACTACAGGTTCATAAGTTCTACCGGGGAAGCGGGGGCAGTTTCAGCAAAGCTCAGGAGGAATGGACCACCGGAGCATGGAAGAACCCACATGTGCAACAGGCAGCCCAGAATGCAGCCATGGGGGCTGCACAGGGTGCCATGAATCAACCACAGACCCAATATTCTGCCACCCCCAACTACACATACTCTAATGAGATGTGAACCAGCCAAGCCCGCCAGGAGGCAGGGCTGGGGGCCAGTGGGACAGGGGGCTCAAGCCACATCATCTCTGTGGTGACCAAGCAGGGTTCCCCCTTCCCTTTTCTGCTCCCCAACTTTGTACAAAGAATCAGAGTTATATATGTATATGTATATATATGTATATGTCTATCCCATGCTCCCATCTTTGGGTCCTGCTCTTGGCACTCTGAGAGCTGTGGGCTACATAAGGAGTGGTCCTGTGCATTGGTGGCTGAGTCCATGTCCCCTTGTGAAATAATGTGCAGTGGAGATCTCTTGTTGTGGTGCTAGATGTATGTTTAGAACTAAACCAGCTCCCCTTCCACCCCATCCACCAGGTTGCCCCCTCTGACCCTGGCCCAGGGACTCCTCACAGGGCAGGGGGAGGCCTACCAGAGAGCCTGGCACCCTGTGCAGGGGTTATGAGCCCAAGCTGTTTCCCCCTTTGGTCCCATTGGGAAGCAGCAGTATTTGGTTCGTGGTGATAGGTGGGTTCTGGAGGGTGGGATGGAGAGGATTTTCTTGCGCACTGTAGTCCTCTCTCAGCCTCTTTCTCCCTTGTTTCTGCCTCACCGCCGACTCTGTGCTCTCTTCCCTAGCTGGCTCTCCCAGGGTCTTTCTCCTCCCCATGTAGCTTTCTGTCTTCCAAGGCTGAGCGTCCCAATTATGTCTGCTTCCAAGACTGCCCAGATCCCCAAACCTGATCTGCTCCCCTCTTCGAGGAAGCTGACATGGGAGCTGAGCCAACCCTGATGCGGAAGGGGTACACAGCCTGAAGGTAGAGAGCCCATTTGGTACTTGATACCCAGGGAATGGAAATGCAGGCCGCTCTCCTTGGTTCTGAAAGCCTGGCCTGCAGAGGCAGGTTTCTTCTCTTACCTTTCCTGACTTCCCTCCCTTCTCCTCCCAGATCCTAAAGAGCCGCTCTGCATTTCCTGTGGAGCTAGGTTTTGACTTGTTAGCTGTAAAGGCACACTACTGGGGCAGTGGGCATGGAACTCATGATTGGCCCCCTGGGGAGGTACCAGCCCTCAGGACTTGTAGGTATCCCAGAGTGACCCCTGGATTCCTGGGAGGAGTAGCCGTTCTGTTTGAGCATGGCAGGAAAGATGGAGTTGAGAGGGTCAGGTCTGAAGTGTGGGGTGGGGGTGGGGGGTCAAAGGAGAAGTCAAGTAGAAGCCCAATGAGAGAGTGGCTTGCTTCTCCAGTTCCACTTGCCCTTGGCCACAGGACAGATTCTGCAGCGATGCTCCCAGACCCGGTTCAAGGTTCAAGCACAATGTCCTGAATAGGATTCCTGGTTGACAGGGAGGACCCTGCCTTTAGTTTCAGTTTACTGAGTTTTGCCCTTCCCTCCTCTTCATTCTCTTGAGAACCACAGGACTTGGTTTCTGGTAGTTTTATTAGGACCTCTTTCCTTTCATGACTGACCTCAGTACCTGTGACTGTCTGTTCCAAGCAGTGGGTAGACACTACCCAGTTCTAGAATTCGGCTGTGTGTAAGGCCTGAGGTGGGTAGGCCTTACCAAGGGGCAGCTGCCTGTCTCTCACCTCCTTTCAAGAGAAACTCACCTGGGCTAGTCAGACTGGAGGACCAGGCTGCATCGGTCATTCCAGGCTGGTTTTCAGGCCACCTTGAGCTTTGGTTTTCAGCTTCTTGTAAGAGAAGCTAAGAGTCTCTGGAAAGTTCCCTTTCTAAGGACCCCTTAGGCTTAGTTGATTCTCTCCCCTACTGTTCTCTCTGGGGAGCAGTTGCCATAGTCCTGGGTACCCTAAGAGACCTTAGGACGAGGCTCTTTCTCCTTTCCCCTCCTTCTGACTTCAGACTTCTGGCTTCTTTTCTCTTAGTCCTCTGGTAGTTCCAGGAGGTCTGTGACCTAGCTGCCAGCAGAGCATCCACAAACTGGTGGGTGTTCCCTTCAGTCAATTTCTGCCCTTCCTGCCTTTCCTATTTCCTGGCTCAGACCTATTGGCCATGCCTGGGGCTGCACTTGGGATAACCTGCTACCAGTGTCTGGCCCAGCTGCTCAGGCCCTGGAATGCTGCATCTCCAGGCAACTATGCACTTTCATGTGGAGGGAACCAGGATGAGAAATGGGGCTGGGCACAGATGGTTTTGGTTTGGGGGTGGGAGGAGGGCCCAGTTGGTTCTGGGGATCCTTCTGTCTGTTTTAGGCAGTGACCTGCTTTTGCATTCTCCTGGTGCCCACTGCCCCTTGTTTCTGAGAGACACAAATTATTCCCTAGTTGGCAGTTGACCTGCCTGAGCCAATGTGTCTATCTGTGGTAACTGGATGAACCATAATAAAAGGGATCATTTGACCCTGCCTATTCTGCTGTGTTATCTGTCTTCATGTACCTCTTAATGAAGCATTGATGTGGGATGTAAGGCAGGGGTGGAGGGTGGGTTGAGTGAATCTGAGGCCTGGCATTCTGTGATGCCAAAACCCACATACTTCTCTGCCATCTTTTCCTAAAGCAGCCTTGAGTAGGCCATGAAGTAAATGCCACAACTACCAGTTAAGAAGAAGTACGTAGACGTGGTCTGTAACAGTGAGTTAGGGTAATGGTTCTGATGGTTTATGGCCAGCAGTGGTAGGACTGGACTGGAACACAGGCCTTTCCTCAGCTTCCATGGTGGATCACCTGAAACTAATTCAGCAGCCTCAATGAACACAGCTTCTTGAGACCTATATTTGCTGCGGGGTGACGACGACGACGACACTTATTCCAGTATACCAAGTCTTTGCCAAAGATGTGTCCACTAGGAGTACTGTCTTTTGTGCTGGTTACTCCTCAAGATACCTCTCATAGGTGAGGTGGCACACTCCTTTAATCCCAGTTTTCAGAGGCAGGCAGATTTCTGAGTTCCAGACCAGACAGTTTCAATCAGTCAACCAATTCTCAAATCGGTCGCTTCAGTGACTTGGCTTGCCTGCTTAGAGTTGTGGCTGCTGTTCCTGCCGCTTCCTCATCCTTAGCTTCTAATTTTCTCTCTTCCTGTTTGCCTCAAGAACAGAGCTGCCTCTTAGAACAGGCATGGTAAATAGTATTAAATTCCATTGATCTGAACAGGTGCGCGGGGTAGTCGGCCAGTCACACAATGAAGTCGGCCCTGTAAGCGAACGCCAGGGAAGTACAAAGCACTGGGAGCTCCAATGACTACAACTCCCAGAAGGCAGAGAAGTCGACTACGACTCCCAGAAGGCC
The DNA here is from genome assembly GCA_033318265.1 of Phyllotis vaccarum. Classification (NCBI taxonomy): domain Eukaryota; kingdom Metazoa; phylum Chordata; class Mammalia; order Rodentia; family Cricetidae; genus Phyllotis; species Phyllotis vaccarum. The sequence goes on from JARWLC010000012.1 coordinate 74,290,301, forward strand.
ATGCGATCACGAAGCTTTCTCGCGAGCCGTTTGACTTGGAGCGCAAGGGCGCCTAGATACCGCGATACTTGGGGGCAGCTGGCGCGGGTGAGCCGTGGAAGGGTCTGAAAAGCCGTGTGCCTGGGTCCCTCGTGGTGTGGCGGTGGGAGAAGCTCCTCTGGCTATGGGTCCGCGTGAGGGTCGGTGTGTGATGTAGAGCCACGGGTGTGACCTCGAGCTCAGAGCCTGGGGTTAGTAGCTGCACCGGTGCCCGCTGACATGCTCTATCCTTGACCAGCGTTCTTCAATCTAGTCTAAAGGCGGTGCAATAAGGACACCCACATTTGATGCTTACATTTGAAAAACCGTAGCATAAGCTGCCTTCAAAGAGATCCAGGAGCGTCCCGAAGTACAAACTTTTCTTTTTTTAAAAATTACATTTATTTTGAAGGAGAGGTTGCGCGCGTGCGGAGGTCATAGTCCCGTCACTTAAATCCAGGGCCTCAGGCTTGGCTGCAAGCTACCTTACTGAGCCAACTTGCCTCAAATTGTATTTTAAATTAAAAAACTACAGAAAGGGAAACCCTGGGAGTGTTCTGTTTAATTCCTAAACGTGCCGAGCGGCGCTTAAAAATTAAAGGCCAGTTTTTATCCGGAAAAGAATACCGTGATCACTCACCATAGTAGAAGCCAGAACTAGATAATGGACAGGAGACATTCCCAGCTTCAGGAAGTGGTGGGTGCTTGGAGCTGGAGGTTTCTCTCCGACATATGACCTGCGGGAACTTCAGAGCCGAGGATGCCTACTTCTGGTTGAGGGAGTCCACTAGAATGCCAAGCCTTTTGACTAGAGGAGCATTCCCCACTCTTCCTACCACCATGAAATGGGTTTAGGTGCCAGCTGGTAAGGGTTTTGGTGTAGGGCAGTGACATTTTCCTGGCTACATTCTTGCCTATTTTGCAGTTAGTCATGCAACTGAAACTTTAATTTTTGACCTCGATTAAACGGAGAGGAGACGTACTTGTCACACACTGAGGTCTTTTCTCTGTGTGTGTGTTCACAAATGCATGCTCTCACTATCTTAAACTCATTTTCCTTTTCCCTTCAAGACAGGGTCTCTGTGTATCCCTGGCTAGCCCAGAAATCACTATGTAGACCACACTGATGTTGAACTCAGGAAAATCTGTCTGTTTCTTCTCAAGTGCTGGGATTAAAGGCATGTACCATCAAAAACCACTTTTTCTTGTATGTAAGAGTAAGTGTGAGTTCTGTGGTTATAATACAGGTCAAACAAAAATATGAAAAAAAATGTGTTTTCTGCATATGCCACTTAAAATAAAAACTGGTCTAGCAATAAGCTATAACCAGCACACTGGTAATATAGGGGTCTCCCTGTACCTCAGCCTGTGAGGGGCGGAAAGAAAAATTAACCTCAAGTTCAAGGATAGCCAAAATCAACTCAAGTTTGACTCTGGAGGTTTAAGGGGAATATTGAATCACATAAAACAAGCTGGTCTTTTGAGTTTTTTCTTGGGAGGGTCAGTAGTGTGGTGGGAGAGAATTACATACAATGTTCAGTTCCTGGACATGTCTGGACAAGCATGATACAAAGGTCAAGGATAGGTCAGGTAACACAAACATGTACTGACTCGACCGTCCAAGCCAGTGAAGTCTGAGTTTAGGATGGATGGTTAGCTATCTTAATTGCCCTCCAGAGCCAAAGGAACTGTATTGGAAAAGTTGTGCTCAAAGCATCAGAAGGTACATCATTTGCCAGCTAGGAAGAAACACAAATACGAACCATTTTAAAGTAGAAAAGAGTTTCTCTCTTGTTACTGTGCTTTGGAGGTTATGTTTATTGTGTAAGCAAAGGATCTTCCCATTTTTCTGAAGAGTTGAGAAAGTATAGTTTACTGGCCGTGGCTCTCCTACATGACTGGTTGCTCTGATCCCTGAGCTCAGAAATCACAGACATTCAGCTGCCTGCTTGTCCACTCTTCCCTCCTGCTCACACTCCTGTGAGTGGCAAGAGCCAGGGAATTGAGATGCTGCCTATAGTCACCCTGACTGTCAATAAATAAAAATTTAAAAAGTCTTTACTAGGATTTGGGCCGAGAAAGAGACTTAATTGGCTTGGAATTTGGTCTTGAAGAGCAAACTCTTGCCAGCTGTTACTCCGCCTGGATCTCTCAGGTTGAACATACTTGACCTTGCTTCTAAACATTGCTTAAATAATGTAGATTCTATTCTTCATCTATAAAACAATGTCGCCCTCCCCTCTTTCCCCATTCCTCCCCACCCCCACCGGGAAGAATGGCTTTGATTCTGAGCAGAGCTTGGCAAGTACATCAAGCTGTGTATCTTGGGCCACAGTGTCTCCTGTAGGGCGCAGTTGGAATAAGCAGTGCAGAGTCCTGCCTCCAGTTTAATTGATAGTTTTCTGTAACATGATCTTTGGGAATTTTATCTTCTTGAGGTGCGGGGGGCTGCAGAGATGAAATTGTGCTTCTGTTTTGCAGGGCTCCCCCTGTTCTTGCACCATTTGACTGAAGTAAGACAGGGCCAGAGTTTGAGGACTGACTGGTAAGTTTTACTGGAGAATCAAGAATGTGCTTTTCATGAAACGGGAGAGATGGCTCAGTGATTAAGAGCATGCACTGCTCTTGTAGAAGCCCCAAGTTGTATTCCTATTACCTGCATGTACACCCATGTCAGGCAACTCACAACTGCCCCAAACTCCAACTCTAAGGTGATTGTATGCCTCTGGCCTTGGAGAGCATTTGCACTCAAGTACACATAGTCACATACATACACAAACTTAAAAATAAAATAATTAAACAAAAAATCCCAATGTGTTTCTCACTTACTAGTGATGTGCTCTGGGAAGCTGAGTAGGAGGTCCCATGGACTTTGTCAGTGGTTAACAGTGTTCCCAGACTTTTTGGTGGATTCCTGGTTGAAGTCCAAATTACAGAAAGATTCAAAGTGCTGTCGGCAGGGGGGTGGGGTAGAGAGAAGGTTCAGTGATTAAGAGAGCACATCTCTGGCAGAAGACCTGGGTTTGACGCCCTACACCCACATGGCAACTCATGACCATCTGTAACTCCAGTTCCAGGGGACCTGACATCTGGCCTCTGTGGACACTGAGCACAATGGATGCACAAACATACATGCAGTCAAAACATAAAACACACATAAACAGTAAATATATAAGTGAAGTAAATCTTTAAGAAGTGCTGGCAAGTTGAACTTTAGGGGTGGAAACCGGCCTGTGCTTAATCCCTTTAAGAAGGGTAGCCAGCAGTCACTCAGCTCTTAACGGTGTATCCCTAAATGTTGTAGGCAAATGCCAAACAGAGAGGCTCCTGTGGGTACCCAGGCACAGAGGAACCTGGAGCTGCTGGGTTCTCCTTCCAAGACAATCTTGACCTTTTGAAGTACATCTTCTAGGATTTTCTTTCTGTCTAGAAAGAACCACTTACCTCTATCTTTTGGATTGACTCCTGTGCTGGAGGAGACTTCAGAAACCAGCTGTTCTTACCCCATGTTTTTCACATGAACAAAGAATTTAGGGGAGATGATTTGAGGCAAGGTCAGGAGCACAACCTTGGGTAGGATCCGGGGCTCCTGATTCACAGGACAGGAATCTGTATAATTTATTCATTTAGCAGATATTTAGGACCATGGAGGTGAAGGGATCAGTTGGTGATTAATCTCACATTTAGGAGAGAGGCAAAGGAAACTGATGTTTAAATGGAGTGAGAAATCATTGGACAGGTTCATTTTAGGAAAAGGTCCATCTCAAACTCATCCCCAGAGTCTCTAGAAATCTTCCCATGCCTGATGGAGTGAGGATTGCTGGCCCAACTGCCAGGATAGAAGTTTTTACATATGCATCAACCCACCATCACAAGCACTTGCCAGAACCTAGCCAGCTGCGCCTGCAGAGTGGTCTAAGGCTTTGTGTTTGGCTCTTAGAAATCAGTCTGTGGTTTGGTGCTCAGCCTGGTCCACACATACGGGACAGTTTCAGAGGCACGTCTCATGGCTGCAGAAGCAACCTTCTTGTTCATGGTTCCACCCCATAGTGTCTTTGGACCATCTTTGGTTCTTTTCACCAGACAACCAGGCCCACCGCAGTACCCCTGTCTCTGCCACGAGCCATGACCTCTCACATCGCCAGCTTTGGTATCACTAGGCTCTCACCACCCAGATCTGACCATGGCCCAGATCTCACCATGCAGTCTGACCTGTTCTTCCTTCCCCCTCATGGCTCTTAAGCTTCTCTCTTATACCTTGGTTCCCAGGCCCGCCATTCTTCAGACCTCTTCACTTGGCAGGGTTATTCCTTCTGAAGGAATCTCATCCTGTCTGAAAAAGAGCTTGCCCTTCAGGACTTGGACTCAATGACAGCTTTATGTGATATAATCTCTGGGACAGTCACTGGGCAGCCATGGCACAAGTATTGTGTATCGCATGCATTCTGTTTGGTATCATAATAAAAACCCAGAGCCAGATATTAGAGAAAAGCTGAAATATCAGAGAGATGGGGAACAAATCACAGCTAATTCTCACCTAGAAAACTCTTCAGCATGTCTCCAAGAATCCTCCAACACCAACCTCTCTCAGACGATCAGGGAAGTGGCAGGGAAAGCTGAACTCGTCTCTCTCCCTCTGCCCAGCTGTCTTACGTCCTCTAGAGATGGAATTAAAGGTGTGGCTCACCACTCCCCGACCTCATGGCTTGGGCTCTGTCCTCTGATACTTCAGGGCATTTTTTATTAAATACATATCACAATGGTGCTTATAGTATTGTATGGAGAGGAGGCCTGAGTTTATCATCACACTGTTCTCCCAGAAGCTGAGACTGTTGAAACCCACAGCAACCCCAGCATCTAGGTGGTCTGGGGTGTTGTACCACAGGCTACTTGTTGTATGACTATATGAATGAAGACAGTGCCCTTTATTCTGTTTTAGATTCTAAACTCAGGCTTTCTCTCCCAGAAAACCATCAGGCCCCACATGGAGCCACGGGCCCTATACCCAGCTGCCATCCCCTCAATGGAGAGAAAGTTCCGTGTTCTCGTGGGTGTCACTGGAAGTGTTGCTGCCCTGAAGCTGCCTCTTTTGGTGTCAAAGCTTTTGGACATTCCTGGGGTGAGTATCCTCAAGAGAAGCACTATGGTCAGTGCCCCAGGAACAAAGCACTTCTGCTGTGCATGGGCTGTTCTTTTCCTTAGACCTGGTGTGTAAGAAGGAAATCATCTCTGTGTGCTAGTGTGTGGGGCACACAGGAGACAGACTGGTGTAAAGGATAGCTATATTAAACAAGACTCTGTGGGTAGAACAACAGGAGATGGAAAGGTACCATGAATGGAGAGTTTGGTTCGAGTATGCTGAGCCTGAGGAGCTGTGAAGTCGTGTAGAGGTTGTGTGAAAGGCATTTCCATTCCTCTCTGAGCTCTCCGGCTTTGCTCTCCATCTTTGTTAGATATGTTGCTTGTCCTGTTGCACGTACTGAAAGCTTCTTGTTTTGAACATGGTTTCCTCTGGTGCTGAGGTATATTGTAGAAGCCACTACCATGTGAAAGATTGGGGAATTTTTCCCCCTCTGTTCTTGGCCAGGCCACCTCCACTTTGACTAGTTTTATATCTTAGGATTCAGGAGCAGAAATTCAAAGACAGATATTGTCAGCTCCAGCAGGTAGATGTCTCACTTCCCCAGAACCCTCCGTGGGTTCATGAAGCCTCCTGCTGTTCCTGTGTTCCACCTAATGCCATTGCTTTTGGTTGGCCCTTGCCTACAACTGCCCTTCTCTGGACCTTTCAAGTGTACACACCCTTCACTCACACACCTTCCCTTCCTATCCTAACGTGGGTAGCTTGATTTTCCTTTTAAACTCATTTGACATAGGACCATAGGCTGCACTGGGCACTGCTTGTGTTAATCCAGCACTGGTTTTGTGAGGCTGTCTTTTTGTTTTTCTGTGCCAGCGCAGCTCCAGAGATGGGGCCACTAGGGGCTGTATCTTGCATGTCCAGCAGGGGGCACTCCTCTCACAGAGATGACTGTTGTGGGGCCTTCCAGTGGGGGACTGGAAAGACTTGTTTCTTTACTTTCTACAAACTTCTACCCAGAATGTTACCTCCCCTCTCCCTCCCTCCCCCCAGGCTGAAATAAGTGAAGAAGATGCCAGCCATGCCACAGTCAGTAAAAGGGAGAATGTCTGTCTGCTCTCTTTATCAGGAGCCCAGAGCTGTTACTGCAGGAGCTGATTAGCAAGAGCCTGGAGGGCAGGAGGTCTGGAAAGCAGTTCTGACCCATTACCACCCCCTGGGGAGAGAGGAACTCCAATAGTTCCTTTTCCCATAGCCCTAGCGCAAGTGAGTTTCCGGGTATGAGGTGGGGGTAGGGAGTCCTATCCCAGGAAACAGATGGGCAGCCTCTCAGAGCACAAGGGAATGGCAACTCCACCACTTCCTTCCAGCCCACGCATGTGTGGGGGTGTGAGGAAAGGGCTGCCTGCTGGGTGGTGGCTCCACCCACCCCAGACTTTTTTAGCCTGGGCCCTTGGGAGGAAGGACGGGCTATGTCTGGAGCAGGCCTTGGCCGCTCTTTCTCTGCCTGGTTTGGAGCCCAAGTGAGACTGCCAGAGGGCACTGAACTGTAGAGGCCTCCCCCTCACTTTACTCTTAAGAGCCTGCCTTTCTAGTTTCAAAGTAGGGATGGGTCTTCCTGTTCATCCCCCAAGTATGGAGGGGATGGGCAGATGACACAGTTTGACAGCAACTTGGCTCAGAGCTTGGCACATGGAAGCACTTAACTGTGTGTTTTCTGTCTGGCACCCCTTCTCTGCTCTGTGTCACAGCCTTTGGGCCACCAAATGGCTTGAGGTATTGTGGTTGTTGAGACACCAACATGGGAAAAGCCCCTGGAACTACAGCCCCTCTTCTTATGTCAGGGTCCCCATGTCCTCATCCTGAAGGTTGGAAGCTGGCCAAACCTAGCTTTGCCGGTGAGGCTTTGTGAGGTATTGGTAACCAGGGTTAGACCCTAGTTTGTATGATGGCCACCTCCCTCCCTTCCCAGCATTCTTCCTCCAGGTTCTTCCCTGGGGGTATTGAGCTTCCCAGTGCCTTTTTATAACGGAGTATAGGTCTCTTGGAGCAATCATCCTTAGCTCTTTTCTGGGTTGGTCATTCATGTGAACAAGGTTTTCCCCAGTTCTCTTGAGGACAGTCAGCTTGTGAATAGTCAGTAAGTATCTGGGTGTGGGGTTGCAAGGTAGCTGGGTCATTCTCCATATACACCTGTCCTGCCAGCTGTGTCATTACCTCACAGTAGATCAGAGAGATGTGAGGGCCTTTGGCAAGTGGAGTAAGCAGGGATAAGTGGTGGCCTTAGTTTGCTGGCCTTACGTAAACAATTGAGAGAAGTCACCACTAAAGCCCAGGTACCTTTTTTGTGAGGCCAAAGAGTAAGACAGCAGGGTGTGGAAAGGAGAGTATCAGAAACCAGACCTGGAGCACTTAGGAAGTGGGAGCGGGAGGAACAGGAATTGCCCTCAGCTGCAGGAGACTTTGCCTCAAATAATAATAATAATAATAATAATAATAATAATAATAATAATAATAATAATAATAATGTCTAGAAATTTAGCTCAGGTGAGTGATGACTTGCCTAGCATGCAGAGTCCTGGAATTGTGGTCCCCGGTACCACATATAATCAAGAGTAGTGGTGCAAGCCTGTAATCCTATCACAAAGGCAGAGGCAGGAAGGTCCGAAGTTCAAGATCATCCTCAGCTACATAACCAGTTTGAGGCCAGCCTGGCCTATGTAAAACATTGTTTCAAAGGGGAAACAGATGAAAACCGTAAGAGGGAAGAGGCATAGAGGCTTCCTGACTCTGACACTGTTCTTGTCTCCTTCCTTAGCCTTAGTCATTTTTCCCATGCTGGGAAGAGAAGGCAGGCTTGAAGATGATCTGTCCTGGGGGTCTTTTGGCTCTGGTATTAGAGGATTCAGATGTGAAAGGGACTAGGACCCAAAGGCCATCTAGGAGAATGTTTTGCTCCATAACTGTTATGTATGTGGACAGCATTCAAGTTGTCAACACAATATTTGCACCTTGGTGGGCAGTTTGGCCTGAACCAGGAAGGTGGCAGCAGATCCGAGAGCCAGAGGGAGGGAGTTGGTCGTCCTTGGGTTTACAGAAAGGTAAGTTTCTAGCATGTCCACCAGGACACCCAGGGTTCACGATGAGGAAGGAAGGCCTTATGAAGTAGATTCTGCTTTTCCAGTTAGTTTGTCAATATGCAGAAAAATTTTAAGTGCTCTTAGCTTTTATTTCACTCCTAGAATTAAACCCTATGGTTGCAAAAGTTCACCTATGTACAAGGATGCTCATTATAGCGTTGTTGATGATTTCAAAACAATTGAAAACAAACCCAGAGTCTAACAGTACAGAGCTATGGTATACTCATAGCGCAGCTCTCAGTGGGTATTCAAGTGGATTAAAACAATGAAGTGATTCCTTCCTATTAGTGTGGGGCATCCCAAATATGGGAGGAGCTAAATATGATTGCTCTATGCCCCTTCTGTATCCTTAAATGGTTCTGTATGCTGCCGATTCCAGGACCAGAAATCATGCCTATGTTTCAAAAAGTTAATGACCAGTTTATCTTGCAACCCTATCTTTGTTTCCAAAGGGCCATTATGTCTACCTGTGTTATGGCCACCTTTTAACCATAGCTTTGTTTAGGAGGTTTTTAGGACTAACTTCTTATGATGTTCTGTTTCTGTAACCCTGCCTATTTTTACCTACCAAATCCCCTACTGGACAGCCCCTACTCCCGAGCTATAAAAACCTTGTCTTCCTCACATGTAATTCTGACCTCTCAAACCCTACCTTAGGGGGAGGCAACCCATATACACAAATAAAAGAGCTTGTTTTAATTAATTGCTTCCTTTAATTAATTTTGCCATGATTATTTGGGCCGGTTGATCTTTCTCCTCACATCTTTGGGATTAACAATGACTCAGTGGTTAAGAGTGCATACTGTTCTTTCAGGGGACCTGAGCTTGTTTCTGTGTCGGTGACTCACATCTGCCTGTAACTCCAGCTCTTGGGGAATCAGATTAGACCTCTGTGATTCTCCCCTCCCCCTAGACCAATTAAAACTTTTTAAAAAGATTTATTTATGTATATGAGTGCTTTGTCTGCATGTACAATTGCACACCAGAAGATCAGATCCCACTATAGATGGCTGTGAGCCACCATGTGGTACTGGGAATTGAACTTAGGTCCTCTGGAAGAGCAGCCAGTGCTCTTAACTGCTGAGCTATCTCTCCAGTCCCGACAATTAAAACTTCAAAAATAAAATATTTAGATGGGTATGGTGGCACACATCTTTAATCCCAGCACTTGGGAGACAGAAGCAGGTGGATCTCCAAGTTCAAGGCCAGCCAGGTCTACAGAGAGAGTTCCAGGACAGTCAGCTTGACACAGAAACCATACTATTTGTAAAAACAAAACAAAACATTTAAGAAGTGATGGGTCGGATAAGATGGTCCAACAACATAAGATGATTCCTTGAGTTCTGTCCTCATATAAAGGTGGAAAGAAAGAACCAGCTCCAAAAAGTTCTTTGACCATACACAGATACCAAGGCATACCCCCACCCCAACTATATATATGACAGAGAATTTGAATTCCCATACTTTCAGGCATTAGAATATTTGGTTCACAGTTGGTAGGGCTGTTCAGTCAATTTAGGAGGTGTAGTCTTGCTGGAGGAAGTATGTCATTGAGACAGGCTTTAAGAAGTCAAAGATTCACATCCTTCACTGCTAGCCCTGCTTCCTGCTTGTGATTTAAGATGTGAGCTCTCTGTTTGCTATTCCAGTTGCCATGCCTGCCTGCTGCTCTTTCCCTCCACGGTAACGGTGATAGATTTACTCTTCTGGAACCATAAGCCCAGATAGCCCTTTCTTCTCTATGTTGCCGTGGTCATGGTGGTTTACACAGCAGCAGAGAAGTAACAGACAGCAGGTATTTCCTCTTCAAAGTTCTCTGTTCCTGTAGGGACATCGTCACACACAGTGCTAGAAATACCTACTCATCTGCCTGTGCAGAGATTTCAAGTGGCTGCACTGAACAGAACTGCTAACACATTTTCATTATTTCTGTTGAGTTCTTAGCGGATAATGTTGTAGGTTCATGGTTCTCCATTAGAGCAGTTGTCTCTAGGGAACATTGGAAAATGTCCAGAGACAGATTTCGGTTGTCAAACTAAGGATGGTCATGTTACTGACTTGTAGTGGAGAACAGGGTTAGGGGTGAAGATTCTGGCCGTGGGATTTCCCTCATGCTATGACTGTGAAATATTTCTACACGGATTCCTTTGATCTCTACCGTAGCCTGTACCAGACCAGGGGCCTAAAGTTGAGGTGGAGGTATCACTGTAAATTCTGTTTCCATTGCCCCTGCCCACCACCCCTGTCTAGAAACCCCAGATTCCAGATTCAACAGAGAAAAGGAAACCAGACTTGTGAACTGGTTTCAGGAAGGAATCTCTATAAATGCTAGACAAAATGCAGACAGCTTATGCAATCGTGTCTGGCCAGGCTTCAGTCACATTACACAAAGTACAGGTTAAAAATACTCGATACAAAACCTAATCTTAAGAGAGATCTCTAGGGGACCAAGCACAGAGCTGACTCAGGAGTTATGCAGTTATCCAGCTCTGTTCCACTAGAACCCACAAAGTTTTCAGAGAAAGTTCTGGGGTTTCCTGCCCTTAGGGCATTTTCTGTGCTGCCAGAACTCCTTGTCATTATTGCCTGATGTAGATGAATGAATGAGTTTGTGTGTGTATGTGTGTGTATGTGTGTGTACGTGTGTACATGTGTGCTAGAGTGCTGATCCGGAATCTACCTAACCCTTTGCTCTCAGGACCTTTTAGCTAAGCCAATGGATGAAATAACAAAACCCATAGGGTTGATGAGTCAGATCAAGTGGCATCCCATTAAAACCAGAAAAACTAGCCTGGGCTTGCCCAATAACACTAGGCTTGGGGAAGGGCATAGGGAAGGGCCTTCCTGTCACATGTTCTTCACATTACACCTTAGGTGAATACATTGCCCCAGGAGGCTCCCTAGCTGAGTGGCTGTATACTCTGAGAGGGTAGCCAGAGGACACTGGCTAAGAGGAGTGCAACATTTTGAAGGAAAGATCTCAAGCGGAGTTGTTTCCTTACGGCAGGAGGTCTAAAGGATGCCCATTTGGAGATCCTCAGGAGGTGGTGGGTATGTGGGGAGGCATCGTAAAGGCTGGGAGACATTGAATGGCATGTAGAGAGGAAAGCAAATGGACGGCCAGAAGAGCCAGGGGACCCCCTGGGAATGTTCTTGAGTAGAGAAAGATGAACTGGTGCTCAGGATGTGTGGCAGGTTCTTAGAAATGGAAGCTAAAAGCCCCTCACCACATTGTGTAAGCTTGAGCCTAATCTGGGCAGCACGAAACCTTGCCTTAAAATAGCAAGGCAGGTGGTATGTGCCTGAGTTCCTGGCAAGCCAGAACTACACAGTGAGGCACTGTCTCAAGAAAAAAAAATAATAAAATAATAATAAAGAGTAAGTTCTATAGCACTCACTAGGAACAGGCATGACAGTGTCAATTTTGTTCATGTCTTAGTGTGTGCAGAGGCCTGCAGAGGCCAGAAGAGGGCATTGGATCCCCTGGAATTGGAGTTACAGATAGTTGTGAGCTGCCATCTGGATGCTAGGAGCTGAACCCCAGTGCTTTGCCAGAGCAGCAAACTCTCTCTTCAGCTTTTTAGTTGTATCTTAGAGTTGAGATTTGAGACAGTATTTTGGGGTTTAGGTGAAGGTGTGTGTGTTTCTTTAGGACCTAGGATTAGAATCTGGGGCCTCACACGTGTTGGGTAAACTTTCTGTCACTGAACATCCTCCTTGACCAGCTGGAGATGTTGTCAGGCTGTTTATAACCAGTGAAAGAGGCCGTTCTTGTTGGGAATGTAGCTCAATTGGTAGAATACCTGCTCAAAGCCTTTGTCAATTCCAAGAACCACATAAAATGTGTGTGATGGTACAATTGTATCAACCCAGCATTCATGAGGATTACAAGTTCAGGTTCATCTTTGGTTACATAGGAAGTTCAGGGCCAGCCTGGGTTTCTTGAGACCCTGTGTTACACACAAAAAAGAAGGGCACTTTCTTGATTTTCTTTCATTCCTCTTTCCCTCCCCTGGCATGTGTGCCATGGGTCTCTTGTTCTCACCCATGTCCTTGAGGGCGACTGACGGGGGTCCAGGCTAGCATTGTTTCTTGAATAGTTATTAAAAAAAAAAAAAAAAGACAGCACTATGGCTCATCAGTCAACACACTGGCTACTCTTGCAGAGGACCTGGTCTCAGTTCCCAGCACTGACATGGTAGCTCATGGCTGTGTCCAGAAAAGCCCTCATAGTTCTCCAGCTTGAAGACACACACAGTGCTGAGGACGCCGTTGGAGAAGGGTCTTCTAGTGTCTGGACATTCTGTTGAAGCACTTCTCACCCAGGTGCTATTCGGCCTCTGCTTGACAGTTCACATGGTTGTTAGTGTCCGGCTGCTAGGTTGGGACAGAGGCTGGGAAGCTTTAACTGCCCTTCTGCATCCAGCTCTGCTTCTTGCCTGCCCTGCAAAGTACCCTGCTCCTCTGGTCCCTGAGCTGTCCCCCTCCTTCCCTCTAGTGGGCTTGTTTACAGTGCTGTTGTGGCCTTCTAATTTCATCTGCTGCTGTTTCCTTCCACTTTAGTTGTCTAAAAGTGTGCTGACAAGTCTTAACCGCTGCTATTTACCCCCTCTGTTCTTGAGAGCTTAACTTACTTTACTTGGTTTATTTAATTAATCTTATTTAATTATTATTTTATTTGCAGTATTGGCTATCAAACAAAGGGTTCACACACGAGAGGCAAGCACTTTACCACTGAGCTACACTGCCAGTCCTTTGCTATCTTATTTGAAACAGTTTGCTAAGTTCCCAAGGGGACTTCTTAGCCTCCTGCCTTGGTCTTCTGAAAAGTTGGGGTTATGGGCATGTGCCATTGCACCTAGGAGAATGTGATTTTTTTTTTTTTTTTACATTTTTATTTATCTTGTGTGTGCATGCACTGCATATGGGTGCATTTTACATTTTTATTTATTTATCTTGTGTGTGCATGCACTGCATATAGGCTTGCATCAGAGGAGAGGACAACTTGGGAGTCAGTTTTCTTTTTCCAATGGATTCCAGGGATTGAACTCAGGTCTAGGTTTAGTGGCAAGTGCCTTTACCCACTGTGCAACTCTGCCAGCCCAGAAAATGTGTATTTTGATCAGAAGTGTAGGTTATTATATATTGATGTTTACCACATTGGATTTAATTCTATCCTCTGTATTTTTCCAATGTTGGAAATTGAATCCAGGGCCTCTACTACTGAGCCTACTCCATAACCCTTCTCTTCCCAACCTCCCCCCTTTTTACTTGATACAGTCTCATGTATCCCTGGATGGCTTGGAACACTCTATCACTAATGCTAAGTGCCTTGAATTTCTGGTCCTCTGTCTGCGTCTCCTGAGTGGAGGACTATGGGTATATGCCACCATGCCTGGCTTTATGCCGCATAGGGATTAAGTTTAGGACTTACTCTACCAGCTGAGCTACATGTCCTCTATAGAGTCTCACTATGTAGTCCAAGCTGTTCTTGAACTAATAATCCCCCTGCCTTTGGCTTTTTGAGCACTGAGATTACAGGTATGTGCCCCCACATGTGGCTACTTTTGTTGTTTTATTTAATACTTTCTTCCTATTATGTTTTCTCTCTGCTGATTTTCCTTTTCTTCCTTTTATTATGTAGAGCGAACTTTCTTTTCGTAGTTGGAAAGCTATGCATGATTGAGCTCCTGTATCATTCTTTTCATGATGTAGCCTCTTAAGCCCACACTTGCCCTGTTCGTTATCTTCATGAAAACATGAAGACCCTTAGCATGATCTTCCCTTCCTCTTCTCTCTCTGCCTTGGTGGGTCCGGGCTGCATTCCCTGGCTGGGTTTGTGGAGGGACAGGGCAGCCCTGCTCAGTTGCCGTTACTGAGAACTGGTAAGCCTGTTCATAACTCTCAGTGATGGTTTGGTTTAAAGGATATCTAAAAATATCCATGAGGTTTTGTGTGGGGACCAAGGATGATAGGTAAGAGAATTGAGACAGGACGGGCAGGTCAGTAATGCTGGGACCCTAGACCTGCAGTTGCTCCTCTCCGGGTGTCTGCTTTTGGCTCCAGCTTTATTCTTCAGAGCTCTCAAGCAGGCACCCCCTGCTGTGTGCAAGAACTGTCTTCAGTGGGAAGGAGTGGCCACTAGACTGTACAAAGAGGCAGCCTTGACCTGACATCACCAAGTTCTTATCAAGCAGGAATGTGGATCCAGCAGCCTCGGAGCTTTCTGTGTCTTTCTAGCAGAATGGAAACTGAATTTCCTGTGTGAAATCTTCCAACTCATACATTGGCTAGAACTTGTAACTCTGTCCAAACTACATGGCTAGCTCTGGTCAGACCCTGTGGCCTTTGCACAAAGCCCCGATTGTCACCCTCTACTAGCCGTCCTCCTGGATGAATGTCCCTTCCTGACTCTGGATTCTCCTAAGGTGTGGCTTTCTACTCCCTCAGCGGTGACTTCCTCCTGTCTGCCCCACAGGTTAGCACTATCTTTACTTGCATCAGTGCTTCCTCAGTAGTTGACAAGGTGAAGACACACTCATCTCCACCACACTAGGCACACACCTGGTTTTCCCAGACCCAGTCTGTGGCCTGGGGCCCTTTTCCACACCTAGGCCTGTTCCTGAAGTGGGTGAGGGGAGGCCTGTTCCTGAAGTGGGTGAGGGGACTGTGCTCTCCCACTGGAGCATGGACACTGACATAGTATGCACACAGCATCTGGCAATGCCTTGGCCGGTAGCAAGCAAACTGTTAGCATAGAACTTTGCCCTGTGAGTCTTCTTGGTTAGTATCGTCTGCCTGCCACCGCTGCCACCGCCTCTGGTCTCTACTACCTGATGGCAAGTGGCTGCTGCTTTATATACTCAGGCAGTTGATGACTCATTTCTCAGCAGCCCCTTAAATAGGGAAGTGAAATGTTGTGTACACCTTGGCAGGGCCTGACCTTTGAGTGACAGCGGAAGTAGCTGTGTAAACATGAGGTTCATGCTAAGGGGAAGTCCTATTCACCACCAGGCTCAGTAGAGCATCTGCCTGCACTGGCCCTCATGTGGCCTCTATGCATGTGGCTCTAGTAACTTTTTTTCCCTTTTTCTTCTCCCTTCCCTCCTTTTATTTTTTTATGACAGCTGGAAGTTGCAGTGGTGACAACTGAGAGAGCCAAACATTTCTATAGCCCTCAGGATGTCCCTGTCATTCTCTACAGTGACGCTGATGAATGGGAGGTCAGTACTGGGCCCATTGCTCTTTTTCTAGTGGGACAGAGCTATCTTCCTTGCAGCCTATGGTCCTGGCTGTTGGAGCACACAGCCTGGGCTTAAGTCAGTGGTCAGGGCCATCTGGGTAGAGGCAATGAAGAAAACATCTGTCTAGCTTCTGGCCTGCGGGAGGCCTGCAGTCCCGCCTTCCTCAGGCAGAGCTCAGCTTTGGCCCAGTGCCTGGGGTTGAGTGTCCTTGTACTTATCTGGGCTGATGAAACCACAGAGGAGCTCTGTTCCCACCACCCTTGTCCATGTGGCTCTCAGCGTCAAGGCTATCCAGAGTGCTTCACTTCCCACGGCTGCTGGCCATGCCTCTGCCCTCCTGCAGAGGGGTGGGCACCAGCCGATTTGCCAGGCGCTCAGTGTGGGCCTCATAGGGCTGCCCTGCCAGGCATTTTAAAATGTTCTCAGCATCGAACATTTCTGGCTGGCTTGCCCTCTTCCCTCCTTCCCCTCCCCCTTTATTTCTCACCGCCCCAGAGCCTTCTACTGGCTTGGACAACCCAAGCATCCGCCTCAAGCAGACAGGCCAGGAGTTCCCTGCCAGATGTCAGTTCTCTTGAAAACCAAACCATAAAGGGAATAAGCTCAGAGAGACAAGGAGCGCTTGTTTCCTCAGGCCTGGTTTCTGTCAAGCTGCTGGCTCCATGGCCAGTGCTTGCCAGCTTCACTGTGAGAAGGATAGTGTCGGACTTTGAGGGAGAGTTAGGTGGTTTCCTTGGGCTTCTCAGCTTACTGTACCTGGCTTATTTGACCATCATCGCTCCCCACACACACCGAGAGTGACTGGGTTGATGGCCCCCATTTCTTAATTTTGGCAGATGTGGAAGCACCGCTCTGACCCAGTTCTCCACATTGACCTGCGAAGGTGGGCTGACCTCATGCTAGTGGCTCCTCTTGATGCCAACACTCTGGGGAAGGTGGCCAGTGGCATTTGTGACAACTTACTTGTGAGTGACTCCTGGTGTCTTTCCTCTCCAGCCTTATTTCACTGTTACTATAGAGTGCAGCTCTGTCCAGTAGCCTCCTGCTCCTCCATCTTTCTTCACCACAGGTTGCCCTCTTCATGTACCTCCACTGACTTCCCTGCCTGTTTCTCCGTTATTTCTGCCTCCCCCAGAAACTAGAAACACACATGAATGCTCTGATAAGAGTGTCTACTTCATGCATCTCACATACTTATTTTTCTATAGTCTTTGCCTTAAAGTTAAAACCCAGTTTTCACATCTATCAGAGAAAGCTTGGAGAGAAAGAGGGGGGAAAAACAGGTGAGAAGTAATTGCCAGATTGGCTTATGCCTGTGAGACCTTGTGGGAGCTGATCCCTTAAAGAACATCTGCCTTTGTTATGTGATCATCTTGAGGTCTTATGGTCACCCCCGCCCCCCCATTTCTTGACTTTTCACCTCCCATGTTCTGGGGGCTTATACTGAGGGCACAGGGAGCACTCGGTCTAGAAAGACTTGTGATCACCCAGGCAGGAGGAGTACTCCATGGCAAATACTGTAGACTTAAATGACCCATCAGTCTGTGGAGCATGCTTAGTGTGGGCATTAAGTAGGCATTTACTAATACAATACTGCTTGTATGTGGTAGGGAGTAATTTTGTTTGAATTTATGTGTGTGTGTGTGTGTGTGTGTGTGTGTGTGTGAGAGAGAGAGAGAGAGAGAGAGAGAGAGAGAGAGAGAGAGAGAGAGAGAGAGAGAGAGAGAGACAGCAGAGAGACAGCAGAGAGAGAGAGACAGCAGAGAGGGACAGAGGGGGTAAGAGAGAGAGAGAGAGGGAGGGAGAGAGAGGGACAGAGGGGGTGAGAGAGAGAGAGAGAATATGTAGGCTTGTCTCAAACTTTTGGCAGCCCTCTTGTCTCTGCTTCTGAACACTAGGGTTACAGGTGTGTATTACTACACTCTCATCTTTAGAGTTGAAAAGGGTGAAGAAGTGAAACTGAAGATGCATTGGGAGCCTTAGGAGATGACATATGAAGTTAATGTCCTCTCATCTGGGCCTGGTGGCGTAAGCCCTTGAGAGGATGAGGATCCGAAGTTGAAGGCCGGTGTAGGCTTCACAACAGTTCTCTAAGGAGAAGTCGAAGAGGGCTGGAGATGTATCTCATTGGCAGAATGCTTGTGTATCAAGTGGGAAAGCCTGGGTTCATTCAGTCCTTGTCTGCTTATTAGGAAGCTCTTAGCTCCTCTTCTGGGAAGCTGCTGGTGGCTTATGCACCATTATACTAAGAGCATAGAATGGGAGGAACACCACTCTGATGAGGCCAGAAGCAGACTGCGTAGGACAGAGAAACAGAGCCAGGTACAGCATGGTCCTCACTGCCCAGTAGGACTGAGACTGGGCAGCAGGGCACTGAAACTCATGAGGAGGCACTAATCCCTGGGCTCCCATTTGTAGGTTAGCAGCCCCTGATGTGCTAAACACACCAACCTCAGAGCAGAACCCCAGCTATCTCTCTGATGGTTCTTCCTACCCTCTGAAAACGGTTTCCACTCCTATTTGTTGTTTTTATCATTATTGTTATTACATGCCTTTTTTTTTTCATATAACCTATAGCAGAGCTGGAGAGATGGCTCAGTGGTTAAAAGCACATGCCCTTCCAGAGGATTCAGGTTTGATTCCCAGAAATCACATGGTGATTCACCATTTTCTGAAACTTCAGTCTCAGGGGATCTGACACCTTCTGTTAGTCCTCATGGGCACCAGGCACACATGTGATGCACAGAAATGCATGCAGTCAACTGCCCGCACACAAATAAAACAAATACAATCTCATATAGCCCCCTGGCCTTGAAATCCTGATCCTTTTGCTTTTCCTTCCCAAGTGATGGGATTGAAGGCATGGCCTCAGAGCTCCCCCCCACCCCCCCCAGGCTGTTGCATTCCCCTGTCTTTGAGGTTCTCTTCTTCAGAATTGGCTGAACAGTGAAGCATGTCCCCAGACTAACCATTTCCCTCAAACAGTTTCACCCGAACACAGATGTTTCAGACAATCTCCACTGTTTGAACTGTAAGCATCCTTGGTTGTGACAATATTTTCTGCTCAGTTGGCATCTTTTTAGAATCCTGAAAGGAAGCTCAGTCTGCTGTTTCTTTCCAGACTGTCCTGTCTCCATTGGAAAGGTACTGGAGAGCAGCATGCTGGATGTTGTCCTACATTCCTGGTGTCCAGGCCCTCAGCCTGGGAATGGTTGTCTCCGTCTGCTCTGGCCTCTCTGTGTCAGGTTCAGAAAGAGAGGGTGACTCCCTAGGGTTGACAGTCTGGCTCAGTACTAGTCTCTTGACTAGGATCCAGCCTTCTGCCCTGCCTGAGTGGGTTCCCAGGGGCAGGGCTGAGGCACTGAGCATGGTGCCAGCCACTTGGCTGTGGGAACCAATGTCCTCCTCTCCCCTTTCTACTGCTGGTTGCTTCAGAGTTGATGTGGTTTGTTCAGGAAATGCTGGGCTCCGAGTCAGACTAGTCAGACGCTGGGGAAGCATCCCTGCCGAGAGCAGACGGGTTGCGTTTTACTGTGGTCAGTGTGCTGTTTTGAGAGTGCTTAGAACCCAGCCCAGCCCCAGGTCTACACCAAACATCATTAAGGGCCCCTTCTAGGTTTGCTTACAACTCCTACAAAAGCAGCAGGTGGCATAGAGCCAAGAGGAAGTGTGACTGAAACTGTCCACTCATGGTCATATTGTCATGTTTAGAAGACTTGGTGGGAAACCAACTCTGGTGTCTGGGATGATGCAAGCAGCCAGATTTGGAGACTGTTTGCTGTCCCAGGAGAGGGTAATGGCACTGAGGGACAGGCACTGGTTCTGGCCTATACGTTACATTGTTCTCTGCTCCCTCTACCTTTCTCAAAAGGACTATGTTTGGGGGGAGGGGTTTCACAATTGCTGTTTCCCCAGGAGCTTTCAGGAGGTACCCAGTGTAGGCAGTGTACAGGAGCCTGTTTCTTTCGGAGGCACTCCTTGGCCTCCTGAGCCTGTACCGTTGTTGTGGAGCCCGTACTTAGTGCAGGCCTTCAGCTAAGAGCTTTTAAAGCTTTCACACTTTTGCTGGGACCTGGGGTACCTACCTCCAGTTCTACCACCTAGAAAAGCAGGGAACCAAGAATTCAAGGTCATCTGCTTAGCCAGTTTGGGGGCCAACCTGGACTTCATGAGGCTCTGCCTCAAGAAACTACTACCTTACCACAGCACCATAAAAGTGTTCATATTCTTTCTTATTTTTATTATATTTTTTGAGATAAGGTCTATGTAGCCCTTGCTGGCCTGGAACTTGCTATGTAGACCAGGCTGGCTTTAAACTCAGAGAGATCAGTACGCCCGTGATCTCAGGCTAGGACTAAAGGGGTTTGTTATCTTGTCCAGCTCATGTTCTCTCTTCCTTTTTCCCTTTCTTCTCTTTCCCCTTTTTTTCTAGACCAATTTCTCTGTGTAACAGCCTTGGCTGTCCTGGAACTCACTCTATATACCAGGCTGGCCTTGGACTCAGAGATCTGCTTGCCTCTGTCTCCCGAGTGCTGGGATTAAAGGTGTATGCCACCCCTGCCTGGCATCTCTTTCTTTGAGGGGGGGGTGTTCTAGTATATATTCCAGGCTGACCTGAGCTTTAGCTTCTCCTGCCTCAGCCTCCAGAGGGCTGGGATTATAGGCATATGCCACCATCCTTAGCATTCAGCAGTGGTTTGATTTCAAGCTTATATGACTTCAGAGTTCACAACCTTAAGACTCTGAGTTGGAAAATAGGGTTTAAGGAAGAAAGGAAGGAAGGGAAGGAGGGCAGATCAGAATTGGTCAAGCGCTTGCTTTCATAGCCCATCTACTGTGTGACCTAGGTGTGGTCTAGCTTTCAGAGGTGGGGAGACTGCCCAGTCCAGTGGGTGGCTGTGCATATTTGTATCTAACTGGGACCTTGGACAACAAATGTTTTATCAGACGGAGTCACTCCTTGCTCATCTGTGAACAAGGGACAGTACTTTCCTTATAGAGTCCAAGTAAAAGTTCTTGAGATAAGGGATGAGAAAAGATAATATGTGTTGGATGTTTTCATTCTCAGGATTTATTTGACCTAGAAGTAGAGCTGTTGTTGTATAGAACATGAGCAATCTGGTTCCTGGCCTTCCAGTGAACAGTGAAACTAGCCTCCTGCCCCCAGGGTGGCTTCCCAGCCCTGAACTTGTGAGCCTGTGTGAAGGCTTAGGCTGATGGTCAGAGAGATTGTTTACAGAGTGGAGAGGTGTTGGAGGTATATGGAACATTATGGATGCTGATTGAGTATCTCCTGTGCCATGACCAAGCCAGAGTCTGAGGGAAGATGGTGTGGGATGAAGAGTCAGCCTTTTCCTGCTTAAGGATGCAAGAACAGATCTCTGTAAATGTGTGACACCCAGCCATCCCTGGTCAACAGCTGTTTTGTTGACTATGGCTGGAGGAAAGTAGGGGGGACCCGGGGGTACTGAGGAGGGGTGGTAGGCAGAGCATCAGCACCTCTCCCCATTTCTTCACAGACCTGTGTCATCCGGGCCTGGGACCTCAGCAAGCCCCTGCTCTTCTGCCCTGCCATGAATACTGCCATGTGGGAGCACCCTCTCACTGCACAGCAGGTGGGCCAGCTCAAGGCCTTTGGCTATGTGGAGATTCCCTGTGTGAGCAAGAAGCTGGTGTGTGGAGACCAAGGTGGGCTTCTTGCCATACTCAGCCCAGAGCTATAGAAGGGGCTCTATTTTGGGGTCACCTTTGGGTTCTGTGGTCCAGTGGTTCTCTGGCCCATTGTGACCTTAGACAAAACTATTTTCTGAGCTCAGCCCTCATCTGGCAATGGATAGAGTGCTAATTCTTGTTTCTCAGGACCATTAGGCTGAAGTGAGACAGATGTGTGAAGTGTCTGGTGGAGACCCTGGCAACTGAGCAAACACTGTTAATGAAATGACTCCCAGACCTAGGATGTGGGTGAAGTGCACAGGAGAGAACTGAGTGGTAGCCACAGGCAAGGTTAACTCATACTGTGAATCTCAGCCACAGATAAACTTTGCTTCCAGGTCTAGGAGCCATGGCTGAGGTGGAGACCATTGTGGATAAAGTGAAGGAAATGTTCTTCCAGCGTGGTGGCACCCAGCAGTGATGAAGTGGGATTGATGTTGTGGTGTCCCTGCAGCTAGAGAATCCAGCCTTAGCTGTTGAAGAAAGACATCAGCACAGTATGAAGAGCCTGCGGTTGCTGAGGAGGGGCTGGCTTGTACCTTCTCAGAGCTTCTTCTGAGGTCTACACAACTATAGAGCCAGGTCCTACCTTCTTTCAACCAGGAGATGACTGCTTTCCAGAGGCCCTCCCATTTCTTACTGGGACAGGCCCAACAAGCGAGGCAAACATGCTGCTACTGGAGAATAATCGAATGACTGAGGACCCTCTGCCTGGGAATTGCTTTTAGAAACCATGGTTGAAGTGGGGCCTGGTTGCTCCTGTCTGTAATCCTAACACTCAGAAGGCTGAGCAGTATTGCCACAACTTTGAAGTTCACTTGGACTATGCAGTGAGCAGGCCTGTGAGTATGACAGACTATTTCAAAACAAAAGCAGCCAGAAGAAAACCACAGTCAAGATCCCTGGCACAGCAGGCTCCTGATAGGCCTTGGAAGCTTTCATTCTTTGCCCAGGTGTCACCCAGAGTCAAGAAGTCTGTGAAGTGGCAAGACTCTTCACATTTCCCACAGACTGTACTGAGAGTGGGGGCAGGGATGGTTCTGGGAAATAAAAGTGACCTTTTAGGAGACTCTGTCCTTCTTTACATCCTGTCTGTGGCCTCAGAGGTCGGGTGCATGGCAAAGTGAGGCCAGAGAAGGTTCTGGGCTGACAACTGACTAGCACTCCTACATTGTGAGGTGAGTGTGTCTCTCACTACAGGGTGAGGTGACAGGTGCAAGTTGGCATGGAACTCACTTTTTAGCCTAGGCGGGCCTCAAAGTTGATGTTGAGTTGGACAGAACTGAAGCAGACAGCTTGGATTCAAATCTGAGTCGTACCACTAGCCAGCTACAGGCCTTGACTGACGTGCTCATTCTCCCATAATAGAGCTGTCTAGGTTTGTCTCTTAGACCCACAGGGGATACATTGCATGGTTCCTGAATCCATAGTAGAACTCTATACATATGATGGCTTCCTACACATATATAACCTATGACATTCTAATTTATAAACTAGCCCCAGTAAGAGATTGACAACAATATCAACATAGAACAGTTATTCATTTTGTTCTATAATAAACTATTGCCCATGCTGGAAAAAAAAAAAAGAACAAGATAGCAAGATGGCTCAATCCATAAAGGTGCGGCCGCCAACTCTCACTACTTGGATTTGGATGCACATGATGGAAGGTAAGAACTGACTCCCAAGAGCTGTCCTCTGACCTCCCCTCTCACACTGAGGCACATCCACTGTTTGCAAATATGATAAAAATGTATCAGGCTATTATAAAACCTGTGTGGACATGGTCACTTAGCAACTTCAACTTATTTTAAAATTGTATTAAGTAAAATAGTTACTTTTTTTTTAATAGACAGGGGTTTTCTTTTTTCTTTGTAGCCCTGGCTGTCTTGGAACTTGATTTGTAGACCAGGCTGGTCTCAAACTCATAGAGAGCCACCTGCCTCTGCCTCCCGAGAGCTGGCATTAATGGCATGCACCATCGTGCTCCAGATTCCTGGTTAAGCTTCTGCTCTGATGTTTGGTAATTGACTATTCACTGGGATAAGCTCTTCCTCACCACTTAGATAGCATCAATAGAAACCCTAAGAGAGCCGATCTGTGGCTACTTCTATTGGAAAGACCTTTGTCACTTAGCTGGCTTCTACATATGCTACACTAGAGGTAACCAGAGGCCACCTTTGGGAAGTGCTTTCCCCAAAAAGCCCAACACAGAGCCTTACCTACAAGCCCTGAGCAGACAGTAGTTTCTCTTAAAATCAGTCTTGCCATCTGTGAGCAGGACTCCAAAGCAGGCGAGGGGTGAGGTGACAGGTGCAAGTTGGCATGGAACTCACTTTTTAGCCTAGGTGGGCCTCAAAGTTGATGTTGAGAAGTTTCTAGTTTTGTTTATAGCATCAAGGGCCATGCACAAGGAAGTACTCTTCCATTACATCCCAGGATGGTGAAGTTGTTTTTGTTTTTTAATACTTCCTTATTTATTTTGTATGTGTGTGGGTTTGCATGTCATTGTGACCATGTGGAAGTCAGAGGACAACTCTGAGGAACTGTTGTCCCATCGTGTGCTGCCCCCCTCACAGAGACAGAGAGACACACATACACACATACACACACACACACACACACACACACACACACACACACACACACACACTCACACCCCATGGGTCCCAGGTATTGAACTCAGGTATAGCAAGCATAGCAGCAGACACCTTGACCTGCGGAGCCATTTCGATGATCCTAGCACCCATTCTTAACACTACTATTTTACTTACATTATCTTTACTGCCCTAAGGCAATTTTATCACTTATTAATTCAAGAAAGAAGGGCTCTTGAAGGCTGCTGGAGACCATTGTTCTGGTACATAACTACCTGTATCCACAATACCTTCAGGTTATCCATGGGGGTGCCTATACTGCTTAGTCTAGGAGTCAGAGCAGAAAGCAGCCCCTACTTCAGCTGCAAATACACAGAGGGCCTCACAACAGCCACATTAGATTACTAGGTCAAAAGTGAGACAGCAAGCAGTTTCTAGGCCAAAGTCTCTCTTGAGACTAGTTCTCCAGGCCACGTGTACTGTAAATAGGGCAGGCTTCTTCAAGCAAGGACAACAAGCTGAAAGGGCGGGAATCAGAGGGCCAACTTGGAGAGCAGGAGGCAAGTGAGAGGTATTGAGTTCAGGGAAGGTTGCAATCCTACTAATGGCGTACCTGTCACCTCCACAAAGACCGTGCCAGCTTAGGATTTGGGGTTTATTTCCCTAAACGTGATGGACTATTTCAGTAAATGTTAGGGAGATGTGCACACACAGATTCATGGATCATTTGACATGTACTATGTTTCGGGCATTTAGCAGAGTAGCCTCCACTTATCTGCAAAGTTGCTTTCTGTTACCTGCTGTCAACTTATGAAGAGCATAGGAGTGCTGCTCCTTGGCTTTCTCCTGGCCTCCTCAGACTGCTTATAGCACACAGGAAGACCAGCCAGGGCTGGCATCACCAGGTCCTCCTACATCAATCACCAAGAAAATACACTAAAGCTTTATCACAGGCCAATTTCTCAGCTGAGGGTCCCTCTTCCCAAATGACTCTAGGCTTGTGTCAACTGGACACAAAACTAGCCAGCATAGACTATAAAATGTTTTTTAAAAGCAAGGAGAGCCAGGCATGATGATACATACTTCTAATCCCAGTACTCAGGAGGCAGAGGCAGGCAGATCCTTTGAGTTCAAGGCCAGCCTGGTCTATGCAGCACTCCTGAGGCACAGGTAGGCATATGTCAGTTCTGGGCCAGCCAGAGCTATACAGTGAGAGCCTGTGACAGACAAGCCATGAGAACAGAGAGCTGCAAAGTGCCTTGTCCTGTCACTCTGAAAGCAATGACTCATCCTTGGCTAAAGAGAAATTAGGACAGGAGCCAGCTAGAGGCCCAGTCCCTGGGTTTACTACTCTTACTGTGGCCCAGGGCAGTCCTGAATGTGTGAGCCAGCTGCGGCTAGGAAAGGCAGGACGTGTATCAGATGGGGTGCTGTGGTTATGGCAATGACAGCTCCTTCTACTGAGGCTCCATGGTTTTGAGATCATCTTGGGCGGAAATGTTCCCCAGAGAGTTTTCTAGTCTCCTTATATCTTTAGAATTCTGCAAGTTTGGCAGAACAAAAGATTTGGGTCTGAAATTTGTGATTTTGCTTGAGAGGCTGCCTCCATCTTCCTAGGCTGCTACAGAGGCTGAAGTTACGATGGTGGGCTACTCCACACAACTCACCAGGTTCCTCACCTGTGGTCTCGCTGCCTCAAGGTAGGAGCTGAGCCTTGCTTTTCTAGCTCTTCCCCAGACCAAGAGCCAACCCTACATGGTTCCCTCGTGGACGAGCATGTTCTCCCTCCCGCTTATCTTTGCATAGGAAGACATTTTGTCACCTGGCTGCTTCCTCTCTCTGCTGCCCAGGTAGGTCACCTTTGTACCTTTTCTCCGGCTCACTTGGGCTGGATTAAGTGGTCCCTACCCAGGTTCTTGTGTCTCCCATTTATTATAACACAGAATTGGAATTGTCTCTGTTTGTTTTGAGACATGGTTTTTCTGTGTAGCCCTGGATGTCCCTCTGTAGACCAGGCTGGCCTCAAGTGCTGGGGGTTAAAGGTGTGCACACAATTTTCTTTGTCTCTCTGGCACTGGGCTCTCTTATAAAGCAATGCTTGTCTTGTACCTTTTAGAACCAAGCAAGTCATTCTAAGCTTATTGCACTGTCAGGTGTGTGTGGGGGTGGGGGGTGGGGGGTCAGATCCTGTTCCTTTCTGAGCATGATTGAAAACCTAGGAATCGTAAGAAACCAGGACTGATCAGTTTGCCTCTAGGAAAACAAACAGGTTGGCAGAACAGAAACCCAAAGTCAATATTAAAAGACAAACCTGGAAAATCACCTGCAACTTTTATAACAGAGGGAGAAATCCCCTAATATACTGGGTCTTCCATAGACATGTATGTTTGTTTGAGACACGGTCTAACTATGTAGTCCAGGCTGACTTTGAACTTGAGACTCCTGCTTTAAGCATCTCAAGTTCTGGGACTGCAGGCATGCACGATAATGCCCAGCTAGTGACGGGGCATTAAAAAGAGTTTGCTAGTGTAGGAACAGAGAGAATTTATTGAAAATCCTAACAAGGGAGCAGCTGGCAAGTTCCCATGGAGGAGAGGATGAGGGTGGGGCACACAGACAGACAAGCAGTTCTTTTAGAGAAGTTGATGTGAAGTTATCTGGTCCTTTGTTTTCCTTTGCGCTTTGTTTTATGTGTTTAGATGTTTTGCCCACATATGTGTCTTTTTAGAAGAGGACATCTTATCTCCTGGACTACAGTTGCATATGGTTATGAATTGCCTTATACATGGTAGGAATCAGAGCAAGTGCTTTTAGCCACCGGGCCATGTCTCTACCCCAAGTTACTTGGTCTTATCACCATGTAATTTGTGTGTGGGCTCACTGCTTAGAGGACAGGAAGTCCTCTGGTTATCTTGTTAAGCAGTAAACCTTAGAGCCCAAGCTTTTCTTGGGGTTAGCCATTTGGGTAAGGTCAACATCAGTCAACCTACGATGTCTGTCTAAGATATAAGTTACCAGAGATCAGACTCTAGATAGCCATGGCTTGGTTATTGGAATTCAGCTCTTATTTTGGCTTTTTTCTCTACATGATAGGTCTTCCATATGCCAGATGAGAGCTTCAGGACTGAGACACATTCCTATTTAATGTATTCCTCTTTAACATATCCCATATTTAAAGTAAGAAGAACTGTTCACTGACTAGAAACCGACCAAGAGCACAAAGAAAAGTGATAAGACAAAGTGTCCATGCCAAGCCATGATAATGTGCGTCCTATAATGCCTGTACTTGGGGAGGTGGAGGCAGGAGAATCAGTTCAGAGACATTCTCTTACACAGGGAACTTAAGGTCATCCCGGACTACATGAGATTGTCTTAAAACAAAACTAGGCATCCCTTTAATCCCAGTACTTGGGAGCCAGAGGCAAATGGATTTCTGTGAGTTTGACACCCCCTTGGTCTACATAGTGAGTTCTAGAACAAAGAACTCTCTCTCAACACTGTTGATTTTGAGACAAAAACAACAAAATCTGGGGAGCCAAAGGATGACTAGATGGTTAAGGCCTTTGTGGCTAAGCCCGATCACAGGCCCTCATGGTGGGAGAGAGAACTGAATTCCACAAGTTATCCTGACTTTCCTCCATACACTTTGGCTTTTTAAAAAGTTTACATAAAAACCAACCACACAACTGGGAGGTGGTGGCACATACCTTTAATCCCAGGATTTGAGAGGAAGAGTCAGAGGCAGGTTAATCTCTGAGTTCAAGGCCAGCCTGGTCTACAGAGTGAGTTCCAGAACAACCAAAGCTACACAGAGAGATCCTGTCTCAAAATATGCTCTCCAATAAAAACAAAACAACCATATAAATTGTACTTATACTACTTATCCACTTTTGTGATGAGAGTAATATTAGTTAAATTACATTCAAATGAAAGGTTTTGCTCTTAGATTATTGATGTGTGGAGATTAGCGATGTGTGGAGAGCCAGAAACCACAAACTGGGAGGAACTGCAGATTGATGCAGTCTTTCTAGGAAACATCTAGAAGTATCTACCACAATTAAATATGGTCTCTGCTTTAGTTCCTGTCTCCAGGTTCCAGCCTTCCTCCATGACAGACTACAATTTTAAGTTGAAACAAGCTCTCTCCTCTCCAATTTGCTTTTGGTCATGGCACTTATCCAGCAGTAGAAGGCTATAAAAGACTGAAAACCCCTCTCTGAAACACCTAGAGATTGATTAAGTAAGTTGGAGTCCATCTGCTGGAGCACCACACAGACACAAACACAGTATTAGGAAAGCTCCTGATTTAGGAAGATTTCTGAGGCAAAGCACAGAAAAAAATGTATATGGAATGATAGCTTGTGTATAAAATGAGGGGGAGGGTATAGATTCATACTGGCTTCTATATGAAGCAAATATCTACTGGAAATAAATAAGACACCTTTGGCAGGAACCTGAGAGGTGGATAAGCAGCAGTAGGGAGCAGACTTCATTTTAAAATCTTGAGCCAGAAGAACATATTATCTCTGTCTCAAAAATTAGGAAGTTGTTTTAAAAGGGTCATGCCATATTTGTTACCTCTAGGATTACCAGAATTGAGTCATCTGATCTGGCTGTGTTCAGTCAAGGTTCACTGTAATGCCTGCATCATGAACCCTGCCCAGAGATCACCAGGAATCCCAAGTTCGTATGCCAAAGCAAAGAGCCTTTATTGCAAGCTGGAGCTTGGGCTCTCTGTCTGTTCCAGCACAGCAGTTGGATCAGGGAGAGCCTCGAGCTCAGCGGAGGCAGGGTTTTTAAGGGGTAGAGGAAGGGGATAGGGAATTCCAGATTCAGATGGGGGCTGAACTGCTCATTGGGCAGGAGTGGGCAACAGAAGTCTTATCACACAGAGATGGTACTGGTGTTGCTGCATGGAAATTGATAACCTATATACAAACGATGTAAGCTATCCTTAATGTTCTGGAGCATCTAGTACTTCATTTATCTCAGTTCTAATTGGTCCCCTGCAGGTCCAGTCTTGACTTCTCCTGGTTATTGTAAGGTGAGGTCTAGTCCTGATACTGTTAGTCTGCAGCCTGTCATGGCTGCACTAATGCTAAGGTAGGTCCTTTCGCTCACTAAAGAAACAGAACTGAACTGATGATAGAACATATGTATATGTTCACATACACACATGTGTATATATGTGTAGATCTGGTTTATTTACGTGTCTTTCAGTCTGTATTCCACCTAGTCCAACAATGATTGTCTCCTGTTGAAAAGGACAAGAATCAAGTCTGACTCCAGCAAGACCACATCTACTCCAACAAGGCCACACCTCCTAATAGGGCCACACCCCTGGGGGCCATTTTCATTCAGACCTCTACAGAGTCTACCTACATGACTTGGAACTTGTTTTGCTGACCAGAATGGTCTCAAACTTGCAAAGAACCTCCTGCTTCTGTTTCCAAAAGTTCTGGGATTTTGGTCATGTATTACCATGCTCAGCTGGCCTACTTTCTTTTAAAAATAATTAATAAAAAAAAATAAAAAGCATTCTTAGCTAAGTATAGTGACACATACCTACAATCTTGACACTTAGGAGGTAGAGGCAGGGTGATCAGCAGTTCAAGGCCAGCCTAGGTTGTAAGATTACAAAATAGATAGGGTCAACCAAATGGCTCACTGTGTAAAGCAATTTGTCACATAAGACTGGCAACTTGAGTTTGACCCCTGGAACCTATGCAGATGTGGGAAAAAAGAACTGGCTGTTAAACCGAATCTATGATTGTCCAGTTAAAGCAAGCTGTGTTTTGGGGTACACCTGGGACTGGCTAACTGGCTGTCTCACTCTAAGTCAGGATTTGAGAGAACAGCCCTGGCAGCCTCTTGAGGACTTTTTTATAGGTGGGATAAGGTGTTCACAGGGGTGAGAGAGTTAGCTGTTATACGTTGTTAGAAAACCGTACTGAAGAGGAACTAGAATAAGGATATATGCCATGTGGACGGGGTTGCAAGTTTAGTGTAGTTTGAAAAATATGGTTTTTTTTTAAATTTTACATCAGATCTAAGAAACAGGAACTTATTCTTAACTAGAAATAGAAATCTTAACTTGCAAGGACATCACACAGGACAAACAGGAAGTTATCTTAACTACAGACAGAAACCGTAACCTGAACAGGACAAACAGGAACTTGGTCTTAACTATTTTAACTGAAGACAGAACCCTTAACTTTCAGGGTTTACTGTTTCTGTTTTGGTTCTACATTGACCCCACACGAGAACCTCTGACCTCTACTGTCACAGCCCCTAGACCTTAGCACAACTGATGCCAGGTTAGAGGCACCGATGTGACCTTAAAATCCAGCATGTAACAGGAACAAAACCTAATCCATCAATGACCTAGTCCGTAGTTCCAGGAAAGTTCCTAAATGCATGAATCTTGCATTTTGGCTTCTGTAGTTCTGCTTCTTGATAACTGAAGTGTGACGACAGGATGTGGTTTTTGTACATAAAAAACAAAGGGCTGTAAAGCTCAGGGCTGCATGATCTGGGCACGTTCTCCCTGTAGCTGTCAGCCAGCAATATCCATGTGGTGGTCTCCGGTGGGCTTACTTTGCAACATTATATATGTGTGTGTTGTAGCATGCACACACCTGGACACATACACACAATGATAATAATACATGTTAAATAAATGGCTTACCTGCCCTTTGTTCAGATCTTCTTAAGAATGACTTGGCAGAGGGTCAGTGCAAGTGAGAGCAGGGAGAAGACTTGGTAGGGGTGGGGGACTTTCTTCAAGGCCTTTGGAGTAGAAACAGGCCTACTTTTCTTGTCATATAACTGCCTTGCATATTTGTATCAAGGCTTTGAGGTCCCCAATAGTTATTGGAAACTCCTACTTGATCCAGAAAGCCTCATTCTGGTCTCTATCTCTCTCCAGACCCCACCTGCCCAGCCACACAAGTCTCCACCTGAAGCGGTTAGCTTTTGACCATACTTGGGGGCACAAACTCAGCTTGTAGAGGACACGTCATCACCTCTCACCTACAATTTATATAATAATCCCCCTGCTTTATTTAGGTCGGGTGTGTGGCCTTTCTGGCCTTGATTTCTGGGACTGGAGAAGCTGCCCAAGAGTTGCTGTGCTCAAATAAACCTAATGATTGATCTGGCTTACTGCTTTGGCAGAGAAACCTATTGTGGGAGGAGGGAGGGGTTATCACCTGGTCTCAAATGAATTTAGCATGTAGGAGGAAGATTCAAGGCCAGCCTGTGCCACAAGAGACTCTGCCTCAAAAAACAAAACAAAACAAAACAAAACAAAAACAAAACAAAACAAAACAAAACCCTCAAAAAACAAGGAATAACAACAGAAAAAACACTAAACCCAGAATTTTTGTGGCAAGTTGGGGTGGAAGAGAGAAAACTTCATGACAGTTTTGTGTTTGTGCAAGATTTATTCACAGTCTACATTTGTTAATAGCAATTTTTCTTTGAATTTTGCTTTGCTACCTACATTTTTTCCCTGTCTCCCGACCCTCGGGATTGTGTGGTGTGTCCCTGTATCTGAGGTGTTATTAGAAAAGCAGATCAGGGCACAGAATAGGAAGATGGGAAGAAGGAGAAACGAACCTAGTTGTTTGGATTTGTTCAGGTGTCTTTTGGCATGGCAAATTCTGGCAGTAAAGGGAAGAGAAATTAAACCAAGGATTAAGGAGACTCAGTCAACTACAAAAGAGCAGAGAGGGACCTGAGTGCCATCAGCAGTCTCAGAGCTGGGCAGGATAGCAGGGGATTGCCTTAAGAGGGTTTCCGTAGATGGGTAGGGAATGAAGAAATTCTTGAGAAATGTTTCTGAGGACTGTGGGCTGGACTCACTTTATGCACCTCCTTGGCCAGTGTGTGGTTCTGGATCTACAGGATCTACTGAGCCATGTGGAGCTCCAGATTATACAGGTGAATGAGGTCTGTGTGACTAAGGATTTCCCTGATCTCACTTAACTGCCTTCACAATCCAGCTTCAGATAGTCAAGACATTTATAGAACTCTGTCTTATGGTGGGGAATGCGTGCATATCATGGTTGTGCAGCCTTCTCTTCCTGCCTTACAACCACCTCTCAGCATGCTCTTTCAAAGGAGACCTGTTCTTAGCATTCTCCTGGGATCACCTGGAACACCCCTTCCACTGCACATGGACACTTCTAGACACCTACTTTCCCAGCCTTGACTTAATAGCTCCTTCATTACCATTCCTTCCACAGTTTCCTTCACAAAAATACTGTAGTTTTGAGGGCAGCCTCAAACCCCAAAATGCAGTTGGTTTGAAACAAAGTACCTTAGAGTCAGACCCCAGGGACTGGAAGGTTGTGTACACTGACAGCTTTGTGAGGGACTGAATAGTCTCTGACAATCTAGCCAGGCTCGCTACCACCTGGGGCAAAGCAAAGGCCCTAAAGGATTGGGCCAGACGAACTGCCTGTGTCTCATAGCAAAGGAATGTTGGTAACAGGTGGGTGTGAGGGCAACAGGCCAATGGGAAATCTGAGCCTTTGGGAGACTCACAGCTGATGCAGGTGTGATCTGGGAGCATGCCACCACTTGCAGCAATGAACTGTTCTTAGAGTGGTGTTATCTGCTGAGATTAGGTGGTGACCTTTTGCCTGATAGCCCTCAGAGAACGTTCTTAGGTACTGGAGGCCCAGCAGACTCCCTTTAATCCCTCCAGATTCTCAGAAGAGGGAGAGTTGATAGGTGCCTTCCATTTAGGTGAGCTCAACCAGTGAGGGCTAAGAGGTTCCCAGATTCCATGTTGGACTTTAAATCAGCCAGCGTGGGCAGAAACTCATGGTCACATGCAAGAAGATACAAGGGCACCCCAGGGTCTGCAATGCAAGTCAAGAGCGGGCCCAAGATAACTTCTTGAACTTGGAAGAGACCAAGGTCAGGTACCGACTTGGGATTTCACACATCAATTGAATTTATTGAGAAACCATTCTCCAGGTAGGGTTCTGCAAAGCTGTGATTAGGAAGCTGGCATGATGGGAGGCAAGGGAGAGAAAGCGCTGGAAGGGAACTGAGGCTTATCTGGCACCTGGCCTGTGGCAGACTGTGCTTGCTCAATGCCTCCCAACCATCCTTTAAGATAAGCAGTGTTAATCCCATTTTACAGGTCAGAATCTGAGGCTCTCAGACAGGGTCATACACGCCAGCAGTCTAGCACGCAGCCTCTTCACGCTCAGGACGATGATGACTCGAGTCTTTTTTCCAGGAAAGAAGCTTTTCAACTGACTCACAGAAAAATCTATGTATCATCTAGCTTTTATCTCCTGATTTTCCATGAATTATAAGACTATCATGGGGCATGGCGGGGAGGAAAGAGAATCTGTATCTCCCTAGTTTAGCCAAACGGTAACTAAACTTATTTCCTGTTTGCAATGTCTGTTTTCCAGTGTATTTGTGATACAGGGAAACCGGGCAGTGGATTGCAAATCTGAGCATAGTAACAGAGTCATAAAGTAGACTGGCCACTCATAGGGGAGAGGAGGTCTGGGTGGTAGTGCTCACACAAGCTGGGCCTGAGCTGAGGAAGGCTCAGCACAGATTTTATTGTTTCCTAAGAGCTGGAGAGGAACATTGTGGTAGAAGTTTCTCTGTCCACCTAGCTAGTCCCACAGTCATTTAGTCCCAAATAATCACACAAAGGCTTATATTAATTATAAACTGTTTGGACTATGGCTCAGGCTTGTTACTTGTTAACTATTACTCTTAAACTAACCCATGACTCTTATCCATGTTAGCCACGTGGTTTGGTACCTTTTTCTCAGAGCAGCATAGTCATCTTCCTTCCTCTGCATCTGGCTGGCATCTGCTCTGCTCTGCTCGTCCCAGAGTTCTCCTCTGGTAGCCCTGCCTATACTTGCTGCCTGCCTTATGGCCAATCAGTGTTTATTTATTTATTTATTTTATATATTTATATATTTATTAATCCAGTAACTTGTAGTGATAAACATTTGCAGTATACAAAAACAGTCCCCCAGCAGAACATGGTGGTAGGGGACATCCATCTTCGATAGGCTAATCAAAGAGACACATAAAAGGGAAAAGCATGGAAATGTGGCCACGAAAACAAAGAGATATAGTGATCTTCACCAAGGACATCTTTGGACACAGAACTGGTTTATATTTAAATAGAAGGTGGCAGGTGTGCATAGCTAAGCAGTCCTGGGTCTCCCATGGGCTTCTCTGGATCGGGTTGAGTTACTGCACTAGACACAGCGACCATCTCCACCACTCCGGATTTGGGGATCTGAACCTGACTCTCTTTCCATCAGCCAAAGGCAATGAAGGCCATCGCTCGTCCCTTCAGTAGAGAGCTCACCCATCTCTCAGGACAGACTTACCCATGTTCACCTGCTGTTCAACTAGCCCTGAAAATGCCAGCCCTGGTCAGGTTGCTGTCCCACCTTCTAGTCTCCCTACAAGGTGGTCTGACCAAGAGGCACTGTGAAACCTTTGTCAGAATAAGGAACCGGGTGGCACTGGTGAAGCCTTTCTCTTCTCCCAGCCTTAGACTCCTGGGTAATTCCAATTGATTGGGGTCCATTGTTTTGGTAGTCTGAGAGCTACAGGTGTGCATGTCAGTGTCTGTCTTTAAAACACTTCCTTCCCACCAAAGTAATTACAGATGACAATGTCTACTATTTCTAGAAAATACAACAAAGCCAATAAGATCTTAAAATACTGTTCTATTGCTGTGAAGAGACACTGTGACCAGGGCACCTCTTATAAAAGAAAGCATTTAATCAGGGACTTACTTACAGTTTCAGAGATTTAGTCCAGGATCATCATGGCTGCACACAGATTGGGGTGGGAAGTAGATTGAGAAGTTTCTTTTTTTTTGTTTTTTGGGTTTTTTTTTTTTTTTTTTTGGTTTTTATTTATTTATTTATTTATTTTTTAATTTTTATTTTTTTGGTTTGCTGTTGACTGTTGCCAGGTGTAACCAATAAGTGCTCAGTTAAAGAATGTTAGATGGTTGATGACATCTCTCCCGGCTGGTGTGTATTTGGGGTCAGAGGAGCAGGGAAGGCAGCAATCTAGAGGAACAAGTTACTTTAGTTCTAGAAAGCAAATCAATGTAGCTACTGGAATTTCACAGTTCAGCCAAAATGGAAGTACTTTACAAAATGGCAGGGCTCCAACTATCCTATCAAAAATAAAGTCATCAGAATAGGGGGTTTTTTTTGGTTTTTTTTTTTTTTTTTTTTTTGTCAGAAGACAAAAAAATGGCTCTGCTTCTTTCCTTTTTGGTCACTTTGACATGCAATGTAAACAGGGTGCCGACTTATGTACCCTCCACCCTGGAGCCATCCTCTTTACCCAGGCCCAGGACACTGTCTTAACTCAGCATTCAAAGAAAAAAAAATCTGAGAAAGACTCTGATCCAGGAAATTTAGAAAAGTGGCCAAGGATTGTGGCACGTCTTTAATCTCAGAGGGATCTCTGAGTTTGAGGCCAGCCTAGTCTACATAAAAAGTTCTAGTTACACAGAGAGACCCTATCTCAAGAAAGAAATATAAAGGAAGGAAGAATGGAGGCAGGGGGAGGAAGTCAGGAAGGAAGGAAAGGAGGAAGGGAGGAAGGCTTAGAGATTGAGCTCTGAGGACATGGCCTTGGTGCAGTGTGGGAATATGCATTTTCCACCTATACTTTCATAAGATCCCTCAGCACCACTTGAAGA
Organism: Phyllotis vaccarum; assembly: GCA_033318265.1. Classification (NCBI taxonomy): domain Eukaryota; kingdom Metazoa; phylum Chordata; class Mammalia; order Rodentia; family Cricetidae; genus Phyllotis; species Phyllotis vaccarum. The sequence goes on from JARWLC010000012.1 coordinate 74,325,820, forward strand.
TATCAAATGTTTTCTGGTTTCCATTTGTTTTGTTATTGTTTAAGACCAGGCTTCACTCTGTAGGCACCACCTGGCCTCAACTCCAAGCAATTCTGCTTCAGCATCCCCAGTGCTGGAATTTAGAAGTGGGAGCCACATGTATGTCTCAACTAATTCTTCTTGGGTTGCATGGCAGTTCATTACCTAAGCATATTGATTAAATCATAATTGTGTAGTCAATTCAAACCTTCAGCCCCTCTACCTAAACTAGAGGTGGGACAGCAGTGTGTTGATTGCTATGGCAACTAGCACTGCCATCCAGTGGTTCTCTAGGGTCTTTCTAAATCTCTATCAATCCCTTCCTGAACACAGGCATAGGTGAGGTTAGAAAGACTAGCTTTAAGTAACAAAAACTGTGCCTTCCCTTTGTCACACTGTCCTATTCTGGAGCTCCTGTGGAATCACTGATTAAAAACTGAATACTTAAGGGTGCTCTTTTGCCTCTCTAAATCCTCTCTCTCTCTGGAAAGAGAGGAGTCTTCCCTTACATGTACATTTGGAGGCCAGAGGTCAGTGTTAGATATAGTGATTTAATAAGAATGACTCCCCCCATAGGCTCATATATTTGAATGCTTAGTCACTAGGAAGCCCTATTTTGAAATGATTAGAAGATTAGGAGGTGTGGCCTTGTTGAAGAAGGTGTGAGTTTGTTGGGGGAGGTGTATCATTGGGGATGAGCTTTAAGGTTTCAAAAGCCCATGCCAGGTCAAGTCTGTCTGTCTGTTTTTCTCTGTCTGTCTCTCTCCCAACACACACACACACACACACACACACACACACACACACACACACACACACACTGCCTCTTTGTCTAAGGATCAGGATGCAGAATTCTCAGCTACTGCTCTAACACCTGCCTGCATGCCACTGTGCTCCTCACCATGATGATAATGGATTAAACCTCTGACACTGTAAGCCAGCCCCAATTAAATTATTTCTGTCATAGGAACTGCCTTGGTCTTAGTGTCTCTTCATGGTGATAAAACAAGGACCCTAGATGTCTTTTACAATCTTTCTCCAACTTACTTCTTTTTAAAAATATATTTTCACATAAAATAAACTGGAGAGATGGTTAAGAGTACCTGCTGCTCTTGCAGAGCACCTAAATTTGATTTCAGCACCTACGTGGCAGCCCACAGTCATCTAATAACTACAGTTCCAGAGAATCTGATACCCCCTTCTGGCCTTAATGTGTACTAACACTTGTGGTACACATACATACATGTAGGCAAACAAAAATTATTCTTAGAAAAACCTTCCTGTAGTTTGTATATTGTATGTGTGTCATGGCCTCTGTGTGGAGCCCAAAAGTCAGTGTGGATCCCCATTACTGAACTGAGACTCATCAGTAAGTGCCTTTACTCAGGAAGCCACTTTGCTGGCCCTCTATTATGTTTTCTTATTTATTTTAAAATAGATTTATCTTATATTTTGTATATGTGAATGTTTGCTAGTACCCCGAATCCCTGGCTGGCCCACAGCTTTCTTTTCTTTCAGCAAGATCTCCATGGAATCACAACTCTTCCAGTGAAGTTGAGCCTGAAGGGGAAGAATTACTTCCTGTTCCCTGGAAGCTATGGTTGTGCTGATGTACCCAGAAGTATTAGGAAAACGTATGTCCTGTGTGGTTCTCTTTGAATTCATGCGAGGAGAGGATGCTTTTATTGGTGTCTTGGGTCTCTCCACAGCCTCCAGTCCTTGCCTCTCTGGGTGTCCGCTCACCTTCTCCTCCTCACCCACTGCATTCTGCTCTACACCTGACTTTTCCTTCAGATCCTCCAGTTATCCTTCCCCACCTTCTCATATAGCACAGTATTGACTGGAAATGTTCTGGCTCATCTTCCAATTCACACATGGGACTGGAGTTCATGGGTCATTCTGTGGGGTGGGTGCTGTTACCAGTCACTTTCTCCAGTGAGTAACTGAAGCTAGGAGGGGTGAGGTCACTCACTAAAGGTCCAGTCTTAAACCAGACAGAGATCTTGGGTGTGACACGCCAGTCTTCAACACGCGCGCACACACACACACACACACACACACACACACACACACACACAGCCCTTTTTTTGCCTCATTCCTTTCTTAGCTAACGTTCTAGTTCCTTCAGAATTGAATTAGTTAGTCTTTACTGTCAAATAGAGACAACCAAGATCACCTGGGAAGAAGGAGTCTTAATTGAGGAATCGGCCAGTGGCCATATATGTAGGAAGCTATATCTTGACTGTTGATTGGTGTAGAAGGGCCCCACTCACTGTGAGTGGCGCCACCCCTGAGCTGATGTCCCGGGTAGTACCAGAAAGCTGGGTGAGCAAGAACCAGAGGGAGGTAGTCAGTAAGCCATGTTCTTTCAAGGTCTCTATCCAGGTTGCTGCCTTGAGTTCCTGCCCTGACTTCCCTCAGTGATGGCCTGTGACCCAAAAGTGTACATTGCTTCACTCAGTTGCTTTGGGTCATGGTGTTTATCACAGAAAGCAACTAGGACAAGAATCTGACCAGCCAGAACACCTCAGAAGGTGACTGCAGGCCTTGCAGCCTGGGCTCACTCACCTCTATCCAAGAATACCACCCTCTCCCCCACCACCCCAGGCTGGTCTGTCTACTTCACTGGAGCTGAAAGTGTTTGAGGCAGTGTCGGGCCTTGGTCTAGAGCCAAGTCTAGAACAGAGCTAGAAAAGTTAGTGAGTGTACAGAGCTTACACACATGTGTAGGGGAGGACTATGGGAGCTGCCTGGACTTGGTGTAAGATACCTAAATCCAAAACTGCTCCAAAACAGTTTATTGACTTAAAATTTTTTAATGAATGGAGAAACATGATCAACCCTTATTATAAGCTCTGAAGACCTCAGACTGTTGTTCTTGTATGAGGTGCGTTAGGTGGGCCAAAATGGGATCCTTCCTTCCTTGCAGGCCATGTAGCAGGCTGGGAGGAATATTTTAAAGGGACACTTGGGCCTCCCCTTATGCTACACAACTACTGAAACAATGGACCCCACAAAATTGGAATTACTCTAGGAGTCCCAAGCTGGGAGAAGCAAAGGCTGAAGCCCGAGGCCAGTCAGGGGAGGGACCTTGTCTTCCTCAGATTTTAGTCTGACTACTTGTCACATTACCTTTGGGAGAGACTGGAGTTAAGACAATGACGGGTGAGTGACAGGTGGGACTGTACCATCCCATCACACCACAAGGACCGCCTTCTCCTTTCTGCTTTAAGTTGTGTGTGATACGTACGTACGTGTATATGTATCTGGTGTGTATGTATGTGTGTTGTTTGTGTGTGTGTGTGAGTTTGGACACATGTGCCACAGCTTTTGAGTGAAGGTCAGAGGTCCGGTGTTGATCCTTTAGAGACAGGGTCTCTTTGTTACTTGCTTCTAGGATTCTCCTGTGTCTCCTCCCATGACACTGTTAGGTATGCTCTGGTTCTGGAGACTTGGCTCAGGTGTTCCCACCTGGAAGAGCTCCTTACCCACTGAGCCATCGCAGCCCAGTTGTGCAGACTGCTTTCCTTTTCTCTATGCCTAAGCCTCAAATGAGCTGCAGAGACGGGCTTGGGGAAATGTCTAGGTTCTTTTTGCTCTTTCCATTTCTTAGTTGTCAGCAGGGTAGGGATGGAGGCACAGCTGCATGCTGTTGCCCACAGCAACCTGAGGAGTTCTATGTTACCTTAGGGACCTCCATTTAAGCAAATCCAGGATTCTTGTCGGTACCACAGAAATGAATGTCAGCATAAATCGGTATGAAGAAGCAGAGTTGGAGTTGATTAAGAGATTACAATATAGATCTTAAGCATGATGGTTAAGAAAAAGAGGCCCCGGAGAAGACAAGACATACCTGAGTGTGGTTGTGTGCTTCTAAAGGAGAGTTAAGCTTAGGTATCTTTACAGTGGCTACATAAAATCCTGAGACCTTCTAAATTACTGGTTAGAGTGTAATTTACAAGATTTAAAGGGTAGATCCTTCCTTTTGTAAACAAAATAATAAAGTGGATTTATAAGGGGTAGGGTATGGTTTATTTTGGGAACAATAAGGGAAGCCCGAAGTTGTAGATAATTTTAGCCCTATGTGAACATATGTGATTCATTGTCTTTGACATGCTTTTACTGTCTTTCAGAAGAACATGCATTATTTCAGAAGGGATTTTGGCCTAGTCAGTAGTGTCTAAAGTTCCCTGACTCATTAGCAGGATCACCAAGCCAGGTGAAACAGAAGAAAAAGCTTATTTTTATTTTATGTATGTGAGTGTTTTGCCTCCACGTATGAATGTGCACCTTGTGCACACCCAGTGACTGCTCGGTGTAAGGGCATTAGATCTCCCGGGACAGGAGATGCAGAGGATTGTTAGCAACCACCTTGGATGCTGGAAATTGACCAATGACTTTCAGGGATCCTTTTGTCTCTGTCATTGTTAAAATTACTGATGTTTGTCAACGTGCCAGCTTTTCCAGGGATGGTGGGGATCCAAAGTCAGGTCTTCATGCCTATGTGGTAGGTACTTTACTCACTCATGCGTCTCTCCACTTTGTTTATTTTTGTTAAAAAAATTATGGTCCAGAGCTGGACAGTGGTTGGTGGTGCATGCCTTTAATCCCAGACCTTGGGAGGCAGAAGCAGGCAGGTATATCTCTGAGTTCCAGGACAACCAGGGAAACACAGAGAAGCCCTGTCTTAAAAAAAAAGTGGTCCAGTGAGATGGCTCAGCTGGCAAAGGCACCAAACTCAACGACCTGAGTTTGATACCTGGTAGAAGGGGAGGATGGATTCCCATATGTTGTCCTCCACACATGTACAAGCACATGAACATGTGTGCACATGCACTCCAGGATGCCGGCACACTAAATAAAAATGCAATAAAATAATTTTTGTAGCTATTAATTGAACCCACATCCTTACACATGCTAGGTAACTCTAACACTGAGCCGCACTTTTAGCCCCTGTTGAAGTTTTGTTTTATTTTGGTTTTTCAAGACAGAGTTTCTCTGTGCAGCCTGGCTGTTCTGGAAGTCACTCTGTAAACCAAGGTAGCCTCAAATTCAGAGAGCTGCCTTCTTCTGTCTCCCAGATGCTCAGATCCAAGGTATGCACCACCACGGCCTGGCTTTAAGTTTTTATTTTGAGACATGATCCTTCTCTGTAGCCCAAACTGGTCTTGAACTTGCAATCTTTCTTCCTCAGCGTTTCGGTCAGCTCAGATTACAAGCTTTTACCACTGCTTCCAGCAAAAGCTGCTTTTATAATACAATAAATAAGCCAGTAGTGTGTGGTGGCACTGTAGGGTAAAAGTCCAAGTTTACTTCTGGGTTTTGAAAACCCACCAGTCCCTGAGCTTGAAAATTCATCAATCCCTGGGCTCAAGCTTAGGACTTAAAATCCCAGACAATCCTCATCTTAGAAATCTCCACTCTGAAATACCTTGCTCCCACAAACCCTATATAAAGCCTGCCTCCTACTTAGTTCTCTGCTGCTTCTCGCCAAGCAGAGGCAGCCACTCTCTTGTGCTTTTCCCAATAGATCTCTTGTGTGAGGTTTGCCGTGCTGTGTGACACTTCCTTGGTTCCCAAGTGCGAGGATACCTTTCCCTTTAGAGCTGTCACTCGTGTAGGTATCCACCAGTAATCCCAGTACTCAGGGTCCTTGGGAAACTGAGATAAGAAGATCACAAGTCACTAGGCCATTTTGAGCTCCATGTGGAATAATGGGCGAGTTTGGGCTATATATCAAAAGACTGTCTCAAAATCAAAAAGTAAAATGCAATAAACATATGTGGGAATGACAAAAGTAAATAGAGTTTGACAAGTGTCCCAGCACCATGAAAAGACACACACCAAAGCAACCTCCCACCATGCTGTGTTGCAACAGTTTCCTCTGAGATTGAAACATTTCATCCTGCAGAAAGCTCCTTAAGCCGAAAGGCAAACAATTCAAAATCATTCAAGAAGTCCCTGAAACTGACCTGATTCACCAGGCCCTTCCCTGCCAGAGTAAACAACAAAAACCAGGAAGAAGAAAGGAAATTGAGCTGGAAAGACTCTGAGACCAGATCAGCTGCCTGGAAGTTTGGACCAACTGAGGCGCATGAAAAGGACGCTATTGTAGTATTTGGTTTCTGGCCCGGACTTTCAGGCCTAGCCTCAAAGTTTAGGCCCACAGACCCGCAGAAACACATAGATGCTTACAATAGTTTCAGACTGATCAGCCTAAGGCCCAGGCATATAACTTGCTAACTCTTTACCCTTAACCTAACCCATGACTCTTATCCTGTTCAGTCATTCCGCACCTTCTCTCAGAGCAGCATAGTTGTCCTCTGTTTCTTCTGGCTTCTCTCTGGCATTCTGCTCTATTCTTCCTGTTCCCAGGCTTTTCTTAGACTGGTAGCCCCGCCCACACTTCCGGTCTGCATTTAGCCAATTAGCGCTTTTTATTAAACTCATAGGCGGGGACAATTATTTACAATGGAATGACATAATCTCCCTACACACTGTTGTACTGGTTGAGCTGCCTACAGGCTGTACAGTGGGCTTCAGGTTCCCAGCTCTGTGAGGGCTTCGGTGATACAGCTGTCTTTGAGTCATTTCTCCTTAACCCCTCCCCCACATCCCTGTATGTAACCCCAATAAAGCTCATTGGTTCATCAAGATGGACTTTGATGGTATCAATACTTTATTCTGTCCTGGGATCTTACTCTGGTGAGTAGATGGGTGTGTGTTCTGTTTCCCCAGGAAGAGTTTTGTCACATAACAAATGTCAGCTTGGGCTCCATAGTGACTTCCAGTTCCCTGGAAGTTACAGATTCTCTCTCTCTCTCTCTCTCTCTCTCTCTCTCTCTCTCTCTCTCTCTCTCTCTCACACACACACACACACACACACACCCCAAAAGAAATGTACAAAATCTTGGGTAAGGATCACACAGAGTTTAACAGAACAAAAATCTTGGACATAAGAGTGTATTCTAGGACCTCTAGAAAGGGATAATTATTTCAGTACTCACTGTGATGATTTCAGTGAGAATGTACCCCATAAGTTCATGTATTTGAATGTTTAGTCTTTAGTAGAAGGAACTCTTTGAGAAGGATGAAGGAGGTGTGTCACTTGGGAGTGGACTTTGAGGTTTCAAAAAGTCCACAGTCTCTCTCCTCCTCCCACCTCTGTCCTGGGTTTGCAGATCAGACGTAAGCACTCAGCTACTGCTCCAGTGCCATGCTCTACATCATAATGATCATGATTACCATCTGAAACTGTAAGGCCCCCAAATTAAGTGCTTTCCTTTATAAATTGCCCTGGCCATGGTGTTTGATATGATAACTAAAACATTCATCAAATCTTGAAAAGCATATTGAATTACACATAAAACTTTTTAAAAATATTGGCCACATGCCACCACCAGGGTCATGTTGATCTGGGTGGACCGTGTAGACACATGGAGTCATGATGCCATCTGGGCCTAGCCTACTTACTGCCTTGAACCATGTCTGGGTTCCTGTCCCAACAGCAGACAGAGTCTAGGCTGATGACCATGGCTAGTAGTGTCAGAGAGTCATAGGAACCATGCATGTTGAAATCTTAGGGCTCTGCTGAGCCAAACCTTGCCCTCAATGGCACTGTCCCCTGCTGGACACTGCAGCAGGAGAGCTGACCCCACTCCCCTATGGGAGAACCGATCTCCTGTCTCCACCCCCACACTCTAAACAGATGGCCCCATCTCTCACCACAGGTGTGGGGAGAGCTGGGCCAGATGGCTTGCGTCTAGGAGAGCTGGCTGTGCCCCTCACCTGAGGGCAATCCTAGTGGCTCAGACCAACCATCTCGGCTACAACCCAGATCCACATTTTAGCCTTGGGTTGGCTCACTCTAACACCTGCCCCATTTATGACCTGCTGGAATTTATGAAGGGACTGGTCCTGAAGAACAATAGCCCTGGAACTGTTCATAACTTGGGGTGGGATATCTGTGAGGGGTTTCAATGAGCGCCCAGTGATGAAGGTGCACCAGAGGCCTTGATCTAAACCAATGACTCATTACAATGAACATGTTGTGGATGGGGCTGAGTGGACAAAAGGGTATCCTGAGTGAATACTGCAGCTCCTGATGCCACTAGGGTGAGAGGTGTTGGAGAGGCAGAGAATCGAGGCAGGGTTTGTTTGTTTTGATTTGTTTCTAATTAATTTGAGGTGGATATGCTGCAGGGGGACTAGGAGGTGAACGGGATTGGGGTGCATGATATGAAATTTCCAAAGGGTCAACAAAAATTATGCAAAATAAAAAGAATAGCTATTTATTATTTTTCTTTAATCTAGCTATAGGCAGACTCGTTGAATAGAGAAAAATTTCCTTACAAACACTGAATAAAACAGCAAAAGTTAGGGCTAGAAATATAGTCCAGTAGTAGAGCACTTGTCTATCATGTGTGAGCCTTTAAGTTTGGACCCCCCTCCCCCAAATGTGTGTTACTGTGTGAGAGAAGATGTCTAATCAGGTAGCCTAGACTGGCTTTGAACTTTGACCCTGAAGTCTCAGCCTCATGTTGCAGGCTTGTATCACCAAGCCCAGAAGAAAGACTTGTATATTAAAGTACAAACTTGGTGGGGGCAATACATGGAAGCCAGAATAACAATAAATCATGATGCCCGCACTTCAGCCTCTGAGGGCTGGAGCTGCAAATGGCAATTTAATGAGTGAGGAGAAAATCCTTTAAAATTTAGTGTGTGTGTGTGTGTGTGTGTGTGTGTGTGTGTGTGTGTGTGTGTGTGTGTGGTGTGGAGGGTGTCTGTATGTCAGGACACCATGCGGCAGTCAGAAGATAAATCCTTCTTTCTTCTACTTTGATACTGAGGCAGCATCTCTCTCTTGCCTTGTCTGTTGTGCTGCATACAGGTTAGTTGTCCTGGGGCACCTAGCTGACTGTCCTGTCCCTCCCATCTCACTGTAGAAATGGTGTAGTTATAAATGAGTAATGCTTCCACACAGGCCAGCAGACTCATATAAATAAACACTTGCCTGCTGAGCCATCTCCCCAGCCCTGAAAGTCCCTTTATAACAAATAGTATCAGGATGACTATACCCCCAAAATAATACATAAATGTACTAAGAAATAGCCCTGTACCAGTCTTTAAAAGTAGAAGGTTCCCTTCTCATTGTGTATAACAATGAACTAAAAAAAAAAAAATCACAGATACAAATAATCAACATAATAAATCACCTAGAAAAATAGAAAAGTTAGTTTTGATCAAATATTTCTTAGGTATGGTTAAAAATGTTTCAGCCAGATGTGATGATTCACAACTATAATCCCAGCACTTACATGGCTGAAGTCGAAGGATTGTCACAAGTTTCAGGCCAGCCTGGGCTACACAGCAAGACTGTCTCAAAAAAAAACTTAAAAAAATTCCTCTCCTCTTTACAAGGACCTAGGAAGAAATGAAATATAAACCCCAAGCTGAAAGAAAGCATTAGCATATCCTGTATCCCTTAATGAACTATTATGTGGAATGTAGATTGAATTCTTAAGGGTGGGTGTGGCAGTTCATGCCTATAACCCCAATACTGGAAAGGCCAAATCAGAAGGATTTCTGTAAGTTCATGGCCATTCTGGTTTGCATAGAAAACCCTGTCTTAAAGGAAAGGGGGGGGGGAGAGAATGAAGTTACAGTAAACGAGGAGCATGAGGTGTAGCTCAGTGATAAAGTGCAGGCTTAGGGTGCTCAAGGCCATGAGTTCAATACACAGCACATGTGCGCTATCGATCTCTCTCCAAATGACCTGCTTTAAAAGTAGGTAAAAGGGTAAATAGCTATTTAACCAAGGAAAATTAAATATATACTTACCTAGTAACCCAACAATCTCATGCTGAGTTATCAGCTCCAGAGGAATGAAAACATGTGTTCGTATAAATACTTGATTCCCACAACCAAGAAACATTATTCACAATGACCCAAAACTGGTAACAACCCAAAAGTTTATGAACAGGAAAAAGCCAGGTGTGATGGTGAACACTTGTAATCTCAGAGCTTGGAGGATGGAAGCAGTTCAAGGCTGGCCTTGTTCCTTAGTGGGTCTGAGGTCAGCTACATGTGTCTCAAACAGGGTGTGGGTGCTCGGGTGTGTACTAGGCACCCACGTGGAGGTCAGAGAACAAGTTGCTGGAGTCAGTTTTCTTCTTCCACATGTGGGCCCCAGAAACCAAACTCAGATTGTCAGGCTTGGTGGCGGGTACTTGCCACATAACCAGTCATCTTGACTTTAATGAGTCATCTTGTAATGCCCCACCTTTTTTTCAGATTTATCTTATTTTATGTGTATGAGTGTTTTGCCTGCGTATATGTCTGTGCTCTATGTGTAAGCCCAATGCCCACTGAAGTCAGGATGGTGCAGGATCCTTTGGATCGGTGGAATAGGAATTGGGATGGTTATGAGCCACTGAGTAGGTGTGGGGAGCCAAACCCTGGTCCTCTGCAACAATGGTCAGCGTTCTTAACCACTGAATCATCTTCATAGCCCTTGGCCCTTTTTACTATGGAGAGAAAAAAAGTTTATTTCGTACACTGTAAACAAACAAACAAACAAAAAAAAAACCCTAGTTTTAATTTAAAATGTCAGAAATATTTTAGTGCCAGGAAAATATAAATTATAGCAACGACAGTAAATATATTTCTTTTCTGGTGGTGGTGACGGTCTTATTCTATAGCCCAGGCTGGGTTCAGGCCTCAAGCTCAAAGCAGTTGCTCAAGTCCTTGCCACTGTCCCCCAAGTGCTGGAATACAAGGTTGGGCAAGCCTGGTCTATGTAGAGAGTTTCAGAATAGCCCAGTTGTAGTGGTTTGAATAAGAATGGCCCCCATAGGCTTATATATTTGAATTCTTTATCACCGGAGAGTGGAAGTCTTTGATAGGATTAGAAGGATTAAGGGCCAACGGGGTTTCTGACCCACAGATCTGCAGTCCCAGATTGCTTAGCCATCCACTGCTGCTTAGCGCCCCCCTTCCCCCTCAATGGCTCAGCCGCTTATATTAACTTCATATTGTTTGGCCAATGGCTCAGGCACATTGCTAGCTAGCTCCTTCATCTTAATTTAACCCATATCCATTAATCTGTCCTGCCACATGGCCCGTGACTCACCTGTGTTCCTTACATGTTTGTTCTTTAGGTGTTTGGCTCAATCTGTCTCTGATTTCACCTTCCCTTTCATACCTATGCTCCTGTCTCTGGCTACTGTGCTTGCCAAGGGTCAAAACAGCTCCTTTCTGTAAAGATTGATATTCACAACATACAGAAAGACATTCCCACATCACCTCCCCATTTCTGTCTAATCAAAAAGGAAGGTTTCAATTTTAACATAGCAAAATTACATATTCAAAACAGCTATCAAGCAAGAATTACAGTTACAATATCTAGTCTATTTGTATTTAACAAAATTAAAGAAAATACTCTATCATCTACCTTATCCTTGTAAATCTAAACTTTCATATCCAAGATACCTTTTAAAATAACTACGAAAAACTGTACCTATAATTATCTAATCTTCAACTACATCAAAGACCACAGAAGGATATAATATTTCTCAACTAAACAGGAAGTGCAAGCAACTTCTAAAATCTAGAAATGACAGAGAGGACACCTGTCTTCCTGACAGTCACCCAAAGTTCCTTTATAAAGTTGGGGCATCCATCTTCAGCCTACAGACCCAGACTCTCTGGCATACCTTTCTGTGAAGCAGAAAATCTGAAGGACTGCATGCCCATTCTGCTATAGTTCATTAGCTGCTTCTCTTGGAGTCCTGAAGAATGTCTGACAGTTTTCTCTGCAAAGCAGGAACCACCTGAAGGACCACCTCGGCTTGTTCTGCCAAAGTTCAGAGGTCATTTTCCTATGGAACCTGCATGTTCAATTTAAACAACATACTGTCAAGCAGTCAATACAAGAACAGGTTCTTGTCCAGTGGCTAACCATTGCCACAAAGAAAGTAAATTCCATATTGAGTTTCTTTGATGCCCGTTTTTCTCTTGAAGTAGATTGGTGCTGCCAGGAGCAGATCTGTCCCACTGTCTAGAAAACTCTAAGTTCTTAAAATATTTTAGATGCCATGTTCTGTAGGTCTATCTAATTGAAATATATCTTTGTATACCTAAAAATCTAACTAACATGACTTTAAGTTTGGCTATCATAGGTGACTATTAATCTGCATTTCTTAATTATACATTACAATTTTAAATGAGTTACATAAAAATCATACCTTAAACTAGAGTAGAAAAGTATATCCAGCATAACAAAATTGACCTTAAATTTGTATCAATAAACCAAAGTCCATACCAATGTAAAATATTTTGAGATTAACAGCTGATTTTTGGATTAAAATAAATTCAATAATCTATTTTTTTAAAAAAATCACTCATATACCATATCCTATTCTTAGAAGGAGATTAACTATGATCATTAACCATTCATAATGAAAACAAACATTTATAAACAATATTTTGGGACTTTGGGCATAGCATTTCATTACTACTTCCTGCTGATTAAGGGGTGCTGACAATCTTATAGGTTCTTGAGACTGAATCAAGTTAGTCTTAAAGCTGATGTGATCATATCTTCCTATCAGAGAATTTTCAGGTGGTCTTGGTTGGTGAAACCATATTTTCCTGGAAGCAATCCACAAGTTCTTATCTCCTTTGGAAATAAAAATAAAATCTCTCTTCCATGGCTCCATAGCTCAGTCGGTAGAGCATGAGACTCTTAATCTCAGAGTCGTGGTTTCATGCCTCACATTAGACACCATCTGTTGCAATGGGGTTTCTGACCCTGTCCAGCCAGGAGTCCAGACCCACAGACCTGCAGTTCCAGACTGATTAGCCACCCACCGCTGCTTAGGCCCCCCCAAATGACTTATACTCTTATATAACTTCATGCTGTTTGGACAATGGCTTAGGCACATCGCTAGCTAGCTCCTTATCTTAACTCAACCCATTCTCATTAATCTGTCTGCCATGTGGCCCGTGGCTCACCTGTGTTCCTTATATGTTGCTCCTTTGGGCTTCTGGCTCAATCTGTCTCTGACTCCACCCTTCTTCTCATACCTATGCTCCTGTCTCTGGCTATGGTGTTTGCCAAGGGTCAAAACAGCTCCTTTATTTAAAGACTGATATTCACAGCATACAAAAAGACATTCCCACAACAGGGTGTGGCCTTATTAGAGGAAGTGAGTCACCTAGGATGGGTTTTGAGATTTCAAAAGCCCATTGCCAGGACCAATGTCCCTCTTTATGGCTCGCTGCTTGAGGATCAAATGGACCAAACTTCTGAATCTGTAAGGAAGCCCCCAGTTAAAAGCTTTCTTTTGTAAGAGTTGCCTTGGTCACAGTGTCTCTTCACAGCAATAGAACAGTGACTTAGACACCAGTCTATACAACAAAGTCTTTGTCTCAAAGCAAAAAAGAAAAAAAAATGTGAGGGCGGGAGTTAGGGATGTAGCCTAGAATGTATAAAGTCCTGCTTTGATCACCAGCACTCCACAAACCAGGTGTGATGACAAACAGCTGTACAGAAGCACTTAGGAGGTTGAGACAGGAGAATCAACCATATAGCAGGTGTGAGGCCAGCCTGGGCTGCATGATACCAGGCCTCTGAAAAATAGAAGAGCAAGGTGGGGTGAGTGGAAAGAAAGTAAGAGTAGACCTGGACCCTTTAAATATTATTGAGATTGTTGATTGATTGACAGTGCACCAGTATTCTGAGTGGATCCAAACTGCATAATGGCATGACCGCGTAAAACGTAATTTGGAAGTTTCTTATTGTAAAGGCATAGATTTACCTTTACAAAACTTAATCTTAGGGAAAGAACATTTTTCCAGAACATCTAGTGCCTGACAGCAGGGTCCATGTGTAAGAAGAATCTAGGAAAAATCTCAGGAACACACCTGACAGCCAATAGATTCAAAACTTAGTGTAGCATCAAAAATTTAACCAATAGTTTCCAAGAATTACTCTACCTCATACCCTTTACCCAATCCTGAAATGCTAATACATGTAATACCCCACTTACATATTTTTTTTCTTTAAAAAGTCTTTCACCCCTAAGCTTGGGGCTGAATTCCCTCCACTGTGTCTGAACATAGGGTTTCAGCCCAGGCTTGAACCTGTCCAAAAGAATAAACTGACCCTCATGTGTTTGCATCATAATCCAGCTCCCTGGTGGTCTTTGGGGGTCTTTCGACACGGGTACTACACTTATACCATGATATACAGGGGCTGGAGAGATGGCTTAGTGGCTAAGAACACTGGCTGCTCTTCAGAGGACCTAGGTTTGACCTTCATCATTGTGGCTCATAACCATCTTCAACTCTAGTCCAAGGGGATTCAGTGCTGTCTTCTATCTTCCAAGGGTACAACATGCACATGGCACACAGACATATAAGTAAAACATCATCAATTAAAAATCCAAACAATAATTAAAAAGTAAAATACATTTATTATATGATCCAAAAACCTGACTCATAAGAAATAAAATCACTTAATAACAGAGAAGTCTGCATATGGAAACCAGAATTAAGGAAACAAAATTAGGAAGGTGACAAGAATTTTAAAATTCCAGGCAAATTTGAAGTTGTAAAAGGGTATGATGTGAATAACCAAACAAGAAAATAAAGAGAAATAAAACTTCACAAAGAATGAGAGCCGCAACAATATGCAGTTGTCAGGTGAGCCCTCATCACATCTGTATTCCCTCCTAGAGAAGGAAGACAGGTTGAATTTACAGAACTAGGAATAGTTCTTATTTCTGGCAATAGAGTAGAAAGATGCCATCTCTTGTGGCTGAGTGTAGAATGTTCCTGCAAGAACACTGTGTTTGACTACAAGGTCTTCAGCTGGTATTCTTTTGTTGTTTTGGACTCTTTGAGAAGATGCCCTACCTAGCCAAAGTGAGTCTCAGGAGGCAGGTATGAGGGTGACATCTGCTTCTGATTCAAACAAGTGCTCTTTGCTTCCTGATCCACCAAGAGAAAGCATGTCAAAGGCCACAGATGAACCATTCTCAGTCTCTGTACAACATGAAGAGATACCATGCCACAGCAACCCTTATAAAGGAAAACATTTAATGGGGACTGGCTTACAGTCTCACAGGTTTAGTCTATTATTGTCATGGAAAGAAGTGTGATAGTATGCAGGCAATCATAGTTCTGGAGAAGGAATTGAGAGTGCTACATCTTTATCCTTAGGCAACAGGAAGTGAACTGTGTACCACACTGAGTGAAGCTTGAGCAAAGGGGTCCTCAAAGCCCACCTCCACACTTCCTCCAACACACTTCCTCCAACAAGGCCGTATCCATTCAAACAAGACCGCTTCTCCTAATAGTTCCCTATTAGGAGCATTTTCTTTCAGACCACCACATTCCACTCCCTGGTTACCATAGGCTTGCAGCAATATCATAATGAAAAAATGCATTCAGTCTAACATTAAAAGTCCCCATAGTCTATAACAGTCTCAAATTTATTTAGAAGTCTAAAGTTCAAAGTTTCTTCTGAGATTCGTGCAATCTCTTAACTGTATCTCCTCTAGAATCAAAATTAAAAAGCAGACCACATACTTTTTAACACATATTGGCACAGAATATACATTACCATTCCAAAACGAAACACAGTGAGGAAATACGGGACCAAAGCAAGTTTGAAAAACAGCCGATCAAGCTCCGAATTCTACATCTCCATGTTTTATGTCAAAATGCTCTTCAGATCTCCAACCATTCAGCTTTGTCTACTGCCAACACACTTCTTTCTCTTGGGCTGGTTCCTCTCTCCCTGTTGGTTAGCAGCTCTCCTGGTCAGGTGTCCCATGGCCCCGGCATCTCCACTATCCTGGGGTCTCCAAGGCAACCCAGAATTTACCTCCACAGTTTCACTCCTTAGCTTGTTTTAGGCCTCCATTCAGGGACACCCCTGACACATGCCCAACCTCAGTGTGTTTCCTTAGTTACAGAGGCAAATTCCATAACTCCCTTTTTCTATCCTTGACTCTACAACCAGAACCATGTTGCTAGAACGTCCAGGTTCTGCTGCTTCCTAGGGCTAGAATATAGCCCCCTCATTCAATTACATCCTCACCAGCTTTCTGTACTCAATGGTTTTCTTTAGGCAGAGTTTTCCTGTCCCAACCTGCTCACAAATAACCAACACTTAAGCTTACTTATACTGGTCTGCCCTGGTCACAAGATCCCCCGAAGATACCACCAGAGACTCAATCTCTTTCAAAGCCTTGGCAAAGACCCCATTAGAGCACCCTGTGGGTACCCGCCCCTCTGTAGGCTGGGTTTTTAAAGGCAAAAACCACGAGGTTACACATCAATTAGGGATCTCAGTATAGATACAATTCTGATTATCTCGATTATTCTTAGGGACTTCCCAGAATTCCATTATTATCTTAGTCTACTAAAGAAAGGTTTGACAAACATCAGGCTGTCTCCTGTGCTGGGATCTCCAGTGGCTGTCAGATGCTCCTACGCTATTTCTTGTATTGGGACATTCCATGGTTAATTAGTTGCTATTAGATAGCCCTAGGTTATTTCCTGTTTCGTACTTTGTACTCAGCAGAACTCAGACCTGTTTCAACTGGGGTTAGGGACTTGCTTAAAATGGAGGTGCTTCCCTGGTTCTTCAATACATCTTGGCCAATAGCTTGGGCTTGTTACTACCCTCTGCTATGTGGTGGTGCCTTTTCTTAGTACAACATGCTCAACTCCTGCTTCCTCTCTGCCCTTCCTCATCCCCTCCTTCTCAGTTTGGCTCTCCTGCCAAACTTTATCCTGCTCAGTTACTGGCCAGTCAGATTGTTTACTAAACTAATCACAGTGACATATATTCACATGATGTACAGAAGGGTTATTCCACAGCAGTTTCCCTCAGTGTCTAAACTTGGCTGTACTGAAACTGGATCTACAGACTACGCTATCCTCAAACTCAGAGATAGGTCTGCCTCTACCTCTGGAGTGCTGGGATTAAAGGTGTGCTCCATCACACCTGTCTCTAAGCTTTTCTGTGATTCCTTTCTACAAGTTGGAAATTTAGCTGGGTGGAATCTCCCTATATTCCATTTCTTAATCTGTTTATTTTAGTCACAGGATTTAGTGCCATTCAACTTCCTGGTGCTCCATTTCTCCACAAATTGTTCTACATCTTGTATTTTTCCTGCTCAAGTTGTTCCTTTTCATCATAAATCTGTATTAGAGTTAACACTAATAACCACACAACAGAGTCTATCTATACTAGACTGTTTTGAGATTTCCTCTGCCAGCAGAATTAATCCAAAACTCTTCAGTTTAGCCTCAGGCAGACTTTTTGGACAAGGGCAAAAAGCAGCCACATTCGTCACCAAAATATCACAAGAATGATCTCTAGGCCACAGATTAATATTTTTCTTCTCTGAAACATCTTGATCCAGGCCCAAACAGTTCACATCTTTCATGCTCCTACTAACATGGCCCGTAAAGTAATACTTAAAGCATTTTGTTGCCTTCCTCATCCAAAGTACCAAAGTCCAAATTCCTCCATACAAACACATGGTCAGGTCTATCATAGCAGTTACCCAGGCCCTGGTACCAACTCTGAGAATTCTACATATCACAAGAATAATCTCTAGACAACATGCTAAAATTCTTCTCCTTTGAAACCTGTGGAGCTGGGCCCCACAGTTCATCATATCACACCCTGCACCACTGCCTTCCATACTCCTACTAGAATGGCCCATTAAGTGGTGCTTAAAGCATTTGATGGTTTTTCCGAATCCACACTCCCAAGGTCCATATTCCTTCAAACAAAAGCATGGATGAGTGCTGAGGGGGCAAGGGGAAGCAGCCCTTGTAGTTGACAGTTACAGAAAGGAGTCAAGGAGTAAGTGAGGGAACATTATGTGAAGCCATCGTTCTGGAGAATCTTACTGACTGGCATCTAGAGAGCTTCTTTACTTACACAGAATTCAGTAAGCAGGGATAGATTCATGTTGCCCCAAAACAAAGATCATACCAGTTTTGTTCCCAGACACACGTTTAACTTCCTCTTGTATATCTTTTTAGTCATGTTTGATGTCCTACTGTAATAAGAGATTCCTGGCCCACCTAGTCCCAATGTTTGGACCCACTCACAGCCCCACTGCTGCTTAGCACCAAATAATCACACAAAAGCTTATATTAATTTCATTCTGCTTGGGCTATGGCTCAGGCATATTGCTAGCTAACTCCTGCATCATAATTCAACCCATTTCCATTAATCTGTCTTGCCGCATGGCCGTCTTGCCGCATGGCCCATGGTTCACCCGCGTTACTTTTACATGTTGATTCTTGGGCAGCTAGATCAAGTCTCTTTTGACTCTGCTCTCCTTCCCCTATCTATGCTGATTTCCCCACCTATTTTAAAGATCCCTGCCATAGGCCAAGACAGTTCTTTCATTAAGGAAGACATCTCACATCATACCATGACAGAACAGAATTATTTTATATAGACATTTTTACTCATCAACTCATAACCCATTAAAAAATTATTTAAAGGATTTTTAACATACCCACCACTGTTCCCCTTCCCTCCCCTCTTCCCAGTTATCCCCCAGCTTCACCCACCCCCCATTCATTCCTCAGAGAGTAAGGACTCTCAGGGTGAGTCAATACAGTCTGGTATATCCAGTTGAGGCAGGACCAAGCTCCACCCCCACCCTCAGTATCAAGGCCGAACAAGTTGCTCCTCTGTAGGGAATGGTTCCAAGAAGCCAGTGCATGCACTAGGAATAAATTCTGGACCCACTGCTAGTGACCCCACACACTGCCTCTGCCATTTGACTGTAATTCACATTCAGGGGACCTAGTTCAGTCCCTTGCAGGTTCCCCAGCTGTCAGTTCAGAGCCAGTGAGCTCCCAGTAGCTCAGGTCAGCTGTCTCTGTGGGTCTCCTCATCATGATCTTGACCCCTTTGCTCATATAATCCCTCCTCCCTCTCTTCCGCTGGACTGGGAGTTTGAGCCAGTGCTTAGTTGTGGATCTCTGCTTCTACTTCCAACAGTGCTGGACCAACGCTCTAAAATGACAGTTAGGATAGTCATTAGTTTGATTATAGGGAAAGGCCAGTTTAGGCACCCTCTCCACTATTGCTTGGAGTCTTAGATGGGGTCATCTCTGTGGGTTCTTGGGCATTTCTCTATCTCTAGGTTTCTCTCTAACCCCCAATGGCTCCCTCTATCAAGATGACTATTTTCTAGCTCTCCCTCTCTGTCCCTCCCCCAACTCAACCATCCCTCATGTTCTCTTCCCACCTCCCCTGGTTCCCTCTCTGCTATGATCCCAATTTACTCAGGAGATGCTCTCTATTTCCCCTTCCCAGGGGAATCCATGGATGTCTCTCTTAGATTCCTCCCCGTTACCTCGCTGCTCATGAGTTGTGAGTTGAAGCCTGGTGATCCTTTGTTTTACACCTAAAATCCACTTATTAGTGAGTGTACACCATGTTTGCCTTTCTGGGTCTGTATTAACTTCATTCAGAATGATATTTTCTAGTTCCATCCATTTGCCTGCAGATTTCAGGATGTCAGTTTTTCTGCTGAATAGTACTCCATTGTATAAATGTACCACGTTTTAAAATATCTATTCTTCAGTTGAGTGCCCCGGCCCGAGGGTAAAGTCAACGGAGACTCTGGAGGAGGGTAGTGAGAATGGGGAAGAGACAAGAAAGATGCAAAGAATGGGAGCAGGACAATATAGATCTGTTCGAGCCCCCGTTTATTAGGAGAATGAACTGAGTATATATAGGGTGAAGGGGTTGGTTCTTGCTGCTAGCCTTGAAAGGAAAAGTAAGTTGCAGCTGGAGAAGGGTAAAAGGCAGTTGAGATTATGAGCGTGATAGAGTGGAGGAGCAAGGGCACGTTCCATTTCCAGCAAAAGTCGTAAACAGTAAACAAGGTGTAAACAAGACCTGCCATCAGCCTGATCCTGTTAATTGCCAGTGAATCATGAGATGTGACCTTGGGTCAGAGTTAATCAGAGCTTTGCTCTCCACAGTTGAGGGGCATCTAGGTTGTTTCCAGATTCTGGCTATTACAAATAATGTGATATGAACATAGTTGAACCAATGTCCTTGTGTTAAGAATATGCATCCTTTGGGTATATGGCAAAGAGTGGTATTGCTGGATCATTAGCTGGGTTAATTCTCAAGTTTTCTGAGGAACTGCCATACTGCATTCCAGAGTGGCTGTACAAGTTTACATTCCCATCAGCAATGGAGGAGTGTTCCCCTTGCTCTGCATCCTCTCCAGCATAGGCTGTCATCTGTGTTTTTGGTCTTAGCCATTCTGACAGGTGTAAGGTGGTATCTCAGAGTTGTTTTCATTTGCATTTCCCTGGTGGCTAAAGATGTTGAACACGTCTTTAAGTGCATTTCAGTCATTTGATGTTCTTCTGTTGAGAACTCTCTAGTAAGCTCTGTATCCCATTTTTAAATTGGATTGTTGTGTTTTATCTCCAGTTTTCTTGAGCTCTTTATATATTTCAGTGATCAGCTCTCTGCCAGATGTGGGGTTGGTAAAGATCTTCTCACATTCTGTAGGCTGTCATTTTGTCTTATTGACTGTGTCCTTGGCCTTACAGAAGCTTCTCAAGAGGTCCCATTTATTAACGGTTGCTCCCAGTGTTTGTGCTAATAGTGTTATATTTAGAAAGTGGTCTCCTGTGCCAGTGCATTCAAGGCTATTTCATGCTCTTTTCTATCAGGTTCAGTGTAACTGCCATAACCCAGTTTTTAAGAATATGGAGGCATATGACAGCCTATTATCAGGCTAGCATCTCTTGTGCCTTCAAACACATTGGGAAAAAAAAATCTCCAAGTCAGTCTGGGATGGATGATGTATGGCCCTTCCCTGAGCAGTGTATTATTAACTCTTAATGGACAGAGTACTAGTTGGCCCAGAAAAAGCCTCAAGCCAAAGCTGCTGCAGTTATTATTCAATTTCTGGCATAATACCATGTTTATATTTTATATCTTTATTTATATATTTAATTCTGGCATTGTTTTGTTTCTTGATCATATGATACCACAGTGGCTCTGCTCGAGGTAACTTTTGTAAGAAGAGGAGGTCCTGACACCTCCTTCTTTTATCACCTTTCCAGATTATTCTTTGTCCATCAACATAAGACCTTGTTTAGGGAAGAGGTAGCTCCAGCCAATCTAATTTTGTTGTTGTGTATGCCATGTAATCACCTAAGTATATAGTAGGAAGGGACTCGTTCTTTGTTCTGACAATCTTGTTCCTGGTAAAACACAGAGGGAGATGTTCCAAGAATATCTCAGAGCCTCATAAAGAGACCTCTGGCTTCTTTATGTGTGTTACAACCTCCAAAGCATAAAGAAGACCTTCAAGTAGATAAGGGTATCTCCCTAAAATCAGGAGGGGCAGTATGTTCAGGACTTTCCTGGGAAAGTATAGAAGCAATACTCCTGGGAAAAGGCATAAATAAGTCATAAGAATTTTCATCAATCTAATATCCCCAAATTGTACAAATATTAAAAGTCCCCCAAGCATGCAACACATAGAGATCAAACTGAAGGGCAGTGATCATGCGGTTCAACTTTGCTGGATCTTTGTCAAGCAGTGTGCTAGCTTTATGACTTTTGCTGTTCCCATCAGATATGGCTGTGCCAGTCAGCCCTATCACAGCAATACCCAAGTCCCTGGTACCAACTTCTGTTTTAGTTAGGGTTTCTATTGTTGTGAAGAGATACCATGACCACAAATGACTCTTATAAAGGAAAATATTTCACTGAGGTGTCTTACAGTTTCAGAGGTTTTAGTCCATTATCATCATGGTGGGAAGCATGGTAGTGTGCAGGCAGACATAGTGCTGGAGTTTAGAGTTCAGTTCTATATTTTTATCCTCAGGCAACAGGAAGTGGGCTGTACACTGGGTGTAGTGACACCCTTCCTCCAACAAGGACACACCTACTCCAACAAAGCCACACCTCCTAATAGTACCACTTTGTCGCACGAAAGAATGAGACCCAGGGATAGATCTCTGAAGAAGTTGGAGATACTAGAGGGAATAAACACCACAGTCAGATCTTACCCAGCTGTCTTCCAGCTTCCTCAGCCTAGATTCCCTTGGAATGGTTCCCTCTGTGTTTCCATCCCATCTTAAGTACTCTTTCGAAATTAAGGCGTGGCCCCACCACACCTGCTTGGGAGCCTGGAATTCTTTCTATAATCTGAAGTGACCTTGACTCAGTTGGGATTAAGGGTGTAGGTCACCAATCCCAGAATACTCCCTGTGCTGGGATTAAAGGTTTGAATCACCGCTCTCTGATTCTCCTAGACTTACTGTGGTTAGAGCTCTGGGACTTCTGGAGCTTTTACTAGCCCCCCCCCCCCACATAGACTGTGGGTAGATTCTCTCTGATATCTCCAAAACTTCTGAAACTTTATTAAATCCCCACACCACTTCATATGGGGTATTTTCTTTCAAACTTCCCCCCCCCACACACACACTCTTGTAAGTAACCCAAACTCATCGGTTCATCAAATTGGACTTTGGTGATATCTTTTCTTTGGTCTGGTGTGGGTGCCCTATCTGGGGTGAGAGGCATGGGCTGTGTCTCCCCAGAAAAAGTTGGTCACACAACACCTGGTACAGGGGAAGATCTTTCTCCTCTTTACTTCTTTGTGTCTTGGCTGAACTTTTCTTGACTTCACAGTCACCAGATGCAAACTCATTGAGTTGGGTTACAATGACTTCCCTGATATACTTCTGAGCAGTGAGTCAAAAGAAAGCTGCTCCTGTAGGGTATTTAGTAACCGTGATAAGAAAAAAAAAAAATACTACATTTCCCAAGGGAGTTTCCAAATGCAGCCTATACAGGCTCTGGAGAGATGGCTCAGTAGTTAAAACCTTCACCGCTCTTTCAGAGAACCTGGGATCAGTTCTAAGCACTCATATGTCAGTTCACAACCATTAGTGACTCCAGTTTCCTCTTTTGACTTTCAAGGGCACCAGAATCCACACAGTCTACACACATACAAAAAAAAAAAAAAAAAAAATTAAAAATCTTAACCAAAACTCAAACCTCCAGAGAAATACAAAGTTATAGTGACATGCCAAAAGTTATGACATATACAAAAAAGTGGGAAAATATGGCATGTTAATGATGAAATAAGTCAACAGAGACAGACAGACTGGGAAAGGACAGAAATGACAGAGCAGTAAACAAGGACATTAAGAAAGCAGTGATAGCCTGGCAGTGGTGATGCTCGCGTTTAATCCCGGCACTCAGGGGCCAGCCTGATCTACAAAGTGAGTTCCAGGACAGTCAGGGGTATACAAAGAAACCCTGTCTCAAAAATAAAATAAAATAAAGATGAGTTAAATGGACATTTTGTAACATAAATTTAGAAGTTGCTTCTGCTAAAAACCAGGCACTCTGTACTCAGCCCTCCAGAGTATCCATAGTGGGATAACAGCAGGCATTTCTGCCTTGTCACCTTTGTTTAACTCTGGGTAGGTGTGTTAATCACTTAGGTGATATCTGCCTGAAAACTGCTGGTTCCAGTTAGATGAGCCCTACATTCACCTGACTGCTTGAAGGTATAAAGTTAAGTATTTTACTGTTAACTTTGGAACCTTTCCTAGAGCCTTGAAAATTCACCTGGAAGCCTCTTAGACCTACAGATAATTAAGATTGCATAAACACCAGAGTCTCACAAACAGCATCACAAACATGATCTAATCACTTTACAGATGGGATCAAGACAGAAGCTTTTGCTATCTCTTAAATACAGTCTTTTCATAGAAATTGGATGGTCCCTTTAGGCTACAAGAACCACTTAGAGCCAGCTTCCAAAACTGGAACTGAGATCTCAATCAGCTAGACCACAGCTTCACCAAGACTGCTCCATCATTCAAACCTTTGGCTTCCTGCCCTGACTGTCTTCTTTAATCTAAAGCTTATATCAGTGTCTCAAGGATGACTGAAACATTCAATCATGTGGACATTCCTTTTGTTTGCTTTGGGGGGGAGGGGCAAGTGACCAAACCTGACTTGTTGGAATCAGTCAGACCACAGGCTGTGAACTTTGGTTAAATCATCGCTAAAATGATATAAAGGTGGGACATAATGTATACAGTCAGAAGTTCCTGTATAGCCACTTGACCAATCAGAATTCTTATTAAACCAACAGTAGTGACAAATATTTACAATGAACAAGAGCATAGTCCCACAGCAGACATACGTACTTGGAATCTCAGCTCTCAGGAGGTAGAGAGAGTATGAGTCTGAGGCCAGATGGCACTCCACAGTGAGATCTCATGGAGGCAAGAAGCCAGACAAAGGACCATATAATATATAACTCAAATTATACAAAATTCTAGTAAATTTAGACTAAACTGTGCCGGTGGAAAGTAGACCAGTGTTTTGTGGGGAGCAGGAAGAATCGGTAAGTCCATAAGGGAAGATATAAGGTGCCGGATATGATCATCGTGTTCTCTGTGATGATATATACACACACGTCAAAATTACAAAACTGTGTACTTGAAAGTCTTCAGTTGATGGTTTGTAAAATGTTTAAATCTTATTTGTGTGTGTGTGTGGCCTGGGGGAGCAGCCTCCAGCAGCACAGGACTCAAGGGAAAATGCACAAGACCATCTATCTGAGGGGGTGAAGAGAAAGACACTCACGCTCTGTCTAGACCGTTTCTCTTTTGTTCTCTGTTCTTTCTCTTCTTTCATTGTCAGTTGAGGTAAGAAGTCACTCCAAGATGACATTCTAAGGTCCATACGACAGCAGGAAGGTCCAGCCTCTTCTAAAGGACTGAACTGGACTGGACCCCAAACAGCTGTACAAAGGCATATTTATTGATTGCTACACAAAGTATTTTATCATACCAAAGTCCTTAATCCTAATTTACATGTCTTACTGAAGGAGGGCATCAGGTGCCTTCAGTGGCGTGGCTGTAGTCCTTCATTGTGTATCACATAAAATACACAATAATACAAGAGCCTCAGGTGTGTCTAAGGCATCTTATGACCAAAGTCTTGGAATGGCTACAATGCCCCTTCAGCAAAACAATCACTGTTTTCCATAGGGTTATTCCAGGTCAAGGTACTTTTAAAATAAAGCTGTTCATTCTAATATGTACCCCATACTCTTCTGCTAAATTCCTAGAGAGTACAGGTAAAAAAAACATGTATTGTTTTTTCCACAGCCAACTCTTTTGTTGTCAGTCTGCATATTGTGGTTACAAAGAAAGAATCGATCATTTTACTATTTATCTAGAAAGGAATGTTAAAAGGAATCACAAATATAAAATTTTTATACATAAAAACAAGTCACCTATACTTTAGATCTTTAGGGTACATACCCATACATCAATAGCTTTTTATAGCAGGAGACCCAGGGCAGAAATGGATACAAGGAATCAGTCATTATCTTTGATCATCCACCTAACATGTAAAGGCACAACATAAGCAAAAGGCATTCAGGGTCTGTGATCTCAGGGATCGCCTAACTGAGATACATTCATCCATCAAGGAGTTGTCTCCTGGTGGGATGATACCTTTTACTCCAGTTGTCATCTGCTGTTACTCTGACATGGCCACTAGCAGTGTGCACTCATGTAGGAACTGGAGAGTGATTTGCAAAGTTTGACATCTTTTTCCACTGTGTAGTCCAAGGGATTTACCCATTGAGCCATCTGCCAGCCCCTAGATCAGTTTATTATATGCCAGTTACACTTCACTGGAGTTATTTTTAAAAAGATGTGTACCTTTGATTGTACCAGTTATTTATTTATTTATTTATTTATTTATTTATTTATTTATTTATTTATTTATTTATTTATTTATTTATTTATTTATTTATTTATTTATTTATTTATTTATTTATTTATTTATTTATTTATTTATTTATTTATTTATTTATTTATTTATTTATTTATTTATTTATTTATTTATTTATTTATTTATTTATTTATTTATTTATTTATTTATTCTGTAGACCATTCTTACCTTGAATTCACAAGTTCTTCAGTTTCAGCCTGCTGAGTGTGGAGGTTACAGGTGTGTGTTCTCACCTGGCTGGATTTTTTTTTTTTTTTTTGATAGGTGATTTTCTGAGTAGCCATGATTGTCCTGGAACTTTCTCTGTAGACCAGACTGACCTCAAACTCAGAGTTGGATTATATTCTTAATAAAGTAATTATAAATGAAAGATTTTAGATGTTGTTTAAAAAATGTTTCTAAATTTGTTAATGGTGAAAATGTAAGAAGATATTTAAAAACAGAGAAGGCTGGGCATGGAGCTCAGAGGTATTAGAGTATTTGCCTGACATGTGCAAGGCACACCTTAGCATGTGGGTACCTCGTCCGGTTTCTTGGGGCCGAGTCTTGTCGAGGCGAGGGGCGTCGAGGTTAAATAATCTTCACTCAGGAGTCATTTAGGTTCCATCATTCAGGATCACAATGAGAGACCTGAGCTTTATTCAGTACATCTTATATCTTAGACCTATTTCTCTCCTTGCCATGCTTCTCTCCTGCCATGCATCTCACCTAGCTTTTTCCCCTCTTACTTCCCGCCATGTTGGATTCCTTCTGCTCCTTCTCACACTGACTCCACTCTCTACTCCATGCTTGTCCCAGGCTTCTCTCCCTGTGTCTCCGCTTCCTTCTTAACTCTCTCACACCCTGCCCCCTCATCCGGGCACACCCAAGGTCTTGGAAGATCCCAAAAGACTAGCACTCAGCAGGTGGCAGCGATAAGGAGATTTGTAGCACAGGAAAACAAGTTTTTCCTTTTTCCCCCTATTAACATAAGGTTTTAGTCCTTGGGGAAGAGGATGGGCCATAAGGCCCAGAATGGCACTATTCGGGAGACAACATGTGGGGATTCAATAAAAGCTTCAGAAGTTTTGGAGATATCAGAGGGAATCTACCCACAGTCCTATGTTACCCAGTACTGGAAGGCACTATACAAAATCATCACTTAACCCTCTGTTAATCATGTGAGCTAAAATGGTGACTCAGGTGTGGCAGGACACAGGTGTGCACAATATGGTGTAAATGTGATGGGGATAATCAACTGCTTTCCAAGAGGATTTAAGGCTCAATCCACATAAGGAAACACAGACCTGGTACTATAATATGGCTATGAACCCACGGTTGGGGAACTAACTCATAGACCCAGGGGCAAACCTACTACTATTATTTTGCTAAAGGGATGTAGTTTTAAACTGCCACCTAAATGTCTGAATCTATACCCATAGATCAGTGTAGTCTCAGATTTCATCAGAGAAGTTCCTTTGTACAGCAAATGGTGGCAAGTGAAGAAACTTGTAACTGGTCAAAGAACAGAGAATAAATGTCTGTTAGATGCCCAGCCACAAATGGGACACATATATATCCAGAGGGACTGCCTGATATATATCCAGAGGGACTGGAAAGAATTTAAGAGCCATTGGGTATGAAGGACCAGAATAAAACAGTATCTTTTGGATGGGACATGATTGCTGCATTCATGATTCCACAGCAACTCTGTGGTTGCCAAACAAGGCCATGACACAGCCAAGCCAGTCAACATGGAATGGGGAGGTAGCTGAGGAGCCATTGACAGTTAACAGCTTTGGGAGGGAGAGAGGAGGGGAAGTCAAGGGTGTGACCCCTTGAATATCAAGCAGGCTTTATTTGATGGCCTCACACCCAAGGGTATCTGAGTGGCAAAAACTGGATTTTGTGAGCTATTTAAAAAATAATAATAAAAAAAAAAAAACAAGAGAGGTTATGAAGTTGGCATGGGGTGAGGGGATGGAGAGTAAATCTGAGGGGAGTGGTGGAAAGTAGTATGGGGGTGACTTTGATCAAAATACATGGTATGCATGTGTACAAATTTTAAATGATTAATAAAACTTATATTTAAACAAATATGGGAAGGATTCCTGAGGTCATAGTTGGCTCTGTAGGTTGTTCGTTATCCAGCAGCATCCATTACAGTAGTCTAAGGATCATGCTAAACCTGCAGGCCTCCTGAATCCTTTACAAAAGTGATTTAAGGGCCAAAAAAAAAAAAAAAAAAACCCTTACAGACTTTTTACAAAGATTGACTGCAATGGTAAATAGAATGGTTCCAGATTCAGAAACTAGGCAAAAATTGAATCTCTGGCTTTTGAAAATGATAACTTACAATGCAAAAGGACAATTAAGCCATTAAAGGCAAGGTCAGCACCCTTGGAGGATTAGATCCATGGTACAATTACTATGGAATCGTATAACTATGATGACAATTGGGTAGGAGAGGTTATTTCTAGAGGTTTAAAGAAAAATCAAAATATCAGATATTACAACTGTGGAAAACAAGGGCATGTAAAAAGAGATTGTAAATAAGGCATTCCCAGAAACAATGTTTTTGCTAAGAATAACCCCAACAGAATGCTTCTTCTTTCTGGAGTATGCAGAAGGTGTGACAAATAGAGGCATTGGACCAATCTATGAGGGCCAATAGGGGACAGACAGGATAACTTTTTGACATGAGGAAATGCCCTGAGGGGGGTTTTGCAGATCCCTTGATATAAAATCCAGTTAAGTCTTATCCTGTCATCTTGGAAAGAAACACCTTCCCAGAGCAATTAAGGAACCTAAAGCGTATTCTAAAAACCACACTGCTTTGAACAATAGAACAGTTATAGAAAAGAGAACAAAAAATTCAGGAAAAACCATAAAGCGAATATTTTGGCAACTTCTATAAATGAACAAAGGACAAAGTTTAAAATACAAATAAATGATGCTGTCATTGAATGTTTGATAGACACGGGGTGTAACAATAATTTCACTAGAATCTTGACATCTAAATTGGCCCCCTCAGTAGGTAATTGTTCAGCTTTTGGGAATTGGAACATTATCCTATGTAAAACAGAGTGCAAGATGGCTTAAGTGTATAAGGT
The DNA here is from genome assembly GCA_033318265.1 of Phyllotis vaccarum. Lineage (NCBI taxonomy): Eukaryota > Metazoa > Chordata > Mammalia > Rodentia > Cricetidae > Phyllotis > Phyllotis vaccarum. Next base: position 74,354,791 of record JARWLC010000012.1, read on the forward strand.
CAAAGGACAGAGAGGAAAATTAAAGTCATATGTGGTTAACATTGGTGTAAACTTATAGGTACAAGACTTATTACAGCAATTTAATATTCATATTAACATTTCTCCAGTCTCAGAAACAAACCATAAACTAAGATATGTTTCTGGAAGAAGTATTAGAAGGTATTATGAGAAATAGTCACCAACCATTCAGGTTGTTTAGAAACAAGGCACAAAGATGCTGATCTTTCAAAGGTACCCACAGTACTACTTTTAAAGTGATTAACAAACAGACAATCTTGTATGGGTTCAACAATGGCCTTTAACAAAAGAGAAATTGCAGGCCTAAAAACAGCTGGTAAAGGAGCAGTTAAATGCTCATCATATTGAATAATCAACCAGCTCTTGGAATTCTCCTGTATTTGTTATCAAAAAGAAATTTGGAAAATGGAGAATGGTAACAGATTAAAGAGCAATAAATAAAGTGATACAGTTTATGGGTGCTCTGCAATCTGGGGTTCCTTTGCTTTCTCTGTTACCTAAAGAATGGCCTATTATAGTTATTGACTTTAAGCACTGTTTCCTTTTTATATCTCTACAAGAACAGGACAAAGAAAATTTTGCCTTTACAGTGCCCACTTAAAGTAATTTTCAGCCTGCAAAAAGGTATCAGTGGAGGGTTCTCCCAAAGGGAATGTTAAATAGCCTTATTCTGTGTCAATATTTTGCATGACAGCCATTAGAACTGACATATAACAAATTCCTACAATTTATTGTTTACTACTACATGGATGATATCTTGTTGGCTGACTCAAATATTACAGTAGAAAGATTGAAGAAGAAAAGAATATGCCTGCATAGAAATTACAAATTGCTCCTGAAAAAAATATCAAGAGGAGATTCCATTAATTATTCAGGATACAAAATAGGTCAACAAAAAAAAATAGACCCCAAAAGGTGCAAATCAGGAAAGATAGATTTACAGTTCTTAATAATTCCCAAAGAGTACTAGGAAACATTTCCAATTCACGGACAACTATTGAGATAAAAAAAATCATGAACTAGATACTTTGTTCAAAACCTTAGATGGTAATAAGGACCTAAATATCAGCTGAAGTTGAGAGAATTGGCTTTGGTGGAAAAGAAATTACAAGATGCACATGTGGCTCATGTAGTGAGATTATGTTACATTGTAAATAATTGCCCCCTAACTAGTTTAATAAAAACGCTGATTAGCTGAAGGCAGACAGGAAGTGTGGGCAGAGCTACCAGACTTGGAAAACTCTGGAAACAGGACTAACAGAGCAGAGATGCCATAGAGATGCCACAGATGCCACAGATGCAGAGGACAACTATGCTGCTCTGAGAAAAGGTACTGAGCTGCATGGCTCAAAAGGGTAAGAATTATGGGTTAGTTTAAGAGTTAGCAAGTTATGTGCCTGGGCCCTAGATTTTACAGAACATAGTCACTGACTCTCAGTATGCAGAAAGAACTGTTTTATACATTGAAACTGCTGACTTGATTCCTAATGAGTCAGACTAAATTCATTACTTGTTCTGTTACAAGATATAATCAGGAATAGGAATTATCCCTTCTATAAAACACACATCCGATCCCCTGTGGGTCTGCCAAGCCCTCTAGCACAAGGTAATTATGGAACTAATAAATTTTTAATGGGAAATGTGCTAAAGGCCTCAGTGTTTTATAAAATAAATCAATAGCAAAAGTTTTTTTTTTTTTAAAGTTTCTCAATCACTTGGCAATAAGCCAAAGAAATTGTAAAAAGATATCCCACCTATTCCTTCTATAACCAAACTCCATTACCATCAGGAAGTGATCCTAAAGATATACATAAAGATGAAATTTGGCAGATTGATGTATTTCATTTTACAGAATTTGGAATATTAAAATACGTACATCATACAATAGATAGGCTCTCAGGATTTCAATGGGCAACTGTTTTGAGTTCAGGAAAGGCTGATTCTGTAACCACATATTTTCTAGAAGTTATGGCCACCATGGGAATACCTGTACAAATTAAGACTGGCAATGCTCCAGCATATGTCTCTAGTAAAATGAAACTTTTTTGCTTATTATAATATAAACCATATTAGAGGTATACCACACACTCTGACAGGGCAAGCAATCACAAAGAGATCAAATTGAACTCTAAAGGACATACTAAATAAACAGAAAAGAATAACAAAGACCCCCAGAAACAGACTGCATAATGCTTTATTAACTTTGAATTTTCTCAATGCTAATGAGAAAGGAACAACAGCTGCTGATAGGCATTGGACTGCAGTAAAAACAACTGAGCTAAGCCAGCCTGTCCTGTTGCATGAATAAAGGAAACTCAGAGCCAGATCTCAGGGAAAGGCTGAGTTATCAAAGAGAGGAAACACCACTGTCAAATCTCACCCAGCTGTCTTCTAGCTTCCTCACCCTCGGTCCTCCTGGTTTATACCGCCTCTCTGTCTTTCTATGCCTGCCTTAAATACCCTCTTCACCCAGTTGTTTCACATCCAGGTTAATATCAAAGGCGTGACACTACCACTACCTGCCTGGGAGCCTGGAATTCCCTCTGTAAACTAAGCTGGCCTCAAACTCAGATCTGCTGGGATTAAGGGCATATGTCACCACTCCGATATTCCCTGTGCTGGGATTAAAGGTGTGAGTTACCACTCTCTGATCCTCCTCGACTGACTGTGGGTGGATCTCTCTGATATCTCAGACTGTTTCTAAATTTGAAACGTATCCCCACACTGTCTACTTCAAAGATATGTTGACCTGAGAGTAGAAACCAGGATAAGTGCTACATTGGGGAAGGAATTTTTGTTTTGTTTCCACAGGTGAAGAAAAGCTATGGATACCATAGAAATGAATAAAGACTCAATTTGAACTAGAGAAACTTCTTGATAAGGAGAAATAATGGCTCATCTTCCCATGTGACAATTCTAAGAAAAACTCACCAAACAAAAGTTGGGGCAGGGTTTTGTTTTTATTTTTTACAGAAAACTGGAAACACCATCTTCAAGAAGTCAAAAGACCTTGACATCTAGATGTCTCAAGCAGAAGGGAGGCTATCCAGAAAATATTTACAAGCAAGGAATATCACCTATTGGTATCAATATACTCTACAGGTCAAAAACCTCAAAGCCTAATATCTATCTCTCTTTATTTCTAAGAAAAGATGAAGTCCCAGTTCAATTATAAATTAAAGCTGGCTTTGGAGTTAGAGTGTGGCTCTCTCCTTCTCTAAACCCCAGCATGTTTGTTAAAGGAAAATGCAAAATCTCTGTATCATATCAAAGAGTCACCTGGTATGGGACAGAAGAATAACTAAAAATAAGGGACTATTCTAGAGCTACTAATCTCAGGATCTTCTAGTATGAATTTAATATAAAATTTATAAAATTATATATGTATATATATTTTAAACTTTTTGGCATGATATTAATGTTCTTATAGAGTACTAAGTAAGTGTAAAAGTGAGGTTTTATCTAGCTTCCTGTACATTGTGTTGGGTTTGAGTCTCTTATCAGTTTTCTGAAGTGAATCATGATCATGCCTAACTGCAGCCTTTGAAGTCTCCAAAAGGAACATGGGGCCCCACAACAAAAATTTCACATAAACTATGATAACGCCACTAGGCTCTCAAACACCAACCATTGATTGGCTTTGGACTATAAACTTCTCAGAACAATTTCAAAATGGTTAGCTGAGATAAACCAGCCTCACAGACTACTCTAGCCAGAACGTGAGACCAGCCTTGCGCTTTCCCATTATGTAGAGACTGGACAATAAATAATATAGCTACTTATTTCAGGACTTGATAATTAACATTTTGTTTTTTTTTCAGGATTCCCTAAAGATGCTATTGCCTCCAGACTTTAGGAAATAAGTTTAAGAACATGACACCCACATTTTTAAGAGGTGGGGGTGGGTGGTTTTTGGTCTTTCAGTGGGTTATGGATGGTTGTGACTGTTTAGGGTGACTGGTTACAAATTGTTATTGGTAATGGTTAGAAAAAAAGCTGAACAAAGATTAGATTCAGGGCTCTTAATGAAAAAGAAAAAAAGAGAAGAAGGGTTACAGATATGATAGGATAAAGGGTTGATTATTGAACCTACTCTTAGAAAAGGAGAATATAGATATAACAGGACATAGGGTAGATTATGGAATCTACTTTTAAAAAGCAATTACTAGTTTTAAATAATTTATACTGGATTGGATTTTTTTATACTGTATACAAATTGTGTATACTGCTACAAAGTTGAGATTAATTTTGTTACTGTACATATATTTCTATGCTTGTTCAATGTATTGCACTTATACAGTTAACCTAACAACATAATACAAATTGCTAGTACTTGAAAGTTATTATTACCAACTAATTAGTATAAAAAGAAATGAAAATTTGTAGTTGCATATTTACAATCAAACTTACAGTCATAGTAGATATGTTTTCAAGGTCAAACAGAGATATTTTAGATTCTTCAAACACTTCAGAGATCCACAAAATATTGTATTTAAGATATTTTAATAACATAGGTTCTTATTATTTTTACAATAATGAGACCTGTCTGCTCCTGGCAACACCAATCTACTTCAGATAAGATAATAGGCATCTAAGAAACTCCATATGGATGTGACTTTCTTTGTGGCAAAAGTTAGCCATTGGGCAAAGAAAGTACATGGGCCTTAATTGCTGACAGTATGATGTCCAAAACAAATAAGCAAGATGCACATAAAGAACTGCTGAACCTTGCCAGGACAAAGTAAGAAGGTCTTTAAGAATACCCTGCTTCACAGATAAGTGTGTCAGATATGCTAGGCCTGTCGGCTGAAGATGGATGCCTCAACACTGTAGAGGAACCTTGGGTGACTGTCCAGGCAGCCAGCTGTTTCATTTTTCACATTTTTTGGAAGTCACTTTGCTTGCACTTCCTGTTTGCTTATTAATATTAATAAGCAAATATTAGTTAATATTATTTCCTGTTGGGTCTCTGTAGGAGTTGAAGATGAGATAGTTATAGTTTTCTAGTGACAGTTTTAGAAAAGAAACTCACTAATAGGTTAAAGTGTATAAGTTTGAGGGACATCAAAAGATAGGTTTCAGTTACTAATACAAGTTAGAAAGTAAATTAGGTATAATTCTTTGGACTCACCATAATAGGATAAATAATGTAATATTTCCCTTAAATTTGCCATTTTTTCCTGTACTGAATATTACTGATGTAATTATTGCTTGCATATACTGTATATAGTTATTATACCTGTTGTATATAGTTTTTCTTATATTAGTTATAACTTTTTTAAAATTTTTGACACAAAAGGGATATGAGCCTCGGCAGTAATGCACTCCAAACTCTGCTGTGAAAGGATCTGAAGGATCTCCTGGCAGTCACCCCATGTAGGCTGATGAGTAAAAACAACAACAGACTCTCACAGACTGATAAGACCTCTGTGTTATCAGTGAAAGTGGGCGGGTTCTGGGTTTTCCAATTATGCAAGTTAGCAGTGGCTTCTTGGAGCATTCTTCCACAGATATAGGGGAGACTCCCAATGGGCTCTGCTGCCCTGGGGCATATGGAAGGGAGGGGCCAAGGTTGAAGTTGGACAGGGGGCTGAGGGTTATATTGTAGGGTGAGGATAAGATATCTTCTCCTAGCCCCTCTCTAGGATCAGAGGGGTTGGGAGCTTGGGACCTTTGGGGAGTTCTTGGAGTCCCCATCCCCCAAGGCAAATACTTTTGAAGGTCCCCCTAAGTTGGTGGTAAGTAATAGTTTTAGCCAAGGTGATCCTCCCAGATATTAACGTAGGGATCCTAGTTGGGGTGTCCGGTATGTCCACAATGAAAAATAGGTTAAAAGGACTTTCCTTGGGCCAGTTAGTCTGGAAAGATGGTCATTCCCATACACAGAGATTTCAGAGTCAGCCATCTTGTAGGTGTTCCCATCCATGTCATCAGTTGTGGTCCCTGAAATCTTTAAAACTGTGAAGGAAAAAGACTCAGGAGAGTAGGAGGACAGCTGGACTTTTGGCCCTTTACTTCAGAATGTTCCAGCCATAGAAATTGAACAAACATAACCAAAGATACACACACAGTGACAAATAAAACAAATGGCTGCACACAGATCTTAACACTTTGCAGCTACAACCCACTCAATCGCTGTAAAGGTACTCTGACAAAAGGGACTACCAACCCACCAGATAGGGGGACCCAGTCCCCCTCAGAAGGGTCCTCTGACCCACCAGCAGGAGTCCAGGGCATCCCCCAGTCTGTGAACCCCAGCTTGAATCTTAAACAAGCACCAAATAAGAAGGTGAACTGGTCAGATACAGATTGTAGAGTACAGAGTTCGCCTAGACATTTCAGAAAGGTACCTGGTTGTTGATGGCACATAAAGGCTCAGAGAATGAGTTATGGTGGATTTGGGGATCCCAAGCAAGACCCCAAATGCTGTGCCCAAAGTCTGGATCCCCAGAAGTTCAGCAAGAGATTGAATTGAATGCAAAAACAAAGTCTTTAGTGGGAGTTAACTTGGGTCTCTCTCAGTATAACCAACACATCAGAGCAGGAGAAACCTCAAGCTTGAGCAGCATGGGGAGGGGTTTTTCATAAGGGCAAGATGGGGGGTTGGGAGGTTGGCTCAAGCCCTGGTTAGGAGTGTCTGGACTGAGGAGATTGGTTCTCTTGGGTCTACTGAACTGTAACGTTGTAGTTTCATCAGAGGGGCACCTGGAGGTATTTGTCTGCTCTAATTGGCCCTTCCCTATGGGTGGTGCTCATGTCTTCTGATTGGCCCTTCTCTATGGGGTAAGGAGTTCATAGCTCTCTCTATAGCTAGACAGAAAGGTCAGGGGAGGCATCCTGCTTGGGCCTTTTTGCTGCGGATGAAATTCTGCTAAGGTCTGGGTCTCTCGATCTTTCACTCCATTCTTTTGCTCATCAATATAAGTCTCTGTGTAGGGCAGAGGTAACTTCAGCTAATCTAACTCTTTTGCTGTTTATACCACAATATTGCCTGAGTGCATAGTGGGAAGTTGGCTTGAGGCCAGCTCCTATAGCCCATTGAATCCTGTTGACTTTTTAAAGTTTTCTTTGTTTTGATTATCTTGTTTCTAAGTAAACATAAGAACAAATATTTCAAGAATGCCTCATAGACCTCTGGCTTCCTTATATGTGTCACTGCCTCCAAGGCATAAAGAAGACCTTCTAATAGATAAAGATATCTCCTTAAAATCAGGAGGGGTAGTATGTTCAGGACTTTCCTGGGAAAACTTAGAAGCAATACTTCTGGGAGAAGCATAAATGATTCATAAGAAATTTTCTATCAATCCAATATCCCCAAATTGTACAAATATTAAAAGTCTCCCACCTGTATGCAACACGTGAAGCTGAAAACCAAAGGTTGCACAGTGGCCATCATGTAGCTCGGCTTTACTAGATCTTTGTCAAGCACCTGTACTGACTTTATGACTTTAGATATTCCCATCAGATATGATGTGCCAGTGTTGTAGATGTATCAATTAGGAGCTCAGTCCTAGATAAGATCTAGACAATTAATGACTGTAGAGCCAGTGCCTAGCACTCACAGAAAGTGGTACAATCACCTGTAATCCAGCTCCAGGGGATCTAACTCCCTGTTTTAGTTGCTATGAACACCAGGCACCTATGTGGTGCACAGATATGCATGCATGCAAAACACCAATATCTATTAAAAACCTCAACCAACCAAACAACCAAACAATAACAACAAAAAATCTTACTGATGAGTCAGGCTTTTTGACATGGGTCTGAAATCCCAGCTACTTGGGAAGTTGAAATAGGAAGATCACAAAGTCAAGGCCTACCTGGACCAAAGAGAAAAGAGAATTCAATGCCATCCTGGGTAATTTATTGACACTCTGTCTCAAAGATGGGCCATATAGATGCCTCAGCCTGAGGAACCAAAAGTTCCTCCATCTTAAAGAGTCAGCAGCCATGTTAGCAAACAGGTCAGGAAAGCTCAGGCTAAAGCCACCTCCAGTCCTGAGAAACTTGCAAAAGATGTTATCCAAAAGGACATCTGGGCCAGGGCCCTAGCCTAACTGCAGAATGTTCCAATCCTGCCCTGGGGCCAGTCAACACAAATCCCTACACCACCCTGACATAGATTGACCAAGTTAAACAACTGCAGAATGTTCCAGCCCTGCCCTGGGGCCAGTCAATAGAAACCCAATCCTGACTCACCCTGAAGAGAGGCCAAGTTAACTCATTTCCTCATTTTTTACCCCAGTTCATGGTTTTTGGCTATAAAAGAAACATGTATTCTCAACTCAGGAACTCCTCCGGGCCCCCTTGTACCAAGTTCATGAATGAGTTCCCTGCCTGGCTTGTATTGTGCACTCAATAAACCTTGTGTTTGCATTTCAAGTTCCTTGGGCTCCGGTGATTTCTCTGGGGGTCATTCTCTGGGCAGAACATTTGAGGGCTCGTCCGGGATCCCCAGAGGGTGGGGGACTCCCCTGGGACCCCAGGGGTTGAAAGGTACATTGGCCATCTTAACTGGTAAGAGTGCTCAGTCTTTCTCTCTGTCTGTTCATTTGTTACTCTCAGTTTGTGTTTGTGTAGTTTGTATCAGTCAACTGCATTTGTATTTTGCAGGCTCTCACTGTGGCTGACGCACCTGTATAGTGATCTTGGAGGGGGAGAGAGATGTCTTGAACCCTACTTTGTAGAAGGGGCCGATGGACCTCGAGCCATTTGAGGCCACCCCTGAGTTGACCATTTGATTCACCCCTAGTGGGAGGCATTTGTATTTGTGAAATTCTACCACCCCGTGAGGAGAGAAAAAATAATTTGTGCCTTGTCTCGGGAGAAATTGTTGAGAGTCTGTGTATTTTTCTCTTTGTGTATTTTGTGTATTTTGTTAACTGGTTTGCTGTTGCAACTTTTGGCATCCATTTTCACTTAGGTCTCTCTTCATCTCTCACTATGGGGAATACCCTGTCCTCACCCCTAGACTTAACTCTTGCTCATTGGCAGGATGTCCAGGATACTGCCAGTAGCAATAGTGTTATTGTCAAGAAACAAATGTGAATCACCTTTTGCTCTGCAGAATGGCCGACCTTCAACATCGACTGGCCAGCCGGGAGGGGGGGGAACAATACATCAGTACATGGAGCAGAAGAGACCATCTTCCAACCAGGTTCCCTACATAGTTACTTGGAAGGGGTAATAGATAGACTGGAGGGCCCCCTCCCGTGGGTTAAACCTTTTTTTGCCTCCCCAGATGCCTGCAGTTTTGGTTGCCAAATCAAGGACCAGACCCAAGGATACAGGTGAGCCAAAACAGGAGTTGTTACTGGGCTTGCAGGGGAGAGACACCCACCGGAGACTGAAATCTTTCCCCCTCCCTACTTCCCAGACAGCCACCTACTGCTCCACAGCTGGAACCTGCTCCAGTGCCAGTATACCTCCCACAGGGACTCAGAAGGGAGGGTGGGCCAGCACAAGCCACCTAGAGCCAATTGGGAAGGGGACCCCACAACCTGATACCACGGTGGCCCTACCTCTCCAACCAGCAGGTCCTCCTGATGACAACAGGAATCAACCCTTTCATTATTGGTCTTTTGCCACCAGTGATTTATATAATTGGAAGACCCAAAATGCCCCCTTTTCTAAGGACCCCAGGATTTAATTAACTTGTTAGAGACTGTCCTTTTCACCCACCAGCCCACCTGGGATGACTGCCAACAATTGTTAGGGGTCCTGTTCACAGTGGAAAAATGGAGCTGGATCTTGGAGAATGCCCGAAGATTGGTGCCAGGTCTCATGGGTGCCCCATTGACAGACCCAGTCCTGATCATGACAACCTTTCCCTCCATTCACCCCACCTGGGACTACAATATGGCAGAAGGTATGGAGTGTCTCCAGGTCTATTGCCAGGCTCTTTTGGCAGGTCTGAAAGTGGCGGCATGCAAGCCAAACAATATGGCCAAAATTTACAATGTTAGACCGGGTGCAAACAAAAGCCCAGTTGCCTACTTAGAAAGACTAATGGCAGCTTTTAAGCAATACTCTCCCTATGATCCAGAGTCAGAGGAAGCAAAACAGAAAGTTGTTTTATTCTACATTAACCAGGCTGCCCCAGATATTCATAAGAAACTGCAATCTCTAGAAAGACTAGGAGAGAAGAACCTCCGGGAGTTAGTGGCAGTAGTAGAAAATGTATACAATAAGAGATAGAGGATCAGAAAGAGGACAGGAAGGATGGAGAGAGACAGGACAGAGAGGATAAAAGAGAGAAGAGACAAGAAAGACACCTTTCCAGGATACTGGAGTGACAGGCCAAGTTGGAAAGAGTGCTGTTGGCAGTGGAGGTTGGAGATTGAGATCACATCAGATGCCCCAGGCCAAGGCTGGGTAAGAACCAATGTGCCTATTGTAAGGAAGAAGGACACTGGGCAAGGAATGCCCCAAAAATAAAAACTGAGGTAAGCCAAAGGAGCCAAATGGGCAAACATCCATCATCCTGGTGGCCTTAAAAGAAGATGATAGTGACTAGGGGGCACGGGGCTCGGTCCCCTCCCCAAGCCCAGAGTAACCCTTAAGGTGTGTGGGGAAGACGATCTAGTTCATGGTAGACACTGGAGCAGAGAGTTCTGTGCTCCTTGCCCCGAATGGTCCACTCTCAGAAAGACAGATCTGGGTGTAAGGGGCTACAGGCACCAAGCCCAATCGATGAACTACCGGAAAGACAGTCAACTTAGGCGTGGGATGGGTAACCCACTTGTTTCTAGTCATTCCTGAGGGCCCATACCCACTATTGGGGCGGGACCTGCTTGAAAACTTAAGGCTCAAATTTGTTTCCCGGATGAAGGAGTCCAAGTGACCCACCCAATGGGAGAGCCAGCTCATGTCATGTTAACCATCCCCTTGGATGAGGAACATAGACTCCACCAGAGTATGCCAGAACCCAAACTCCACATCCAGGCCTGGCTCCAAAAGTTTCCCCTTGTCTGGGCGGAGACTGGGAAGATGGGAATGGCAAGACATCGCCTTCCCATATTTGTAGAATTAAAAGCAAATGCTGACCCCATAACGTTGGAGGCCAGACAAGGAATCATGCCTCACATCCGGTGGCTACTGGAACAAGGGGTTCTGCATTCCATACAGTCGGCCTGAAACACTCCCTTACTCCCCATAAAGAAACTCCACTCCAATGATTTTCGGCCAATCCAGGACTTAAGAAAAGTGAACAAATGAGTGTCTGACATTCAACCCACTGTGCCAAACCCCTACACCTTGCTCAGTACACTGCCCCCTAGAAAGAAATGGTATATTGTCTTAGACTTGAAAGATGCCTTCTTTACCCTCCCTTTGGCCCCAAGCAGCCAAACATACTTTGCTATCGAGTGGTATGATCTGGAAGTCAGAATCAGCAGGAAACTCACCTGGACCTGACTGCCGTAAGGATTCAAGAACTCCCCCACCATCTTTGATGAGGCATTGCATGAGGACCTGGGTGAGTACCTTACAAAGCACCCCCACATCACCCTCTTGCAGTACACTGATGACCTGTTTGGTGGCAGCCAAAACCTATGAAAATTGGCTCCTGGGAATGGAGGATCTCTTAAGGTACTGGGGGACTTGGGGTACTAAGCATCTATGAAGAAGGCTCAATTGTGCAAGTGCCGAGGCACATATCTAGGGTACATCCTAGAAAAGGGGCAGAGGTGGCTCTCAGAAGTCTGCAAAGAGACTGTGCTCAAAATACCGGCCCCCAAGACAGTAAAACAAGTTCGAGAATTTCTGGGGACAACAGGATGGTGTAGACTGTGAATATCAGGGTTTACTGAACTGGCGAAGCTTCTTTATGAGGCCATAAAAGAAGTCTCCCACATGACCTGGGGCAAAGAAAGGTAGGCCACATTTGATACCCTCAATTATTAGAAGCCCCACCTTACGATTGCCAGACATCCACAAACCCTTCTATTTGTATGTTGATGAACACCAGGGGGTAGCAAAAGGAGTTCTAGCCCAAACCACTGGGCCCTAGAAAAGACCTGTGGCCTACTTATCAAAGAAACTGGATCCAGTGGCAGCCGGATAACCACCCTGCCTGTGTATTATTGCAGCAGTGGTACTGCTGGTCAAAGATGCAGATAAACTGACTTTGGGACAGAGTCTTACAGTTACCACCCCCCACAATTAGAATCAGTGCTCAAGCAACACCCCCCTCCAATGGAGGGTTGAGCAGTGCACAGGTGACCCACTATCAGGCACTACTTCTCAACCCTGCTAGAATAACTTTTCAGGCATCTGCGACCCTCAATCCGGCCACGCTGCTCCTAGATCCAGATCTGGAAGCCCCCCTACATGACTGCTCTGAGATACTGGCCCAGGTCCACTGCATAAGGCCAGACTTGCAAGATGTTTCACTGTCAGATGCTGAGGTCACCTGCTTCTCAGACGGGAGTAGCTTCATCAGAGACAGACACAGGTATGCTGGGGCTGTGGTGACTACTACTCATGCCATTGCCTGGGCCACAGCTTTACCCTCCAGCACCTCAGCACAAAAAGCAGAACTGATTACTCTAACCAAGGCCCTGGAAATGAATAGTGAAAAGAAGGCTAACATCTACACTGACAGCAGGTATGCTTTGCCACCTTGCACATTCACGGGGCAATTTGCCTGGAAAGGGGGCTGTTAACTGCAGAAGGAAAGACTAGAAAAAATAAGTCAGAAATATTGGGCTTTCTGGAAGCTGTCTGGACACCAAAGACAGAAAGACTTCATCTCCTGGAAAAATAATTTGGCAGACAAGGCTCCAAAGGAGGCCCCTATAACAACACCAGTGTTGCCCGTCCTATTGACCCCGGTCCGAGGGAATTGCGCCCTCGACTGGATTATAACAAAGAAGAAGAAATATGGGCAGCCCAACGCGTGGGAGCTTACAAACAGGAGGGATGGTGGCCCATGCCCAATGGAAAGATCTTTCTGCCACAACTCTTTGGCAAAAGACTGCTCAAACATATACATCAAGCATCCCACATGGGAACCCGAAGGATGCGGGAACTGCTCCAGAGCTCCCCCTTAAGACAAGCCAGCAATCTCATCCAGGAGGTGACCGAAAGCTGTCAAGCTTACAGGGTCACTAATGCCAGTCGCTCGACCCATGAAAAAGGAAACTGTTTTTGAGGAACCCGACCTGGTACCTACTGGGAGGTTGATTTCACTGAGATTAAGCCAGGGAAAGTTGGATATAAGTACTTGTTAGTGTTTATAGATACTTTTTCTGGATGTACTGAAGCTTACCCAACAAAGCACATGTTGTGGCCAAGAAGATTCTGAGGAACAAGTACCCAGGTTTGGATTCCCAGTTATTTTTGGGCCTGACAATGGGCCAGCTTTCATCTCTCAGGTAGGCCAGGGAATAGCCACTGCACTGGGGGCCATATGGAAATTACATTGTGCATGTGCTCCCATGTAGTAAGAGGTTTCTGGCCCAGACTTTCGGGCCTAACCTCAAGGTCTAGACCCACAGACCCGCAGTCCCACAGTCCTGCAGTCCCACAGAGACACACAGAAGCTTCCAATAGTTTTTGGCTGATCAGCCTCAGGCCCAGGCATATCACATGCTAGCTCTCTACCCTTATTCTAACCCATGTCTCTTGTTCAGCCATGGGGCTCGGTACCTTTTCTTAAGGCATCATAGTTGTCCTTGGCTTCTTCCGGGCCTCTCTCTGGAATTCCCTCTGGTGTTCTGATCTGGCATTCTGTTCTCAGAGTTTTTAGTCTGGTAGCCCTGCCTACACTTCCTGCCTGCCTTTGGCCAATCAGCTCTTTTTATTAAACCAGTGGGTGGGACAATTATTTACCATGAAACAATACAATATCCCTACACTCCCAGAGTTCAGGAAAGGTAGAAAGGATGAATCAGACCCTAAAACAGACCCTCACCAAATTAGCCTTTGAGACTGGCAGGGACTGGGTGATACTACTCCCCTTTGCCTTGTCCCGTGTCCGGAACTCACCCTACCAGTTGGGATTGACCCCCTTCGAGATCATATATGAACACCTTCCTCTCCTCCCTAGCCTGCATACAGAGTTAGTGGCTCATCTTGATGACCAGGACCTCTTACAGGCCCTCCAAGGCTTGGTGAAGGCTCAGGAACAGCTCTGGCCTCACCTACAGGTTATTTACACTTTGGCTTCTCCACACACACATACACACAACTCACAGGTTCCGCAATGAGGTCTGGGTATTAGTCTGGAGACACCAGTACCAGAAACTGGAACCCTGGTGGAAATGGCCCTTCCAAGTGATCCTCACCACACCAATTGCTCTTAAGGTGGATAGGATTGCTCCCTGGGTACATCATTTCCATGTCCGAGGCACCACCCCACTCAACCTACCTGAAGGGTGGGAGGCCAGACCAGACCAGAACCACCCCCCCTGAGGCTGACTATCCACCAGAAGAATGAGCTGCCCCTGCTCACCCCATTTGCCATGGATGCTGATACTACAGAAGACCTCCACTCTCTCCGAAAGCAACCCACATCGACCATGGAGGCCGACTTGGACCATAAGGACCCCGGAAACTGGAACCCTTTTTAACCTTTCCTATGGCGTGCATCCCTTGGATACCTGGTTTCCAGACCTAACCTTTGACCTATGTCACCTTGCTAAAGATTCTTGGGACACCAAAGACGCAGAAAGGACTCAAGGTGATTCCTACTCAACCTGCTGCTATAGAAACTGGTATGCATGTCCTGGGGGAAGGAGAACCTCCAAGTGTGGAGGCCAGAGCCATTTCTATTGCGCCACATGGGGATGTGAGTCTAGTGCTTCCAGATGGTCTACAACCCACTCTGACCTGATCCGGCTCAGATGGATGGCACCAGGTGAATCAAACATTACCATTACTTTCACTAATGAAAGAAAAGGCTTGTCTTGGATGACGGGAAAGTTCTGGAGGCTGAGACTCTATGTCCCAGCAGGTGAGGATCTAGGAATAATGTTTTCCCTAAGGACTGTAGCCTCTCCTCTTAGAACTACCCCTGTGGCACCCAATAACATCCTTAACCCTCCACCTAACCCCATGCTTTGTACTCTCCTACTTCAAAAAAAGCAACAGTTGGACCAAGTTTCACAGTCTCTCCCATGTGGGCCCCAACAGAACACTGAGAAGCCCCCTTTTACTCTTTGGTCCAGAAATCATTCCTGCTTCTATATGCCTCTCGACTTGACCTTACCAAATCTTACTGGTTGTGTTGACACCCAACCTCCCATTTATGAGGGGATTGCTGTCTTAGGAACCTATTCCCTGTCTACTGAACCCCATGTATGTAGATGGCAATCAAAAACTGTGTTAACTCTACAACAAATAGAAGGGCAGGGAATTTGCATAGGAAAAATTCCGCCCAGATATCAACCCTTTTGCAATCAGACTTATGACATCAGTCACTCAGAGACAGAATACTTGATTCCCCATAATAACATCTGATGGGCCTGCTCCAGTGGTCTGACCCCTTGTATTGCAATGCAGGTGCTCAATAAGACACAGGGCTTCTGCATTCTGGTCCGGCTGGACTCCTGTATCACACTGAGGGAGAGCTAAGGCTTACACCATTTAGTTACAGCTAAGTAAAACGAGAACTAATCTCAGCCTTAACTTTAAGCATCCTCCTGGGTGCCCCTGGCAGGACTGGGGACAGGGGCAGCTTCCCTCATTATTCAACAGCAGCATTATACCTCCTTAAGATTGTCCATTGATGAAGATATAGAAAAATTAGAAAATTCCTTCTCCCACTTACAAGAGTCCCTCAGCTCTCTGGCAGAAGTAGTTATGCAAAATAGGAGAGGCTTAGACCTCCTTTTTCTCCAGCAAAAAGGCCTATGTACTGCCTTGGGAGAAGAATGTTGCTTCTATGTAGATCATTCATGAATAGTCAAACTGACCATAGCCAAAGTTCAGGAAAGGCTACTAAAGAGGAGGTGAAAGCTAGAAGCCAACCAGAGCTGGTTTGAGTCATGGTATTTGAGGTCCCCCTGGTTCACCACCCTGATGTCTGGAATTATGGACCCCCTAATTATCTAGTTACTCCTGCTTACCTTTGGGCCGTGTATTCTTAACAGGTTAGTCCAATTCATGAAGCAGTGACTGGGCACTATCTAGCTGATGGTGCAAAGGGGCTACAACCAATAGGCACGGAGAATTCAAGGTACACCTTCACTGAGATGGAACCCCATGATTCTTATAAACTATTGTCCAGGGGCCCATGATTGGCTCCCGGTACAAGAGAAGGAGGGAGATGAGGTACCAAAAGTTCCTTCATCTTAGAGTCAGCAGCCATGTTAGCAAACAGGTCAAGGACAGCTTAGGCTAAATCACCCTTTGATGTGGGAATGCCTTTCTGTATGCTGTGAATCTCAATCTTTAAATAAAGGAGCTGTTTTGGGCCATGACAGGCACCATAGAAAAAGTAGGAGGAGGAATCAGAATAGGTAGGAAAGGAAGGGCAGAGTCACAGGCAGACCGAGCAGAAGCCCAAAGGAGCAACATATAAGGAACACAGGTGAGCCACGGGCCACATGGCAGACAGATTAATAGAAATGGGTTGATTTAAGATGTAAGAGCTAGCTAGCAATGTGCCTAAGCCATAGACCAAACAGCATGAAGTTAATATAAGCATCTGAGTCATTTCTGGGGGCCTGAGCAGCAGGTGGCGGGCGGCTAAGAGGTCTGGCTCAGCAGGTTCTGGGCCTCTGGCCACCTGAGACCCAAGAAACCACACTGCTACACCCCTTCAGTTCCTAGAAACTTGCAAAAGATGTTATCCAAAAGGACATCTGGGCTAGGGCCCTAGCCTAACTGCAGAATGTTCCAATCCTGCCCTGGGGCCAGTCAATACAAATCCCTTTACCACCCTGACATACCTTGACCAAGTTAAGCAACTGCAGAATGTTCCAGCCCTGCCCTGGGGCCAGTCAATAGTAACCCAATCCTGACCTACCCAGATGAGAGGCCAAGTTAACTCATTTCCTCATTTTTACCCCAGTTCATGGTTTTTGGCTATAAAAGAGACATGTATTCTCAACTTGGGAACTCCTCCAGGCCTCCTTGTATTGTGCACTCAATAAACCTTGCATTTGCATTTCGGATTCCTTGGACTCCTGGTGATCTCTCTGGGGGTCGTTCTCTGGGCAGAACAAGCCATTAAAGGTGCTTGTCACCAAGCCTGATGACTTAGATCACCAGTGTTCTCATGATGGATGGAATGTAATATATAGTTTCTGGCTTGGCATTTCAGACCTGCTCGCAGCCCCACTGCTGCTTAGCTCCAAATAATCACACAAAGGCTTATATTAATTTCATGCCGATTGGCCTATGGTTCAGGCATATAACTTGCTAACTCTTAACTCTTAAACTAAGCCAAGAGGCTTAGTACCTTTTATCAATATTCTGGCCTTTTTCCCTCTGTGTTTACTGATGTTCCTGCCTGACTCTTCTTCCCAGAGTTTTCTTAGCCTGGTAGCCCCACCCACACTTCCTGTCTGTCTTCTGGTCAATCATCATTTTTATTAAACCAGTAGGAGGGACAAATATTCACAATGTACCAGAACGTAATCCCACAGCAATGGAAGGCAAAAACCAGCTTCTGTCAAGTAGTCAGTCCTCTGACCTCTACATATGCTGTAACTTGTGAACATCTATAGCAGGGCTTCTTAGTGAGGGTTTCTGTAGAGGTCAGCCTGCAACCTCCAGGGCTTAGCACTGTTTAGTGTTTACAGGAACCAACTGATCCATTTCCATCATCAGAAACTATGCCCAAGCAGGTTCTGCGATTTAGGGATGAGGAAGTCAGCAGAGGACAAAGCAGCTGACTAAGGTCAGGCCTTGCTTGTGAGCTGCAGAGGTCACTCTAGGTCAAAAGGCAACCCCCACTATATAAGGCTTTCCCTGAGCTTCAGTAAATGGCATTCTTGGTTCAAGAGTGACCCGTGTGTGTCTATGTCCCAATCTGTAAGTCTTAGTTCGGTGAAGCCCGCACTGCTACACTGGAGTTTACAGATGGATCTCCCATCGAGATTCAGATGTTATACAGGTTTCTATTGTTCTGTAAAAGGCACCATGACCACAGCAACTCTTATAAAGGAAAACATTTAATTGAGGTGATGGCTTACAGTTTCAGAGGTTTAGTCTGTAGGGGAAAGTGGCCAGCCAAAGAAACTCACCCTGGCCCTGATCCCAGAGCTAGTGAAAGAAGCCCACCCTGGATCTATGACTTGAGCCAGTGAAAGAAATACTTTATCCCTGAACCCAGGGCCAAGAAGAAATGTGCCCTGACTCTGAAACCAGCACCAAAGAAACACACTTTGGCCCTAGAATCAGAGTCAGTGAAAGAAATGTGCCCTGGCCCTGAAATTATAATAAGAGCCAGTGAAAGAAACATTTTGGCACTGAAACCAAAACCAAATGAGGGTTAAACCATCTGACTGATCTCTACCCTGGAAGTCTCCTCCCTAGGAAGTTCCACCCCCAAACCCTGCTCCCCCCCCACGCCCGTCCTCTCCCACCCTGGGGTTGAGGCAGCCACCTTCTCCTGGACCCTTCCCTCCCAATAAATCTCTTGAATGAGATTTGGGTGCAGATCTTCTTTCATCTGTCCCTGGATGAAACGATTTTGTTACACTCCTTGGACAAAGCAGCAGACGGAAGCCTTGGACAAAGCAGCAGACGGAAGCGAAGCTGTAACACTTTGGCTGAGGAAGCCTTCCCCCAAGGAGTGGAGTTTTTACACTCTGGGAAACCAGAGCAGGACTGTAGCAACTTCTCTGGGAAAGCCCTCCAGTCCCAGAACAGAGCTGTTATCATTAGGAAGCCTTTCCCTGAAGCTGAACTGTAAGCTGCTACCTTTACTTACTATGGTCACTGTGGCCTGTCGCACGAATAAATGAGACTCAAGGATATATCTCTGAAGAAGTCGGAGATATTAGAGAGAATAAACACCACAGTCAGATCTTGCCCACCTGTCTTCCAGCTTCCTCAGCCTCGATTCCCTTGGCTTGGCTTCCCCCAACTCTATGCCTGCCTTAAGCCTTAAATACTCTCTTGATAAATTAAGGCGTGGCTCCACCACTGCCTGCTTGGGAGCCTGGAATTCCTTCTATAATCTAAAGTGACCTAGACTCAGTTGGGATTCTTAGGGCAAGGTCACCACTCCTTGGATACTCCCTGTGCTGGGATTAAAGGTTTGAATCACCACTC
The DNA here is from genome assembly GCA_033318265.1 of Phyllotis vaccarum. NCBI lineage: Eukaryota > Metazoa > Chordata > Mammalia > Rodentia > Cricetidae > Phyllotis > Phyllotis vaccarum. The sequence goes on from JARWLC010000012.1 coordinate 74,374,036, forward strand.
TGATTCTCCTAGACTGACTGTGGTTAGAGCTCTGGAACTTCTGAAGCTTTTACTAACCCCCCACATAGACTGTGGATAGATTCCCTCTGATATCTCTGAAACTTCTGAAGCTTTTATTGAATCCCCACAGTGGCCTGTGTGTTCACTGGCTCCCAACTGCCTGAAGACTTTCCACTGAGCTGTAACACTCAGTATTCATTGACTCCCGAATGCCTGAATACTTTTCCATTCCAGCTGCGGTGCTCAGTATGCCTCGGCTCTTGACTGCCAGGATCTCTTGCCATCGGAGCTGCACAAATACCTTCATAGTCTATTATTATAATGGTGGGAAGCATGGCAGCATGCAGGCAGGCCATGGTGATGGTTACATCTCAATCAGAAGGCACCAGGAAGTGAACTGACTCACTGAATGTGACTCAAAATTGGCTTCCACAGTGACATCCTTCCTCCAACAAGGCCACACCCTCTCAAACAAAGCCATACCTTCTAATAGTGTCATTTCCTTTGGGGGGCATTTTCTTTAAAACCTACCACACACACATATCCCTGTATAAATAAGATGTAAAATAAACAAATAAATAATGAAAACAATAGGTATGTAAAGATAGGAAGATCAGGAGTTCAAGACCAGCATCAGTTACATACATATAAGAGAAGAGCCTGGAAACTGGGGAGCTAGTTTAGTGGGTAAGGGTGTTTGTATGTGTGTGGTATGTATATAGTGCATATAAGTGTCTGTACCCTATGAGCCATCTTACCACCTGCCTGAATGCCAGCCCTCTTTATTTTTTATTTCAAGAGAGTATCTCACCAAGTTGTGTACACTGGCCTTCACTCTGTAGTCCAACTTGCCTTGAACTTGCAACCTTCCTCCCTCAGTCTCTCAAGAAGCTGGAATTGCAGCACCTGACTTGAGGTTTTGTTGTAATTGTCATCTGAACTACAGTGAATTGTTGACATCTCTTGGCTTTAGGCTTTGTGTAGTAAACACTCCAGGATCAATGTCTGTGGTCGTCATAGTGACCTTGTCCTCGTCAGGCAGGTGTTCTGTAAAAGGAAGTACTGGTGTGGAAGCATGGTCACTGGCCATTTCCCTCTGAAGATGATGAGGCAAAGGAAGAGGACAGGTCTTATAGAAGTGTGGAATGTTCTCATTCCAAGCAATTTAAAGTAACTTGAGCATTAGGACCCTGGTTTTCTTTGTTCTGGATAGGTATGTAAATAATGCTACTTGTAGGCATTCCCCAGCTGGTGGCCTCTGAAGATGAGATGAGTAATAAAATTTCCTGTGGGCAAAGAGTGCCCTGGGACTTTGAGACCTTGGGTTGTCATAACAATTGGTGTAAAGCAACCTGGCAGACTCAGTTTGCACACAGGTTCTGTGGAAAAAATTCACGCAAATCTTAGATGACTCCGTGTGACCCATGTGAGGGTGGGGACCACTGTGTAAATATTAGGATGCCCTAAATGTGCCTGAGAACGCACTAGCTATAATGGAGGCAGCTAATACATGGGAAAGAGGAAGAAAAAAACTAAAAACAAATGGTGGCTGAAGTATGGCAAATTCTTTCTTGTGTGCCCAAGATGCCACTCACAAGATAGACAGATACGCACTCATGAGCCAACAGATTGTGGAAAGAATTGAAACCAGAGATGCCAGGAGACAGCGAGGATACACTGACAAAAACCTTAGTCTAGCCTAAGAATGGAGGTGGGATCTGCAGATTGAAAGGGTGAGGGAGAGGTCAGATGGGCCCATCCATTATGGTGAAAGCTAAAGACCCAGGAAGAATGCCCAGAGTGGCTAGGCCTGAACAACAATCAGACTGATGTCCTATACACTTCATTGGGCTCCCTGTAGCCCCTGCAGAATTAATGGATCTGTAAGCCTAGCTCAGGGAGATACATAAAGAGAATGTGCCTATCTTGACATTTGTACTGTGAGACACAGAGACAGATGGCATTCTGCTTAATGAGTGTCTTAGTCACTGTTCTATGGCTGTGAAGAGACACCATGGCCATGGCAACTCTTACAAAGGAAAACATTTCATTGGAGCTTGCTTAGAGCTTCAGAGCTTAATTCCATTGTCAGCTTGGCAGGAAGCATGGTGAAGTGCAGGTAGACATGGTGCTGGAGAAGTAGCTGAGAGTCCTATATCTGGGTCCACAGGCAGTAGGAAGAGAAAGACTCTGGGCTTAGCATGATCTTTTGAGATCTCAAAGCCCACCCTCAGTGACATATTTCCTCCTCCAACAAGGCTATAATTTTAGGCTTTGTATAGTAAACACTCCAGGATCAATGTTTGTGGTCCCTCCTAATCCTTTTAAATAGTGCTACTCCATGGTGACCAAGCATTTAAATATATGGGCCTATCAGGATCAACCTTATTCATACCACCACAAAGGGATAAAACTACTAGGCTGGAACCCATAAAACTCACTATGGCCTACAGTGGCTACACTTGATTGCTGTAAGGAAAGCTTGGGATCGTTGCTAGTATGTCTACTATCACTGTTAGGCATATTTGGTTCTACACAGGAGACATCTCCATGCTGGGGGTGCAATGCATGTTCATCTATGGAAGAGTTACAGTCATATTTGAGGGAATTCAATATGAAATAAGAAATGCATGTTCAACCTTCTTGCCCTAATAAATATGACTTTTATAGCAAGGTATGAGAGATAGTTATGGCTCCAGTCTGTCTTACTTAAAACATTTCTATGGGAGACTCTGGTACTATGCTGTTTCCTGTGGTATAAAACAGCTCAAATGGTAGTAGATTTAGGGGGGAGGGAAGGAAAGGGATGAGACCAAAGGTAGAGATGAGCCTTGCTCAGAAGGTAAAAGAAAGAGGCTCAATAAGGCACACATGCCTTTAATTTCAGCACTCAGTAGGCAGAGGCAGGAAAAATCTGTAAAATCTTTGCTGTCCTGAACTACAGACCATTTCCAGGCCAGTCAGGGCTACATAGTGAGACTCTGTCTCAAAAAAGAGAGAGAGAGAGACAGAAAGAGAGGAAAGACGGGAGGGAGGGAAAAAGGAAGGAAGGGAAGCAGCTGGAAAGTTGCTCAGCGGCTAAGAGTGTTAGATTTCTGGAGTAATATGAAGAAATGAAAGCAGAGAGACAAGAGTCCGACCGTCAACAGACGAGACTATATTTATTAAAACACGCAGCAAGGAGTAATCTCTCTCCTGAGGGAAACTGAGAGGTCTGTCATGAGAAAATGTTGAATGTGACCCTTATAGGGGCAGGGTGAGGGGGGCTTGGAAATAAGGAAATTGTTGCAGTCATGGGGTCTATGTGTGTGTCTACAGTCTCTCTTACCTGGAATTGTCTGCCTGGGAGATAGGTTGTTTCTGCAAACATTCCTCTCTGTGTGGACACACAGCTTGGCTAGGTTAGCTGTGATTTCACAGGAATCCTCTTTTTATACCAAGGCATTCTATCAAAGGATACTTGCTGCTCTTGCAGAGGATTCAGGTTCAATTCCCAGCCATATGGAGCTTGAAATTGTCCAACTCTAGTTTTGGGTGTGGGGATGATATTTTCAAATATAATAAAAACAGCCGGGAGATGTCAGATCTACCCACAGTCAGTCTAGGAGAATCAGACTGTGGTAATTCACACCTTTAATCCTAGCACAGGGAATATTCTGGGAGTGGTGACCTACGCCCTTAATCCAATCTGAGTTTGAGGTCATTTTAGTGTACAGAAGGACTTCCAGGCTCCCAGGCAGGCAGTGGTGATGCCACGCCTTAACTGAGGGAAGAAAGTATTTAAGGCAAGCATAGAAAGACAGAGCAGGCAGAAGAAGCCATGGCTCACACAGTTAGTCCCAGCATTTGGGAAGCAGAGGCAAGAGAATCTCTGTGAGTTCAAAGCTAGCCTGGTCTTCAAAGCAAGTTCCAGGACAGCCAGGCAGTTATACAGAAAACTGTGTCTAGAAAAAACAAAAAAACAAAGACTGGAAGAGGTGGATCTGCCCTCTGATATCTCAGACTGTTTTTATTATATTTGAAAATATCCCCACATTTGGAGGATCTGAAGTCTTTTTCTGATTTCTGCAGGCACCAGGTACTCATACAGTACACATATACATGCAATTATGCATACATACACATAAAATAAAAGTAAATCTTAATAACAGCAATAAAAATTCTCCTGAGCTGGATATGGTGATGCATGCTTGTAACCCAAGCATGTGGGAAGATCATAAGTTCAAGGTCATCCTTGGCTAGATAGCATGTTTGATGCTACCTTGAGCTACAAAAGATCCTGTCTCAAACAAGTCTCTGGAAAACAAATGAAAATCAACTTGGTAAAAGGCAAAGCTAGGACGGGACAAGAGAAAGACACAAACAGCCAAATGTTGTGCTTCTTCAAATAGCTCCCTGAGGAGAAGAGATTCCAGTCACTGTCCCAAGAGCCCACTATTAGAGCTCTGGAAAGAACACCTGGTCTATGTAAGTGCTGCCAAGAAGCAAGTCTTCCAAATCGTAAGAGAAACCTGGGCCGGTGAGCTGGCTCAGTAGTCAAGGTACTTATTGTCAAGTCTGATGACCTGAGTTCAATCCCTGGCTCCCAAATGGTGTAGGAAAAAAACTGAACTACCAAGTTATCCTCTGACTTCTACATGCATGCTGTGGTACCTTCATGTACACACACATGGGTAAATTTAATAAAAAAAAACACAAACCTTGAATAAAAAGAGAGAGAAACCCATAAATACATACCGTCCAACAGGGCATAGCTGTATACGGAAAGGAATAATATGGGAATCTGTCCCACTGTGTAGAGGGTAAATTGGTCAACTTAACAAGACTGTAGTTTTCATCCCCTGGCCTTTGCATGATGGTGCAGTGAGGTGGGGGAGGGGCGACGGCACTGGTGAGCAGAAGCCAGGGCAGCTCCTGAAACGCTGTGATCTGAAAGGCTTCAGTTCAGTCTGCATTCTTATTTTGTACTTTAAAACCACAAGCCGTGGTGAGCCAGCAAGTGAGATTTTCAGAAGAACATGCGGCAGTCAGTAGGTTGTTAAGGGTAACGGCCCATTGTTTCAGCCATGTCTCCAGGTCATTGTGTTCCAGGCAGCAAGTGAATTCATGCTTGGCTATAGGAAGTACAGGAGGTGTTTTAAGTAATCACGAAATAAATCAATGTCTAATAATTGGTCTCTTTTACCTTATTTTCCTTTAATCCAAACAAAACCATGGCCATACACCCTATGCCATGAGGTTCTCTATGGACCTGTGAGCAATATGGCTGACCTTACCTACCTTGTAACTGGACAGGACAATGTACTTGGGGTTGGTCATACATCCTTGCACATGTCTGAGACAAGCTTCTTGGTGGTTCTATCCGACCTACAATAATTGATGTAGCGACAGGAGTATCCGTTCCACACAGCATAATGGCTTTAAAGAACACGAACAAAGAATAATCTCAGAACAGAAAGGAGCCACCCATGTGGCTTACTTTTCTTGCCACGGTGACATAATGCCTGACTAAAGGCAGCTAAAGGAGGGAAATATTGTTTTGGCTACAGTTCTAGCGTTCTAACTGTGAGAAGGCCTGTTAGCAGAGGTGTGAGGCAGCAGACCATACAGTGTCTTTAGTCAGTAAGCAGAGACAGAGAGTGCTGGCCCGCTCACCTTTCCCTTTTCATTTATTCTGGGGACACAGCCATGAAACGGTGCTGTCCACACTCAGAACTGGTCTGTCTTCCTCCTTTGAACCCTCTCACAGCCTTGGAGGTTCATTTCCTAGGAGACTCTGAATCTAGTCAGCAGGACATCGAAAACTGAAAAACTTAACCCTTGTCAGCTTGACGTCCAAGCACATCTTTTTGTTTTATTTTGTTTTGGTTTCTTTGAGACATGGTCTCACTATGTTGCTCTGGCTGCCTGGAACTCACTTTGTAGACCAGGCTAGCCCTGAACTCATAGAGCTCTGCCTGCCTCTGCCTCTCAAGTACTGATATTAAAGGTGTATACCATCATGGCTGGCTTGAACACTTAACTTTTAAATAGTAGTATTTTACCCCTGATCCTTAAAAGTTATGGGATGGGATGGAGAGGGGTGTTGTAGTGGGTTCCTGGGTCCCGTGCGCCAGAGATCTGGACCCACAGACCCGCCGCCGGGGACCGCTTATCCGCGCGCCGCCGCCCGGGTCCCCAGAAACGACTCAGACGCTTTTATTAACTTCATGCTGTTTGGCCTATGGCTCAGGCACATTGCTAGCTAGCTCTTATATCTTAAATCAACCCATTTCTATTAATCTGTGGGCCACGTGGCGGCCCGTAGCTCACCCGTGCTCCTTACATGCTGTTCCTTCGGCGGCTTCAGCTCGGTCTGCCTGACTCCACCCTGCTTCTCCCACCTAAGCTCTGACTCTCCTCCCACTTCCTCTATGGTGCCCGCCATGACCCATAACAGCTACTTTATTTAAAGATACAGCACACACAAATGCATTCCCACATCAGAGGGGCAGCTGGAAAGATTGCTCAGTGGTTGAGAGCACTGATGGCCTCTCTAAAGGACCCAGGTTTGATTCCCCAGCACCCACATGGTGGCTCCCAACAATATGTAACTTCAGTACCACAGGATCCAATGTCCTTTTCTGGCATCTTCAGGCCTTGCACACATGTAGTACATAGACATACAGACAAAATACCCATATACATAGAATAAAAACAAATCTCAAAAAGAAAGCTCATGGATATCTCATAATACATTTAGTTTATCTGCAATAGTCTCCCAAATCTGAACAATTTTAACACTATGCAGAAGTCCTAAGTCCAAGCTCTCTTTTATGGCCCAAGACTGACATGTGCTAAAAAATAAAAAATAAATAAATTACATGTTTTGATTATGAAATGTTCAGGGTGAACCTTTCCATTCTATCAGGAAGGAATGGGGCAGAGCAAGAAAAGATAAAACCAATGCAAGATGGATCCGGGCCAGACAACCCTAACTCTAAAGCTCCATGTCTGCCATCTGGGACACTAATCAGCATCTCCTGGGCTCTGATGGCCTTGGGGAGCCCCTACCTTTCAGTTCTTCTGCCTGCAGCCTTTTTCTTTTGGGCCAGCACCACTCTGCAGATTTCTTCATGGATACTCAATAGCCCTGGCATCTTCAACATCCACTGCTACTTAGGCTTCACTTTCTCAGTTTCATACAGCGGGTCTCAGGGACCCCATTCCTCCTTGCAGGGACTGTGACCCTGTGGAACATTTCAGGCTTCAGTGGCTTGCTGGAACCTCTATGCGAGGCTCCATGACTCTTGAATTCTGCATGCCTGCAAACCACATGGACAATACTACCACACTCTGCAGCCAACTGGAGGTATAGTCTGGCCTTTGTGCACTTTGGTGGTTTAACCTGGAAAATCACTTCCCTAGGAGGCTTAAAAAATAAAAATCAGGAAACTCCTTCAGCAGCTTTCTCAGTTCAGGCTCTCTCCTTTTAAATTAATTTACATTTTCATGAGTTGGAGTCTTTTATGGGTAGGTTGTAGATCTCAGGGTGTCTCTCCTCCTTTCTCACTATGAAGCTCAAGGTCTCTCTTTAATGTTACTAATCTCTTCAACAATTCCAGCTACTCTCTACTGTGAAATAATCCTTTTGTACACTGTGAAGATTTGTCACCTGGATAAATAACTATCCACGGGCTGAATGGCCAATAGCTAGCAGGTCAAGGTTAGGTGGGCCTTGCAGACAAAAAGAGAGTTTGGGGAAGAAGGAGGGCAGAGTCGCCAGCAGATGCAGAGGAAGCAGATGATGTCTATGCCATGCTGGAAAAAAGTACCACCACATGGTAGAGTGTAGATAAGAAATATAGCTTAATTTAACTTGTAAGAGCTATTGGCTGAGCATTTATAATTAATAATAAGTCTCTGTGTGGTTATTTGAGAGCAGACTGATGGGACATAAAACTCTGCCTACAGCTCTCTCCACACTCATCTTTGTCCTTCAACTTGTCCGTATGCCTTTCCTCACCAAAGTGCATGTTTTTCATATATTTCCATTCTCTCTCACTATAAATCTGACGAATAGCATCAAGCAATAGCCGTGCCACATCCTGAATGCACTGAGGTCTTGAAACTTATTCCTTGATCAAACAACTTAATCTACGACATTTTAATTTAGCTTCATTCAAATTTTCAGGCTGTGGGAAGAATACAGCTGGATTTCAGGGGAGGGGCAGAATATAACACGTATATCCTCTAGAGGCAACCTCATGAGAAAAGCCTCAGCTTGTTTGCATTTCTCTTAGCTTCCAAACCACCACCACAGTCTTTAAACCCTGTTGTTGTTCTGCCAGCTCTGCCAAATCCCTCCTATAAACCAGTTTCAAAGGCCTACTCACCACATGGTAACTATCACAGCAGCAAGCCCACCCCTCAATAACAGTCTTCTGTGTGGGTTTCTTTTCTTCATCACTATTACAAAATAACCTGGCAAAAGGTAGTTAGCAGAATCAAGGTTCAGTTTGAAAGTGGACATCAGTCCCTCGAGAGGGACAGGCATGACAGTGGGAGTCTGAGACGGTTGGTGTCCTGTCAATTTGATACAAGGTAGAGCCATTTGGGAAGAGGGAACCTCAAAGGAGAAATTCTCCCATCAGACTGGGCTGTAGGCAAGCCTGCAGGGCATTTTCCTAATTGGTAAGTGATGTAGGAGGGCCAAGCCCATTGTGGGTGGTCTCACCCCTGGGCAGGTGGCACTGGGTTGTATGCGTAAGAAGCAGGCTGAGCAAGCCATGAAGACCATGGAAGTAAGCAGCACTTCTCCATGGCCTGCATCAGCTCCTGCCCTCAGATCCCTGCCCTGTAGAGGACACAGCTTACAGGTAGCACTACAGAAACTAGAATTGATAAACACAGACTTTTTTCTTCAAGAGAAGAAATGGATACCTGTTTTCCATCTTGAAGTCTGTGAATGGATGGGTTAATGCCTGGTGATCTTTGCTATTCTGTAAAACCAGCCCTCACCGAATCCCCTAGAATCCTGAGCAGTGTCCTTCAGTCAGTAGAACCCATCTACATGAAATAGGTGCCATTTACTTTGTAGAAGAGTTTGCTTTTCTTACTCCTCCCTAAGCCCAGACTCCTGAACACTGTTTCTCGGTCAATAGGCACAGGTGCTTTGCTATAGAGATGTACTTTGCAAAGAAGTTTCGATATCACCATGCCTAAAGCTTTATTGTGGTAACTGTCATATGGAAACCTTGCCCCAAAGTTTTACTCAGTTTAAATGTGTAAGAGAGAAATTGCTTGACTTCAAACTCCAGAAGTTTTGGGCCAGCATTAGCTAAGCCATGTTGACTTGACTTTCATTCTTAACCCCACCAGGCTCATTTTGATGCCAGATGTGATGCTTTCAGGGACCCCCTGCATTGGCCTGTTTGAATTCATGCCATGATTGAGATCCCAATGAATTCTCACGTGGACGAAGTGAAATAATGCCTTTCCTCCCTAACTCGTTTTTTGGTCATTGTCTCAGTTAGGGTTTCTATTGCTTTGGAGAAACACCAGAACTCTTATAAAGGAAACATTTCATTGGGGTGGCTCGCTTACAGTTTCAGAAGTTCAATCCATTTCACCATGGCAGAGACTGTGGCAGTTTGCAGGTATCTTCTTTCCCTGAAGACTCAGGCAGTGTGCAGATTTGATGCCGGAGGCCTAGCTGAGAGCCCTACATCTTGCAGGCATCAGAACACTGACTGAGTCTCTGAGTGGTATCCTGAGCATAGAAAACCTCAAAGCCCGCCTCCACAGTGGTACGCTTTCCTCCAGCAAGGCCTTATACACTGCAACAAAGCCACACCTTCTAATAGTGCAACTCCCTATGAACTTATGGGGGCCAATAATATTCAAACTATCATAGTCATGGAGTTTATCACAGCAATAGAAACCCTAGCTAAGATACCTGGACACACTGGGTCTGCAGTTAGGAAACAGAGAGAAACGAAGGCGGAGCTCCATTTTTATTCTCCTTTTATTCAGTTGGTGCCCAGCCCACGAGATATGTCACCACATTCAGGATAGACATTTCATCCTCCGTGAGGCTCTCTGGAAATGTTCTCTTGGACACACCTAGAAGCATCTCCTAGGTGATTCTACATCTAGTAAACTTGACAATGAAGATTAACTATCCTATCACCAAGTGTGGAAAATAGTCTTACAAAATAGGAAGGCATCATACATACTGATGGCTGCACTGGAAGACTGAACACTGAGTCTGCATCAGATAAGGATACCAATGCACAAACCAGACTAAAGACTAAAGCTGTAACTCCTCATCACAGACCCCACACCATAAAGGAGTCAATTTTTGCCGTTCAAATGACAATATGCACACTTGCTGTTAGTAGACCCCCCCACACACACACACACACACCCCTCCCATGGGGAGTCAACAAAGTCTGGCTCATCAAGTTGAGGCAAAGCCCAGGCCCTCCTGTCAGCATCAAGGCTGAGCAACCCTCTGTGGCAATATATTGTATATTTAATAAAGATTGCCTGAAGATCAGAGGACAGAGCCAAGCCACAGATTTAGCCATGAAAGTCTGGGAGTTGGACCCAGGCCTTTAATCTCAGCACTCAGGAGAGATCTTCTGGATCTCTGTGAGTTCAAAATCAGAGTCGGGAAGTGGTGGCACACACCTTTAATCCCAGCACCAGGAAAGTTAAAAGAGGAGATGATAAGGGGGTGAAGCCAGGGTTGGGCTCTCCCCTGAGGACTCAGAAGCATTCAGTCTGAGGATTCCTGAGGAGTGGCTAGGTGAGAACTGCTTGTGGCTTGTTTTTCTGTCTCTCTGACCTTTCAGCTCCCCCCCCCCTCCAAATCTGGCTCCAGCCAAGTGTAGTAAGAAGTTTCTGGCCTGGACAAGCTCCAAGATCTGGGCTGGCCATCCCAAATAGACCACCCACAACTGCTTGGTCCCAAATAATCACACAAAGTCTTACATTAATTTCAGATGATGGGCCTGTGGCTCAGGCATATTGTTTGATAGCTCTTATAACTTAGCCCATTTCTATTAATCTATGTCTTGCCACATGGCTAGTGGTTTTATCTGTGTTCCATTAGATTTTGCTCTCTTGGGTGGCAGCTTATCTCTCTCTCTGACTCTGCCCTTCTTCCCTTTATCTATGCTAAGATTTCCTGCCTGCCTATAAGCTGACTTGCCATAGGCTAAAACAGTTCTTTTATTATCCAATGATAATTCACAGCATATAAAAAGACATCCCATATTGTCTGGGTTTTTATTATAAGACCAAGTAGAATTTGTGCAATATCTCTCTATAGGGAATGGACTCCAAAAAGCCAGTTCATGAACCAGGGACAAATCCTGGTCCCACTTTCAGAGGTTCCACAAACAGATCAAGCCACACAACTGTCTTCTACATTCAGAGGGCTTAGTTCAGTCTCCCACAGGTTCCCCAGCTGTTAATCCAGAGTCCATAAGCTCCCAGTAGCTTGGGTCAGCCGTCTCTGTGGGTTTCCCCATTGTGACCTTGATCCCCTCCTGCTCATACAATCCCTCTTCCCTTTCTTTGACTGGAGTCCGGGTACTCAGCCCAATTCTTAGCTGTGGATCTCTGCATCTGCTTCCATCAGTCACTGGATGAAGATTCTATGATGACTGTGATAGTTGGGTGTCACCAATTGGATTACAAGAGGAGGCCAGTTCAGGTGCCCTTTCTATTGCTAGGAGTCATAGCTGGGGTCATCTTGTAGATTCCTGGGAGTTTCCAGCACCGGGTTTCTACCTAACTCCATAAAGGCCCCCTCTATCAAGACACCTCTTCCCTCATATCTTCATTCCCATCCTCTCCCCTCCAGTTTTCCCAGGAGATCATATCTATTTCCTCCTCCCAGGGCAATTCATGCATGTCCCTCTTAGGGTCCTTCTTACTACCTAGTTTCTATGGGGTAGTTGATTGTAGCCTGGTTATCCTCTGCTATGCTAGTATGCCTTCTTGTACTGAGATTCTAGTGACACATGGACAAAATGTGTGTTTGGGTCCTTGTCTTGAAGGCAATATAAAATGGAGGGAACAATAAAGGCATACCACAGCAACTTTATCCTTGTCTGTGGTCTGCAGATTGAAAAGTACTGATGTGGGGAGAGTGTTTATGGCCTTTCCCTTTCTTTGAAGCTGGCTGAGCCAAGAGGAAGATACAGTTTGATAGTTGTGTGGAATCTATCCCTTAGTTAATGCAGCCTTGGATTTAAACTCTGTCCCTCTTTGTTCTGCGTGTGTTTAAATACTGCGGCTGATTTTAGGCCCAGTGAGGGCTGCAGACTCCTCTCCAATCCTCTGAGTTTTGCCCTTGCTGTCTTGAAATAGTATTTTAAGGCTTTTGAGGCTTTGGATTTGTAGAGCTTAAAAAACAATTTGATTAATTAATTTTATGTACATCAATATTTGGCCTGCGTGTATGTTGTGTACCGTGTGTATGCAGTACCCATGGATTCCAGAGAAGGGTACCATTGTCATTTACTCTTTCTCCCAAGAGAGCACCTTTTTAATTGCCCTGAATATCACCAAGGGATTGGTTTGAAATCTGTAAAGATAACAAGTTTTATGAATGCTCAAGTTACTTATGTAAAATAGTGCAATGTTGGCATCTAACCTGCCTCCTGAATACTTGTAACTCCTCTCTAGGTTGCCTATAATAGCTAACATAATCTAAACACTATATGCTAGATCTAAATCTGCCCCTCCAAATGGCAGTGCTAGTGACATTCTAAACAAAAGGACTTTGGCAAACAGGATTGTTAGTAGATTAATAAGCCTAAAGGTGAGTTTCTGTTACCAGGAACTTCCCTCAATCAGCCCCAAAGATCAGATACCTCAGGCAAGGGTATCTTGTTCCTGGTCAAGGCCAATAGTTTAAAGACCCCTGCCCTATTGGCTCATATAAAATCTGCTTGCCTTTCCTCCAGTTAACTTCCTTTCTGCCCCCACCCCATGGCCAGCAGAGGAAAGGCCCCAGAAAATTCCATTCCGAATTCTTGGCAGCTACTACAGCTTCCTCCTCTGAAGTTGCAGGCTAACTAAGTCCCTGCCTAAAGTGCTCAGCTTTTTAGCATACTCGGGCACAAACCCAGCTAGAGGCAGACACATCACCAACCTGGGAATTGCTTTGCTCAGATCAACCTGTTATACTTTTTCAGTTCATCTTAATCTGGTTTCCTGTGTCAATAGAAAAGCCTATTACCAGAGGACAGAAAACATATTACCTTTCTCTTTCTACCCCAAGGAGCAGGCAGGTTCAGTGCTTTCACTGAGTCCTCACACTATGTATATGGTCGTTATACTATGCATAGGGAATACTGACAGCGAAACCTTCTATATAATTAGTGTATATGCACATTACAGGCCCCAATACATCTTTGTTTAGTTTTCTTGCTCTGTTCTGAGACAGTCTCACTATGTGTCCCAGACTGACCTAGAACTCATAATTTTTATGTCTTCTGGGTGTTGGCTTTGGAGATGTGCAGCACTACACTCAGCATCTAGTTACTACATTTAAAACAAATGCTAACATGGCGTGGTGGCTCAAGTCTTTAATCCCAGCACTTGGGAGGTAAAGGTAGGCAGTTCCTTGAGTTCTAGGCTAGTGGGAGCTACACAGTGACGCTTTGTGTGTGTGTGTGTGTGTGTGTGTGTGTGTGTGTGTGATCACATGGGTATTTGAGTGTGCCAGAAGGTGTTAAGAATTCTTCCCTGTTACTTGTCTTATTCTTTTGAGGCGGGGTTTCTCCCTGGACCTGGAGCTCACATTCTTTGGCTACACTGGTAGTTAGCAAACCCTAGAGATTCTTTCGTCTCTGCCCTACACGGTACTAGATTGAAGATGTACACGAAATTATCCTTGGCTGGATTCTACCTCAGGTTGCCATGCTACACAGCTAGTACTCTTAACCAGTGAGCCGTCTTTCAGCTTTTAATCTCACCTGACAAAAACAAGACCACCACCACATTTTTTAAGGCAATTTTGAAGCAAGCTTTATTAAATACTGGCCAGGATGATGGACACTGGCTTGGTCCATACCCCAGATTCCCAGAGAAGGGCCATGAATTATATTAGCCAGGTGCTTATAAAAGCTATCATACAGATAAAATCCATAAATACTTACTGTCTTCATCCAATCAGGAACGAGCACACATCCGGACATACTTCCTGCCTACAAGCGATAAGCACATACTATGCAGTTGGTGGAAGCAATCTTGTTTACAAAACTGAAAACAAGTAATGGTTATCTTACATAAACAGCCCCAGCACTCCAGGAAGTTATCTGTCTTGGGCAAGCGGGGATTACAGGTTGGAGACACTTATGTTTTATAGATCCCTTAAGCACAGTAATTTAAACATAACCAGTCCTCACACAACCCCTGAAGTTTTTATTCATAGGAAGTTGAATCTTTGGATGCAGTTTGCAGAAATGGAAGGTCAACTGCACTTCTAGGGTGTTGTCCTTTGGCCTCAGAACGAAAACCCAGGGTATCTATTAAATCTATCCCAGAGCCTGACCTCCAGATCCTCCCCAAACACCCCCAACCCCTACACCTCTCTACGGCTTGGTTTCTGAAGTTGGTACCCAGCTCCCCAGATTCTCAATAGATGTTCATGGCTAACAGTCTGGTAAGGAATCAGGTAAAGGCTTTGTGTGTGTGTGTGTGTGTGTGTGTGTGTGTGTGTGTGTGTGTGTGTGTGTGTTGTTTTATTTTGAGCCAGTTTCATGATATAACCCCTGTTGGTCTGTGACTCCACAAGAAGACCATGCTGGCCTAGAATTTAAAGAGACATGCCTACCTCTGCCTGGGGAATATTGGGATTAAAGTTATGTGCCACCACACCCAGCCTTTATACATATTTATAGCTTGCACTTGCAGTGGGAATCAGGAGTTATTCAACTTGGCCTAGAGGTGTGGCCTTTAGACCTTGAGGACCCATGTATGGGGCATAGCCAGGCCAGTCTAAGACAGAGTTCATGCCCTTGGAGAGAAGCCTAGACCCACTGCTACTACTGCTGCCACCACCTTGTGGACCAATCCAACTTTCCAAAATGTTCAATCTCTTATATCAGTGTCTTATATAAACCCCTTAATAACCACTAATCTTTTTATATAATCAGTTTCTAGTGATTAATACCTACTATATTTGGCACCTAGTGTGACTTGCTGGCCCAACAGCCAAAATATATAAAGACTATTGTTATTATAATTTTATTTCTAATCCTATTTGTCTCTATACCTATTCTTTCTTGACCTTTTAAACCCTCTATATACAATTCTCTCTTAAAAACATAAGTTCTTCATTTAATATTAATATTACTAAAGTTTTCCACTATAAATGACAAATTCTCCTACCAACAACCTCCAAAACATTAAAAAAAAATAAGGCTTTACTACATTTCTATCTGGTCTATAATAATTTTTTAAACTAATATATACCACTCAGTAACAAATTTTAAAATACAAACTGTTCAAGACAGTTACAAGATTCTCCATCTATCGCATCTCTAACGAAAATTCCAAATAGCCTTACCTAGTATTCTGATAGTAGTTATAGATGTTTATAGTCTGTCCTTAGTTTTCACAAGACCCCACAAAAATACTGTCACCCACAAGTTAACAAAAACAACTTTATAAAAACCATGCCCTCTCCCAAAAAGTTTTGTCCTCTAAAGGTTAATATATAATCACCATTCTACTAAAATAGCTAGAGGTTATATTCAAGTTAAAAGTAAAACAACAATAGAAACTCAAAAATCCCTTTAAAAATAAAATAAATAAATAATTATAGCTACTGATAAACAATTATTAGCCAACTGTGAGCCATAGACAATTTACACTAACATAGATTCTTATATAATAATACAAATATAAAACTATTTTATATGTCTATTTAAAAAATTATATATTAATACAAAGCTAAATCTATAATTGTCATATAACCATCTCATTTCTTAGCTAAAGACATTTAAATACTAGATTCATATTATCCAAAATAAACAACTTTAAAATAATCTCTATATGTTGCCACTTACCAATATTCTAAACATTTGATACATACTTCATGTTTATTATAGTCATAGTTTGACCTTGTTTATATTATTTGTGTTTTCCCTCTCTTAGACATTACCTTATAATTATTTCTATTATATATAATTTTATATTTAAGTTTAAAACTTTCCTATTTTGACACAAAAAATGATGTAATAAAAATCAGGCATTATTCACCTTGACCTAAAACTGTGGCCTTTAGGCCTTAAAGAACCATGTACTGGGTGTGGCCAGGCCTTTTAAAGCCCAGTATACACTGTCCCTCCTTCCTGTTTGCTCCCTCAGACTCTTAGAGAAAAGACCAAACCCACCACTGTTGCATAGGCCAGTCCAACTTTCCAAAAATACAGTTCAATCTCTTATGTCAATAAGTGTTTCATATAAACCCCTCAATAAATATTAATCTTTTAATATAATCAGTTGCTAGTGATTAATATCTAGCTACATGCTTTTCAACCCAATTGCAGCTAGCTTGTTTTATTTTCTTCCCACAAGGCCATTGTCACTTCCCACTTGGTACACCTCCCTATGCCTCAGCTTAGAAAATCTTGAGAGAAAAGGCTGAACTCAGCCCTGGTGCAGCCCTCCTCCCAAGGACCACGGTGCTGCCTTCGCTGCTGGCCAACACTTACAAACAATATCTTTTTATGTATATTGTATATGTTTTGTATATATTGTGTATATTTGACCAGGATTTATTGTTCACGTGGAAGGGGAAACATAAAAATTGATGATTCCATCATGACTGGAGTTGAGTTCCTCACAGAAAGTAGGAGCCAAATTGAAAGGGTGTAGATCAGGGAGGCATGGCGACGGCTGGACTCTGAGGTCATGACCAGTGAGGGAATGGAAACAATGAGTTTGCGGAAACTGTGAGGAAGAAAAATTGGGATGTGAGGACGGAGTGTGAGAAAAGGGAACAGATCCTGAGGAAACACGGGAGGCACCTGCTAAAGAGCTAACTTTCATGTTTGTTATCCAGACCCCCACAATACCCTATGCCCAGTGCCACTCACCAGGCCAGGCTTCATGCATGGACAAGTACAGCTGTCACTCAAGACTCTGCTTGTCTCCTACATTGACTACAACACTCCCATCCCTGACCTAAGGGAGCCAATGGGAGCCTTTGAATTAAAACAGATTCAACTTCCCATTGCTTCATCAGGTAAAGATTCCAAGGCACAGAGAGATAAGGGTCATTCCAGGGCTACACAGTAACAAACTTTAAAGCCAGGATGAAACTATAGGCATCGGACTCCAGAATCTGGGCTTTTTGCCACAGAATCTCTTATCATCCAGGTGTCTCCTACCTTATAGAACAAGTACCATGCCCATCTCTTGGTAAGGTGCCTCCTGGACTCAGACCCACAGGTTGTCTCTGAAAGACATGGTTTCCTAGGGGCTAAACATGGCAGGGAGGGACCTGACTAGTTGGCGGTGGGTCTGGTTATGGTCCTGCTCTGTTGACGATTTATTAGGCATGTTGCATTTCTCTGAACCTTCCTTTCTCCACATACCTGCAAGCTTATTGTGATTTGCTGGCAAACTTATGTGGGCAATAGGCCTGGGGTCCCAGGTGTCCAGCAGCCCAGGGCTTGCCCATTGGCATTGCTCTGGGATGATTTTACAGGGGCCTGGAGGTAACCAGGAAGTCCCTGGCCTACATAAGGGACAGCCAAATGGCTGCACAGAGTCATGACTTGGTAGTCATGACGGTCATGACTACCAAGCCTGGAGGATCCAGTGGCCAGTAAGGGCTCCTACAGGTGTCTAGAAAAAAAAGCAAGGTGGCCTTTGGGCCTGGGTCCCCAGCTGGAGGAAGATGGAGGAGACGCTGGGAGAAGGGCAGGGTACCTTCACAGACTGGTATCCCTTGTGGACCCAGGGGAGCCAGGTTCTTCAATGCCTTTCTCATTTATTCATATTTGTATCCTTTTGTAGTTCATTTATTATTGAGTGGGGTATGGTGATATATTTTATATTTAACAAAATCAGCCTGGAATATCAGAAGACAGAGCCATATCTCTAATTAAACAATAATAATGATATATCTCTTGGATGAATGAATCAACAGTAGTGTACATTCACACTGTTTTACAATCCTTGGTGTTTTCTGTCAGTTTTTTCTGCTTTTGTCCAAAACTGGAGACCCTCTTTCAAAAAGAAAAAAAAAAAAAGTGTAAAATAAGCTGAGGCATTCTTTTTTTTTTTTTTAATGATTTTATTTAGCTGTTAATTCAGAATTTTTCATTTTCCTGCAGAGATGAAAGAAGAAAAGTGACAGAAGAATGAAGACATCCCACCACTGTGAGAGGGATAAATGGGGGATGGCAGTGTGACAGGGACAGCCTTCTGGCACCAGATCAGATGATGAAAATTGAGGTATAAGATAATCAGTCTCATGCTGAGTCTTCCCACCATCCTGTCTGTGGCAGTTTGAATGTAACTGCCCCCATAATCTCAGGGAGTGGCACTATTAGGAGGTGTGGCTTTGTTGAAGTGGGCGTGGCCTTGTCAGAGGAAGTATGTCCCTGTGGGAGTGGCTTTGAAGTTTCCTATGCTCAGGATACTGCCTAGTGTCTCAGTCAACTTCCTGTTGCCTGCAAGTGGTAGGACTCTCAGCTACTCCTCCAGCACCATGTCTGCCTGTATGATGTCATTCTCTCTGTCATGGTGATAATGGATTAAACCTCTGAAACTGTATGTGTACCCCTCAATTAAATGTTTTCTGCTAGGGGATTATGTTCTGGTATGTTGTAAATATTTATCCCTCTACTGCTTTAATAAAATGCTGATTGACCAGAAGGCAGACAGGAAGTGTGGGTGGGACTACCAGACTATGAAAACTCAGGCAGAGACACCAGAAAATACAGAGGAAAGAAGTTGAAATGTTGCTCTGAGAAAATATACTAAGCCACTTGGCTAATCATGGGTTAGTTTAAGAGTTGCATGACTGATCCATAGACTGTTCAGCATGAAATTAATGTAATAAGCCTTTGTGTGATTATTTGGGGCTAAGTGGCAGCAGCGCTGTGAGTGGATCCAAATCTTGGGGCTAGGCCATAAAGTCTGCCCAGAAAACTCATATTACAGTTTGCTTTATACAAAGAGTTGCCATGGTTATGATATCTCTTCCCAGCAATAAAAACCTTAAGACAATATCATACATTTTTTTTCTAAATTAAATTTCAATCATGATATCATATGTGCATTTTCTTTCTTTTTTTGAGGGGGTAGGGATAGGAAAGTTTTCTTTGGCTTATATGTCTCTATCCCAGTAACATCACAGAGGGAAGTCAGGGTAAAAACTCAAGCAGGTACCTCATATGTGTATTTTCTAAATCCAACATGCATTTTCTAAATAAAAGAAGCATGCTTGAGCCAAGCCTGGTGGTCCAGGACTATAATTCTTGGTACTCAGGAGGATGAGGCAGTAGCATCCCAATTTCAAGTCCTATCTGGACTCCAGAGTGAGTTCAAGGCCAACTTGAACAAGTCGGTATCCCAAAGAATAAAGTAACAAAAGAAGTCTGGGGAGTACAACTCAATAGTAGAGAATTTGTCGCATGTGGGATTTGATAATTGTCACACAACATTATTGAAAATAACAATAAATTGTCCTCCGCCTTCCCAGTGAGGGAAGCAGGGAGGGATGGCTAGATCTTGAGATTAGGAGGCTGACCAAATCTTCACTCTTGAGACTAGCTCTAGGCCCAAAACACCTGCCTCCCTTCTTTGGGTCTTGAGCTCCAAAAGCTGTGGTTTTCCTGAGTGGTGACTCAGTGCCTACAGCCACTCCTGCATGCCATTTCCCCCTATCCTGGCTAACTGCTCTGAGCAAGAGGTGGCTGTGGTTTCTCTGAAGTAACAACCACAAACTGCCAAGCCCACCTTAGCCGTCCTCCACTCTCCACCCTGTCTCTCAACATCCTAGACCCAGGTTCAGACTGAAAAAGAAAGAGGGAGGATTTGTGTGTTTGTTTATGGCGGTGGACTTGGCGTTATGCAGGAAAGTGGAGATCCTCTTTTAATGGTTATGAAGA
The DNA here is from genome assembly GCA_033318265.1 of Phyllotis vaccarum. Taxonomy (NCBI): domain Eukaryota; kingdom Metazoa; phylum Chordata; class Mammalia; order Rodentia; family Cricetidae; genus Phyllotis; species Phyllotis vaccarum. Next base: position 74,394,168 of record JARWLC010000012.1, read on the forward strand.
GTGCGCTGAGGATGCAGCTCAGTTGTAGAGTGCTGGCCTACTGCTGCATATGTTTGATCCCCATCACTCACCCATCCCTTCCCCACACATAGGCAGGCTGTGGGAGAACAGGGAGAGAGATGGAGTGAGGTAGCATATCTCCTCTGGGGTAACCTCTTTGCTCCTTTACATGTATTCCTCAAAAGCTGATTAAAACCATGACAGTGGATGAGAAGGCATGATACTCCGGCACCCTCCAGTGAAGACTGGTCCTCTTGGCTGTAGGAGTTTTTCTGGCCCTCAATCCTCCAGAACTGCCTGATGAGGGGACCTGTCTGACTCAAGCTCACACCCTTCTCGAGGGGGCACATATTCAAAACCTAATCTAGTTGGCATGTAGAGGCTATGACAAGTTAGTTCCAATCTATAGCTCTCAATGAGGCAAAGAGCTGGGTCTGGAGATGGGCTGACCATGAAGCTTACTGTCTCCCTCTGCCTTTTTTTCTGTCTCTCTTCAGGCTTTATGGTGAGAACCTCCCTGCCTGATAACCTCCCTGCATGCTACCACTGATGAACTGGCTTCTGAGAAAACCAACCCTCTCAGGCTGTGTCCAGAGACCTGTCAGCCCAAATTGTGGTGGAGAGAAACATAAACAACCCCAGAGAGGAAAGAATGGGCCCAGGGTGACAGATCCCTCCAGAGCTTCCCAAAGAAAGTTCTGTCCCATGATTTGGGTGAGTCAGAGATGCTAGCACTGGGGAACAGCACCACCATAAGAAGCTGTACGCCTCTTTGCACCTGAACACTTGGAGGAAGAGCAGTCTTCCATCTGTCCACCATGATCGACTTAGATCCATTGGTTCTCCTAAGTGCCCCAGCTTTCTTCCCAGACTCAAATGCTAACTGCAAACAGATGCCACTGCGTTCTGAGTGACTGCAGAACTGGGTGACTCAAGGGAGCTGCTCTGGGCATGAAGACTCAGGAAGAAGAGTGGACTTGTCTTGACTACTGCTCTACTGCTGTGCTAAGACACCATGACCTTGTAAGGCATCTTACAAGAGAAAGGGTTTAATTTGAGCCTTCCGGTTGAGGGGAGTTACAGTCCTTAACCATCACGGCAGGGACTAGGGCAGCATACAGGCATGACACCAGAGCATTAGCCAAGAGATCTAATCCGTGTCGAAAAGTAGAAGGCAAAAACAGTAACACTGGGAATTGTGTGGGCTTTGATTCCTCAGTGACACACCTCCTCCAATGAGGCCACACCCCCTAATCCCTAATGTTCCACAACTGGGGACCAAACATTCAAATATATAAACCTATGGAGGGTATTCTCATTCAAATCACCACAGAATTATGTTAACCAAAGGAATCTCTGTATTGTGAGTGACCCCTGCCCCATACTTTATGTCTATCTACCTAGAGGATCCCAATCCCTAACCTCTGTGAGGCAGGATGTCATCCCCTTCCCAGCTCTAATCCACTTGCTGGGCCTCTGGTGACTTTACCTCTACTAACCCAATGTCCAGGCTGGATGCTTGGGAATTAGGAAAAAGGCCTACTCTCTCTCTCTCCCTGGCCTGGTCTGGAGGGTCTTCCTCTGGCTCTTCACAGCCTGCTCTCATTGCCCCAAAGCCAACCTCAGCACCGGGTCCCCCTTACTAGGCCTTCTTCAGTTCAGCGTCTATCTAATGAGGGGCGAGGGGAGGGTGGAAACTTTAAGCTTCCTCCCAGGCTGACATTTTAGGCCTGTTAGTGAGTCGGCACCATGATTCTATAACCTCTTCTTACTTCTCCTTTCTACCCTTGTCCCTTAATTTTTTGCTCAGCCCTAAGCACCTTCCTCTCCTGTGCTGACGGGAGATGAGAGGTTAGATGTGGGCCCTTCCTCTCAGCTTGTTTGAGAGGCCTACCCAAAGTGGATGCTGCTTACTAAGAGCCAGTCTGGCAGCGTCTGGGAATCACATGGGGAAAATGCTGCTTTGGCTAAAAGTGGGGGTGAAGAGTCCAGTTTTGGGGACAGCCAGTTCAATGTTAGGTGTTCAATGCTTAGGTGTTTGGATTGGAGGAGTTAGTCACTGCAGCCGAGAAGCCAGAACAAGTTGTCATCCACACTGGTTGCTGCATTGTCAGCAAGGGTGACTCATCACGGATGGCCTCTGGTCTGACAATTACCTTGAGCTATAAAAACCGGCATGAGGAAGGGCAGTGGGGGGTGGGGAGGGACACACACAGACTGTGCACAGGATCCGTCTTTCAGGATGAAGAGGAAACCATGTCAGACGGTTTGAAGAGGCTACTGTTGTGTTGCCTGTGCATTGGGAAAGGACAGCACCCAGCTAGTCACATCCACAGGACCAGACCCAACCTGTGCTCAATTTTGTGTATTATTGAGGGAACTGGTGGTAAGGGGTTGTGGCTCAACCAATGATCAAGTTCATTGTTGTTTAACTAAGAACAAAACTAATGTTCAGTCTAGCTCACATTAGTGATCGTCCTTTGTGTGTGGATGAGAAACAATTTCAAGGCACCAAGATTTATTCCGGCTAATGGCTTCAGAGGTTTAGTCCACAATTAGCAAGTTTCATTGCTGTTAAGTCTGTGACAAGGCAAAAATATGGAAGAAGAGCATGGGAAAGGAGCATGCTCCAGTCACCGCATGGTAGCCAGGAAGCAGCAGGAATAACAGGGGTGGGTCAGGGTCAAAGGTACAGCCCCAGTGACCTATTTCCTGCAGCCAGACCTGCCACAGTTTCACATTAATCTCTTAGGTACTAGGTACCTCTCAGCCCAATCAAGTTAACAGTCAGGATTAATCATTACAGGTCTTGTCAAGAAGACTGGAAATTGTATGAAGGCAGAGGGGAGCCAGCAAGGGAGAGCCGTAGGACACATGGAAGCTGAGCTGTGACAGGTCGGATTTTTATTTCGATGTGTCCATTCTTTGCATAAACTCAGAGGTCAAAATAGAAATACATACATACATAATACATATATAATACATAATACATACATGTGTGTGTTAAATATGTTGTTATTTTATTTCCTTGTTGTTGTTTGAGATAGGGTTTCTCTGTGTAGCACTTGATGTCCTGGAACTCTCTGTAGACCAGGCTGGCCTCAAACTCACAGAGATCCACCTGCCTCTGCCTCCTGAGTGCTGGGATTAATTTTGTAGTTGTTTCTAATTTCTCTTGTTAGATTCATTTGTTTGTGTGTGAGTGTTTGCTAGTGTATTTGTATGTACATCACATTCATGCCTTGTGCCCAAGGAGGTCAGAAGAGGGCTTATGTCTTCTGGAACTCGAGTTAAGAATGGTTGTAAGCCACCATGTGGGTACTGAGAACTGAACCAGGGTCTTCTGCAGGAACAGCAGGTGTCCTCAACTTCTGAGCCACATCTCTTCAGCCCTGGCTTTTCTTTTTTAAATGTTATGTTCATATGCTTTTGACTACATGTCTGGAGCCATCCCCAGCAGTGGACAAGTTCCAAAGAGGATGTAAGCAGTCAGAAAGGGGAGGATGAGCCAGGCAGGAAGATTGGAGAATCTTGCAGCTTGACTGACTAGCAGCCAGAGTGTGGTGATGTGTTGTGTATCTAATAAAGTCTGCCTGAAGATCAGAGAATGGAGAGCCACCCACAGATTTAGCCTAAGGTCAGGGAGTGGTGGCCCACACCTTATTCTTAGCACTTGGAGGTGGAGGCAGATATCTGTCTGGATCTCAGTGAGTTCAAGGCCAAAAAGAGCCAGGTAATGGTGGCAGACACTTCTAATCCCAGATTAAATCCCAGATCCCATGTCTCTGTTCTCAGTTCTTGAGAAACACATACCTTTAATTCTAGCTCTAGGAAAGGTGATCAGGAAGTGAGATAGCCAGGCGGGGAGAAAGATAAGGCTGGAGAAGGCAGCCTGAGCCCCCTTCCCTCAAAGGCATCAGTCTGAGGATTCATGAGGAGTGGCCGGTGAGAAGCGGCTGTGGCTTGTTCCCCTGTCTCTGTGATCTTTCAGATTTTACCCAGTATCTGGCTCCGGGTTTTATTTATAGACAAGCAGAATTTGTGCAATAGAGTACTTCTTTATTTATATAGAATTCAGTAAGCAGGGTAGATTCATGTTGTCTCAAAATAGATCATATCATTTCTGGTTTGGACATGTGTTTCACTTACTCTTGCCCATCTTTTAGTCATCATTAATAAACTATGATAGAAGAGAGTTGCCTTTTCTAATCATTTTCCTGCAAGTTTTGACATCATTGATAAATAGTCATCATTTTTACTCATTATCCCCATAACCCAGATTTTAAGAATGTAGAGACATATGACAGCCTGTTCTCAGACAGGTAGCTCTGGTTGCTTCAAGGATGGTAGACCAAAACAAAACTTCCAGCCAGTCCAGACAGATTGGCATGTCCAAAGCAGTGTGTTATTAACTCTTAGTGGTCAACGTGCCCAAGAAAAGTCTTCAGGCCAAAGCTGCTGCAGTTATTATTCAAATTCTGGCATAATATAATGTTTATACTTTATATCTTTATAGAATTTGTTTATATGTCTAATCCTGGTGTTCTGTGGTTCTTTGGTCATATGACATCACAGTAGCTCTGCATGCGTTAACTTTTCTAAGAAAGGGAGGTGCTGACACCTCATCCTTTTATCATCTTTCCATTCCACACTTTGCTCATCAATATAAGTCTCTGTGTTGGGCAGAGATAACTTCAGCTAATCTAACTCTGTTGCTGTATACATCCCATAATTGCCTAGGCGTCTAGTAGGACGCCTGTATGTAGCCTGTATGTAGCCCACCAAACCTTGTGAGTCTTTTTAAGTTGACTTTATTTTGAATATCTTGTTCTTGAGTACAGGGATGGATGTTTCAAGAATATCTCAGAGCCTCATAAAGAGATCTCTGGCTTCATTATGTGCATCACAACCTCCAAGGCATAAGGAAGACCCAAGTAGATAAGGATATCTCCCTAAAAATGGGAGGGATAATATGTTCAGGATTTCCTGGGGAAACTTAGAAGCAATACTCCTGGGAGAAGGCATAAATTATTCATAATAGATTACCCATAAATCTAATATCCCCTAATTGTACAAAAAAAAGTCCTCCAAGTATGCAACAGGCAGAGACCAAAGCCCAAAGTGACACTGTGGCTCACTCTGCTGGATTTTTATCAAGCACTTATACTGGCTTTATGAGTTTTGCCAATTCCCATTAATATGGCTGTGCCATGTGTACATGAGGTGTAGGTATCTGACTAGTCCAGAAGAAGGTATCAGCACCTCTGGAGCTGGACATATAGGTGAGTCTGAGCTGCCTGGTGTGGTATTGGGAGTCAACCCTTGTCTTCTACCAGAGTAATTAGTGCTCTTAACTACTGAGTCATGTTTGTTTTGAGACAGAATTTTATTCTGTAACCTAGCTTTAAGAAATGCACTGATAGGCCTCTGAAGTTCTGGGATTATGGGTATGAACTTCTGTCTTAGTGTTCTGTTTCTGTGAAGAGACATCATGACCTTGGGGCATGACAGTTTCAGAAGTTCAGTTCATTATCACCATGGCAGGGATCATGGCAGCGTGCAGGCAAATGCAGTGCTGGAGGATGAGAGCCCTACATCTTGCAGGTAACAGAGAGTTGACTGAGACAGTGGGTAGTATCTGAGCATGGGAAACCTCAAAGTCCACCCCCACAGTGACACATTTCCTCCAACAAAGTCACACCTCCTAATATTGCCGAATCCCTATGAGATTATGGGGCTGATTACATCCAAACTACCGAATGCTCCTCTTCCCCCCTCACATTTCCACCTTCCCAGAGATGTTATTTTTCCCTCCTGAACCCGAAGCTCTCTAGTTCAGTCACATCCATGACCTCCCATGACTTCCTTTTGCCATCAGCAGGACAGTTCCTTCTTCCTGTTCCTCTGTGGGCTTCTGGTTTTCTTGGTTTCATCCCTCCTTGTGTGGTTTAGGATCTTCTGGAGCTCCTCCAGCGGAATGAGCTTCCCAAGGACGTATACACTGGAGATCAATTATTTAAGTTTTATATATTTGAAAATGCCTCTATTCTGCCTCACACTAGACTGGCTCTCGGATACGGGTATAGATTTCTTAGCTAAAAAAAAGTCCACGTTTCACAGTTTCTGATGTCACTGAGAAGTCTGATGCATGTCTTATTTCTTAACATTGCACAAGATCTGATGATTCCCTGTGGACTATTACGGGATTTTTCCTTTATTTGAACAGCCTTTTGTTTACTGTTATCTGATATCTTATGTTGTCCTTTTAAGGTAGTTGGGAAGAGACACCTTGGCCATGGCAAACACCTAGAAAGAAAACACTTAATGGAGTGGCTTACAGTTTCAGAGGTTCAGTTCATTATCATCATGATGAAACATGGTGGCCTGCAGGCAGACAGAGTGTGGAGCTGAGAGTCCTATACCTTGATTGGCAGGCAACAGGAAGTGAACTGAAAACTGGGAGTGATTTGAGCATATAGGAGATCTCAAAGCCCACCCCCACAGTGACACACTTCCTCCAACAAGGCCACACCTAGACAAGGAGAGGCCTCCTAATAGTGCCACTCCATTTAAGGGCTATTTTCTTTCAAACCACCAGTTTCATGTAACCCAGGCTGTCCTTGAACTCCTGATCTTCCTATGTCCAATGGCCAAGTACTGAGATTACAGGTGTATACCATCATGCTTGGCACATGGATTGTATCTCAACAAGTTCTGTCAGTGGAGTATAGTGGCCCATATCTATAATCCCAGCACTTGAGAGTAGAGACTGGAGGACCAGGAATTTGAAATAAGCTGAGGGTACATGAAACCCTGTTTCAAAACAAGCAAACAAACACTCTAGATATAAGGCTATAGAGAATACTCACCAGCTATGATGGCTAATCTTGGTTTGTTGTGGGGTATTCCCAGAAAAGACTGCTTGAACATGGGTTTAAGTCAATAGAAAGGCCTTATTAGCCAGCTGTTACAGATGACACTACTCATTCTGAATCCCAGTATTCCAAGCATTTCTCAGGGTGAGATTTTAAACACAAAGATCATGTTTTGGGGTGACATATTTCAGCTAGCAAGAACAGTTAGCCAGAAACAGATCTACAGGAGCCAAAAAGCAAGATTAGCACCTGTAGAGAGACTTCCCCAGAACAATGGGCTTTGATGGATTGGGCCTTTGTTTTAGTTTTGGGAGGTGGTCCTGTATGTGTGCTGAGTTTCGAAGCCTGAATGGAACTTCATCCATCCAGGAGTCAGTTGTGGTAAGGTCTGAGGCTCTGATATAGGTTGATTAAATCTGGAATTGGCTACCAGACAAGCTGCTGGGCACACCTGTGAAGTGTTTTCTTTGTTTGGTTTTTTAGTGAAGCAGGTTTTTACTGTTCACTGGCCTGGAACTGGCTGTAGAGACCAGGCTATCCTGAGTTTATGGAATCCACCTGTTTCTTGAGTGTAGGGATTAAAGGCATGCACCATCACACCTGGCTGTGAAGTATTTTCCCAATTAAGTGAATTGAACTAGGAAAACCCACCCTAAATGTGGATGGCATCCTCTCTGTGGCTGCCCATATAAAAGGTCAGTCAAGAAAAAACCATTTTGCTAGTTTACCTTAATATTGTGCTGGAAAGTTCATCTACCCTGTCTCTGTGCCTTTTTTTTTTTTTTTTTGACATGGCTTTTCTATGTAGTTATGGCTGCCCTAGAATTCATTCTGTATTCTGTAGACCAGGCTGGCCTCAAACTTAGAGATGTGCCTCCTTCTGCCTCCCAAGAGTACTGGGATTAAAGGCATGCACCACCATCACTCAGCTCCTGTCTGTGTCTTGTTGAATTCCTATGACCTTTGCTGCTACTATCACTGCTTAACACCATTTTCTGCTGACGTCAGGATCCAGATTCTCTGGCCTTCCAACATAGATTGAGGACCAGTGGCTCTCCAGGAATTTTCCAGGTTTTTAAATGCTAGGAATTGAACCCAGGCATTCCGAAAGGGCAGCCAATGCTCTTAATTGTGAAGCCAACCCTCTAGCCTCAATTATTAATTTTTAAACTATTTATTTTTATTTATGTGTTTGCCACATTTTGGTGTCTGCTGAGACCAAAAGAGGGAACTGGATCATCTGGGATTGCAGTGGTTGTGAGCTGCATGACATGGGTGCTGGGAACGGAACTCTGGACCTCTGGAAGAGCAGCAAGTACTCTGAACAGCTGAGCTATCTCTCAAGCCTCAGACATATTTTTACTTTTTTTTTTTTTAAGCCTTGCTTATGTATATAGGAATTGCAGGCAAGTAGGTAACTCAGTGTGTGTCTTTTGTGTTTCTCCATATCCCCACCAGCGTTTGTCATGATTATGATCTGTCTTTCATTACAGATATCCAAGTGGAAGTATACTGGCTTCTCATTGTGGTTTGGATTTGAATTTTCTAATAGCTAATAATATTAATCACTTTTTTTTTTATCTTTTGAGGCCACTTACATATCTTCTTTTATCTCTTCGATTTATTCTAAATTAGGGTGATTCCCCAACCAACTTTGGTTCTGTGATTGAATCTAAGACTAAGACTCTGCATGCTATGCAGACTCTACCCCTGAATACACTCCTGCCCAATTACCAACATCATTGTTATTGGCTTTTGGGAGTTTTTTATGTATTCTAGACAGACATAAGTTATTTATCAGATACATATTTTTCAAACATGGCATCCCATTCTATGGATTGTCTTTTTACTTTTTTATATCTTTCTCTTTTCACTTTGGCATGGATTGTATTGTGTCTACAAAAATTATAGGCTGAGGTTAGGTGATGGTGTGAAAGAAAATGGCTTCCATAGGTCCATGGGGAATGGCACTATGAAGAGGTGTGGCCTTGTTGGAGGAAGTAGTCATTGGCGGCAGGCTTTGAGGTTTCAGATGTTCAAGCTACAACCAATGCCTCACTCACTTCCTGCTGCCTGCAGACAGAGATGTAGAACTCTCAGCAACCTCTCCAGCACCATGTCTGCCTGATGCCACCAGAACCTTGCCATGACCATAATGAACTAAACCTCTGAACTATAAACTAGCCCCAATTAAGTGTTTTCCTCACTAAGAGTTTTCATGACCGTGGTGTCTCTACAGCAACAGAAACCCTAAGACAAAAATTGGTTCCGGGGTCTAGGGTATTGCTGTGATAGGCCAGGCCCGTGCTTCTGTTTAGAGGAATGTAGACTTTGGAGCTTTGGATTTGAAAAGTAATTGAAGATTTTAAGTGATGCTTAATGGGCCATAGTAGTAGGACCAAGGAAGACAGTGTGGTGCTCAATATGATTTAAACTGTGGGGGCCTGAGGTTTCAGAGGAGAAGAATGGTAGTATGTGGCCTAGAGACTGTTCTTGTGATATTTTGATGAAGAATGTGGCTGCTTTCTGCCCTGGTCTGAAAAGTCTGCCTGAGGTCAAAGTGAGGAGTTTTGGATTAATTCTGCTTGGCAGAAGAAATCTCAAAACAGCCCAGTATAGACTCTGTTGTGTGGTTATTAGAATCCACTCTTATGAAGATCTATAATAAAAAGGAGAAATCTGAGCAGGGAAAGATACAAAATGTACAGTTCAAGGAGAAAAGGTGTACAAGGAAGTGGAATAAATCCTTTGTTTAAGAAGATAAACAGATTAAAGAAAAGCCAGATGTTAACGCCTGATGGAATAAAGGGAGCAGGGATCTCAGGACAAGCTCTCATCCAGCTAAGCTTCAAACTTCAGGAAAAGAATAAAGAAAAGCTCAGAGGTGGGTATAGGCCTTCTCATCTTTAATCCCAGCGCTCCAGAGGCAGAGGTAGGTCAGTCTCTGAGTTTGAGGCCAGCCTGATCTACAGGCAGTGAACTAAACAGAAAACAGAAAGCTGTGGAAGCTGTAATTGAAAGAGGAGCCGTGTTCCAGCCCCAGCAAGCTACAGAACTTGGCAGCTTTGGCCATGTGGTTTGGCTGTAGCATCAAGGACAGAAGAAAGGGATTATGGGATTTCCCTCCATGATTAAGGAAAGCCCGTGAGGCCAAGCATGTGTCACAGGTGTCCCTACATGGAAGCTTAGAGGGGCCATTGTGTGACGCTGTGAAGGTGAATCTGAATTGCCTTGGAGACCCCAAATTGCTGGAGATGCCAGTGATGGGATACCTGCCCAGGGAACTGCTAGTAGAGAGCAGAACCAGCCCAAGGGAAAGAAGTATGCTGTAGTCAGCAGAACTGAAAAGCGCTGGAGATCTGAAGAGTGGTTTGACATCAGACATGGAGATGCAGAGTTTGGAGTTTGCCCAACTGATTTCAGTCTTGCTCCATTATTTCCTCACTGGGCTTCCTTTTGGAATGGCAATGTATATATATATCCTGTGCCAGTATATGTTGGAAGTATGTTATCTGCTTTGGATTTTGATTTTATTGGGGATTATAGTTAAGAGATTGCGTGAGTCTCAGAAGAGACACTGAAGTCTGGATTTTTAAATAGTGCTGAGCCTGTTAAAGACTATGGGACTTTTGCAGTTGTACGTAATGCATTTCTGCATTATAATATTGCTACAAGCCAATGGGGCCGGGGAGAGGAATGTGGCTAGATTGTGGATTTATTTGGAAGTTGTCATTTCAAATACAATTTAAGATATGACCAAATTGGAGAGCAATAAGCCTTAACCTCATATGACTGGTGTCCTCACAAGACGACAGGATTCATTCCTGGAGAGCACTGTGTGATCCCAAGACCACAGTGGAATTGCGAAATTATGGTGCTACAAAGCCAGACAACATCAGAGATTGCTGCTGGCCGAAGAGGAAGCTGGGTGTGGTGGCTCAGGCCTGTCATCTCATCATTCAGAAGGCTGAGACAAGAGGATTGTCCTGAGTTTGAAGTCAGCCTAGAAGATGAGGAATTCAAGGTCATTTTTGGCCACACAAGTAGGAGTCCAGCCTGGGCTATGTGCACCAGAACAAACAAAAACAGGGCAAATGAGACAGTCAGTAGAAAATGCTTTGCTACACACGACTAATTACTTGACTTCAATTGCTCAAACCCATGTGTACTGGCTAGGTTTATATTAACTTGACACACACACTAGAGGCGTCAGAGAGGAGGGAGCCTCAATTGAGAAAAAGCCTCCATAAGATCAGGCTGTAGGCATTTTCTTAATTAGTGATCGATGAGGAAGGGCTCGGTGTGGCAGGATATTTGTTTATACTGGGTGTCTATGCTTTGCCTCACCTGCCTAAGGCAACTGATTGGTTTAATAAAGAGCTAATAGGTAGGCAGGAGAGAACAGGTGGGACTTCCGGAGAGTCGGGGAGAAAGAAGGGGGAGGGGGAGAGAGGAACTCAGAGTTAGAATCTAGGTTCATGGGAGATGCCAGTGAGACACGAGTCAGACAGAATGGAGGAGGGGTAAAGAGCCATGTGACAGAATGTAGATTAATAGAAACAGGTTAATTTAAGTTATAAGAGCTAGTTGGAAACAAACCTAAGCTAAAGGCCAAGCTTTCATAATTAATAAGTAGTCTTGGAGGTTGGAGATATGGCTCGGTGGTTAAGAGCGCTGGCTGCTCTTCTAGAAGAACTGGGTTCAATTCCCAGCACCCACGTGACAGTTAACAATTGTCTGTAACTCCAAGATATGACACCCTCACACAGACATACATGAAGGCAAAACACCAATGCAAATGGAATAAAAATAAATAAATTATTAAAAATAAAAAGTCTCTTTGTCATTATTTGGGAGCTTTCAGTCCCAAAAGAAAGTCTAACAACAACAACAAAAAAGTCCTACTACAGCCCAGCTCATTGTGGGTAGCGTCATCCCTGGGCTGGTGGTCCTGGGTCCTGTGAGAAAGCAAGCTGAGAAAGACATGGGCAAACAAGCCAGTAGGCAGCACCCCTCCATGGCTCTGCATCAGCTCCTGCCTCCAGGATCCTGCTCCAAGTTCCTGTCCTGACTTCCTTTGATGAACAGCAATATGGAAGTGTACACCAGACAGACTCCTTCCTCTTCAGCTTGCTTTTGGTCATGGTGTTTCATCACATCAATAGAAACCTTAGACACTAGGATATAAGGAAAGAGCTGACCCCTAAAAGTCGTTCTCTGGTCTCCATATGGATGTCACAGCACATAGCGCCTTGACTGTTTTGACACTTCTCATGCAGAGACATGAACAAGTGTCCACTCACCCCAAGTAGGGAAACAGTGATGGATTAAAGTAAGGATACCATCAAAGTCAAACCTGGTAAGCCAATGAGTTTTGTTAGGGTCACTTACAGGGGCAGAATTAACTTAAAGACAGCTGCATCCCCAAAGCCCACCCAGGCTTGAGTCACAGCTCCCCAAAGCTGGAAACCTGGAGCTCACTGCACAGCCTGCAGGAAGGTCAACATATTGAAGATTGTATCTGTCAGACAGCTCAGCTGATCAGAGCCTTTTCCAGGCAGCTTGTCTTGTTTGAAAAAGTCTCTCAGCAGTCCCTATTGCTTAGATAGGCCTGGGAAGGGAGAGGCTTAGTGAGTCTGATCAGTTTCAGGGACTTCCTAAAGCTACTTTGAGTTGTTTATTTTCAGAGCTTAAAGATCTTTCTTGTAGGATGGTCTATTACATCTTCCCTTTTAACACCTTAGTTTTTTTTTTTTAATAACAAAACAAAACATTTTCTTTTGTTTTTATTTTTAAACTTGTGAACCTATATGACTTTCATTAAATAGTCTTTATTTAATGTTCTTAATTTTTCTTAACTTTCTTTTTATTTATTCTTTGTGGATTTTACATCATGCATCCTTCATCTCCCCATTCCCCCACATCCACCCTCTGGCCTTGCAAACCTCCCCCCAATAAAATAAAATAAAATTTAAAAGGAATGGAAGGAACGGAGGGAGGGAGGAAGGGAGGAAGGAAGGAAGGAAGGTCTCTTGTCATGGAATCTATAATGTGACAGTCACTCACACAGTTTACCCTTTTATCCATTTATCTTTACTTCCAAGTGTCCATTAAAAGAGTCCTTGGTCTGGTTCAAGGCCTCTGACTTCTGCTACACTAAGGATACTGGTCCCTCAGTGGGACTCCTCTTGTTGTGGAGATCCTACAGCTTTGCATCTGCAGGACCAGTCCTTTCACACGCTCCAGCAGATCACAGATGGGGTCAGCCAGCTCATAATCCTGGTTCTGGGCCTGGGTAGTTGCAGGGTTGATCAGCTCTAGCTTTCCCCAGTCCTTCCCACCAGGGTGAGCTCTCCAGCACTAGCCAGCTAGATCATCCCTTGTGCCAATGAACAAGGATCGGGCCAGTTCTCCGGCTTTCATACCCTCAGGGTCATTTTACACACTTATACCACTAGAGCCAGCTCTACTGTGTTGCCCAGGCAAGAAGCAGGGGCTGCTTTCTCAAGTGCTGAAGCTGGTGAGGGGCAGGAACAACTCCCTGGCTCTCAAGACCTCAAGGCCAGCTTTCCCACCTAACCACAGGCAGCAGGTGATTTTCCCCACCACACACACCATATGGCAAAGGATCACCCAAGCTCATGTTCTCAGGGCCCGTTCACCTGCACCCTTGCTTTCTGGGGTGTTGCCCTAGGGTCAGCTCCCTCAACTACCACAGGCTGCAGGGGGGGGGGGGAGGCAGGGGATCTTTCCCTTGCCCTCGCCACCATGGCAAATGGGGTAGGGGCATGGCCAGTGATCCTACTCTTGGCTCTGAGGTTCGACTTACCTGTCAATCCAGCAACAAGGTCAGCTCTACTGTGCTGCCCAAATGGGCAGCAAGGTCCCACTTTCCTAAGTGTCACAGGTGGTAAGGTGGTTAGCTCACTTGTCTGCTGTGGGCCTAGGGATAAGGAGAGGCAGCCCCCTGCCCCCATGCTGCTGCCTCACAGAGGAGTAAAGGGACCAGCTTTCCCATTCTCACAACTTCAGGCCTGGCTCACTTGTGCCCTTTGTCAACAGGGTCATCATCTCCACTGTGCTGCCCAGACTAGGTACAGGGCCTCTCTCCTGACTGCTATAGCTGGTGAGGGGTTGGGTCAGCTCCCCCCACCCCCGCCTGTCACAGGTGGGGAGGGCCTAGGGGAGGAGGGCATCTTTCTCTCACCGATGCCACCACGTGGCAGAGGGGCTCCAGCTGCTCTGCATTCTCATGCCCTCGGGGTCAGCCCCCTCATACTCCTAACAGGGTCGGCTTTATTGTGCTGCCCAGTTGGGGTGTAGGACCCTCTGTCCTGGGTGCTTCAGCTGTGAGGACCAGTTCTCCTTAGTGTTCCAACCAGTGAGGGGTGGAGACAACTCTGTACAACCCTATCCTCTGGGCCTTCAATGGTATCAGGAACCAAAGGCATCAATAGAGACCACATCTGCAACACTGCCATGAGCTCAGAGATGGGCCCCTGCAGCAGCCCAGGCCCAGACATCACCATGCCCTGGGTGGCAATCAAGCCATCTGCCTCAGCCTGCTCCTCACTGCTTCCAGCTCTTCAAACATGTTTCTGTTCATAGAAAATGAACCCTCTCTCTCAGCGCTATGCAGGGCCATGCTTTTTCCTTGGCTTCAACATCTTGCGTCTTAATGAGCTTCCCTGCAAAATGGAAGATTTTTATCTTGGAGGAAATTGGACACTCACATACACCCTATACATACAGTGATAATAAAATTAAAAAGCATAGACTGGGGAGATGGCTTAGCTATTAAGAGTGCTTCCTACTTTTCCAGAGGGACCAAATTCAATTTCCAGTATCCATGTCAAGCGGCTCACAACTGCTTTTAACTCCAGCTTCAGAGCATCTGATGCCCTCTCTGACTTCCGTGAGCACCTGTGTACAGGGCACAGTCATAAAACACATATCAAAATCAAAGGGTTGGTGAGGAGCACAGTACTGGAGGATTTTCCTATGCTGTGTAGGTGTCTGGCTTCAAATACATAGCACCATAGAGGAGGAAGAGGTATGGAATAAAAGACAGTAAATCTCTTGTTTTAGGTCATTCAGTGTGAGGTATTTTGTATGAAAGCCCTAGGTAACAAAAATGTCCCTAAAAACCTGTATTATTTCTCAACTGCTATCAATCAATCACATCCTCCCCTCAGCAGTTTCTAAAGATAACACTGTCCTGCCTGTATGGGCATTGAACCTGAGGAAGAAGAGGCCTTTGCAATCTGCAGAGCCCTCTCCCCCACTGTATCAACATCCCATACCTAAGTCCCTGCCCACCCCCATCAGAGTCCTGAACAGCTCTCTCTCTGCTTTGCACACCTTCCATCTGCTGTGGGAAGGTTGCTGTCACTCTTTGCTAATAAGCTCAGCCTCATCTGTTGAGGTGAGACTCTGGCCTCCTTCCTGCCTCTCGTCTTAGCTCCCCTCTGACTCGGGCGTCTGAAAACAGTGTCCTTGGATTGTTTTGTCTTGAGACTTGGTCTCCTGTAGCCCAGATCAGCCTTGAATTTTCTGTGTGGTGGAGGATGACCTTGAATTTTCTGTGTGGTGGAGGATGACCTTGAATTTTTGGCCCTTTTGCCTCACACTCCTGCAATCTCAGTACTCTGGAGGGCATATACCATAGCGCCGTTTCAATTTAGTGCATTTCGAAGCAGAAATATTTTTAACTTTGTTGAAATTAAGTATAGTTATTTTTTTCATCTATTGGTTGTGCTTTCAGTGTTATAGCTAAAGTCCTTTGTAAAATTCAGAATCATGAAAGATTAAATTTTTTTTATAACAATTTGTATCTTTGGGGGCTGAGAAATAGCTTGTGGCAAGAGAGCTGGCTGATCCTCCAGGCGACCTGAGTTTGATGTCTCATAACCACAGTAACTCTAGTTCCAGGGATCTCATTCTCTCTTCTGGCCTCCATGGGCACCTACACTCACATGTGAATGCTGTTGCATGGAATAAAGGAAACTCAGAGGCAGATCTCAGGGAAAGGCTGAGATATCAAGAGAGGAAACACCACAGTCAGATCTCACCCAGCTGTCTTCCAGCTTCCTCAGCCTCATTCCTTGTGGCTTCTTCTGCCTCTTCTGTCTTTCTATGTCTGCCTTAAATACCCTCTTCACCCAGTTGTTTCACATCCAGGTTAAAATTAGAGGCGTGGCACCACCACTGCCTGCCTGGGAGCCTGGAACTCCCTCTGTAAACTAAAATGACCTTGAACTCAGATTTGGTGGGATTAAGGGCAAGTGAAGGTCACCACTCCCAGATATTTTCTGTGCTTCTGTTAAAGGTGTGAGTTACCACTCTCTGATCCTCCTCGGACTAACTGATCCTTCTCATATCTCAGATTGGTTTTTATTACATTTGAAACATATCCCCACAGAATACTCACAAGCCAATACCTCAACATAGTCAGACATACATACAATTTTTAAAAAAACAAACTCTTTTTTTAAAAAAGTTATATTGGGACTAACGAGATATCTCAGTGGTTAGGAATGTGAACTGTTCTTGTAGAGAAAGGTTCACTTGGTTGCCAGCACCCACATGGAGCTGTTCACAATTACCTGAAACTGCCCTTGAGGACATCTGCCTCCCTCTGGCTCTAAGGATACTTGCACAATATGGAAAACAGACTCACAAAGACATACATGTAAATGTAAATAGGAAATAAAAGAATTATAAGGAAAAATATCAACTATTACAATTAGAGCCTTGACTCATTTTAGGTTAATCTTAGAATATGTTGCAAGGAAATGATTCAGCTCCATCTTTTAACATGTGAATAAGAAGCTATCCTAAAGTCATTTATTGAGGGACTATTATTTCCTAACTGGATGCTCTTGGCTTCCTTGTTGAAAGCATATGTGTGGGGTTTCTTTGGACTCTCAATTCTACCCCATTTTCCTATATCTGTTCCCCCCCCCCAAAACTAAAATATCTTGATTACTATCTCCTAGTAGAAAAATTTAAAATCAGAAATGTAACTGAGCACAGTGGTTCACAGCTGTAGCCGCAGCACTTGGTAGACGGGAGGAAGAACTCATTGTGCCTTTAGTGGTCACACAAGAGTTGCACCATTTTGTTACCCGTCATCTGATCGGTGCGCTAATACTATTCACATCTAATATTATATCCACACACTTCGATTTGTTCCTGAGGAACCAAAGTTCCTCCATCTTACAGTCAGCAGCCACTGTTAGCAAACAGGTCAAAGAAAGCTCAGGATAAATCCCCTTCAGTTCCTAGAAACTTGCAAAAGATGTTATCCAAAAGGACATCCGGGCCAGAGCCTTAGCCTAACTGCAGACTGTTCCAACCCTGGGGCCAGTCAATAGAAAGCCAGAACACCCTGACTAAGTTAAGCAACTGCAGACTGTTCCAGCCCTGTCCTGGGGCCAGTCAATAGAGACTCAATCCTGACCCACCATGACGAGAGGTTAAGTCAACTCTTATTTCCTCATTTTTTATCACATTTCATAGTTTTTGCTATAAAAGAGACATGTATTCTCAACTCTTCCTGGCCTCCTTTTACCTAGTGTGTGGACGAGTTCCCTGCCTGGCTTGTATTGTACACTCAAAACCTTGTGTTTGCATTTCAGATTCCCCGGGACTCCAGTGATCCCCATCTCTCTGGGGATCGTTCCCTGGGCAGAACAGTATCAGCCCATTTTTGTGCTTGTGTCTCCTGTCTTTTGTTCCTCTGCCCCCCTTACTTCATTCTCTTGTGTTAAATACATTTTTGTGTACTATCTTAATTCCTCTGTTGATATTTGTTGGTGAGACGAACACTCATATAACCGAGAATTGTCGCCAGGGTGGGGGGGGGGGGGGGGACAGTGATGTAGCATCTGATGGGCATATAGTTTCAGCTGGAAAAGGGGAAAAATTCTGGAGACAGATAATGGGGATGGTTACACAATAAGGGGACACAGTATTTAATGACACAGAATTATACCCCCTGAAGATTAAAATGGCTGGACATCGTGATTCATTCTTATAATCCCAATATGAAAGAGGCAGGCGGATCTCAAGGCTAGCCTGGCCAACATAAGCCTCTCTCAAGAAAAAAAAAAAAAGAAAAGAAAAAAGAAAAAGAAAGAAAAAAAAAATCAAATATGTTTAGATGTTAAGTGTTATAATTTTTTAGGTATTTATTTATTTTAAATATCTTCATCGGATGTCGGAGTATTTACCTACATGTATGTCTGTTGTGGAATATTATTTTAACTAGGCAAAGATGCATTGCATTTGTGTTTGCTGCTGAATTTTACTTTAACTGTGTAAAGGTGTGTTACTTTTGTTTATGCTGAATTTGTTTGTTTATGTAAAGATTTGTTGCATCTGTTTTATCTTGCCTGCCTAAGGCATCTGATTGGTCTAATAAAGAGCTGAACTGCCAGTAGTTAGGCAGAGAAAGGATGTTGCTGGCAGGGAGAAGGCAAAATACAGGCTTGAGAGAAGGAAGAGGAAAGACTGATTAAAGGAGAAGAGACAGAGGAACACGCCCCAGGCAGACGCCAGCTGTGAAAGTCAGACTGCAGAAGAAAAGTAATAAGCCCTGAGGGGAAGGGAGATAAAGAGAAACAGGTTTGTTGGGAGAGTGTTCCTGCAGAGCTGTGCTGATCTGGATGTTAGCACCCAGCTTCAATCTGCCTTTTGTGATTGATACCAAACCAGTCTGGAGAGACTGGTGCTTTGCAGCTGGAAAGTCTCAAGATTTCATCTTTAAAGTGTCTCTGTGTCTTGATTCCATGGGCCCAGGTGAACCCACACCTGATAGTCAGTGCAGGTTAATTTAAGTTAAAAGAGCTAGCCAGGAAAGAGCTAAGGCTGAACATTCAAAACCAGTGGTAAGTCTCTGTGTCATGATTTGGGAGATGGTTGGTGGCCCAAAAGGAAAAGCCTAGTATCATATGTCTGCTCACTATGTTCATGCCAGAAGCCAGAAGAAGCCACTGGATCCCGTAGGAGTAGAGTTTAGGGCTCACAGCCATATGGGTGTAGGGAATCAAACCTGGGTCCTCTAGAAGAATAGCCAGTGCCCTTTGCTGTTTATTGTTGTCTGTTTATGTTTTATTTGAGACAGGGTTTCTCTCTATAGTCCTTGCTGACCTGGGACTCGCTATATAGATAGACCAGGTTGGCCTAGAACTCACAGATGTTGCACGGAATTCTGGTTGTTATTAAATGAAACTCAGAGCCAGATCTCAGGGAAAGGCAGGAGGGGGTGGTGAACAGCCATAAAGAGTTAAACAGATATTCCTTTACATTTTAAAGTTAAACAAATTTTCCTTTATACATTTAAATGGGGGTTTAATCCATTGACATTCTGGCAGAAAGCATGGTGACATGCAGGCAGATGAGAGTTCTACATCTGGACCTGCAGGAAGCAGGAAGAAGGAATAACACTGAGCCTGGTGGGAGCATCTGAAAGCTCAGCCCCTGCCCACAGTGACATACTTTCTCCAGCAAGACTACCCCTCCTAATAGCGCCCTCACTATGAGTCTATGGCAGCCATTTTCACTTTAAGGACCACATTATAGTTCATTTTTTTGTTTCTGTTTGTTTGGGTTTGTGGGGGCGAGGAAGGCTTTGTTATTGTTGGATAGGATCTCATGTTGCCTAGGCTGGCCTTAAACTCAGTGTGTATCCAAAGATAATCTTGAATTTCTGATCCTTCCTTCACAACCCCCCCCCAAGTGTTGGGATGACAGGCATGTGTCACTTCATCGGACTATAGTTGCTTTTTTTTTTTTTTAATTGACCAGGGAATAAATGTCAGAAGTTGTCTCTTCTGTGGCACCAACAAGTGTTATGTTTTTATTTTTTGTGACAGAGCCTCACTATATAGCCCTGGCTGGTCTGGATCTCAATATGTAGCAGAGGCTGGCTTTGAATTCACAGAGATCATCCTGCCTCTGCCTTCTGAGTGCTACGGTTACAGATGTCAGCTCCCACTGCTGGTTCTAACAGGATGTTTGGGGGCTGACGAGAAGGCTCAACTCTTAAGAAAACTTACTGCTCTTATAGATAACCCTGGTTTGGTTCTCAGCACCCATAAGGTGGCACAAGGCCACATCCAGCTCCAGTTCTAGGGGATCTGGTACTCTTCTCTGACTTAAACTTATGAAAGCAGGCACACCCACACAGTAAATATCTTTAAAAGGATGCTGGTTTGCATGTTTTAGAAACAGGGTCTTGTTGGAGGCATTCCTTTGTCAGCACCTAACTTTGATCTGCCTTTTGTGATTGCTACCTTCTGTCTCTGGTAACTTCTGTTTGAAGTCTTACCTGAGAGTTTTCAGTAGGGGCTCAAAGCCTATGCAAACTTGGTTGAGGGACAACCCAGAAAACTCAGGTATTCTTTAACTGAAAATTTGCATTTGGCTTTGTCCCTTTGAAGGGCTTAGATAAGAGGTTTTAGGATAGGGAATTGACTTGCTAAAGCTGTGAATTGTGTCACAATAAAAGGACCCTTTGCAGAGTCAGTCCAGAAGGGCCTGTCCCCCTGCAGCTGGAATGGCTAATTTCATCCTTAAAAGCGCTCTATGATCTTGATTCCAGGGACCCTGTGAACCCATACCTGATATACAGCAGGGTCTCACTGTGTAACCCAGGCTGTTATGTAAATTGTCTCAGTCTCTTGAGTGGGGGTATGCTTTCCCAGACAGACAGACCTGCAGGGAGCTGAGACAACCTTTCCATTACTCTCATTGAACTTCTCTCTGGGCCACCATTCACCTCCACTGGGCTAGCAAAGTTCCAAGTCTTTTACTGATTTTGTGACTGACATGATTTTAAACTTTCACCCCAGTTCAATTCAACTCTCCTTTTGTGGACATATATCTGTGTTTCACTGGCAATTTCTCTCCAATAACATGGTCATTATCAGTGGCCAGAGTAGAAGGTGATGGTGTAAGAAGTCTGTAAATTGCCTCTCTCTGATCTCTAATTCCAAGTTCTAGCTCTTCAGAAATAGATGCTTAATATGTTGCTTGCCTTTGGTTATCTTAAGAACCCTGCAAACATGATTTCTAATCTAGTCTTCAGGCCATGAGCTGAGATGTAGCAGGAAAAGGTTCAGGTGAGATGACCAAAGGAAATGGAGAAGGTGAGTTGAGAGAAGCATTTGATTGCTTACAGATCTAGGACAGTCATCCGGAAGCCTGAGGTAGAAAGGTGCTCAGTGGGGACCCGCAGTGGAGACAAAGGAGGGTTTCCCTCTAGGAATTATAACTAGTGTTAACAGGCAGAGATTTCATGGGATTATAGCTGTGGCAGAGGCGTATTAGGCGCGGTGTGGTCCTTGCTGAGTCATCCTGACTTGGCATTACACTGCGCATGTCAGCTATACTGCTCATCCTGACCTGGCATTACACTGCGCATGTCAGATATGCTAATAGGCATCTGACTTTGCTCCAACCAGCTCTGGCATGCTAATTAGGGCTTGTGATACACACCAATCCTGTAGTGCCCCGTGAGCTCTACCCAAGCAGTAGCCTATCACGTCGCAGCACATCCCGCCATTTTTTATATAAATAGCCGCCTCTTAGGCCCTCTGGGTCCTTCTCTCCAGCTCTCCTATCAACCAAGCTGAACTCCAATAAAGTGTGATTAAGAAGAACCTCTGCGCGTGGTCGTGCTTCACTCTGCTGGTCAGAGGCCCTGCGCCGCAGAGGCGGTTACTGTATCATGTGAATAGTCTGTCCATGCCGGTCATTATCAATGGAATGAGTCACTTAGGTTCAATCTCTCTATTCTGTGATCATTACATTCGGTTGGATCAGGCAGATAAATGAATGAACCACATTGTGAAGCTCAGAAAAAGCAGAGTACAAGATATGTCAGCTGGTCAATGGTGGTACATTCCATTAATCCTGGCAGATCTCTATGAGTTCAAGGCCAGCCTGGTCTGCAGCTTGCATCCCAGGATAGCCAAAGCTATTTCACAGAGACACCCTGTCTCAGAAAAGCAAAAAAGATGTGCCAAGGGTGACAAAGCTTTAGGTGAGAGAAAAGTCCAACTCTATTAGTGCATTTGAAAACAACAAAAAATGTAAGAATTTGCTAGGCATGGTGGTGGCACATGCCTTTAGTCAGAGCACTCAGGAGGAAGGTTGGACACTAAGAGCTTGAGGCTAACCTGGTCTATGTAGAAAGGCATGTAAATGGTCTTTTCTTGTCCCAGTCAGTCAATACCAAATAACTGACTCTGAGGTTGAATATGAATTATAAATGCTCAGCTGATAGCTCAGGCTTGTTATTAGCTAACTTAAATTAACCCATATTTCTATTTATGCTTGCCATGTTGCTCATGGCTTGTTATTTCATTTTCTACGTGTTCTGCTTGCTCGGTGGTGGCTGACTACCATTTCCTCAGATTCACTTGACTCTACCCTTTCTGCCTCCCATCATTCTCTCTGCATCAGGCTGTCTTACCCAATTTCTTCTTTCCCGACTATCAGTTTTTTCTTTAATAACAATGGGCATAATCTACAACAGAGGTAGTTCAGCCAGAATTGCATAGTGAGACCTTTTCAACAAATAAATAAAATTAAGAATTTACTATCATTATTTTTTAAAAGTGTGTCCAATTTTAAAACTATATATCCTTTTATTGTTAAGTCAAAATTAAATTCATAATTAAAGGCAAAATTTACAGAGTAATATTTAACATTAAGATGTTGATTTTTTTTTTTTAACTCTTTACAGTTTTTTTTCTCTTTAACTCTTTTGGGGAACCTACAACCCAGCTCCCAAGTATATCACACGAAGGCTTACTATTACTTATAATGCCCAGCTTTAGCTTGGCTTGTTTCTAGGCGGCTTTTCTTTCTCTCTTTCTTTTTTAAAAATTTTTGCTCATACCACCACTACTCCCCCTCTGGCTTCTTCTCCTAGTCCTCACCTACCCTCTCCTCCCCCAGGACCCCCCACCCCAATTCATTCCCCAGGGAAGGCAAGGAATCCCAAGGTGGTTCAATTTGGTCTGGCATATCCAGCTGAGGTAGGATTGAGTCCCTCCTCCATGTATCAAGGCTGAGAAAGGTGTTCATCTGTAGGGTATGGCCTCCAAGAAGCCCATTTACACACCAGGAATAAACTCTGGTCTAAGTGCAAGATGCTCCACAAACTGCCCACACCATTTAACTGTCATCTACATTCAGAGGGCTTAGATCCATTCCAAGAAGGCTCATTGGCCTTCTTGAGTCTGTGAGCTCCCAATGACAGGGTCAGCCATCCCTCTGGGTCTCCTCCTCATGATCCTGACCACTTTGCTCATGTAATCTCTCCCCACTCTCTTCAGCTGGACCAGTAGTTCAGCCAGGTGTTTAGCTATGGATTTCTGCATTTGCACCCATCAGTTGCTCTAGGCAGCTTTTCTTAAATTATCCTACCTACCTTTTTGTCTCTGGGCTTTTACCATTCTCTTAATTCTGTAAATCTTACTTTCACTCTTGTTCCATGGCTGGGGGACTGGGGGGCTGGGGGGCTGGGGGGCTGGGGGTTGGTTGGCTGGGGCGCTGGGAGTTGGTTGGCTGGGGGGCTGGTTGGCTGGGGCGCTGGGGGGTTGGTTGGCTGGGGGGCTGGTTGGCTGGGGGCTGGGGGGCTGGCCCCTAAAGTCCTCCTCCTCTTGTTCTTGTGCCTTCCTCTCTATTTATTCTCTCTGCCTGCCAGCCCCTATTCTTTCTCCTGCCTTGCTATTGGTTATTCAGCTCTCTATTAGACCAATCAGGTGTTTTAGGCAGGCACAGTAACACAGCTTCACAGAGTTAAACAAACGCAATATAAGAGGATGCAGCACATCTTTGCATCATTAAGCAAATGTTCCACAGCATAGACAAATGTAACACATCTTCAAATAATATCCCACAACATTAAGGATCATCAAAGGAAGTAAAAATGGAACAAGATGCAAGACAGTTATGAATTAATGAATGCAGAAAAGACAGGAGAGAGAGAAGAGTGAGAATATCCCTGAAGATACTTGGGACAGGACCTGATTGTCATTTTGATCTCTGACAGTAACTAGGTAAAGAAATTATAGGATAAGATTTATTTTTTTAATTAAAAACTTTATTATTTTATATGTATGGGTGTTTTACCTGTGTGTATGTATGTATTTATGTGTGTGTATGTATGTGTGTATGTATGTATTTATGTGTGTGTATGTATGTAAGAGTGTGTATGTATGTGTGTTGTGAGTATGTATATATGTGTGCATATGTGTATGTGTGCGTATGTATGTGTATGTATGTGTGTATGTATGTATTTATGTATACCATATACATGACTTCATGTCAGAAGAGGCCATCCCCAGTATTTTTTGTCATCTTTGATCAGTACAGTTGCCCCCCCCCCCATTTTCACTATCATGCAGTTAGTCTGGTTCCTGAGGAGAATCACCTGTATCTGCTTCAGACTCTGTCTTTACAATAGTTCTATCTTTTTTCACAGAGGTGCTGCTCTGCTTATGTGTGACACTGTTCCTGGGGATACTCACCCCAGATAGGGGATGACAACGAACAAAGCAAGGACACCCCCTAGTCCAGCTTGGTGAACCAATGTGCCTTACTGGGGATGGGTACGTCTTACTTAGAGAGTATGGGCGAGGGGTTACTTACAGGAGCAGAAATGACTTTAAGACAGCTGTATCACCAAAGCCCACCTCAGCACAGGTGACAGCTCACAAAAGCTGGGAAACCTACAGGCAGCTTAACAGGTTGGAGAGTATCCTTTCTAGGTAGATCCATTGGTGTGGGAGTCTCAGCAGTTCTTAAAGCTTCCTGTATGCTTGGGAAGTAAGGAGTCTAGTGAGTCCGATCCATTTCAGGGATTTCCTGAAGCTATTTTTGAGTCGTTCAGTGACCTTAATGGGCTTCCCTGCAAGGTGGAAGGTTTCTTCTTGTTATGTTATGATTTATGATCGAAGGAACCTGTAGCTGATGGATGGGGGATGGGGCCCCATGTAGGCGGGTGGTCTGGTGGGTGATGGAAAAGAGTCACAAGGTAAAGAGACCAAGGCTGGGCTCACGTAGAAATTTTTTTATCATAGAGAAAAAATGTAAAGAGAGGGGGAGAAGGAGAGAGATGGGG
Source organism: Phyllotis vaccarum (assembly GCA_033318265.1). Lineage (NCBI taxonomy): Eukaryota > Metazoa > Chordata > Mammalia > Rodentia > Cricetidae > Phyllotis > Phyllotis vaccarum. The sequence continues at coordinate 74,419,182 of JARWLC010000012.1, forward strand.
AGTCAAAGCATGATGAAGTAAGTGAGACCTCTGGCAGGGGAGGAGAGAATGAGAGGAGAGGGTCAGAGGTGGGAACCCTCAAATGGAACTTGATGTCAGAAGGCTGGGCAGGCTAGGACTCCGGGAGGTAGACCAGAATCTTAACACCTCTCCCTTTACATCATTCTGCATCTTAGCAAGCTTTGCTCCAAGGCAGCTTGACCTTGGAGGACATTGCTTCACAACAGCTCTTCTTCCAATCTTTATCTCTACTGTGTGCTTTGTTCTTTGTTAACTCCACTTTATCTGAGTCAGCTCCTCCTCCCTGGCCTGAAGGTCATGACCCATTGTCTACTCCTAGAACGGAAGCCACTTTTATCCCTTCCTGAGGTGTTTCTGCTACGTGCTGGTGTTCAGAGGGAATCTCAGCAGCAACTGGAGGAGTGTGTTGGAGAACTGCTTGTCCCGAAGAACCTTGTGTCCTAACTGTCCCATTGAAAGCTGGTCAAATGAGGAACTGCACATTCCTGATGCAGACTGTTTTGTGCACTTCCTGACCTAGCAGCACAGAGCTTTCTGACCACTGACAGGCTCCAGCCCTGAAAGCAACCAGTATGATGTTCACTCAGAGTGAAGCAGGGAAGTGGCAGGCGCTTTCAGGAAAATGAAACATTTTAACATATTAGGTATTGGAAGGAACAGACTTGAGACCCCACTATAAGCCTTTAGCTACTTTGTTGTTTGTTTTATTTGTTTCAAGACAGGGTTTCTCTGTGTGGCCCTTGCTGTCCTAGAATTCATTCTGTAGACCAGGCTGGCCTCAACCTCACAGAGATCCATCTGCCTCTGCCTCCCAGGTCTGGGATTGAAGGCGTGCACCACCACAGCCAACTATCCTTTAGCATTTATTGATGGGCTCAAAATTCTTCTGAGCCCCTTCCAGATCTGCCTGCTCTTCTCTCAATCAGAGTCTTGCTTCTCACCCTATTTGCATGTCCACATTAAAATAATCTGGATGTTAAAATCCAGCCTCACTTCCTGAAGCCCTGGCCAATGAAAGAGTTCTGACTTCTGAGGTCAAGCTCTATTTAATGAAGGCTCTTCACCTTCTCCCTCTCTTTTGTTTTACTCTCTCCCCACCTTGCTAAAGGGTGGGCACCCCTCCCCCACCTCTGTCTCTCCTCCATTCATTATACTAAAACTTGTGTTTCTTTCCCGGTGCATTGTGCATCTCTTTGCTTTGGCCCTGTGGGTCTCACCATACCGCCCTCCTGCCCTCCTGCATGGGGTAAGAGGCCCCATCCCCATCTGCCACCAGCCACAGGGTATAAGAAATATCATAACACAACACTGAGTCCAACTGGGCCCAGCTTGTATCAGATGGCACCCTATAGACTGAGCTCTGGGGGTGGGGGTGGGGGTGGGGGTGGGGGCGGGAAGGTACACAGGGTTCCTAAGAAGGATGTCATCTGTTTTCAGGATTCACGGGGGGGGGGGGGGGGGGGGGGGGGGGGGGTCTCATTCTTGTCCCATCCTCCTAGATGCCATGTTTTAGTTGATGACAGGAATTCCTTCCTGAGGTTGTTTCCAGCCTCCAGATGTAAAGACCACTCATCACTTCACTTCAGAGACTTGCTCCAAAAGCTTTGAAAACTAACACTTCTCAGACCTGCAGACTTGCTCAGCAAAAGATAGCCCTTAACACTCAGTGCTTTCTGGAGCTTTGAATGCTAACACTTTTCAGAGCTTCTCGGGTTAAGTTTGAATTGACTGTACTTTTCACATCTGCCTACTCCATTTTGGGAGGAGAGTAGACAAAAACCTGTTTGGGAATGGGAACCAGTCTCCACTCCTGTTTTGTACCTGCATGTCCTAGGTTAACTTCTGGATCTACAGCCAGAAAAATATCTAAAGCCGGGCCAAATGTTGTGGAATAATATTTTTGTACACTGTGAAGATGTATCTTTGCCAAGGCACCTTCTGATTGGTTTAATGAAGAGCTAAGTGTCCAATAGATAGGCAGGGGGTATAGGTGGGATTTCCAGGCACAGAGAGGACTCTGGGAAGAAGAGAGGTAGAGTTGCCAGCCAGACACTGAGGAAACAGCATGGGCAATGTGGAGAGATGAGGTAATTAACCACATGACAGGATGTAGATTAAAATAAATGGATTGATTTAAGTTATAAGAGCTAGTGGGACAAGCCTCAGCTAAGGCCAAGTTTTCATACTTAATAAGTCTCCATATCATTATTTGTGAGCCGGTGGCCCAAAGAAAAATCAGATTACTTCCAGCAATTATTCTATTACTCTTTCCTGCTACAGAAGCACAAACACTTTTCTCCTTAACATACTGAACATTGAGCAAAGCTTGTGCATAGAGCAACCCACAGTTTTGCCATGCTTTGAGAAGATAGAAGATTCTGCATCAGATTTTTGACCACACATGTTAAGATTAATAATAATACTGCTGAATTCACTGAGCAATTTCTGTCATGTTGGTAACAAGAGCAGCAAATGCTCTTGACTGCTAATCTCCCTCCCTCCTTACCCTCATTCTGAGTCAGGGCCTCTCTTGTGTAGCTCTGACTGTTCTGGTACTCACTATATAGAATAGACTGGCCTTGAACTCACAGAGATCTGCCAGTCTCTGCCTCCTGAATGATGGAATCAAAGATGTGCATCACCACACCCTGACCCTTACCTACTACTTTCTTATTGAGCTTCATCTCCTAAGTGGTTATCTCGGAAGTCACAGATATGGGGGTTATTATACCCAGATTGAGGGGGCCCCCAAAAGAGTGCCATGGGCACCGAATCGCATATGTAAAAGCAAAGAGCCTTTATTCAAGCTTAAGCTCGGTCTCTCTGTCTGTGTGATACAATGGTTAGAGCAGAGAGTGCCAAGCCTGGGCAGGGTAGGGTTTTTATCATAGTAGAGACTGGAGTGAGGGGATTTCCAGGGTTGGCTGGCATTTGTCTAGGGGTATCTTAGAGAAAATAAGGGGAATAGGTGTGTGTTGGGCTCAAGGACTTAGTTGAAATGTTTAGACTATCAGATATTTTACCTCAGGTGCTGGCCTCTTCCTGGGTGGTGTCTGTTTTGGGCTTTTCTTGAAACTACCAGGTGCAGCCAGTGAGAGACTCAGGCCGACTGTCTGGTTGGTTTTTATTAACCCTGTCATGGCAGCTGTATAGCCAAGCCAGTCTGGGCCCCACATTCCTGTGTAGTCAAGCTGTTCTGGGCTTCACAGGAGTTTCTATGTAGTCAGACCCCCATATATGAAAATTTAAAAAAGCCCAGTGAAGGTTTTGCATTAGGTTGTGGCAGTAATTCTAGGCTCTTTTATGCCCTGGAAGAACCCCTGTGCTGGTTCTTCACTTTAGGGAGATGCCTGGCACCTTCAGACTTCTTTGCCAACTTGTAGAAGTGGCCTATGACCTGGTGGTTGACCCCAAAGTTGAAGAATGTGAGAAGAGGGTCTTGAGGTTGGAGACACTGGTGGGGGAGTCCTTGCTAGCTGTAGGCTCAGACCACACCCAGATTCCCAAGACCATTATGTTTATGCCAGATACTTCCTCCTTAGACCTTTACCTTTGTTTCTCAGTCAATATAATCCATCTTTAGGGGAGATGGCATGGGTCCCCTATAACCTAGTGACCTTTACACTATCTGTATAATGGAAATTGTATCGTAACCTAGACCCTTAAGCTACAGAACTCATCTTCATGGTAGAGGTCACATGGGCTTTACCAAAGACTTTTGGTGTAGTCATGTCTTAAGCTTGATTGCACACATGGGCTTGAGATAGTTTTTTTTTTTTTTCCTCCATTGGTTTCTCAAGAAAGGACTTCTCAGTGTAGGCCTTATTGTCCTGGCACCACTATGGGGGGGCTCAGAACAGTTTGGTTACATTGCTGCCAAACAGACTTAATAGAAACCAGCTAAAAAGTAGGCCTGAGTTTACTGGCAGACAGCACTGGGATCCAGGGAAGCCATAAACTGACCCCATCCAAAGACAGGACAGTATCTGAGGGAAAAGTAGCAGGCATTCCAAATATTCCAAATGTTAGCTAAGATTAAAATAGGATGTCCTTGAGCCCAGCCCATACTTATTCCCCTTTTGCCAAGATATCCCTAGATAAATGTCAGCCAATCAAAGTCCTGAACCTTGATAATTCCTTCACCCCCACTATGATAAAAACAAAAACAAACAAAGAAAACCCTACCCTACCCAGGCTTGACACTCTTAGCTCTCACCACTTTGATGGACAGGTGGAGGAGGGTCCAAGCTCCAACATGAGTAAAGGCTCTTTGCTTTTACATACATATAAAGACCACAAAGACTCCTTTGTGGTCTTTAAGGGATCATCTGAGCATGATACTCATTATGTAGAAGCAAACTCAGAGATCTACCTGCCTCTGTCTCCCAAGTGCTGTGATTAAAGGTGCGAGCCATCCCAGCTGGTGGGATCGAAAAGTTGTACTGTATTGCAAAGTTATGTGTAACTTAAAATATATGTAAAATAAATGGCCCGGTATCCGACACTAGGTACTGAGTCATGTTGAACCAGATTTTCTTCTTGTCTCATGAAGATAATTTCTCTGCTAGAGATCTAGCATTTGCAAGGATCCCCACAGTTTTTCACATGCTTAGGTGAAGTGGCTTCTGTATAAGACTAGTCCAGGCCCACAAAAAACTGCTCCCATCAGTAGTGACTGGAACCAGAGTTGGAACCAAAAAGACTGATGTGGTGCAATCCTGGCCCTCAGAGAAACATGGCCTATTTCAAGGTGTAAACCGAGAGGATTGTTCTCTCTTGTTATTCTGCCTTCTGACTGGTTCCCTTGTTCAACACCAGTTTCTCACAGATGGTTTAACATTCCTATAACCAGATGTGTTGGTACATTCATGTAATCCCAGGTTGGGGAGGTGAAGGACAAAGAATCAGGAGTTCAAGGCCAGCTTCAGTGACATAGTACGTTTGAAGCCAGTCTGGGCTACCTGAGACCTTGTCTTGAAAGCAACAAAAACAACAACAAAAATGCTATAATATGGATGTTGTGTGTTCCCCACTGGCCCATATATTAAATGCTTGGCCCCAGGTGCACAGTAGAGGTGGTAGGAATGTGAAAAGGCATGATTAGTGAGGGGTTTCAGGTCATAGAGGGCATCCTCATTAAGGCTATTCTCTTATCAAGGGACCCCAGACTCTTCCCCTATTAGCTAGGGAAAGGTTTTTGCATCACATACCTCAGCCGTAATGTGCTGCCTTGCCAGGGTTCAAAACCAAAGAGATCAAACAGTCATAGGATGAAACTGTCTGGAAACCTGTGGAACTCAAGTCCAAACAAATCTTTTCTTTCCACAAGTTATTATTTCAAGTATTTGTTATAGTAGTTGATTAGCCAAAGTAGCAGAGAATTAATCTCTATATATAGAAAGGGGATTTATTAGAATGACTTACAGGCTATGGTCCAGCTAATCCATAATGGCTGGTTGTGAACAGTATGGCTAAGAATACAGTAGTTGTTCAGTCCCTGAAGCTGGATGTCTCAGCTGGTCTCTGGCATACACTGCAGTCCCAAAGACGTAGGCAGAAGTAGGCTCTAAGGCCAGTGAGAGAATGGACTTGCTATCAAGGTGAGGACAAGCAGGCAAGCAAAAAGTTTCCTTCTTCCAAGTTCATATATAGGCCTCCATCAGATAGAAGGTGTGGCCCAGATTAGAGATGGTCCATCCCACCCCAAATAATCTGGATTAAAGATATGTCTTTCTGCTTCAAAGATCTGGATTAGAAGTATATCTTTCCACTTCAAATTAAGCAAAAATCCCTCAAAGTGTGCCTCCATTTTTGAGATTTATTTAATTTCAGATGTAGTCACGTTGACAACCAGGGACAGCCATCACAGGTACATCTTAGTGTAAAACAATCTGACATTTTAGGTAGAGTCTCCTATTCAGCTGTTCTATATATTATCTGATACAGAAAAATGCTATTTTAAAATGCTTATACATATGTGTTAATATTTATTTTATTTTTTAAAAGAATTTTAAATCTGTCAGTGGTGGGACACACCTTTAATCCCAGTACTGGGGAGGCAGAGGCAGGTGGATCTCTGAGTTTGAAGTCAGCCTGGTCTACAAGAGAGAGTTCTAGGACAGCCTGGGCTACACAGAGAAACACTGTCTCAAAAAAACAAAACCAACCAACCAAACAAACAAAAACCACAAAAGTTAAGATTTATTTTTACTTATGTGAATGAATGTTCTGCCTGCATCCGTCTCTGTGGACCACATACATGCAGTGCCCTGTGGAGGCTGTGCCACTAAAGTCCCCAAGGCCCTGCAAGATGACCAGAGATGTCTGTCCTCTATAAAGATCCTCTGAGTCTTTTTTGATCTCCATGGCTTTCTGGACCCATACTCTTGTTGCTTCAAGAGAAGGGACAATGTTTCTGGTCCAGCCTCATCCCAAAGTCTGGACCTGCCCGCAGCTGCTTAGCCCCAGATAATTACACAAAGGCTTATATTAATTACAAACTGTTTGGCAGACTTATTACTTGCTAACTCTTACACTTTAAATTATCCCATATTTCTATTTATGTTTAGCCACATGTCTTGGTACCTTTTGCTCAGTGCAGACTTCCTATCCCACTTTCTTGATCTCTCACTGGCATCTTGCTGCTCTGTCCGTCCATCTGTCTGTCTGTTTCCCAGCTTCCCAGAATTCTCCTAGTCCGCTTGCCCTGCCTCCACCTGGCCTCAATCAAAATGACTCCTCTCCTGTCTTCACAGACCAATCTGTGCCCGGAGGGATTTGATAAAGGTGTGACTAAAGCAGGAAGGGAGAGAGGGGAGTGGCAGAGTCGGGCCTTCTTCTCACGTAGCTGTCTGTCACTAAACCACCACACTATGCAAGCACCAACCACTCCTGATGTGAAAATACCTTAGCCAATAGATAGCTCAAGGTCTGGGACATGAAATAGCACAGATGAGTTCTGGTAAGATCACAGGATGCTGTGAAGCACTATCAAGGTCCTGTGGAGAGGACATCAAATACACTTCTGACAGCCAAGGGGGCTATTTGAGCGCTAGAAAAATAAGGACTTGCAAAGGATGAGTGCTCACCTAACAAATGTGTATCCACAGACACTCATACATTTAAAGAAATGACTCATCCGTCACTTGTAATCTCATTATTTGAGAGGCTAAGGCCAAAGGGTCCCCAGTTCAAGCAACAATGGGGGTGGGGGTGGGGATGGGGCGGTCGACACAGCCTCAGGCAATGGTACCAGTAAAGTTGGTCTTGCAGAAGATCAGAGATTGGTTCCCAGAACCTACATGACAGCCCACAACCCCCTGTACCTCTGGTTCTAGGAGATCTGACGCCTTCTGGCCTCTGTGGTTACCAGGCACATAGATGACCATGCAGGCTAACGTGCATACACATAAAGTAAAAACTTTTTAGAAAGATAACTAAGTTGTCTCTGCCTAACACAGTGAAGGCATGGATAGAAACTTCTGCTACAGAGGAACAAAGCTCTGGGTGATGCACTCAATCTTTTTAGACTCATGCCACACTGCATTGTTTTAAACCCCAGAATTTCTTGTCAGGACAGTGCAGTCAAGTTTCTGTCCAGGCCTAACCCTGAGGTCTGGACCTGCCTGCAGCTGTTTAGTGCCAAATAATCACACGAAGGCTTATATTAATTATAAGCCGGTTGGGCTATGGCTCAGGCATATTACTATCTAATTCTTATGCTTTAAATTGACGCTTATTTCTTATTCATGTTTAGCCATGTGACTTGGTACCTTTTCTCAGAACAGCATTCACGTCTTCCTCCCTCTGCATTTGGCCAGTGTCTCTGCTCTTCTGCTTCCCAGAATTCTCCTAGTCTGCTAGCCCCGCCTATATTTCCTACTGGCCAATCAGCATTTTATTAAACCAATATAAGCAACAAATCTTTACGGTGTGCAGAGCAATATCCCACAGCAGACAGTAGGAGTGTCCCGCTAGAAGATCTTCCTATATCTGATTTGGTCCCTCTAAATCTCCATGAAATCATAATGCTCTTTGTAGCCCAAACTAGCCTTGAAATCTCCAGCCTCCTGTGTGCCAAGATTATAGGCATACACCACCACTCTTGGTTTATGGAAATCATTTCTTTTAAAACTAATTAACCAATTAATTAATTGGGTATACCTGGTATGTGTGAAGATGTCTCCTTCCTTCCATCCTGTGGGTCTCAGAGAGAGAAAGGTGTCTGTCTGTATGCCCTAATACTGGAGTTCCAGGCATACACAGCTATGTCAGCTTTTAGCATGGGTTCCAGGGACTCAAACTCAGGTCTCTATGCTTGCACAGCATGCATTCTGTGCTGAACTATCTCCTCAGCCCACACCTGAATCACTTCTAAGTGCACAGTTCATCACTGTTAAGAATATTCACATTGTTGTGCAACAGATCTCCATAACTTGTTCACCTTGCCAAACAGAAACCCTATCCAGATGGAGCTGCCTGTCCCTCCTCTCCAACCCCAGCAACCTCTGGCCTGCTTTCAGTTTCCAGAAGTTTACTTTGCCATTAATGGAGTCATATAGTATTTGTCTTTTTGTGACTGGCTTGTTTCACTTAGGAAAATGTCTTCAAAGGTCATATGTTGTAGCATGTGTCAATTTTCTTTCTTTCTGATACTGAATATTCCATTGTGCAATTATGGCACTTTGTTTATTCACTTATCCCTTAATGGACATTTGGATTATGTTCTGCCTCCTGGCTATTGTGGGTAGTACTGTTGGGAACACGGTGTGAACTGGATCTGCTGAGGATCCTGTGTTCAGTTCTGTCTGATATAGAGTCAGAAGTGACACAGTTGGATCATATGCTCATGCTGTATTTAGCCTTTACATTTCTATTGGATACTAGTTTTCAGTCAAGTCTCACTATGTAGCCCAGGCTGGTCTAAAACTGAGATCCTTCTGCCTCAGACTCTAGAGTGCTGGGATGACAGGCATGTGACACAGCACCCAGCTGTGCATTTAGATTTGGAAAAGCTAAGAAATCAACAGCCCCATCGGAGCACTCCTTAATACCACTTGCTATTTTCTGCTATTTTGATAGTAATCATATTACTGAGTATTTGTGGGTTTTGTTTTGTTTTTTTAATCAGTTCTCAGGATGGAACACTGGCTGGCCTGGAACTTTCTCTATGTAGACGGGATTAGTCTGTAATGTACTGTATAAATGAGGCTAGCCTAGAACATGCTACACTAGTGATTTCTCCAGGATTATAGATGTACAGTCCCATGCATGGCCTGGGTGTTCCTGTTCAGATGTTATTAATTTATTATTATTAGTGTATGTGCATTTGCACGAGATGCCACAGTGTGCCTATGGGGAAGTTGGAGAGTGACTCTCTGCTGTTGGCTCTCTCCTGGAGTAAGTTCTGGGCAATAAGCCCACTCATTAGGCAGAATGATCACTTGAAGAGTCATCTCACCCACCAGCCTTTGGGTTTTACTTTACAAAAAAAAAAAAAATCAAGCTTTTAATCTTGTGATAACTCCACATTGACCCCATGCAGGGACAAGGAAGAGCACAGAGAGGCCCTGGCACCCTCTGTCTTCTTTTCCTCTTGTTCTCAAGATGGCAACATCCTGTGACTGTACAATGTCCATACTTCGGAAATTGACACTGTCGTGGGTCTCGTTCAAATTTCATTACTGCAGGTGCTCAGAGTGGCCCTTCCAACAAGTAGATTCGGTCATATTACAAATCTGCTTAAATTCTTCCAAGGATATCAATTGCATCATTGTTTGAATTAGAACAACACAAATGTTCATCAATAGAGAAATGGCTTGATAGATTACATTGTACTCATAGAACAGGCACAGGGGCTGCCCTGAAGAGACGTCATAGTCCCGGAGGGCTAGGAAAGAGGAGGAGGCTGATGAGGATTGAGATCAGGGCCATCCTGGGCTACACAGAGAGACTATCTCAGTGACAGGGGAGGAGAGTGCTCTACAATAGCTGTAGTCTTAGCTGGGGTTCACCATTGCTGTGAAGAGACACCCTGACCACAGCCACTCTTATAAAGAAAACATTTAACTGAGGGGACTTGCGTACAGTTTCAAAGGTTCAGTCAATTATCGTCATGGTAGGAACATGGTGGCATACAGGCAGAGGAGAGCTGGAGCTGACAACAGGAAATCAACTGACCGTCATACAAAGTGAAACTTGAGAAGAAGACCTCAAAGTCTGCCCCTCTCAGTGGCACACTTCTAACAGATGATGTGGCCCAGGTTAAAAATGTGCCCTCCTGCCTCAAGGTCTGGATTAAAGGTTTGTGTCATCCAGCGTCCTAGGACAAGACCACACTTTCTCCAACAAGGCCACACCTCCTAAGAGTGCCACTCCCTGAGTTTATGGTGGCTGAATACATTCAAACTCCACAGCTGTCTATACTGACATGAGCTGGATTCCACTCTCTTTCCCCACAAGGGGATGGGTAAAACACTGGGCACAGTGTCTGACCTTTCTCATTCCTGTGACAATATGTGTGACAAAGGCCAGTTAATTTTTGCTTTTCATTTTTATTTATTTATTTATTTTGAGTTGGGGTTTCATGAAGCTTAAGTTGGCCTCAAATTCACTATGTAGCCAAGAGGACCTTGACTGGCTAATCTTCCCTCTGCCTCCCGAGTGCTGAGGTTACAGGCACATGCCACCACACCCAGTTTAGGAAGAGTTTATCTAGGCTCCCATTTTAAGACCAAGTACAGTCAATCCATCACGGAGAGGAGGTGTGAGGCTTTAGCAGTGACTGCAGGAACCTAAGATTGCTGCTCACATGACATCCACAGTCCAGATGCAGAGAGCTGGATGCTGGTGCTCATCTGGCTTTCTCCTTTTATTCATTCCCAGCTCCCAGGTCACGGGATAGTGTGGCTGACATGCAGGGGTATGGTAGGGAGGGGTCTTCCCTCAGCAAAACTCTCTAGAAACATCCTCACTCACAGACATACTCAGAAGTGTGTTTCACAGATGATTTTAAATCTAGTCAGTTGGTGATAAAGAGCAAGCATCTCAAAGAGAGTGAGGCTTTGAAGAGAAACTAACTAATATGGGTCCTGGTGGGATGTATTCATTGTTTCTGTATTGTGGTAGGGGTTTTTATACCCCTTTACATTTCTCTCTCTTTTTTTTAAGTCCTAGAACTCACTCTTTAGACCAGGCTGGCCTAGAACTCACAGAGATCCGACTGCCTCTGCCTCCTGCGTGCAGGGATTAAAGGCATGGACCACCACAGTCCAACTCCCTTTAGTTTCTGAATGTCTCTGAGGACTCTCGAGCACTTTTGTTAATCAAGTTTATTTGAAATTATAGCCAAGGGCCAGTGAGATGGCTCATGGGGAAAGAACACCAAAGCTGATTACATGTTCAGTCCCAGGAATATAGCCCATATGTAAATGTAAAAAAAAGTTAAGAAAAATTATTAATTTTATGTTAATTTATGCTAATGTGTTGTCATGGTGGTACATCTCTTTAATCCTAGAACTTGAGAGGCATAGGCAGTTTAAGGCCAGCCTGGCCTACACAGTGAGTTTAGTTTAGCCATGGCCACATAGTGAAATCTTGTCTCATAAAAAAAAAAAAAAATCATATGAACCAAGTATATGTTAAGAAATGATACAGCTAGGCCTGGTGTGGTGGTGCACGTCTTTAATCTCAGCACCTGGGAGGCAGAGGCAGGTGGATCTCTGAGTTTGAGCCCAGCCTGATTCACACAGAAAGCTCTAGACCAGTCAGAATGACATAGACTTTCTCAAAACAAGACAATACACAAAGAAATCAAACAAATGAATGGTATAGTCTTAACTGCCAAGTCATCACTCCAGCCCATAAATGCTTAGATTTCCCAAAATAATATAAGATAAATAGCTATGTTTTATTTTTTTGTTGTTGTTTTATATTAGAAAAACATCTTGATTTTCATATTCTATATCAATCTGCAACCCTGGTTTTTGGTTGCTGTTGTTTTTTTTTTTTTTTTAGAACAGCATCCCACTTTGTAGCCTCAGTTGGCCCTGAACTTAAGTCAACCTCCATGTTTCCGGCTCTAAATGCTGATATTACAGGCCCGTACCACCAGGCCCATCAGAATCCACTGTTTTGGTTGAAGTATGTGAAAAAAAATGCATTGTCACTAATAGAGGTTACAGGAGAAAAGAGCTGTGTTTTATCAGTCTTTGTGGAATTCTCCTTTGGTAGAACAGCAACAGTGAACAAGAGGCCTGTTTCTTAGCGGGTTAGCTACATTGTAGTCTGAAGTAATAGAAATTCATACCCTTAGATTAAAAGTATTATCTTGGATCACAGATCCAAGGCCACTCTGGGCTGCACAAAAGCCGTTTTTGGTTGTTAAAAGCCAAATAAACAGGTACCTATTGTCCAGCAGCCAGGGGTGGAGGCAGTTGTGGGGGATAATTCAGTGGTAGAGTGCTTGCTTAGTGTGTGCAAGCTCTGGGCCATCTGCAGATTGCAAACAAATCCAACCCAAGTCCACAAACCTATTGTCCATCTAGTCTTTGAAAGAGTGTTTTATATATGTGATTGGACTAGGGGACTTATATACCATTTAGCAAAGAAAAGAGAGTTTGCTTCAAGGGTGATACATTTTGGGGAAATGTGTAGGAGTATATGGTGGGGGGTGGAGAAAAGGTAAGGGCTATTCTAGTGAGGCTGTTTGTGTGTCCTCTCCAACACTCTTCTATTAGAGCATAGGGCGAACTTCATGAAGAGAAAATTCTGACAGGTGTCATGGCACATAAAAGAAGTACATCGACAGGCATCATGATTCATACTTAAAATACCAACTTTTGAAAGGAGGGGGCAGGTGAGTTGCTACAAGGTCCAGCCAGTCTAAGCCATACAGGGCTTTGTTACACAGTCGTAATTGAAACATTTACAGGCTACAGCCTTACTTTGAGAGGCCCTTCTGTGTAGCTACCCCAGAATATTTTCCTGAACTTCCTATATTTTCCAAAGTTCTTTTGCACAAAATGCCACTATCGGCAAGCCTTCAGTTAGTAGGATGTTTACTTAGCATCCAGAAAACCTTGGGTTTGCTCAACAGCAATGGTTATGGTGGTGTATACCTGCCACCTTAGTACTCAGGAGGGTCAAAGGTCATCTTTGGCTACCCTCGAGTTCAAGGCTAGCCTGGGCTACAGAATAAGTATCAAAGCTGCTAGACTTGATGACACATTTGGGAGACCAGGGCAGGAAGATCATAGATTCTCCAAAAATATTAATACTATTATGCATGTATGTGTACCTAGTCACGTACACACTCAAGTGTTCATCTGAGATCTAGAACAACTTCAGAGTCACTTCTCTCCTCCTATCATGGGTTCTGGGGATTAAACTTGGGTTGCCTGGCAAGTATTTTTACCCTCTGAGCTATTTCACTAGCCACATATCACAAATTTGAGGTCAACGTCGGCTCCTGAGTAGGATGCTGTTTCAACAAAACAAACCCCCAACAACAACAAAAAAAATAATAATAAAGATCAAATCCATAGCACCTTCAAGTTAAACAGAGAAAACGCCGGTCTGGTTGTGATACTGGAGGATGAGAGGCATCCATCTTCATCCATCTTTTCTCTAGGTGGGAGCCCATCAGAGGTTATTTGTCCCCTCAGCTCTCCACCAAAGGGGCTCCTCATCAGTTACCCAGTCTGTATTCCACAGTCTCTCTTCAGATCTCTTGGCCTTGAGAATGGCAACTAGCTCTTCATCCCATTCTGTCCTGTGTTGACTTCCTGCAGGATTATCAAAGGAACCTTTGTTTTCTCTGTCTCCTATTATCTCCCCGATGGATTTCAAAAGGCTGGCCCTTACAGCACTTCTCAGCCTGGCTGAGTCTTACCCTGTAGGCCCAGAGTTGGAACAGGATAGGCCACCCAGTCTTCCCTTCCATCCAGCTGCTCCTGCTATATTCCTTTGCCCTGGAAGACCTCAGCTAGAAAAGGCATTGAGCAAACAAAGGAAGAGTTTCACTCAAGTCTGAGGCTGTGAACCAATAACTTACTGGTTTTGTTTATTTGTTTTATAGGAGAGTATCTTAGGCAGCCTAAGTGACTTAGTCCCATGGGTCAGGAAAATTGTAGCGTTGGAGCTGCCTGTGCATTTCGAAGGCAGCTAAACCAATGGAAGACGCTCCTGCCACCAACTCTTTACCCCTTCAGTAACCTCAAGGAGGGACTTTGCTAGTAGGTCTCCTCTGTCTTCCAAGTATCTTGTGAGCTTCAAGAGACTCAGGAAGGAATGTTTCAATTCAGGGAAACAGATGCATAGCTGTTCCCGACTCCCAAGACTTGTCCCACACCCTCCTGCCTCAGTGTTCATCAAACCTGGCATTTCCAAGGATATTTATCACCAGAGAAGGGAGGGCCTTGTAAATACCCTGACTGACATGACAATATTCTAAAAGGACACTACGCCCCTCTCTTCTGTCAGAGTATTGAGACAATGGGCCTCCAAACTGACTTTTACCCAGGAGTCTTTTATATGAGAAGCCAAGGGCTGGCAGCCCTGGAACTACCCAGAGAAGGAACTCTTCTCGCTTCAGAAATTCTACACAGTTCCAACATTGTCAGGCCACTTTGCAGTAGACTGGTGCCAAGACAGTGATGGGTCAGGATGGCTAGGATCTTTCCTAGACCAAATATGCATTCCTCTTGCCCTCAACACTTCAACTTCTTGTCAGAACACTGAAAATGACCAGGAGGCTGAAGTAAAAAGGGCATATGCCACTGGACTACTTTGCCCCTCTTCCTAATATGGTCACTTTAAATAAATTCCCTTTCTCAGTTTTTCCACCATAATTTGTCTATTTAAATGGCCTGTTGAAGATGGACGGATGAGCCTAGTTTATTAAAGCTTCTAGGGTCCAGGCTCTGCCCATAAAATCTCTGATGCAGAAACCTAAATCCATGTAGACACTCTTAAATTAGGGAAATTGGTAGAGGTGACAACTTTAATTACAGAACTGGAAAAGCAGAGATAAGTGGGTATCGCACAAACTCTAGTAAGCATATAATAAAAACCCGGAGCCAGATATTTGGGAAAAGCTGGAATATCAGGAAACAGACCACAGTCAAATCTCACCCAGCCAACTTCTCAGACAGAACAGGATACATGCTATCTTCATGGGTCCTCAGCCTGGCTGGTCACTTCTACAGAGTGAATGAATCTCTGCCTTCTCCAGCCTTATATATCTTCCCTGCCCAGCTGTTTCACTTCCTGGTTCAACTCTGCATCATAATCCTAGATTTAGGATTAAAGTTGTGAGCTACTACTGCTTGGCTGTTAGGCCTTGAACTCACAGAAATCCAGAAAGATCTCATCTCCTGAGTGATGGGATTAAAGGCGTGAGTCATTACTCTCTGACCTTGGCTTGACTGTGGGTGATTCTGTTTGCTGATATTCTAGACTAATTTTATTAAATATACAATATATCACCACAGATGGGGTGCCATGAGTCTGAGGCTAGCCTAGACTATAGAATAAGAGCTTGTCTCCAAAGCAAACAAACAAACAAAACCAGTAAGTGTGGGAGAGCAGATCAAGTCCTGAAAGATGACCCCAGTGGCTTGGAATCAGGGGAATGGCAGCCCCTCCCCATGCTAAATATGAAAGTTAACTGTGTAGAAAGTATGAACATCTTCTGTTGACCGCAGCCTGGAACGGCCCCCTTACAGAGACCTCCAAAGAGGTCACCCCTGCTGCAATGATGTGGTTTCTTGGTCTCAAGTGGCCAGAGATCCAGACCCACAGACCTGCCGCCCAAGATCCCTTAGCCACTCAGCCCCTCAGGCCCCCAGAAATGACTCAGACTCTTATATTAACTTCATGCTGTTTGGCCTATGGCTCAGGCACATTGCTAGCTTACATCTTAAATCAACCCATCTCTATTAAGCTGTCTGCCACGTGGCCCGTGGCTCACCTGTGTTCCTTACATGTTGCTTCTTTGGCGGCTTGCTTGATCTGCCTCTGACTCCGCCCTTCCTTTCCTACCTATTCTGATTCCTCCTCCTACTTCTTCTATGGTGCCTGTCATGGCCCAAAACAGCTCCTTTATTTAAAGATTGAGATTCACAGCATACAGAAAGGCCTTCCTGCATCACATCCCCTCAGTCAGCTTTATGTAATAATGGTCAGGCTGAGTTTCTGAGCTGCTGATACATTTTCATCAGAGTGCTATGGGCTTCTTTGGAGACAGGATGTCATGGTGTTGTACCCATGAGGATCACTAGAGAGTTGGATTTCGTTGTAAACACATGAGGGTCAGTTTATTCTTTTGGACAGGTTCAAATGAACCCAGGACGAAACACTTTGTTCCTGGGCAGCAACAGAGGGTTTCAGCTACGAGCCCAAAGGCAAGGTGATTTTTAAAGAAAGGCATATGTAAGCAGGGTGCTTCACATCTTGGCATCTCAGGATTGAGTAAAGGGGTATGGGGTACAGCAACTATTGGCTATCCTTTTGGCGTGAACCCAAATCCTGAATCTACTGACTGAACTTTCAGTGTGGAGCTAAGTTTTGAATCTATTGACTATCTTAGACCTGAGCCCTACCCTAAGGCATTAAATGGTCTCTCCCTGAAATAAAGTTTTATAATGATAAATCCACATCTTCACAATGGCTTGGCAGGAGGTAGGGAGGACCCACTTTGGTTGGTGCAGTAGGCAAAATTCCCATGCTCTGCCTTGTCCTGCCTCTCTCTTCCCCTTGAACACCAGTCTCCTTATCAGAAAGCCTTCCCTCTTGACAGCTGGCTGCAACCCCATCCTATGCCTGTCTCCCTTCCCCCACCCCATGCAAACCCCAAAGAGGCCAATTTGCATAGCATTTTGCCTATGTTTACCTGATGTCTGCTCACCCCATTTGAACTGGTCCCATGTCCATGTTGTGTCCCCCCTCCCCCGCCCCCAGCTTCCTGTCTGGATTCTGGATTCTGACTCACAGCCCCCTTAAGGTTAGGGTGGGAGAGTATCCTGAGGACACACATACACACACACACACACACACACACACACACACACACACACACACACACACACACGCACACACACACATGCACCCTTTAGAAGGTCTATCCTCTTCAGTGTAGGGAAGAGTGTCTGTAAAGGGAGTTTGGCCAGATTGAGCATGGTGAGCATGGCTCTGCAGGCCTTGTCCTTTCTCCTACCTTTCTGCCTGGCTAAAAAGCCATTCATTAGATTACCTTCCTAAAGCTAGCCACCAAGGTCTATTTCCTTATTTGACCACTTCCTCCTTCTGAGGCTGACCACCAGCTATTAAAGTATTGAAGCCCAGCAATCAAAACCCCCCTTTTGGCTCACCTAGTTAGCATATTCAATTAAATTAGAAACCTCATCCTAACACAGGATTTCCCATTTACCTTTATAAACCCCCATTTGCCTATGGGCCACAACTGTCTTCTCTCTATCCAGAGCCAGATCTTTGTCCCTGTGGGACAAATATCCTCTTCCTTTTCCCATCCCCTCCATCTTGTCCTCTGTCTCCTGCTCTTTGTCCATCTGGGGCAAACAAATCTCATTTGTGCTAAGAACTTGCTCTTGGGGGGTCCGGAGCCAACACTGGTTTCTTCATTCAGGTCTGGGTGAATGACCTTGACGGAGATCAGTAGGAAAATCTTGAAACCCATGTTGGTGTATGCTAAAAAGTTTAGTTTTCTGAGTTTTCCTACAGGAGTATGAGTGAAGGGTTACCTAAAGGAACATGGATGACTCAAGGCCATTATAAGGTCAAACAGTCCACACAGCACGGATGACTCACAAGTGACATCCCAGGAACTGGCTTCATGAGCTATGACAGCTTCATCCTTCAGCTATTGTTTTAATTTATATATGTTTAGGGAAAGGCCTGTGAGTCTTGTTTCAGGAATTTCCTGAAACTTTTAAGTTTCTTTCCCTTCCTGAACCTTGTTTTGAACAAATCCCCTGTGGCTTGCCCCCAGGCAGCACTCAGTGCTAAAGGCTATATTTGGGATGGAAAGCAGATGTGGAACTCGGAACCGAGTTAAACTTGAACCTCAACAGCTTAACCTGGAGATGACCTGGCCCCTTTAAGAGAGGCCTCAATGCCAAATAACACCTTTCCCCACACACAGACTGCACAAAAAAACCACTCTAAAAGTAAACCAAAACAAGAAAAACAAAAGCCAGGCACAGCAGGGCACATCTTCAATCCTAGGGAGGCAAACAGGGGGTAGATTTCTGTGAGTCTGAGAAAAACAGAAACAAGGTCCTAGTAGCTCTGGGAATAGAAGGCCTGAGCAGGGGCTTAAATCCAGGTATCTGACAGGACTTGGTGGTGAAAGGTGCCAGTGTTTCTCATAGCAACAGGTCCAAAAGAGATAAAGGAACGGAGAGGGCTGTGTATGGTGTAGAGTTCTGAGGGAAAGGTTTCCCTTATACAAGTGTTGAAGCCCTGAATGGAAATGTGTCCTGACAGCTAAGGAATACCACAGTCACACCACACAACAAACCTCACACAAGAGATTTATTCGGAAAGACACAGAGGGTGGCTGCCTCTTCTTGGAGAAGAAGCAGAAGGGAACTGAGCAGGAGACAGGTTTATATGGAGTTTCTTGGGGGTGGAATTTTCCAGCATAGGGATTGGTAGGATTTCAAGTAGTGGGATTTCAGACTCAGGGTTTAGCGGTTTTTTAATCCAGAAGTGAGCTCTGGCCTTTTACCTTACAGTATGTTGTTTTTATCTGAATTGTTATATTTACCAATACAGACTCAGGAGCTAGATATTGAGACGAAAACCCTCTAGATCAGGGAAGCTGAGAGGTAACTAGTTGACCTTCCCTTTTGGCTGGAGACACAGCGAGAGCTTCTCTCCTTCTGTCTCAAGTCCAAAAGGGCTTCGAATCTCTAGGTCCCTCCCTACCCCTTCTATTTGTACCCTTGGCTCCTCCATATTCTCTATGGCTAGTTCCGGTCAGCCAGTCACTGGCTCCACCCTCAATCCAAGGTTAATTTAATTAGCACAGTCTGAAGTTTTACAGTGCAGTAAGTATCCCGAAACAACACTATCTCCCAGAGCTCTTTCCCCTCAGTTCTTGGTGAGACCCTCCAGCAACCTTGGCTCATGGGTAAATGGTAGTTTATAAAGGTAAAGGGGAAACCTCATGTTAAGATGAGGAATTTAATTTTAATTGGGCATGTTAATTAAGTGAGCCAAAGGGGTTTTTTAATTGCTGGACTTTAATACTTTGATGGCTGAACCTTGGTAGTCAGCCTCACGAGGAGGAATTGGCCAAATAAGGGAATAGACCTTAGTGGCCAGCTCTAGGAATGTAATCCTATGGTTTAGTGAGGCAGAGGGGATGGGAGAGAAGGGCAAAGACCTGCAGAGCCATGCTCAGCCTGTAGAACCCCTTCACCTCCTGCTCTCAAGGTTCATGCTGAGCCTCCTTACAATTTATTTATTTTTCTAATTTGTTCTTGGAGTCTGGAGCGCTAAGAACTAAGCTTTTGACCTCTCTCCAGGAGATCCCCAACACAAGAGGGTGGGGTTCTTGGTGCCAGATCAGCTATGAAGCAGCAGAGGTTACTGGGCAAAGCAATTTATTCTTATCACTCCAGGAGAGAAGAGTACCTTGTGGGTACAAAAGTTTGCTTCCCTACGCTGTGATAAAGACTTTCAGAAGGCAGGGTTTATTTGGTTCAGGTATCCCAATCCCAAGCATCGTGAAGGGACCCAAGGGAAGAACTCAAACAAGGCAGAAACCTGGAATGGAGAGTTGAAGCAGAGACCATGAAGAGACATTGCTGACTGGCTTGCTCTCTATGACTCACACAGCGTGATTTATTGTCTATTATTATCTATGTACGGGCGTGTTTTGTCTCTACGCAACATTGATTCTTCTGAAATTGGAGTTCACAGACAATGATCAGCCATGCTGTGGGTGCTGGGAACCTGGGGTCACTGGAAGAGTAGCCTCGACTCTTAGTCATTGAGCCAATTCTCAAGACTCTCAGTTTACTATTTTTTTTAAAATACAACCTGAGACCACATGCCCAGGGGTGGTACTGCCCACAGTGGTCTGGGTCCTCGCACATCAATCATTAATCAAGGAAATGCCCTCACAGACTCGACTACCTGGCCAGTCTGATGGAGGCATGTTCAGGTTCCCTCTTCCCGGAGGACTGTAGCTCAGCCAACCCGACAAAACCCTGAACAGCAGAATCAATGCCAGCACTGTGCTGAAGAGCCAATGAGGACAGAGTGCCAGTGAGCAAAGCCTTTTGGGGGTCCAGGGTATTAGCCAAGCAGGTTTTCCTGAGCTATAATTGGTGAGTTTACAGCAAGCAGCAGAATCCTGTGGGGTCATGGCATCACAGAGAGCAGTCTCCAGCTTATCTGTGCAGTTCATGCAGGGTGTGAGGTCAGCAGGGCGGGTCCCTTGGCTTGTATCTGTTTGCCTCTGAGGGAGGTGACTGGTGGGAAGAAGTGATATAAAAGAGATAACTGAATGAGCCACTCTGGGAATATAGTTGCCAGGAGACAGAGAAGCAGAAACTGTATTGTTGGTGAGGGTTCAGCTGCTATTCAAATGGGCAACACAACAGGATTACCACCTTTCCCTTGTTCCTGGGCAACTACACTTCTCAAGGAAGTGTGATCTCTACAGACAGGAGAAGAGAAGGAAGAGGAGGAGGAGGGGGAGGGGGAGGGGGAGGGAGAGGAGGGGGGAGGGGGAGGAGGAGGGGAGGGGGAGGGAGGGGAGGAGGAGGGGAGGGAGAGGAGGAGGGGAGGGAGGGGGAGGGGGAGGAGGAGGGGAGGGAGGGGGACGGGGAGGAGGAGGGGAGGGAGAGGAGGAGGGGAGGGAGGGGGAGGGAGAGGAGGGGGAGGGGGAGGGAGAGGAGGGGGAGGAGGGGGAGGGGGAGGGGAGGGGGAGGGAGGGGGAGGAAGAAGCAAAGAAAGAAAAGGAAAGAGGAAAAATAACTTCCACCCGCATTCTCTAGCAGACAGACCCTGACACCTGCCCAGTTATTTGTGCTTCCTAATGGCCCTGGCACCTCACCCCAAATGGCCAGGCTCTTGACCAGAGAAGTGGTGTTAGAAGTTTTACCACCCCAGAGTATATTGGAAAAATGGAGAAAGACCCTGTCCTGACCAGTTTTAGTAGCTGGGGAGGCTGGGGCAGTCCCAGGTATCCTTGGAGTGGATTGGAGAAAGCTCTGTGCTCGTGAGCAGGGATCTTCCCCTTGCATGACAGCCTGTGTATGCTGGTGGGAGTGGTGGGGGCACCTGAACCCTCCAGTCTGGGCCTCCGGTCTAGTCCTGGTGTATGGGAGGCCTACCTACTACAATAGACACCTCTGGAGCAGCTGGCAGGCTTGCAGGCAAGAGGGTTGTTTTAGGAACAATTTCTTCATTTCTCTTTGGGAAAGTAAAACCAAAACCAAAAAGATATCGTAGCTGGCTGATACTATCTCACCACCCAGGGTGAGAAGTGATCCCACATTCTCAACTTCCCTGTGTCTTCTATGTCCCCTAGGGCTGGGAGATACCATTGCCCTACTCACATCTGCCTCAGTGGAGCAAGACCAGCATCCACCTAACATGTAGGAGAACTCTGAAAGGCAAGCCTTTTACCCTGGGCTTGCATTCCTTCCGTAGCAGAACCCCTTAGAGACTAAAATAACTAACAAACAGAGCAGACTTTGGATATGGTCTAAGAGGTAATGGCCAAGGGAGGCTGAAGGGATATCATAGCAAGCTGGAACTGGTCAGGCAGATGTCATGCCATTAGCCCCACAGCTATAACAGCATTTTTAGGGTCCTGCCAGCTAACAAGATATGTCCCAGGAAAGCAAATTCCAGCTCAAGGCCTTCTTCACAGAACAAGCTTTGTGGGGCCTTGATGAGAATTGCATGGATTCTTTTTGGTATTATAATAAAAACCCAGAGCCAGATATTGAGGAAAAGCTGAAATATCAGAGAGACAGAGACAAACCACAGCCAATTCTCACCCAGCCAACTCCTCAGGCTAAACAGGGTAGGTTCTCTCTCCTCAGACTGACTGGGCGCCCGGGCAAAGGGAAAGAAACTTCTGCC
Organism: Phyllotis vaccarum; assembly: GCA_033318265.1. NCBI lineage: Eukaryota > Metazoa > Chordata > Mammalia > Rodentia > Cricetidae > Phyllotis > Phyllotis vaccarum. The sequence goes on from JARWLC010000012.1 coordinate 74,441,328, forward strand.
TTCTCCTACCTTATATTTCTTTTCCCACCTAGCTATTTCAATTCCTGGATCAACTTTTCTAGTGCTAGAATTAAAGGTGTGGGCCACCACTCCTGGGCTTTGTTTGGCCTTGAACTCATGGAATCTATCTCCAGAATGATGGGATTAAAGATGTGGGTGACCACTCCCTGAATTTCATGGCTTGACTCTGTGGGTGGCTCTGTCCTCTGATATTCCAGACTATTTTTACTAAATATACAATATATCACCACAGATGAGTTCCATGTCACTGAAGGAATAAATTAGTGTCTATGGGCACTTCCAGAAAACCTTAGATGTATGAATAGGGCCCTGCTCAGGGTGAGTATCAGGGAAGGGTTCCTAAACTTTCTCTGGCCTGGCTTCGGGGACTGGAGGCAGGTGGGATGGGGAAGTGGGGCCTGGGCATTCCTCACCTCCCTTCCTTCAGATGCAAGCCTCTCTGGACTTATCAGTCAGCCCTGTATCTGTTCTATATCACTTGGCTTCTTTTCCCAGTTAGATGAAGGCAGGACTGAGATCTGTAGCCCACTGTGACTGGCTAAGAAGGCCTCACATCATCCATCTGGAGCACCCTGCATTTCTCCTAGGCTTTTATGTTAGAATTTCATCTTTCTTTTGGCCCCCTGGACCCAGGTAAGTGAGGATTGCTCTTCTCAGGTTCCAGACTTGTGTTGGGTAACAATAGCGTTCAAAACCGAGAACTTCCCCTTCCAAGGGACCCTATTTTACAGAAGGGCTAAAGTAGGGCAGCCTACTCCACAGACAAGACACTGAGAACTGATTGGAGCTTGTGACACGGCATGGGGTGTGGGTAGAGGTGCTTGAGGACCAGAAGGGGTCTTCCTGAGTTCTGGGATCCTATATGTCTGTCTACCCTTAGTATGAAGAAGCATCAGAGGCTATTCAAATGAGCTGCAAATAAGCCTTGCTCAGGCTCAGCCTGTCCCTGTCATGCCCCATGTACTCTGTCCAGTGGGCCCAGAGAGGCAGCTCTGAACAGTCATCCTCAAGAGACATCCTTCCTTTTCACACCTCATGTGAACCGACATCCAGGAGACCAGAGAAAGGAGGAGGCCATCTTCAACTACGCGGTACTTGGCCTCAGGCCCAAGGGTGACAGATTTTATTCTAATAAAGTACAACAGCAACTTTCTGCCTACCATATACCTGCAATTCTGAACAATGATAGTGTTAAAATACTCTTCTCTGAAAAAGCCCATTATTGGTCAAAATTCCAAACAACTGCTATAATTACTGTTAAATAATAATAATATATAAATGAGCTTCAGATTGTCACTTTTATTGCTTATTATGTGACAGATATAGAATTTTACCTGAAAGTAATTTAGTATTTTTCTTTATATGAAAGAACATAATTTGGAATTTCCTGCTGTGCACCTGCAGCCTGAGCTGCTAGCACACACTTGTAATTTCTAACGGTCTCTCTTTCATGTTAGTTGCCCTCCATGCTGTAGCCCAGGAATTATATATTGTAGTATATATGTGTAGATGATCTGCCTCCACTTCCCAAATACATCAAGATCACAGGCATCCACCACTATGCCTGGCTTGAATTCCTATACTTAACAAGACATTCTAAGTCAGTGGCTACAGCACAGTGAGAGCAGATGCAAAGGTATATAACTAGGAAAAAACACAAAAATAAATAAAAAGAAAAGAAAAAATAAAACAACCCCACACACACACCTGTAGTCAGAAGTTTGTTGTACAAATTCTGGTTGTTATTAAATGAAACTCAGAGCCAGATCTCAGGGAAAGGCTGAGATATCAAAGAGAGGAAACACCACAGTCAGATCTCACCCAGCTGTCTTCCAGCTTCCTTAGCCTTGCTCCTCATGGCTTCTACTGTCTCATCTGTCTTCCTGCCTCTGCCTTAAATATCTTCTTTGCCCAGTTGTTTCACATCGAGGATAAGATTAAAGGTGTGGACTACTATACTATTTGGTGGTTAGGCCTTGAACTCAGAAACACAGAAAGATCTCTGTCTCTGGAGTTATGGGATTAAAGATGTAGGTCACACTCTTGGTCTTTCCCCTGCTGTGATTAAAGGCAGTACCACTCTCTGATCCTCCTGGATTGACTGTGGGTGGATCTCTTTTCTGAAATTCCAGACTGGTTTTATTAAATATATAGCATATCACCACAAACCACATGTAGTCAGAAGTTTCTGTCCTACCAGAAACTGTCAAATACCCAGCAGCTGCTTCCCAAATAATTGATTGAGAGGCTTAGTATTATAGTAAATGCTGGGCCAGTAGCTCAGGAATATTACAAACTAGCTGTTATGCTTAAATTAATCTGTAATTCTTATCTATGTTTAGATATGGCTTGGTAACTTTTCTCTTGCTTCCTCTGCATCTGACTGGTGACAGCTGCTCTGCCCTTCCTCTTCCCAGAATTCTCCTAATCTGGTTGCCCCACCTCTACTTTCTGCCCTCCTACAGGCCAATCAGTGTTTTATTAAACCAATATGAGTAACAGATCTTTATAGTATGCAAGAGCATTCTCCTAGAGCAAACACACAATAAGACACACACAGAGAAAAAAAAGAAAAGAAAAGAAATACATTTCGAACTGCTTCAGTCTATTACTCTCTGTGTTAATAGGGGTTTATTTGTGTTAAGTCTTAAACAAATTTGAGGTTGCGGGCATAGCTGAGTGGAAGAGCACAGACTAGCATATATCACAACTCATCTTGATCTTCAGCGTAATTGGATTGAGACGAAGCCCAGATGTTAGGAGAAGACCTCAGGATGTGTCAGTAATGGGTTTTCTAGGCATGATTAACTAGGGGAGGCACCAGAGGGAGAGGGCTTGGTAGGATCAGACAGGGAAAAGGAAGGAGTAGAGCACAGGCATTTCTTCTGAGGAGGAAGCAGGGAAAGAATGGTAGTGTAGGCACAGGAGTGTGTACAGAAGCTGTGGAACTTAGCAGGCCACCCCTAGGAGGAGCTGAGGAAGTTCCAGGAAGAAGCTGAGAGAGGACCAGAGGGGGCTGTTGCACGAATAGATGAAACCCAGGGATAGATCTCTGGGAAAGTCGGAGATATTAGAGAGAGTAAACACCACAGTCAGATCTTACCCAGCTGTCTTCCAGCTTCCTCAGACTGGCTTCTCTTGGCTTCCTCTCCTTCTGTCTTTCTATGCCTACCTTAAATACTCTTTTGGTAAGTTAAGGCATGGCTCAACCACTGCCTGCCTGGGAGCCTGGAACTCCTTCTGTAAACTAAGATGACCTTGAACTCAGTTTGGATTAAGGATGTAGGTCACCACTCCCCTGTGCTGTGATTAAAGGTGTGAATCACCACTCTCTGATCCTCCTAGACTGACTGTGGTTAGATCCCTCTCATATCTCCGAAAGTTCTGGAGCTTTTATTAAATCACCACATATCCCCCTTTTGTGTCAAATTTTTAAAAGAAAGTGATAGCTGACATAAGAAAAACCATATACAATAGGTACAATAAGTATATACAATATATTCAAACAATAAATGAGTAATGTCTAGTCCATTAACAATTGACAATTCAAAGAAAATATTTAATTAATTATCCTATTTTGATGAGTCCAAAGGATTATACCTAATTCACTTTCTTTATAACTTGTATTACTAAAAACTATTATTTTGATGTCTCTTAAACTTTACACTTTAACTTCAAAGTTTCTTTTCTAAAACTGTCACTAGAAAACTATAACTATAACTATCTCATCTTCAACTACCTCAGAGACCCAAGAAGGAAATAATATTTACCCAGGAAGTGCAAGCAACTTCCAAAATCTAGAAATGACAGAGATGACATCTATCTGCCTGGACAGTCACCCAAAGTTCCTTTATAAAGTTGAGGCATTCATCTTAAGCCTACAGGCCCAGCGTCTCTTCTCATTTCAGTGAAGCAGGAAATCTGAAGGACTCTTCTGCCCATTTTGGCATAGTTCAGTCACTTCTCCTTGTGTCCTGAAAAATATCTGACAGTTTTCTCTGAAGAGCAGGAACCTGAAGGACCATCTCAGCTTGTTCTGTCAAAGGTCAGAGGTCACTTTCCGAGGGAACCTGCATGCTCAGTTTAAACAGCTTACTGTTAAGCAGTCAATACAGGGACAGGTTCTTGTCTAATGGCTAACCATTGCCACAAAGAAAGTAGACTTCATATGGAGTTTCTTCAATGCCCATTTTTCTCTTGAAGTAGACTGGTGCTGCCAGGAGCAGATCTGTCTCACTGTCCAGAAAAGTCTTTAAGTCCTAAAAATATTTTAAATGCCATATCCTATGGATCTCTGAAGTGCTTGAAGAAGACCTGTTCATCTAAAATATATTTGTTTGATCTTGAAAACATATCTAACATGACCATGTTTGAATGTAATGTCTAACTACTAACTTGCATTGCTTTATATCCTAATTAATTGGTAATAATAACTTGAACAAGCATAGAGATATTTGTATAGTAACACAATTAATCTCAATATACACAATTTGTTTACTGTAGTAGGCGGGTGCCCCTAATGCACCCCAAGACACCCCAAGATCACAGCTAATGACCACTGTTAACACTAAAGAAAAAGAGAGTTTAATGAATATGAATATGAATACCGGTACACATGTGTGTGGGCTCCAGGCACTGCAGAAAAGCCTGGAGCCCCGAATATTTTCAGGGCAGAATTATTATACCCTACTCTGGGTGGGGGGGGCGGTAATGGGCGGGCTCCGTTGGATAACAGGGCAGGACCAAGGGTCAGCTTAGGACAGAGTTTAGGAATGCAGGCAGGCAAGCTATTTCCTGTGAAACAATAAGGACCACCTGAAGACATTCATTTCCTGGAGCAGGACACATTGTGCAAGCTTCAAACAGTTAACAGTTAACAATTCTCATGGTAGGACTTTCCTGGGTGACCCCACCTAGGTTGCTAGATCAGGAATGTGGTCTCAGAGCCTTATCTTGGAAGGTCAAGCTGCTCACCAGGTGGGTCTCAGGAATTCAGGAAGTATCCGGCTCAGGCTGCAGGGTGTGTCCCAAGCAGCCATCTCAACCTTGGCTAGTTTCAGGGACCTCAGGAAGGGGTGAGGGGGAGAGAGTTACAGGATTTTTCTGTTTTCACAATACAAAATACAAAAACCCAGTGCAAAGTAAAATATTTAAAACTAGTAAATCCTTTTAAAAGAAGAGTCAATAATCGATCCTTATATCCTATATATCTTATCCCTTTTTCTTTCTATATTTTTTAAATATAAATCTTGAATCTAATTGTTCTTGTTTAACTTCTTTCTAACAATTTTTAACCAATTAACCTAAACAATGACAATCATCCACAACCATTGAACAACCAAAACTAACCCACCCCACCACTTGGGAATGTGGGCACTATGTTCTTAAGTTTACTTCCTGCTGTCTGGGGGCGATGGCATCTTTTGGGGAATCCTGAAAAGAAAAGTTTTGTTAAATGTCAAGTCCTGAAATAAGTAGCTGTGTTATTTGTTATCCAGTCTCTGCACAATAGGAAAGCACACGGCTTGTCTGAACTCCTGGCCACAGTAGTCTGTGAAGCTGGTTCATCTCAGCAAGCTGCCTCCAAGTTGTCCTGTCTAAATCTGATCTTTGATTGGTGTTTGTCAGCCTAGTGGCTTTGTCAGAGTTCATGTGAAACTATCGTTGTGGGACCCCATCTTCCTTTTGGATACTTCAAGTTCATAATTAGGCATTGTCCTGGATCACTGCAGAAAACTGATAAGAGACTAAAACCCAACACAATGTACTGGAAACTAAATATTTAACTATTTATTCAGCATAGGATTAGTAACAATAGAATAGTCCCTTATTTTTTGTTATTCTTCTGTCCCATATCATGTGGCTCTTCTGATATGATACAAAGACTTTGTATTTTCCTTTAACAAGTATGCTTGAGTTTAGAGAAGGAGAGAACCACACTCCAACTCTAAAGACAGCTTTAAATTATAATTAAATTGGGACTTCAACTTACAAAAAAAATTTGTAGAGGTTAAGCAGTGAGATTTTACCCTATGAAGTATACTGGTACCAATAGTTACGATATTCTTTTGCTTGCAAATTTTCCTGGATAGCCTCCCTTTTGCTTTAGATGTCTAGATGTCCAAGGTCTTTTCACTTCTTGAAGATGGGTATTTTGTTTATGTCTGTAAACAAAAACCTGCCCCCACCCTTTGTTTTTTCTTACAACTTAAAGGGGTGGATGAACTATCAATTCTTAGTTTCATAAAGTTTCTCTGGTTCAAATTGAGTCTTTATTAATTTAATTGTGATGATATCCATAACTTTTCTTCACCTGTGGAAACAAACGAAAAATCCCTTCCCCAATGTAGCACATATCCTGGCTTCCATTCAGAGGTCAGTACATCTTTGAAGTAAACAGGCTGATTTAGTTCATCTGTTTTTTCTATGGTCCAATGTCTTTCAGCAGCTGTTGTTCCTTTCTCATTAGCACTGAGAAAATTCAAAGTTAATAAAACATTATGTAGTCTATCTCTAGGGGTCTTTGTTATTCCTTTCTGTTTATTTAGCACATCCTTTAGAGTTCGATTTGATCTCTCTATGACTGCTTGCCCTGTAGGATTGTGTGGTATTGCTGTAATATGCTTTATATTATAATAAGCAAAAAAATGCTTCATTTTACTAGAGACATATGCCAGAGCATTGTCAGTCTTAATTTGTACAGGTATTCCCACAATGGCCATAACTTCTAGCAAATGTATGATTACAGAATCAGCCTTTTCTGAATGCAAAGCAGTTGCCCATTGAAAACCTGAAAACATATCTATTGTATGATGGACATATCTTAATTTCCCAAATTCTGTAAAATGAAGTACATCCATCTGCCAGATTTCCTTTCTATGTATACCTTTAGGATTACTTCCTGCTGGCAATGGAGTTTGGTTATAGAAAGAACAGGTGGGACACCTTTTTGTAATTTCTTTGGCTTGTTACCAAATGATAGAGAAATCCTTTTTAAATCCTTTGCTATCAACATGATGTTTTTTATAAAATTTTGAGGCCTCTAGTACATTTCCTATTCATAATTTATCAATTTCATCATTACCTTGTGTTAAAGGACCTGGCAAACCTGTATGGGATCAAATGTATGTTATATAGAAGGGATGATTTCTAGTCCTGATTATTTCTTGTAACTGAATAAATAATGAAGTTAATTCTGATTCATCATTAATAAAATCATCCATTTCAATGTGTAGAACAACTCTTTCTGTATACTGAGAGTCAGAGACTATGTTAAGAGGTTTGGTAAAGTCCATTAATACCATTACAATAATATATAATTCTGTCTTTTCAACAGAATTATAAGGGTTTTGAGCCACTTTGCTTATATGTTCTGATTTGTAACCTGTCTTTCCTGATTTGTTTGCATTGGTATAAAATGTAGGGGCTCCGGAAATTGGTTTATCTCCTACAATACGAGGGAGAATCCAATTAGTTTTCTTTAGAAATTCAATTCTTTTGCTTTGAGGATATTTGTTGTTAATATCTCCCAAAAAATTACTGCAGGCTCTTTGCCAAGGTTCACTTTCTACCCATAATTGCTCAATTTCTTCATTAGTTAAAGGTACAATAATTTCTGCTGGGTCCATTCCTGTCAATTGATGAAGTCTTAATTTTCCTTTAAAAATAAGTTCAGAAATCTTTTCTACATATGTCTTTAACTTCTTACTCAGTTTATGTGGAAGAAATATCCATTCCAATATAACATTTTCTCTTTGCATTAAAATTCCTGTTGGAGAATGCTTAGAGGGCAAGATAACTAGAATGCAATTAAGGTCTGGATCCATACAATCTACTTGTGCCTCCTGTAATTTCTTTTTCACCAAAGCCAATTCTTTCTCAGTTTCAGGTGACAATTCTCTTGGACTATTTAAGTCCTTGTCACCATTTAAGGTTTTGAACAAATTATATAGTTCATCATTTTTAATTCCAATAGTGGGTTGTAAGTTGGCAATAGTGGGTTGTAAGTTGGCAATGTCTCCTCGTAGTCTTTGAAAATTATTAAGTGTCTTCAATCTGCCTCTCCTGATTTGTACCTTTTGAGGTCTAATTTTTTGTTGGCCTATTTTATATCCTAAATAATTAATGGAATCCCCTCTTTGTATTTTTTCTGGGGCAATCTGTAATCCCCAAGCAGGCAAAATTCTTTTCACTTCTTCAAAATTTTTTTCTAAGTTATCGATATTTGAATCAGCCAACAAGATGTCATTCAGGTAATGATAAATTATAGATTGTGGGAACTTGTTACATATTTGTTCTATTGGCTTTTGTACAAAATACTGGCACGAAGTAGGGCTATTCAGTATTCCTTGAGGGAGGATCCTCCACTGGAATCTCTTTACAGGCTAAGCATTATTATACGTGGGTAATGTTAAGGCGAATTTTTCTTTGTCTTGTTTTTGTAAAGGTATTGTTTAAAAAAAAAGTCTTTTAAATCAATAACTATAATAGGCCATTCTTTAGATAACAGAAAAGGCAAAGGAATCCCAGACTGTAAGAGCCCATTGGCAGGATCACCTTGTTTATTACCCTTAGGTCTGTTACCATTCTCCATTTTCCAGATTTCTTCTTAATAACAAATACAGGAGAATTCCAAGGGCTGGTTGATTCTTCTATATGCTGAGCATTTAACTGGTCCTGTAGCAGCTGCTCTAAGGCCTGCAATTTCTCTTTTGTTAGAGGCCACTGATGAATCCATATAGGCTTCTCTGTTAGCCATTTTAGAGGGAGTGCTGTGGGTGTTTTTGAAAGATCAGCAGCTGTTTTGCCTTGTTTCTCTATAGTCTGAATGGTCTGTGACTGTTTCTCATAATACCTTCTAGTGTTTTTTTCCAGAACCATGTGCTAGTTTATAGCTTATTTCTGTGTTTGGAGGAATATTAATCTGTGTGTTCCACTGTTGTAGTAAATCTCTTCCCCATAAATTTATAGCAATGTCAGCCACATATGGCTTCAATATTCTTCTCTGTCCTTCTGGTCCTAAACACTCAAGCCATCTTGAACTCTGTTTTACCTGAGATATCGCCCCAATACCCAAAAACCGAACATTTACCTCCTGAAGGGGCCAACTTGGATGCCATGACTTTGGTGAAATTATTGATACATCTGCGCCTGTCCAATAAGCCTTCAAGAATAACATCATTTATCTGTACTTTTAATTTTGGCCTTTGTTCATTGATAGAAGCTTGTCAAAATATTTGCTTTATAATTTTTCTTGAATTTTTTTCTTTTTCTATAGATTTTCTATCATTCTGTGTAGTATGTCTTTTTAAAATAGGGTTTAATCTTTTTAATTGTTCTGAGAAGGTGTTTCCTCCACAATGGCAAAGTAAGACTGGATTGGATTTGCTATGGGGGATTTTGAAAGCCCCCTTGGGGCATTTCCTAAGGGCAGAAAGTTACCTTGTCTATCCCTTGTTGATCTGCATTCATTAGTTCAGTGTCTTCCTTTTCCACACCTTCTGCATACTCCAGAAGGGAGGGGTGTTCTCTTGGGATTATTCCTATCAAAAGCATTGTTTCTGGGAACACCTTATTTACAATCTCTTTTTATGTGACCTTGCTTTCCATAATTGTAACATTTAACATTTTGATTTTTCTTATACCTCTTGAAATAAGCTCTCCTACCCCGTTATCATCACTGTCATAAGACTCTAGATTAACTGTCTCATGAATCCAATCCTCCAAAGGTGCTGACCTTACTTTTAAAGATTTAAGTATTTTTCTACATTGTACATTGGCATTCTCAAAAGCCAGTGATTCAATTATTATTTGCCTGGTTCTGAGCCTGGTGCCATTCTGTTTACTGCTACAGTTAATCTGTGCAAAAAGTCTGTAAAAGTTTCTTTGGGGCTTTGAATTACTTTAGTGAATGATTCAGTTTTCTTTCCTATTTCTTCAATCTGGTCCCAGGCATTTAAAGCTGCCATAGGACACAAATCCAGAGTATGTTCATTTATAAAGACTTCCTGTCAATATCAGCATAATCTCCCTCCCCAAGAAGTTGGTCTTCTTTGTTCTATTGTTTTAGCCTCCTGTCTCCACCATGATTTCCATTGTATAGGTGGCTTTGCCTCTAACACAGCTGTAACCACATCTAACCAATCTTTAGGGGTGACCCGGTTACAGCATGACCAGGAGTCCAGCATTTGTTTTACAAATAGTGAATGCATCCCATATGTTACAATTGCTTCTTTTACTCTCCGTAATTCTATCATTTGTACTGGAGCCCAGCTAGCTTCTCTATCATCTCTATCATCCTTCTTTTTTTTAAAGGTTACTGGGTATTATTTTATCTAATTTTATATGACCTTGATGAAATTGGTTCTTAATATTCCTCTGTTTGAATTTGAGCATCTTTGTGTTCTCTCTTGACATGCTTTTTAAAGACCTTTTTCTTTGGATTTATATTAATTGACTTTTTAAATGATAACAAAGAAATCAAACAAAAAATATTCATAGTAAACAGTATGATAAACATTATATTTCTATCTACCTTATTTATGTTTTCCTTCATTGGCTTTTGGGAAAGGGAGGAGAAGGAGCAGGAGTAAAGTGTTTGGTAAATAGAGAGCTGGCCACTCACTGGAGCCCAGGAGGGTGTAACTGGGAGATGCCCATGTGGTGAGAACCCCAGAGGGCATGGTAGAGAGACGCTCACATAGTAGTTGCTCTGAGGAGGATAGCAGAGAGGTGATCATGTGAGTGGGTGCCTCAAAGGGCATAGCAGGCTCCAGGAACCAGAGAGAGGACGGCTTAGGAGGGACGGATGACTAGAGCACGTGAACGAAAGAAACAGCCCAAGAGGCAGACTCTAGAATTTGGAATCAAATGTGGTGCCAGTAGAAGCCGACAGAAACAAATGATCTTACTCCTAAAGTATGGACAAGATTTTTATTGTAGGGAAGAGTCTAGGCTGAACATGATGGGCAGACTAACCTGGACCATGAGAGAATGGGAGGGAGAGCAAGAGAGAAGTTGTCTGTCCGTCTGTCTGTCTTAGAGGTGGCCCTGGCCCAGAGGCCGGGAGACCATTGTAAGTGTAGCCAAAATGGCTGAGTTATATAGGGATGGAAGCAGGGGAGAGAGCCCAGCCCCTGGGAAAGAGAGATTTAGGGGAGGGGCTGGGTGAGGAGTGCCTGGAGGAGCCACAGGTACTGAGTGAACCTTGTCCCAGGTTTCTTTGAGACCTAACAAAGAGTACTAATTTTATTCATGACAGCAGAGCTGTGATGACTTAATCACCTCTCAAATGCCTGTAATTGGGAAAGAATATTTTTGGTGTTGTACAAAGAGCACCCAAACAGAGCAAACAGAACCTGGCAAGGCAATTTCTTTTTGTAAAAAGAGTGCACCACAGCCCAAATTGTGCTGACAAGTAGCATACCTGGCCACCAAGGCCCTTATCTTTTACCTCTAATCCGAGGGGAATTTAGTTCTTTGTCACTGAATGAATAAAGTTCAACTCTCACCATGTACTGTTTACCTGTTTGGAAACTGGAGGAAATGAAAGGAAGGATGAGGAGGTTCATCAAGTTCCTGAAAGGGTCTGCAGGTAAATGAAAGTCTTACTTAGTGGGGAGCTTAAAATATTTGCATGAAAAAACGTAAAAAAAAAATGAGGGGGATTTATGGAATATTGGCTGTTGGTGAGGTAGCCACCTTTGATAGACAAAAAAAGTTTCTCATACTACCTCTTGATATAATCAATTTGAGAATTAAGTTTCGACCTATGGATCTGTGAGGACACATCCACACTCAGGCTACAGCAATTATGAAATCTGTTTAGTTTCACGATCTTTGCTGTGTAACCATGTAGAGGAGAGATGTTTAAATAATGGGTAACCTACTGGCTTGTACAATATTACAGAAGTACAACATCTGTCTGGAGGACCTTAACCCTACCATAAAGACTTAGGGATAGACAGGAAGACCCTGACTGGATCGTTAGTCATGGGCTTCCCGGCCCAGTAGTGACCCTATCCCAGCTCAGATCCTATGGATGAGCTCTCCTGTGGCAGCCTGAAGCAATCACATTGCCTCAGTGTGGAGGAAGCGGAATGGCTCTCTGCCCCTGAGCAGTCTCTGATAAGAAGCAGAGGTTCTAGTGTTGGACTTCTTCCAGATAGGCTGTACTGGACAGTGCTGGGAAACTGACAGGTATCCAGTCTCCAGCCTAAGCAACCTCCCTTCCTTCCTACCCTATCCTCTCCTCACAGTGGTGGGAAAGTACAAAATGTGCCACTGTGGCATTGGAATTATTTGAACTGAAGACATTTGCAAGTCAATAAATAAAGACTTCCTCCTAAACTCTCTCAAAGTAAAGCTGCCCAAAAGAATTTAGACGTCATGAATCTACTCCCTGGGGGCACTGGAGTCTCCCAACCAGGGGACATTGACTTCTGTCAGGAAAGTGTTGAAGGAATAATCCACCAAGATAAGCAAGACAATGCTATCATAGTACCCATCTATTCTCCCCAGGGTTCCCTTTGCCTTTATTAAAATGATTGTGTATATGTCAAACTCTAACTTCTATGAGACTCTAACACTAACTCTAACCCTGTGTTTTTTACAAAGCGTATCTTCTCTCACCACTCTGTGAGCTCTAGGTTTTGTGAGTACAGGAATGAAGGCACTCAGAGGTACAGGGGTAGAGCCCCAAGCTGACCCCAGTTGACCCAGAGCTCAACATGAGTTTGGGATAGGCTGAAACTTCTGGGTGTCTTAACTCTAGCTCTGTCTCCAGGGGTAAACCTTGGTCTCCGTTTCTATCTTCAGTGTAGAATAGAACTCTCAGAAGCCTCGTTCCCAACACAGAGGTGCCATTGAAGGCTCCAGCTTGAGTGGGGTCTGTGTGGACGGTGGTTGACAGAAGGAGTAAATGCCGCAGGAAGAAACCACACAAGTCTTCTGCCTACCTCTGACACCATTGCTGTGTGACTCCGGGCCAGTTGCTAACCTTTCTGACTCTCTTTTTCTGTTATCTTCCTGGTCTTATTCTGGATATTTAGAGGAGAGGTTTGAGCACCCACAGCACCAATTGTGAGTGTGAAGTTCTGGAGCTTCTCAGTGGGAGGGTTGCCTAATCTGCATATTTATCTAACTTAGAACCAGATTTAAGGATCTAAGTAACAACACATGTTCTAATTCTATCACTACCTACAATTTTAGCTCTTTTGTATATAAGCAATCACATGAAAATGAATGGTAAAACTAATGGGATCTGTAGTATGATTAAAATATTACATAAATATATAGTTCACATATATGATAACATACACATTAGTATGAGTGTGCGTGTGTGTTTGCCATGGGTTGCTGGGATAGAGCTCTTAAAATCTTGGACTTGACAAGGCAGTATCTTTTAGTTATAACGATCCCCTGTCTATCATATCTGAGTTTATGCTAATAAGGCAACTTGGGTGGGTCCCATAGATAGCTTCAGGACAGGGGATTACCTGGAAGACCAAATATATGGTTAGAGCCTGGGAAGAGGCTAAGTTTTGAAACTTTGACCAAGCAATTGGTTCACACACAATCCAGGCACTCAGAGCCATCTAAACAATGGTAACCGGGTCACTGAACACTTGGAAGAGCTAGGGTGTGTGGTGTGCCCAGTGAAGCTTCACACCTCCTCCCCAAGGGCCGCTCCCTAACCGCCTCCTAACCACCTCTTCCATTTGGCTACACATTTGTATATCCTTTATATCTACTAACCGGTAAATGTCAGGAAAGTGTTTATACAAATCCTGTGAGTTGTTCTAGTGCATTTGCTGGATCTGAGGAGGAGGTTATGGAAATGTTTGGCGTGTAGGTGGTCTAGCAGAAATATGGGTAACCCAGAAGTAGCATATTCCTGTAATCCCAGCATTCTGAGGGCCGAAGCAGGAAAGATTGCCCACATGTTCTAGGATATTTATCCAGACCTTTTCACAAACAAAACACGAATGGAATTGGTGGTTAAAAGCACTTCCTGACCTTCTAGAAGACCCGGGTTCGATTCCCAGCACTCCTGTGCTGTTCACAATCATCTGCAACTCAAGTTCCGGGAATTCTGATGTCCTTTTCTGGCTGTCCAGGGCACTGGGCACATGTGGTATACAAAGATGCACAGGCAAACAGCCAAATCCATAAAATTAAAATAGATAAATCTACTAGCCCTACATGGTGGCACATGTCTTTAATCCTATCACTCAGGAGTCAGCCAGCCAGATCTACATAGCAAATTCCAGGATAGCCAAGGTTACATACCCTCACACAAAAAAAAAACTTAAATAAATAAAAATAAAATAAACCAATCTTTTGAAAATATGGGTAACCAACCCCATTTGTGGCTGGTATCTTTTATGTCTATGTTGTGTATTGAGGCAAGGTCTTTCTGTGTAGCTGGTTTAGAATATATAAACTTCCTGCTGGGTGGTAGTGCACACCTTTCATCCTGGCACTTGGAAGGCAGAGGCAGGTGGATCTTTGTGAGTTTTAGGCAGCCTGGTCTACAGAGTTGAGTTCGAGAACAGCCAAGGCTACACTGAGAAACCTTGTCTGGACAAACAAACATACAGAAAAAGTATTTACAATCCCCCTGTCTCTGCCTCCCAAAGATCACAGATGTATGAAACTACATCTGGCTGTGGCTGGCATCTGCAGTGAAATGGTTCTGTGAGAGCTCCAGGTAGACAGTATCAGAACTCCACTGTCAGATACCATTTAGTGTATCCAAATTGATGGTTGATTCTGAGCATCACCCCCACCCTAGGAACAACAACCAAAAGACAGTTAGGCCTTGCCTTAGTGGAGTTGAGTTGTAATAATACAATACCTCAGACTGGTATTTTATAAAAATCAGAAATGGGTGATGTATTGCTTTCCTGTCACCCCAGGACTTGGGAGGCAAAGACAGAAGGATCAAGGGCATAAGTCCTCTGTGACCTCCAAGGTGAGTTTCGGATCAACTGCAGTTACATAGTAAGATCCTGTCTCAGGAAAGCAAAACCAAATAACAGCAGAAACATTCTGACAGTTCTAGAGTCCAGGAAGTGTCATGTCAAGACTGCAGTAGAGGCCTGGAGATGTGTGGTATTTATTTGGTAGAGCCCTTGTCTAACACTCCGGAAGCCCTAGGTTTGATCCTCAGCACCACATTTAACAAGGTGTAGTGCTGTTTGTCTTTAATCCTGGAATTTAGGAGGTGGAGGCAGGAAAATCAGAAGTTTAAGGTCATCTTCAAACCTGGGTTATGTGATACCCTGTCTAAAAAACAAACACAGATAGCACATCCTGTGTCCTCACGGGTCTGAAAGAGCAAACATGTTCCAGGAGCTGATAAGGAAACTGTCATGTTAACCTTGATGTCTGTTTGATTAGCTTGTTATGCCTAGGGGATTAGGAAAGAACTCTGGGTATTTGTGGGATCCTGAGAACTCTGATTAAATGAATAGTTTAATCCATTGATGGATTCTAGATTTGAATGTACTGTTCATAAGGTTGGAGGAGGGGAAGGCTGGGTGCGTGCCTCTTAAGAGCATATTTTCATCCTGGCTTCTTTCTGTCTGCACTTTGATCTCAACCATGATGTTCCTTCTGCTTCATCATGACCCCTAAACAATGGAGCCTGAGGACCATGAACTGAGACTTCTGAAAATACAAGTTAAAGCCGGGATGTTGTGGTACATGCCTTTAATCCTAGCACAGGAAAGACAGAGGTAGACAGATCTCTGAATTCCAGGGCAGTCAGAGCTGCCTTAAAAAAAACAAAAAAACAAAAAAACAAACAACGTCAACAAAAGAAAGAAAAGAAAATATGAACCAAAGTAAATAAAACCTGCTCCCCATCCCCCCTCTTCTGATATTTTGAGGTCATGCAGGTCATGTAGGCTAGGTCTTAAGCTCAAGAAATAGCCTGGACTGACCTTGGACTCCTAATCCTCCTGTGTCCACCTTCCAAGTCCTGCTTATAGCATGTTCTACCACGCCCAGCTCTTTTCCTTTTTTAAGTCCCTAAGGAATTTGTCACAGAGAGAAAAGGTAACTCACACAGGCACCAGCCCTCCCCAAGAGTGGTTTGCTGTCTATCGCCTCCTGCCTCCTGCAGGCCTCACCTCTTCAAGCTCTTCAGCCGGCTGCACTGAGGGTTAGGTTTCAATGCATTAACTTGAGGGAGACTTCAACATTCAGATCGTAGCAGGTCCCCACTGTGGAGGCCAGCACTTGCTCCCACATAGGGACATGCAATCCTAAAGCTTGGCATAAAAGTTGTCTCAAGCTAATGTGACTGCCCACACCTGTAATCCTATTACTCTGGTGTGGGAAGCAGGAAGATCAAGTGTTTAAGATCATTCTTAGTTAGACATTGTATTTGAGGCTAACCTGGGTTACATTAGCCTATTTCCAACACACACCACACACACCTCAAATCAGACCTGATGCAAAAGACAAGGTAGGTGGCACGGGGGAGGTGGAGTGATGTGAGCCATATGTGTCATTATTCTCTAAGCAACAGCTTGATACAAGGATGAAGATGATGCTAGCATTTCTGGGCAGTGAGGACAGATTATGTATGGATGCTGAGGGTGAAGGAAGGGAAATGGAACACAAGTGGCCATATATGCTGCAGTGCATTTACACTTCAGCAAGCCCTACAGATACACCAGGCTCTGTGGCCTATGGCTCTATACAGACACATCCAGAAGTCAAAAAGAGAAATTGTCTCTTGAAGTCAAAGGAGACGTTGTTACCTACTTAATACCTTCCTACCCTCTGGTCAAGTTCAGCCCCTGGGGGTAAGAGGAGACTAATTTACCTCCTCCTTACCCTACCCCCTACCTTAAAAGTGTGTGTGGTCTGTGGATTTCGGTGGAGTCCAGAGCGTATTAGCTCCCTTGGTGCTGGAGTTAATAGGCAGTGGTGAGCTACACAGGTGCTAAGAATCAAACTTGGAAGAGCAGCAAGTATTTTGTTTTTCAAGAAGGGTTTCTCTGTGCAACAACCCTGGCTGTCCTGGAACTCATTTCATAGACCAGGTTGGCCTTGAACTCACAGAAATCCACAGGGCTCTATGCTGGGATTAAAGGCGTATGGTACCACCGCCGGCAGGCAGCATCTTAACCTCCAAACCATCTCTTTAGGCCTCCCTCTTATTTTGTATACTTGCTTTATTCATTCATTCTTCACTTTTCTTTCTTCTTTTCTTTCTCTTTTATTTTTTTAGAGAAAGGGTTTCACTGCTAGCTGAAGCAAGCCTTGATCTCAGTATATTGCCTAGAATAACTATCATCTTGAAACATTCCCTCCTCAGTGGCCTATGGAAATGGAGTCTTCTGGGCTAGGGATGCAGCCTGCTTAGCAAGGAGGCCAGTCTGTGGTGATGTACATTCATGTAATCTCAGTGATCAAGAAGCATATGGGTGTATGTGTTCAGAATCAGAAGTTCAGGGTTATTCTTGTCTGCGTGAGAGTGCTTTTAACACTGGGGCATCTTGCTGGACCCATTTATTTACTTTTGAGGCAGGCTATTATGGGAATTTAATAAAGTTTCAGAAGTTTTGGAGATACTAGAGGGAATAAACACCACAGTCAAATCTTACCCAGCTGTCTTCTAGCTTCCTCAGCCTCGATTCCCTTGGAATGGTTTTCTCTGTGTTTGAATCCCATCTTAAGTACTCTTTCGGTAATTAAGGCGTGGCCCCACCACACCTGCTTGGGAGCCTGGAATTCCTCCTATAATCTGAAGTGACCTCGACTCAGTTGGGATTAAGGGTATAGGTCACCACTCCCAGGATACTCCCTGTGCTGGGATTAAAGGTTTGAATCACCACTCTGATTTTCCTAGACTGACTGTGGTTAGAGCTCTGGGACTTCTGGAGCTTTTACTAACCCCCCACATAGACTGTGGGTAGATTCCCTCTGATAGCTCCAAAATTTCTGAAACTTTATTAAATCCCCACAGGCTATCTATATAACTGCTGACAACCACAGCTGGGCTTGAATTAGTGGTAATCTTCCTGTCTTGGTTTTCCAAGTGCTGGGACCCAGGGCAGGTCTCATGCCTATAACATACATGCCTTCTCCTGCCTAGTAGACTCCACCAGATGTTCCCTTTACATTTCCGCCATCTTAACAATAACGAACTCTCTCCCCTTCCTCCCCTCTTCCTTTCCTTCTCCTTTTCTTCCATCTTTCCTTCCCTCCCTTCCTTCTTTTGTCCTGACATGATTGGATCCAGAGCCTCAAGAATGCTAGGCACACCCTCAATCCATACTATCTTTAACACACATACACCATGTATCATGTGCATCTGTAGAGTCTGGGGAGTCTTGTAGGAGAGTAAGTTCTCTGTTTCTACAATGTAGATGTTCTGGGGATTAAATTAGGTCATTAGATTTGGTGACACACACTCAGTCTTACCCACTGAGCTATCTCACTGGTCTGCCATTATAGGTTTTAACTGAGCATTTATTAGTTTATTTATCTCATTTTATTATCTTTTGAGACAAGATCTCACTCTGTAGTCCTGACTGACCTAGAACTTGCAGCTCCAGCCTGACCCTCCAAGGGCTGGGATTGTAGGTATGTACTACCACACTCAGCTTTTAAAATACCTATGTGTCTGGTTTATTTACATAAACACATACACCTTTTTGAATCTTCACTACACAACCTTAAGATATATATATCTGCTCCATTTTATAGAGGGAGAAATTGAGGTCAAGGGTGTTCTGGCACTTCCTCAAGAAAAGAGTATGAAGGCAGAATGGCTGTTCTTGGCTGTCAATCAGACCATGTCTAGAATTAACTAAAATTAAAAAAAAAAAAAAATTAGTGGGCACACCTGTGAGGGATTTTGTTTAATTTGAAGTAGGTAGGTGAACTTCTAATCTTAGAATTTTGAGGTGGGAAGACACCTTGAGGCAAGAAAACACACACCTTTAATTATGTCATTTGATCTGGGAAAAGATAAGCCTTTAACAACAATCCTGAGGCAGGAAGACACACCTTTAATCTGGGTCACACCTTCTGTAAGCCTATATAAGGACGTGGGAGAAGGAGTTTTTTGGTCTTTGCCTGCATGCTGTGACCTAGCTAGACGTCCATTCCTTCACTGGAATTGGTGCTCACTTCTTTGGGATTCCAGTGTATACTGAAGACCAGCTAAGACATTCAAACCTGATGGTGTGAACAACTACTGTATCTGTAGACTTTCCTTTCACAGCCTGACCCTGTCGTTGGATTAGCTGGACCACAGCCTGTAAATCATTCTGATAAATCATTTATATATATATATATAAACATATATATACATATATATATAAGTTATATGTAACTTATAAATATAAATTATACACACACACACACACACATATATATATGTTCTGTTACTCTAAAGAACCCTAATACAAGAAGGTCTGGTTTAGATTCTGCCCTTGGGTTGAACATATATGAGCTCCCTACTGAATAACATGCTACAGGAGGCCACTGCTCCTTGATCGGGAGGATTTTATACATTTACCATCCTATTGTGTGCAGGTCACCAACACATAACTGCTTCCTTCCTGGACGTGTGTATTCATGTGAGTGCTTCCCTGGAATACCAAGGTTGCTTTGAACCATGGTCTGAGGCTGGCCTCTCAGGAGTGGACAAATCTCAGAAATGCAGTAGGGGACTGGATTTCTGTCGATAAGCTGTAAGGTCTTCATGTTCTTTGAGCTCACACTGCCACTGTCAGTAGCGGGCTCAGACCATCTGGCCACTCTGGAGAAATGGAACCCAGATTGCCCTGGTCTAGTGTGGGCCTGATACAACTCTTTCCAAATTCCTATCAGCAAGTCAATGTCAGGAGCATCCTGGTCAAGAATCAACAATTACTCAGGATTAATGGACATGTTTTTGAAGTCAAAAGGCTACTGCTCTAAGTTTGCTGAAACTGGGTCAATATTTGGCTTCTATGCCCAGGAGAAATGTCAATATAGAGAAAACTGGTACAGCATGGGTGCTCTGTAAACCATAAATGAGACCAGTATGTGACATACATCTGGACCACCAGATGGGAGCTTGAAAATGTTAACCTTTTGTTCTTTGAAAACAAAAAAAAAAAACACTTGGAGAAAAGTGGTTCTGTGTAGACATGAAATGGAAGACTTGGTGGCAGTGAATGCCCAGAATTATAAAACGGATGAAACTGGGGTTTGGCTTGGTTTAGTTGTTTCTAAAAATTAATTAACTAATTACTTTTGTCTATATGTGTTATGTGCCATGGTGTATATATGAGGGGGTCAGGGAACAATTTTCAGGAGGAGTGTCCACTCTCTCATACCATGTGGCTCACAGGGTTCAAACCAGGGTCGTTAGGCTTGGCACCGAGAGCCTTTTACCTGTTGACATTTCTCAGGCAGGTTTATTATTTATTTATTTTGGGACAAGGCCTCACTACATCATCCTAGTCTACCTGGAACTTTCCATGTAGACAAGACTGCCCTCTAACTTTTAATGGCCTTGCTTAGTGCTGAGATTACTGTGACTAGAGTTTGAGTTTTGGGGGCTGTGTATTGCTGGGGATCAAATCAAGGGTTTCACACATATATTCTAGGCAAGTATTCTACCTATTGCATGAATTCTAGTTGGTTGGTATTTAATGAAAAATCAGACCCAGATAGTGGAGAAAAGCTGGAATATTAGAGAGAGGAAACAGACCACAGTCAGTTCTCACCCAGCCAATTTCTCAGGCAGAACAGGGTAAATGCTAACTTCAAGAGTCCTCAATGAAGCCTGACTCATTGCTCCCACAGATGCCTGGATGTCTGCCTACGCCTGCGTTAAATAACTTCCCTACTCAATTGTTTCACTTCTGGGTTCAACTCTGCATCATCTGCATCATATTCCTAGAATTAGGATTAAAGATGTGAGCTACTACTGTTTGGTTGTTAGGCCTTGAACTCACATAAATACAGAAAGATCTCTGTCTTCTGAGTGATGGGATTAAAGGTGTGAGTCACCACTTTCTAACCCTCATGGCTTGACTGGGAGTGATTTCAGGCTGATTTTATTAAATATAAAATAATTTCACCACATCTACCACTGAACATAGGGTTTTTTTGTTTTGTTTTGTTTTTCTAAATTTAGACTGGGTTCTGCTGTGTAGTACAGGAGTGACTCTCCTGCCTCTATTTGCCAAGTGACTGGATCACAGTGGTGTATTTAAAAAGGATGTGAGTGCTAGTCCCTAGGCCCCTCCACTTCCAGATCTCCTGCTTGATAGGCAAATGCTCTATCAGTGAGTTAAAAACCCAAGCACACGGCTGTATTTATTTGTATGCCACACTTTTGTCATATTACAGTACCCTGCAAATGCTTCCCCAAAGTGGGGTGATTTCTCTCTGAGGAGGGTATTTTGTGGGTCCCTAGGCCATCACTCCTCCAAGGACCCAATGATATCTCTGCTATGGGCAGTAAAGTTGCCGGGGGTGGGGGGGGTGGGGGGGGATGCTGAGTGTCATCCTTCACTTGGGATGACTTAGGGAGTCACTTTCATGGATGTGTAACTAATTCAGCCTTAGATAGGGCCCTATAATCAGAAAAGCCCCTGGTACATTGAATGCATTGGAATGGATGGTCACTTTGGAATTCTCCATAATTTTATATCTGAGTATAAAAACTTTTATAAGTGCCAAGGGGATCATGAAGCATGCTGGTGTGTACACGTGCATGTGCAAATGTGTGTGTTCTGCTCAGAGCAATGTGTTCTGTTTCTTCTACATATCTACTTCCTTGGAGTGTTTATGGTAGCCTGCTTCCTCATCCTCTGGCCCTGGGTGTCAATATCCTGATCAACTCCTGCAGCGTTGTGAGTTCTTAGCTCCCAGGGTTGAATGCCTGAACCCCATAGTATCAGATTAGGATAGGTAGCATCTGACTGACCTGGGTTGGCAGCAGGACGGGATGTTCAATAGGAAGAGGTGACTGGCAAGGGCAAGCTTTTCTTCAGTTCCTATCCAGGTACCTAATACATCTTGGCTTGAATATTGGGAATGCGAACCTTTAATGGAAGATGTCCAACTGCTTTCTGGGGCACCTGTCAGGTGGCTGATGAGAAAAAAACCTGATAGTGGATGGATTCCACATGTGTGCCCCTCAACTGTGAGAGCACACAGGACGTTCATTCCTGTGTTAGAAATGGTAAGGAAGACATCAAATAGAAGTTTACAAAGTAAAATAACAGCAGAGCGCCCACCACAATGCCTATAATCCCAGAATTTGGGAAGCTGAGGCTGAGAATTGCTAGGAGTTTAATGCCAGCCTGAGGATTCCAGGACAGCCAGGTCTAAGAGAGAAATGCTATCATAAAGCAAAACACCACATCATGAGAGAGGTCATGGAATCAAGGAAGAACCCACTTCCTGCTTTTTAAAGCAGTCCTCGGTGGCTCCCAAGTCCACATTCGGTGATGTCATGTTAATAACTTGAAATGGCCATGCCGATCATATTAAAAACACAGATACAGGACAAATGCTGTAAATTCCTTTTTAGAGCTGGCTGTTAACATTTACCAGCACCCCAGAGCATGGAGCCCTGGAGTACTGGAAACCTTCTTACCTTTGTGGTTTTTTGTTTGTTTGGTTGGTTTTTTTGCTACAGTCTTTTGATAGCTGGGGCCTCAAGGTCCGAGATAACTGGTGGTCACCACGGCACCTGACTCCCTTTGCTGCTTTATTGGGTAAATCGGGCAGTGGAAGAGAAGCAGAAGGAAAACTAAGAAAGAAAACAGTTTCCTAAGCACAGGCGCTGGCCCAACCATTTCATCATCTCGGGGTGAGCAAGCAATCTCAGAGGCAATGGGGCTCACCCAAGACCACACACCCACACCCACTGAGTTGACATTTTGACCTAAAGTCCCAGTTCTCTGTATCAAGAGGAAGGGTCAGTAGAGCTACATATCCCATATCCTGTGTCCCTTGCACAACACCCAGCAGAGGGCCCTGGATTTTCAGCCATGTGGGTAGGGAGGGGGAGCCAGGAAGGACACAGAAGTCCCAGCCTTGCAGCTTGGTCTTCTTTCAGACTCTTCACAGTCCGAAGAAACCTAGTTGAGTGCACAGCGGGACAGACCATTGCAGCAGGCACCAGGTAGATCAGAGGCACAATTATTTACCAAGATGAGGGGCTTCTCAGCCATGCTTTCTGGACCTGGGAAACCAAGTGTATGAGGCCAAGGAATACAGGGAGGGAAAAGCCCCCTGTGGGATTTCCCCTGACCCCAGTCTTGTCATATTAGTACATAAGTGAACATCTCTTCGGTTCAAGTAGGAAGAAGTAAATCATAGAGTACCTTCTTTGCAGTGAGCCGGACAGAGAAAGGGAACAAGCTGACAGAGGGGTACACTCAAAATCAGAGCGGTCAGGAGGGGAGGCAGGACTAGAATTCTGCTCCCAATACCAGTTTCCCCTATTCAGAAATTCACCTTGACCCGGTTGTGGATTCTTAGTTTAATTATGTAAAGATGTGATCCTCCTCCAAGGCACCTGATCCATCTAATAAGGAGCTGAACAGCAAATAGCTAGGCAAAGAAAGGATAGGTGAGGTTGGCGGGCTCCGAGAATACATAGGATGAGAGAGAAGACACCAGGGTCCAGCCACCCAGTCACCCCAGCAGCCAGGCAGCCATAGAGGAAGCAGGAATGTAAAACATACAGAAGGAAAGAAAGGACAGTTTAAAAGGCCCAAGGCAAAATGTAGATGATGAGAAGCAGTTAATTTAAGTTAAAAAAGCTGGCTAGAAACAAGCTAAGCTAAGGCCAGGCATTCATACCTAATAATAAGTCTTCATGTCTTTATTTGGGAGCTGGTGCCCTCTCAAAGAAAAAGCCAACTACAACCCTGGCTGGCTCTGGAGAGATTTCCGTTCCTTGGCCTTAGACCTGCTGTGACCAGTCTTTCCATTGCTTGCTCCTTATAGTTGCCAGAGCCACTCTTCACAGAAGAGCCTCAGCCTTTCTCCCCACCTGAGGAAGCCTGCCTGTCCATAATGTCTCAAAATAGCACCCCCACCCCCCTTCCCCAGACTGGCTGGCTGGCCTTACCTCTCCTGCACAGCTCCCCATCTCCAACCCACAGGCTCTTATCCTGTCAGGATGCACAAGGGACCAGGGTCAGAGTTATGGGTTCCAATTACAGCTGTCGCCAGACTTGGGTCCAGTGCTCTCCCGCATCTACACCCAGCTGGGAACGGAAGCTCTTCAGGAGACACCTGGCAGTGGGCACAGGGCATGGCTGCCAGGGCCCACAGCATTGCTCAAGTTTGGGATCTGTCCAGCTCCATTGTCCTCTGCCACACATTGGCTTCTCCTTCTCTCCCCTGGGTAGACGTTTGTGTTCAGCTGCCGTAGGTGCGGTGAACTCAAACTTTCTTCTCCCACACTGGCACCAGTTATCCAGGCCTGGACACTGAGCAGGGTGGGGGCGTGGGGCGTGTATTAGGAGATCACCTGGAGTGAGATAGCGCCAAGATAGTGCTGCCTTCAGGCCCTCCCCAATGCTAACCTTTCCTCACCTACAGCAAAGTCCATGGCAGCAAAATCAAAGGGCCCCCAACTACCCACCCAAGGGAGATTTCTGGGCATCCAAAGAGGACTCCCCACCACGCCTAGAAGCTTGCAGGGTCTCAGTGATCTGCTGTGCAGAAACCTTACTCCTTAAACACACAAATAAACAGACCCAGAATGACATGGTGCATGGGGGACTTGCCACTGCCAGAGTTAGCCATCATGAGGTTAGAATAGAGGGCCTTTGTCTTGGCTGCTGGGGATGGAAGCTTCAGGTTTTTACTGTTTGAATGTTACTTTGAACTGTGTGGCTCCCACAGAGAACAGGGACTTTGCCGGGTCCATCTTGACAGGGTCAGTGCGCTGGGTCATCAGGGGTTGAAAATAGGGCTGGTTAACTTATGTGAGCTCCTAGCCGGCAGCTGTGGCAGCTGTGGTGTGTACAGACTGAGTGTGTGAGCCCAGGCGCTGACTCCGCCCGCTCTCAGGCGGCGCCTGGAGTAAACAACAGTGCCGCGCGTCTGGGGGCTTCTGCAAGCCTAGCGCAGAGTTACATCACTGTTCTCTGGGGCCGCCGCCCTGGCAGCTAGTCCCCGGAGACCCGCGCCTGCCCATGTCCGAGGGACAGGAAGCTGGCAAGGTGCCAGGGTGCAAAGCCTTGCA
Organism: Phyllotis vaccarum; assembly: GCA_033318265.1. NCBI lineage: Eukaryota > Metazoa > Chordata > Mammalia > Rodentia > Cricetidae > Phyllotis > Phyllotis vaccarum. The sequence continues at coordinate 74,466,583 of JARWLC010000012.1, forward strand.
AGTTTTCTCTTGAGGCTTTCGGGGGCTTTGCTGAAACCCAAGACAGGAAGAGCGTGTGCGGGGTGCTCTCTCATGAATGCAGAGACTGTGCCTCAGTTTCCCCATGTGTGAGACATGGTAGGCTTCTGGACTTCAGTCCAGGCATAGAGGACGCAGCCAGGGCAGAGGCTGAGATGAGCTGCGACCAGTGGCCGGATCTGCATTGTCCACTGAGCAGTTTAGAGGGGTTCTTGGAAAAGCCACGTGTCCTAGGACGCACACCTGCTCCACCCCCTCATAGTCTCAGCCACTGGGGAGGAAGCTCAGCCTTGTAATAGTTTAGCATCCACCTGTCCTCACTTGCTCTGGGTGTTGACTTTTTAGCTAAACCTGCCCGCCATCCTCACAGCGGTTTTGTGCCAACAGTTGGGAAGGTATTGGGTTGCACATCCTGGAGTGAGCTTTCAGACTCACACCAGCAGCTTCTGCAAGAGCAGGCTGATGAGGAGGTAATGGGTACCAGAGGCTGCTGAACAAGGAATCACACACCACCCCAAGGGAAGCTTGCAGGGTCTGCACCTACATGTTCCAATGGGATAGCCACTATCCAGGTGTGCCCACCTAGCATTTGAAAGGTGCTGGGACCCACTCAGGACCTCAGAGTCAGCATAAATGTTATGCTGAAGATGTTTGCAGTTCAATAGGTGGGAGAAAGTATGTTAGATGCTTCCTTTATCTTAATAAATCAATTTATGGGAAATGAGCATCATATATTTCCACTCATCAGAAGTTTTACGGCCCCAAAGGGGGTGGAAAGACCACATACCTACACAGATAGGTACTATGAATCTTATTGCCTACTCTTACATTTTTATCTGTTTTGTTTCCCCATTTACTTACTAAGTATACAATTCCTTATTATAAGCCCTCAACTTTAACCAGCTAAAGTTAGTTTCAGTCAGATGCAGTGGTACACTGAGCAGCACTCAGAATCTATATAGTGAGATGCTGCTGCGGCTGCTGCTTCTCGGAACAGCCAAATCAGTCCCTTGGTTGTCTGTCTGTGCTGTGCTTCATATTTTTTCCTGTTAATCTGCTCTGCCTACTGAATTTGCAGGTCTTAATCAAAGAACATAAGACGGGAAGAGGGTCCCCCTCTCCTTCAGTAGCTGCTACACATTGCTATGCGAGTTACCTATGTGATTTAGCCTGAGCCAAAATAATGTAAAACATCTCCTTAGTTATTTTGGCATTTTGTATGATTGAAATAGTAATAATACTTCAATGAATGTTGATAATTTTTGGGTGAATTAAGTTAAGTATATTATACTCGGACTAATTTCACTTTTTTAAAAAGCTGCTTTTTTTTTTTTTTTTTAAGTTCTTAGTGTCCACTAGAAAAATCTCAAATAACATATGGGTTCACATTATGTTTTTATTGGCTAGAACTGCTAAATGTCAAATGATCTTGTATCTTTGGGCTTGAGTTTGCCAAGCAACATTATTAGCATGTCTCTATTAACTGAGTGCCCTGTGTCCTGTTGTGAGCAGCTTGGGCAGCAGAGGGTGAAGAAGGGAGATACTCAGTGCCAGTCCACAGGTTGCTGCTAAGCCCCTCGTGGCCACCTGTTCAGCCTGGCTAGATTGTCCTGTTGTCCTGCCTCCCTTACCTCAGGACAACGGAAGTCCAGGCAGAGGACTGTGGAGCCTGCTAAGGCTCTGGGAGCTGAAGGAAGAAGCCCCATGTAGGCCAGGGATCTTGAAGACAGTGTGGCCAATGTAGCTAGGAAGCTTGGCTAGTCCTTGAGGATGAATCTCATGGCCAGGTCCACAGACAAACCTTCATCTACACAGTCCCAAGGCTCCCTGCCCAGATCCTCCTGGCTGGTTCTCTCAGTGGCAGCAAAACCCTGGGCTAACTCTCCCAGCACCAGCTGTTGTCAGGGTGGTGATGGGCCCCTTTCTCTCATCCTCTCTGCCACCTTCTGTTTCCCAGGCCCCAGTCTTGATTAAAATATTTATCTGATAACTGTTTAGAGATGGAGGTGTGGAGGTCCAGGAAAGAAAGCTATCTTAGTCTCCAGAAAAATAAATAAGACAGCAGTTTCTGTGGCTGGCATTTCTGATTCACAGCCCACACCTGGCTTTTGAGAGACGGTCCTGGTTGGTATGACCTAGTTTTAACCCATGCAGCTGATATGAATGTGACAGGTTTACGGTCCTGTAAAGCTAGCCAGACCTGTGCATATTTAAACAATCTTATCTAACATTCCTCCTTCCTCCCATATATAAACTTGCTCATAATAAACAGCCTATACGCCTAATGCTTGTTATGTGCCAGGCACTATGCTAGGAGGCACATGTGTTAATTCGACAACTGCCCCATGAGGTGTTACTAGCAGCTGGCCAAAGGGGAAAAAATCAAACCAAACCAAACAAAGGAAGCATAGGGAGGTCAGTTGAACTTGTTCAAGGTCACACAGCTAGACAGGTAAAACGGACTGAAACCCAAGCAATCTGGAATCACTGTTTGTACTTTTGGAATGTTGGAGGAATCAGTGTGTTTCATTCCCCTTAACTGTTCCCTTATTAGCCAGCTCATGATAAACCTGGGAAGTGTGTCCCAATCCAAAAAGTGTCAGAGATTAACAACACATGAATAATTATGAGGGGCAAAGATGAGCAAATGAACAACTTGGGAATAACAAATGTTTCCTGTGTCTCTGTCTACAGAGCTATTGGGTGGTAATAGGGCATTGAGCCTAGGCATAGCTAGTTGAAAGATGATCCTCAGTAAAAGGCGTCATGACAGGCATCCTTAGTCTATGAACCACCTAAGTGGGTGCCGAGATGGAGACACCTGGTGTGCAGAGGGGAGGAGGGTGTGGGCTGAACTGTCAGAATTGAGAATGAAGAAACATGCCCTTCACAGAGGAAAGCAAAGAAGTGTGGGGGACAGAGAGACCCAGGAAGACATCAGCAAGCTGTGTGGCTTGTGTGGGATGCAGCAGGACAGGAAACAGCTGGCGGGTCTTCACACAGGATGGGGCTACAGTTTTATTTTGATTAATCTCTTGAGCTCACGTAGAAATGGACTCCCCGTTATGAAACAGTAAGATATGGGACCTTTTAGGGCCTTGTGAATGTATAATTTCACTCGTGATTACTAGATAGCTAGGTCATTGGATTATCTCAAAAGGTCTGCAAAAGCTGTTTTGCTGAGCTCTCTCTCTCCTCTCTCTCTCTGTCCATATGATGCCCAGTGTCACCTCAGGATAAGAAGGCCATTACCTTTTTGTGTCAGAACCATGAGTAAAAATAAGCCTCTCTTCCTATTTATCCAGTCTAAATATTGTGTTAGTAGCAAAACAAAAATGTTGGAGACAAATAGGCACCCTTCAGTTGTCCCTGTGCAGCATCAAGAGAAAAAAATCCTAAAAATAATCATTGTTTCTGCCATTCTTTGTCCATAGATCTATGTGGGTGGGTAAGGAACTACCTACTGCCTGAGAAATAAGCACACTGGCTGAGGAAGAAGCCTAGTAGAGAGTTTACTTAGGAAAAGTTGGTGTGTGGCTGTAATCCCAGCACTAAGGATTCAGGAGGTAGAGGCAGGAGAGTCAGCAATTCAAGGCTGGGCTGGGGAGACAGCTCTGTGCTTAAAAAGCTTCCTGTGCAAGTGTGAGGACCAGAGTTCTGATCCCCAGAACCTGTGTAAATGCCAAGTGGGCACAGCAGCCCACCTGTCATTCCGGCCTCAGAAGGTGGAGACAGGGGACCCCCAGGGTAAGCTAACTAGCAAAACTGCCAAATCAACGGACTCTGGGTTTCATTTACTCAGTCATAATAAATTAGGTGAAAGAGCTATTAAGGAAGACTCCCAATATCAACATGTATGAGGTTTCTGGCCCGGACTTTTGGGCCTCGCCTCAAGATTTGGACCTGCAGATCCACAATCCCACAGAGACACACAGATGCTTACATTAATTTTAGGCTGATCGGCCTAAGGCCCAGGCATATAACTTGCTAGCTCTTTACCCTTGAACTAATCCATGATTCTTATCCTGTTCAGCCATGCAGCTTGGTACTTTTTCTCAGAGCAGCATAGTTGTCCTCTGCATCTTCTGCCTTCTCTGTGGCATCTCTGCTCTGTGCTTCCTGTTCCCAGAGTTTTCTTAGTCTGGTAGCCCCGTCCACACTTCCTGTCTGCCTCTGGCCAATAAGTGCTTTTTATTGAACTGGTAGGCAGGACAGTTATTTACAATGGAATATCATAAATCCACTCACATGCACAAGCACTCCCACACATGTGTACCCACATACATACAAAGCATGCATATATACACACTTGCACATACCCCACACACACAACAGAATGCAGCAAAAGTTCAAGGTCATCATTGGCTACATAGCAAGTGGGAGAACAGCTTAGGATATATGAGACTCTGCCTCATCAAAAAAAGAAAGAAAGAAAAAAAGGAAAAGAGAAGAAAAAATTCAGGTGTAGTGGCACATATTTGTAATCTCAACACTCAGGAAATAGAAGCAGGCTAGCTGGGGCTACATAGTGAGAGCCCATATTTTAAAATCCACAAACACATATATGTAGGCTGAAGAGATTGTTCAGCTGTTAAGAGCATTGGCTGCTCTTCCAGAGGTCCCAGGTTTGATTCCCAGCACTACTTTGCAGTTCACAATTATCTATAATGCCAGTCCCAGGCCCTTTTACTAGTATAAGGCATGCATGTGGTGCACACACATACAGGCAGGCAATATACATACACAATATATAAAAATTTAAAAATATAAAAGCAATAAAATGATAGACATAGTTTGTTGAACTTTAGATAATAGAGAGAGTAGAAGGTAGTATATACTGAGCTATGTCCTTCTATACCCATGAACTTCTGCACAACACTGGTGTGTGTGTCAGTCAGTGATGAGGGGCTAAGGGTCTGGGATAGGCTAGATCCAGCTGGAGAGGAGTGGGTTTGTGGGCCACAGGCTCTGGGCAAGTTGTTGGGTGGGAAGACTATTTTCAGAAATAACTGAAATCCTGCCATCCCCAGAGTTACTGGGAGAACATGGGCTTCTGCCAGACTCTGTCTGGGCAATGCCCAAGTGTGTCCAGCCACAGTGGCATATAGTCCCTGAAATGCAGTGCATGCTCTGCTCCCACACCAGGCACCTGGTGTGGGACTCTGTGCCAAGAGCTCTGTGGGCTGGCATAGGTCTTTGAGGTCTGCTGACAGCTAAGCACTGGACTCTCAAACAGCAGCCACTGGGGTCCCGTACAATGTGTAGTACCAGTTCCCCCCCAAGTCAGGGAAACCTTTCCAGTCTCTCAAGGTCTCATCCTGACTCCAAACTCAGTGTCTGCCCTTCCTGGGTGGCCTGTCTCAGCTTCTGTATTTAGTCCACAGGGCTTCAGAGGCACAGTCATTCACTCTCCACACAGAACATGACTAATTGGGGTCATTTGGTTTATCATTTTTAAAATTCTAGTTTCTTTTTCTCTTTGAGTTTTTGAGACAGGATCAAACACTGTAGCTTAGGGTTGCCTGGAAATCATATGTATGACCTTAAACTCTCAGCAATCCTGTTGAGTGAGCTTCCAAGTATGGGGATGACTATTATCTTTTAAAGGAGTAAAACTTTTTAAATGATTTTTTATTTTGTGTTCATTGGTGTTTTGCTTGTATGTGTGTCTGTGGGAGAGTGTCAGATGGCCTGGAACTGGAGGGACAGATAGTTGTGAGTTGCCAGTTGTGGTAGTTGTTAGATGCCGGGAATTAAACCTGCATCCTCTGGAAAAACAGCCAGTGTTCTTAAATGCTGAGCCATCCCTCTAACCCCTACTATTTTAAATTATGTGTCTGTGTGAGAATGTTCACAGAATGCAGGTGGCTCTGGAGACTGTCTCTCTAGAACGAGAGTTGCAGGTGGTTGTGAGCCTCTAGATGTGGGTATTGGGAACTGAATTTGGGTCCTCTTCTCCAGCAGTATGGAAGCAGTCTCTGAGTCATCACTTTAACCTTACCTGTAAGTATTTTTATATTCTTAGGTTATGAGAATAGAAACCAAGGTGCAAAGGGTGGCTGGGGTACATGCCCTGCCTTGACTAACCTCTCTCTAGCTTGGGGCTGGTACAAGTACTGCCTGCATTTGGATCCCTACATGGACAATGGTATGAAGAAAACAGAGAGGCCTGGGGACTGGGGGAGGGAAGGCAGGGGGAACCCAGAACAAGAATGGGAAAGGAAGGAGACAGGATGCCCTTTAGGCTTTGTAGAAGCTGGGGTCTGAGTAGGTGAGGTCAGGTAGGCAGGAGGGTTGGTAACTAGCAGTTTCACCTCACAGGGAGGTCCCCACAGAAAATTATTAACTAGCTGGACTGATTTTCTCTACACTTCCTTCTCCTATGGATGAGACTGAAGGAGCCAAGCATTGACCCACCCCTAGGGACTCTCCAGGGGCAGCTGTCCAGAGGGACAGCCAGGCTGACGAGCTGACGAGGAAGTCAGCACCCCCTCCCCCCAGCCCTTTCTTTCTTCCCTTCTCCCCGTCACTGAGATAGGGTCTCATGTAGACCAGGCCAGCCTAAAATGTTTATGTAGTTGAGGCTGGCCTGGAACTCTGGATCCTCCTGCCTTTGCCTGCTGAGTGCTGGGATTATATAGAAGTATGTCACCATGCTAGTTGTTTTCAAGGTCTTTTTTCTTTCTGGTGTGTTTAACTAATTATTCTATCAATAAAAATTCAGGAGTCAGATATTTGGTAAGAATCTGAATGATCAGAGAATCAGACGAAGCAGGTACCTCCTGCCTTCTGCTCCTCTATCCAAAAAGCTTGAGATCCCATCTCTGCCCGGCCTTACTACTTCCTGCCTCCTCTCTGTCCGCAATCCAAGACCTCTATGGTTGATTTGGTCAGCTAGTGACTAGTTCTGCCCTCTGACTCCAACCAAGCTCTATTGTCAGAGGCAATTGCTACCTAAGCCTGCCAAATTTGAATTTGGAAACTCACAATGGAAGGAGAAGCTGACCTCTGAAAGCCAGAACAAGTCCCCAAATAAACAAATAAAATCTGAGAAGAAGAACTTAGATAAAAATAAAAAGAATTGGTCAAATAGCACTATTTTAGAGATGAAACTGGGGCCGGCTGTACTCAGTGGCTTTCTGAGGTCACAAAGTTGGTTGGGACACAGGCAGGGTGCAAATGAGACAAACTGGCTATAGATACGATCCTTAAAGCAATGGGTGTCAGGGACAGGCTGGGGAATACTTCTGGGGGGAGGGTAGTGGTGGACAGTCCACCTCCCTCCTACCATCTGCTTATTTGGGGCAGGCAAAGGGCTGGGGCTTTTGGACAAACCACAGAAGTTTCATACACCTGCTTGAGGTAGACCTTACAGATGCTAGTGGTGTGGGAGAGGAGGAGTACACGAGTCGGGGGAGGGAAGAAGGGGACAGGGGAGAGAATGAAGGGAAAGAAGGGTTCTGTTTGAACATTTGTCCCTCATTGTGACCTAGACATGTCCTCAGAAGTGGGGAGGGGAGGTAGGCAGGAGGCCTGGAAAGGCTACAGGCGTGAAGGCTTTGAGAAGGGCAGGGAATTCCCCCCAACAGACTCTCTTTGTTGTCCTGGATCCCCTGATCCCCAACATGCACATGTACACAAGCTGCACAGGCTAGCTGGGTTCCTTCCCTTCCTGGAAGCATCAAACACAGCTGCACCCAGCCTGGTGTTTTTCATGCATTGCTTAGCAATTCCATGATATGAGCAATGGGTATCTTATCAATCGATTAATTTTTAGTTATGTATTTTTGAGACAGGGTCTTATATTGTAACCCAGGCTGATTGGGAACTCAGTATGTAGACATGAAGTCACACAATCCTCTCACCTCTTGATTCCCAAATTATGAGGTTGCAGGTATAATACACCCTTTTACTTTTTTGTCTATTTGTTTGTTTAGTTCTGAGGGTCAAACCCAGAGTCTTTCATATATTGAACACACAGAGGGTTCCCCACCTGCTTCATGCAAAGTTTCACACTTGAGTAAATTGATCCTCGGAGAGGTGAAGTGTGCCTGTGCAGCCCAGCTAACAAGCAGAGGTAGGATTTGAACCCAGGAAGATAAGACACTAACCTCAGTTTGCAGCCCCTCAGCACAGATTGTGAATACCCTGGCCTCTGCCCGCCTCTTTCTTAGCCCAGAGTATTTTCAAATTCAGGGAGAGCCTGTCTGCTTCATGAGTCCTGTCTCAACCCTTTGAGGCATGAGGAAGCACACCCCAGGCCAAAGCTCTGATGGGGGTTAGTGGCATCTATCTCTGCTAACCCTGAAGCAAGGGCTAGACAGGCAGGGGCCCTTGGTAGCTCACAGGGTGACTGGACATTTGTTAGGAGGTATCCAGCCCTGGGCAGACTCTGCTTGAGGAACAGCTTGGACTGTGTGCCCAGAAGCCTGCTTAGGCCTCTTCATGTCCCAACCCTTCTGTATTTTTTTCATCCACATGTCCTACCTGACCACAGCCCCACTGTGTGGCTGAGCAGCACACATATCTCCCCAGGTACCTCAAATGTTTCCATTGCCCGTCCAGGTGTGATCACAGTCACAGGTGGGGTCTGCTTGACCAAAGTCTCACACTTCTGCCTCCATTTGCTGTGGTTAGTACAGCACACAGGGTCCAGGGCTCTGGGTCACAGGAAGTCTTCGCGGCTTTCTGGGGAGATTTACATAGAAGATAAAGCATGAGCAAAGAATGGGTACCAAGGCACCTCTGACTGTGGGGTGCCTCTCTGCCTATTGAAGGCAAAGAACTCAAGGCCTTTTGTTCCCGGTATGATTGCCCTGGTATGTGTCCTGGTCACTACCTTGGAACCAGGATGGAGAGGAGGATGGAAATGGAATCCAAAGGTGGTGTAGCTGCTGTGGGGGCAGACGGCTCTGAAGTAGAGGGGCTAGGATTGCCACCCACTGCCCTTGGCTTTGAGCCTCTGAGGGAAAGGCAAGGCTAGGAGTGTGGTTTTGGCCTCCAGCATTCCTGCTGTGTTCAGAAATTTTCAGAGAAAGGGAAGCAGACTTCAATTCTCGCCTTCTGAGCCTAGGTGCCCCCTTCCTCCCCCTAAGCATGCCAGTGGAAAGAAGAGGGTCACAGACTCTGCTGAGCCCTCACAGCCTGCCCTGTTATTCTGGTGAGTCGGAATTCTGATCACTTGTCTTCTTCCACACATTTTGACATAGTCAAGACTCCTTTATCAAGGCTGATGGCACAGGCCTGTAAGCCTAGCACTTTAGAGACAGTCAAGGGGAGTGCCACTTATTCAAGGCTAGCCAGGTCTCCAAGGTGAGCTCTGGGCTAGCTGGTGCTACAACAAATCAATAAACAGATACTCTGAATTTTAGAGACAAGAAGGGACCCCCCAAACTAAACAGTTGAGTTGGAGACTTAGGATCTGAGCCTCGTTTAGGCTCAGAAGCACCATCTGTACCCAAGCATCCCTGAAAAGTTCCCTGCTTCTCTACGGGTGACACTAGTGGCCTCTGTCCTCACAGGCAATGCAGTGGTTTCTCTCCACACTGGGGCTTTTCTGGCAGTTTCTTCCTAGCGATAAGAGGGTTGGGTGCCTGGCTCCTGCTGCTGGGGATCTAAGCTTAAGACTGACAGCTCAGGGTCAGCAAGGGCTTGCCTCTCGGCTTGGCTGTAGACCTTGGCTTGGCGTGAGAATAACTTCCTATCCAGCTGGATCCTCTGTACCACACCCTCCTGTTCAGAGTGGTCTTCCAGTCCTGGCAGGTATCATTCCCTAAGTCTGAACAATTCCTCTGGGACTCCCTCTCCCCTATGTGACTTCCCTCCCTGGGCTAACTACCCTGTGTCTGAGGTGGGAGGGGGTGGGGTGGGCAGGGATTAGGTACTTTCTCTCAGATGCTAATATCTTTCCCTCTGGCAGATGCCTTTTGTCACCCTCTATGGGGCATAGTGCTATTGATTTATTTTTATCCTTTATTTATATTTATTTTTGGTATTTTTGAGAAAGGGTTTCTTCATGAAGCCCTGGCTATCTGGAACTCTCCTCGAACTCACAGAGATCCACCTGCCTTTGCCTCCAACTACCATCTGGCCTTTTTACTTTTATCTTTTTGAGTGAGTCCGGTCTCCTGTAGCTCAGGCTAGCCTTGAATTTACCGTGTAGCTGAAGATGATTCTAAGTTGATTTAATCTACCTGCCTCCACCTCCCAAGTAATGTTATTATAGGCATGTGTTACCACCCCTGATTTATATGATGTTAGACACAGAACCCAGGTCTTTGTGCATGTTAGGGTAAGCTTTTACTAAATGAGCTACACCCCCAGTCCAAGGCTGTGACTCTGTTGAGATGGGAACATTAAACATAGAAAGGACACAGGTGGCCCTTTACTCCTGAGCCATGCTCTGTACCGTGGTGCCTACACTACCTCCGGCAGCCGTCTTTTATCTTGGCAGGCCTGGAACTCTCTACCCATCTGCCACAGTTCCTAAGTATGCTGGGATTACATGTATCTGTACCCCCTGCCCCCGTCCAGTTCCTGGCTGGAAGGATGAGGGTACTTAGCCCATCATCCCCTTCAAGAACTGGGAGGTGAAAGGCTGATTCAAAGGAGTGAATAAAACTAGGGGGTTGAGGGCAGATAGAAAGAACTCTAAATTCTAAACCCTAAGCTGTCTGCATACAGCCACCTGGGGGACTTTGGAGAACATGTGCCTACTACTTGGAGACTTGTCCCCACTGTTTTTGGGCTGTTCCCTAGCTCTGACATCTCCTGACACCCTAGTTGCCTGGGGTCTCCAGATAAATAAGCAGCAATGACTTGGGGGGGGGGCTAGACGCTGGTTTAGGGTCTTCGAGACTGCTGCTTGTCTTGAGTGGGGATCTTTTTCCTCCTTGCCTGGTATCCACTTCCTGGGGGATTTTCAGTCCCCTGTTCTATGCTGAGAGGTACCTGAAGGATTGGGGAGACAGGGGCCATACAGGTCTAGACTTGTAAAACTCTGTGCCCTGAGGTCATGGAGACCTCCTGAAGCCCCTTCCCAGTGGGGGTTGTTCAGATGCAGACAGGCCTTGATGAGGTGATAATTGCTGAGGTAATTGGAGCCAGAGTGAGCTACAGAAGGCCTGGATGACAGGAGGTGGGGGCTGCTCAGGGAGGCAGGATGGGGTTGCTGCAAATACAGAGGCAGGCCAAGCCCTGGGCTGGTGCTGATGAGCAGAATGTATGTTCGGGAACATCGGTTTATTAGAGATGACCAGCCACTTTGAAATCTATCCTTGTCTCCACACCTCTGCCCTGGCCCTGGCTTTCTCTTTGTGAAACTATTTGTGTTCTGAGACCAGTGCTTATTGAGATGGGTTCATGGAACTTCTGGGGCGCAATATACTGCCAGGCAGGAAGGTAACCAACAAGGAGGGAAAATTCCAGGCCTAGGCAGGCACCGAGGCACCGTCCTGGGTTGGACTGTAATCTATTCCACTTAGCTCGTGGATCTTGAAGGTAGGAAGTTCAAGCTTGTGCTGGCTGCTGCTGGGCTCCCCATGGTAGAACCCCATGATAATACAGAACAAGCTTGCCAGAGAACTCTGCTTTGAGAGCAGTTTGTCTGCCAAGAGCCATTTATCTGTGAGTAGGCCAATCCACTCATGAAGACAGAGCCTTCCTGACCCAACCACCTCAAACTCAAAGGTCTCATCTCCAAATGCCATTAACAAATATTTGGAGATGAAGCCTCCAACCTTTGACGGGAGAACAAACATAATCATCAAACATCAGCGAAAACAACCTGCAGGTGATAGGTGATGTCACAGAGCTGGGATGTTGAGGGGAGTGGGCGGGGGAGAGAAATAGAGGTGGCTGTGTTAACCTTGGTCTTTTCTGGACCTTTGGCTGAACCCTGTCTCTTTAAGACTGCTAGGGACAAGGACTTGGAGGCCTCAGGCTGAGGGGACTGGGTTGTCTGTTCTCTAGACACAGGTTGGAGACTCTGAGCTCATCTTGCTACAGCCAGAAAGGATATGGCTAGTACCCTACATCCTCCCCCAGATGCCACATAGCCCATCATTCTGGCACAAGTAATTGATAGTGCTCTGGGCCTAGGGAGGAATTTGGCTACTTGGGCTAGCCTTCAACTCCCAGTAGGGCGAAATGGGTTGTCATTGGCCATGCCCTGCTCTAGGATCCCTGTTGACTCGCCCCCTCGTGCCTGGCAGTCTGCACTCAGTCCCTTATCTCCTCTTTTGTCCTGGCCCATTTCTGCCTCACTCATTTCTGCTGTGGTTCCATAGGCATCTCAGGCTAACCTGCTTGAGTTCTCACAAACATTCTGCCATGCCTGAGTGCAATAGTGAAAGCTAAGAGGCTAGCCCCTACCCCCAAGGCATGCCAACTCCTTTCTCTTTCCTCTTAGGAAGCACTGAGGGCTAACGAGGTTATGGTGAGGAAAGGGTTTGGGTGGTAATCAAGGTTTAGTAACTTTGATGCTAATTGCTCAAGCTTTGTGAGTCTCTAATTCTGAGCCAGAATCTTGCTTTGTATTTTCCATGCATAATTCTTCCCAGCAGGACCCCCAGAGCTGGAAGTGTTCTTATCTCCATTTTTCAGTAGGCAAACAGAGTCTCTGAAAGGCTAAGCAATGCATCTTTTGTCACACAGCTCAGAAGTGAGTCTGGGGACTTCAAAGTCAGCACTCACAATGGTGTGGGAAGGGGCTGTTATTATTATTATGATTTTGTCAACCTGCTTCCCCCTCCTCCCTGCCTGTTATCATCTGCCTGGTGGGTTTGCATCATTACTAGGACCCAGGGGTCCAATTAGAGGCCTCCCCCAAGGAGGCTGACTGAGGCAATCCCAGCCTCTAGGGGGGCTTCCTGAGCTAAAATTTTAATTAGCTGTCACTGCTTTCCCTAAAACTCTGACCTGCCCGTGGCTATACCAACCCAGGCTGCTTGTAGCAAGAGCAGGACTTGAGTCCAGTCCAGGGACACAGCTCAAGCACCAGGTTCCTAGGGTGGAGTGGCTGGTCCTCTGTCTTGCTACCTCAAGTTTGCTTCATTTAACCCAGCAAATGAATTAATGAAATAACTGAGTTAAGTGACTTAATCCATTAAAAAGATTAAATTAATGAGTTAATATTTAAAAAAACTCAATACATAGAAAAGGTGATATTTTTGTTAAATTAGAAAAACAACAGAACAAATCTGTGGGGAAGTGGAGAGGCATGGGGCTGCTCCTGGACGAGAAGATTACATGTTCCTTGGTCACCTGGCACATGGTGGCTATCTGCAGGGCTTACTCCCCTTCTGCCTGCCTACACGTGGCATTGAGCAATGAAGAATGACCAAGTCAGGCTGTGTAATGGTGCTGCCTTGAGCATTTTACACTCTGAAAATGGAAATGGAGACCGAGAGGCTGGCTAGCATGTCTAAGATCAGTCAGGCAAAGTAGTGTATGCCTGTAATCAAAACACTCAGGCTTCAACAGGAAAATTGCAAGTTCTAGGCCAGCCTCAGCAGTATAGTAAAATCCTGTCTCAAAAAAATAAAACCACTCAGACAAAATCATGCCTACGTGCATACAAATGGTAAAAAAAAAAAAAAAAAAAAAAAAAAAAAAAAAAAAAAAAAAAAAAAAACAAGGTGGGCTATAGGGGGGATTATGTTATTCCATTGTAAATAATTGTCCCACCCACTGGCCAAAGGCAGACAGGAAGTGTGGGCGGGGCTACCAGACTAAGAAAACTCTGGGAACAGAAAGAATAGAGCAGAACTGCCACAGAGACTCCAGAACTTCTTACTATAGTGGACTTTATATTCATATATATATACTGGGAAATGTGACTCTGTGTCTCCCACCTCAGACCACAGGACTGTGCTCCATAAAGCTACAGGGTTGTCTTTTTAGTCCAGAAAGGGGGAGCAGCGTCTCTTCAACTTCTGCTCATCCTCTACTCAATCTCTACGAAGCCCAAGGGCTTGAGTGTGCTGGTTGGGTTAAGGGCTCAAAGACCCCTTTCTTGGGCCAGGGTTGTGAGTTTCTAACTTGACATGATGACAGAGACTTTCTGAGGCTTCATCCTGAAACCTTCTGATCATGACCCTGGTCAATGGCCTGCTGGCCTCTTCCTCAGCAGCCACTCTGCTCTGCAGGTCCAGAAAAGCCCTTCTTGGATCTGGTTGCTTAGTAACCAGCCCTAAGTGACAGAAACCCCAGCAGGCTGCTAATGAGGGGACAGCCACTAACCAACCACCTGGCCAGGCCTTGCAGCCCCAGTCAGCCTTAGGAAGACTTTGGAAGACAGTTCCCCTGGCCTGCCTACGGTTAGGAGGGAAGGTGCCCTAGTTCTGGAGGAAGGTGCATGCCCAGCTAATAACTGGGTTGGCAGCCCCCTCAAACCTTTACACTGAGGGGCAGCAGGAAGATGATTCCCTGCTGGAAGTCAAGGCTTGACACTGAGGTTGCAGGCTCAGTCAGGACAGGGCTTTCTGTCCAAACTGCCATCCTGGAAATAGCTGTGTTTGCCTTTGACAGGGGCACCTGGGCTTGGGGAGGGAATCCATCAAGAAAGGCTTGGGATAGAGGAATAGGGTAGCTGGGGGTGGGTGAGTGGGTGGGTGAGCAGAGGACAGGGCCTGAAGGGGTAGACCTCCCACTAATGGGGAAGGGTGTAGCTGCTTCCTCATAGTGGGTGGGTACTGCTGTCTTCTCAATGCACATTCCAGGTCCCAGCTGGTGGTCTCCTGGAGGAGACTGTAGGGCACAGGCAGGTAGAATTCAGCCAGATGGTTTTTTATCTTGGGCCTAGGCAGAAAGAGAGGGGGGGGGTGAGGAGAGAGAGAGATGGGAGTGGAGGGAGCAAGCCACAGAGACCCTTGCTGTGGAGACAGCCAGCCCTCAGGAGATCTGGGTTGTAAACCCTCCTGCCTCATGTCCTGGACACAGAACTGAGCCTCCCTCCAGGTGTCAGTTGCTCTATCACACACAGCGGGCCAGAGGCAGGCTACTGTTGGCTGGAAGCTAGGTTAGCCTCTTAGAGGTTTAGTGTTTTAGAGGGAACAGAAGATTTTAGAGATGTGGTCAGGTATGTTTTTCTTGCTCTCCCAAGACAGGATCTCACTCTGTAGCCAAGGCTATCCTGGAACTTACTATGTACCCAGTCTAGCTTTGGATTTATAGTGATTCTCCTACTTTGGTCTTCCAAGTGCTGGATAAGCTGGCCTGATTTTTTTTTTTTTTTTTTTTTTTTTTTAGCATTCTTTGCCTGAAGATATGCAGAGTGCTTCTGTATTAAATTGTATTAAATAAAATACAAACTAATTCTGTATTATATAAAATTAAATCCCCAGTCATGGCTGGAAAAAGCCCTGTGCTAGGCACTGCATCCCAGCGCTCCAGAGAGCCTCTTCCCTTGGAGGATGTCACTTCCCGATCTCATGGGACATCTCAAGCCATTTGAGCACAGGGAGCTGGAAGTAGCTCAAAATCTAAACAGCTTCCAAAAAAGATAACTCAAGCAAGCCTGGAGATCAGAGAAGGCATCCTGGAGGAAGCTAAAAAAAAATCAACAAAGAAAGAAAGACATAGGATTTGCAGTGAACTTCGGTTGGCTCCTGGGCGTTTCTGTGGCAGGCAGGCTAGAGAGGGACAATGGAGGGACAGGTAGATCTAGAGTGGGAGCCACAGGAGACTCTAAGGCTGATAAGAAACTGCTTTCCAGCCTCCTGCAGAAGGAAGTCTTGGTTTGCCAGCATGCCTTTGGAAAACAGCTTATCCCACTCAATTGAAACCATAGCCCTAAAGCTTCCAAGTTGTATACTACTAGACTCTCTAAGGTGCTCTGAGCTGGGCTGACTTGGCTGCCAGCAAAATACAACTTCAGACTGTGTTTGCTTGACTGGTAGAGGGATCCTGGCCACCAGGTGCATCCCAGACTTCTCTCAGGAGGGTCCTGAGTCATGTGGTAATTCCAAGAGGGGAGATCCCACTCCTCCGTTTATTGGCTACGAAGAACAGTATCCAGCACCCACTATGTCCATAGCAAGTGGTTCAGGGCTTACTATGAACTAAGCTGTGAAGTCATCAGAGCCCTGTGACATGTCATAATTCTGCCCATTGGACTGATGTACAAACTAAAGTTAGGATTGCTTAAGTCGCACAACTCAGAAGGTCAAACTCAGTTCACTTTTCTTTTTTTCTTTTGTGAGATAGAGTCTTCCTTGAACCTCTGATCCTGCTACCTTAGCCTCCCAAATTCTGGGATTATATAGCCATCTGTCACCATGTACTACCATACCTGGTGAGTTGGCTTGCTTCTCAAATTCTTCATCCGGTTCTAAGACTCAAGTGAGACACTATTTATTAAGTGGCTGGCACAGAACCAGCTACATGTAGGAGCACCTTGTCCCCACCACCAACACTGCAATATTTCTTCCTCTGCAAAGAATGGGAATGAGAGGGCAGCCAATGGTCTGGGTGGCCTCCCTGGAGGAGGCGATTTCTATAGCTGGATCTTAAAAGATAGAAGGAAGCATTGCATGTGTTTTAGGTTTCTCTGATTTTCTGCCTAATAGGATGGCTTTCATCACTGCCTCTCCTCTGGGGTGAGATAGCTCCTTTGAAAGATATTTGTAAATAGTAGGTATGGCCTCATTAATAACCATAACATGGCAAGCTGCAGTTCAGGAAGCTGACCTTTAACCTTGCCTTTCTTTGGAGTTATCTGTGTCAGTGAAGGAGGGAAAGCAGAGGGCACACACCCATTTCAAGAGCCTGTGTAGGGCTGGGAGGGGGAGATAGAACCCTCTATGAACTCTTCTGTTCTACTTTGTGCCGTGTTTAATTTTGCTTTTTGGACAGATGTTCACACTGTAGCCCAGGCTGGCTTGAAACTCACTGTATAACTCAAATCTGACTTGTACTCAGTAGATCCGCATCTCCTAACCTTCCGAATGCTCAGATTACATGTGCCAGGTTCTTGCTTTTCTAGCCTTCCCATTCCCATGCCCAACTCTGACTACTGTGACTTTACCTTCTGGACAAAACATCACTATCTCTCCAAAGTCACAGAGTTAACAAAACCTTGAAAGGCTGCCTTTATCTGCTATATGCTCTGCACATGACCCTTGGGGCAAAGAGGGAAAGACTAAGGCCAGAGATGTGAGGAGTTCATAGTTACCCAGCCCTCCAGAGTCTCCTGAAACTTATGAGCAGTTTCTCACCAGATATTGCTGGATGCTGACAGTGTAGTCAATAAAGCAGGTGGCTACCTGGTTCTGTTTTGTGCTGAGCAAGTAGAGGCCCTGGTAATGAAAAGTGGTTCTCAAGTCCTCCATCCTTCAGTAATCCAGTGTTGAAATGATCTCAAAAAGAGACAAGCGGATTAGTGGGACAACTGTCTTTGAGAGATGTTTCTTAATTAAGACAAAATAATGGGGCTAAAGTCTTAGCTGGGACCTAGGGTCTCGCAGGCTTATCCTGGCCTGATGGGGGTCCTACTTGGGCCCACAACCCGAGAGTTCTAGGCCACAGAGCCAAGGACACTGTCTTCCTTCCTCCCAACTAACAGCAGGTCAGGAGTAGATGCTGGGCAGTAGGGAAGGAAGGGCAGAGTTAGTGAGGTGTGGGAGCAGATGAGGACCACTGCTGGAGAGGGGGCTCTCAAATTTGGCATGACCCAGAGCTGTCAGGGCACAGGATGGACCTTCCTAGTGTTAAAGTGTGCCTGTAAGATACAAAAGCCAGGAAGTTTGCATTGTTCTTCCAGCCTGCAGTGTGGCTGGGAAAGCCCCAAACTCCTTAAAGTTCCCCCCTTCCCTGCCTCTATTTGTAAAAAATCTTCCAACTCAATCCAAGAGACACCCTCCCCCTCTCCGTGGGTGACCTCACTTCCTCTTCCTAGTCCTACCTGGAGCCCAGCCCCTCCTCCTTAGCTCTAGCTGTTCCCACACCTGTGTTCTCAGTTGGGCTTTGCTCTGACTCAGGCAGCCCTGACCTGTGTGGTTCAAGGTGGTGTCTTGAGAGGTTTCGTCCCACAAACTCATGTTCTACTGTATGATATTCACCCATTCTCCTCCCTCACTACCTCACACCGCCTTGGCCTTTGGGCAATCCTAGAGAACTACAGGCATCAGATTCCTTCCAAGAAAGTGCTGAGCAGGTCGGGGTTCCACTACTAGGTCTGGACAAAGAGAGACAGTTGGTCTCCCAGCCGCTTTCTGCAGCACATCATTTATGGGTAGGGGTGCCTCACCCCATTCGCCTTCCAGGCTGTTCATGTTCTGGCTGGTTCTGGTGAAGGACATTTGCAAAAAGGTTCAGATATCACCAGGGCCTCTTGGCACACCCCACCCTCACCCCCGGACCCATTCCTGGTCTACTTTGGGTAAGAAAATAATTTCCTTAGCTTGGAGCCCTAAAAGGAATTGAAATGCATTTGTCTGTACTTTGCCCTGACGGTTTCTCCTTCCAAATCCCTGATGCAACTAGTATTGGTCAAGGATGTCAGGACTCCCTTGTGACATCTTTTTAATTTTTTAATTGCTACGAGTTTTGTTAGGAGCCGAGTGTGGTGGCCTATGCCTTTAATTTCATCACTAGGGAGGCAGAGCAGGTGTATCCCTTGGAGTTTGAGGCCAGCCTGGTCTACAGAGTGCAGTTCCTGGACATCCACAGTTACAGCTACATAGTGAAACCCTGTCTCAAACAAAAGCAAAGCAAAGCAAAGCAAAACAACAGTAATGCTAGGTATCCCAGACTCAGCTCAAACTCGCGGCAATTCCCAGTGCTTGGGTTTACAGTTGTATATCCTCATATCCCAATTGCGCCATGCATCTTTTCGAAGTCTGCCAGCCCTGCCATTTCTATGAAACAACACCACTTTTACCAATTAGGAAGCAAGCTCTTGGAGTTCAAGTGGCAGGTCTAAGGTCACATACTCCAAAGCAGCAAGGAATGAATGATCTAACGGAATGACTGAATGAGGACGTATGACCGCCCTCGGAGAAGACATTCGAGGAGCTCAGCGAGTGAAGGCGGTGCACAAAGCCAGAGGCCGGGTCGCGGGAAAGTTGGTTCCACTCAGGCCTTCGGCACTGGAGAGCCCAAGGGAGCGCAGGCTCCCAGAGGCACAGCCGGGTTCTGCCCCCACCCAACGGGCCGCCCCGCCCCCGCTCCGCCCCTGGCCCGCCCCGCCCGGGACCACAGACGGCGCCCGGCGGCGGCGCGAACGGTACCGCGGAGCGTTGCTCTGGGCTAAGTGCCTGCCGTGACTTCCCGCGCAAGGCCAGCCGGACGGGGACCCGCAGCCCAGGAGGCGCTGGGGGATGCGGCCGTGGCCCCGGGTGGCCGCCGCCAGAAGCTTGGTGCTCTAAAGGTAGGAGCTCGCCTGCCCGGCGGGCGCGGAAACTTGGGCCGAGTTTGCGGGCGGCGCGTGGGCAAGGGGCGGGTGGCCCTGCCCCAGGGCGCCCCTACCGGCCAGCTCCCGGACGGAGTGCAGGGGCCGGGGCCCAGGTGCTGAGGCTTCGGGCGGCCAGGCTGCGCGGCCCGGTCGTGCTGCCGCCCGGAGTTTGCCAGGACTTGGATGTTCCCTGGGCCTGGTAGAGCCCCGGATCAGCAGCAATGCCCGGGCGTAGGGCTGGCGAAGGAGTCAGGCGGATCCCTCGGGCCTGTCGCGGGGCCGGGTTCACGCGGATTACCGGGCGCCGATTCGGGGTGGGGGTGGGGTTTGGGATTGGGTGGCCGCGGGCGCTGAGGTGCCGAGGGGCCGTAGACAAACCCTGTTGGAACAGGACCGCCTGCGGTTTCCTCGCCACCGCTTGACTCACTCTCTGGCTGCTGCCCAGGCTGGCGGGATCGCCCCGATGGAGGGGGCTGCCCGGACTCTGCGGCTGGACGGCCCCCCCGCCCCCGGACCTCACTGCAGTCCCCGGGCGTCGATCCATGGGGGCTCTGAGCGCGAACCTCCTGGCTTGCACACGTGTGCCTGAGCTAGGGAAGAGCACAGTTGGGCGGTGGGGGGCATGTGTGCAGATTCGGGCCGTGCACCTACGTGCACGAACGGCTTTGCGTGCGTGGTGGCAGGCTGTGTGTCAGCCTGCTGGGGTGCACGTGCGTCGCAGAGCCGAGGAGAGAGAGGTTTGGGGACACCCGGAAGCCTGGCATATATAGGTGGGGCGCCAGTTCCATAGCGAAGCCGGCTGCGGGAAGCAGGCGCGATGGTCATGGGCAGGGCTGGTAGAGGGGAATTTCGTGGCGCATCTAGAGACCCTTTCTCTTAAACCGGGAAATATGGGCTGCTCCATGTTGGGTGTGTGGAGAGCTAAGAGCCTCAATTGACAAAGAGTTTTAGAAGACTAGGGTCTCTTAGAGCTGGAGAATACTTACGCAGAGTTGAGGCCGGCACTCTTCCTGAGGCCTCAAGGATATGACATGGGAATGGGCCCACGGAATTGTCTGTCTCACCCGAGGGAAAAAAAGCAGGAGTGTGGTAGTCTACCCGCCCTGCCCTGGATTCTGGCTGTGGTTAGGGTATATGTGAGAATAAGTGGAACTTGACATGCCACTGAAGAATCACCTGTGGCCCTACCTTCTGTAAGTGCCCAAGGCCACCTCAGTGTCCATCAACAAGGCATCATTTGGCTGCTGTCAGAGTTGGGGTGGGGCCTCCTCTGGAGGAGCTTCCCATCCTTCGGGCAGGACATAATGTTACCTCCAGGCCTTTTGGAGCCTCGGGCTGGCTCTTTGGAGCGTTCACTCCTACAAAGACTTCTGAGGGTCCCAGGTGGCTGGTTCTCAGGAAGTCTCTAGGGCAAAGGGCACGGGTTGGGCTGAGCCCAGAGAGAAGGGCTCTAGAGACTGGTGGTTAGAGCAGGTCCCAAGGAGCATTGGTGGAGGTGAGTCCAGAGCCAGCCTTTAATTAACCCAGAGCTCCCCAAGGATGGGCTTAGTACCCTCTGAGCCTTGTGGTGGTACACATCTTTCATCCCAGCACCAGGGAAGCAGAAGTGGGTGGATCTCGGCTCCAGACAAGTTTGGTCTGCGTAGTGAATTCCAAGCCAGTTTAGCTGAACAGTGAGACTAAGAAGAGAAGGGGGAAAAAACCAAAGCAAACCACAAAACAAAGCAAGATGTCCATAAAAACATACGGGGATAGAGAATGGGGACTTTCCCCTAGGACACAGGTCCTTGTCTGGAGGACTTCTGTGTTGCCATCTGCTATGGTGGGAACAGGCCTAGGCCATACCACTCTTTACTTTTATTTATTTATTTATATATATACTTACTTATTTGGGCCCCTGGCTGGTCTAATTCTGAACCCCAATAGTCTTTGGCCACTGTTCAGAGAGGAGAAGAAAGCTGCTTACTGGTAACAGAGCTGTGATGCTTGTCCTGTGGCCTACTCATGGAATTCTGGTCCCATTTACCCTTTTCTAAGCCATTAGAAGTTTTAGGGGGTGGGAGTGCTCAGCGGAAGCGGGAGAGGAGGAGGGTCAGTGACAACCCTGACAGATAAGCTGCCTGTAACTCATGAATGCCTATTGTGATCACTGTGGACATTGATCCTCATCCTTCTTTGGACTTGCCTCTGTGCTGTACGATCTTTCAAACAGAACCCAGATTTATTAAGGAAAAGTGAGAACAGAACAGAAAAGCTCCAAGGGAAGAATACTGTGCATTCTTTTTCCAGCACTTAGTCTGTCCATCACTAAATGCAGAGGAAGTAGTTGCCAGCTAGGACTCTGGGCCCCTGGGACCTCCCATCTCCCCAGGCGTGCACCCCCATTCTCAAATCATGTGCACAGGCCTGGAGGTGAACACAGACACTCCTCCCTGGCGCCCAGGACCATCCTGTTGGCACCACAGCACCATCTGCTGGTCAGTTTTAACCCTCCCGCTGAGCTGACCCAGCTTGGATAGGATTGGAGGGTTCCCCAGACACCTTGGAACGGACTGTCCTATACACCCAAGACTAGTTGTCAGCATTGGTTCTGGTTCTCAGGACCTGGTTTTGAGGTTTTGGTTTTTTGGTAAGACAAGCAGGTCATTGGCAGGCAATGTAGGGATTCCATATCTCAGCTGTAGGGGAATTCCGAGGCCTCTGTGGCATCTTGGAATAGGAGCCAGTGGAGAAGGGTGGCTCACTTCTTGTGCCACCCCTTCCACCAGTGACTTTGGGATAGATAGGTCTTACCTGGGAGGCAGAGCCGGAAGCAAAGGCAGCCGACCTTCCTACACTGCCCAGAACCTCAAGGTAAGGTTCTTGGCAGTCACAGGTATGGAAGGTGGCCCCTGCAATGGAGTGTAGTATGTAAGGCCACAATACACATTTGTTCAGCAGAGTTCTATACTTTAAACATTATAACCAAAACCAAAAAGTAGAGTCAGAAACCTTTGCACTGTGGTTTCTCTATTCAGTGTGAGCCAAGTATGTCAAAGGGCCAGAGGCTTGGGAAGCAACAAGTTGGAGAGGGGTCTTTACTTGTTTATATGTAGCCTGTGCTCTAACCACCTGTGTTTTCTCTCTTCCAGGTCAGCAAGTCAAGTAGCAGGGGCTCAGGAGGCCTTGCCACCCTCATAGTGATGGCAGAGAAGCGGTCCCTGGGGTCCCTGGGGCCTGTGATGTATGGCAAGCTGCCCCGCCTGGAGCCAGACCCAGGGCCTGGACATGGCCTGCCCCTTTCGGCTGGCAACCAGGACTCCTGCAATTACAAGGGTGCATACTTCTCCTGCCCTATAGGGAGTACTTCCAAGGCAGGATCCGAGAGGTTGGCATCCTGGACCCCATACCCACCCTTATACCCCACTGGTGTGGCAGGATCCCCACTCCGGGCTGACAACCTGTTGACAAACTGCCTGCTCTACCGCCCTCCAACAGAAGGCTCTGAAAAAGTACAAGACTCCAATGAGCTCCCGCCCTTTGGTCCTCAGGCTCCTGCATACCCAGGCCCACCACTGGCAGCGCCCAAGCCTGTCTACCGCAGTCCTTTATGTTATGGACTCTCCACTTGCCTAGGGGATGGTGGAACAAAAAGACCCCTGGATGTTGATTGGACCCTGGTGACTGGGCCCCTGTTGCCCTCTGCTGACCCACCCTGTTCTCTAGCCTCAGCTCCTGGCAAGAGCCAGCCCCTGGATGGGACCTTCTTGCGTGGCCTACCAACTGGAGGACCTGGCAGAGACACCTCACTGCCCTTTTCCCCATGCCAGGCAATCCTGGAGAAGTATCGAACCATCCACAGCACAGGCTTCCTGGCTTCCAAGTACACGGGTCCTTATTCTGGAGATCCCAAGCAAGCAATATCTGAGGGACCCTCCAGTCCTTGGACCCAGCTTACCCAGCCCCTTGGACCACCTTGCCAGGATGCAGTGCCAGCCCACTATACACTGCCTCCACCTCCACAGGCCTTACCTTGTCCTCCTTCTTGCCGTCACCCAGAGAAGCAGGGAAGCTATGGTTCCCTGTTCCCACTGCCACCTCTGGGAACACATAAGGGGGGTGCATACCAAGCTAGTGGGCTGGGCAGCCCCTACTTGAGGCAACAGGCACCCCAGACTCCCTACCTGCCCCCTGTTGGGATAGACACTTATTCCTTCTCCTCTGCATCCCTCCCAGCATCCTCACCAGGGCTCAAGCTGGAACCCCCTCTTGCTCCAAGGTGCCCAATGGACTTTGTCCCTCAAAGTTTGGGTTTTCCTTATGCCAGAGATGACCTCTCTCTCTACGGGGCATCCCCAGGGCTTGGGGGAACACCGCCTTCCCATTCCCAGAACAGTGTACAACCGGTGCCACAGCCCAGTGCCTTCCATCGAGCATGCCAGCCTCTGCCAGCCAGCCAGCCATGTTCTGAGCCTGTGAGACCTGCAGAGAAACCAGCACCAGAAGCTCAAGAGAAGGCATGGCTACCCAGCTGCAGGAAAGAACAGCTCCAACCCAGGCCCTCTGAGCGTCCTGGGGCACCTATTGTCATCCGAGACAGTCCAGATCCCCGCAGTTCACCGGCACTGCACCCCTGTGCCAAGGAGCGCCAGTCTCTTCCACAGAAAGGTGCCAGGCCTCCCAGCTCTCCACCAATGCCTGTGATTGACAATGTTTTTAGTCTGGCCCCCTACCGTGACTACCTGGATGTGCAGACTCCGGGGACTACAGCTGAGCAGGATTCTGCTCCAGCCACCAGTAAGAGCCAAGACAAAGACTGCAAGGGGACCCTGCCTGTTCAGGATGGGACCTCTACATCTCACTGCTCTGTTCGTGAGGAGGTGGCTCTGGACTTGAGTGTGAAGAAGTCTATTCCTGAGGCTCTCCCTGTCAAGGTCCCCAGTCCTGAGGTACATAAGTCCACTGAAGTAGTGGGTGGGCCAGGTATGGAAAACACAGTGTCAGGGCTGCCGGGCCTAAAACAAATGGTCACAAAAATATCTGAAGTGGCCACAGAAGCCACACCAAGGACAAACTTTCATAGTTCTGTGGCCTTCATGTTCCGGAAATTCAAGATACTCCGTCCCTCACCCTTACCTGCAGCTGGTGTCCCATCTCCACCTACGCCGGCTCCTGCTCCTGCACAGCCTGCACCCAACCCACCATCTGTGCCCATGGGACTGCAGATTCTCACTCAGCCTTTGCCAGTGGCATGCTTCAACCTAGCCCTGCCAAGCCCACCAGCCATAGCTGTGGCCTCCCCAGCCCCAGCCTCTGCTCCTGTTCCATCACCAGCTCCAGCCCCTGCTCCAGCCTCAGGCCCTGCTCCAGTCACTACTCAAGCTTCTACTGCAGCCCCGGCAGACTCCCTAGAACAGCACTTTACAGGGCTGCACACCTCCCTCTGTGATGCCATCTCAGGCTCTGTGGCCCATTCTCCACCAGAGAAACTGCGTGAGTGGCTTGAAACAACTGGGCCATGGGGCAAGGCTGCTTGGCAGGACTGCCAGGGTGTGCAGGGGCTACTGGGCAAGCTGCTGTCCCAGCTGCAGAGGTTTTTGTGCACACAGCAGTGCCCTTTCCCTCATGTAGTACGAGCTGGTGCCATCTTTGTGCCCATCCATCTGGTGAAGGAGCGTCTCTTTCCAAAGTTGCCACCCGCCTCTGTGGACCATGTACTGCAGGAGCACCGTGTAGAGCTACGGCCCACCACTCTGTCAGAGGAACGTGCACTTCGTGAACGTGCCCTACAAGGCTGCACCTCACGCATGCTGAAGCTGCTGGCGCTGCGCCAGCTGCCTGATATCTATCCTGACCTGCTGGGCTTGCAGTGGCATGACTGTGTACGCCGGCAGCTGGGTGAGCATGGGGCAGCCCTGTAGCCACTGGAGCTGTGTGAGCGAGTGACAGGTGTGTGTACTGCTTGTATGGACAATGGGTAAGGGTCTGAATGATTCTAGAAGCTTATACTGGGGCAGAGGGGTGGGACTCAGGGGCTTTCAGGCTGTCCTCGCCCTCTTGGTACCTTCTGGATGTCCCTCTTTAGTGTGTGTACTTTCTGTGTCTTGTGTAGGTGTCTGGGACTTTGGTTAGGCCATGTCCATCTGAAGTTTTCTCTTCTGATGTCTTCTGTCTGGGCACTAGCTGTAAATAACCCGCTGCATCTGTCTTCTGGCACCTGGACCTCCTGTTCTATGCTCATCCCAACCCATAGGCCTCAGCTTTGCAGCCTTACCACTTGTGGTGAAGCATCTTTGTTTACCTTCCATGCACAGGATCTGGCAGGACCCGTGCTCATGTAAGCACATACCTTGGACTGTACGTCTTCTCTGGTCTCCTGGCACTTACATATCCCTGTGTTGCCCTGAATTGGAGACTTGTTTGATGCACCAGTTACAACCCCATTTATATAACCCAGAGTATCTGCAAACTCAGGGTGCTCCTGTCTCCCTAGTACTGATTACAAATGCCACCATTGCTTGCTTAGCTGTGGAAACCCTCCCCCTTTTTAAATAATGTTCTAGAGGACAGACACATGGCCTGTAATGGTGTATGTTGTGGGATGGGGCGCTCAGATTTCTTAGGCCATGACAAGATGAGGGTTGAATGGCCTTTTCTGTGTCAGTCAACTCATTTCTAAGTCTTTCATGCCTGCTATCACACATTCCTGACACTCCGTCCCTTATCCAGCCATTTTCCTGTGCAATATATTCTACTTCCTTAACCAGCTGGGTGCTCTGCCATGGGCCTCACTGACCAACGATAGCTTGGGTCAAGGTGAAGAAGGCCTGAGGCAAAGTACTGCCACGGAATGGGGCCCCTTGCTGGCCCATACTCTTATTTCTTTCCCTGTCTGGGGCCAGGGACCAGGTCCTTTCTTGCAGGGTCTGCCTGCTTCTTAGAACTCTGATCCAGTTGAAGCTCAGCTGCTTGCCACTGGTTAGGTTTGATGAAGCCTTGTTCCACATTCCGTCCCTGAGCTATGGGTGCCCTAGAGCCATGGTTCTCATGACCCCGTGGGGGAGGTTGTCAGGGGTACCCTTAGAGCCATGGTTCTCATGACCCCGTGGGGGAGGTTGTCAGGGACTGCATACTCAGGTTTGCTCTCATTCAGTTTCTGTGCTGTCTGGGCAGCCTAAGGAGCCTTCCTCCTTCTGAGCTGTTCACAGTGGCCTGCCTGGTCATGGCTCCTGGCCTGGGGATTTTGTGGCAGAAAGATGATGGTTCTTACGGCATAGCCTTCTCTTTCCATGCTTCAATTTATTGAGCTGCTGAGATGCCAGCCTGTGTTTCCTCTCATTTTTGCTCCAAGCAGCCACTTCGAGCTGCATCCTCTTCAGGTGGAGCTCTAGTGTCCCTTGGGAAGGAGCTTGTCTTTTCAGGTGGCTCCCACTCGTCTGGTCAATGGGTACATGTGAAGAAGGACTGCCTGACTGCCTGTAATGGTTGGGACACTGGCTACTATCTGCTGTTCTGGGGCAAAGGTGACTTTGAGACTAGGAGGTGAGACCTTGAGCTTTGGATTTTGCAGTCTGACTATGGTTTTCTTTTGTAGGTGGCTTTGACACCGAGGCCAGAACTTTATCACCATCAGAACCCACAGTGACCAGAGATGAGCCAGAAAGCCAAGGCCTGGCTCCTAAGTCACCAGCCCCCAAGGTCAAGAAGCCAGGGAGGAAGCCACCAACACCTGACCCTGAGAAAACAGATACAACCACTGGCGAAGGGTCATCTGATCCCTTACCTAGCTCTGGCACCAGTACCAGCCCACCAGGTCCCACCCTGAGGGCACGCTTCCGCAGCCTGTTGGAAACCGCCTGGCTCAATGGTGTGGCACTGCCTACTTGGGGCCACAAGGCCTCGGGACCAGACCGGCCTCCGCCTCAGCCCCAGCTCCTGGGCAGTCAGAGCCATCACCTGTAGCATCCGTAGTTAGTGTTGTTGGGACAGTCAATCATCTGGGGACCTGTCCTGACATCCAACTGCCCAGGGCTAGGAGTGGATAGTAAGGCTGGGCCCACCTAACTGGACAGAGACTTCTGAACTTTGAACTTGAGGGTCTTTGTTAGAAGGGATTCCTTCCTTTGAGAAAACCCATGGGCATTGGAGCCAACCCTGCCTGGCCTCGAATCCCGGCTGCTGTGTTCCTTGTTGTGTGTCCCGGGCAAACATTTCACCTCTCATGAGCCCTTGTTCTCCATTTGTAGAATAAGACAACACAGCCTACCTCACAAGGGTTGTTGTGGGGATGATGTCTATTTTGATTTGGTCTGCTTCTTGTCTAGGACAGGCCTTTGACCTCAGTCAGGCTGTGGGGTGAGACTGAGGCTGGCAAAACCTTGTGACGTCTTCATGCGTTTTGGGACCTGGTTGCCCTAGAGTGATACATTGTACAGTGTGTATGGCTCACACACACTTCGCCCTAGTCCACTGCTGGTGCAGGGACCTGGCCTGGGGCTGGCCTGAAGACCCTAAGTCTGCTCTGGGTTATATCAGTGACCTGCCTGGGCTGCATCTCACACCCCAGTACAGTTGTACCAAGCAGCTACTGGAAACCAACAGACTGTGTCAGCTCAATGCTAGGTCTCTGAAGATCTGGACTGGGGACTTGGGGCCACCTCTGCACTGGGCTGAGCTTACCTGGTGGTTGGCAAGCTGTAGCTTCTGCCTTATTTAAGGGTTTTGATGAGACTGAGCCCTGGGGGCCAGCTATTAAAGCATTTGGGTTGTTTTCAGAACTGGGAACTAGCTTGTATTTAAGGGGTTTATAAATTTAATGTTGTACATCACCTTTCACCGATAGGCTGTCTCCTTTCCTCCTTCCCGGAATATACTAAAGGCTTCTAGTACTGTGTTGGGGATCACTCTAGTCCTATAGGCCCTGCTCCCACACCTACTGGCTAGCCACTCCAACCTGAGAAAGACCTTCCCATAACTATGAAGAGTCTCAGAGACTGGTGGTCCTGCAGCTACTGTTAACCATATCTGCGAGTCTGTCTCCTAGGACTGAAGAGGCCTAGATTCTGGAACTGCCACCCTTCCCTGTGTGCCCTATCAACTTTACCCTAGGCCCACCCTCAACAACCAGTCTCCCCCCACCCCCCATTTTCCTGCATATGGCTTTCTTCCACCTCAATGGACCAAGTCCACCAGGGCTTTGAGCATCTAGCCGCCTGGATAAGTCTGGCCTTGAGCACCTGGGATTTGAGGTGGCAGCTGCCATTCTCTCTGTGCAGGCCCAAGAGAGCCCACTGTGCATGAATGCCTTCTTTCGTCAGGAACACCAGGCAGAAGTGTTAATCATTGTTTGTGTCTAAAAATTGCAGCCATCTTCCTGCCCAGCTTCCTAGTTCTGAGCATATACATGTGTGCTTGAGTGGGGCTCAGGAGGTCCGAGGTTGGGCAGCCACATCTGGTGATGGCGTTTTTATTGGCTGAATCCTGAGGTGGATCAGCGCACCACTGGCCAGAGTACATGCATGGCTGTCTTCCTGGCGGACTATAGAGCTGCCAATATTAGATCATGGGGCTCTGCCTAACTTTAGTCTTAATCACCTCAAGCACACCAACTAAGCACAATAGCTAGATTAGATTCCCATCCTCTCACTTCACAATGGGAATTAAATTTCAACATGGGAACCCTCGGGAGGTCATGTTGAAACTACATCTAGATCCAGTACCTGGGGTCTTGGAAGTTGGTGGGAAAAGGGACCACGACACTGTCATTGCAGAACCACCAGGAGAGGGGTGTCAGTCTTCCTCTTCCTGCACCCCCTTGTGAGATGACAGTGGCCCTTTAGCATACCATATTTCTATCCAGAGCTAGAGAGACTTGAGTCCTGTACTTGAAACTAGTTTCCCAAGCTCCTGATTTTGAATCCATCCATCCTCCATGCCCTTTATGCCTGTTTACGCATCACTAGGTGCTGCCCCTGTATATATGCAGCCTAGGTTAGTCTCAGACTTTTGACTGTCCTGCCTCAGCCCCAGTGCTAAGAAAGGAAATAGGTTTAATCAAATTTCTAAGCTGACTCAGGAAGCAGGGATTCAAGAGTATACAGATGGAGAAACCCAAGGATGAAATTTCCTGCAGGGTCATGTGAAGTCAGTGGCTGTGTGAAGACACAAAGCCATCTCTAGCTTGTGGTGTGTCAGTGGGACCCTCTGCACCTACTCAGGTCCTGAAGGCCTATCCTAGACCTGCCTGAGCAAATCTGCCACAGGAGGCATGGTTAGACCCACACTCACATCACCTAGCTGGGTTAATGCCAGCAGGGGACTCAGGTCCTTGAGACTCCAGCACGGAAAACTTGGCATTAAAGCCCAAGATGAGAGGCTAAAGGCTCCAGCAGCCAGTTTTGTTGACAAGCAGGGTCTGCAAGGTGAGCAGAGGAAGTTTCCTCCAAGCTGTGGTCAGGAAAGAGGAAGTTAGGGTAGTGGTGAAGACTTTGTTCTTACTAACATGCATATATGCCTTCTTCCCTGGTTTGCTAAAGGGCTTGGGCTCTATCCCTGTCAGACCTCCCAACCCCCCAAAGCAGCTGGGAACATGGCCCGAGTGCCTCTTTCGTTCCCCCTGCTCGAAGTGGAGGGGTGCTCTAGCCCCACCTGTCACCTCAGCTGAGGCGCACTGTTGGGGAACTGTTGGGGACATCCAGCCAGCGAGTACTGTTTTTTTGCCAGCTGTTTTGCATGCTTTCTGGGTTTCCTCCCTGGTTGCCACCACTAGACACTGATAGTGCAGAGTATTAGGGTTCCCTTGCTTATTCAGCAGTTAGAACTATTGTCTCTCCTTCCTGGCTGACTATGCTGAGGTTGGCAGGCAGGTGGGGCCCCTTGTGTAGCTTGGACACATCCTTGGGCGCAGTTGTGATGACCACCATTAGGAGTTCAGTGTACATGAGCATCATGGACACTCACCTTGGCTCTTAGCCCTGCACGCGCTGTGTATACACATTGACTCTAGGTCTCTCATCTTCCTAAGTGTAGTCCCTATTTCATGGGTGTGTCGTGTATGGTGGCAGCAGGGCCTGACAGAATTCAATAGGACCTGGCTCCTTTTGTCCTGTTCACCTGTGCATACTGCAGGGAGCTTATGGGCTTGTCCTTATTATGTGAAGAAAACCACTGCCCACTCCTGGAGAGCTGGGAGCTAAGGGAATGTGACGCCCCAAACAGGGACTGGCTTCGTAACTATGAACACAGGAGTGTTTCCAAGATTTTATGCAGTGTGGGGATGGGGTGAGGCAGGAGCTTGAAGAAATTAGTTCCAGACTTGCCCTTTCTGATCTGGCATCCTGCAGCTTTACTCTCCAGGGTTGAGGTACTATCTAGAAGCCCCAAATGAGGTGAAGCAAGTTGAGGTGACCTAGGAACCATATGGGGTTTGCTTCTTGGTGAAATGGGGAGCAGCACCGAAGGCCACCTGTGGGTATAGAAAAGAGACAAGAGCCAGGAGTCAGTATCTTGAAACAAAAGGGAGCATGTGTCTGGGTAATCCTACCTCTTGGAGGCTTAGGCAGGTGGACCATTGCAAATTAGAGGCTAGCTTGGGCTATGCAGTGAGTTAAAGGCCAGCCTGGCCTACATGGTAAGAAAAAAGTAACTCAAATAAATGCTGGTTGGTACTGCCCTCTGCTATCTAACTGGCCTTAGGTAAAGGTGGAGGGCCGGCAGGAGTTGAGTTGGCGTCTCTGGGGGAATTGTCAAGGGCCTGGAGTGCTCATTGACAGTATCCTTATGTGGTAGGAGTTAAGACCCCTCTACACATCTCCATTCCCTGCCCCAGTTCTCCACTTGGGACCAAAGTTCTTTGTCAGTCTAGCCACATCCAGAGCTCAGTTGGCTTCTGAGAGGAGTCAGCCTGACCACCACTTGGCTTCTGCCCAAGGCAAGAT
Organism: Phyllotis vaccarum; assembly: GCA_033318265.1. Lineage (NCBI taxonomy): Eukaryota > Metazoa > Chordata > Mammalia > Rodentia > Cricetidae > Phyllotis > Phyllotis vaccarum. The sequence continues at coordinate 74,497,909 of JARWLC010000012.1, forward strand.
AGATTCCTGTTAAATGGACTGTACCATCCAGCACCTCTCCAGGCCAACCAAGGTGATTAGCCTCTGCTTGCCAGGCAGAATAAGGGTCATTCTTGTGTGGTGCAGACTCTGTTGTGGTGGGGCTTCAGCCCTCCAGTCTGAACTATGGAGGTGCAGACAGGGGTCACACAAATACAAGCCCCAGGAGGAAAGTCTGCCATTCTAGCTGGCTTGAGAAGAAAATTCAGGTTCAGGTGGATGGCATGCTACTGACCCTTTGTTTAAGGTCTCAAAGGCTCAGCCTGTTTCTTAGGAAGAAGCACTTGTCTTGCCAGACTCACCAGGACAAGAAGAGAAAGGATAAGCTGGTAGGTCAGCATGAGCCCATGCCTGGGGCCTCCTGAGGCTCTGGAGCTGGGAAAGCCTGGAGCAGAATGAAAAGGCTGACTGGGTTTTCCATCCTCAAAGCCCCCAGAGACTTCTAGGCCTGGTGACTGTTCCCAGGACACTTGGAACCAGTGTAGCCTGGGGCCTCACAGGAGGGCTAAGAGCAAACAAGACTGTGTGCAGCAGGGAACGTCAGGGTGGCAGAGACAGCAGAGGGCTGGAGGACATGAACAGAGGGAGAGGCACTGACCAAGGACTGGGATGAGCATCTCTAACTGGAGACCCTCAGTTTCCTTCAGGAAGCCCAGGGCTTGGTGCATGCAGTCTTGAATGATGGCTTGGGCTGGTGCAGCCCCAAAGAAGGCAGCTTGTACTTTGGCAGTCAGTGGCTCCTGCCTAGGAGGATCATTACAAGTTTCAGGGGGTTGGAGACATGCAGAAAGAGCCTCTTATCCAGCCCCAGGACCCATCCTCCAAACTGAAGACTCACTGGAATTCCTCTACCACCACTTGACCAAAGTTCTGCAGAAGCTGGAGAGCTGAGGTTAGCTGAGGTCAGAAGACAATGGAGTGTCACAGGGTTACACCGCCTAGGCCAGCCACACACCCTTTCTCCCTTCCTCCATCTCTTCACATTACCCATTTTGTTAGCTTTCCACGAAGCTCCTGAGACTCAGGACTAGTCTTGTTCCCCAAGGCCTTGGTGAAGGGGTGATCCAGGATCTGGAACCATGTCTCATAAAGCATCAGTTCTGCTTTCTCCCCTAAGGCAACGGGTGGGGTGGTGATAGCAGCCAGGACTCCAGTCTTCTGAGAGCTCTGGGGTAGGCCCACACCCTGGCCCACAGTAGCTTGCCCAAACCCACGGCTTCTTCCATCCAGTGGTCAGCACACTTGGTCTGAGAGCCCATCTTTGCTGCCTGCTTTTGTTAGACTAATGAGGTAAGATGGACTTGCATTTTTAAGTGGTTCTAAAATTCAGCAGTGGGAAATTGTATGGTATGCAAAGAATACAGTACACAGTTTCCACTATTGTATATGAAATTGTATTGGAACACAACCAGCTCACTTGCTATGACATACCACGGAGGCTGCCTTTGTTCTCCCTATAAGGGAGGAGCTAGGAGCCACAGAGGTCAATAAAAAGCCATTAACTCTCTGCCCTTTGTGGTAATCTGCCAGCCATTGAAAGGGTGATGGCCTGCCTACTCAGACTTGACAGCAGGACATCCTGCTAGATGCTGTGTTCTTTACAATCCCTGATCTCCTAGGAGGGGCTCCATAATGACTTGCAGAAATACATGACACAGTCCTACTTGAAGAGGAGTGGGTAGTGCCACTGTCTGTTAAGGAGATGGCGAGTCCTCTGAGGGTCACTGAAGGGGTGGGCACACATCTGTTGACAGTCAACTCTGAGAAAGATTGGACAGGGACCCAAACCAAGGCCCTGTCTCTGAGAGCTACAGAGCAGAGCTACCCAGATGGTAACTCAACCTGTTATTGCAGAGGGTGCATGGTCAGGACAGCCCTTAAGTGAGTCAGGACTTCTGTGGCAGTCCACCCCAGAATAGCCCCAGAGACTGAGAGACCTTGGATTTCTCCAATGTGGATCTATAAGCCTGGTCAACTCTTCCTCTTAGGGGCCTCCTGGGATAGGCTTCATGCCATTCTGACCTTGGTGATAGAGCTGCCCCCACTCTTTCCTCCTCTCAGGATATTAAGAATTAAAGTGAAGACAGTTGACTGGGCCATCTTGTATCTCTGAGCCCAGGTTTCCCACAGAGCTCTGGGCCCACTTTCTCCTTATGGGCTGGTACACAAGTTTTTCTGTTGAGAGTTCTGCCACTTTCCAGAGGGGGCAGTGAGACCTAGAGAGAGAGGTTGACCCAGAGTATACATGGGGCCCAAGATCACTCACCATTGGCCACCATACTGGATTTCTGGAGGGTGGGATCTGTTATGTGATGGGCCAAGTAAGTGGCCAGGCCTTGGAGCTGGGTAGGGATGGGGCTCTTGAACTTGTATTCCATGTAAACGCTCACCCATTCGTTCACATTGCTAGGAAAGGTTGGGAAAGTGCAATGTCACAGGCTCTTTGCCAGTACTTGCTTCTAGACGCAAGTGTGGAGCTCCTGTATGTTCCGACCTCCAAGAGCAGAGCTCTGTGAGGCAGACTCAAGCCAGCTTAGACAAAGTCCTTATTGGTGGTCTCCAGCCTACACTTGTACCTCTTGACTTTGGATTCGAGGTGGAGTTGCCCTAGTGTTATGCCTCCAAGAGAGCAGCTAAGTAGGCTGGGTAAAGCAGGGATGGGGTGGCTGGAGGACTGGACAGACTAAATGGGATACTCAGCCTACCTGAACAGGAGCAGCGGCTGGTTCTGAGGATTAGCCTTGTAGAATCTTGACACCTCATGGGTGACCTATAAGAAGTCCTGGAGGTCAGGTTGCCTAGCAGATGCCTGTCCTTAGGCCCAGATAAGGCAGGACCCGAGAGCCTTCTCTAGTGTGGTCTTCTGGGCAGGGATATCTGGCCCCTGTCTTCCCTCAGAGCTTTCTCCTTCTCAGCCAGCTTCCCCTCAGGGTAGGCTGGGTTCTTTCCATGCTTGCCTTTCCACAGATGCTAAGCTGGTGCTTTCATTGGACACCATTGCACCTACCACTAAAAACTGTAGAGGCCTGTTGACAAGGGAGGCAAGGAGAACATCCCAATCCCAGAAGCAGGGGAGGGGGGGACACCTCACCAGCTGGAGGATCTGCTTCTCCAACAGGATAAAAGGTTGAGAACCAGGCAGAAGCAGCTGGGGCTGGAAGGGCCTCATGAGTGTGAAGCTGATGCTGATGGTTTCTTGGGTAAGGTCTGTTATGTTGTACCCTGTAGAGCCACATACAGCAGTCTGGGAAGTTGGAACAGCCAGCTGTACCACCATGGCCTACTCAGGGCTTGGGCAGACTGAATTGGATCCCTCCAAGGAGCCAACACTGTCCATGGGCAGGTAAAGAGGCAGGGGAAGGCATTTCTCTAGCCTCACCATCAGAGGAGAGGCTGCTGTCAGCCAGGGACAAGTGCCCAAGCAACCACCGGGAGGCCTTCACTTTGCGGTACAGAGTCCAGAGTATTTCTAGGGCGGAGGGATCTGGTTGACCAAACATGAGTAAGGCTTTCACTTCTGTAGAATCAGGCCTGGAGAAAGGGACCAGTGGGGGGCAAGGTTAGGTCTAGCTGGTACAGAAGGCAGTGTGCTCAAAGAGAGAAACCTACTGAGCAGTTGTAGCTGCAAAGAACCTCCCTGCATGACTGAGGCGGTCACGTGACTGAAGCGGTCACATGACCCCTGCAGTGTTGGAGCTCCTTGGTGTAAACGGGGATAAAATCCCTTTCTTGGAGGGCTGTTGTGAAGCCTAAAAGAGGCAGGCAGGTGTGCACACAGCAGGTGCTTCGTTAAAGTAAGTTCCCTTGGACTCCTCAAGGAGCTGGTTCTCACAGGGACATTGGGAATCTTGTACAAGGAAAGACAGGGGTAAGGAGTTATTCAAAGAAGCCACAGCTGGCTAGGAGCTCTCAGGAGGTCTAGTGGACACAGAAAAAAGTCTCAGCTGCAGTTCAAGACGTAGGAGACTCTGGAGAGAGTGAGGCGACAGGCCTGAGGAATTTCTGAGAGCCTAAAGGAGAAGAACCGATTGCTCATGTCTTGGGGAGGCAGCTCCTTCGGGCAGCCCTCAGGGAGAGACCTGGAAAGAAATAGCCTCTGAATCTAAAATCTAAACACTTTGCCTTCCTGTGAGCTCCTGTGCCATCCCAGGGCTCAAACAGGCTCAGGGCAGGGAAGTCACAGAAGTGGACTTCAATTCATCAAAAGGGATCCCCCTCCCCCAAAAGAGGGTTTCTCTTTGTAACCCTGGTTGTTCTGGAATTTACTCTGTAGACCAGGCTGGACTCAAACTCACAGAGAGCTACCTGCCTCTACCTCCTGAGTGCTGGGATTAAAGGTGTGTGTCACCCTTGCATGGCAAAAGGAAATTTTTTGAAGCAGCTGCAATCATGGCCTGGGACCCCCCCCCACACACACACCTCCAACTCTGGAGGTAGTCCACTTTCCTAGCAGCCCAGAATGAGTTCCATCCAAACAAAGACTTACATTTATTTACATATCATTTACATGACCCTGTCCCCGGAATAAGTCTGATGTGCTCTTTGCCTGTCTTTTTACTGTGCTCAGACAATCCTGGTATCACTGTTCAAACCCAAGAGCTGGAATTAGGAAAGAAGTGGGAAGGCCAGGTAAGGTCTTGCAATGCAGCTGGTAACAGAAACAAATGTGGGCCTTTTACCCGCCCATCTGGGCCAAGGTGTTCCTAGACACCAGCAGGGTTGAGCAACCTGGGCTAGGGCTGCTAAAGGCATAGGACAGTTGAGAACCATACTCACCCAAACAGCAGGACACTGACATTCTTGAAGCTGGAGAAGGCCTCATGGTAGATCAGATGGAGCTGAGGCAGAGGCATGAGGGTGGGTCAGCCTACCCACCCCTGCCTTGTGTCCCTCCATATGCCCTGGCCTCTAAAGTGGCTCATCCCTAATCCTGGTCCAGCTGGGCCTTTCCCGAGCTGTTCCCCTCTGGTAGCCTGAGGCTTGTGATTACGCTGTGCTGAGATCCTAACTGGGATCCCTCTGTCTAAGGTCTGCACATGTGCAGGCTTTACCCCTGTAGTCAAGTCACCCTGGGCTCTACATCCCACCAGCCACCAGCCTGGCCCTGCCACTCACATCCTTCTTTACCATAAAATGCTTTGCCAACCCCACTACAACTTGGGTTCCCCCAAACAACGCTCCCTCTGCCCCAGTGCTTGGGAAGCCCTTCACTGTTTGCTGGAGCTATGTTCTCTTGATAAGGTTAAAATGCTCCCCACTGCCAGGGGTGGTGGTACAGGAGGAAACTGAGGCAGGTTCACTGTCAGCCTGGCTACACAGTGGGGGACCTGCTCAAACAAACAAATACAAGCAACAGACAGATGAAAACAAAAAATCCAGATAACCAAATACACATCATGGCTACCCTGTCTCAAAAAACAAAACCAAAAAATAAATAAATAAAACAAAAAAGAAGGCTGGGCATGTTGGCACACGATTTTAATCCCAGTACTTGGGAGGCAGAGGCAAATAGATTTCTGGGAGTGCCAGGCAAACCTGGTCTACATAGTGAATTCTAAACTAGCCATGCTGCACAGTGAGAGCTTGTCTTAAAACAACAAACAAGAAACCAAAACAAAAAAAAAAAAAAAAAGGAGAAAAAAAGATCCATTGCTGTGGTAGAAAATCACCCAGCCTGTGCAAGTCACATGACCCAGTCGTTTGCTGGCCTCCCATATTCCTTCCTTGGGACTGTAACACTCCTGCTGTTTCCTGAGTTGTATGGCAGGGAGAAACGGCAGGCAGTTTCTGTCTGGGAAACCTACTACGCTCCTGGTTCCGGAATTGAGGTGGGAATTGTGCTTCACTTTGCCAGGGTGTCAGGGTCCCTGGTCCTGGATGAGGCTATTGAAAAGCCAGCAGCTTCCCTGTGAGATCCTACTCTATTTCTGGTAGGTGAGGCCTCCCCCACTGTGAGATTTTCCCTCTGTAACGACTTCTAAAGTATTTCTGCCCAGCCTCTCCTCAGACTCCTCCCTGGAGCAGAGCATGGTACTCATTAGATTTTATTATTCTCTGTGTAGCTGCTCTTAGGAGCCAAGAGATGTATAGTGTTGTGGCTGTGTCTGGGATACTCAGAAGGGAAGCAGAGGAGGAAAGATTGTCTTCACACACACCCCTCCACCCACTGAGCAGGTGCCACACCTGGTAGCATATAAGCTTTTTCAACAGCTGAAGCTTCAGGACTACCAGGTTCCAGACAGTGGATGGGAAGCTTTTACTGTTGATCCTGAAGGTCACAGAATGGGTCACATAACTAGGTCCTGGAGTGAAGTAACTCAGGTCCTGCAAAGACACATCTTGGCCAGGGTGAGACAGGGTGGAGAACTGGGTGGCAACAGCATCCCCAGATAACTTTGTAAAGCCAGAGCCATGTGGGATAGAGGGAGGGTTGGGGAAATGTCGAAGGGAGAAGGTGGGCAGGTAGATTGGGCTGGTAGAAACCCATGACCCAGGGTAGCTGGGTCGTAGGGCCCTCAGGGATTTAAGGTTTGAGGTTTTAACGGAAGAGTCTGTAGTTGAGGGTGTAGTCACAGACACAGGTGGTTTAGGAGGGTCCCTGGATCCTGTGGTAACAGAGGAAACTGGGGCCAGGATTGAGGTTGGTGGGAAGAATGACACAGATGTAGGTGATGGGGATGAAGACAGGGGCAGTGCCGATGAAGAGGGTGGGGAGCAGGGGAAGGATGGGTATGAAGGTGATGCTGCTGGGGACCAGAGTGGTACAGACGCACCACTGGATACTGGGCCTGTGCTCAAAGCCATAGTGTTTTCAGATGACCCAGAGCCTACTGTAAAGGCTTGGGAGGTCAGGTCCAGTCCTGATCCCCCTGAAGATGCAGGCAGCAGGGACTCTGTAGCTTTCAATACGTTAGACAGCCATGGTAAGATAGGCAGTCCTAAGGACACAGATGGGGATGTCTCTGGCCTGGAGTGGCCAAGCCTCCATGCAATGGGACCGGAGGTGTTCCATAACAGGCATGGGTTTCTAGGAAATATGGAGAAGAGGGAAGCTTTGTTTGGATGCCATGCTGATTTAGGTGCAACAATTGTCTTCAGTGATGCAGAGGCAGGGACTGTCCTACACAACTTGGGGACCTTGCTGAACTTCTGCTCAGATCCACCTGTGAGAAAATGCTGTGGCAGCAACATAGCAATTGTTTCTAGGGTTCCAGAGGCCACGTTTTCCTCTACGATGTCAGCCGCAGAGGACACTGGCTGAGAGTCAACAGTCATGTGAGCTTCAGATGTAGTCAGGGCTAAGGAGATTGACCTAGGTATAATCCTTCCTGAGGGCCTGGAGCTTCCTAGGGGGCTAGGAATTGAGGGGGACTCCTGGCCCCCTGATGCCTCTGTAGAAAGGGTTCCTGCCCTCCTCTCCAGAGCCTCTGATTCCCTCTCAACTGAGTTGATGCCACCAACAGTTTCTGTCAGGATGTCCAGAAGAGTGCTGCTACTTGGCCAAGCAGATGTGCCAGGGGCTGAAGGAAATTTGTTAAGGTCTTCATCCGTAGAAATAAGGGTCAGGGTAGAAGCTGAGACTATCTGAAAGGCTGCAAAGCAAGACAGGCCTGGTTCTCCAGTGTCTGGTGGGCAGGATTGACCCCAACCTCTCAGATCTCACCTTGTCACATCTTGCTCACTTAGGTACCTAAGATCAACACCTGGGCCTAGTTAGGCCCAAACCACGAAGCTACTCACTCAAGTTATCTCCCCTTCCTGATTCTAGCCTGGATGACACCAGTGATGCCTTTACCTCCACCCAGGAATACACACTGTGAGGACAATGGGACATGTCCTAAGGATTTATCTGTCTCCTAACAACCTCCATGTCAAGGACCTTCCCAAGGAGAAGACTCTCAGGCCCAAGTGGTTACCAGGAGTTGAGAGTCTTGCCTACTCTATTCAAATCATATTTGAGGCCTAGAGTAGTTTGATGGCACTGAAAATCTGATCTGATTCTCCACTGTACATGAGACAGAGACCTGACCATATTCTCTGTATACAGGATTCTTCTCAGAGGCTTACTGTGTGGTGGGGCACATATGTGGGGAAGCTCTGAAGGCTCTGGGGTTAATACCAAACCTACCTACATGTGCATACAGCTTTAGCTCCAATTAGGTAATCCTTAGTGCTCTCAAGGAGCCTGAGGTCTCCAATCTTTTCCTAGCATCCTTCAGAAAAACATGCAGACAATGAAGGGATACTCTGAGGTGGGAGTCATGGGATTCACCACCCTTCCCTACCAAGTAAGCAGGTGATGGGGTGAGGGTACCCGGCTCACCTTCCCCTTCCCTACTCACTTACCAGCCAGGAGAATTCCAGCTGCAGGAAACCACTGCTTGTCCATGTTGCAGGCTCCTTTCAAGGCTTCCAAAGGATGCAGTGTAAGGTGACAGACACAGTGATGTCCTTTGAAAGTCCCCTTCAGGAAAGGACTCATCAGCTTGGGGTGAAACTCAGTGTAAAGCTCTTGCCTAAAATGCCAGATGCCCTGAGTTCCACCCTGTCACTCAGATGTCCATTTCTTCCAGTAGATGTCCAGGGTTAAATGTCCTTGTGGGCATGGAGGAAGCTCTAAATGAGTGAGGTCATGAGTGAATGTGTGCTGTTGGCATGGACCTGGCCATGTGAACATCTCAACCCCATGGGAAATGGCAAAACCTTCCCTAGGTGAGAATCCCCTATAGACTGCTTCTACCGGGATGTTTTAAGCCAGCAGTATATAATAACCCCGACTCCTTGTTTATTTATGTGTATTAACCCCACCTCCTGATTCAGCTGTAAGCAATGACCCCACCTCCCTGTTCAAATGTATATAATAAACATTCTGAGCTACTGGGGTATACTTTGGCTTCTCTATTAGCGTGCCCATAATCCCAGCTGTATTCCTCACCACCCCAGTCAGGTCAAGGAGCTGTGTTAGATGAGCAGTGTCCTCTCCTCTCACTAGGTGAGGCTGGAGCGCTAGTGGGTATTTTGGTGGTGGGGGATGTAATGACAGTGGTAGTCAGAGATGGATTATGAGGGTAGTGAGGTGTGCTTGTGTGTGTGTGTGTGTGTGTCTGTGTGAGTGTGTCTGTGTGTGTGTGTGTCTCTGTGTGTGTCTGTGTGTGTGTCTCTGTGTGTGTGTCTCTGTGTGTGTGTCTGTGTGTGTGTGTGTGTTTCTGTGTGTGTGGGTCTATGTGTCTTCTACCAAAAGCCCCTATCCCAGCTCTGTTTCAGTTTGCTCACTGATTCCATTCTGTCAGACAAGGAGGGGCTGGATTCTGGCAATCAGAAGAGACAGCCCCAGTGGTCCTTCCTAGAGTCCTGATTAGAGCCTTACATTAGGTCTGTGGAGGTGGCAGGGGCTTTGGGCAGAATGGTCCTTCTCAGATCCTTCCTTACTGCCCTTTGTTGGTCAGTTTGGTTTTTTTTGTCAACGTGATACAAGCTAGAGTCATTTAAGAAGGAATCTCAACTGAGAAAAATGCCTTCATAATATTATATATATATAATAATAATCTTCTTGATTAATGATTGATGTGGGCAGGTAGTCCCTGTGTATATTAGAAAGCAGGCTGAGCAAGCAGCCATGGAGAACACCAGTGCACAGCCTTCCGTCCTCCATGGCCTCTACTTCAGTTCCTGCCTCTATGTTCCCTCCCTGAGTTCAGCTTTCGCTTTGCCTGATGATGGAGTGTAATCTTTCTTCCCCAAGGTCCTTTGGGACATAGTCTTTATCACAGCAGTAGATAAGACACTGCCCCACTGCTGGAGACCGGCTCAGGGATAAACAGGGAGCAGGTTCAGGTCTCAGCCCTCTAACTCTTGCTGGGACAACTAGAGGCTTATGGCCTTTCCTCCTAAGGTCTCCTGGCCTTGGTTGGACCAAGACTGTCCCAGGGGTCAGTACTGTTCTTGGTCAGCAGAGGCTTTATGGGGAGAAAATAACCAGACCACTGAAGAGGGAATCCTCCATTAGCTACTGGGCCTGTGGAGTCCCAGCTAGGATCCCACCAACCTCCAGAGTCTTCTACTTGGACACTCCCCTCCCCACCTGAAGGTGTCTGTCTGTCTGTCTGTCTGTCTGTCTGTCTATTTCTCTGTTTTGCTCAGCTGACTGTTGAAGCAGGACTTTGCTGTGTTGCACAGAGGAGCTACCACCTCTTCTATTCCCTGACCTTTTCTGTTAAGTCTTGAGACATGGTCTCACTAACTGGCTCAGGTTGGCCTTGAAATCACTCTGTAGCCTAGACAGTTCTTGAATTTACAAGCTTCCTGCCTGCTTCAGCATCCATAGAAGCTGGGATTAGATCCCTTTATCAATAGGCACAGCTACTAGAAATATTTTCTAAGAGGGGAAGCCATCACCTATGACACAGTTCTACCCCAGGAGACAGATCCGAGATCCTACAGGCCCTTCCCACCCTGCCTGTTCTCCTGGCTTCTTCACCACCTGCTATCTGTATGCTGGGACTCTGCTTCAACCCAGGAGGCTGCTGCCTCTTCCCTGCCATCCTTGGAGAGCCGTTTCACTGCCCAGCTGAGAGGTGCTGTGGGAGAGATGGCTCCCAGGAACAGGAGACAGCTTCGGCTTTGACAGCACCCATCTGTGATCCTGGCTCTGCTAATACCCATTCTTCCCTAAACTGCACTTCTTCAGGCCCCTTACCTGTCCCTGGACATACTTCTCTGCCTTCATTCTACTTCCCTCATTTGTGTCTGGGGATGCCCGGGTCTTACCTGGTGTCCTTGGTGCTGCCAGGAAGCCTCTGCCCTTGAGGAGGAAGACAGAGCTTGGTGTGATCACCCTTTGCCCCACCTCTGTCAGGTGGGCAGACCTACTGCTTTCCGAACGGCCTCAAGCTGACAAAGGTCCTGTTTCTGATAGCTCTATAATAGAGTGAGGGTGTACTGCAGGACACTGGGTTCCCATCTGCCCTTCTGGTACCCTCCAGGCCAGACTAGGCTCAAGCTATCAAGCCGGAGAAGGTATTTATTAAAGCCACAGTGGGAAAAGCTGACTACAGAGTCAGGCGTGTGGTGTACATACACTTCAATCCTAGCACTTAGCAGTCAGAGTCAGGGGAATTATCACAAGTTTGAGGGAAGCCAGCTTGGTCTCCATATTGAGACCCTGTCTAAAATTGAAATAAGTAAGGAAATAAATGAAACCAAACCCATCTAGACCTGCAGGCTCAGAACCCAAGCTCTCAGGAGGCCAAGCAGGAAGATGGTAAGTTCAAGACCTGCCTAGACAACTTGCCAAGATCTTGTCTCATAAGTAAGTAAAAGAGAGGATGGGAGGGGGCATACTTTAGCAGTAGAGGTCTTTCTTGCCCACATTTACTTTGCAAAGACTCCGGGTTCAAGCCCCAGTAGGTAGGGAGTGAAATCAGGATTCAGCATGTATGGAAGACGAGAGCTAATCTATAGCCAGAATCATTTCTTAGTCTGTGACAAGTGTCTTGGCTCATGGTGAGCTAGGGGTAGGCAAGTTTAAGCCTGGTGGGGGTTGCTTTCTCTGCCTACTCTGGTTCCCAGCCAGATGCAATGCCATCTACACATGGAGCAAATTAAATAGAATCTGGCCTCACAGCAATGTCACAAAATGTCAACAAAAGAATTAGATTTGTAAGTGCTAGATTATACAAAGGTCTAGTCAAGGGTTCAATAACATTTTTCTTGTGGGACAGCTTTGACCCTCCAGTAAGGACTCTCTTGGCTCTCTAGCAGGGGTTCTCTTCTTAAAGCTCCATGGCCTTAATAGCTACGCCTTGGCCCTGTCACACTCTGGTTCCTAATACAGCCAAGTGCTGGGGAGACCTTACCCTAGTGACTAAGTCATGGATCCTCATAGGCTGTATCCTACCTGGTACCCTCGGCAGAAGATGCTGTACACTGTCTTGCTGTGTCTCTGGCTCAAAGACAGTGTACATACTCAGAGGTCTTGAGAGGTGTTAGTAGGGATGGTGAAACCTTCTGAGGTTGGGTTCCAAGCCAGGCAGACATTTGCCTAGACACACAGGCAGCTGGACCAGCTGATGTCAGGTTTTGCCTAAACATCTTTCAACAGGAACCTTTCTGGTTGCGTGAATGGAGGACCAAGCTGGGCTGCCTTCCAGGCACCCTCTTCCTGGCCCCCAGTCCACAGTCTGTTTGAGGAAAAGTAACCTGGATACTTTCACTACTCATGAGACCTTGGTCCCTGGATGTCATCTTAGTTATCAGAGAGAATATTAGGACAGCCCGAGGCTCAACCCAGCAAGGACAAGATTAGAGACTCCCCTGAAGGCCAGGAAAGAGTGGGGTTCCTAGCACCCTGCCTTGTCTCTGTTTCTTCCCAATTCTGAATTCCTCTTGTGGCACTAGAGGCCTCAGTACTGGGTCAATCCCAGGCCAGAGTCGGTCTGCCTTCTCTCACATTCCCTGTCCATGTTCTTGCTACAGAAAGAGAGACACGAGACCGTCTAATCATTTGTCCACCTACTGTGCTTCCAGCAGTCTAATCATTTGTCCACCTACTGTGCTTCCAGCAAGGAAGAACGGCAAGAATGAGACCCCACAGGTAAAGGAGTAAATTGGGTCACTGTGTGTGTGTATGTGTGCGTGCACACGTGTGTGCACGCGTGCGTGCAAACAAATGAGGGAAGCTACAATTTCAGGATTCCCCAATCTTTGATTCCCCGCTGATCATAAGGTTCAAGCCATGGATGTTTCTAGGGTCTGGGAAGGCTTTGGTTAACATCCTGCCATCTTCTTCTCATCTAGCTTTCTAGTTCACCATCCCATCTTCTTCTAAACTGGTTGTGTGAGCTAGAAGCATTCCATGAGCCCTGCCAGCAGCTAGGTCAGGTAGGCAGGATGCCTGGCTATCATCAGGATGCCCTAGCCCATCTTTAGCCCCATTGGATACTACTCCACTGAGAAATCATGATGTCCTGCTGATGCTCCAGCCCAAGACTTGCTCCTTACCTCTAAAGGTGCTTCTGCTTCCCTTTCCTGTTCTTTTCTTCCAGTCTGGCACCTGGCCCGCCGACTTCCCCTTACTGCCTGGGTGTGTGGATGTTATAAGAGAGTTAAATCATTAGAGCATGGTGCTGCCTTCTCAGCAGTTGGGTAGTGGAGACAGAAGCATCAGGAATTCAGTGACTTCCCTAACTACAAAGGGAATTCAACTGACCTGACAGCCTATCTCAAAATTAAAGTTTGTTTTTGTTGGGATAGTTTCTCATGTAGACCAGGCTGGTCTTGAACTCAGTACATTGCTGAGGATAGCCTTGCACTTCTCATGCCTTCCTCTCCCACGTTCTGGAGTTTCAGCTGTGAGATGCACACACAGGTCGCTTTATTTTGAATCAAGTTCTCCTTGAGTCACCCAAGCCATATCTGAACTTTCGGTTTCCCCTTCACCTCCCTGTGTGGTAGAGATCGCAAGCCAGGCTGGTTGTGCTTTTGAATTTTTGTTTTGAGACAGGGCTCTCAGACATTAGCCTCTGGACTTGCTATGTGCTGAGAATGATCTCAGCGCATAGCTTCTGCCTCAACTTTCAAGTACTAAGATTACAAGGCTTGTACCACCACCCATGGCTTTGATTTTAAGTTTTGGTTATGACCCCAAGGACTCTTTAATAATTTCCTTGTGTTCTGCTAAGTGCCGATATTCCTGAACAGGGTATATAGAAACTGCCTTTGCTAAACAGCATCAATGCCTCTTGGGCCTGCAGCTAACAAAAATCAAGAAGTGACCCAGGACCTGCATTTCATGCATATTCTTGCCTTTGTATCACTTGTTTGCTTGTGCATGTAAACTCACTAATAATTCAGTGATGTGTGTCTAAAGACTTGTGACTCCAAACACACTTCATCCTGAAGGCTAAAAGCAGAATAACAAGAGAAACTGAGGCATCTAAGCGTTGGCTTTTATAATGTCTTGCTCCTTCCTAAGGTGTGCCTAAAGCTGTCTAGTCATGGTCCTAAGCTTGCAGTTACCTTGGATTCCAAAACATTGAAGCTTGAAAGACATGTCACTATGATGAAATGACTCCAGAGCAGGATGGATTCTCTTCCTGTGTCTCTCTGCCTTTCTGTCCAGGAATTCTCCGTCTCCATCATGTTGGGATCAAAGGTGAACATCACCATACTCAGCGCTCTCTCTCTCTCTCTCTCTCTCTCTCTCTCTCTCTCTCTCTCTCTCTCTCTCTTTTGAGATCATGTCTAGGCTGGCCTTGAACTCCTGGCATTTGGCTTCAATCTCCTCTGAGTACCAGAGTTACTGTCATGGGCCACCATGCTAGGCAGCAGTGAGTAATCCTCTCATGGGAACCAAATTGCCCTCCTCACAGGATGACAGTGATAACTTCCTCCAGCTACCATAGAGAAGCAGGTCTGAGACAGTGATCCATCATATGACACATTGACCGGGATTCTTAATTATGTCCTTCCCACCCCTGCCACTGCGAGTGGTGACTTGGGCCCATAACTGAAGAAGCTGGGAGGCAGAGGCAAGAGGATGGTTATAGGTTCAAGGCCATCCTGGTATAAATAAGAAGTTCCAGGCTATTCAAGCACTGTATAACAAGAACTTGTTTCAACAGAACAAATAAACCTCAAATTTATATGTTAGCACCCAGAGACAGACCTGGAAGGCTGAAGATGTCACTCAGTATTATGCTTTCCCAGAATGCACAAGACTTGGGTTCCATCCCCACTGTAGCATAAACTGGGCATAGTGACATATGTTTATAATCTCAGCAGGAGGCAGGAGGATCAGAAGTCCAAGTCATCTTAAGAGACATAACAAGTTCAAGGTCAATCTGGGGTAAATTAGACTGTTAAAAAGTGGTTAGGGTCAGGCTTGTTTTTAGAACCCTTTATCCATATTTCCCAACATGGCCCCATTGATGTAAATCTTCTTTTCCCCCCTTACTCTCTTCTTTAATTGGCACCAGGGCATGTGCTGTGGTCTAGCCTGCTTAGAGCTGATGGAGTTGGCTCTTTGCTCTGAAACTCCAGTATCAGTTTTAGATGTATATGCTTCCCTAGACATTGAAAGACCATCATAATGGTGGTGGTGGTGATGGTAGTAGTGGCTGGGGCACATACCATTAGTCCCAGCACTAGGGGAGGCAGAGGCAGATCTCTGTGAGTTTGAGGCCAGCCTGGTCTACAGAGCTAGTTCTGGGACAGACAAGGCTACACAGAGAAACCCTGTCTCTAAAAACCAAACCAGCCTCACTAACCAACCAACCACATAAATAAGACGTTGCCACATTCTCAGAACTGGGAGTGTTAGAGCTACCCTTCTTCACTTCTTCCCCTGCCCCATCCCTCCACCCTTCTCCATCACCACCTCTTCCTTCCTTTAGACATCTTGCTATATAGACCTGGTCTGCATTTCTTCTGTCTCAGATTTCCAAGCGCCGTGATTACAGACATATACCACAAGCCTAGCAAAAAGGCACATTTTTATGTTTAAGTCTTTTAAAATTATCTATTTATGAGATAGGGTCTTACTATGTAGCCCAGGCTGGCCTTGAGCTCACAGAGATCCATTTGCTTTTACGTTCCAAATTCTAAGATCAAAGTTGTGCGTGAAGGTTTCCCAGCAAGCCTTCTTTTAAACCAGACACTTCTGATTTAAATATGCATCTTTTTGTTTGATACAGGAAAGCCAGGCTCCTATTGTGACATTTCTATACCAAATGGACTGTGTTTGCTCATGCAAAGCATCGTCCTGATTACTGTCTGATTTCCTATACGGCTCTACTCACCGGATGGTTTACTTTGGTCTTCCTTGGGGTCGGGCTTAAGGCTGGAAAAGTATATCCAGCCTGCAAACAGATGTGCCCTAGAAATATCAGTGGGTGAGTGAGTATATGTGGAAACGGCCTGGTGGGTCAGTTGTTCTTGTATGGAGCTCAGAGCCAATGGAGGCCAGGAAGCAATGGTTAGTGTTTAGAGAGGTCCCTGAAGAGGACCCTCACAGGACCGGCACCATGGGACAGGATGGGCTTCCGTACATCCTGCACTGTCTTTCCTTTCTTGTCTGTGACCCTCTCTTCATTCCTCTGCTTTTATCCCTCAGAAGGCGGCGAGAGCCTAGAATGGTGGTGCAGACCCAGTTTAAACCCAGTCTGGGTAAGCTTAGTGTAACCTTTTTTTCCAAACCTGAAAAAAAGGACCAAGGTTATAGCTCAGTAGTGGAGTATTGGCATGTTGCGGGTGCTTGGTTCAATCCCTAGTACCATCTCGCCACCTCACCTGAGGTGAAAGAAGATCAAGCTGCTAGAACCCACAGGCTCCCAGGCTCCTCTCTGGATGAATCCAAACCCAGAGAACATAAAAGCAGGCGCCAGCTGGAGGGGAGATTCTTAGAACAGGGTCCTAGAACTCACCATCAGATGGCAGTGGATGCTGAATGATGCATATTGAAGTCTGCGGAAGCAGGGACACTCACTTGCTGTGGACAGGGGTGAGGTACCACAGATGTGGCAGAGGCAAGGCTGGCTGACACAGCAGCTCTGGACCACAGGTTCTCCGAGTTAGCCTCTCCTGGACCAACTGCATTTGTACCACCTGGCACGTTAGAGATCCAGTATTTATCCCAACCTCAAACTCTGGAATGAGAGTCTGGGGTAAAGCCAGCCCTGCGCTTCCCCAGCCCTCTTAACATCTGGAAATTTGCGGTCTGGGTTGGGAACTTCTGATCAGTGTTGACCTCTACATTTCCAGACAAAGCCTTGTTTCTGTTTCTTCTAGAACCATTTTGGAATACATCAGCTGCAGTTTTCAATGTAAACCCTCACAAATACATCTTTATAGAGAATTTTACAGAATATAACTTGAGAAGTTTCTGCAGTTGATTGAAATTGTTCTGAACACACAGAACCATAAGGGCCATTATCAGAGAAGGATCTTGTCTTCACAGCCATTATCTGTGACATGAGTTGGTGGCCTTCCAAGGATAGCAAGAAAGAATGAAGCCTCGATTATAAATCGGAGACAGAACTCTTAGTTCCAGCTGGCCAGCATTCTCCTTGGGATCCCCAGACGTTCCAGATATTTCCTAAAGGTCAACTCCACATGAGACTCAAAAGTTGGTTGATTTTCCTTCATATGTGAGACAAACACACCTGACATGTAAATGATGAATATGCCTATAAAAAACTGTGCAGAAATAGCTCAAAAGAGGTACAGGACAATCAATTTCAAAACAGCCCAAAGTGCCTAAACTCTAAAATTCTCCATTGCTGCCTCATTAAAGACTTTTGGCCAAAATGCTTTTTTTTTTTTTAATTCTGTATGCATTGTGCATGATGTTAGATTATTTAAGGGCAACTTTAGAGAGGAATATGGTTTATTTATACTGCCTGATATATACTATATAATATTGGCTGATGATCTAGGCTCATCTTGGAGTAAATAACAACCAGGTGAATTGCTGCCATCTTGGAAACCACATGACATAGCTGTCCTCTTTACTAAGGTTAGAAAAAGGCATGTCATGTGACCACCACCATTTTGGTTAAGGTGACCACATGAATCAAAGCAGTAACCATAAAATGTCTAGATCTACCAAGCTCTCTGCTAATCATTGTATCCCCATTTTGTTAGACTAAGGAGACAACACCAGGTCTTCAAGATGGTTTGTTTTTATTTTCCCTATATTAAGGAGGCAATAGCACATCACCAAGATATTTTGAATTAGGATGGATTTTTTGTGTGTGTATGATGAGATTTGTTCTAAAAATGAAAAATAACAGGTGAGGACAAAATCACAAACAAGGTCTATGTAATATATGTTTTATGATTAAGTTCTATAAATTCCTAAAGTTACGATGGTCTATTCAAGCTAACAAAACCCTACTTAAAGAGGTATGTCTAATCACTTATGCCTTTGATAATTTTGTTAAGCTTTACCTATTTGATGGAACTAGTCTTTAAAATAAACTAGTACACTATAAAAGGACCAGGATAATAAGGTTTTCTGTTTCTCCCTGGACTATTTTTATGATTTAAAGTTTTTATTTGATATGAAAGAATGATTAATTCAAGGATTATAATTTTTAAGGCTCGAATTTAACAGGAATAAAATTATAAAATTCTAATCTTATAAGGTGCCACCTTGAGCTGAACAATGGTAGCACAATCTTTAATCCCAGCACTTGGGAGGCAGAACCAGGTGGATATCTGAGTTTTCAGACACCTTGGTCTGTAGAATGAGCTCCAGGACAGCCAGGGCTACACAAAGAAACCCTGTCTTGGAAAATAAAACAAAAAGCATAAAAGACACCAACTTGTAAACTGCTAGAGCTAATTGAGACATGCAAGTTAACAGTCAGTCACCTTATAAATGATGGAATTATTTAATGTTCAGAACTATGTAGTCATGCTAAGTACAAGTGTAATTCATTTTCAGAGACGGAGAGACCAATTTTTATTTCCCATAATATAGTATTCCATGTGTGTTGTGAAAATTAAGCAAGAAAATAAAGCAAGTAAAGCAAAAACAAGTTTAAAGTAAATCCAAAGTCTAAAGCTAAAAATTATTCAAAATCATGTATATTATAATTGGTTATAAAAATGAAATGCTCGAGTTAAATGGATTAAATTTACAATAAACCTGCACTGCAGAGAGTCCCTAGGCTCAAATAGTTTCACTGGATGGAGTACTATCCCACCAGAGCAGGTTTTGAATTAGCCACATTACAGGACAAAGATTCATGGGAAATAAGACCTACCAGACTGTTTCTGCCTCCAACTGTATATACTTCCCAGCTCTGCCTGTGTAGGTCTGACCAGCTCTGGACATTTTGGCCAAACCAGGAAAAACCTTCTATCTAAAGATGAATTACTCTTCATGTCTCACTTGACAGGGGGATGGATTCTTTTGCCAGTGAAGGATCTTAGAGTCCACACCCACATCCTAAATGTCTCAAATAACAGAGAGGCAAATAACAATCACTCTGTCCTCAATGTTTCCCAAATTGGCATATAAGGATGCTGTGCCCGGAAGAGCCTTTATGCAAACCTACCACCTGCCTGTTATGAGACATGCACGCTTGCTCAATTGGCCATGCCTTTTATGCAGTATGCCGAATGATGCCTCAACTTTCACCATCTTCCTCTATGACTCAGTTTCTTCACAGCGTCTGTTACTGCTAGTTATACTTTCAGTTGTTTCTGCTGGCTTCTCCACGTCTATTGGGGCAGTCCTCCAGGGTTAATTCACTGTAGTGCACCCACACCTGTGGCCGCAGAGCTATAGCATATGTAGCTGATGAAATGAGTGTATCCTGTGGAACTTCATTTGTCTATGGGTGACTCACTATCGCCAGCTTATTGGTTTCTTTGCCTAGCAGTGGGGCTCTGTAGAGGCTGAGGCAGCATGTTCTTCCCAGGTTCAGTAGCTACTGCTTCAATCTGAAATTTGCTATGCCTCCCAGCTATCTCCCAGGATACCTTGCCTCCAGAACACCACACTCAATTTCTTACCCAACATCTACAATATACGTATGGCAGGTATCCCAGACTTTTCCATGTTCAAAGCTCAGCCCTTGAGCTTTCTCCTCGATTTGCCCTCTGTGACCTTTCCCACCCCTATTAATGGAGAGTCTAGTTTTCCAGTTGATGGAAGGCTCTTTTATGACAAAGAGCACTGCTTTGTCATGTGGATATTTGCTGGCCAAAGCAGTGGCCTTAGTTAAGTGTAACATGTATACCCGAGGGCACGCAGGAATAAGTGAAGGCATAGGAAAGCAGGTCACCTAGTTTTAACTCCCGCAAGACTCTCAGCATGTGTCTCCCACAACAGGCCCTGTGGTTAGGAGCAACGCTGCGCATCTAAGAGTTGGAAAGCTTAGGCTGAGACACTGAAGTCAAAGTCAGGTCCAGTATGAAGCCTGGGCATCCTTTCTTCTAGGCCCCAGTTAATGGAATCTATGAGTAGGGTGACAGTGGGTCACATGGAAGGGGGAAGAAGAAAATGAAAAGACTGTGATGGGAAGAGGGTACACTGAGGCACGGTGCTTGGCTTCCATCTTGGACTTGACCCCCACCTTGTTATTCTTATTAGGCCTCAATTTTATGTCTGTAACCTTGAGCTGGGATGAGGGTCTCTTCAGCATCTTCTTCAGAATTTCTTTGTACCTGTCACTCCGACTCCCAAACCCAAAGCACAACCCAGTTCACTTGGAAAGGTTAGGCTGACTGGGGCAGCTTGGAGAGCGGGGTGTCTGCAATCTGAGGAAAACCCTTCTGGCCATGGGTTCTGTATAGTCTGCAGTCTGGTAAATGACTCAAGCTGATCTAGGAAGGGGAAGCATCCATACCCAGGGAAAAGTAGGAGAGGCAAGATCAAGGGCTTTGGAGCAGATGGGTAGTCAGTTGGTGGTCAAACATAGCATAATGGTGGTCAAACATAGCTGCTAGCCATTGCTGCCTTCTTTCAGCCCTGACCTGGTCTTGCATTTCTGCCTAATGGCCACCAGAGGGCGGGAAGAGACTGAGTTTCTGGCTAGCCTAGTTTTTCCTGGTTTCCTTTTTGTCCCTTGGCTAGGGATGACACAGGTGGGAAAGAGGGCAAATACCCAGCAGCTATCTCCCCCTCCCCCACTGAGGTCTGCTGCAGGGTCTGTGGCTCTGGGGGTATCGTCCTCCCAGCCATGGTGGGGATATGCTTCAAATTTAATAAAACTAGTCTGAGATATCAGAAGGATCCACCCACAGTCAATCTAGGAGGGTCAGAGAGTAGTGATTCACACCTTTAATCCTAGCACAGGGAATACCCCGGGAGTGGTGACCTACGCCTTTAATCCCAGCAGATCTGAGTTTGAGGTGACCTACACCCTTAATCCCAGCAAATCTTGAGTCTGAGTTCATCTTAGTTTACAGAAGGAGATCCAGGCTCCCAGACAGGCAGTGGTGGTGCCATGCCTTTAATCTTAACCTGGATGTGAAACAACTGGGTGAAGAGAGTATTTAAGGCAGGCATAGAAAGACAGAGCAGGCAGTAGAAGCCATAAGGAGAGAGGCTGAGGAAGCTGGAAGACAGCTGGGTGAGATCTGACTGTGGTGTTTCCTCTCTTTGATATCTCAGCCTTTCCCCGATATGTAGCTCTGAGTTTCCTTAATTCGTGTAACAAGTAACATAATTTATTCAACAAAATTGTCTCCTAAAAGTTCCACAACCTTCCCAATCGGTGCCATAAACTCTCTACCAGGTGTCCAATACTTGAACCTATATAAGACATTTCTGATTCAAACCACAGTCTATCTCTCTTATTAAAAAGACAAAACATGCCTTGTATATCTTTAATGTGTAAAGTGTTCATTTCCTAACTCAGTAGAACTGAGACCATAGAACTTAAAAATTCATTTCAATGTTTATTGTGATTCTCCTTGAATGATCTGAACCAAAGGGAAGCTGAGCTGGTTCTTGTGTGGGGCAGTGTGGCTTCACCTACTATAGACAGTAATATGTAAGTCACTCTCCACAGACGTAATTCCCAAAATTGATATCCTGTATGATGGCTACACTGAAGAGGAGTTGTCTCCTGAGACCAGCTTGAATTCAAAAGATGGTGGTAGGTACTGGCATTTCCCAGTCAGATCCAGTGAGAGGGTCCAGCAGCCCTCAGGTTCTGCTTGGGAGGCAAAAGAATATGGGAAGTCAATTTAAGAACTTCCAGATGGGCAGACACAATGATGAGACTCTATTACTCAGTCATTGTACCTAGTGGCTTTTCTTGTTTCTGAGACCAAATAACCAAGGAGAAATCTTTTGGTGGAGGAAAGGCTTATTTTGACTATTAGGACAAGGCGTCATTCTGGCGGGGAAACTGTCTCACTCAGGTGCTGAATGATCACGGTGCATCTGCTCATGAATATATGCAAGTGTTCATGATCGCTGGCTTGCTCTCCACACTACCAGTGGATTCTTAATAACTATTAGTTTACCTAGTCAGACAAACAGCTACAGGTACCACAAAGCCCATTAGAAAAGTTTTTACAATTCTTTTTCTCCAAATCACTCATAATAGCACCGTCAAGGAGTCAGGGTTCTCAAGACAAACAGAATCAATGGGATGGCTTCCTACTCTTGTGACTGTAGTTTATCACCTGCAGGCATGGCAAACCACCAATTTAACATTCCCTTATATCCCATTATTTAGGACAAAAATCATGACCCTCATTTGTCTTGCAGTCTTTCCTTTATTTCCTTCCTCAGGAGATGAGGATAGCTCAGCAGAAGCACAAATGTGATCCTTAATCATCGATCACACCAAGACTAGATATACAGACCAAGCTAATAACCCTTGACATATAGCAAGTATATATAACATGATCTGAGAGTTATTTTCTGTTCTAGATTTGCGTGGAGTGGACCAAGGGAACACCTCTCAAGAAGGTGGAAAAAGCTGTGTTTGTTGCAGTAAGATGGCCTTTCCTGTTTGTAACAGTGAAAGGTTACTTTCATGAGACTTCATTTTTATGGGCATCAGAACTCAATAATACAACTGCTCACACACTAGAGGTCTTAGAATGTTTATAGAATTAGGACACAAGTCATCCATTATGTGACACAGTGTGAGAGGAAATTATAAACCATGTCAGGTCCCATAGTGCATGTCAGGAGATTTTCTTCTCCCAAATGTTTCCCTGTTTAGGTAAAACCACATATAAAACCTGTCAGGCATATTGTGTAGGAAAAGTTCCTGTTTCTTCTGCGAGTGTCCTTTTGTCTTTCTGCTGGGGTCTCCGAAGGTTAACACAGTTGGAATGTGTCTCCTCAAATATTGATGTGGTGAAAGATTCTGATGTCGATTAAGGGAGCTTGAGGTGGTGGAATCTTTAAAGTATGAAGTTAGGATAGATAACTGGGCTTTAGAGGTACTCCTTCAAGGGATTCATCTCACAGTATCAGCTTGTCCTAATGTTTCTCTGTCACATTTCAAACTTTCTATAAGTGTCCCCTTATCTTTCTGCTGGGGACTTCTAAAGTTACACACTTGGAATATGTTTCCCCAAATATTAATTCTGTAGAAAGTTCTGAAGTGCACAGAGGGGCATGAAGGTTGTGAGTCCTTTAAAAGCAGGAAGTTAAGAGTAGCCGATTTAGACAAAGAGGCACTTTTTTTTTTCCCAAGAAATTCATCTTACAAAATCAGGTTGCCAAAGCGTTTCTCTGCTGAGTTTTAATGTAGCTTTGAGGAACGCCTTTTAGAGGACAGAGACATAGGTTTGCCTGATGATACTTGATAGCAATGGTGAGAAAAATGTGTATCTTCTTTACACAGTATCCAGTCTCAGATGTTTTGTGACAGCATCAACAGAATAATATATTTTTTACTCGTCTAATTCTCCAAATTTTATTAGTTTCTGATAAAACAGAAGTACCTGTGCAAACAGAACTCAGTATAATCTGAGCCTGAATGTTTTTTCTAAATTTCAGGTCTAGTCCTGGAAAACCCGAAGTCGTAAGTATTCTGGAATTATTTTCTTAGAACATTGTAGACAAGAATCACATGTCATGCTTGTCTGGTTCTCTGGCATTCTCACACAATTTTATTTAAAATCACAACTGATATTCTAGATGACACATCATGGTCATGAGTCTAGAGTTACCTCATTCTACTTTAGTTGCTTGGGATTGTATCATAAAATGTTGTGTGTGTGTGGGGGGGGGGGTGCGTGCGCATGTGTTTACCTTTCCAAACCAATTTCCAGTGCCAGTTTTCAATGAAAGGAACCAGAGTTCACACTTTTGCTAAATTAATTAGGTCAAAGCTCACCACAGTTATGTATGCTGAATTAATTTTTTAGCAAACAATGCCACAGAAGAGCCAAAGAGGACATGGAGGAAAGTAACCAAGGTGGGCAGCTAGGGAGTTCAAGAGCAAAATGTGCTCCCAGACATATGGGATAAACATATAACTTCTGCCTCTCACCCTATCAAGATATGTGTACACATTATGTAGACATTTCAGCTTTCTATCTAAAAGAAGACTTACCTCAAGAGAACCCAAACAGTACCTTGGCTGTTCTGGTGGCCAAAGGTCGAAGGCACCTTCTAGGCTTCAGGCTACAGATAATCACAACTGTGTATGAGATAGCGCGGGTGTATGGTTATAGTTGTATTTTTAAGCTTGTTATTGGAATACCAAGCCGCCATGAATGAGGCCCTGAGTCTGCTACTCAGCACTCCAGAAACTAAGGTGCTGGCACATAGATTTGTAGTCTTAGCTTTCCAGAAAGAGATTCAGGGTGACCAGAAACTTAGTGTCTTCAATCTCAGGCATTTCCTGAATATTCCAAGTTGGGACACAGACCCTGACTGAAAACAACAATTACCAACACCACAAAAAAGAAAAAGAAAAATCCCTCCTCCTTGGCATAGCTCTCTGTAGTAAATCAGAAAACATGATGGATGTGTGTCAAAATTGGGTTTCAGTTCAAGACGACTGATTCTAGAGAGACGTGGTGAAATACTTTAGCACAATAGAACCTGTTACTTTGAGTCCAAAACCCACACAGTCTAGAGCTCCAATCTGCTAAGAACTTTAGCCAACTCTTAAGTTATTTATTTATTGTGCATACAGTTTTCTGCTTGTATGTATGTCTGAACGCTAGAAGAGGGCACCAGATCTCATTAGAGTTGGTTGTGAACCACTATTGGTTTCTGGGAATTGAAGAAAGTTGTATGCGCACATGCAGTCCATTGACTCACCAGAGCACCTGATTCCTGGCCTGTCAGTTAAGATTGAGGGCATAAGTAGGGTTTGTAGATTGAGGGGGAACTATCTTTCTCTTAGCCATTTTGTGAAAAGTGTTTCAGAGTGACTTGCAATCAGACTCATGGTAAGGGCCTTCTCCTAGTGTGGTCATCTGATTATTAAAAATTTGCACCGAGAAGCCATGGAGAAAGGTGTGGTGGGATTCAGGTGTCAGCTGATAGGATCCGAGGATGCTTACCCAGGGTCCCCGGCCCCTGAGGGGGGCGTGGCCAACCCAATTGATAAGGGGCTGATGCGACCCTGAAAACCTGTTTGCCTGGTTCCTGGCGGCGGAAAGAGACCGGTTTGGAATCCATCGTCCACGTTCCAGACTCCAGTCCCTGTTCAGGCTCCGCTATAAGCTGTTACCTGTATCGTGAGTGTTGGTTTATATTTTAATAAATATCTATCCTGCACTGGTGCCTTCTAAGTAAAACTTCGCCTACAGAAAGGTAACACAGTGGTTTTTTAAAAAATCCCAAACCACTAAACATTTGAACTAAGCTGGTTTTTTCTTTATATTGCTTCTTCCGAAGAAAAGTCTTTCCTTCCTTCCTTCTTTATTTCCTTCCTTCCTTCTTTATTTCCTTCCTTCCTTCTTTCTTTTTCTTTTATTGTTTTGAGTCAGAGTTGGGAAAGTAGAACATCCATCCTGGTTTCAGTTTTCTTTTTGTGTTAGATAACTTGGTCTGCAATCCCCAGGTGACTATCACAGTGCCCGCAGACAGTAATAGGAGGTAGAGATGGTCCTCACCATCACTGTAACTTGGTGGCAATATTATATATTGTGCATGAACTGTGGAACATCATGTTTGTGAGGAACTAGAAAAAGCAACCATTGTCCACATCCTGCTTTCGTAATACACCATCTCTGAATCAGACTGTGGCCTCTGGGCTGATTTTTCTGGCCTATAGCAAACACCATGAGCTCTATTTTTATTGCTAGTGATTTTCTTTAGGGCTTGGCATTCATTTACTTTTGTAGATTTGTTAGGTTTAATGAGGCTCCTTAGGAAGTTTCAGTGTCATAGTTTCAAGAACAGAGAAGTGGGGAATTCACAAATTTCACTGTCCTCACATAGCTCCTAAAATAATGTGGATACTGGCCACCCTGTACACTCAGTCAGATGCTCTTCTGTGGTTACTGTCTCATCCTCATGGATGGAGATCTTACCTACACTGACCATGTTATATGTGCTTTAATGTCCACTGATGTCCTTGGTCTTCCAGAAGTGATATTCTCAATCAAATCAATGTGCTTGCAAATCAGTAATGAAATTAAATGTTTAAACACAGAACAATGGCCCATTTTTCTTTATTTTGTGTGACTCAGCTAACATGTTTTGTTGTGAATACATTCTAGTTTCTGCTGTACTGAAAAGACTGGGTTTCAGAAGTGCCCAGAATCCTGAACACGGAGACTTACCTCAAATAAAGATTGTGCATGGAGTAGAAAAACCTCAAAGCACTCATGACGGAACTGTGGAAAATTTGAAAAGTTTGAGTTTTAAAAATTAATCAATTTGAATGTGTTTTGCTTGCCATGCATGTTGGTATGTCTCATGTTGCTTAGTACCAGAGGCCAGAAGAGGGCATTGGATCCCCTGGAATTGGAGTTACACATGGTTGTGAACCACCATGTAGGTACTAGGAATCAAACCCTGGTCCTCTAGAAGAGCACTGCTCTTAACCACTGAGCCACCTCTCAGGTCCCTAGTGTGCTATTAGCACTAGCTGTAAATAAGACTGTGTCTCCTCTATAAAAAGAATGAAGATGTTTTGCAGTATTTTTTAATATGTGAAGCATTGCATTATTTCATGAGTAGAATGTCTTTTGTGCTTCTCAATGAATAATGTGACCCAAAGAAAAGCTGTTTGTTTTTGTGTGAGGTAGCATGGCTTTACCTACTACAGTCACCAAGTTATGAGTCACTCTTTCTCTCCACTGACTTTGAGATATTAATAATGATCTGGATGAAAACAATGGTGATGATAACTTGGAGAAAGAACAGCCTTCAAAGCAACACACTTGGTAGTGGTAGGTAATGGTGTTCCTGGTCACATCCAACTCTCCACTGACTTCCAGATGCTGATGATATAGACAAAGATGACACTGACGAAAATTCAGGTGAGGAGACCAGCCTTCAAAGTGACGATCTTGCTGATGCTAGGTCATTCCTGGTCCCATTCATCTCCTTACTGATTATCTTTCAGATGTGGACATTGTGGTTGAGGACAAAGACTTCGGTAGCAAGACTAACCTGCTTTGTGATAAACTTATGAGTGGTAGGTAATGGCATTCCTGGTCAGACCCAATAAAGAGTCTAGCAGCAGTCAGGTTGTTCCTTCTGCTGGAAGATGGGGGAAGAGAGGAAGTTCATTCAAGGGGCCCCCAAAAGCACAGGAGAAACAGCCTATTCCCGAATCATTGTGTTTCCATTGCTCTTCTCATTTCTATGATAAAATAAGTGACAAGAAACAGTTTAATGGAGGAAGGATTTGTTGTGGCTTATTGGTAAAATAGATCACTGCCTGTTGGAGAAAACATGGAAGCTGGCTGTGAAAGGTTAGCTGTAGGGACAGGGGGGACTAGCTGATGGAAAACATTCCGTTCACAATCTACAAAAGAAGTCAACAAAATTAACAAAGGTGGGAATGGTTCTTTCCAGTGACTCTTCATCCAAGGATGCTCCACCTCTAAAGATTCCAAACCCTTCCCACACAGCCAACTGGCTTCATACTACATGTTTAAAACATGCAAAGCTATGGGGAACATTTTACACCCAAACTAGAGCACCTAATATTCAGTGTATGGTCTTGTACGAATTAGCCACAACATGTCAGGCTGGGTTGTGGAATCTAGACAAAAAGGACCTACTTCCTCAGTTATTCCCTCTTTTTCATCTTTCTTCCCCAAAGACGTCTAAATACAAAGACATTTCTGTGCTTCTGCTTCTTATCATTTAGTCTCTCAAGCTGAAGCCCATTTTCTTTTGTGTTCTTGTCCTGCAGAGTTTTCAGTACTTTGAATTTTACTTATATTCCATGTGCCACTTTTTACTGAAACCACATACGGTATAGGGACTGGAGAGGAAAGGAACATATTTCACTTATGATACAGGGAATTGCAGAGGGAAGTTATATATATATCACATATGGTATAAGGAATTCAGAGAGAAGGAACATATGTCACATTGACAAAACTTATTTTATTATTGTTATTTATTATTTATTATTGTGCATGTTTAATGTCATAGAAACTGAACAACTCCGTAAAAACTATTTTGTAAAACTATCAGCCTTTCACACACAAAACCACTTATTCCTATCTCTTTATGTCCTTTGTGCCCTTTGTGAGGGCTGTGTTTGTAGCTCAGGAGATACAGTGCTTGCTTTGAAAAATGGGGCCTTTTCTATGAGTGGGCCAGGGGCTAAAACATAGTAGCACTCATATTAATATTGTACGATGGTGAATTTTCTGAGTGTATCAATAGTAGGTATTATAATAGAGAATTTGAATCTACTCAGTGTTTCTGAGTTCTCATTAAATCAGGATATACTAACCATTGTTAGGAATCTGCAACATTATGGAGAAAAATGATGACCTATATTAGAAATAGATTCCAAAGATGCACTCAGGTTAACTTAGGAAATATCTAAAAACTTTTCTTACTCTGTTTATCCCAAGTCCATGTGAAATTCAAACACTTTCATAACAAGCATGGCCATGTCCCAGAAGAACATTTGCTTGAGAGTTGTGTTATCTGGGGTTTTATGTGTCTCTGAACCTGTTGTGAGGTCTGTGGAAGCGTATTTGGCCAATAACTATCTTTCCTTAGCATTTACACCACGTGCCTTGTGCTCATTAAGCACTCAGGAATAACAATACAATATGTCTTGTTTAGTTATTTAACCCCCTGGGTGGAATCAAGGAGACACAGTCATGAATGGATCCAAGCTTGCAATCAATGCTCTTAGGTAAAAGGGCCAAGAAGAGAATCAGACATATAGTTCCAAATTCTGTAGCTCTAATCTCTCCAGCTGTGCTCACAATTAGGCTCTAAGATCACTAACCACCATACAAGAGATTCTGTAGTCTTTCCAAAGCCAATATGAATGTTTATGCTAAGGTAGAGTTTTAGGTACCATAGCTCAGGGTAGGTATTGTTACAGGAATCCTGATTTCATCCTGTGGGGGTGTGAAAAGCATATCGAAAGAACCAATCCTGATAAGGAAGGAGTATTGAGGCTCACCATTTGGGAAATCCACACCCTATAATGCCAGGTCACTCCTCACCCTGTCCTAAAGTCATTTAGGGGTGGAGAGATCTTTTATTGATATGTAAAGGCAGTGTAAGTGTCATCTAAAGTTATGAGACTGTGTGAGCTACACACCCTGGGACAGAAATAGGTAACTACTCAGAGTAGCACTCAGCACTCATGTAATGTCAAATGTTTCACTCTTGTGCAAACTCTCATGTGGAAATTTGTCATCAAACCAGTGTTGAGCAGAGACCAATCACCATTCTTACTCACCTTAGTATCAGTTTGCTGGTCTGATCCTGGACAGAAACTTCCTGTAGTGGATTCAGATGGTGCCATTGTAAAAGAAAGCCAGAAGGAGAAATCAGTAATTACTGTATCACCAGGAGGGATGAATACTTCAGTAAGATTACATCATGCACCCGGTGCTATGTTCCTTTTTCTAGAACAAAGTGTCCATGTCTGGTGAGATGGCTCCTTTAGTAAACATACATGTCTTTTATAACTGGTGACCTGAGATTAATTCTTGGAACTTCCAAAATCCTTTTTTAAATTATATCAATTATTTTGGTGTTTTCCTGATCCAAGAGATACTGTTTCTATAGTTAATTTGATTTTTAGAGTAGTCATAGATTATTTTATGTCATACATATGTTTTTGCAGCATTTTTAGTATGTGAAGTGTAGTCATCAGTGCAACTAAAACCCAGGATTTAAAAATGTGTTTTGACATCCATTTTAATTCTCATCGAATGATATGAATCAAAGGAAAGCTTTTGTGAAGCAGTGTGGCTTCCCCTACTAGAAGCAGTAATGTGTGTATAGGTCATTTTCTGTACTGACTTACTCCAGACAGTAATGATGGAGATGGATTTAGAAACTCAAAGGAAGATGTGGCCAGCATAATAAGCATGAACAGTTCTGAAAACGCTGGTGGGTGAGTCGTCCAACCCTGATCAGATTCGATGGGAACAGACCCAGGAGTGGAGAGGGTTCACCTCCTTTGGGGGTGACAGTGGTGGGAAAGTCAGTTCAATAGGCTTCAAGATGCAGAAACAATGCTGAACCTGCACCACTTAAGCAAAGTGTTGCGTTTAGGTGCTCATATGGAGTGGCCATTTCATGATACATATGGTGTTGTCACATATCAACACAGACTCAATTTCTCATTTAAAACTTTATTCATTATTATCCTTCAACAAAGGAAAATAGTGTATTCCAGGGAGAAAGTAATGCCTGTGTTATCTGCCCAAGATTTGAAAGTAGTTTGCTATTATCTAAACAGTCAAACCAAGTCAAGTTTGCTTTCCATTATCCTGGTCCTTTCTGCTTTTGTATTTATAAAAGTTTTAGTTATTCATTATATGTTGTAGTTTTTGGAAAGTCATATATAGAGAAAATATATTTTGATATTGGAGAAAAACATTGAACATGTATCACTGAATCAAAAATACCTGTGAAGCCTTAAAAATCATATTGTATGTCTGATGGTGTAGACACGGGGTGCAAAAGCAGTCTTTGTATAAGATCAGGCATCACCAAACCGTATGTCCTTTTTCCCATCCAAAGATAGCTCAGCTAGTAACATACTGTGAAGACTGGAGTTCAGCCCTAAAATTTCATGTCAATAAAGTGGGCGGCAGTTTATAAGACCAGACATCAGGAAATGAAGAATCTCCCTGAGTTTGACTTTTGTGAATGAACCCAGATCTCAAGGGTAGCAAGAGCAACTGTAGGGAAAGTGACCAAACCCCTGACTCCTCAGCATAGGGAACAAAAGGGTGTGGAGACAAAATGATGCGAGAAAAACTCGAGTACATTTCTGATGTTTCAATTTTTTAAATTGTGTGTGTGTGTGTGTGTGTGTGTGTGTGTGTGCGTGCACATCTGTGTAATGCCACATGTGTGCGGTGCTGTGGAAGTCAGAACTATGGGTGGATCCCTGGAGCTGAGATTACAGGTGGTGTCCTGTCTGTGGACTTTGATGTGCTTGCTGGTGGCTCTGCATTTGGAGATAATCTTTACTGGAACACTACTGCCTCCTCCTGCTGTGTCTGCCATCTCTGAAAGCTCCAGGCTTTGGTTGTGTTTAGTGGATCAGCATCTTGTGACTTGTGTCCAAAAAGGTTTGTTTGACACAATTCTCTCATGAGCACAAGCACAGACCTGGAAATGGGTCTTAGAAAGCAGGCCCATCAGTGAAAACCAAGCAGAGCTCCTTCTGGTCCTTCAGGACTCCGCATGCTCCTTCATGCTCCTCTCTAGCCTGCCAGTCCTGCACTTATGGTACCCAGGGCAAAGACAGAGTAAAGTGACCCTTGTCTGTGCTTACTGCAGCAGCTGCAGTGTCCTGGGGGGGGGGGGTGATCACAGAACTTACAACTGTCACCTCATTTCTTCACTCTCAAGAGACATGAAGGGTACCAATGAAGGGAGGTCGAGGATTGCCTGTCCATCTGGAAGCCCCAGACCTAGTGAGTGATGACGGATCTGAGCTTTTGGTCCAGTTTGGGCTGCTTTTCAAATACTCTTGCTTGAGTACTCTAGATGCAGGAGGTGGGCCTTGTGGTCCTCCCTACACCTATGGTCATTCATAGGACGATAAATCCTGCACACTTGGGCATCACCTCTCCTTGGAACTCTAGGGCCGTAGACTCACACAGTCCAGCCCTCACTTCTTACCCCCATCTTCTACTCTCATGTTGTCATTGTTTCCTGCCATCTCTGTTTGTCCCGAGGTCTGTGGATCTGCTGTGTGATCCTCTCAAGGGAGCTCTGAGCTCTTTCTTCTGTAGACACTAGTTTGTAAGCTAATATCCTTTCTTCCAGCTGTCCTCCCAGGAGCAGTAATGTCATAGCCTTTGCTCATCACAAGTGTGATGACCACATTCTCTCATTGTTCATGCATCGGGAGCCCACCTGCCTGGCCACATCCTCCAGACACACTTTCTCTGATTTCCTCTTACCCAGAGCTCTGCCCTCCTCCTGTTGCCTCAGGCCATTTTGGCACTGAGTCTTCTGCCTGGCAGTTCATGGAGGCTTTGGGATTTTACATCTTATACCTTGTTCATGACCTTGTGTCTCTGGTCTCATTGCCCACATGACCTGACCTAAACCTCTGTGGTGTTTCCCCAGCATCAGAACTGAGTGTTGTATTAATAGCTCTTCATTTATCTGCCATCTCTCTGCCAGAGAACCTTGACCCTTTTTCACGAATCATGGCCCTATTTGAGTTCCTCACAAAGCTGCTCACACAGACGTAAGCCCTAAGAACATCTTGAAAACACTTCTAGGAAGACAGTTGAGACTTAGTAGACCTTTGATTGGGGAGCAGATGTCAAGGTTGCTGGTGACCAGCTGTACAAGCAAGAGAACTGTCCCAAGGGCTCAGTGCCCTAAGATGTGCTGTTTCCAGCATGAGACAAGACACAGAAAAAGAATAAAACCAGCAGGAACTTTCCCAAACACAGTGGTAGCAGGGAAGAAGGCCCCTAGGGAGCTCCCCTGGATCCTACAGGGAACATCTAACATTGTGACAATAATTTGGCCAAAACCTCATCCCTGTCTCCTGACTAAACTCATTTTGTTTCCAGATCAAATTGAGCTGCAGACAGACCCTGTTGAACCTCATGAGGTGCATAGGAAGACAGCAAAGCCATCAAGAAATGACTGTTGAATAGGTGAATTAATAGAATTGAATCAAAGACCCTGATGTAAATTCACACACCCATGGACAAATGGTGCTGGTCTAACTGGATGTCAGCATATAGAAGAATTCAAATAGATCCTTATCTATCACCTTGAACAAAACTCAATCCAAGTGGGTCATGACCTCAACATAAAACCAGATACACTTGTTGTGGAATATTTGTACACCGCATGAAGGTATACTGTTGTGACTGATATAATAAAAAGTTGAACAACCAATAGCTTGGCAGGAGGTATAGGCAGGATTCCCAAGGAGAGAAAGGTAGAGGTAAGGAATCTAGGTGATTCCAAGGAGATGCCAAGGACACCGAGGAAACAAGAGGTGCAAGATGGTAGTAGAGGTAACACCATCTGATAGAATGTAGGCTAATATTAATGAATTAAGTTAAGTTAGGAGCTAGTTAGGAACAAGCCTAAGTGATACACTGAGCTTTCATAATTAATAAGAAGTCTCTTAGACTTTTTTTTTGTGAGCTGGTGACCCAAAGAAAAATCTTTCTACATATACTGACCTAACAGAAGAGAAAGTGAGGAGAGACATGTTGGTGCGGGAGACAACATCCTGAATGAAACACCAATATATAGTATAGACATTAAGAGTGACAATTAGTAAATGGGACCTCATGAAACTGAAAAGCTCCTGTAAGGCAAAGGAGACAGTCGGTGGGACAAAACAGCAGCTTACAGAGCGGTGAAAGAGCTTCACCAACTCCACATCTGACAGAGGCTAATACCAAATATACAAAGAACTCAGGCTAAACATCAACTAGCCAAATAATCCAATTAAAAGATGATACAGATCTAAACAGAGAAGTCTCAAATTCCAAAAAGAAGAATCACAAATGCCTGAGAAACACCTAAAACACTGCATCCTCAGCCAGCAGGAAAACGCAAATCAAAATGACTTTGAGATTCCACCTTGCACCTGTCAGGATGGCTAAGGTCAGAAACACAGATGACAGCCTATGCTGAAGAGCATGTGGAGCAGGGGGGACACTACTATACCTCTCTTGGGCACATACCCCAAGGACTCTTCATCATTCCACAGGACACTTATTCAACTATGTTCGTATAGTAATAGCCAAAAACCAGAAACAACCTAGATGTCCCTCAACTGAAGAATGTATAAAGAAAATGTGGTCCATTTACACAATGGAGTATTATTCTGCTGTTAAAAACAATGACATGAGGTGTGCTGCTTGGGGTATTCTGCGGCTGAGGCATCCTGATGGTCCCTCAGCTGGCAGAATCAGGGCTGGAGGGAGGATGGCCTCTCCTTGGGGTCACAGTGCCAATCTGGCCGATTCTATACTGTCACCGAGTCCCAGCAACACCCCAGGGGCCACACAGTCTATAAAGTTACTGCCAGGGTGCTGTCTCTGAAGGCCAGACTACTTGGCTGGCAGGTGATAGCTGGCCCACATCTTGCCAACCATGACACCTCCGTCTCTGCAGGGAGGCGACAGAGCAAAGACCTGAGATGCAGGTACTATAGTGAATTGGAGATTGAGTTTGGTTGTTTCATGAAGAAACCCAGAAGACGCCCAGGAGATAATTGTATGGAAGAGATACAGTGATTTTAAAGAAGCTGCACAAAGAATTATGGAAAATTCACAGGAACTTATTCTGACACTCAGAGCTGTTTCGTCCATTTGCTAAAGGGATAGTGTTTGGGCGATTTGCTGAAGCTGTTATTGAGGAGAGATGCCAGTGTGCTGAAGACCTGCTGCAGTTTTCTGCCAGCATCCCTGCCTTGTACCACAGCAAGCAGCTTGCAGACTTCTTCAAGGGCGGGGGGATAATTAGTGATGGCTCTATGTTAATCTGTCCTGCTGAGGTATACCCAGATTCCCTGCCTGACACCTTTCTCGAGTGTGGGACAGAAGGCTTCTCCACTGACAGTGACCTCCTGTCCCTTACTGTTGATGTGGACTCTCTTGCAGAGGTGGACAATGGAATGGCTTCTTGTCAAGGTTCTGCCAGTAAAACTTTTGGTCTGAGTCTGTCTTCAGATTCTCCGGCAACAGGGGCTGTTGCTTCTGACAATGAACAGAGCAAAGCAGAAGACAGAGAAAGACAGAGCCTCTTCCCCAGCAGCTTAAAGCCGAGGCTCAGCCGGAGAGATTACCTAGAGAAGGCAGGGGAGCTTCTCAAGCTGCCAGTGAAGGAGGAGGAGGAGGAGGAAGAAGAGGAAGAGGAGGAGGATGACGATGGCTATGGAGCTGCTTCTGACCTTTACAGGAAGGGCATTGATCTGCTCCCAGAAGTTGTGCAAGGAGAGTCAAGCCCGACGCGCAGGGAGGCTGGGAGGAGGACAGTGGAGTACCTCATGCGAGCAGAGAGTATCTCCAGGCTCCAGGCCACACCTCAGCTGGACTGGACTGCAGCCTCCAGGATCACTAAGTTCAAGGCCCCCTTGGAACCTAAGGAGCCCTGCTGAGGAGCTGAAGTCATTCAGAGTCCTTGGGGGTGATCGACAAGGTTTTACTTGTAATGGACACAAGGACAGAACAGACATTCATTTTAAAAGATCTAAGGAAAAGCAGTGAGTACAGCAGAAACAGGGGACCATCATCCTCCGCTGCGTGCCCAACATGGTGTGTCTGCACAAGTACATTATCTCGGAGGAATCGGTGTTTCTTGTGCTTCAGCATGTACAAGGTGGCAAACTCTGGTCATAGATCAGTACATTTCTAAACAGAGGTTCTCAAGAAAGCTTTGACATTAAGGAAATGAAGCAGTCTGTGCCTCATCACGTTTACCTGCAGTGCTAGTGCTACTCAGGACAGCAGCAGCTTCGAGTCCAGAGGGGAGGACATGGGGGGCATGTTGAAGTAGTTGTCACTGGGGACAAGTCTCACCCCAGGTTCCCAAGAAGATAGCAACCAGGGAGTCAATAGCCAGGACAGTTCTCCCAGGTGGAGGGATTCAGGCTCTAGTTCAGAGGAGGAGTGCACGGCTGACTACCTGAGGCTGTGTAATGAGTACACAGGAAAAGATTGACCTGGGGTCTCGGAATGAGTCTGTCGTGCAGCCTGAAGGGGGGAGTGCTGACACCCAGGCTGTTTTGCGTTTCCCAGCACCCCTTGCTGCCAACAGTGCCAGCCCCAACACCCAGCTCAAGTTCTTCCGTGGAGATGAGGACCTAGAAGACGCAGCTCGTTCCCAGCAGACATCCAGTTCTCTCACTATGCCAAAAAAACAGCCTTATGGAGTCTTTAGAATCGACAGTAAGGACAGCACACGTGGACTCCTGGGACTGGGTTTGGTGAGAAACTGCATGGTCTGAAACTGGAACCTTTGAAAGCGCTTGCGGATGGAGACACAGAAAGCAAGGGAGACACTGAAGCTCAGGACTCCATCAGCAGGGGCTCAGATGACTCCGTCCCAGTTATTTCATTTAGAGAAGTTGCTTTTGAGGATATCTGTGGTGCTGTGGAAGGAAGGGCCGACCTTCTCATAAACCTACTTGGTGAACTCCAGCCAACCACAGAGGCCTCAGCAACGGACCCACTAAGTTTTTACAGACCAGCGCAGGCAGGCTGGAAAGTAAACTGTTGGAAGCTCCGGATGTTTTATGCCTCAGGCTGAGTTCCGAATAGTGCCATGGCCTGGGAGAAGAAGGCCCAGAGGAACTGAGTGATCCCACTAGGTCCCTGCCCTGTGGTGTGACCCCAAAGCACCATGCTCAGGCAGATCTCGAGGTGTTACTCACAGCTGCTGTTGATCATGGTAGCTCAGGAGACCAGTTTCCGTTAC
The DNA here is from genome assembly GCA_033318265.1 of Phyllotis vaccarum. Taxonomy (NCBI): domain Eukaryota; kingdom Metazoa; phylum Chordata; class Mammalia; order Rodentia; family Cricetidae; genus Phyllotis; species Phyllotis vaccarum. The sequence goes on from JARWLC010000012.1 coordinate 74,534,456, forward strand.
CTAGCTCATATCCTGAGTCTGAAGAGCTGGGAGAAGTGCAGGCAGTGGTCACTGCACATGACACAGGAGAAAGCTTATCCCCCATTGCTAGTCCACGCTCAGGTCTAAGGGACACAGTGCACACACAGACACTACCACGGTGGAGGAAGTGTTCCTGTTCACAGAGCAGGCTAAAAAGGAACCAAGCTCTCTATTTCAGAGAGACTCTGAGACCAAGGAGCAAAGTGTGCGAGCAAACAAAGAAGATCCACCAGATTTTTGAGGACGTTGATAAGCAGTGAGCTCCAGGTTCTTCATCCCAGAGGGCTGTGTTCAGAGGTGGGCAGCTGAAATGGTGGTAGACCTTGACACCTTGCACACAGAGGGGATTGTGTGCCGTGATCTGAACCCAGACAATATCATTGAATGATGGAGGACACATTCAGCCTATGTATTTTAGCAGGTGGCGTGAGATTGAAGATTCCTGTGACAGAGATGCCATAGTGAGAATGTACTGTGCCCCGGGGGCTGGAGCAGTCACAGAAGAAACGGAAGCTTGTGATTGGTGGAGCCTGGGTGCTTCCTCTTTGAACTTCTCACTGGCAAGACACTGGTGGAGTGCCACCCATCGGAAATAAATATCCCCGCTACTTTGAACATGCCAGACTGTGCTTCTGAAGAGGCTCGTTCACTCATTCAACAGCTCTTGCAGTTCAACCCCCTGGAGCGTCTGGTGCTGGAGTGGCTGGAGCTGAGGACATCAAATCTCACCCATTTTTCACTCTGGTGGATTGGGCAGAACTGACAAGATGAGCATCATGTGGAACGTTCTTTACAAGACAGATCTCCAGGAGAGGCCAGGCTTCGGTCACTTTCCAGCTCAAGCGCTGGAGCCTTGGGACAAGACCTTAGAAGAAGTGATGGGGCAGGGGGCTGACAGACTCCCTTACACCTGCTGTCTAAACAAGAGACTGGTGAACCTTGCCAGCAGCTGCTCTGTCGTCACCTTCTCCAAGATGTGACGTATCTTGCAGACATGCATGAAATGAGAATATGGCCCTAGAAAACACCTCTGCTAGGAGGTTGTAAGTGTGGAAGAGAGAAGTTAGCATGAGTGAAGGACCTTTCAGTGGCAGCTAATAGTGCTTCTGTTAAATAAGACTGGTTTACGTGATTAAGCCAATACTTGATGAGTAACACACTAATTGTGCTCTGTGAACAGTGTGACCAGTGGGTGAACTGGGATGCCCAGTGCTGAGCAGGGCCAGGTTGTCTCTGAGGATAAACACTCTCACCAGCTTTGAACTTGCTGGTTGATGCTGCTAACTCTGAGGGGCTCCTGGGAACATGTCTGTCCTTCTGTTCCTCCCCTGCTCCATTTCCTGCATTGCTCACTCTCTTAGATTCTGCTTCTCTACTTCTGCTAAACTACATGCAATAAGAAAGGGAAAAACTATTCCCCAAACTGTCCATGTAATGAGACTGAGAAAACATGATGTAAAATAAATGTGGCTAAATCTTGAAAAAAGAAATGACATGAAATTTGCAGGCAAATAGAACTAGAAAAAAAAAATCCTGAATGAGGTAACCCAGACATAGAGAGACAAACATGGTATGTACTCACTTATAAATGGATATTAACTGTAATGAAAGAATGATCATGCTACAATCTACAGACCCAAAGAAGTTAAGTAACAAAGAGGGCTCGAGGGGAGATGCATGAATCTCCTTGGAAAGGGGAAATCGAATATATTTCATGAGTGGCATTGGGGCATGGGAGGATAGGAAGGCTGATGTTGTGAGGGGGATACTGGGAGAGACAAATTGGAATTGGGGGGCATTTGGGGTGTGAGGTAAAAACCTAGTGCAGCCAGGCGGTGGTGGTACACGCCTTTAATCTCAGCACTTGGAGGCAGAGGCAGGTGGGTCTCTATGAGTTCGAGGCCAGCCTGGTCTACAAAGTGGGTTTCAGGACAGACTCCAAAGTTACACAGAGAAACCCTGTCTAAAAAACAAAAAACCCAGTGCAATGGAAACTCCCTGGAATCGATAAGGGTGACCCTCATGAAGACCCCTGGTAATGGGGGTACAAACCCTAAACTGATCTTCTTTAACCATGCAAAGTTTCCAGTGTAAAGATTCGGACACCAACCCACACACAAAACCTTCGACCTACAATTTGTCCTGCTTGCTGTGCTGGGGTAATGGTGGCTCAGAACTTGTGGCAGTGGCCAACCAATGACTGATCCAACTTGAGACCCTCTCCAAGAGAGGGAGCCTGTACCTGACACTTACTGGAGGTCCAGAACCAGATGCTAGATAGAACCAAACAACTGGCAAAAAAAAAAAGTCAGTGAAATGATTCCTACTGATATTCTGCTCGACTCTTAGACCAGAGCCTAGCATTATCATCATCAGAGAGGCTCCGCCAAGCAACTGATGGGAGCAGAAGCAGAGATCCACAGCCAAACATTAAGCAGATCTCAGGGAATCATGCAGAAGAGGGAAGGGAAGTTTGTGGAAGTCAGAGGGGTCAAGACACCACAAGAGAATGGCCCATAGAATCAACTAACCAGGACTCATAGGTGTGGGGATATTTTCAAATATAATAAAAACAGCCGGAGACATCAGAGGACAGATCCACCACCTCTTCTAGTCTTTGTTTTTGTTTGTTTTCTCAAGACAGAGTTTCTGTGTAACAGTCCTGGCTGTCCTGGAACTTGCTTTGAAGACCAGGCTGGTTTTTAACTCAGAGATTCTCTTGCCTCTGCTTTCCAAGTGCTGGGACTAACAGTGTGAGCCATGGCTTCTTCTGCCTTCTCTGTCTTTCTATGCTTGCCTTAAATACTTTCTTGCTCAGTTAAGGCGTGGCCCCACCACTGCCTGCCTGGGAGCCTGGAACTCCTTCTGTAAACTAAGATGACCTCAAACTCAGATTGGATTAAGGTCGTAGGTCACCACTCTCAGGATATTCCCTGTGCTGGGATTAAAGGTGTGAGTTACCACTGTCTGATCCTCCTAGACTGACTGTGGGTAGATCCCTCTGATATCTCTAACTGTTTTTATTATATTTGAAAATATCCCCACACATAGGGGCTCACAGAGACTAGACTGATGCTCAGAAAGCTAGTATAGGTCTGACCTAGATTCTCTGCATATATGTTAGGGTTGTGTAGCTTGATGATGTAGTATGTGGATTCTGGCCCGGACTTTTGGGCCTAACCTCAAGGTTGGGACCCACTAACATACAGACTCGCAGAGACACACAGATGCTTACAATAGTTTTCAGCTGATCAGCCTAAGGCCCAGGCATATAACTTGCTAACTCTGTACTCTTAATCTAACCCATGACTCTTAACCTGTTCAGCCATGGGGCTCAGTACCCTTTCTCACAGCAGCATGGTTGTCCTCTGCTTCCTCCCGCTTCTCTCTGGTGTTCTGCTCTGTGCTTCCTGTTCTCAAGAGTTTTCTTAGTCTGGCAGCCCCGCCCACACTTCCTGCCTGCCTTTGGCCAATCAGCGCTTTTTATTAAACCAGTGGGTGGAATAATTATTTACAATGAAACAACACAATCTCCCACATGATGATCTTATGGGAGCCCTAAAAATCGAGGTGGAGGGTGTCTCTCACTCTTTTGCCTGCTTCTGGGACCCTTTTCCTCCTACTGGATTGCCTCATCCAGCCTTGATATGAGAGTGTGTGCTAACCTTATTGCATCTTGTTATGCTGTGTTTGGTTGGTATCCCTGAGAGGCATGCTCTTTTCTGAAGAGAAACGGAAGAGTGGATTTGGGGAGAGGGAAATGAGGATTGGGAGGAGAGAAGGGAGGGATTGTAGTTGGGATATAATATATGACAGAAGAATAAATAAGAAAACAATAATCTTTGTTTAAACATAATTGGGATACTAGAGAGATTCCTCAGTACCCACACAAGCTCACAAACATCCCTAAATCCAGTTTCAGGGGTTCTGACACCTTCACAACAATGTACATAAAATAAAGTTAAAATAAATTAGGAAAAAAAGAGTAAAGAAGTGATATTCCAAAAAGAAAGAATGAGTGATTAAGGTCATCACTCTGACCCTCCACCTGTCCCAATCTAAGGGGAAATTAACCTTTCCCTGCCTTGCCTCCCCACCCTCGGTCCCATTCCAATCCCATTCCCCTTTCCTTTCTTCCCATTTATACATCTTTTTTAAAAAATTTAATTGTTTTCCTGGGGGTGGATGCTAGAGTCATATGGTTCTGGTGTGTTTGTTAGTTTGAGGTAGGGTAAAGACATAGCACAGTCTGTTATTAACTTCAACTCTCTCCTGCCTCAGGCTCCTGGTTCACAGAACTCCACCAAGGCCCTTCAGTTACTTGTCTGTTTAAGGCACCCTTACTCCTATGGGCACCAGAGACCCAAGTGTGATCCAGCCACTCTCTGACCCATATCTTTCTGTGCTACTCCATACTGCCCAGCATGCAGGAATTTTACCAGACCTGCTGCTCCTTTTAAGCCCATAACAACCTACTCAATGCATCTTCCTCCTCTTGGATCAAGCAGCACCCTTGAGCCCTCAGCCCTTGGGCCACCTTGGGCAGAGGAATCTGGGTGTCGGAGGGACAGGGGTTCCAGGTCACAGGACAGCACAGACTTCAGTATCTATTAGCATATCAGACTTATAGTACAACCCATCTGTCCAGGCTTTTGACATGGCCAAGCAGAGATTCAAGTGTTCAAGATCCTGCCTAATCCAGCCCTGGCTGTGGCTTAGCCCACGCCAACTTGCATTTAAGGATAAAAAGTGGAAAGGGTATTATCCCCAGCCCACCTGGCTGGAGTCAATGAGGAGGCATGAAAAATGGGAGGTGGTGTGGACCACTTCACACAATGCCTAGGACTTGCCAGGGTCCCCAGGGTTACTGAGCTTCTGAATAGGGAAGACATGTCAGGGTAGGAAAGAGTGCCCCTTGCAGGATGTCACTGTGCCCTCTAATGGGCACTACAGCCTGTGGAAGCAGTCCTTGAGGTCTTGAACTCCTTAATTTGCAGTCCCCGGGATCAGCTTCCAGGCTAGCCTAGCCCAGAAAAAGGAAAACTTTGGCTACACCAATTTGGCAACACACCTGACCCTCTGCAGGAAGTGAGTGAGTCTTATGACTTAGTGGAGGGAGGGTACCCTAGTGCCCACAGGGACCCAAGAGCAAGCTGGTAACAGAAGCTAGGAGATGCTGGAGTACTTGTATTTCAACCTGGACGACCTGCAAGTACTTGACAGAGAAAAGACAGACAGGGAACAGGCCGGGCAGCACCTTAGCCTCCTTCTGACAACAATACAGAAGGACATGAGCATATGACAAACATGGGGACAGGAAGGCAGCCCTTGCTTCCATCATGTATGAGCTACGTTTGGCCACCAAGTAACTGTACTACACATCAGTATGGGGGAGTCATCCAGTCCACCCTAAAGCTCATGATCCTGCCTCTGTCACCTCTCCCTGCCAAGGTTTAAACTACCCCCTGCAAACTGAACATAAGTCCCCAAGCTGCAGATATGAATGGACTGTTTAAGGCTCACAGTCACAAGGGATACCACCGTACTGCAAAGCCCCAGGCTCCATTATGCAACCAGCCTGACTCACTCAGGAGATCAGAGGGAGGGCCTTGGGTCTGGGGGTGAGTAGGCAAAGGCAGAAGAATCCTGAGAAAGGAACAGCTGAGACCCTTGTTCCAACCTTTAGTCTACAGAGGACCCCAAAGAACATACTGGAGGAAGATACGAGGCAAAGCCTGTGCCAGCCAGGAAGTTTGTCTCCCAGGAAGAGATTTCACACAATTCTGACAACTTACTTACAAGACCACCTTGCAGAAGAGACTAGAGCAGAGACAAAGATGGGTCAATGATGGGTGGGACCACACCTTGATCCAGACTGTTTAGACATGTATACCTCTTAAACTCTTTTAAAACCAAACTTTAGGTCAGTACCCTAAAGATGGGCTTGGAGGAATCACCAAACCCCTTCAATTGTTTCTCTCAATGTGTCCACGCTGAATAATTCCCCTTTCTCTGCTTTTCATGATTACCCACAGCTTTAATTGGTGTATTGGACACCAGTGGCCAAGCTTATCTTGTTGGGGGTACCAAGGTCCAGTCTATTATTCTAAAAACTCTGCTAACATCAAGAACTCCTTTAAATGTCTGGAACAAGACACTGGAAAAGCTTACAGTAAGATATCTAAAGGAGACAGACCCAAAATGAAAGCAGAGAAGACAGACTTTCATCCTCCCCCCCCCCTTAGTTATCTTGTGGGGCTGGTGAGCTGATGTAAGAGCAGTTTCTCCATGACTGCTGCATAGTCGTGGCCAAGAAAGTTACACTTGTTTCAGACAGTCGAATGGAGTTCAGGCTGACCTTCAACTCTCTGACCATCCTCCCCTTTCTGGCACCCAGGAGCTGGGATCATGGGTGCCGCACACCAAATTGCTCTTCTAAGCAAGGTTAAATATTAGCACTTGAACAAATAGCATAGCTGTGCTTGGGGGACTCATTCCCATAATCCTCAGGGACAAAGCAAGGGTGATAATACAGCCATAAAGGTTATCTTGCCTGCCTGGCTTGTCTAGCCTGGCTATGATGGGGTTAGGGGAACATGCTCCCCACCTTGTCAGTTTCTTTCTAGCCCATCATCAGGCCCCCGGTCTCCCTTAGAGGTACTGCATGGGAACAAGAGGCAGGCAAGGGAGTGGTCAAGAGCCCAAGGGCCAGGAGCTCGGGTCATTCCCTCTTTCCAGTTTAAGCATCCCACCTATGCCCAAGGAATCCCAGCCTAATGTCCAACAGCCCCAAGGCCTCCACTGGGGAGAACCTTTATCCAGGGACCCAGAAAATCCATCAAATGACTTTGCCACCCCCTGTAGGATATAAAAGTAAGAACCTACTTGTCAAACAATAAATTCGTAGTTCTTGAAGATGTTCCAGGGGTTTCAGGCCATGAGGCCATAAATTGGCTTGGTACACCACCCTCCTGTTATACTAATACCACCAGAAAAGTAAACAGCAGCTTTGCTACTCATTAGGATTTATATTATCATATAGGGTTGGAGAAATGGCTTAAGGGTTAAGGTTAAAAGCACCTCTAGCTTTTCCAGAGACTAAGTGTGGTTCTCAGTAACCACATCCAGGGGATCTGAAGCTGTCTTCTGTCCTGTGAGGGCTACTGCATGTTGGTGGGGCACATACCCACACAGGCAAATGCACACCTACATAAATAAAATAGATAATACCTATTTTTAATTAAAATCAGTGTCAGGGTTTTCTAACATAAAAGACTATGACCGCTGTGTTAAGCACACAAGAGTACTCACAGAAGTTAAGTCAAATATAAAGTTATACTTGAAGGAGATATGGGAGCAGGTACGAGTAACATTCTATCCTTTTGGGGGTACTGGTTATACGATTACATAGGGGATTACAGATTATAAAGTTATGTTTTCACACTTATGTGAAACCTCCTGTATATGCACCATACTTTAATAGGGTCTTGTTTATTTTTGTTCATTTTTTTCTGTTTTGTGGATGTTTTATTTTTGAGTTTTTGGTTTTTTTTGGGGGGGGGGCTGTGTCTGTGTGTCTGTCTGTGTGTCTCTGTCATGCATGCTTCCGTGCAAGTATGAGAATACACCAGTGTCAAAGTGGGGGTCAGAGATCAACTTCTTTTGGCAGATGTTTCCGAGCTCCACTTTCTACCCCAGTCTTACTGCATAAGAGCTCACAGACTAGACTAAGGGACTGGTGAGCTCCGGGGATCCACCTGTCTCCATTCGCACACACCCTCAGTCTAGTGTTTTACATGGATGCTGGGTACCTGAACTTGGCTGGAGACAGACATTTTGCCGACTGAGACATTCTCCCATAACCTGAACTTAGGTTTCCCTATCTTTTCCTCTCTCTCTCTCTCTCTCTCTCTCTCTCTCTCTCTCTCTCTCTCTCTCTCTCTCTCTCTCTCTCTCTGATTGATTGTTGTTGGTGTGGGCATACTTGTGCCAACGCTCGTGTGCAGAGGTAGAGGACAATGTTTGTGGGTTGGTTCTCTCCTTCCACCTTTATACCAAAGTCACAGGATCGAACTTTGGGAGGACGGCTCCGGCTTCAACCTCTGATTCTCAGTCTCTCAAGTGTTACAGGTGCGTGCCCTCATGCTCTGGCCACTCAGTAAGATAAAAAATAAAAATAAAAAAAAAAAAAGCAAGCAAACAAACCCATTTTTCCATGTTCCATAGCTGTTTATAACTATTGCTCACAGAGAAAATTATGGAACCCATATGAATATCTGAATACTCCTGGCTCGTGGGGTCCTACCTCCAACTCAAATTAATGAAATTATTTCCACCCCTTTCTTCTTGCCTTGATAATCCTAGTGAAACGCGAGCAGGCTGGTTGTTCCTGGAAGGGGATCTGGAGGTACAGGAACGCTGCCAGTCGGTGTCACGTGATCGCCGGGTCAGCTGACCTGTGTCGAGCCGGAAGAAGTCCTGGATTTGGTCTCTCTGCACCATGGTGAGGGATTAGCGGAGATGCGAGGCTGGGTATCGGGTGGGAAGGGGGTTGGTGGCTGTAGGAGCGTAGGGAGAGAATGTTCGGTGGCACCCGCTGGGTACGGTGGTCGAGTCCGCAGGCGCAGCCACGCATTGCGGCATGAGGGCGAGCGCCTTCAACCCTGGATTCTCGCACACTCCCCAGGCCTCTGGAGGACCAGCTGAGCGTGCTTAGGACAGGTCCACGCAGTTAGGAAGCCTCTCCGCTTTCCAGAGCCAGGAAGTGGTTCGTGATTGGATTGAGCTTTCTGACTCCTGCATCCATTCATTCAGCAGATTTGTGTTGAGTGTCCAGCCAGCACAGGCATCTGGACTTCCGCTGCAAAAGGGGAGGGCAAGTCAGAAGCAGGAATTGTCCAACATAGTTCTCCAACCGCAGAGACTTTTCCTGAACCTTGGGTCCGCTCGGCCCGGTGAAGGGTAGTTTGTGTAATCCTCTTGGGAAGCAGTGGCAACGGAAGGGTGTCATCAGACGGGAACAGCGGAACAACATCCTCTGAAAGAGCTAGGCCCCATATCTCACCTCTCTAGAGCTCCGCAAAGAGCAAGCAAGACAAGGACAGATCAAATCCTGCTGGGACTTCGGGCAGCCGGCCCAAAGCACCTCATTTAAAGAGGGAATTATGGGAAGTAGAAACTGGTGCTCTGACTCAATGGCAGACATGCCCAAGGGTCTGACTTTGAGCCCCAGCAGTGCCAACAAGCCCCCCAAAAGGAAGGCTTGTTGTTTAAGTAGATCCCTGAATAGGATGGGAGGGTAGGGGGCAGGGTGAATGAGGGTTCAGCAAGGATGAAGGCTGGGATAACTAGTATCAGGCAAGCTGCTGTGGCTGGAGCATGATGGGCACTCATATGGAACTGCCACCAGCTGATGTTTGTTGAGCAGATAGAGTAAAAGTCAGAACAAGGTCAGGTATGGGCAGAGAGAGTACTCAAGACAGTCTGGAGAAAGGGGAAGAACAGGTGGCCTGAGACTGCTCATGGATTCCGGCCTGCAACCTCTTCCTGCAGCCTGATTTTCCACCTTACTCTCTTGCAGAGGTTCCGGTTCTGCGGTGATCTGGACTGTCCTGACTGGGTTCTGGCAGAGATCAGCACACTGGCCAAGATTGTTGAGTTCACTAATTGACTTAGGGTTGGGAGGAAGGAGGCATGGTGGTTGCTGTGGAGAGAGGAGATTAAGACTGGGAGCTTGGGGTGGAGGAAGAGGAGTCTCTTTGAGGATGGAGCCTCCATGCTACGGGTTTGGTTGCAGTCACATGGCTGCCCTCCTTCACCAGTCCCCTAGAAATGAAGGGTAAGGTGGGTCAGTCTGGCTGAAACAGGGCTATCCTTTCCAGTCTTCTGTGAAGCTGCGGCTGCTGTGTAGCCAGGTGCTAAAGGAGCTTCTGGGGCAGGGGATTGATGTGAGTATGGATCCAACACTCCACTGCCCGATAACCTTATGAGTCCCAAAGAAGTCTGTTCTGTAGCCTCCCTACCCCCTTAGACATCTTCCTTTCCTCTAGCCCCAGCACATTTCTTATCAAAGAATCTGGGCCAGGGGCAAGGGACTACTAATAGGGCTCTGGTACCCACTGAGGACTTCCTTTCTCCTTAGTATGAGAAGATCCTGAAGCTTACTGCTGATGCCAAGTTTGGTGAGTACCCCGGACCGGGAACCACAGCCTTCCTTGACATTCCTGCTTCGGGGGAGGACAGGAAGGGGAGAACCATATCGGCAGCCCTGACCCCAACCTCTGCCACCTCCTGCTGGTTTAGTAGCAGTTCCCAGGGCTCATGACACTTGAAGCCCAAAGCTGAAGATAACAGGGCCTGTCGGTGGTTGGGGCTACAGTGACATCCCCTGCCTCACCTGTGGGTCTCTAGAGTCTGGAGATGTGAAGGCCACCGTGGCGGTGCTGAGCTTCATCCTCTCAAATGCAGCCAAGCATAGTGTGGACAGCGATTCATTGTCCAGTGAGCTACAGCAGCTGGGGCTGCCCAGAGGTGCGCAGGGTGGACAGGCAGGTGGGAAACCTATGAGTGGGGGTTCCTGGAAAGTACACTGAGGTCTTGTTGACCCTAAGATGTACCAAGTCTTCTGTGGGCCCTGGATACTGAGACCTACCCCTTAAGCCCAATGGCAGTCTCCACCTGCCACCTCAACGGAGCTCTACCTCAGAGCTCTATCTACCTGCAGAGCATGCCACCAGCCTGTGCCGCTGTTATGAAGAGAAGCAGAGCCCCTTGCAGGAGCACCTTCGGGCCTGCAGCCTTCGAGGTGAGTATAAAAATGGTGGTGGGGGGGAGGAAGCTGTACTCTAAGAGGCAAACAGGAGCCAAATGCCATTGCTCCAGGGGAAGCCTTAACCAGTTACACACAGCAGTTGTAGAGTTTAGAACTGACCAAGGATCTTGTATCTATGGCCTGCGTTTCTTTTCTCTGAGGCCCCCAGTAGAAAATATTCAAGTTCCTGTCCTATAACAGGCCTGGGTTGAAAGGCCAGAGCTTTGTAGGCCACACAGGGTTGTGAAATGAGCCCCACTGCGGAGTGAGATGGAGGACTCACTGGCCTGCCTGACTACAGCTGCCTAACTTCTTGCCTGCAGTGAACAGGCTAGCCAACGTGGCCTGGCGAGTGGACTACACCCTGAGCTCCAGCCTGCTCCGTTCTGTGGAGGAGCCCATGGTGCGGCTGCAGATAGAGGTTGTGCCTACCCCAGGCGCCCCGGCCCAACCCGTTTCCATGTCTCTCTCAGCAGACAAGTTCCAGGTTCTCCTGGCAGGTGAGGCTGGATCAACAGTGGACCCTCCGGGGTCTGGCTGACTTAGAACTGGCTATAAAGGCCAGAATGGTCTTAGACTGGCTTCTCCTTACCATTCCCCATGCACCCCCCTGTCCCCTGCAGAACTGAAGCAGGCCCAGACCCTGATGACTGCTTTGGGCTAAGAAGAGTGTTTCCAGCCTCTGTGGAACTGTCCCGCCTACACTGAGTTACTCCCCTTTACACTTTCCTTCCCAGGGTGGCTGGCCCTGTTCTTGTGGGTCTCTGCTTTTTACATAGGGCTCCTGGGGCTCTTCCCCAGAATCCTCTTCTTTCCTTTGAAAGAAAGTACTTTGTCAACCATTTTTTTTCAGGAAAAAGAATAAACTCACGTACAGCAATGTGGATGAGATTTGTTTGCTTCTGTTGTTTTCTACAGAAATCCGGAGGCCAAGTTGGACTCCACCTTGGTATCTGGTTGAGGCTGATCCTAAACCTTTAATCTTCCTACCTCTATTTCTTGAGATTACAATCACGCACCACCCCACCTGATTTATGTGCTGTTGGGGATAAACCCAAGGCTTCATGCTTGTCAGGAAAGCTATTTACCAACTGAGCTATATCTCAGCCCAAGTAAGAGAGCACGGGGGACATTCTGACCTCCCTGCCCATCATTTATTTTTCTCAGCAATGGGACTAAGGACCAGAATGAAGAGTGTGTCTATAGGCAAGTTGGGGTGCTAGCTGTCTTTCAGTGCAGTCCTTGTCTTCAGGCTCACAGCAAGTGAGTGACTGATGCTGGTGCCTAGGGCGGAGAAAGGAAAGAGCTTTTCCTTCCTGTCATTGCTAGGATGAGAGGGCTAAGCCTGAACTCCTCCTTAGTGAGGGGCTGAGTGCTTAAAGCTGAGTATTCACATCCTCCGAACATCATGTCTGAAACCACCCCTCTGTATGTGCATCTAAAAGGGCCATGTGAGGGTGCTTACAAGCCAGGAAACCCCCTCACTAGAAACTGAAGCTGCCAGCACCTGGATGTTTGACCTCTGAGCTCCACAATTGAGAAATGTATCTATTCAGTCCTAAGCTAAGACCCATACTCACCCAAGACGGGAATAGGCTAGCCAGAGCTCCTTGTGAAAAGACTCACTGTGGGGTCAGGTCAGGGAGAGCCTGGAGCATCACACAGTATGAGGAAACTGTCAAAAGAAGCCATCTCGCTATTCAGAGAAAGGTCATTTTGAGCATCAGGAAAAGCTAAGGACTGAGATAGAATGTTTACCTCACCCCTGTAGTCCTAAAGTTCAGAAGTCTGACTCACGGATTACCAGCCTGGACTATAGAGTGAGACATGGGAGAAAACCCATGAAAATTCTCAGATGTGTCCATATCAACTTGTTCCCCAGGCAGCGCCCCGCCTATGTCATCACAGGGTTCTGGAGGCTTCTGCTGTTGCTCTTGGAACAGTACATTGGAATTTTGTTATTTATTTGTGCCTTTGACCAGCCTACGCTGTTTGGGTTGGTTTTGTTTTCATTTGAGACTGGGTCTGTGCATCCCAGGCCAGCCTAGAACTCATTATGTAGCCCACTTTGGCCTCCTGGAACTCACTAAATCCTCCTGGCTCAAACTCTAGAGGATTGGGATTACAGACATGAGCTGCCATGCAGTGTTGGCCTGAGTTTCTTAAGGATAGGAATTGTGTAGCCTGGTACATTTCTCCACTAGCTGTGTGTGTTGCTGGGAGGTGGGTAAGGACTAGTGTTTGCATTTGCTCCCTTTGACCTAAGGCTTCACTATAACTCTCGCTCACCTGGCACCGGCTATAAAGGCCAGGCTGGCCTCACATTAGTTTCTGCTTCTCATATCCCCAGATGCAATAGTTTTAAAGGTTTTGGATGCACCTGGAAGTAGTAGCAAACCCACATGACCTTGGTGCTCAGAACTGAATCAGGAATTTCAGGATTTTGAGATCGTCCATGGCTACATCCCAGGCCTCCAGTGTTGCCTGTGTACTGTCACTAATTAATTAAAAACCTGGGCCTGGAGAGAAAGCTGAGCAGTCATAGGACTGTCTCATCTGTAAGAGGACCTATGCTTGATTCCCAGCACCTACACAGCTCACAACCATCTATAACTCCATTTCCAGGGCATCCCATGTCTTCTGACCCCCAAAGGCATTGCACAAACATTGTGTACAAACATTCCTGTGGGTTCATACACATAGAAGAAATTTTAAGAAGAAAAACTTTTTTTTAACAATACATGAGACCATAATGACAAAGAAAACCAATGCCTTAAAGAAAGATCAATATAGTTTGTCACGATCAGACATAATTCTGCACCAAAATCTGAGTCTAAAAATGAGGAAAAAGCACCAGGCACAGTGGCACACACCTTTAATCCCAGTACTCAGTACCCAGCACTCAGGAGGCCAAATGCAGGCCAGCCTGGTCTACAGATCAAGTTCCAGGACAGCCAGGGTCATACAGAAACCTTGTCTTGAAAAACCAGAGGTGGGGTGGGGGGAGAGGAGGAAGAGAGAGAGAATTGGTAAAGGAGAGAAGAATCTTTGCATTAGAGTTACATCTCAGTGATAAGAGTACTTACCTGCCATATACAAGGCCCTAGGCATAAGTTCCAGAACTAGAAAAATAAACAAGGGCCAGGCGAAGTGGTACACATCTGTAACTGAAGCACAGGAGAAGCAAAGGCCTGGGCTACATCATAGTACCTTATTTTAAAAAATAATAGAGTCAGCTGGGTATGATTGCACACATCATTAATACAAGCACTCAGGAGGCCAAGACAGGAAAGTTTCTGTGAGTTCAAAGTCAACCTAGTCTACATAATGAGTTCAGGACAGCCAGTGCTATACAGAAAAACCCCATATTAAAAGAAAAAAAAAGTCATAGTGAATAAGGTGAAATTTTTTATACAGAAATTACAACAAGTTGATGAATAAGTACTGATAGAATACAGCCAGGCATTATAGTGCACACCCAGAATCCCAGCACTTGGGAAATAAAGGCAGAGTATTGGGGGTTGCCCAAGTCCAGTCTTGGCTACACACAGGAAGGAGGTCAACATTTGCTAGGGCTAAATAGATCCGAGGTGACGAGCTAGGCCCAATGGTTCAAACACAACATCCCAGCTGCTCCAGTGGCTGAAGCAGGGGGATTTTGGAAAGGTTCACGGGGCCTTCTGAGGGAATTCGATGTGAAGCTCACAAGTAGCATTTGCCCAGAATGGCTTAAGGCTATCAGCCCTAAAAAGAAAAAATTCATTTCCAACCTAACATCTCTGCAGCCTTTTAGCCAATGTAGGCAAACGGTCTTTCCAGCCCAGCAGTTCCCAAATTACTGACATGGAGACTTAATATTACTTGTAAATGCTCGGTCGATAGCTCAGACTTGTTACTAGCTAACTCCTAGCCTTTAACCCCTATTTCTTAATTTACTCTATGCCATCTGGCTCTTGGGCTTGTTACCTGTTTCCTCTGTGTCTGCTGGCATCTCCCTCAGCTCTGCCCTTCTTCATCCCAGCATCCCTACTTTGGTTCTGCCTATACTTCCTACCTGGCTACTGGCCAGTCAGCCAATTTGAGTGATAAACTTTTACAGTGTACAAAAGGGTTATTTTACAGCCACCACGCAAGTAGCCCACATCTCTAATCTCAGCACCGAAAAGGCAGAGGCAGAAGGATGGCCATGAATTTGAGGTTAGCCTGGGCTACTTAGTGAGTTCAGGCTAGCCTTACACAACTTATTAAAACTGTTGTTTTAAATCAATTTTTGTTTTCTATTTTTGTTTTTTACTATATAGACCAGGCTGCAGTGCTTGCAGTTAAAGGCACATGCCACCATGGCTGGCAAATCATTTTTTTAAAAAAAAAAAAGCTGACATAGTTCAGGGTTAGAGAGGTTGCCTGCATTTATGAGGTTCAGTCCTTTACATAAGTAAACAAAAATAGTTGCTTATGACAAATCAAGAGTTCATAAATTTTTGGGTGTTGATGAGGGGGGGGGGTCCTTGAAGTGGCTCAGTGGGTTACCTGCCAACCTGAGTTCAATCCCTGAAGCCTACATGAAGAAAAGAATGGACTCCAGAAATCTGTTCCCTGACCTTCACAGATACACTCAACCACACATGTGAGTCTCCACCCCCACACAGTAAAAAAGCAACTTTAAAACGTTAAACTGGGAAACTGAGCGGTGGTGGTGTAAATTTTTAATCCCAGCACTTGAGAGGCAAAGGCAGGTGGATCCTTATGAGTTTGAGGCCAACCTGATCCACAGAGCAATTTCTAGGACACCAGGGCTACACGATCAAGCCTGTCTTGGAAAAGAGAAACAAACAAAAAAACTTATGCTGAGTGTGATAATCAGCACCATTAATCCCAGCACTCCTGAAGCGGAGGCAGGGGAGTCTCTGTGAGTTCAAAGCCAGATTGGGCTACATAGCCGGTTCTAGGAAAGGGTACATAGTAAGGCCCTGTCTTAAAAATAAAATTTTTAAAATGTTGATGTGAAAGTGGATATTTGCATGGTGCTGAAGAGACAATCCGTCATGTGCCCAGATGCCCCCAGTTGCATAAAAAGAGTGGCTTTTCTACACCAGCAAATAGTTTGGCTTCCAAGAGGAATGAGCTAGTGGGTAGAACCGAATGGGCAAATTTGGGAGTAGAAGGTAAAAAATACTCCCTAAATTGTGAAAAGAGCAGTTAATTCAGAAGGTTCAGAGGTAAAGGGACTTTACTCAGAAACCCATGTAAATAGCAGAATGTAGCATGCCTTTATAATCTCTTTAAAAGGTAGGTGAACACAGAACTGCCCCAGAAGCTCTGGGGACGGCCTGGCTGGGGTACAGAAAGGCAGCATAAAAGAGAGAGAACTGAGCCCTGCATGCTGCCCTCTGACCTCCACATATGCACTGTGGTCCATCATATACACATCACAACAATATAATAAAAACAATACAATGAGAGCCATCCGTGGACGTTTTCTTGGACAACAGTGCTAAGTACAGATCCCAGGCTGATTACTCATCCTGGGCAACTGAAACTTTCTTCCAACTACCAGCTTCCTCTCCCCGCCTTCTACAGCCATTCTACTCACTCCATTTGCTTGGCTGATTAATTCAGATGACCCACGTAAATGGAATCTCAGTGTTCGTCCTTCTGTGACTCATCTACCACTTAGCATAATGTCCTCAAAATTATCTAGGCTGCTGCCTGTGGCATGCAGTGGATAATATTCCACTCTGCTTATATATCACACACATGCTGTGCTTCTTAAGATTTATCTTCATAATCTCTCTGTGTGTGATCCATAGTTCATGTTCTCAGACGTGAGTACAACTGCCTGATGAGTCCAGGGGTTTTAGATTTCCTTGGACCTACAATTGAGAGCTGCCTGATGTGGGTGCTGAGATCCCAATTTGGTCAAGGTTAAGTATATATGCCACATGTTTATGTATCCACATAGATATTGATGTGGTTTCCTCTCTGTGGCTGCTATATGTGTATGCTTTCATGGGTATTCTCTCCTGAGTGTGGAGAGTAGTTGTATAATTATATGTGTTTGTCACACTCAGCCAGTTGTGGTAGTATACACCTTTAATCTCAACAGAGGCAGGTGGATCTCTCTGAGTTTGAGGCCAGCCTGATTTACACAGCAAGTTTAAGGTCAGCTAAGGCTATATAGTGAGACCCTGTCACTAAAACAAAATGCAAACACCCCCTTCCCATACTTCAGGGCCGGAGAGATGGTTTAGCAGATAAGAGCACTTACTGCTCTTTTAGAGGACCCAATTTTGGTTCCCAGCACCCTATGGTGGAACACCGTCTATCTATAATTCTAGTTCTGGGGATCTGGTCCTTCTGGCCTAGGAGTGCACATGGAGCACATACATACGTATAGGCAAACACTTATATACTTAAAAACAATCAATCTTTTTTAAAAGCCATACTCAAGCCAGGCATAGTGGGTGTCATGGTCACTTTCCTATTGCTGTGACAGAACACCAGGACCAAGGCAACTTGCAGAAGAGTTTATGGAGTTTACAGTCTCAGAGGGTGAGGCCATGACTGTGGAGCATAGCATCTGGGAGGCAGGCACAGCGCTGGAGGGTAACTAAGGACCTACATGTTAAAGCATAAGCAGGAGAGAGAGAGAGAGAGAGAGAGAGAGAGAGAGAGAGAGAGAGAGAGAGAGAGAGAGAGAGAGAGAGAGAGAGAGAGAGAGAGAGAGAGAGAGCGCGCACTAACTGGTGTGGGCTTTTGAAATCTCAAGACCACACTTCCTAATTCTTCCCTAATTCTTCCCAAACAGTTCCTCCAAGTGGGAAGCAAGTATATAAGCCTATGAGGGGCAGTTTCATCCAAACCACCACAGTGGCCCACACCTATAACCTGAGTTCTTCCTGGGGAAGCAGAGGAAGAGGGATTAGAGTCAACTGGTGACCGGTGAGTTTCAGGCCAATCAGGAATACATAGCAATACCCTTTCTTTAATTTTCCTCACCTTAAAGAAAAAAACCGAGAAATAAATAAACGGAAGGTCAATTCACGGCTGTTTGTCAGCACCTGGTAAATGCAAAGCACCCCGCAGAGGCCTGCTTTCTCTTTTATACTTTTTAATCCATCTACTTCCACCTTCCACCTTCCAAGACTTTGAGGCTCAGTCCCAACAGTGCTTTTCTCTGGTCCTCAACCTAGCCCACCACCCACTACCCACCCTCTACCACTGCCACAACAGGACTTCCTCCGATTCTGTTCCTACACTTTGCATTGATCCGTTGTACCTGGCAAAACATATATATCTTGTCTACATTTTATTTGTGTCTGAGGTTGTGACAGTCAGACCAAGGAAGCTTTTGTGCCTAAACCCTGAATTTACCTAAGGCTGCCAGAGAGCCCCTCCCCGACAGAACCCCCAAGTGGATTCAACTTTGAAGGCTTCTGCTATTGCCGGATGCACTCCCCGCTTCGCGGGCAGTGATAATGCTGTTTACATGTTATGTCTGGCTGCATCGACATTTATAGTCACCTTGAGTCCCCAGGGATTGTTTATCATGCACCTGTGTGTGTCTTGCACACAGCTGCAGGGGGCTCTACACAGCGCCGTTTCCGGCTGGGGGTGTCAGACTAACTGGTAACTTCAACTGCAGAACAGCTGTGACTCCCGGCACCAGTTCTGACGCGGCTCTGCTCACCCAAAGACGGATTCATTCCCCACCTCCGGGACATGCGGCTGCCCCAAAGCTTGCCCAACACCCGGGATCCCCACAACTAAAAAATTCCTTTCTGCCCTAGGAACTACACTTCCCAGCACGGGTCAAGGTGGCGACGCCCTCTCCCAGCTTGCTCTGAGGTTCCGCGCAACTCTGGGATTAACCCTTTAGTGGCTGCAGCCTGCCGTGGAACCGCAACCAGCGCAGGTATCTTGCTTGGAACCGAGGCTCTAAAATATCCGGGAACCTGGGAAGGGAGGGAACCCAAGACTTTTTTTGGGGGGGGGTGTGTGTGAAATGGAGAATACTGCCTCCCCTCAAAACTAGGAACCTGAAAGTTTTCCGCTAACTGAACCCTTTTTGGTACCGAGGCGTCAGCCCTAGCTAAACCGTCCGTCTTCACTAAACATGCACCTTCACCTCAAATCCTGCAAGTAGCAAAGAGGATGCCAGGGTTTCAGGGCAAGGAACCAGAGGCGGGTTCCTCCTGGCACCCCGACTATTCCTATCCCCACCTCACCCCTGGGGTCTGTGAGAATAGGACTTTGAAGAGATGGGGCATTCCTTCCCCTTAGTTCTGCTCCCTGCCCTGACTAGAGGCCAACTGGGAGGGAGCCTCTCTGTCCTGTCTTTGTGCTGATAGCAAGCTGAGTCTATTGCTGCTGGCCAACACACAGCTGAGTTTCTACCTCCATGGATGCCAGAGAGATTTAGTACCAGTCTAAACTGGTTGGTTGATTATCAGAACTTTGCTTTTGGAGTCCCCGCAGGTAGAGGCTGAAACAGATAAAACCTTTAAACTTTGGGCTCTCCGAAGTCTAGGTGTGGATGAGGAGGAAGGCCTCTCTCAACTGTCCTGTATGTGGTGGGGAGACAATAGGGGCAAAGGTGTGGAGATGGAAGAGGTTTATGGGTGTGTATGGGAGCTCAAAGGATGCAAGATAACAGGCACCAGCAAAGATCTGGAGGTGTGGAAGCCCAGGGGAGGAAAGCGTTAGTGAGCTTTCTGGTACCCTGTCCTGGCTAGCACTTTGGGTGGGAAACAGGTGCTGTGGCTAGGTCAGCATTTTCCTGCCTATCCTAGATGCTCTTGTGACGCTCTGCCTCTTTCTCTGTAAAACCATGCTGACAGTTCCTACATGACAAAATCTCTTCTGGTACAATCTGTTGTCCTCTTCCTGCTACAGGAGCCGTCAGAATGCCAGAGGGCCCAGAGCTGCATCTTGCCAGCTGCTTTGTAAATGAGACTTGTAAGGGGCTGGTATTTGGCGGGTGTGTGGAGAAGTCTTCTGTCAGCCGCAACCCCGAGGTGCCCTTTGAGAGCAGCGCCTACCACATCTCAGCCTTGGCCAGAGGCAAGGAGCTGCGCCTGACCTTGAGTCCCCTGCCTGGTGCCCATCCCCCTCAGAAGCCACTGTCCCTTGTCTTCCGCTTTGGTATGACTGGATCCTTCCAACTGGCACCTGCAGATGCACTGCCGCCCCATGCCCATCTGCGTTTTTACACAGCTCCACCTGCCCCAAAGCTTGCCCTTTGCTTCGTGGACATCCGTCGCTTTGGCCATTGGGACCCTGGGGGTGAATGGCAGCCAGGCCGTGGACCCTGTGTCTTGCTGGAGTATGAACGGTTCAGGTAGGACTGAGTGTGTAGAGTACCATCCAGGCCCACAAGAAACAAACCCTAGTCCCTAAACCTCAGTCCCCATCTATAGATTAGGATGGTGTCAGGCAGAGATTTGAGAGAAGGGCGCGGGGTGGGGGGGGGGTGGGGGGGTGAGGGGGGGTGTAACGTGACACACAGAAACAGCATTAGAGTTGGGCTGGATCCCAGCATCTCACTTTGCTTCCTGGTGGCCCCAGGCCATCAAGGAAGGTAGAGGGCTTTCATAGTGCCTTAAGAAAAAACCCTGCACAGTGGGGAATGGGTGGTCCTCACATTCTACCCACTCACCTATGTCTTGGGGTCTCCTCTTACTGTCTCTGTTATCAGTACTTTCCTCTAAAGAGCAATGAGTCTGCTCCAAGACAGGCCCTGTAGAGTACAGCAGTGGACAGTGTGAATATGGTCCCTTTGTTCACTGCACTGATAATGTGCAGGTAAGGCAGGGAGCCAGGACACACAAAATTAATTCTTTGTGAGCTTTGGCCAAGGGTGGGGAACATGTCAAGAATGGCCACTTGAGGGAAGTGATCTTTGAGCTGAGATTATCTTCTGGCTGGTAGAGATGGAGCCAGCTATATGAAGCTTGTAGGAGAGCCTTGGCAAGAAATGAAGGTGTACAGGCCTGGGGTGGACCTGGCACATTCTCACCTTCCTTCCTGGGAACAAATTTTGTGCCTCTGTCGAGCCCTAGACTTGGTCAGCGAACTCTGGCCACAGACTACTTGCCAGCAGGTCCTATTTATCTCTTCATATACCTCAAAGCTGTTTCCATAGCCCTTCAGCTGGGTGCCTGGTGGGGGACAGGGGTCAGCACCACACAGAACCGTCTTTTTTTTTTTTAATTCTTGTCACACTCATTTTCACCACCCTGTCAGTCCTTCATACTTTGAGGGAGTGGGGAGAGGTTGAGAAAGGATTTCACTCTGTGTCCCAGGATGACCTGACCTGGTATTTGCTACATACGAATACTCACAGCAATAGGGTTACTGCCTCAGTGTTGTGATTACAGGCATAGCCACAGTGCGTGTGTCTTATTATGTAGCCCTACCTGAACTGGGATTAGCTATGTTGGTAAGGCTGGCCCAAAATTGTCTCTATCCTTCTGTCCCAGCCCCCTAAATACTGGGATTTCAGGTGTGAAATCACCATGCTTAGCTCATGTTTTTGATTCTTTAACAATAAGCAATCCCATGTTGTTCCCATGTAACTAGCAGGAGAATGAGGCTTCAGTTACCCCAATAGTACCGAGACAAGTGGAAGTTGGGACCATTTCTCCTTGTACTCAGGAACTTCCTCCCCAGCCCTCTATCGCTATCCCTGGGTGTGGAATGGGTCTCATGCCCCTCCAGGGACAATGTACTTCAGAACCTACCAGACAAAGCCTTTGACCGGCCCATCTGCGAGGCCTTGTTGGACCAGAGATTCTTCAATGGCATTGGCAACTATCTGCGGGCAGAGATCTTGTACCGGTCAGCAGGCAGGCTGTGGGTACAATGGCTGGGGTTGGGCATGGGTGGCCACATCCACTACTTAGCCTGGACCCTCTCCACCACCCCAGGTTGAAGATCCCCCCTTTTGAGAAGGCCCGCACTGTTCTAGAGGCCCTGAAGCAGTGTCGGCCGGTGAGGAGAGTTACATGTGCATGTGTGTTGATGTGGGTGGCAAGAGAGTGGGCAGAGTCAGGTGTCTTACCTTAGCTCACCAAGTGTGTGGAAGGGGTGTGAGCCACATTAAAGGTCTTGCCAAGCGTAGAGGGGAAGTCCTCTGCAGGAGGCATGGGGAGGACCCTGTGTTAACACTCTGGATTTGCCCCATGCTCCCTTCAGAACCCAGAACTGACCCTGAGCCAGAAGATCAAGGTCAAACTGCAGAACCCAGACCTGCTTGAATTGTGTCACTTGGTGCCCAAGGAAGTGATTCAGCTGGGTGAGACCTGGGGAAGCCAAGATGGCCAGTGATTTTTGCGTTAGCCTCTTTGAGATGCTCTTGGCCCTGGGAAATGAGAGTTTGCTAAACAGAGCAGGTCTCTTGGCAAGTTTCCCAGCCTCCCATGTAATAGGAGGGCCAGAGATTCACCCTTGCTGATGGAGAGGGGCCAGGACCCAGAATGGGAGTAGGTAGCTGAGGTCTGAGCCGTGCTGAACTAGACTTCTTGTTCCCTTCTCACCTCTGACTGCTTCCTCTGTCCCTCAGGGGGCAAAGGCTATGGGCCAGATCGTGGAGAGGAGGACTTTGCTGCCTTTCGAGCCTGGCTGCGGTGCTATGGCATGCCAGGCATGAGTTCCCTGCGAGACCGACATGGCCGTACCATCTGGTTTCAGGTTTGAGCCCTACTGTTCACATAGGCAAATGGAGACCCTAGGAAAGCCAGTGGGGTAACAGGATAGGAAGCAGAAGACTGAGCCAGGTAGAGTGACCTTAGCCTGTGGAGGCCTGCCAAAGATCACATTGTGAGTGCATAGTTCTCCAATATGACGTTCTTTTCCTTAGAGCCCCAAGTCCAAGCCACTAAAACAGCTCAATACAGCGTGTGTGTGTGTGTGTGTGTGTGTGTGTGTGTGTGTGTGTGTGTTTGTGTGTGTGTGTGTGAGAGAGAGAGAGAGAGAGAGAGAGAGAGAGAGAGAGAGAGAGGGAGTGAGAGAGAGAGAGAGAGAGAGAGAGACTATACTGATATGAAAGGATATGGCTTTGCCATTCCAAGGAAAACTGTCCCTTCACCAGACCAGGTTGACTCCATAACTGTCTTCATTGCATTTTAGGGTGAGCCTGGACCCTTGGCACCCAAAGGTAAGCAACTCCTAATGTAAGAAGGAGCTGAAAGGACCATGGGCCAGCCTTGCACACCCAACCGTGGAGTCACTCAGCAATAAGAGTCTAGAGAGGGGCTGAAGCCCTAAGGCTCTCTAACTTCAGTACAACATCCTACAGGGGGCAGATCCCGAAAGAAGAGGCCTCAGAAAACACAGAAAAAAGAGGTATGAGCGGCAGCCCTTGCCTCCTCTGGACCTCCCTCTTGCCAACTCCACTTCTCAGGCCTGCTGTCTCCCCCTCACAGGGGTGAGGTGTGCAGTGGGGATGTCAGTGTGGGCCTTAACAAGGTGTGAACGGCTAGAAGAAAACCTAGTAAGGACCATCTCCTCTATTCAGGACCTTCCACTTTCGAGCAAGTCCATTTCCAGGACTCGAAGGGCCAGGAAACACCCTCCCAAGAGTCTAACTCAACAGTCTGAAGGAAACAGCCTCCAAGGAAACCAGGAGACCTGCACAGCCCCCAAGAAAGGAAAGAGGAGAAGGACTGGCAATCACAGGTGGACCTTTGTCAACACCCTCCTGAAACTGGAAAGGGACCCTGAAAGTGGCTCTTCAGGGAGTATGGGAGGTAACAGAGGGTGGACAGAGGGACAAAGGCCTGGTACAGGACACACAGTCATCGACTCAACTGCTCCCTTCACAGGTCGACGCAGACCCCCAGAAAGTAAGGCATTCGAATCTGATCCAGGGAGGCTGGAAAAACTTCAGTCTCAAATATGGAGGTTCCCTTGCTCTGTACTCCCTTCCCTGCTGCCTTGCTATGAGTCTTGGGGCATGTCTGAAACCCTGAAAGCAGTGTTTGTAAGACTGTGTGCCCTAGGCTGATGTGGGAATGCCTTTCTGTATGCTGTGAATCTCAGTCTTTAAATAAAGGAGCTGTTTTGGGCCATGACAGGCACCATAGAAGAAGTAGGAGGAGGAATCAGAATAGGTAGGAAAGGAAGGGCGGAGTCAGGGCAGAAGCTGAAGCCCAAAGGAGCAACATGTAGGAGCACAGGTGAGCCACGGGCCATGTGGCAGACAGATTAATAGAAATGGGTTGATTTAAGATGTAAGAGCTAGCTAGCAATGTGCCTGAGCCATAGGCCAAACAGCATGAAGTTAATATAAGCGTCTGAATCATTTCTGGGGACCTGAGCGGCTGGGCGGCTAAGCGGTCTCGGGTGGCAGGTCTGTGGGTCTGGGCCTCTGGCCACCCGGGACCGAGAACCCCCACTACTACACTAGGCCCTGTGACTTTTCCCGTACAACTATTTTTTAAAGCAGCATCTCATATATCCTGGGCTGGCCTTGAGCTCATGTGTACCTGAGGATGAATATGAACTCCTGATGGATCTCCTGTCTTAATTGCTGGGATTACAGGCATGAGTCACACACACCCTGCTAACTAGCCAATTTTGTTGTCTTTTCAAGACAGAGTTTCTCTGTGTAACCTGGCTGACCTGGAACTCCCTCTGTAGACCAGGCTGGCCTTAAACTCAGAGATCTGCCTGCCTCTGCCTCCTTAATGCTGGGATTAAAGGCATGTGCCACCACCACCTGGCTTGTGATGTTTAGAAATATATGCTATCTTCCAGTGTGAAAAACATTAATAAAAACTAGTGAATTTGAATTTCTTGGGCTGGCTTCTAAGGTATAAGAAGGTCCAGTTGGAAAGGCATGCTGTGTGTGGCTCCACCTATTTATAAATGTAATTGCCCACCTTCCACCTCCACCTTCTACCTACTCCAAGACTCAATCAGAGGACAGTCTGCTTCTGCAGGGCCAGTCCCTTTGCAGACCTGGGCTCAGGCATCCAGAATGCCATAGCTCCTCTAGTCAAGGATTCTTCAGGGCCTGTGTGTAGGGGGACTCACCTATAACTGGCTGTACTCCCAGCCTAACATTTGCCTACAGTTTTCCTCCCAGTTGAGGGTGGTGGGATGGGAAGATATGTGTGTGGGGGTGGGGGGTGGTAGCCTCCAGGCCTCTTGTTCAGTCCTAGCCCCTCTGCTGCTAATATAGGAGGTCTCTTGGCTTATGGTTACCTGACGTCTCCAGTCTCTCAGATGGCCCACAAGGCAGACCCTGCACACACACACAGATAACCTTAGAT
The DNA here is from genome assembly GCA_033318265.1 of Phyllotis vaccarum. Lineage (NCBI taxonomy): Eukaryota > Metazoa > Chordata > Mammalia > Rodentia > Cricetidae > Phyllotis > Phyllotis vaccarum. The sequence goes on from JARWLC010000012.1 coordinate 74,559,563, forward strand.
CTTGTCCCTGGAAAGTAGCTCTCTCTATCTTCCTCACAGTCCAAGGGATGGCCCTAAGAGGAGGCAAGGCTGGAACACAGGTATTCATCGAAGCGTTTATTGCACAAGATGCTTGTTTGGGACTGGGGAGGCGGAATGAGGAGTTCCCAAAGCTCTCTACCAACAAGAGTCAGTTTGGAGGCGGCTGAAGCACAAGCAATAGGGACCTCACTTGAAAGGGAGAAAAGGTGAGCTTCAGGCGGCTGTCCTGAAAGGTCAGGTGACCATCAGGGTCTCGCTGCTCCAGGAGGTCACAACTGGATGGAGAAAAGGAGAGACCATAAGGACTTACAAGGGCAGGGCTCCCACCTCTACCTCTCTTGTTTCCACTCACAGGATGGCCTCCTGAATGGGCAGAGATGTGTATAGCCAGCAGTCCACATGGCTGCCATGGGCCTCATACAGCCTTAGAACCAGCGTGCGGTGATGATAGCTCTTCTCGGCCTGTGAAAGGAAGGCAGGGCGGTTGGCAGGGCCAAGATCCTGTGCATCCCAGGAACGTGCCCAGACTCTCCTGCCCCTTGCCTGCTTGATGGTCTCCAACACTACTGCTGGTGATGACACAGAGAAAGCACTCCAGGTGGTGGCAGGTGCTGGGCCCGGAGCCGGCAGAGCCAGCAGAGGAAAGTTGAGGTTGTAGGCAGCATGAATAACACCAGCTTCTTGGAAGGAACCTGGGGAATGACCAGAAAGAAACACATGTGGACGGTGTGAGGTCCCCACAGTCCCTCTGGAAGAGATATGGGGCTAGGCTGCCTCAGTTTATCCCAGTGCCTGCAGGAGGTTCAGGAAAGGGCAAAGAGGTGTCAAGAACAACTAAGGGCCCCATCACTCTGGTACTTACCCTTGTGTGGCATCAAGGCATAAGTGAATTCATGGCGCCCCATGTCAGCAGTAACATCTGGGGCCTTAGGGGCACGTAATCTGGAGTGGGAGAGATGGAAGGGGCTGCTGTTGTAGCCAGGAAGCTCCCAGTCCCACAGCAGCCCAGGGCCTGGTAGGCACTGCACTCACAGCGAGAGACTGAAGACATTGCCCCGCACTGACATTCCGTACTTGCAATTGTTAAGCAGGGCCAGCCCAAAGTCACACTCAGACAGATCTATCCAGCGGTGGGCCCATACCTGAGGGGCAGACCCAAGGCCAAAGCTCTTTTCAGTAGGAGCCCATGGTTGAATCCTAGCTGACCCTCAATGTAGCTTTGGGCATGCCATCCCACCTGCCTGCCTGCTTCCTCATCTGTGGAAAGGTAACAGTGGCTATAGTATCAAACCAAAGTGAAGCACTTAGCAGCTGCCTGACCCACGTTAGAAAACACTGGTCATTTTCCTCCTGTTGCTCGCTAACCACAAAACTATAGTCTCTCCTCAGTGAGGGATGAGCCCAAACCCCAGCCATTCCCCCATTCCCCTGTCAGACCTCATATCGAGCCCAGTCCCAGGAGGTGTTATAGTGGGTAGGCCTCTGAAGGTGCCCGAACTGGATCTCATAGGTGGCCTGGGAGCTCCGTATGCGAGCAGGGAACTCCACTTTGAGGAACTTGTGGGCCTCATGCCAGTGCACCTGGGAGTAGAGGGCAGGGTGGAGACAAGAGGACGACACTGGGTCTCCTCATCAGCCCCATCTGGAGAAGAGCCACTACCCTGTCCCTTCTACCTCAGTGTGAAAGCGGACATAGGGGCAACCAATGTCCAGCACAACCTCCTGGCTGAGCCGACTGCTGGGGCTGATCTGCAGCAGGAACCAGGCACTTCCCCGAAGACCACCTTCAGTCCCTACTGCCAGGGTCCCTGCCTGACCACGCACAGGCTTCCTATGGATGAAGGTAGGAGGCACTAAGCCAGAGCAGCATGTGTCCACAGCCAGTCACCCCCAGGACTTGCTCAGTATGTACCGTGTCTCCAGATGATAGTCCATGACATCCCATGCATCCCAGTACAATGGCACGTCATCAAACAGCACAAACTGATTCCCCAGGGCACCCTCAGCAATGGCCTCCCTGGAAGGACATAGAGACCGGTGCTTCACAATAGGGTGATCTTGCTCTCTCCAGTTGTACTTGGTGGGGACAGGTTAAACAGGACCAGGGGCCAGGGGACTGCTAGCCCAGCCTGCCCTGACCCATGTGTGGATCCCAGCCTAAAGGCACTTGTAGACTACTGGGACAGTGGCAGCTAGGGGACAGAGGAAGAGGCTCGAGTTGTGGATCTATTTGCCAGGTATGAGGTTAAGGATGATGAAGGGTTGGCACCTGCCAGAAGCCACCAGGACCAGGGAGGTAAGGCAGCCAGTTGGATCCAGTCTCACACGGATGATGCCATTGTCCAGAGTCACAGAACCATCAGTCTTGGGTGGGAGAGTCCTTAAACTGAGTTATCTGTGTTCCCCACCCCTAGCCCAACCCTCTTAAAGCTAGGCACTGCACCCAGCACCTTGCTCTAGACCAAGGAACATCCCAGAGTAGGCCCCACCCCATTGGGGGCTGTTAGGACTTACCTCCTGCACCACAAACACAGGCTGCTGATGTAGTGGGGGCTGTGGTGAAGTAGGGGTGGGAACAGGAGCATAGCCAATACTGGGCACTGTCACCAGGGCTGGGGACAAGGCCAGAGCATCAGTGTTCTCTCTCTGACCTGGAAACCTTACTCAGGTTGAGTGGAAAAGGATGTAGCTACTTCTCTCCAGATGGGGTACCCAAGACAGAGATCCCTGGGAGGATATCTCTGCCATGCAGGACCAGCCTTCCCCTTCAGCTCATACCTAGGCTGTGAGCCCCACCAGACTTGGGCAGTGCCAACACTTCAGTGCGCTTCCAGGGCAATGTGTTGATGATAAGGAGGCCCTCAGGCCCTGGCTCTCCAGCACACAAGGCTGCAGCTGCAGTACTGAGCAGTGTGTTGCCATGGGAACGGATGTCTGAGGACAGACAGATTTGATCATGGTGGGCGACTGGCCCTGGGTGGAGAGCAGGAGACTGCTATGAGCTCAGGTCAGCCTCACCTTCATAGTAGCTCATGGCATCTTCGGCCACCAGCTGAATGCAGCTTCCAGTCAACACATCATGGAACTGGTTAAGGAGCAGGAGCCTGCAGGAACCGAAGACAAAGAGGGAAGGCTGGGAGGGGCTGCCAATGAGAGAGTAAGAAGTTAGGGGAGCAGCTGGAAGGAATATCTGACTGACCTCCAGAGGTGCTCGAGCTGGGCTGCTGGGTATAGGAACTGGGCACTGCGGGCCAGGGCCAGGCTGCTCAGAAGCTCCACGTCATGAAGGATTTGCTCACATTCCCGGTTCTTCTTCTTGAGCTGTGCCCAGGGAGGGAGGATCAGCATGGAGTTCGCTGTGACCCAGGACACCTTCCAAAGTTCTCTCTTGCTCAGAACTCTTGACAGCCTCCCAAGGCCTCTTGGATGTGGCCTCCCATAGGGGACTTGCCTCCCACCAGAACTCTACATGAGAGGTTCCCTTCCACCTCCTGCCTGTGTGTGGGATTCTACTGTACCTCTCTTTTTTCAAGCCTCTACTTGGAGAAGGAGCCCACTGACCTCCACTTCTGCCCCTCCCTACCCTTTCCCCACAGCCTACACAGACCAAAGCCCTCTGTTTGCTAGGATGGTAGCCTGGCCCTGACCTGGGCGTGGGTAGTGTAGGTGCCATTGTGCAGTTCCAGGAAGAGTTCTCCAACCCACGTGCACAGCTGCCCTGAGTCTCTCTCAAGTGCTGTGAAGAGCTGTCCAGGAGAAGACAGCTGTACCCTGAGGAAGACGGCCAGGATTTGAGAGATACAAGGTCCAGTAGAAGGGCTGAGCTTCATATATAAACAAAGGGCAGGCTCAAGGCAAGGGCTTGAGGGTAGAGCTACATCTCAAGATGCCTTGAGAGCCAAGGGCTGATGCTGGCTCGGGTCTGACCTGGGTAACCCATCAGTATTGCCCAGCCGCTTCAAGCGGTCCAGCATGGTCTGTGTGGGGCCACCACCCCCATCCCCGAAGCCGAAGAGGAAACCACTGTGGTTGGTCCGCCCCTTGTCCCGGTTGTTGGTCACGGTCTTCAGCACCTAGATGAGTAGGGACAGGTCAGCCTAGGACAGGATACCAAGCCCTCTCTGAATCCCCAGCATTATATATCCCCCTCACCTCCTCCACACTGCCCTGCATTCCATATGAGTCTCCAGGTGGGAAGTGTACCAGCACTTGTGAGCCATCCAACCCCTCCCAGAAAAAGGTATGGTGCTGCTGGCAGAGATAGGAAGGAGAGGCCAGAATCAGGCCTGAGGTAGTGTGAACCATCCACATCCATGTTAGCCATAATCCGGGCAGAGGCCTACCACAATCTAGATAAGGTTTTGGTGGTCTGTCCAGCCCCACTCAAAGCCAGGGAAGGGGTGAATGAGCCAAGTGGGATCCAAACCCTGCGACCCTGACCCCTGGGGCTTGCTTACTGGGAAGGAGTTAACCAAGTTCCAGCTCAGTTTCTGTGTCAGGAAGCGTCTGATGCCACAGCCACGCATGATCTGGGGAAGCTGTGCTGAGTAGCCAAAGGTATCTGGCAGCCAGAACTGCAGGACGAAGGCCGTGAGCGCTCGGTGACACCACCCCAACCTCAGCCCTCTGTACTGTGGGCCAAATCCCAATGGCCACTGAGTGTAGCCTAGTGTGGCAGCTCCCAGCCTACCTCAGAGCACATCTTCCCAAACTCTTGCAGAAAGAAGTTCTGGCCCTGTAGGAATTGCCTCACCATGGACTCTCCACTGGGAAGATTCCCATCCTGATTGAAGGGGGGGGATTATGGGGGGTGGAGGACAATGATGGACACACAAAACGGGGATGGGGATGGACATAGGGCAACAGCAAGAGAGCTGGGGTTAGCCGCAGACTGGACACAGGACACAGCTTGGGCCAACTTCACTCTGTTGTGAAGGTGCAAGGGGTGCTCTCTGCAGGGTTATAACCCCAGGAAGAGTGCACCCTCATTTCAGGCCCAGATAACTCAGTGCTAGGAAAGAGAACTTACCATTTCTACCCAGGTGCCCCCCACAGGCACAAACTGTCCACGACAGGCAAACTCCTGGAGCTGGGCATGCAGGCCGGGGTAGTGGCTTTTTACCCACTCGAGCTGCTGTGCCTGTGGGGAGCATGGGGTAGGAACTCGGCCACGAGTGGTAGGACCCTACTCATGGTCTAGCATCTGGTGGCCCTAGGGGTAGCTGAGAATAAGGAACATTCTCGGTCTTTCAATTCCACAGACCTTAGGGAACTCCAGGCCCACCCTGCTCCATGTAGTTGCCCTCTGACCTGAGAACAGGCAAAGATGAACTCAGGGTTCTGCTCCATGAGCTTCACAGTTGTGGACCAACTCCGGGCACATTTCCGGACAGTCTCCTTGAAGGGCCAAAGCCAGGCTAGAGAGAGAGGAGAGCAGGGTGGAGAGACAAGGCCCCTGATCTTCTCAAACCTTTTCAGACCCAGCCTATGGTTTCAGAGGGTCAGCCTGGCCCTCTTCCCATCCAGGCCTACCCTGCTAACCCTTGTGGTAACCCTCCTGCAAGGGAGGAAGAGAGGATGGAGGAAGGATTGAGATTAACGCCAGGACCTAGGCACCAGGCTCTGGAAGAACACTGCTGTCAGGCTCAGATTCCCAAGAGGCAGAGGCACTAGAACATGGCAGAGGGCGGGCTTGTTGTGCGAGCTGTACCTCGGAAGGTACCCCTTGATCTACAGACCTCAGGTCCAGCCTTATTTGCCCAGGACACTGCATGGTGGCTCAGACAGAGCCCTTGTTACATGTTCAGAAACCTCAGTGGAATTAGAATCAATACAGCAAGGATCTTGTTTAAAATACGCATTTTAGGGTATGATGGCTCACACCTGTAATCTAACATTCAGGAGGCTGAGGCAGGAGGATTAATTACTACCAAAACCTGCCAATGACCGATAGCAAACACCTGAACTTAAACACAATAACAACAGGCAGAAACAGAACCCAAAGCCCTCAGAGATACTACTAACTCATCGGGGTCAAAACTCAACACCCACCCCTCTTGGAAACCTGCCCTGTTCTTGGGGTCCCTGTCTCAACTAATCCCATGTCACTTTGCCTCTGGACTTCCTGATCTAGCTAGATTAAATACCTCTTCTGGCCCCAAGTTCCATATGCAACATCACTGCCTGGCCACCCCAGGGTGATTTGTCTCCACAATCTATCCAATCAATGTCTGTCACTGGGCCTCTCAAGGTATCAGCTTTTGTTGGAAGAATAAGGAAGCCATAGCTACCGGAGCCTATGATCCAATATCCCTGGCTCATTATACACACGGGAAAAAATGAGGCCCGAGGGCAAAAAATTACCAAGGATCAGGCACAGCCAGGGCTTAAAGGGCACCCCTGATACCCTAACCACCAGTGACTGGTGCCCTACCTGTATCAATGTGGCAGTGCCCTATGGCATGGATGGTATGTTGACTTTCACCTCCATGTTGGTCAAAGAACCTGGAGGCCAGAGCCTTGGCAGCTGAGTAGGTCTCAGGCTTGGCAGGGTCACACACGTTCACCATCTGATTGGCTGTGTACAGGGCCTGGAAGCTTCGCTGGTTGTCCTCCCCAAGACCCTGCAGCAGGGTTCTGGACTTTAATGCCTCCTCGAGAACCACTACAGAAGCAGGGCTCCAGCTGCTCTCTCGGGGCTTCTCGGCAAAGCTCCCCCCTTCTCATCTCTTATTCCCATAGGTGCCTCAACTCAAGACCATTCTTGTTCCCAAACGAAAACTCAACTCTGACTCTGATCTGACCCAAGAGACAATCTGTCTGGAACAGGGCTCCAGATGGGGCGGGGCACTCCAGTACCTTGGCTATGCCCAGCAGCAGCTCCAGGTCCACCAGGAGTTTGTGGACATCGCGATGGAACACAGCCAGCTTAGCCTGGCTCAGGTGGAACATCTTCTCGGAGTCAGGGGCTGCAATCATGCTTCCCTTCCCAGCCCCCAGAAGCCCATTGCAGGCTACTTCCACGTAGAGGGTCAAGCTAAAAATGCAGAGAGACAGTCTCAGGCCAATGACTGGCAATAGATTCTGGGTGCTTGAGAAGAGAGCATGTAGGAGGCATTCAGCTGACTTCTCCCCCAATTTACTTCCAGGATCCACTTCCCAGAGGCGCCCATGAGACGTAAGGTATATTTGTGGGAGGATCATAGTAGAAATACCAATTCTAACCCATGTCCTCCCGAGGAGCATTTTGCCATGGGCAAAGAGGATAGTGGCTAAGTTTGGATTCCATCACTGTTTAGCTCCATATATCGGAAGCTGTCTGTGCAGCGTATTCTTGGTCTCAGAGCCCTCAGTGTACAGTAAACAAGTTTGGCTCTTCCAAGGCTCAATTCCAGCTCCAAGCTCCACCCAGCATAGTACAGCTCTTCTTGGAATCAGCACCTGGGCAGCAGAGTGCTCCGCTGGAGCTAAACTCAGTGTCATGAGAGAAGCCTTTCTGACTGTTCTCCCAGCCCTTCCTAATCTGGCTGTCCTTATATGCAGTTCTCAGCAGTTCTTCCATAATCTATGAATATTTTTGGTTCCCCTTGTTGTCAAGGGCACTTTACCATATTCCCAGGGTTTGGAGGAATCTTTAACAGTGGAAAGTTAAATATAAAATACAATAATGTAACCATGCATCATGGCACCCAACTTTAGTCCCAGCACTTGGAATGTAAGAAGCATGGAGATCTATATGAGTTCAAGGCCAACCTGGTCTAAATAGTGAGTTCCAGGGCAACCTGAAATATCAGAGGACAGAGCCAAGCCATGAAGGTCAGGAATGGTGACTCAGGCAGAGATCCTCTGGATCTCTTTGCGTTCAAGGCCAACCAGAGCCAGGCACCCACCTTTAATCCACGCTCTGGGAAAGATGAACCTGGAAGAATAGCTGGGGAGTGGGGGGTGGGGGTGGGAGGGGGGAGGGGGAGGGGTGTAATAAAGCAGGAGAAGGCCAAAGCAAGACCTCTTTTGCCTGCTCAGTCAGTCTGAAGACTCATGGAGGCAGGATCTACCCTGTTCGGCCTGAGGAGTTTGCTGGGCGAGAAGTGGCTGTGGTTTGTTTCTGTCTCTCTGATATTTCAGCTTTTCCCCAATATCTGGCTCCAGGTTTTTTATTATAAAACTAAACAGAATTCATGCGATAAGGACCACGTCCCAAACAAAACAAAAAAACAACCAAACTAATAATGTCTTAGCTTTTGATAATATAGATGCCCCCTCAATTAAAAAAAAAAAAAAAGGAACGTAGAAGGTTCTGAGTGTAAAATATCAAAGACGTATATTCTCAGTAAAGGAATTTTGCTGAAGAAATCATGCGAATGGTCGTCCCTGGGTGGAAGGATAATAAGAGTAACTGATTCTTGTGTTTATATTTGCCACAAGAAAGAAAATACTGTTTTAAGATTTAATTTATGTACATATGTCTGTAAATGAATGCCATATACATGTAGGTACCCACAGAATTCGGCTGGAGTTATAGGCAGCTATGAGCTGCCCAATGTGGGTGCTGAGAACCAAGCCCAGGTCCTCTACAAGTGCTTTTAACTGTTGAGCCATCTCTCCAGCCCCAGGCAGTAAATTATTTTTATAGTGAGGGAAAAAAGGAAAAATCAAGCTTCCTATACCCAAAGTATGTGAGGGTAGATGTGCTGGGAGGTGCTTGGGAGGTGACTCAGGCTCAGCTCCTCCCATCCTGATAGTCCCCTGGGACTTGCTCACCTCCGGAGATCTCCTTCTCTCAGCTTATCAGTCAGGATATAACTTGTCTTTTCACCCTCTTTGGTCAAACCCTGGTAGAGAAAAGAAAGACAGAGCCCGAGGACTTTGGAAAACTCAAGAAAGTGTAAAAGTCAAGAGAGGCCAGGCTCTGCCATCCAGTCATCTAACCGAGTCCTCTCTACCAGGATAAACTAATCAGGGACATTTGGTGCAAGTGCCCCACCCACTGATGACCAGCATACATCATGTTTGCTAGCACATGACCTAATGGAAGGATCCTGGGCAGAAGCCTGGAATGGCTTCTGATGGCCTCTCTCCCATGAATATACAGAGGGAGATCCCAGGGAATAAGCCAGATATGGTCTACAGTTCTAGCTACTTAGGAAATCCATGCAGGATAAGGTCAAGGCTACTAGCATGGAAACCTAGCAAGACCCTTTCTCAAATTAAATGGGGGATGGGGTGGGGGTAGAGTAACAAAATGGTAAGAACACTTGCACTTATGAGGTCCTGGACTCAGATAATTAAAAAAAAAAAAAAGTTCAAGGAGTTTGACACAGATTTGCTCATCCCCAGTGTTCAATAAGGTGGGCCCCAGGGCACAGCTGTTTAGCCAATGAAGGAGAAAGGCAGTAAGGTTCTGCCTTCTTTTAGGAGAATTCTCATCCCAGATACTGGAATTTGGAATGGAAGTTGTATGAACCATAGGAGAAAACTCTATCCTGGTTTTTAAATCTATAAATGGACATAAAATCCTATCATATAGGATTACAAAGTTAAACCTGGTATGACATTTAATATACAGAATCAGTTATGTATCTGGGGGATGAGATGCGGAAATAAGAGATTCATTATTCATGGGAAGATGAAAGCCTTTACTTTGCACTATTCTAGAATGATCTAAAGTTTCTCCAATAAGTATTACTAAATACAATGAAAATCGGAGGTTTATGACACTGGTGCCCAAATGGCAATTCCCTCAGTCCGGAAACTCTGAAACCACTCTTGCGGCCCAGTTGTTCAGTGTGGTTTTTCCAAAACCCAGAGCTGATCTGTAGCTGTGTCTGGGTCTAGAGGGGTGTACCTCACCTGGACAGGTTCCCCATCACGCCACACAAGGCTTTCTCCATCACTTTCCCAGCAAAGATGAACTTCCTGGCCTACCCACGCTTCCGGGATGAGCAGTTCTACGCGGAACCAGCAGGTCCACCATCTGTAAGAGAGCTATTGTGATGGAACTAGGAGTGGAAACTATGTTCTGACAGCTCCTCGAATTAAATCAACAGAGCCTTGAGATTTTCTCCATGTATCTGCAGCATCACAAGGTACTTAGTTTTGAGCCACAAGAAAGGAGAAATGGGTGGAGAACAAAGACCCAAGGAAAAGGTCATTCACCTAAGGGAAAAAAAGAGGCAGAGGCAGCAGGGATGAAAATGCTCAGGTGAAGACACCAAAGGATGAAGGCGCGTCTCCAGCAGAGGGCGCTACTCTCTACGACATAACATAGTCTAGGGCCCAAAACAATGAGGCTGGCCTTTGGTGGTGAGGCCTGAGAGGGGTGGGGCTTCCCCAAACTGGGTGTTACCCACGTGGGTCCGAAGCTGTCGCCGACCTGCGCAGGGCGGAAGTCCTGCTGCACAACCTCCTCGTAGGGAAGCCTCTCCGGCGTTAGGAAGCTGTAGAGTGTCACAGGGCAGCTTTCCCCGAAGAGTCTGGGCAGAAAGAGCCAATGGGCGTGTGCTTGAAGCCGTCTCTTTCCCTCCCTTGAGCCAGCCGACAGGTCAGAAAACGCTCTCAGCCTAATGCCTTGAGGCCTGCCTGGCAGCTCAGCAGCACATACCACCTTCTGCCCATTGCTCCGTAGACCCTGCCTTGTCCACGGCGGGCACTTTGTTCCGCGGCCCGGGTGGCCACAAGCCTAGGTTTCCCTCCGGAAGGGAAGAGATCAGCGCGCAAATGCGGGTTGCAGCTACGCAGCCCAGGGCCACACCTGCCGCGGAGGTTACAGTCGGTGAAGTAGATCGGGGACACGAACTTCTCCACTCGTTCAAAAGTGGTACGCCAATGCTTCAAGAACGGTGCTACTGCCATGGCGATGCGCCCACTTTTCTCACCGGAAGATCCTTGGTGCTGCCGGCTCTCTACACCGCCTGGAACCAAAGGTTCCGGCTTCTGACCAGCACCTTCCGAGCAGCTTTTCTTGAGACACCGGAGGCTTTTACAAGATGCTGGTTTTGGGAAGCCATCCTGGTGAAACCCGGAAGCTGCACCCTGGCGGTACCCATCTCATTCCAGCTGCCAGACAGCTGAGTAAATTATCCTTAAATAAAATGGTAAGTTTGAGCTGGTGATGTGGTTCGGTAAGGAGAGTGCTTGCCTAGGATGCACGAATCCCTGCTTTCGTGGAGGCTGGAATGTAAACTGAAGGGTATCTGCGGCTACATAGAAATTTGAGGACAGCCTGGGCTACATTAGATGGTCTTAGGTCAAGGAATATGGATGGAACCTTTTAAAGGTCCTAGAAAAGATTTAGGGCCAATCAAGAGTTAATTTGCTTTCCAGTCGCTTCACTTAACGCATTAGTACCTGAATATGAAAAGCGCAAGGCTGCCTTGGGTATGTGTTCAAACTAATCGGCAGGACATTAAGATAGGAAAAAGAGGCTCCCTCCATTACATACAGCACTGTTGCTCAACAACAAATACCTGGATTTTTGACCTGACGTAGCAGGTCAACAAGTGCAGGGAAGCTTTAATGCCAAAGCTGACCTTCAGCTTTAACTTTGCCAGTAAAACCACTAGAATTCAGAAATCTAACCTGTTTTAATGGAAATAACTGGGGGTTTGCATTTCAACTTCAGGTTAGAAAAATGACCAACTGCTGGTTGAGGTATGCCTTTAATCCCAGCACTAGGTGGTGGAGTGAGAGCAGGCAACAGAAGCAGATGGATAGAGTTCAAGGCTATCCTGGTCTACAAAGTTTCTTTCAAGATGGCTAGGACTCTACACAGAGTAATCCTGCCGGAGAGGGGAAAAAGGGGGGGGAGGGTAAGAAAAAAAAAGAAAAATGGATTATCGGATGTCATTTAAAGCTGACTTTTCTGCTTTGTGAAATCTTGACCAAATCATACCCAATTTATTGGTCACAAGGACTTTTTCTCCAAAACTGGACCTGAATTCTTATCCTGACCTGCAAGGTGTGATACACAGTAAGACTAAGCATGGGTAGCAACAGGAAGGCTGCCTCTACACAGACCCATTTTCTTTCAGGTCAGCATGGTTTTGAGGGAGCAGAGGAAGAACTACGGTTGAGGAAATCAGTCTTCCTGGCAGGCTGCCTCAAGTCATTTCTCTACAGTGCTTTTCAATTAAACTCTTATTGCCTTCAAGAGCATCTTGCCCTCCTGTGACAAAAACACCTGTATTCCCGGAACTTGAGAGTCAGGAGTTTTGAAGAGGCCCGAGCTATGTCAGATAAATAAAAGATGCTCACTTTGTATTTTGAAAACCCAGGAGTCCTTTTTCTTTATGACGATGTTGGAGATTTCTAAAAAACTTGTATTTCATGTGGGGGGACACAGTTACTCCTTTTATCGTGTGGGGGCCAGGGCTCAAACTAATGTATTCAGGCTTAGTGGCAAGAAGCTTAATCAGCTTTGTCTCATTGGCTCAGGCACCAAAATTTTTAATTGAAAACCAACATAATACCTGATTATAATAAGGGCTAGTTTGTTCTTCAGCAAGTCCAGGCCAACCACAATGGAAGATCCCTAATGTTTATGTTTCAATTCATGTAACTTTTGTGGGGGCAGGGGGAAGTGGAGATAGGATTTCTATGTGAAACAGTCCTGGCTGTCCTGGAATTCACTCTGTAGACCAGGCTGCCTTAAACTCAGAGATCTGCTGCCTCTGTACCCCACTCCCATCCTGAGCGCTGGGATCAAAGGCGTGCACCACCATTGCCAGGCTCAATTTATGTAATTTTTAAAAAGTGGAGCCCTAGTTAGATGTCAAGTAGTCAGACATGACAACCTGAGTTTGATCCCTAGAACTGGTTTCAAGTTGTTCCGACTTCCCACACTTGCACCTTGGTGCATATGCACACATATGCAAGTGTTCATATACAAGTAAATGTAAACATTTTTTAATTTCATATTTTTTTTAGAACAGGGTCTCTCTGTAGCCCTGACTATCCTGGAATTACATGGATCAGGCTAGCTGTGAACTCAAGAGACCTTTGCTTTTGCTTGAGTGCTGGGATTAAAGCCTGTGTTACTTTTACTTCGGCTTTGTATCAAGTTGTTTTCTCACTACCAGTAAAGAAAATAATCTGAGGAGAAAACCAAAGCAAAAGCCTGGGTGTGCCTGTGACTTCTTGCATAGAGGGCACTTGTGGAGGCCAAAGGACCACTTTGGTATCAGCTGTCCCCTTTCCACAGTAGGATGCAGAGAACAAACTGGGTTGTCAGGCTTGTTTGACAAGCACTTTGCCTACAGAGCCATCTTTTGATATTATGCTATTTGACAAGTGTGAGTACCTATGAAAGCAAAATCCTATTTGTAACCTGGAAAAGAAACTAAAGTCAGTCCCTACTTACAACAGCTCTCTGGTGAGAACAAGGGACTTGGGTTACTTATTTCCTTAAGAACCAAGCTTTATTTACATTTAAAAAAAAAGAAAGAAAAAGAGGAGGAAAAGTTGGGGTGGGAGGAGACGAGGTTTACACAAAAGTACTACAATGTTATCTCCCTTTGGTAGAAAGTGTAATAAATGTCTTGTACATCTCTTCATAGGTACTAAATCTGAAGCCACATAGTACTATGGTACAACAAGAAGCTAGAGAGCTTATGCTAGCACATCAAAGCATATTTCCTTTAATAAAAAATTGACAGTATGTACATTATTTACAAAAAAGAAAATCCAAGTTAAAGTGTGTGCGTGTGTGTGTCTGTGCACGCGCGTGCATGTGTGTGTGTGTGGGGGGTAAAGCTGGCAGATGGCACTAGGGTAGACTAGTAAAGAAGCAGGTACAAAACAGTCCCACAGGAGCTAAAAAGGAGGGCTGAGTGGAATTTGTTGAGGCTGAGAACCAGAGAGGAAGGAAGATAGGCTGTGAGGACTCAGAAACCAAATCCACAAATATCAACCCCAAAGCCAAACAGCATGTCTCAGATAAAGTCTAACAGGGATCTTAAATGTGCTCAAGTGGGGGCATCATCAAATCCAGTCTCCCCACCTCCTTTTGCAGTAAGGGAGAGGAGCAGTGACCATCAGTTACAGTCCATCTGTTTTGTCAATGCACCTCCATCCATCCAAAGGGTGACAGCATCCAGTGGCTTGTCTGGTTGCCCGTCGAAGGTCAGGTCATTAGAAGTCTAGTTTGAGCTCTGCTGGTGTGTGCAAGCAAGCTGCCTCTGTGCTTGCATGGACTTCATTCCTGTTGGGCAGGCTAGTACCCTTGAGAAAGTGCTAGTTCCAGCTCTCTAAGGTATCCATCCACATTTGTTGTGTGTATCCTGCTTGTTGCCAGGTTGCACTGGTGGCTTGAAAGGCATCTTCCTCAATTCTTCGGTGTGAGAACACATGCCCACACAGACACACACACAGAGACACATACACACAGATAAAACACCTCTGATCTACCTGCTCTGGCTCTGCAGTTAAGGGGCTTTGAATACTGTGCCGTATTTGACACGATACTTGTTAATGCTCACGAAGTGCAGCGTCTCTGTGTCACAGGTGGTAGTGCAGGGCACCAGGCCCTCTAGCCCTTCACCCATGAGCCACTTGCTGGTCTCTGCTGCCATTTCACGAGGCACATGCTCCTTGGTCCATTTATCTACCCAGGCCTGGAACCGCTGATGCAGACGCTTGCTTACACGCTCATGGGACTAAAATCAAGAGAAAGAAAGGATAAAATAGGCAAACAAACCCTCCAAACACTAAAGTCAAGTATTTAGTTATTTATTTATTTACTTGGGGGTGGGCCTCCCTATGTAGCTCTGGCTGGTCTCAAACTCTGCCTGCTGGGATCAAAAAAATATGCTGCCATACTTGGCTAAATGTATTACTTTATGTGTACAGTGGGCATACTGTCTGCATGTATATGCCTGGTGTTTGCAGAAGCCAAATGAGAGCACTGCATCCCCTGGAACTGGAGTTAAGAGACAGTTATAAACTGCCACATAGGTCCTGGGAATAGAACTTGGGTCCCATGGAGGAACAGCCAGTGTTCTCAACCTTAAGCCATCTCTCCATTCTCCCTATAGAATACCCTCTTTAAAAGAAAAATAAGGTAGGTTGGCAAAATAGCTCAGCGGCTTGAGGTACCTGACACTAAGCATAATCCCTGAACCCACACCATGAGAACTGACGCCTACAGCTCATCCTGACCTCTACACTCACAAAAACATGAATGAACACACAAAATAAATGTAAACAAAGGGTCCCCAGTATATCTGAAGCGAAATCCAAAGCACGGCCCACTGAGACTAATGTGACCTCACCCAGTCTCACACGTGCTCAACCTGAACCAGTGTGTAAGTTTCGTTAGTACGCCAGTGCCTTTCCTCCTTCTCAGCCGGAGCTAACATTTCTGTTGCACGGCAAATGTCTCCCTTAACTCTACACCTTATTACTTAGCTCAAGTGTCCTGTATTTGAGAAGCCACCAATGAAATCCCACATGTGGGTTCCCTTGACCACTTTATTTCCGTGGTAGTGCATAGAAACACTACTCACTTGACACTAATTGGGGTTTTAGGTCTCGGAATCTCAAGATGTTATATGTATGTGTGGAAGCCAGTATTTGGGGCCATGCTAAGGAGACTGGGTGCTCAGACTGTGGGTAAGTGTTCTGCCATGAACTAACTACAGATTCTCCAAAAAGGTCTATTATTTGGGCCATAAAGTCTATGGATACTATCACAAGATCCTTAGCAAACAACTGTCTGTCCTGGGAACAGCTTCTTATAAAAGGGAAATGTATCATGCCATTGTAGCAGGACTGGAGGAAACGCAAAGAAACCCCAACCGCACTTCTCACCTGATGGGCTCTGAGTAAAGCAGTTCTCCGGTACATGTAGTCCTCCGACTTGATCACATACACCATTTTATAGGAGTTCAGCTTGAACCGACACTCCAGCTTATCCAGGCTCTCGACATTCTCCATGGTCTTCTTGCTGTTTCCTTCTTTCCCTTCTTTCTCCTGTTGCTCTCTTCCACGCTGACATTTCCGAATACGCCGCAAATTTCTACAAAGCAGAAAGCCCTTCAGGTTAAGAGATCTGTACAGAAATCTCCATGATTCCTATCAAATGTTCTTTCCTTGTGCCTCAAGAATACTTACTACAGTTTTAGCTACACATATATAAAAATGTGCAATCGTTTTATTGAATTTACATACATAATTACTTCAAGCCTCAACCTTGATTATGCTATGTGCTATTCTCAATTTTTCACTTACCCCCTTTCCAGTTCAGTACACAAATCTGTCTTAGACTCTTTAGAGGTACAGAGCAAAGTATCCCAATTTATTTCTTCACTGCCTCTAAATTGGAGTTCCTCGTCTAAACTAGGTATCAGAAAATTCCCCGAAAGTCTACATCTTTTCCAGATGTCCTGTTAGTATCTATATACAAAGGAAAGAAGATTGTTCTTATCAATGGATCCAGGAAGGGTTGGGGACAGTGCTGAGAGTCTTTCCAGTCTCTACTGGAAACAAAGTATCAGCTAAACAATTACAGTATGCCTCATACTTTGCTACTAAAAACCCCAAGCTGAGTGTAGTGGCTCAAGCCTATAACCTCAGTAGCTCAGTAGTCAGAAGCAGTACTATGAGTTCCAGGTCAGCCTGGGCTACATGGAAAGATCCTACCTCAAAACATTAACACAAAAGCCATTGCCCAAGCTGTGTGTACTGGCCCCAAAAAGATAGTAATTCTTAGCATCCTTCCCTAAGCAGTATGAGATCAAAACCATTTTCCTAATAGTAAATAACTACCTGCCCCCTTCTAGCACACATCTGGAGACTGAGCACATAATTGCAATCTTAACACTCAGGGTTAAGAGTTTAAACCCAGCCTTGGCAGTAGAGGCAGCCTGTCTTTGGGGGAAAGGGGTAGTGGTGGCACATGCCTTTAATCCCAGCACTTGAAAGACAGAGGCAGGCAGATCTGAGCTCAAGGCCAGCCTGGTCTACAGAGTTCCAAAACAATACACTTTTCTTAAATTGGGGTAAAAGGTAATTTTTCTGGAGATTACAAACCATACTTAAGAGATCTTTGTATTCTCTTCTGATCACGGATGAACACCAAGGTGGTGTTTGAAATGGGCGTGGTAAAGTGTTACATTACTTATAAAATCTTATGTCTTTTTTTAATGTTTTATTTTGATCTTGCTCTTCTGAGTCCTTTGTCTGTGGCACCACATTTGTCCTGCTGCAGTGGAAGCCATAAGAGGGTACTTAAGTCCCATAGAACTGGAGTTACAATGACTGTGACAAACCACATGGAGCTGGGAACTGAATCCTGGGCCTCTGAAAGAGCAGCCAGTGCTCATAACTACTGAGCCATCTATTCAGGCTTCATCTCCATCTCTTCCGTGTGTCCTGTGCTAAAATGGGAATCACCCTTTGTATATTGAAGAAAAAAAATATTCTTGAAAGGTACCTGAGCAATTATTAGACTTTCAAATGAAAGACAACAGAATAAAAGTTGAGTCTTGGAATCATAAAAGATATTTTCTCAAAAGTACACTTTACTTAAAGGGAAACAACATATTTACTGCTGATGATGGGATTAGAACTAAAGTGAGCTCTAGGTAAACTGACAGTAACCACCTTAAGCTCCATGGCTTCCCAGTACTCAAAGTCCTCTGTGACAAGACTAATAGCGCTGGCAAAGTAAGGTGACTTTGGAGAGCTACCGTAGAACACACTGATATTTACTTAGTATACTTAGTCAAGTTGATGCCTCCCAAATAATCATATGAAGAAGTTGCAAAGTCATCTATGAAAATAATTTACTCAAGTTGCAAGACAAGCTATTGTATTAGCTAATGTCATACGAAGCTCATAGACATTGCATATTTCCATTTGTAAAGTTTTTTTAAAAACTTAATGGCATGTGAACAAGTACATGTATGTGTAGAGTCAGAAGATGGCCCTTTGGGAATCTATGTTCTCCTCCCAACATGGATTCTGAGTATAGAATATAGTCTATCAAGCATGCTCAACAAGCACCATCTGGCCAATCAACTTGGAGAATACTTGACAAAGAACAGGATCCACAACTATCTGAAAAGCCTGCAAATACTCTACAGCTCTATACATAAGTGAGACTAAATTTATTTATTTATATTTAAAAAACTTTGAAAAATATAAAATATCACATGAACAGTTTTGTTTTAAATCAGCTTTGTAGTAAGATCATTTATGAAATCATAATGAACTTTGTATGTTGTTTTGTTTTGTTTGTTTGAGACAGGGTCTATCCTCTAAAAATGATGTTCATTTCTGATCTTCCTATTGTGAGTGCTAGAATTCAGTCATGCACCTTTATATGCCTGTTTTATATAGCATAGAGGTCAAACATAGAGCTTTGTGCCTCCTAAGCAAACATTCTAATTGAGATACATCCTCGTTTTTTTTCAGATTTTTGTTTTGTTTTGTTTTCTATAGGTTTTTCTATGTAACAGACCTGGCTGTCCTGGAACTTGCTTGGTGGACCAGGCTTGCTGCGACCTCGCTGAGATACGCCTGCCTCTGCCTACCAAGTGCTGAGAATTAAAGTTGTGGTGTGGGCCATCACTAACCAGCCATTTTTTCAGATTTACAGCAAATGGAACTAGCATGATCACAATGAGTACAAGTTTTGGGGGGAACTCAAGCCCTAAGGATGCATAAAGGCCCCAAAGACACGGAGTCAGGGCTGGTGAGTTAGTTTAGCACTTGTAAACAGGAGCATCAAATGGAATTTTAGTCTCTGGGACCCACATGGTAGAAGGGATCTCCCACAAGTTAGTTGTCCTCTGCCTTCAGCAAGTACTCTTTGACACAGGCACACACCTGTACACAACTACCTACCTCTTCAGCTGACAGGCAAAATCATTGGAAACGAAAACATGGCTCTTTTAAAAGTCATGCTTTGCTAGGTGTGGCTGACACACAGCTTTAATCCCAACGCCTGAAAGGCAGAGGCAGGTGAATCCTTCTGGAGTTTGGGACCAGCCTGGTCTACCTAGTGAGCTCCAGGACAACCAGGGCTACATAGTGAGACCTTGTCTCAAAAATTCAATCACGCTTACTCTGATTTTCTTTGTAAAAAGGTTACTATTGAAACTAAAACGAGCAATATTACCTTTGTATTTTAAATTAGAAAAATTAATTTTATTTTTTTTTTTTGTATTTTGGGCTTTATTACATACTTAGAAAAAGTTACCAGTACAATCTAAAAGTTTAAGGAACATACTCACTATAACTAATGTTTACCTAAATCTGAGATTCACTTGGTGAGTTTTAAACTTCAAGATAAAATGAATTGAACAAATATTAAAATATTAATTACAGAAGAAAATGAGCCAGTAAGTACAGTTAGAAGGACAAGCCTGGCTTCTGCTCTTTAGAGAAAAGGCTGGTAAGTTGCATGAAAGATGAAGTGGGGCACTGCTAACTCATTATATCTGTTGTTTGATCACTAACGAGTTCTCTTAATGTCTTTATTATGTGATTTTTCTGTAAAAAGACATTTCCTAAGATAGGGTTTTACTATATTGCCAAAGCTGGAGCTCAGGATCCTCCTGCTTCTAGAGTGCTACATGTATACACCACGATACCCAAATTCAAGAGCTGGGGGGAAAAAAAATCAACTCTAAAATTACTGTTATGGGCCCAGTGTATGGCTCAGACCTTTAATCCCAATACTCCAGAGATAGGGACAGAGAGATCTCTGCAAATTCAAGGCCAGCCTAGTCAAAACAACTACCAGGCTAGCCAAGGCTACATAATGAGACCCTGTCTCAAAATAAATGAATAGAATAGAAAAATAAAGTAAAATCCTGATATGGGCTGGAGAACTGGCTCAGCAGTTAAGAGCACTTACTGCTCTTCCAGAGGACCTGAATTCAATACTCAGCATCTATGACAACAACCACCTATAACTCCACCTCCTGGGGATTCAACATCTCTGGCCTCTGGGAACACCTACATTCATGTGAAAATACCCTATACACATAATTCTTTTTGCTTTGAAATGTTAAATTCAATTAAGTAAAAATTAATTTCTACTGACTATTTCCATTTCTTAACGAAAATAATGGAAAAGACTTTTATATGTCTGGGTGTTTTGACCATGAATCTGTATGTATGTGCATGTACATCATATGGGTATGTGGTGCCTGAGGTCAGAAAAGGGCATCACATCCTCTGGAACTGGAGTTAAGGATGGCTCTAAACCACCATGTGGGCTGTAAATTAAACCCAAGTCGTCTAAAGAGCAAGTGCCTCTAACCACCGAGCCATCTTTCTAGCCCCTGGGAAACAATTCCTACTGCTAAGTCTGAAGACTGTGGTGCACTCCTTTAATCCAAGCACCTGAAGACAAGAATCAGTCTTGTGAGTTCTGGGCCTACAAGGACTACATAGTGAGACCCTGTCTGAAAACAACAAAAACCAACCAAATAAATATATAAATCTAAAATGTGATGTGTAGAGATGATATAGACTCCATGTCCATATTGCTGAGGAGCTTGGCAACAGCTCAAATTCTGCTAACTGGACTGATAAGTGGAAAACCTGGAAAGGTCTTTTCTCTAGGTGATCTCTTCCCATGCTCTCACTGGGATTAATCCCAGTGGTCCTTGACTGCAGTTTTTAGGAATTTAAAAGGCTTTTCTTTCTCTTGTAGTATATAGGTTTCTGGCCTGGCCTAGCCCCACGGTCTGAACTCACCTGCAGCTGCTTATTAGCCCACCAAAAATGACTCACACACTTACTTAATTAGATGCTGTTTAGTCTATGGCTGAGGTATATTGCTAGCTAGCTCCACATCTTAACCCATTTCTATTAATCTGTCTTGCCACATAGCCCATGGCTTACTTGTACTTTTACATGTTGATTCTTGGGTAGTTGGATCGAGCCTCTCTTGACTATGTCCTCCTTCGCCTGTTATCTATGCTTAGCTTTCTCGCCTGCTTCTGAGATGCCCTGTTCCTCTAGAGAATCCTGATTGATACAGAAGGGTTGTATAGTGTAGCCCAGCTTGTCTTAAACTCCCAGAAATCCTTGTGGCAAAACATACCAAGTTCCATGATCACAAGTATAAACCACATACTTGGTTCATCTACCAAGTTTCTACTTCTAAAATAGTTTTCAAAAATCAGAAGAATAGCATTAAACTTGCCTGTATATGCAGAAAACTTTAAAGTTCTACATAAAAAAGAATTACACAACAGCTACAAGAGATTTGGTGGCCTTTCTATCCTTAAAACCACCAAAGTGCTTCATGGAACCTAAATGTTTATTCTTCTGTCTGGATTTTTGATACGTGCCATGAAAAATGTCTGTATCCCCCCCCCCCCCACACACACACACTTCAAGACAGGGGAGGGGAAGGCAGTTTTTATATATATCCCTATGTCTCTGTAGAGCAGGCTGACCTCACACCCAGAGATCTGCCTGCATCTGCCTCCTCAGTGTTGAGATCAACAGTATGTGCATGCCTGCTTGGATAAGAAGGTGCCGACACGACAATCTCAGTAAAAAGTTTCCTTTCCAGTCTAATGAGCCCCTCTGGGAAGCGCTGCAAACACAGTACTAGCTTGGAGGATTATCTGACTTGTCTTGTATGACTCTGCTGGGAGCAGGCAGCTCCTGGAATTCTTCCTTCTGCTGAGTCTGTTCTGTATTTTCTTCTGACATCTGTAATTCTGAATATGGCTTTATGCTGAGTTCTGCTAGAGTACAGACACACATTCTGTCCAATAAAGACCACAGGCTCTCTCTGATGCTCTCACCTTCATGAGGCTGGCAATTTTACAGGTAAGCCAACAAATACTCTAACACTATCCTCAGCAGATGACAATATAGGAAACCAAGAACCTGAAGCTGCCCCCCACCCCACCCCAAGCTCTGAACAGTATGTATTAGCCCCAGAGGTGGCATTATGGACTTGCCTTGGGAGAAATACTGGTTTCTGTGCCAGATGTTCTCGAAGTTCAGGCGATGTAGTATCAGAACTCATATATCGTTCTACGTAGTCTGACCAACGCTAAGAGAAATGCAAGAGAAAGATCATAAAAAATAGTACAAGAGCCTAATCTTGTCATAAAATGTCCAACAAAATGACAGTGTGGTAGTATACAAAAAGTAATTTTAGCACCTGGGAGACTACGATGGGAGGATTGCAAACTTGAGGCCAGTGAAGGCCATATGGAAAGATCCTATATCCCTCCCAAGGGGGAGAGGTCATTCAGGTTATAGCTCAGTGGTAAAATGCTTGCCTTTGAACCCCAGAACTATACAAACTACAGAGTAATGCCCATTCCCCAAAGAACGTATTTGTTACTTGGTATTGAAATACTTTTTAAATATGTGAAATTCTGGCACCTCCTGAAAAACAGTAAAGTTTTGGCAAATATAAGCCAAATGGTCTGTTCTTATTCTCTCAAACATCATCTATGTGGCCTGGCCCCTATTTATATTATCATTGCAGGCCACTGAGGCCAGCCTGGTCTACAGAAGTTCCAAGAAAGTCAGAGGTATACAGAGAAAACCTGTCTCAAAAAACGAACTAACAAATGAATCCTAAAAACATAATCACAGAAACCCTAAGGAGCTCTGAACCCCCAGAATTCAGGGCAGCTAGGCAAGCTTTATGTGAAATGTATTTGCCCATACCTCTGCTTCCACAGGGTCATCTGAGTTCTCTTCTTCTGTGTCCAAAAGTTCAATGGTTAGCTGAACTTGGCCTTGACTTTGAATGAACATTAGCTGAAAATAGAAGCAGAGTGTAAACAAACAAAACAAAATTCCTGGGGTTATAAACCTAGATTGTCATCCTATAGGTGGAAAGTGATATTAAAAAGCTACTGAGGAAGATAAAGTAGAAGCGGGGCTGCAGAGATGGCTTGGGAGTTAGAGGCCTGGTGTTCTTCTGGAGGATCTGGGTTTGACACGTGGCGCTAACACCCACCCTCTTTTGGCCTCTCAGAGGGCATTGAATGCAGATGGTATACAAACATACAAGACAAAGCCTCCCTACACATAAAATTAAATCTTAAAATCAATTTTCTCAAGTTAGTAACTGTTCGTTTGCTCAGGTTACACAGCTCATAGCGCAGGGCAGCCAGGAAGCAGAGCTCTCACCAGTTATCAGAGAAGCTGCTTCTGCAGCAGGAAAGGACTACCCAAAGACACACAACTGGTCAGAATGCAGAAAGGAACTGACCAACTGATGCATCTGCAATGCAGCCTCTACACTCAGGCTCAGGAAAGATCAAGGAAGATGACTCACAAAGATTTTAAGAGCCATGAGGCCAGGACATCTGTTTTGAGATGGTGTCTTCTAGACATAACACGGAAGCCGCAGCCATGAACTGTCAAAAATAGGGTTACCTAACAAGATCTGCTTAATGACACCAGCGGGTACTCCATGGTGGAGGAAAAATTTCCACAAAGGCCTACCATTAGATAAAAGATGGTAATCTGTGGCTAAGAAAATTAAAAAGAATGTTTTGTTGGGGTAGCAGGATGGCTCAGTGATTAAAGTTAGTTACTGACAAGCTGAAAAACTGAACTGAAATGCACACAGTGGGAGGAAATACCTGGCTCTTATCAAACACAGTCTTTAGAAGGTTCTGTTAAGGTAGGTCTGTAATTCCAGCACAGAGGAGACTCAACAAAGAGGACGGCCAACAATATGGCACACATAGTTTCAGACAAACCTAGCTAAAAATAGAGCCACAAACAAGCCAAGTGTTGGTATAACAGTACCATTCATATTTGTCAGTTCTGGATTTTAATAATTTTTCTGCTACTAAAATGTGTGTGGAAGCCACACCTTTAACCCCAGCCAACACTAGGGAGTTAGAGGCAGACGACCTCATATCCCCAGTATTATAAGTATCTTTTTAATAGGGTGAGATGAAGTGACAGGGTTTTATGTAAGGAGGGTGACCTTGAATGTCTGATCTTCCTACTTTAACCTCTTGAGTGGTAGAATTATAGATGTGAAATAGGAACAACTCAAGCTTCACAAATGCTTTCCAAGTATTTTACAACTAAGTTACACCCCAGTGAAATCCAGCTAGACACACTGGTCTTATCTAAGGTAAACACCAGCGCTCTGGAGGTTGAGGAAGGAAGATCAATAATTGAAAAATAGCCTGTGTTATCTGTGTTATAGCTAGACCCTGTCTCATAGAAAACAGAAGGGAGGGGGAGGGAAAAGGAGCTGTAAAAGATGTTGATGATGCTGGGGGATCAGTAATTAAGCCCAGCTCTTTTAAAATGTGCATTTTCAAGGGGCTAAACCGACAGCTCAGAGGCTGGGAACATTTGCTGCTCTTGCAAAGCACCCAATGGCCACATGGTGGCTCACAACCATCCTTGACTCTAGTTCCAACAGATCTAATGCCTTCTTCTGACCTCAAAGGGACCCAAGCATATGGACCCATACACACACTACATATCCAAAGCTTAGAATGTTATCAGCGTCTATTTCTAGAAAAAAATTTTAAGTGATTTATTTTTATCTACACTTATGTTTTTAACAGTGATCCATAAACATAACACATAAACACTTTTCAAGAAATATTTACAGAGCATTATAATTTACTAACAATTTTGTATTTTATTTTATTGTGTTTGCTTTAAGAGTAACTGGGCAGACAGCTCAGCTGGTAGGTAATGCTTGCTCCCAAAGAAGTATGGGGATCTGGTTTGATTCCGAGTACTCATGCACAACTCTGGCTCATAATCACAGCACTGGAGAGACAGCCAGGCCGCCAAAGAAAAATCAGTGAGCTTCAGGCCAGTAAGACAGGATATATCAAAAAGGTGGGAATGGGGTGGGTACATACAACCCGTAAGGCAGACATCTCCTGAAGACGTCCGTGTGCACACACATGCATACACACTCAAACATGTACTCGAAACACATACACGTAACAGAAATGAGTGAGTGAACGAAGGCAGGAAAGGATCAAGTGTCCAACGGAGACTTATTTTTGGAGATTAACTTCTGCAGCAGCAGCTGGTTCTGTGAGCAGCTCCTACCTTAAAGCAGTTCTCATCTGACATGAGCTGCTCTGCTTTCCGCTGGTATGCGGACTCCAGAAGACTCCTTGATGTCTGAGTGCTCAGCTGCCCTCCAGTGGCTCCACTGCTGTTTTCTGCTAAGTACAGGTCAGTAACCTGCACACAGACTTCATCGCTGACAATGTGCTGCAACTGGAAGAAAGCACAGGCCAGCCAGTGAGCCAGGAGAGCAGTTATCCTGTCCTCTAGTCATTCAACTTAAAAACATTTTTTTCATTTAGAAGGCTAAACACTATCATTTTCATAAATTACCAAGTCAGGATCTCTTGTCTTTATGTACACTTCATAAAGGAAACTCAAATATATTTAAAGGCAAAACCAAGTCTCAGTAGTATGTATGTTTTCTGCTCATGCTTCTTAGCAAAGTAAATAAAAGGTCATTCAAGTATCTTGGGGGGAGGGGGGAGCATGAACTGGCTTCCCAGGGACCAGTCCCTACAGAGGAAAACCTAACTCAGCCTTGACACTGTGGGGAGACTCGGATTACCTCAACTGCATATGCCAGACCAAACATACTAACTCACACTGGAATTCCTTGCTCTCTCTGGGGAATGGATGGGGGGATGGGGTGGGAGGGAGGCTGAGAGAAGATTGGGAGAAAGGGAGGGAGGGGGTAGTGGTAGACATGGGAAACTTTTTAAATTTAAAAAAAAAAATTACTGAGAAAACCATTTTGCCACTAATAGCTTTTGTTTCTATTTGTGATGGCGTCTAATGCAGTTCATTTTCAATACAAGCTAAACATTTAAAATTGTTAATCTTTTTTTTGGGGGGGGGGAGTTGCAGCAGGTATAGTAGACTTAGTGACTTATGTTTACATCCCTAGAAAGCTGAACCTTCTATAAGTGCTTCTGGGAGCAAACCCAGGCCATGTACTACTTAATACATTGTTGTGGTGAGCACTACAGCAATGGGCAACATCCCCATCCCACTATTTCTGTTTGCATTTTCCTCACTATTTTTATTCTGAGATTAAAATTCTCCTAGAAGACTCAGGGTAACGCTGATTGTCCAAGTCTGATGGCTGACTTTAACCCTTGAAATACACATAATGGAACGAGAGAATGTACACTAAGCTGTTTGCCTGACCTTCACATATACATATGGCACACACATACACAAAATACATAAACAAATGTAAAAATAGTAACTCTCACAAGTGAAAGAACCATAAAATAGGATTAGGGTATATATAGTTTAATGGTAGAGGAATTATCTACCAAGACAAGTCCCTAACACCAAACCAACTAATCTCTAAACACAGACCAGCAAAAATATTCATGTCAGTCCAGATTCATCTATTTTACTTAGCCAATCTTCTGTTCTCATAGGCAGGCACATCATCCTACTTAAAGGAAGACAGGGTCTGGGTGAAGAATAAATGACTTGGACATCACCATTAAAATAAGGCTTAGTATGATTTGGTAACACAGTAAAAGCTTCACAAAGTTTTTGTCAGGGAGAAAGAGGAATAAGAATAGACTTGGTGAAAATCTGTCCAAGACAAGCACTCACTGTACCATGAAGATTCTCCTCCTGCTTATACTGTTAGTGGACTATGCACTAATAACTCCCTATTCATATCCTCTTGAGAATCTGGCCCCTTTCATTATCTTTGGAAAAGGCAGCACTATAAACCTAGAGACAACTAGGGGGCATGTACGCTCACACCCATATTAATCTTTTATCTGGTAACCTGAAATGATGTGAAAATGATTTTGGGGATTTTATTTTAAAAAAAGACAGACAGACAGGTGGGTAGATAGATGATAGATAAGTAGGTAGGTAGATAGGTAGACAGAAAGGTAGGTCGGTAGGTGGAGAGACAGGCAGGCAGGCAGGTATATAGATGATAGGTAGGTAGACAGACAGGCTGGTAGGTAGGTAAATAGACAGACAGAGAGGTAGGTTGACGGGCAGGCTGGTAGGTAGGTAAATAGACAGATAGGTGGGTAGACAGACAGGCTGGTAGGTAGGTAAATAGACAGAGGGTAGGTTGACGGGCAGGCTGGTAGGTAGGTAAATAGACAGACAGAGGGGTAGGTTGACGGACAGGCTGGTAGGTAGGTAGATAGACAGACAGAGGGGTAGGTTGACGGACAGGCTGGTAGGTAGGTAGATAGACAGACAGAGGGTAGGCTGACGGGCAGGCTGGTAGGTAGGTAAATAGACAGACAGAGGGGTAGGTTGACGGACAGGCTGGTAGGTAGGTAAATAGACAGACAGAGGGTAGGCTGACGGGCAGGCTGGTAGGTAGGTAAATAGACAGACAGAGGGGTAGGTTGACGGACAGGCTGGTAGGTAGGTAGATAGACAGACAGAGGGGTAGGTTGACGGACAGGCTGGTAGGTAGGTAGATAGACAGACAGAGGGTAGGCTGACGGGCAGGCTGGTAGGTAGGTAGACAGACAGACAGAGGGGTAGGTTGACGGACAGGCTGGTAGGTAGGTAGATAGACAGACAGAGGGTAGGCTGACGGGCAGGCTGGTAGGTAGGTAAATAGACAGAGGGTAGGCTGACGGGCAGGCGGGCAGAGAGGAGCATCTGTACTGAGAAGCTGGCAAGACTTGAGGTTAGAGGTGCTGAAGTCTCAAGGGTTGGAGCTGACTGTCAATGCAGAGAAGCGTGAGAATGGATATGTCTCAGATGAAGATGCTTCCCTCTGTCAGGTCCTCACATGATGACATATTTGAGCTCTGTAACAAGGATTTCTGAGTTTGCCTACATAAGAGCTGACGTCTCCTTTTTGTTTGTTTGAGACAAGGTCTTATGTATTGAACTCCTTATGTAGCTGGAGATGAGCTTCAACTTTTGACAACTGCCTACAAATGCTGAGATTATATCTATGTTTCCACACCCATTTTATGGAGTGTTGGAGATCCAACCCAGGGCTTCATGTATGTTTGGCAGTTAAATCTATCAACTGAGGTAAAAAAAAAAAAAAAAAAAAGCCCCAACCTGAAAAAGTTAAGATACATTATGGCTTAACCTTGAAACTTCTTCAACCAGAATTGAACTCCAGGGGCCAACCAAGTAAAAATAAAAGATCAGACAACCTGTTGGAATGTTATGTGAAGTGTGATGGTTTGAATAAGAATGGCCCAATATATTCATGTGTTTGATGCCTGATCCATAAGGAGCGGCACTCTTAGGAGGTGTGGCCTTGTTAATAAAAGTTATGCCACTGTGGGAGGACTCTGAGGTCTCATATTCTCAAGCTATACCCAGTATGGAACAGTCCTCTTCACCTGCTTTTGTATCAAGATGTAGAACTTCTATTATAGCACGTCTGCCTGCATGCTACCATGTGACGTGGGATGTCATTCTGTATGCTGTAAATTACCATTAGATAATAAAAGAATTGTTTTGGCCTATGGCAAAGCAACTTAGAGGCAGGAGAGAATTTCAAGCACAGATAAAAGGGAAGAAGGGCAAAGTCAGGGAGAGATAGTGTAAATTGCTGCCCCAAGAGAACTAGAAATAATGTAACACAGGTAAAACCACTAGCCACATGACAAGCTATGTATTAATAGAAATGGGTTAAGTTGTAAGAGCTAGCTGATAATGAGCCTAAGCCCTAAGCCAGTCTGTAATTAATATAAGCCTTTGTGTGATTATTTTATAAGCAGCAGCGGGACTGTGAATGGAAAGATTCCTTCGGACTGCAGGCCTGGACTGGTCAGAAACTTCTTACTACAACCATGCTTCTTGCCATGAAGATAATAGACTAAAGCTCTGAAACTGTACGCTAGCCCCAATTAAATGATTCTTTTTATAAGAGTAGCTGTGGCCATGGTGTCTCTTCACAGCAATAAAACCCTAAGAAACTTAAATATGTCTTTTAAAACACATGGATTTGGGTTTTCTGAAGGAAACTCTTTTGTTTTCCAGATTCTGCAAGTATGTTGTGTTAACCACACAAATTCATAACCAGATTCTTCTAAATAAATGAATTCTATTTCAAAAACTAACTAGGCCTCAAAGTCAATTTTATTGGCTTTATTTTAAAAAATACTGAGTTGGTACTATAAAAGACTTTGTTTCTAGCTCTACTCAATAGTAAGGTTGGAAGCAGACATACATGGGGGAAATGGAGGTGGTAATTTATATACATTTAAGGAATCAATAGGGATTTGTCCCTCAAATTATGAGTCTAGCTGACTATCAGTCACCACTCAGACCCCCTTAAGGGAAGGCCTGGCTTAACTTTTAAGTTGACTCACTAACTTTTGGTAAAGATGCAAAATTCAGTTACGTGCAGTTTTTTTCACCAATCCTGATTAGATTCTGTCAGCATGAAAGGCTTGTATCCTTCCAAAGCCAAGGAAAAATAAAGGGTTCTTTGCAAGAGTCAGTATTTTCCAAGGGATCTCCAAGCCTTTCCCTCTACAATAGCAGTGTGAACTCCAGGGTAGAAATTGCTTTTTCTCTTTTTAGCTCACAGAATTTGTGCACTCTGATCCCCTAGAGGAGTTCAGAATATAGTAGGAAGAATATCCTCAAAGCAGAAAACCTTCAACAACCTCCGTGTCAGGAGGATAACACAGAAAGGATCACATTGGCTGGGTGTGGTAGCTCACACCTGTAATCTGTTCTCAGGAAGCGGATACAGAATCAACACTAGTTCAAGGTCAGCCAATACTATATAGTGAGAGCCTGTCACAAACACCAACTCATATTTAAAATTTCCAAGAATAAAACAAAAAAACAACTACAAATCTAACAGTGAATCTCAGATAAATGAGGTGGACAAAGCATTTTTTCTTATAAAAGCAGTAACAGCATTTGGGAGAGGGCACTCCCTTAGGCCAAGCTGACTTCTGGTTGTGCAGGAGCTCCAAGGATGCAGCTTCTTTGAATTGTCAGCTATGCTGGAGTATGTATGGTGGGCTGTTCAATGACACACCTGCCTTTGGGTTACCCGTGCTCCTGAAGTAACCCCAAAAAAACGTAACAGTTCACTGAGCTAGATTTGATTAGAAATATTTCTTTGGTTTGTAGTCAGCGCATCATAAGGTAGACATGTTTGTTCATTGTCTCCCCAAGAAAAGCCACACAACAGACATCTCTTTACCTGGGCCTTTCCATTTCAAAGATAAACATTTACAAGCACTTACATGGTGCTTTTCCCACCTTGCTTTTTCTTTGCCTAACCCACTTTTAGTTAAGGACACCTTTCCTTGGCAGTCCTAGCCTCAAGCATACTCTCTCACCTGTCTAACGATGCTCTGGATTAGTTTGTCCATAGTGAAGGCAATGTAGGCATGAATGGTGAACATCTCTCTCAGTGAATCTTCATACTGTGATGAGTCTATGTTGCCATCAAGCAGGCTTCGCACCATGTCCAGGAAAGCTGGGTAATAATCTTCTACATCAACATCCACTATAGGAAAGATGAGACAGTTAAGACCTTACTCTGCTAAGACAACCTCAAGAACAGACAGCAGGAAATCCCATAGCTGGCCTAATAAGCATTTGAATAGTTTACCAGATACGCAAAAATGTGTCTGACTCAACTCAATGCAAGCAGAGATAAACCTTTAACCACCAGCACTATCCATCCAAGAGCAAAGAGGAATTAAAACTTCTAACAGTGGCTTCCAGACCGACTACACAAAAAGACATTTTACAGCACTGCTGGGCTCTATGACATCAGAAAGAAAAACATCCCAAAAGGGTCCTTCAGGCTGCTGCCTCCTCCTCTTCTCAGGGAGACTTGCTCATAAAGTATTTCAATTAAAAAAAATAAAAAGGACACATTAAAAAAAAAAGGCAAGTTAGATTCAAATTAAGCCTTCTATGAATAATGAACTTAGGTGATTTTTATCAATGTCCTTTTGTTTTAAATAAATTTGCAACACTTTCACAAATTATATTGATTTGTACTTGTTGCACACAAAACACTTCAAGCAATAGCTAGGATGAATCTTACAGTAAAGAGACAGCCACTAGATCAAGGCACTAGGAATGAGGTCTCCTAACTTATTAAAATAGCATCCACTTATACCATAGTCAAAAACCAACCTCAACTTGGCCAATGTGGCATATGCCTATACCCCAGGGAGGCTGAGGCAAGATTTCTGAGTTTGAAGCAAGCTTCTATTACATAACAAGTTCCTGGATGGTGAGCATGTTGTAGCAGGAGAACCTCTTTCAGATGCCATAAAAGGCTAGAAATCAAAATAGTGGCACAAGGAGGCTCTTGGGTCTTCGCTGTTTTCTTTATTCTCTTTTTTGTCTAAAGCATGCTCGCTATTGAAAACTTCATAGAGCCATTAGATCCTATTGGTGGGGCACAGGAGGGAGTTCAGTGGATGAGAACATGTCCTACATAAAAGGGGACCAAGCACCCATATAAAACCTGGCTGTAGTTAGCACCTCTACATTCAGCACTGTGGGGCAGAGAGAGAGGAGCACTATGGTGTGCTGACCACAGACCCAGCTTCAGGAGTATGGTACAGAACACTACTCCATCTTCTCTAGCCTCCCTATACAGAGGCAAAGCCCCCCCCCCCCCAACACACACAAATTCTTATTTGTGTCCCTTTTTGCATATAGGCTGCACTTCAATTAAAAAAAAATCATTAGAAAATTACTAAAGGAACACTTTTCATGGATTAACTAGCCACCTATTTGTAAGGGAAACAAGATCCACCTGAGCAAAACTGGGGGGATCTTACAGGCGGTAAAACAATTATTATTTAAACCAAGCTAGTGGCTTGAGTTTTGTTACAGACCTTGACTAAGCCCAAGAAAGAGGCAGGTTGTCTCTGAAAACATGCTAGGATAAAGTGGACTCCAAACCACAGATTTGTAGCCACAGCTATGACTGGCATGATCACTCAAGAACAAACTACTCCAACCTAAGTCCAGGTTAAGACAGTCAAGCCTTAACTACTTCATGAAGAGCACAGATGGGAAGAGTCTGGCTCAAAGGTTAAATACCTAACTAAAGAATGAAGCTGTCATTTAGAAGCAGGCAGCATACCATAACGTAAAGCATGTGGTAGCTTCTTTAATAAAACCTTGGCTTTCCTTTTCTTGAATCCTCTCTATCCCTCTGCCGTGTCTCACACCATTTGGAGTGTCAATTCCTTTTCAGAAAATATGAGGATGAGCCATGAAACCCATTAAAGAGAGGCTTGCTAACACCCATCTAAGAACATTCCTATTTGTCATAGGCATGACTAATGAGGAATCTATATTGTTATGGAATGAACTATGACATTTTTTTCTCATCTGAAACACTGCTTCTTAATCTAGTCAATGAATCCCCCATCCCTCACATGTGCACAGTGCTAACGATGGACCCTATAAACTGAGTACTACACAAGGTGCTACATATGCATCTTTCGCTAAGCCCTCAAGCAACCCCATAAAGTAATAATTACTGCCTCCATTTTATTGGTTCATTTATGGGTTCATGGTTTTAAGGAAGGTTATACAACCTACTAAATTGCAGAGGTAGGATATGAACCCTAGTTCCAATCTAAAACAGCTGCAAATCTAATGTGGCCTTGAAGCCAATCATCCACCCTACCAATGTTCTGAAAGACAACAGTCTAAGCACTCACTAGGCTCTTTGAGACGTAGCTGTATGGCAGGGCTATCACTCTTTTCTCGCTTTATGCCTAGCACCTCCCGTTCCCACTCTCTCTCTCGATTTTCTTCTTCAATTTGCCGCTCAGCTTGGGAACAAATCCGTAGCAGCCTTAAGCAGAGAATCTGATGCAGTCGCATAAAGATATACCAGTTGTTATTGACATAAAAGAGGTTATATACTTCATCCATCCCTCGTAACTTCTGCGCTGCTGTGTTACTAAATAGCAACTTGGACTTAGGGGGACTGCCCCCAACACCATTGTGCTTCTTAGGTGCCCCTGTGGCTTCATCCACATCCATTTCTTCTTCTTCCTCTTCTTCAACATCTGAGAGATCACCTCTCTGAGCAAACAGCAGATCAGGGATAAAATGATGCATGATTTGCTTGATTTTGTATTTGTCCTCTTTTTGAATGCCTGTTTGCCTTTTCACATGATGGATAATCAGAGCAGCAGCATCTTCTAATATCTGTTTGTCTTCATAGGCAAGTGAGAGGTGTGGGCCAATAGGTACGCCAGCATTCTCTTCTGTAGCCTGTTCTTGTCTCTGATGGAACAGATACAAAGCATTGTGTGACATGTATATAACAAGCAGCCTACAAGACTACATTAACAATGCCAGGCAGTGGTGACACACACCTTTAATCCCAGCACTTGAAAAATGGAGGCAGGCAGATCTTTGCATGAGGCCAGCCTAGTCTAAAAAGCCAAGTACCAAGTTCTAGGATATCCAGGGCTATACAGAGAACCCTTGCCTCGAAAAACAAAACTAAAGACCACACCAGCAGCACATGTAACTATTAACCATGGTGGAGACTATGCACAGTGGCCTAATTTCAGTCTTTGGGAGGCTAAGCAAGAAAAGGTGCAAGTTCCAAGCCAGTGTGCATAAGATCCGATCTCAAAACAGACAAGAGAAGTGTCAGTGGCTACCCAACCTGAAATACAGGACCCGACCTTAACCATGAATGAATGTGTTATAAATAATGTGGTTTGATACAAAAAGATAAGTACCTTTTAGATATTGGAGACTTAAGAGAACTGCCTTTAAGTTTTTAGATGAGCATTTATAGAAGATCTAAAATATTAGGGTGGAGTTTGTCACATGAGGTTAACATGGTCAAACAGACTTAAGTATAAAGGTTTATTTACAATGTTAATTCTTGAAAACTCAGGACCACTTTTAGAAAGCTTCCTACCTCCTAAAACAGCTTATATTATCTCTGATTCTTGGCTCCTAGTACCGTTTACATTCCCCATAGTGTGCAGAGTGACAGGGATTTGCTGTGGGACTATGCTCTTGTACATTGTAAATATCTGCCAGTCCTACTGGTTTAATAAAACACTGACTGGTCAAGTAGCTAGACAGGAAGTAGAAGTGGGGCAACAAGAGAATTCTGGGAAGCGAAAAGAGCAGAGCAACAAACAGAAAGACGCAGAAGAAGTGGGATGAGAAGGCTGGACTGAGCTAAAAGGTACCAAGTAACTAAACATAAATAACAAATATGGGTTAACTTAAAATATAAGAGCTAGCAAGTAATAAGCCTGAGTCACAGACGAAACAGTTTGTAATTAATATGAGCCTCTGTGTGATTATTTGGGACTAAGGGACTGCGAGACCAGCTAGGTGGGACAGAGAAACTCCTGACTATAGGGATTACTAACACTTGTTAAGCTGAGGTAGAGAAGAAGGTCTCCACAAATACAAGATATCTGTTTGGAGAAACAGGAGTCAGAAAGCTGAATGATAAATAAGAAAGTAGAGGAAGAACTACGTGTAATAATGGGTCTTAGGTTTAAGATGGTAAGCCAGGAATCAAAACTCCTGTTATGAAGCAAGAACCAGCAGCTCTCAGTCTGTAGAGTCAAAGCCAGGCTGAACAGAGACCAAAGTTAACAGAGATGTAGAGTCATCCAGCTCACCTCATCATAGATGCTCTCAATCTCATTGAGCAAGCTCTTAGACCTCAGGACCTTGGTGTCATTCTGTTTGAAGTTGATGCCCTGGTGATCCAAAGACTTCAAGTAGTACTTCTCATTCTGCTCTCGCCACACCTTGTTAAAGCCTCTCTGGGCTTCCCGCCATTCTTCCTCTTTCATCTTCAACCTTAGCAGGGCAGAAGAGATGTAAATACAATGTGAAAATTTAGAGGGTTCACAAATGGGAAATATGCCAGGCTTATTTTATGTGATGAAAACTTGAGCCTATACAGAATCTGGTCAGTTGTTCATACTTGAGATAAATGAGGTTTTTTTTGTTTTGTTTTGTTTTATTTAACAGGGGGCTTGTTTTTCTAGAAAAGCAATGCTGTAACTCTTTGGCCTGGAACATGCTATATAAGCTAGATGAGTTTCAAACAGAGTAATTCTGCCTTCCTCCTGCAATACTGATTGCTATCATAGGCATGAGGAACCACATATGGCTTCCTTCCCTTGAATATTCCGAAAACTGAGTGGAAGCCAGGTGTGGTGGCACAGTCCTTTAATCCCAGTCCTTAGGAGGCAGAGGCAGGGGGCTCTTTTGTGTGTTCAAGGCCAGCCTGGTCTACAAAACAGTTCCAGGACAACCAGGTCTACACAGAGAAATCCTGTCTTGGAATAAAAAAAAAAAGAAAAACAGAAGAGAGTGGTAAAAGCAATGAGGTTTTTATTAGGGGGCATAGAGCTGTTTCCATCCAAGAGATGAGGCCTCACTTTGAAGCATCACATGACTTGGAATTCACAATGTAGACCAGGCTAACATCAAACTCAGAGCAAGCTTCTCACCTCTCCCTCCCTAATATGACTACACACATGAACCACTACAAATAAGAGTCTAAAAAAGTGAGTTCTCCTTGAACTTGCTACTATATCATGGCTCAGAATGTTTACTGAGCTCATGAGCTAATGGGAATGTAAAGACCAAGAGAGGGCATTGATGAGGGTAAAGACTGCAAAGTCAAAGCCAGTCTAGAAACTATTGAGACCTTACTCCAAAGCTAAGTTCTCTCTCTCTCTCTCTCTCTCTCTCTCTCTCTCTCTCTCTCTCTCTCTCTCTCTCTCTCACACACACACACACACACACACACACACACACACCCACCACACCACACCACACCACACCACACCACACCACACCACACCACACCACACCACACGGGATATGGTAGTGAATGTGCCTACCAAGCATGTTACACAATCCTAAACTCAATCCTCTACTGAGAAACAGAAACTGAAACACAATCCTCACATGGATTCAGAGCACACGACCATACACTACCTCACCCTTCTCTATGGCAGAAAAGGCCAGCACTCTACCACCAAGCTCCATCTCCAATCCTTCAACCACCACCTGTCAAGATTTTTTCCTTTGGGAATACAAAACCCTTAACTAAGTTCTACTGTCCCCAAAGTCTAACAATCAAGGGAGAGAACTGGAATTGATTAGATGACCCCGTAGAAGATCAAAACCCTATTTAATGAGACATTGAACTTGTCACAAAGCACACAAAAGCCAGAAGGTACACACCTTTTAAGGACAATTGGAACAGCAATTGAGGGGTTCTTCCTCAGACCATCAATAATATCAGCTGCTTTATCAGCATATATCCTCTGGAGCGCTTTTCGATGGATGACTTCTGACGTGCCCCCAAGGGTGTTATCCAAACGAAATTTGGCTTGTTCTTCAGCAGACAATCGGGAAAGTTTTTTCTGTATTGCTTCCAGAACCCGGATTGTTGCAAGATTGGTCTCTAAAACTACATCAAGCTTTAAACAAACAAGAACAAAAGAGGGTGCTCAGGTCCAAAACCAGAACACTGCAGATCTGGGAGAATAAAAAG
Source organism: Phyllotis vaccarum (assembly GCA_033318265.1). NCBI lineage: Eukaryota > Metazoa > Chordata > Mammalia > Rodentia > Cricetidae > Phyllotis > Phyllotis vaccarum. The sequence goes on from JARWLC010000012.1 coordinate 74,596,080, forward strand.
GGCATCAAATACCTCAAATATGGAGTTGTGGCTCCTATACAAACCATGTAAGGCTCTCTCTCTATCAAGGTTTTCTGGAGGATATGCCATATCCAAGTGATAAAGCACACAGCCCATTAGCAGGCATGGCTCCTATCACAACCCCACACACTGTATAAAAGCTGACCACAGACCAGACCCAAGAGCAGGCTCTTATCCTTCTGTTTGTACTATTTGTCTTACTATGAATGACCTAGAACTGGCTTAGTAGACCAGAGTGACCTTTAATTTGTGGCAGGTTCTTGCCTCTGCCACCCAAAGTCTGGGATTACAAATGTGAGCCACTATATCTGATCTATGAACTTTTCTTAAATTGTAGAAACCCATTACAAACAGTAAGAAAATAATACCAAAAGACAGTTGTGGGACTAAAGAATTTGGGTATTAATTTCTAAAAGATTTGAATATTAAGTTACTGCCTCACATGCAATGGGTACAAATTCAGGATTAACCTTTCCCTTGTGAAACAGAGTAGTAATGTAGCCCAGAACTGGTGTCACACTGTCAATGCAGTTGAGAACTGCCTTCCCCTCCCCAGGGATTATAGGTATACTCCATTGCCCTCAGAGAAAAATGTTCTTCAGCTTGATTAAAAACTTCCCATAGTTACTGGTGGTGACCAGTACTCAGGGGCAGAGGCAGTTGGATCTTTGAGTTCAAGGCTAGCCTGGTCTACAGAGAGAGTTCCAGGATAGCTAGGGCTAAACAGAGAAACCTCATCGCAAATAAATAAATAAAGTAAAAATAAATAAATAAATAAAAGTTGAAACTTCCCCTCCATTAATTTCATTAACACTTAATATAATTTAGTTTTCTGCAAAAAAAACTAAAAAAACTAATCAGGTCATTAATTCCAGGAGTGTGGTGGTTTGAGTGAGGATGGCCCCAACAGGCTCTAAATACTTAATCCTAGTTGGGAGACTGTCTGGGAAGGGCAAGGAGATGTGGTCTCACCACAGGGGGCATGACTAGAGGTGAGCCTTCTCTTTGCCTCCTGCTTATAGATGGAGGGAGATGTGAACCCTCAGCTGTTCCTTCCCTTCACCACATGGACTCTCACCCTCTCAGACTCTAAACCAAGTTAGCCTGTGATTAATGTTATCACAGTGACAGGAAATAAGATGGGAAAAGGCAGCAACCACTACTCAGTGGGGAGACATCATATGACTCTTCTGAAGAGGGAAGGCTGTTAAACTGGTCTGAAATCTATCCACTGATTAAAGAAGCAGATCAGTCTGTCAACTCAGTGTAACAAATATACGAAGTCAGATACGACAGGCAAAAATAATTAAAGCCCTTTAGTATTGGTGTGGTATCAGTGAACATCATCTGACTAACGGAGACTTTTGATTTAATTTCAGAAATTCCCTTCCTACAACAGAGGCTCTTGACCAGCTGATTCATCCATTCTAGCTCTTACCACCCCAGCCATCACCTTTACAAGAGAAGGCATGTATGTACTACTAGGGTCAGCTCCTCAATCTTCTTTTTTCTTAAGCTAACTTTAGCACAGTATTTAAATACCCCTTCATTTCACTTCTTCCTTGTTCCCCAAACTTCAGATCACAAAAGAGGATACCTCAAATCGTTCATCTTCACAACGATAAATATGTTCTTCATATTGAGTTTTCTTCGAACTAACAAAAGTAGAGTCTTCAGACCATGATGGGAAGGAAACCCAGGTATCATTTAAAACCTTTGGGAAGAAAAAAAGGAGGCAGAAAAGTTTGTAAAAACTTTTACACATACTCAATAGAAACCAATGCTACAGGGAGGAAAGACACTTGGTAAGTGCTGACTAGTTTTATGTCAACTTGACACAGCCAGAGTTATCAGAAAGGAGGGAACCTCAGTTGAGAAACTGCCTGCATAAGGTCTAGCTATAGGGGCATCTACTTAATTAGTGATTGATAGGGGAGGGCCCAGGCCATCTGGATGGTACCATCTCTGGGCTGGTGGTTCTGGGAACTGTAAGAAAGCAGGCTGATCAAGCCATGAGGTACAAGGCAGTAAGCAGCACCCCTCCATGGCCTCTGCATCAGGTCCTGCCTCCAGATTCCAGCCATCTGAATTCTGTCCTAACTTCTGCCAGTGATGAACAGTAATGTGGAAGCATAAGCCGAATAGATGACTCCCCCCCCCCCCCAAGGTGCTTTGTCAGGGTGTTACATCAGAGTAATAGAAACTCAAACTAAGACAGTTTCAGAAGAATAAAATAAGGGGAAGTTCTGAATACACATTTTCTTTTGAAGAAGGTTCTTGACTTCACAGTTCATATAAATTCTGGCTTTTGCTTCTGTTCAGGAGATAAATAAGGGCACTTGCCACCAAACCTGACCACTGGAACTCACATGGTAGGAGAAACCACTGACAAGTTGTCTCTGACCTCCACAGGCTGACCATACCTTACATGCATATCAAATAAATAAATATAAAATTTTACAATTCTGGCCTTGCTACTATCACTACCCTCTTTTGAAGAAGCTGAAGATCCAAGGACCCTTACCTCTTTACACAGAGGAGTCCGTCCTGTACACTTGGGCTGCTGGTAACTTTTTGGTAGAGCTCGGTAGCTAGAGCCCAGTCGTTTACAAGAAGCATAGTCTATCTCCATGGCAATGCCTTCTGTAGCTCGTTCCTTTGGAAAGCTTTCCAGATGTACAGACTCCTTGTAGCCCAGAAAGTTTTTAAACCAATTAAACAATTCAGGGAATTTCCTGAAAGACCAAACCAAAAGCTGATAAGCATTTCAAGGTAGGATGCAGTTAGTATGAGGAGTAACATTTCAATTCATGGTTGGGTCACAACTCTGCTACCAGGAACAAGTATTTTCTACCTGAGAAGCATCCTATAACCAGTAAGGTTCCATTTTCCATATATAATGCTCTCCAACAAGATAGTAAGAAGCTAAGAAGTCATTCGTTGGCTCAAGAATATTGCCTCACTGTTCACATAATCCCCGGGATGTCAAATGCAATCAGGATTCTAGAGCCCTGGGAGATCAGTGTCTATAAATGTCATGTAGTTCTGCATCATAGTTGATACACTGTGGTTGCTTGTTTTATTTTGTTTTGGCGACAGTGTCTCTCTATGCAAACAGGCCATTCTGAATTCACCTGTCTCTGCCTCCCTGGTGCTGGGATTAAAAGCAAATGCCACCTTTACCAGTGTTCCCATCCTGAAAATTATACTGGAAGAATTTAAGGCCCCTTCTGACACTGTCATTTTTGACAGCAACTCAATTGCCTTTGTTTATAACATATCCTTACAATCTCTGCATTGCCACCTCAGAGTACTAGGGGCTATGCTCCTCGTTGCACTTACCCCAGAAAAGGAGATACTAGTTGTACAAGCTCAGCCCGAGAGATCACCTCCTGGTTAAAGATAACAAGACAGCGCAGAAAGTTTTCATAGGCTTCTGCACTCCGAAGAGCCTTTCGAACCTTATGGAAACAATCAGAAGAAAAATGTTTACAAGGAGACTCAAGGGCATCGATTTTTAAATAGGTAGTAAATTTAATCTGATATTTATAAGGAATCAATGCTTTGTTTAGATATAATCAAACAAACCTAGTTTAAAAGAAATAAATAAGACACTGTAATTTGTCTCTAAACAATCTAAAATGGAATGGGGTGGGCAACCTGGGGGGTGAGTGGAAGGAGGGGAGAGGAACTGTGGAATGTTAAAAAAAAACAAACAAAAAAGCATTTAAATATAAAAAAGTCAAAAAAAAAAATCTGAGATGGATGCGAATAAATGTGGAACAAATACACAGTCCAGACAATGGATGTTTGTTAACGCACCAAGGACTGTTTAGATGTGTTTAACATGAGTTCATGCATTACACCTTCTCATATGCTCAGACCAGGTCAGCTCCCTAAGCTTCTGTTGCCCATCTTAACATATTTACAGGAATCTTTGTCAACACTCTTCATATTCTTGTTAATAACATCTTTTTGCTGTTGTTTCGGGCATCATGTCATGTAGCAGAAACATGACCCTAAAACTGCTGCATCTACCAAGGATAGCTTTAAACTCTGGATACTCTTCCCCTACATACTTTGAATCTTAACATTCTTAAAGGCAGAGACAACAGGCACCACACCAAGTTCAAGACCCAAACTGCTCCTGAGACTAGCTAGAGATACAACAAGATCTTGCCTCAAAAAACCAAAAATGAGCACAGAGGGGGCTGGAAAGATAGATTAGTGTTTAAAAGTGCTTCCTAATCTTGTAGAGGACCCAGGATTGGGTGCCAAAAAACATGAAGTAATTCATAACCAGACCCCTACAAGAGTAGCATAGTGAGTTCATTAAAAAAACAAAACAAAACAAAACAAAAAAAACCCCCCACATACCTACAACAAATAAGTAAATCTTAACAACAAAAACAGCCCAAAGATGAGTTCAAATGGTTAAGGGAGTACTTCACAAGCAGAGGAAAAGAATCTGCATTCCTACCACCCACATAAAACACTAGGCACAATACAAAACTGTAATTCCAGCTCTTGGGAAGTAGGGACAGGAAGACCCCTGAGACTTACAGACAAGCCAGTGTAGCCTATCAGTGAGCTCTAGGTTCAATGAGTCCTTGTCTTAAAAAACAGGGTAGAGAAGCAACTGAAGACAACCAACACCTCCACACATACATATGCACACACGCAAAGACACATGAGCAAATATACACACACACATATATAAACACACATGAACAAGTACACACAACACACACATATAAAAACACACACATCAACAAGTACACATACACACACACCCCAAACAACAAACAACGGGCTGAGAAATGGCTGAATGAATAAAGCACTTGGATGCAAGCTTGGGGACAGAGTTGGGATCTGCGGACCACATAAACCCAGACATAGCAGTGTATGATCTGTAATCCCAGGACACTTACAGTGAGTGGGGGGACAGAAAAAGGAGACATACAGATCTCTTAAGCTATCATTAATGTGGCCATTAAATAATTTGTTTTCTGCAAAAACCCAGATGTATAAAATAGGGTCCTCTGAGAAGCCCATCAACTGTCCACTTTATTGATAAAAACTGCTGGCTGCTAATCAACTTGACTCCAAGGGCAGAACCAGATACAAAAGTACAGTCAAACTAAAATAGCATTCATGCTCTCCACTAGAAATTTCAATTTTAGCTATTGCATAAAAATATCTACAGATCTTTGAATTAATTCTCAAGCTGGGCATCGGATTGTATGCCCACAGCCTGTTTGGGAGAATAGTAGTAATTGGAAGTACTTGGTTTCAGAGCAAGTTTGAGGCAAATATGGGTAACGATGTAAGAGTCTGTCTCAAAAACAAAGGGGGGGAGACCTCTCACCCCTGCACTACCAGGAAGGGTCAAAACAACCAAATTACAAGTCACCAAGAACACTGCTGCTCACCTGCAGAAACCATACTTATACTCAGCCTGTCAGAGGTGCTGAGCTCCATGACCACTAATAAATGGGAGAGTGGGGACATACATCCCTTATTCCTAGGACTAGGGAGACAAAAGCAAGCATAATTCTATAAATCTGAGGTCAGCATGTTCTACACAGTAAGTCCCAGGCCAGCTAAGGCTACATAGTGAGATGTAGTAAGAACCTTACCTTAAAAAAATAATAAAATAAAAAGATAAAAAAAGAACTACAGGTGGACTACATGTGGTGGCAGTTAGGTGGTCAAAGAAGGATCAGAAAGTAAAGTCCAGCCTAGAATACAAGGTGAGTTCAAGGCCATCTTAGGTTCCATATAGAAACATTTGATCTCCAAAAAAACCAAACAAACAAAAAACCCAAAGAATTAAATAAAAACAATGCCAAAAAAATCCTAAACAATTGATACTTTTGAAACAAAACCTTGAGGAGTGGATGACTACCCTTAACAAGTAATATCAAATGTTATCCATTACTTACCTTATCAAAAAATAATGACTCAGTTCCAACACCATGTTTGCTAGCATCTGCCATTGAAGATTCCTTTAGACTAAGCAGTTTGGGTTTTTTCTGAAATTAAAAAAGAACAAAAGAGAGAGAAGAAGAAATATAACAAAAGGCAGAGTGAATTTCCTTTCATTTTGTTAAAATGGTTCTACTACTGCTAACTAATCACTTAGAACAAATGAGAATTCACAAGCTGCTATCGTAACCTTCTCATATACTTTAGTTTTCTTCATCAAAGGCTTACAGATCACTCTATTCACAGATGTTCCCTCTTGTGACCAATGTTCAGAATTAGTGTCCTTCTTTTTGTGCTGGCTTTAATCTCATGGCACTCCTGCCTCTACTCCCTTCAGAAAATCCTACTGGTTTTGGTGACCATACGTTAAGCCTGGCTTGTGATGTTCAGAGTTAAGTTTAAAGACTATATTGGTGCCACCTGCTGTTCTGAATTAGGACTTTGTGGTTCTGAATGGCTAAAGCTGAAGAGCCAAGTGTGACTAAGAGACCAGCACCAGCTGGGCATGGTGGCACACAACTTTAAGTCCCAGGATTCATGAAGCAGAAGCAGGTGGATCTCTGTTGAGTTCAAGGCCAGCCTGGTCTACAAAGCGAGTTCCAGGGCAGATAGGACTATACACAGAAACCCTGTCTAGAAAAAATGAAGCAAAAAAAGGAATAAAGGAAAAAGAGAGAGGCCAGCACCATTAAAGTGAAACCTTGTGTTACGCCACAACCAAGCTGGTCAGCTGGAGTGGAGAAATTGGCGGCAATTAAGAAGAGAGCAACAGCGAGGTGGAATCTTCTGGAAAGTGTTTCCTAATAACACACAAAAGCTGCTTGAGGTGGCCGCGGTCAAATCTGGTCATGGGTAAAAGTCTCCCAGGTGTTACTGGTTTTGAAGGCATAAAAGGTCATAGAGGGCAGCTGAGGCACTGGGAGAGGTAAGGAGAGGCCATCGGTGAAGGTGCAGCTGAACAGCATGATGCCAAGATTAGAGAGGTCAGGCAGAGAAGGGGTTGGCGGCAGGAAGAGCCCAGGAGAGGCTACTGAGGAAAAGGCAGCCTACTAGCATTAGCATGACAAGACCATGGGAAAACTGCTAAGGGCATCAGCAGTGGAGCGGAACTAGCCTGAGCCTAGAAGACAACCCATGTATGCTTCAGCAGTCAAAGCCAAGAGTGAAGCAGACCTTTTAGAGGAGCAGAGAAGACTGTAAGAAGATCCCAGACATCAGACACAGTTATTTAAATAACTAGAGTTTGTTTTTGCTTTATTCAGACTGTGACTGTACCCTGGTCCTTTCCTCTTGAACAAAGTAATTAGCTCATTTTTTATTTTACAGGAGCCCACAATGGAGAGACTGAAAATTTTTCGTTTTTAAGAGACTGGATATTTTAAAGGAACAGAACTTTTAATGTTTTAAATTTCTAAAGACCGTGAGACTTTTAGGGTTATTTATGTTTATTATATTCCGATACTAATATATCAATAAACCACTCTGGGGACAAATGAAAAAGAAAAGGTTCTACTTGAAAAGTGATGTGCGTGTGTCAGTTGTGCTAGCCTTTACGTTAATTTAACATGTCAGCTGAGGAGGAACCTCTAGGAGATCAGGCTGTCAGCCGGTGCCTGTGACAGTTTCATAGTCAAGTGAGAAGGCCCAGTCCATTCATGTCGGTGGTGCTATCCTTGGGTGTAGCGGCCTTCAGAGGCCTGTAAATAACACTCCTGGCCTCTCTGCATGAGCTCCTATCTCCAGGTTCTTGCTTGAGTTCCTGCCCTGACTACCTTCTACCATGAACAATGATGTAGAAGTATAAACAAAATAACCCCTTTTCTACCCAAGTTCTTTTGGCCAGTACAGGTGTTGCTGCAACACCTAGTCAGATTAATAATTTAACATTGAGAGCTGGGTGGTAGTGGCATATGCCTTTAAATCCCTGCACTTGGGAGGCAGAGGCAAGTAGATCTCTGTGAGTTGAAGGCCAGCCTGTTCTATAAAGCCAAGGCTAAGCTAAAGTTCCAAGAGAGCCAGGGCTACACAGAGAAACCCAGTCTCAAAAAACCAACTAAATACACAAAACAATAAAATACTAGTTTAAAAAGGGAGGTGAGGAGAGCTGAGTATCTCTTCACTGGTTAGTCTGAGGCAGGACTGTAATGAACTAGCAATTAGTCTGAGCTACTTCCTGAGTACCAGGTCAGTGAAGGCTACATGGTGAGATCTTTCTTCCAAAACATACACAAAAACCCCACATACCAAAAAAATGAAAAGGCTGCAATATAACTCCCTACTTTTAACAACCCACCTCTTACTACCTGTGAAGAACTACATGAATCTGAGAGCGGTTCTGTCTCTAGGGGACGTCAGAACTAAGCAATGGCCTACTGTTTCTAGCTGTGATCATCAGGTGTAGAAGGAAACAGACCTAAGAGTTCTGAGCTATTTAGCTGACTCTTGCAATCCAGAATACCTTTTGAAGATAAAAACAAAACACAGAACCATTACTATATTCAACCTTACTCCAGAACCAAGAAAATGCCGTGAGCACCAAAACCATCTTCCAGAGCGTGAATCCTTGGAGGCCTGTCTTTTTCTTTAACCAAATTCTACAGACACTTCTACTCCAAATTACAGTTTATAGAGTTACCAGAGAAGCTCAACACTGAACATACACAGCGCCCTATCACAGACAGATTATCAGGGTTTACTGTAGGAAGTCAGTAACAGATCCCAAATGTCTTTCCTTGATCTGTTAACCCAACAAGAACCAAGGGCAGGACAGCCCTCTAGTCAGAGTGACTAAGCAAGGCCTCTGCCACCATAAAGGCATGAGGCTCACAAAAGCTGAGTTTCCTCAAATACTACTCATTCATTCATGATTATCAATTTAAGAATTTTCTTCCTGTAATACAAGGCAAGTTTAATACTCAAATCATGTGAAAGATTAGTAAGTCTTGGCAACAAAGTAAAAAAGGTGGAAACTCATAGCAAAGAATACAGGAAAAAATACCTACTAATCCACATAGTGAGTGCTCTTCCTACCTGCTTTCTGCAGTGCTCGAAGCTCTGAGGAAATTTCTGTGACCTATCCTTGCTCTGGATAGACAGGCTCCAACCACCTTATCTTCTATTTGTCTACTCTCACCTTTACTGGTGGTGTGGCTCCCGTTCCAGAGTGTCTGCGGATTTGACAGCCATTCTGGCTGGGCCTCTGTGGCTTGTTGTTCAGCTGGGGCTTCTTCACAGTGCCCCCATGGTCATTCCTCACAGAATCAACCTTCTCAGCGGTTGTTTTGCTTAAAAGCTGATTAAGACATATGAAAGATTAATGCTCTAATCAAAGTGTCATCTAAAAAGTCCCCGTAACTGCAGCTTGCAAACTAATGGTGAAAATCTTAAATAATGTAGTTTGTCTAAATGAAACTCACCACCGAGCTGTTGGCGTCCGGTAGGAACTGTCCAAACTCAGATAACAGATCCTCCTGGTTTTTGAAGAGACGAGCCACCTGGGCATACACCTCCTGTTCGGTCAAAGCTGGAGTGTAGTTTCCTCCAGCTTCCTTGGCATTCCGCTGTTCTTTCTGAAGAAAGACAGAAGGGGACAGATGATATATACTAAGGAATCCTACACTACACACAGAACAATTATTTTCTGAAATGTATAATGTGGCTAAAATATGTTATCTACTTAAGTTACATTAAAGGAAGTATTTAATTAATGTTTTAACTGCAGTCTTTTGAGGAAGATGCTGAATGACAGGTCTTTATAAAACTAAGAACATGTAAATGCTCCTTTAATCAAACTGATAAAGACATTAGAAAACGTTGTCCATCTTCTCTTGTAAATTAATGATACAAAATTACCCTCAGAAACTTCCACAATAAACAGGCATCCTCTTAACAAGCTAATGACCTTTAAAAAATCCTGGTAAGGTGACACAGGGCAAGCAAAGCAGGAAAGTAAAATTGGTTTCAGAAACACACACTATAGTTCTGATCAGTTAGTATTCCCAGTAAGAATTACTGGGCAAATGCATATTCTAGTTTTTCTCAGACTAGATACTCTCTGAGGTTGACAGTTATGTAAGCAGAACCTAATTTGACCATGACAAAAACAACCATTTCTGAGCTGGGGGTGCTGGCAATTACCAGCATCTCATCTACTTGCAAGGTTAAGGCCAGAGAACCACCAGAGCCCAGGATAATAAGACTTGCTTAAAAAGGGATAGATGAGGAACCCTCTTACCTGGTATGTGTGCAAAATCTCCAAGAATGCTTTGTAGATATCTGGTTGGCCCTGGAATCTGTTCTTGATCTTATTAACATAATTGATGGCATGATTAAACTCCACAGGTTGATTGTTCTGTAAAGATGGGGCCGTTCCCAAGGAGATTGTCACTGGTGTGTGAGGCTGGACCGGTGGAGAACGTGGGGATGCATATGGAGGGAGTGGGGGAGTCTGCTGACTGGCTGGAGTATGTGCTTGTAGTTGGGAAGGCTAAAAAGAAAAAAGTCTTTATTTTCCTCAAGAGCACAGGTGGTTTGACACTGGGGGGAAAATTCGAATAAAAAAACCAAACCAAACCTAACAAAAAAAAACAAGGTATCTGATCAACTCGTACCCTTTATTTACTCACTTAAGCCATTAAGTGCTAATCAATCAAGCCAAGCCTTTTTGGTTCAATCCAAATCATACACAAAGTTTTCACATCCTGGCACTATCTCAGCATCACATTTCCTAAATACAACCTCAAATAAGGAGCCATATCTAATTATAGGGAGAAATGTTTCATATGCAGTTTTAAGTTCACTAGCTTAACAGGTGCAAATTAAAAAGAAAAACTCATCCTACACAGATTTTTAATGTCAAGAATAACAACTCAATTGTTCCTGTAATCCAACAGGAAACGTTTCTAGACCAGCCCTGCTCAATAGAACACTCTGAAATGATGGAATCTTCTTTGTGACATTAGACACAACAATCGTCACCAGCTACATGTTGGTTCTGGAGATCATAAAATTTAGCTAGTACAATCACAACAAGGAATTTGCTTGAATTAAAATTAATCCTATGTGGCTAGTGACTATTCTATCATATCTAGATCAAGAATATCTTCACTTATTGTGATTGTCAGCTGATCTGGCAAAATAGAGTAATTTGACTGTGGTTTTCTGAGGAAGTATTTTATACAACTTGGGATATCTTCAAATTCCTTATCCTCCTGCCTCTACTTTCCAAGTACTGAGACTTGCAGACAACTCACTATGGCCAGCTCTGCAACGATGTTTATGAAATGACAATCATGTAAGTAGGGTCTAATTGGACCATGATAGAAACAATTGTTTCTGAGCTAGGCATGTTGCCAGCAACTATAGTCCCAGTTACTCAGGACAGCCAAGCCCAGAATTGTAAGACCAGCCTGGGCAACACAGAAAACCCAAGTCAGAAAACAAAACAAACCACAAACACACAGTTTTCCTTCCTGTGCTGTGAAAGAACTACTACAAAGCCAGTTTAGAGGCTAAACAGGAGCTGGGGACAGAGTCCTACAGTCTAGTGGCATGATCATGTGAGTAAATGATGCCATCTATAAAGAACTATGTGACCGGGTGAGGTGTCAACATCTTCTCCAATTGCATCAATGTTGGAACTTGTATATTGGAGTCTCAAACAGGGCAATGTTGAGAAGTACATTTTAGGGGATACAGTGTCTTTCTGAAACTCACCTTGTTGACTTTGGCAGGTGTAGGCTGAGGAGCTGGCTGAGCAGGAGCTGGAGTTGACTGGGCTGAAGGCTGGGAAGGATGTGGAGGTGGTGGCTGAGGCTGGGGCTGGATGCCATGGGTGGGGATCTGATGAACCTGCCCAGGAGTTGTCACGTTCACCATGTCATTAGTTTGCACCTCGATTTTGTAGCCAGGAGGCAAGAAGGTATTGAAGCCCATGATCAGGTCAGGGTGGCCTTTAAATAACTGTGACACACGGCTAATCACACCTGGAGTATCAATGCTGACAAGAACAAATACAACGCAAGAAAAGAGATGAAAGGCAAGCTTGACCAAAAGAGGGAAACTAACTTATCACAGATAATAATGAAGGCCAAAGAACTCAAATTCAGAAGCCATTTAGCTTTAGAGCTATAGGCTTGGTCACAATTTTATATAAAATATAAATGGCAACAATCCTATCAAGCAGATGTACAAACTGAACTGCAATTTCCAAGCCATACCCAATCTTAATCTACAAATATGAAATGTAATGGGTTGGTGTCTAGACTGTTCAAGTGATTACTCTCATACAGTGAGCCATGCCAGAATATCAGGGTATCTTAACAAAAATTAAAACAAAAATGGAGCATCCTAAAAATTAGCCAGTGTTACTAAAATAAGCATCAAGAAAGATTTTAATTAAAGTTTACTAGTACAGATTTAAAAATTAGCCTAAGTGCTTTACAATTTCTATCATGAAACCAAAATATGATGATGCAGAGTTGTACAATGCACTTGAAGCGCCAAGGCAATAGAAGTGCCTGAAGTTCAAGGCCACTCTGAGCTAGATATATATAGCAAGACTCTAGTCTCAAGAGCATTCTCCCAATGAAAACAATAATCTATAAAAAGGGGTAATTGGGGATATATATTTCCTCTAACAAGCAACATGCCAAGTACAAATTTTAATGCAGCCACATAAATCTTTTACCTCTGAGACTTAAATTCCTTCATGATATCAAGAAAATCATTGTAGACCTGAGGCTGACTTCCGAACTGCAGCTTCACTTGGTCAAGATAGGACAGGGCATCTTCCACCTAAGGCAAGATACAGAAGTCAAAACTTTTAACAATAGAACATTCATACTCAAAAGACAGTAAATGAATTATTATATATAAGTACCAGAAATTAGGTTTAACACTTTAACTCAAATTTAAAACAAAGATCACCTCAAAATGATCAGTGACTAACAATTATATTACCATAGTATTCACTTAGCCATTTCATAAGTACTTGTTAAAATACAATATAGCAGAACCAATGTGGGTGTTAAAAGATTCAATAACAAGTTAAAACCATTAACTCCACAGAAATTTGCTCGTATCTAGTATAAATCCTAACACAGAGGGTGCAAAATAATCACTAAAAGTCATAATAGCAGATGGAAACAGCATCACTTTTTCCTTCATGTAAGAGAAATCCTAGAGGTGATTTATAAACTGAAACCTAAAGACAAGTACATGTTAGCAAGCATCAAGCCTTGTGAAGAATGTCAGAAGCAGCAGCAAGGGTATAATCTCATCTAGTCCATCTGCAAAATTAAAACCAGTTCAACCTGGCAAAAAAATTAAGCACTAGTAGGAAGAATAAACAGATGAAAAAGCAGCAGGATCAGGATCTTGAAGGAACCCATTAATCCTGCAAAAATCAATTTAGATGTTTATCTTCATCTTCATGTATTCCAGTTCACATGACCACAGCATACAATAAAAGGTGGAAATAAGGCTGTAAAGATCTGCAACCCCAGTGCAGGTGTTACAGGTAGATTCCGGGGACTGTTGGTTGGCCAGCTGTTCTGGTTGAAATGAGAGGAGCTCCTGGTTTAATGAGATCTGGCCTCAAAAAATAAGATAATACTGAAGAACCCAATATCAATCTCAGGCCTACACAAACATGAATAGACGCACACCTTCTGCCCAACACACACACCCCTAATTTTGAAAAATTTAAATGAAAAAAGGGGGGCATGGGGAACACAGCAGCACCTTAGCACCTAGGAAGTAGAAGCAGACGGTAGACAAGTCTTAATTCTTAAGCACAGTTTCCAGGCCAGCCCAAGTCAAGATTTTTGCCTCAACACATCTGTCCCCAAAGAGGGAAAAAAAAAAAATCAATCTATCTAAAATTTATTACATAATCCCAACCCAAGGTTCTTCCTTGCAGATTTAAAAAAAAAAAAAAAAGAAAAAGAAAAGAAAAAAGAAAGGGTTAGCTGGGAAAGGCCACAGAAACAGTGTATATGGATGTACACCTATAATCTCAACAGGAGATAGACAAGAGAACCTCAAATTCAAGGGCACTCTAATAGGGAGACTCCATCTCAAGGCTCTACTGAAAAAGGTCCCTAGAAATGTTTTTTGTTAGTTTAGGACCAATCTATAAAGTTTGTAGACTATTAAGGCAGCATCTACAGAACACAGTATATATCATAACAAACCGTGTCTTCAGATTTTTGTTCACAGAACTCAGTAAAATGCTAAGCTCACAGTAGTACTTCATTTCGCAACTGGTCACCATGTTGTGGAATATTACTTTATTTATGTAAAGATGTGTTGCACTTGTTTAATTATGTTATTATTGCTGTCTCACCTTTCCTGCCTAAGGCACCTGATTGTTCTAGTAAAAAATTAAACAGCCAATAGCTAGGCAGGAAAAAAAAATAGGCCGAAATAGAGGGCAGAGAGAATGAGTAGGAGGAGGAATCTAGTCTCAAGAGAGGAAAGAGAGAATGAGGGAGAAGGGGGACACACACCTGCGGCCAGTCAGACATGGAGGAAGCAGGGTAGAAGGGCACACAGAACGAAGGGTAGAAAGTTCTGAGATAAGACGTAGATGAAGAGAAATAGTTTAAAGTAAGTTATAAGAGCTAGTGGAACAAACCTAAATAAAGACCAAGCATCCCTTTCACCCCAAAATAGACAGCATGAGGAAGAGGACATTTTTGACACAGAGATGCACTGTGGGGCATACGGTTTACTCCCACAGGCAAGCCACCACAAAGAATTAGGCTTACAACCAAATGAAGATAAAACATCTCCTGACTTCAGTTTTAATTTACATTTTGTACACTTTGTTTCAAACTGATTTACTTAAGTGTAAATGAGAAAAGCTGAAAACAAAGCAATTGCTACAAAAATCACACACAAAACAAAACTCAAACAAAGGTGAAAAGGGACAAACAGCTTCCGCCATTCCTCCACAGGTTTCATGCACTTCAGTCACCAATGCACTCAGAAGGACAAGAAAACACTTTATTCACAATTACCTTCCCCAAACTTTACTATAAAAGGTACATCAAAAGTAGCGTGTTATACTAAGCATGGATTTAAAGATGCCCACAAATTCAGCTGTTCAGAGAAAGAATAAGAAGATTAAGTCCAAATGGCGACAGATCTGAGATCGAGTAATAAAGTGATTCAAGCTATGGGCTCTTTACAATCTGGTATTCCCCTGCCTTTCCAGTTACCTAAGGGATGGCATATTATAGTTATTGACTTGAAGGACTTTTTTTTTTTTAACCATACCTCTACAAGAACATGACAAAAAATTAATTCATGTCCAGTTAAGAGATGCCAATAGAGGGTCCTTCTACAAGAAATGTTAAATAATCCCACCTTATGCCACTATTCTGTACAACAGTCATTAGCTAAAAGTGATACGCAAACCCTTCCCACAATCTATCATTTACCATTATATGGATATCTTGTTGACAGACCCAAACATAAATACATTAAAAACATTGTTTAAAAAAACTAAAAAAATATTGCATAACTAGAGACTACAAATTGCCCCCCAAAAAATACAAAAAAGAGATTCTATCAATTATTTAAGATATAACTAAGTTTACAAAAAACTAGGCCCCAAAAGATAAAACTAAATTAAAAATAAAGACTTACTCATCTATGGCCCATTATTGATATAAAAAAACTACAACTAGTTAATTTACTCAAGACTTTAAACAAAAAAAAAACTTTAACAATCCCAAAAAATTCTCCAATAAAGCCAAAAAAAAATTAGCGCTAAAAAAAACAAAACAAAACAAAACTACAAAAACCACATATGGATCATATAAATCCAGACCCAGATTATATAGTAGTTATTTTGCCCTCTAAACAATCTCCTACAAAAGTCTTAATACAAAAAAAATTATATTAATATTTCTGCCACATAGGCCAAGCAAAAAACTAAAAACATGTCAAAAAAATTTATAATCTAATTTTTAAAAATAAATTCAGACTTCACCAATTGACTAAAAAAGACCCTACAAAAATTGTTATACCTTTAACTAATAAAAAAATTATTCAATTATAGACAGACAATAAACCTTAACAAAAGGCCTATAATAATTTTTTTTAATAATCTAACAAATATCCTCAAAATAAAAAAATTCAATTTATTTTAAAAAACTAATTAAATCTTCCCTCATATAATACAAGATAGATCCATTTCTAAAGCTCCTACATTTTATACTAATACAAATTTTAAAAACCTAATTACAAATCAAAAAATTTAATTAAAATGGCTCAAAGCCCTTATAACTCTTCAAAAGTCAAAACTGTATACAATTATTATAGTGTTTATAAATTTTACAGAGCCTCTTATCGTAATAACTGACTCTCAATATACAAAAAGAGTTGTTTTATATTATTAAAAAGCCACAAAATTTCATAAAAAAATCACGTTAATAATAAACTAAAAGTTTTCTTATCACTTAACATCAGACAAAAAAAATTCTACAAAATTATAACACTTGCTCCTATAACCAACCATCTTTACCTACTAAAAATAATCCTAAAAACTCAAAAAAATAAAATCTAACAAATAGATATATTTCACTTTCCAAAATTTTAAAAAATAAAATATATACACCATACCATCAACACTTACTCCAAAATACAATGGACTACTGCCCTAAGTTCTAAAAAATCTAATATTATACTTACTCACCTTTTAAAAGCCATGGCCATAATAAAAATTCCTGCTCAAATTAAAACTGACAATGTTTCAGCTTATGTTTCCCAAAAAATAAAACTAATTTTTAAATATTATAATATAAAACATATTACAAAAATACCACACAATCCTACAAGTTATAAAAAGAATCTCACCACACTTTAAAAAAATACTTTATAAACAAACAAACAAACAAAAAAACAAATCAAGCCAGCCGCCCAAGAAAAACATAAAAAACACAAATAAACCACAAACCACATGACAAATTAATAAAAATAAATTAAAATTTAAAAAACCTAACTAACAATATGCCTAAGCTATAAGTCAAACAACATGAAGCTAATATAAGTGCCTGAGTCTTTTTGGGGGGCTCAAGAAACCTTCCCAAATTGGTCTGCTCCCAGAAGTTTGTGTACTTAATAATTCTGCGTCTAAAAGAAAGCACCTCATTTTGTATGACAATAACCCCTCAATTCCGGTGCATTTGAGTATCATGGGGTCATTCATACAGCCAACATTTTTTGAGTGTTTGTTTCTCTAGATCAGACACTGCTGATAAAAAAGAAATATACACAGGTTTCACACACACACAAAAAGCAAAACATCTCGTAATTCAAACCCACTCTTAGGTAAAGGCATTATTTCCTGCAGAAGATACAGTGATCCAAGGGAAAAAAAAAACAGAATACCACCTTTAGCCTCTGAAACTGCTGCTGTCCTTGCACTGGTGCAACTGGTGGGGTGGGATGAGCATGACTCTGGACCACCTGGCCTCCATGAGGCTGGACAGCTGCCGAGTGATGATGACTGCTATGAACTGCTGCTATGGTGGGCCCATGACTGCCAGAACTTTGTGGCACAGCTGAAACCTGGAGTGAGCAAAATACAAACAAATTAAAGCCTATGCATTCTTCCTCAAATACATCTAGAGAAATAACAAAAATCTACAAAGCACACCTGTGTATTTATGCATGCACAAAGATAATAAAAAACCCAAAATGTCCCTGAAAAAAAGGAATTGCTGATACTATAGCCCACCTATATTTAATGTTTTACAGGTGTTAAAAATCATTCAATTTCAGCAAGGCATGGTGGGACCTGTCTTTAATCTATCTCACCACTACGGAGGCAGAAGCAGGCAGATCTGAGAGTCTGAGGGCAGCCTGATCTATGCAGTGAGTTCTAGAACAGCCAGAGATATATCTATATAAATATAGACAGATATAGATATTGACAGATAGACAGTGAGAACCTGTCTCAAAATGTAATAACAGTAATAATAAATTTCTTGAGCACTTCTCCCATTTCAAAGCTATTAATCAAAGCCAAGAGTGGGAGCTGATTGGTCTAAAAAACTGAAGGAGGCATCGCTCTAAGTTAGAAGTCCACTGAGGTCATATAGTAAAATCAGATCAACCTGAGCTAGAGGGTGATCTGTCTCTAAAACCAAGAACAAGTAAGGGGGGGAGGGGCGGTTTTAATGTTAGTAGAACTGACTGTTTCACCTTCAAATAAGAAAATTAAGCAACATAAAATCTATCTTCTTTTCCTTCTTTCTTTCTTTTTTTTTTTTAATTTTTTTCTGTTTTTTTTAGTCTCAAGGCAGGGTCTTACTACATAGCCTTGGCTAGCTTGAAGTCTTGATATGCACCAAGCTGCCTGTCTCTGCCTCCAAGTACTGGGGTTAAAGGCAAATACTACCACACCTGGCTTATTTTTGTTTTTTATTTACTTTAATGGTAGAGACTGAACTCAGGCCCTTGTGTTTACTTTCTCACAAAAGAAAGAAGGGGGGAGAAAGAAAGAAAAATGAAGTGAATTCTACACACTCTAATACATACATACTTCATAAGGGGTATCAGTCTGGGCTATTAATTAAATTTAACTTTTCAATGGTAGAGATTGAACTCAGGCCCTCGTGTGTGCCAATAAACACTTGAGGATCACTTTCTCAAGAAAGAAAAAAAGGGGGGAAAGGGGGGAAAAATGAATTCTACACACTCTAATATATTCCTTTTCACCAGGGTTATCAATCTGAGTTTTTCTATTTCAAAATATGTGTTTTACAGGTTTCCATAAAACTTAATTATATGGGCTGAAGACTGGGTCCCTAGAAGTTGAAGGAAGCTACACAGAAGCATTAACTATTCCTTACAAATGTTTAAAACAGCTGCTTTTACTATAAGCACATATATACAACTCTATCTAATATAGGACATAACTGTAAACCTATCTAGAAAATAAAAATAATCCCAGAAGCAGAACACCTTTTTCTTCAAGGCCTAACTTAATAACCATCTGTTACTTACAACTACATCAGCCTCATGTTCAAGCACTCCTGAAAAACCGACACTCAAGTGTTTATTGGCATACATAAGGGCCTAAGTTCAATCTCTACCACTGAAAAATTAAATTAAAATTAAAAAAGAAAGCCAGGTGTGGTAGTAATATGCCTTTATAATCCCAGCACTTGGAGGGAGAAGACAGGCAGCCTGGTTTCTCCCAAGACTCCCAGGCCAGCCAAGGTTCCATAGTGAGGCCTTGCATCGAGAAGGAAAGAGAGATGAAAAAGAGTTGGGGTAGGTTAGTGGGAGAACATGTGCCTGACATGTACAGAGCCCTGGAATAACCTTCAGCTGAGGCAGAGAAGGGAGACACAGTGACACAAGCCCAGAGTCCCACCACTGAGGAGCTAAAGCTGGAGAGAGCCAGTCTCAGCTACATAATAAATCCTATTTCATAGAACAGAGAGAAAAAGCCTCAAGGAGTGAGCAAGAAAGCCAAGAGAAAGGTTAAGGCTTACCTATGGAGGAAAGAGGGCCAGCAAGAAACACAAAGAACTTCAGAAGTCATAAAATTACTTTTAGTTATTTTTTTTTTTAAACTTATCTGGTGGTTTTTACACTACTATATGAGTACATTTGAAAACACCTCCACACATATTTCACATGAAGTTTTCCTTAGGTAGTTCTATGCTTTATAAAAACCACTTTCAATGAATGAAACCACCACCCACATCCCTTATCCTACTTCTCAGCTAGCTCCAACTTACCTGGTAGTTGGGTGCCACTGAGTATTGAATTCCTGTAGCTGACTGCATGGTCTCAGACACTGCTTCATACACAGGAGGGGCAGGGGCAAGTACCCGGTGCTGGTGAGGAAAAGCTTCTGTGCTTCCAGGAATCCTTCGCTGCTGGGCTGCATACACCGGTGACTCCTGGTCATCCAAACGTCGCTTCATTCTGCACTCATGCTCAGGGATGCGCTACAAACCTGTAAAACCGCAGAGTGATACAGAAATCAAATCTTATTCTAGTATGACACAGTTGCCCAAGCTGAATGTAAGCTTGACTTTCCTAACTGATCTACCTCATCTTAGCGATAAACACTGAATAGTTTACATACGTCTTCCAATGACCAAGTTACAATTAAAAGACAAAAGGGTAAGGGACAGTTTTCATCGTAGCACTAAGTTGAAAAAAATCCTACAATTCAATCTGCAAGCCATTTTAAACTCTCCTTTTCTAGTCATTCTCCTGTGGTGGTTTCAGTGACAGTGGCCCCCTAAGTCATATATTTGAATGTTTGGTTCCTAGTTGGTGGACTGTTTAGGAAGAATTAGGAGGCACTTGTTAGAGAAGGGGTATCACTTGGGGTTTAAAAGCCCACACACACCATTGCCAGTTAGCCCATTCTCTTTCTGCCTCCCAGTTGTGTCTCAACATGTAAGCTCTCAGCTACTGCTCCATCCCCACGCCTGGCCACCTGCTCCTGGCCATGATAACCCTCTGAGTTGTAAGCCACCCCCAATTAAAATGCTTTTTCCTCTAAATTGTCCTGTTCATGGTGTTTCTACACAACAATAGAACAGTAGCTAGTACTAGTTACATACTCACATGATGCAAATATAACTCTCAGAACTTAGGACTAGCAGGAAATGCGCTTGTTATGGGGTGCAAAGACTAGTATTAGATGGGTTTAGTTCCATAAATAAATTGTTACAGCAACTAAAGCTATCACTGAGTGATGCAAAGGTTACCTTAAAAAGTAACATAACACTTTTAAAGGCTTCTGTTGTCAAGTAATTTTTAATCCTCAACTAAAAAGAATGATAGAACTGATGACTTCCAAGTTTCCTTCAGGCCCTTTCTCACATCCTTTACATACAAGAAGCTTCTTCTGCTTAATACTACTTTTGTAGGGGGCATTCTCAAAGAGTACACAAGTCTAAACGGACTTTTCCCAGGAACCCCCTTAAGATTTTTCCTGAGCATTTCTGACATTAGTATCATTAACACAAACATATTATAGTTAAGAAGCAACACTTGTAAGCCAGCAAGATGGCTCAGTGAGTAAAGGTGCTTGCTGCCAAGACTGACAGTCTAAATTCAATCCCTGGAACCAACACCATGGAAGAGAACTGCAATTGTTCTCTGACACCCCCCCCCACACACACACACACAACTGGAAGAGGAGCTGGAGAAAGAGATGCTCCAGTGGTTGAGAGTGCTTACTGCTCAATCATGAGGACCCAAGTTCCAATCCTAGTGCCCATACCTCTTAGGTCACAACTCCCCGTAACCTCTCCAAAACAGGATCCAGCCTCTACAGCACTTACTTATATGCACACAGACACAGCCCTCCTTCCCCTCCCTCTCCCAACACACACACACACACACACACACACACACAATTAAAAATAAAACAAATGGGGGTTGGAGAGATGACTCAGTGGTTAAGAACAGTGGCTGTTCTTCCAGAGGTCCTGAGTTCAATTCTCTGCAATCACATGGAGGCTCACAGCCATCTACATATAATGAGATCTGGTGCCCTCTTCTGGCCTGCAAGCATACATGGAGACAGAAGACTGCATAATCAATCAATCAATCAATCAATCAATCAATCAAATGAACAGGCAGGCAGACCATTTTTTATATACAAACATAAAGATCTAATTGTAATCTCCAGAACTCATAAAAAGTTCACTGGTTTAGAACACTGGCCCTTTTGGAGGACTCAGGTTTGAGTTCCAGCACCCACACACCAGCTTACAACAGTAACTCAGTAACTTTGGTTCCAGGGGATCTGACACCCTTTTAGCCCTTTTAGGGCCCTCAAGGGTACTAGGTATGCAAATATTGTACAGACATGCATGCAAGCAAAAACTAATTTTTAACGTATAAAAAAACCTAAAAAACAGAAACCCTATTTCAAGAAGATAAAAATTATACTTATGGCCAGGCTTAATACTGAGGGCAGTTGGAAGGAGAATTGCAATTTCAAAGTTCAAGGCCAGCTTTAGTCAGACTATGTTTTAGAACCAAGGTCTTTAAAGGACTGGGCAGTTGGCATCTGTAACCCTTATGCAAAAGTGGTGGGTGGGCCAGATAGACTTTCCTCCAGAGCTAGTCTAGCCAAGTTGGAGTGCTCCAGGTTCAGGGATAGACCTTGCACACATATGTACATGCATACACACATACAAAATTAAAAGGAAAAATCAGTAATGGCTAAGATTTAGCATATTATTTCCAACATCTAAAGAATTTTTAATAAATAAAATAATAAAAGCCATTACATCTAATGTCTGAGTACCCATCCTTCTCTTCACATAAGCCTAGAAAAGAAGTGGTCCTCCTAAAGACCCTTGCCCACCAAGGGTATTCTCTGCTACCACCACTCACAACCTACCTGTCATTTTTGGGCTCCTCTTTGAAACAAGAGCTCAAGTTTTTCTGATCCCGCACAAACCTATGCCAAGCTCTCAGTAACACCAGTTTACCTTGCCAGCTGTTTTTAATATATTTTTTTAAAAGCTTCAAGCTACAGACAACACTCTGGTCTCTAACTTTAGATCCAAAAACGATTTCCCTAAGTTTGTACGTGATATCGTGCATCCAACTTTGTTACAGTTGAACAGACACTACAGACAGCTCTGAGGGTAAATCATATAAAATGCCCTAACTGGTTGTTTCCCTACTAAAAATCAACTTTAGTTAAACATTAAAAAAATAAAACTCTTATACACATTAAAAGATTATAAACATGTTTATACAGGCCATTTGAGAGCTAGAGAAATAACTCAGGGGTTATTTATACTTATGGCCAAGCTTAATACTGGGGAATAGTTTGAAGAATTGTTAAAACACTAGTTGTTTATGCAGCCGACCCAGGATCAGTTCCCAGCACCCATATAGTGGCTCACATGCTATCTGACAACCAAAGTGTCACAGGTCACTAACTCTCAACCTATTTGGGATGAGAAACCAGATCCTATAAATGAGTGCACTACAAAGTCCTTGAAAACGATTAAAAGCACTTTAAAGTATTAAAAGCACTTTAATTTACTGTGAGATATTTTTAACATTTGTTTTTGTTATTTGATGTGTGAATGTCTTTCTGAATGTTGTGAATATCAATCTTTAAATAAAGGAGCTGTTCTGGCCCATGACAGGCACCACAGAAAAAGTAGGTGGGGAATCACAATAGTTAGGAAAGGAAGGGCGGAGTCAGGGACAGATCGAGCCAGTTGCTCAAAGAAGAAACGTGTAAGGAGCACAGGTGAGCCACACCACAGGCTACGTGACAGGACAAATTAATGAAAATGGGGTGAATTAAGATTTAAGAGCTAGCTAGCAAGGTGCCTGAGCCATAGGCCAAACAGATTGAAGCTAATATAAGCTTCTGAGTCATTTGGGGGGGGGGGGACTAAGAAGCAGCAGGCGGCTAAGGGGTCTAGGGCAGCAGGTATGTGGGTCTGGACCTCTGGCTGCTCAGGACCCAAGAAACCTTTTTGTAACAGTTATTTTTCTTTTTTACATTTAAATTTTCCTGATGGTGTTTTAACAGGTGTGTGCCTGGAGTTTGAGTAGTATAGATAAGAGTTAAGCCAGGAGGTGGTGGCAGCACATGCCGCCTTTGATCCCAGCACTCCCAGCACTCCGGAGGCAGAGGCAGGAGGATCTTTGTGAGTTCAAGGCCAGCCTGGTCTACAGAGGAATATCCAGGATAGCCAGGGCTACACAGAGAAACCTTGTCTCAAACAAACAGGAATTGTAATTTGTAGGGTTCTATGATGGATCAAACCCAGGGCCTTTGTTCATGCTAAGCAAGTACCATTAAGTTACATCCCTAGTCAATAACTAATTTTATGACGTATTTAACCTCATTTATATAAAACTGAAGAGATGTTATCCAGAGTTTGAATTGTCTCTTAATTATGCTCCTATCTCCCTAACTAGTCCCTTCCCTTTAGTAAGGTGACCACTCCTTTACTTCAGGCCTTCAGCACGTCTCAAGACAGGTGACAAGATTTCCAGTCTCTCCACCCCTATTCTCTACACTGCTTTCCAAATGTACCTCAAATGTAAATCTAACCTAACACTAGCTTCTTGACACTTCAAATACAACCCAGGGGGCTGGAAAGATAGCTTGGCAGTTAAGAGCACTGGTTACTCTTCCAGAGGACCAGGGTTCAATTTCCAGCATCCACACAGGAGCTCACAACTTGTCTTCTACTACAAGGGACCAAACACCCTCTTCTGTCCTCTTCAGGCACCAGACATTCACAAGATGTACAAACATACACACAGGCAAACACCCCTACACATAAATAATTTCATGTTTTATTTTGAAAATATAACCTAAATTCCTAAATTTAGTGTACAAAACTATTCACTGAAGCCAGAGTGCCTATAACCCAGCACTCAGGAGGTGAGGCATGACCACAAGTACCAGATCAGCAAAGGCCTATATAGAATATTCTAGACCAATGGTGCTTTACATGACCCTGCTTCAAAAAAAAAAAAAAAAAAAAAGCGCACCAAAACAAAACACATACATACAACTTAAAATTTAAAACACAACCAAACAAAAACCCCTTCTTTGAGTCAGGTATGTCTGGAGGAAAGGAGGGAGTGATCTTCCTTTACTTTCCAGAACCCGTTCTTTTCTTCACCTAGTCTCGCAGTTTCTGGGACAGTGGGCAGCACCAATGCTGGAGTAAACTTAATTTGACTTAGTGCTCTATCATTAAGCTACAATCCCAGTCACCCCATTCTTGTTTCTGAAACAAGTTACTTAGGCTGGCTTCAAACTCACTGTTACTTAGGAAGACCCAGACTCCTGGGAAACTGGGATTACAAGCTTATGCCACAAGGCTCAGCTCAGCTATCACTTTGTAAATACTCCTCACACTACAGAAAACTAGTTCTAAGATAGAAACCACACTTCCCACGAATACCGAAATCCATGGACATTCAATCCTTTTGTACAAAATTATGTAGTATTTGCATATAACCTATTTATCTTCCAGAATTTTTTCCCATATAGTTTAATCTCTAGGCAACTTGCATACTCCACAAATACTTGTTAAACAAACCGAATTTTCTAGAGGACAAACAGAAAATTTATACACGATCAGCATAGCTGTACTTTTTTCTCCAAATATTTTTGATCTGAGGTTAGTTGAATCCATTAATGAGAAACTTAAGGAAATGAGGGTGGAATGTTCTAAATTCACAGAAGAAAGATGACAGTAATAGTTAACAAACATGAAATAACAACACTACTCTGCAAAGTTTATGAACATTAACGGAAACCTTCCAACAATATCTAAGTATTGGCATTCTCCCATCTCATTTCTTACTTTCCGCTTTTGAGATAAAATGTTGTTCCTCCTGCCTTTGCCTCCAGAGTGCCCGGATTACAGGCATGCAGCACTGAACCTGACTCTATTCTCTATTTTATAAGTGAGGAAAACGCAAACACAAAGATTAGGAAGACCTAAGATGACACTTCAAAACTAGCTGGGAAGCCTAAGTAACCAAAGACATGTGAAATAAAATGCTATCTACCTTAAAGTAAAAACTAAGAAAATGTTGGTCCTGTGGAAAATAACTGTGTGTGTGTGGGGTCCTCCCTTACTGTGTGTTACAGTGAGTGTCTGACTGACTGAGTGCTTGTACAAGTGCATCGTGGTTCAAGAACAAGATCAGCTCTCACCTTCCAACAGGCAGAGACAGGGTTTTCCTTGCTTTCTGCCTTGCAGTTTAGTTTACTCTAGGCTAGCTGGTTCATGAGCTTCCAGAATACTCTCCTGTCTCTACCTCCCACCTGGAGGAGTTCTGGGACTCTAAGTGCATACTGCCAAGTCCTGCTTTTCACCTGGGTTCCAGACTGAACTCAAGTTGTCAGGCCTGTGTTGAAAAGCGCTTTTACTACTGGAGCCACCTCACTGGCTTGTTTAGAAGTATAGTCTAAGCCCAGCGTGGTGTTACTCGCCTTTGATCCCAGCACTCGGGAGGCAGAAGCAGGAGGATCTTTGTGAGTTCAAGGCCAGCCTGATCTATAGAGCAAGTTCCAGGACAGGAAGGGCTACACAAAGAAACCTAGTCTTGAAATTCTCCTCTCTCTGTCACAGAATCTAGGAAAATGTAAAATGTGCACGCTATTTAACCTATCTACTCAATCCATTTCTAGGTTTCTGTCCTACATATCTGCCAAGTCTAACCACTGCAGCAATGATACACGTGTACACCACGATCTCCTGATGTGTTCATATACATATATACTTAATACCTGTATATTCTATTATATGTAAATTTTACAACAAAAGGAAGGACACTGCTTCAAAAAAAACAACAACAAACCAGCATGGATAGCTTGGTGGGTTGGACATTTGCTGCCAAGCAGTCTGAGCTTGGTCCCTAGAAACCACATGCTGAGGACAGACACTGACAGCTTCAAGTTGTCCAATCTCCACAAAAGTTCTGTGAAACATACACACTATGGAACATACTAAATAAATAGTCAAGTGAAAACTACTATAAATACTGGAACATACATGTTTGTCACTTACTTGTACAAGTGTAATAAAATATTACTGAGAAATAAATCAAGAAATTAGACTTCAGGGCCTAGAGAAATGGCTTGCATACTGCTCTTTTAGAGGAGCTGAGTTCCCGACAGCCATGTTAGGCAGCTCACAAGCAGGCTAACTCCAGTTCCAAAGAATCAAACTTCTTCTAGCCTCCCTGAGCACCTGTATGTGTTCACACATACGTATACACACACAAAGAGAGAGAGCGAACAAGCAAGCAAGAGAGAGAGAAGAGATAGAGAAATAAATCTAAAACAAAAAATCCTCCCAAGTAGGTAAGAGCACTTGATCCTAAAGGGAGGACTTGGCACAAGAAAATTGGCTTTCAGGATGACGCTATCCTTTCATCAGAACATTGCTAAGATACCCAAGGACATTCAATAACTCAGAGAAGGCGTATGGTTTTGTGTCTCTCCTGTACTGTCTCCTCTTTTTCCACTTCCACATGTAATATCCCTCTTCAGCACGTCCTGCTAACCTTATCATTGGTTCTTAAGGGCACTTGAGGCTTGATGATTTGTGGTAAAATCATGTATCTACTTGCCTTTCCTGAAAAGAATGTTAAGTTCTTAGTGACAAAGACTGTTCTTCATCAGCCCAGAGCTATTTAAGCAGGTGGTCAATTAAATGTGTTGACTCAATTCACTCTCAGATTTCAAGTCTCAATCCTTTTTTTAAAGATCTATTTATTTTAGCCAGGCAGTAGTGATGCACACCTTTACGAGAGTGAGAAGCTGAGGTTGAGGGATGGTCATAAAGGCAGGCAAATCTTGTCCTTGTCTATACAGAGTTGAGTTCCAGGACAGCCAGGGCTACTTATCTCAAAAAGTATTGATTTGCCTACATGTCTGCCTGTGCACTTTTGTGCCTAGTGCCCACTAGACCAGAAAAGGTCATCAAATTACCTAAAACTGGAACTACAGGTGGTTGTGAGCCACCATGGTGGAACAATTCAACCTTGGATCCTCTGGAAGACCAGCCAGTGCTCTTAACCACTGAGCCACCTCATGCAACCTCAATCTTTCTTCCCAAAGCCAAAACTGATAGCTCCTCAAAATAATAACACAACTACTACAATTCCACCTCTGGACACTGACCCAGGAACTAAAAGTAAGAACTTGAACAGTCTCTGAGCACTACATCCCCAGAGAATTATTTATGAAAAGCACAAGGCAGGGCTGGAGAGATGGCTCAGTGGTTAAATGCACTAAGTCCTCTTGCAGAGGTACAGGGCTCACTTCCCAGCATCTCCATATAGGTTCATAGTTGTCTGAAACTCTAGTTCCAAAGAATCTGATGCCCTCTTGAAACTTTTTGAATACCAGGTATGTACTAAGTAAAACACACATCAAAAATGAAAACAAATCCACAAGGTAGGAAAAAAAAAAACATGTCAATTAAAGAATAACAGTGATATGTACATATCCAAGAGAATAGTACTGAATCTTGAGAGAAATTCTAACATAGACTACAACACTAATGAACTAGGACGACATAGTTAGGAAAAAGAAGCCAATTACAAAAGATAAAATGAGTATGCCAGGCACAGTGGCCTTTAAATGCAGCTCTCAAGAGGCAGGATCAGGTAAGAGCTCTGTGAGTTTCAGGCCAGTCAGGTATATGTGAGACCCTGCCTCAAAAATTAGTAAAAACAAAATAAAAACGAAGGGGCAGAGACTAGAGAATGAGCTCAGCAGTTATGAGCACTCACTGCTCTTGCAGAGGACCAGAGTGTGGTACCTAGCAACAATACAAGCTGTTCATAACCATCTTACCACAGCTCCAGGGCATCCGATGTCTCTGGTCTCCAAAGGCATACTAAAACAATAAAAACTTATGCTAGAAGACTCGCTGTTTCATGTGTATAGTTTCAACAGGATAATGAATACATTCGAGAGGTGGACAGTGGTGAAAGCCGTCCAAGGGTATGAAATGTACTGCATTGTCACTCGATTAAAAATGACCAAAAATTTTAAATCATAATAGTAAACTGTATGTCTTGTATATTTTTATACTTCATTTTAGTTCTTACTATTATTTATATCAAGGGGAAGCTGTACACAGCAGGTGGGCTGTGTGGGTGTGTGTCAGAGGCCTACTTATAAGTTTTCTCCTATCACATGAGACTTTGGGGTCAAACTCAAGGCTATGAGGCTTGGCAACAATTGTTTTTTCCTCTGCTGAGCCAACTTGCTGGCCCACAATTTGTTTATTTGTCTGGATCTCTCTCATGTAGTCCAGGCTGGCCTCTAACTCACCATGTAGTTGAAACTGACCTTCAACTTAGCTCCCAAGTACTAGGATTGCAGACCTGTCCCTATATCTGATCTCAATAAATTGTAGAAATGGAATCAGTTATTCAGGCACCAGAAACAAACACGCCACAAACTGAGATCACAACTCACTCACACACAACTAACATGTTATGATTAAAATCCCCCCCCCCACTACTCTATCATTAAACAGAAGCATCTTTACAGGGTTGAGGGGGTCTTGTACATCAGGACTGGAAACAGACTACCTGTATTCAGATCCTGTCTTGAACACTGGTATAGTCTAAGCCTCCCTATACTACTCTTTCCTCCGTCACTCATTCTGTGTTTTTGAGGCAGGATCTTGTATAGCCCAGACTAATTTAAATTCCCTAAGTAGCCAAGGACTGCCTTGAATGCCTGATCTTTCTGCCTCCACCTCTTAAGAACTAGGATTACTATTAGTTAGATGAGTTTAAGCCCACACTACCACACACTTAGGTTTCTAAGGCCAGTTTTTCAAGTATGTTCCAGTAATAGGACAAGTCATTTGTGTGTGTGGCCTCTGACAGACATTTCCCTAGCCCCACACCTTGTTTTCTTTGAAGTATTTATATTTATTATTGTTGGGAAGGTGACACAGATGGCCAGAGGACAATTTTCGGGAGTCAGTTTCTCTCCTTCCACAGTGGGTTCCTGGGATCTCATTCAGTCTTAAGAGTTTACACAATAATCTTTACCCACTGAAGCCACCTCATCAGACATCTTTGCTTTTAAAACATGCATTTCAAGCCAAAGATGTAATCCTAGCTGAGGTGAAGACAAGAAAAATCACTGTGAGTTCTAGGCAGCCTGGGCTCCGGAGCAAGTTTAGATAAATGAATAGCCCATTCCACAATTCAAAGCTGCCATAAAACTTAAATTACATGTGTGTCCAGCACTCACACACACACCCTTAAACACATTAGAAAATGTACACTGTCTGGGGTAGAGTCAGAGTTCAATACATGCAAACCTTTATTAGAAGATGGAAGAAGCTATTGTTTGAAAATACACGAACTATTATTTTTACAAACATACATAAGATATCATTTAAGATACTTTTAGCTAGGAGAATTATTTGAAACCGGAAGGCACTATACTAGATTAGCAAAGGCCATAAATACAACTTCTGAATTTTAAGTAAAATTCCTAGACTAAAGCTGCCCTGGATAGCTGTTCAGTACACTGGCTGCACTGTCAAGAGGACTTTGTTTTGCCAGACATCTAGTCAAGTTAATACCCATCTTGATTCTTAAAAAAGTAAAAACTTTAAGTAAACTACTTAAGGCCTAAATTTTTAAAATGCTAATATTTTTAGATATATTTCTATTTACTGAAGAACTAAGTAAACTACTTAAGGCCTAAATTTTTAAAATACTAATATTTTTAGATATATTTCTATTTATTATGTGTGTGGATGTGGGAAATATATGCACCTGTGTTCTGGTGCCCATAGAAGCTCTGGAGCTCCAGCTATAGGTTGATATGGGCGCTCAAAATGAAATTCAGGTTCTCTGTAAGAGTAATACATATTCTTACAGCTTAGCCAGGTTCCCAACTGCTAAGAGTTCTAAGATATTTTAACCTTGAACAAAACTAAAGCATGTAATACAGATGTATGGAAAAGTACAAAGAAGTGTAACTAGCTTCTTACTTGAACTTTTTTATTTTGTCTGCATGTGTATCTGTGTGAGGGTACTGGAATTAGAGCTACAGTTGTGAACTGCCATGTGGGTTCTGGGAATTGAACCCAGGTTCTCTGAAGGAGCAGCCATTGCTGAAACCACTGAACCTAGGATTTGTGATTCAAGCATACTATCATAGGATTACACATTCTATAAGAATGTATCTTCTATCATGTGTAGTGGATCACACCTTCAGTCCCAGAGCTTGAGAGGCAGAGGCAGATGGAGCTCTTTGAGTTCTAGGCCAGCCTGGTCTACAGTTCCAGGACAGCCAGGGCTACACATAGAAATTCTGTCTCAAAAAAGCCCCCCCCCAAGATAAAACCAGATCATCAGTACTTAACTCCAAATGCTAGAATTAACTGAGTTGGCCAACCCTTCCATAAGGCAAAGTATTCTCTACTACCTTTTTAAGTTTAGACATCTGTGAAATATCCAGGTTCTTTATTTTTTGGCGTCCACATCAATTCTATTACTACTGCTGTTGCTATTTCTTTAACTGAAAAGTAAATACTTAACCACTTCATTAAGTATTGCACAGTGCACAGTTTTCAGCCTCTCTGAACAAAGGACAAATCTAGACTTTAACTTCAGTATGACTAAACAGAAACCATGGGTTGGAGAGATGGCTTGGTACAAAGGACCTGAGTTGGTTTCCCAGACCCTTGTTAGGAGGCTCACAACCACCTGTTAACTCTAGCTACATGGGATCTTGACACCCTATTCTGACCCTTGCAGGCACTCGACCTCACACACCAACCACACACTTCCTATTTTTTTTTAATGAGGTGGTTTAAACGCACTCATTTGACACTGGTGCATAAATAAGGCTTCAACGTTTACTTTTCATGAAGTTCTTTCTCCAAGATCTAACAACATCCCATTTAATATGGTTACCTATGTACTAAGTCCATAATGGCCAAATTAACAATACTGTCCAGGTTGGTAGGCTATGCTAAACAGGTTTCATATAGGAGTCCTTGTATCTAAAAAAAGGCAACATTAAGCTTCACAGACTAACCACTAGATAAAATAAAGAATGCTAAATTCTAATTTACCTTTGTGAAGCTAAGCTTATGTAACAAAACCTTCTTTCTTATTATCAGTAAAGAAATAAGAAAACTATTCAACTTAAAAAAAATCTTCCAAGCCAGCCAGTGATAGTGAAAACCCTAACTGGGTGAGTGGGTGGGGGGGAGAATCATGCCTGGTATATATCCTAATGGTGGAGCAATGCTTGAATGTCTTAGACAAACTCCAACATGCACAATCATTTTTTTTTAAAGTCACCTTTGTCAAAGACTAGTTTGGAGATTAAAATGTAAATTCAATCCTTTCTGTAAAAATAAAATCTCAGCTTTGTGAGCAACTCGAAAGGCAAAACTGGTTAAGTCGTAAAGCATCAGAAAACGGTCTCAAATTTAGCTATCTACCCACTACCTCTGATACGAAGCTCCGCCCTGAAAATTCACAGTAGTTGAACATCAAGAGAACTCCGGGGAAAGGTTGGCGCCCTCCACATTTCCAGCCCCTGATAACTCTGCCCCTCCCCCATCAGCCACTGCCGCGGAAGCATGGGCACACACAAGCCGCACCCCACCGCGGGCACTCCTGAAAGGACGCTGAGCATCTCCTCCCAATAATTACTACCAAGAAGAGCAGCTGACCACGCTTCTACTCTCTGCTGTTAAGGCATCATCCGCGATACTAGGAGCAAAGTAGGAAAGACTACAGCTCCGGGCCCCGGTGCCATAAACAGAATGGAGGAGACACAGCATGAAGTCCGAACACCTCCACAGCTCCCCGTCTGCAAGAGCCCCTCCCACCTACAGGGACGCAGGGCGGGGCACACACAGAGCCCCAACTCCCGGCCAGACGCGACAGCGGGCTTTCCCCAGCGCCGCTGCACGGCCAAGGAGGCGGAAACCCCGGCGGGGGCGGAGCGAGGGGGGCGTGGCATCGCAGACCCGAACGCGCCTTCCGGCCAACCGGATCCCACGAAGGCGGGGGAACACGGGCTTCACGCCCCCTCGCCGCCGCGCCCTGAAAGCCGCACGCGGGAGACCCCCTTCCTGTCCCGCAAACCCTGCGGGCCCAAAGCAATACAGAACAAGACCCCACCCGCGAGGAGGAGAGAAGGGGCAGGGCCGCAGCCACGGGCATTTAGCGCGAGGCCGTCCCGCCCCTTTCTCCACCACCGCACGCGCGCCGGCCCCGCCTCTGATCGGCGGGACGAGGGCCCGCCCCTCCGTGCGCACCGGGACTACGCTCTCCTCCCCCTCCCGCACTGAGTGCGGCCCCGCTCCGCCCCCCATAGCCACGCACGGGAAGCCGAGGTCAGCCCCCCCGAAAAACACACGCCCTCCAGTCCCAGGTTACCCGCCACCCAGCTGCCGGGTGGACCGCGATACGGCGTGCTCTCACCGCAAAAGCTCCAGCCACACAGCCTGCGCGTCGCTCCCGGCGTGAGCCTCGCACTCAGCACGGAGGCCCCGGAACGGCGCGGGCACAGGCCCGCCAGAGCGGACTGGCAACCTCCTTTGCGCTCACGAAGCGGTCACAGGCCTGGGTGTCCAGACTGGGAAGGAGGGAGGGAGGGAGGGAAACTCTAAGGGGGGAAGGGGAGGGGGGGAAGATGGAGAAACCGTCTCTGCCGCCTCTACCGCCGCGGCCGCTTCTCTGTTACCCGGGAAATCCCGCCCACTCTCCCAGCCCGCCCCGCCGAGGGAAGGCTTAACCTCGCTCTGCCACGGGATATATTACCCATCCGTCAAAGGTTAAGCCAATCACCGCGCTGCACAGACATACTCCCGCCTCCGTCCCTCGCTGGGAGGGGAGGGCGAGCCACTCACCTTCTCCACGCCCCTATTGGCGGGGAGCGTCCCTAACTCAACCCCGCCTATTGGAGACTGATTGCCGAATCCCTCCCCCAGGCTGCACTATTATTGGGCGAAAGAAAGCACCTCGTCACATCTCATTGGAGAGTTCTATATATCCCTCCCCATTACCGCCCCAGCCACAGGCCTAACAAATCGGCTCCCGCCTCCGCCGGTCACCGCATTGGAAGGCTACCTTTGGTTCTCTCACAGCCCTAGGAAGGTAAGTAACCAATGTGGGGTAAAAATGTCCTTAAGTGAGGCAGACTCCACCCACCACATTGCTGGGCAAGGCCCCGCCCCCAACAATCTGATTGGAGTATCTTGGCGCCGGTAGGAGCCGCCATTGGACACGGCGCCGGTCCAGGAAGAAGCCCATTCCTCCCTGTGCTAGGTGCTGAGCATTAGCAGTCCTTTTGTGGAATGTTTACACTAGAGACAGAAGCTCAGAGTTCCAAGGCCCGAACTGGAGATGGCGTGGAGCTCAGCGGTCGAAACCCGAGGCTTTAAAATTTGAAGAGGAAAAGACAGTAGTACCACCGTGGAGGGCTTAACCAAAACAATGACAGAGAATCTTCTCCTTCCTACCCACTTATTTTTACACTTTTCACTGTCTCCTAAATACAGCCATCTGGACTATTCAGAAGATACTCTCTCAGCAGTAGACTCCCAAATTAAAGTCTGGAATTCTAAACTGATACACAAGCCCAGAGATTACAAACCAGTCTGTAGGGCTGGCTGCTGTGACACTCTGACAACCTGAATATGCAGCCCTCAGGGGGCGGGGACAGCCAAGCGGAGGCCTTTAAATGTCACCGCCTGGGCAAGCCTCCGGAAGGCGGAGCATGAGGCAAAAATGTATTCCCTATTGGCAGGGTAGATACCGAGACATTTTAGGCCAAGGGAACCACGATGCAGAAAAGCTCAAACAGGCCACAGTATAAATAAAACTTGAATGCATTCATATTCACAGGATGAGGAGAAATTCCAGAGTGTGTTGAGGGGGTGGTCTTGAAAGGGAAGCGACTGTAAACCCAACTATTCGGGAGAGCAAGACAGGAACATTGCTTGAATTTAAGAACTCTAGACCAACCTCTCTTTTTAGAAAAAAAACGTGTGTGTGCGCGCACGCGCGGGGGGGGGGGGGGGGTAATAACCCATAGCCTCCTTATCAAGACTGTGTTAATGGCTGCCCCTTAGCCCTTTGGGTAGGTAACATGCCTGAAGCACACAAAGTGCTTTGAGATACCTAGTTTCTTTTATTTATTCTCCAATAAGGCGTGGGACCAGAGCCGACGTTGCTTTGGGGGTAATTTCGACGATGCTGTGCCATGAGGAACAGTTAGGTGAGACTAGTTTTGCAAGGCTCTACAATAAAAAAGAAAAGAAAACCCTCCCTAGAATCAAGCATGTCCCCAAGATACTGCACGGGGAAACGTTTCATAAACCCAATGTTGCCCTCCAGTAATCCTGCGGAGACGGCCATAAATTATAAGTTTTGGCAACAGGTGGGTCTGACTCCTAGGATGGTTCCATGCAGCGAGGCCATAGTAGTGAGTTGTGAACTCCAAGAGTGGCCGGCAGGTGGGAGCAGTCACATTGGTAACCAAACCAAGTCCTGGCCCAGGGCAGGTATCTAAAAATAAGAAAAAACACTGGGCCAAGCCGTCCAGAGGTTGAAAAAGCTGCCTAAAATCTACAGATTCCTACTTTGAAATGAACCGCCTTTATCCATTAGACTGGGTACCTACCATACAGCACTCCCACCATGGTATCAACAAACACCGCCCTCTCAGAAAATGCTTGCGAGAAATAGGCCTCTTGGACGTCCTTTGACCGCAAGAAACCAAAGTACCGTAGATCTTGCCTGAGATTTTATCACTAGGTTGTCATAAACAGATTCCGCCGATTGGGGACCACGACTGTCCTGCCAAGGAATAAAGGACGCGGCTAATGTTCAAGCTGTCTCAAACTTAAATTTAAGAAAGCCAAGGGAGACAGAGAAGAACACGAAGAGTTGACCCGAACTCATTCCGTCCCTTCAATGCGGCAGACACTGAGCTGCGCTTTCAAGAGCAGCCATCAGGGATTCACCTCGAGGGCTACTAGATCTTTAGACTCGGAAGAATCTTTGTGTGCCTCCAAGGCTTTCCCCGCCCCCCTTACTAAGGGCGCGGAGCCTGAGACTTCCGGGCGGGAGGGAAGTTGCAGGGAGCTAGGCGGGCCGCAAACATGTGCCCAGCGCGCTCACGAGATGGGGGGGGCAGGGAGCAGGAGGACGTCCCCTCCTAGCTAGTCCTAGAAGGGGAAGGCCTACCCAGTCCGCCAATCAGAAGCAGGGGCGGGGGCTAGCACCTCGCAAAAACCACAGGAATCCTCCCTCCGCCCTTCGAAGAAAAAAAAATCTTAGCAACTTAAACTCCAGTCCAACCTCCCAATAGGCGGAGCTCTATAGAATGTCATCCAATCCGTACACAAGAAGGAAAAAAGGAATTCGCATCCAACCAGTGGAAGACAAGAGAAGGCGGGGCCTCTGGAGAAGCAGAAGAGGGTGTAAGAGGAAATGGCCCGCCCCTCTCGGGTCCCCTCTAGGCTGGTTGCACAAGCTCTTCGCAGGAGATAGTAAACAGTCTGGGTCAGACAGTAGGAGAAGAGGTGGCCGCTCACTCTGAGCGCTGTCTGAGCCTCTCCATTCCTCCCCTCCCGTCGCTACACCGCCACTGCCCGCACTTTGCGCCGGCGCCCCGCCTCTCGGCCCGTAGCCGCCATCCGGCTGACAGGCGCGCCCCTCCCCGGCCGCTGATGCATTTCCTTTTCCCTATTCCAAGCGTGAAGTCTGTTTTCCCAGTTTCCGACCTTCACTGCCCCTTTCAGGCCACCCCCTCAAGAGCGTGCGCGCGCGCGCAGCTGCCCCCACCCCGTACGCGGCCCAGTGGCACGCAGCGGCACCTCGCGGAAAGAGGCAGCCCAGGCAGCGCTCTACGCGGGGAGGGGGAGCAATTGCCGCTGCCGTGAGGTGGGCGGGGAAGGAGGCAGCTCCATGTTTGCAAGAGGATCAGCTGGGGCCGCGAATCGAATCCACCGAGTTCCTGGAGCTTTTCGACACTCGGCGAGAGCTCCGCGAGGGATCGCAGCCTAGCCCGCTCTGGCGCCGAATACTTACGAGACTGCCACGGTTCGTGTGTTCGGAGACACCGGTGGGTCGCGGGGTTAGTGGCCAGAACCTCTCCCGCCCCCAGTCTCCTCCCGCAAATACAGCATTGCTCCCGCCCCTAGAGTCCTTAACAACCGCGGGCCCACGGTGCCTTTGCCTCCCCAGAGCTCACCCATCGACCTCTCCAAGTTTGCCGACAGAAACAAACCCTCGGGGCGGCTGCTGCACTCGCCCAATGTGATTAGCGGAGGAAAGACCGCCACCACGGTTGCTCTAAACTCGAGCGATCGAACAACTCCGGACATCAAGAGCTCGGTGGGCCTGACCCACCTGGCTGCGGCCGCCGCCCCCTGCCGAGCCCGCGCCGCAGCCCGGGCCCCGAACCACTCGCTGTACAGAAATCCCTCTTTTTCTTCCTTATGAGATTTTTTTTCTTTTAAAATATTTTTAAAGCATTACAAGACCAGTTGGTCTCCTGTCGGCCCATTCACCAGTGAGCTACAGCGACCTACCGAAACCAACTGCTTGGCGAAATTAACTGGGTGGCTCGGCCGGCGGAAGGACGACCCCAGGCCAAGCCGGCCCCCTCCCCACGGCTCCAGTCCAGCTTAGAAACACACTATGAGCGGGCGGCGCCAAGCTCTCTTCTTCCTGGCCTGCCTCTAGCCTACCTCGGCCACCGGACTCCAAGCCTCCCGCAGCTCGCTCTTGGGGAGCGCGGCACCCACAAAGCCTTAGACGAGCAAAGTAAGCAGCCAAGGAACTAGCCCCCAAAAGACCGAAATTGGGGAGACCAAATTAAAAGCAGCTGTTTAACATACCTTCCGAACCAGGCGAGGAGTCCTGAATGGGAGGGAACGCCCCCCACTAGCCATTGGTTCTTGCGCTCGTACGTCAGCACTCTGGGTCCGCCTCCTCCCTCTCCCCGCCCCTTCCCCTTCATTGATCGCCCCCTGCCTCCGCAAAAATAAAAATAAATAAATTAAACTAGCCACGAGTTGGAGTCGCATCCGAAGCAGAGACATCTTCTACACTGCCACTTGAAATTTTTCGAGGACTTCGGACTAGGTCTTTTAGGATTCGGAGTTCCGCAGCGTGGAAGCTAAAGGAGGTGCATCGTAACTACCCGGCCCAAATTTTCTTCACACACTCACACAACCCATTTGGAGCTGGGTCAGGAGAAAAGTGTAGCAGTCTGTGATCCTACTATTTGGATGAGTCGGATCTCCGAAGCGAAGCAAGGTCCGGCCTAGTTAGTACTTGGATTAGAGGCAGGCAGCTACTGGCTACATCTAGATTTTCCTGTTTGATTTAACCGTGTCCAGCCTACATTGTTAGGTGTCTTTCAGCTATGAAATCTGAAAGCCGGGAAAACTAACGTTTTTCTGAGTATCTGTGGGGAAGTAAATCAAACATTTCACTGATTTTGCTACAGAGTGTAATTGTAAATTGCCTGAGATGTTCATGATAACCTCCAAACACTTCAGATTCGGATAGGTGATACAAGAGGTTAAGGCAAGGAATGTGTGTGCCTGTAGATCCACAGACACTCCAACACGGGGAAATTCCGTTTAGCTAACAGCTGAACTGATTCTGAGAGTAGGCTGAACCAAGGGTGCCAACAGGCAACAAGGGAAGCACAGAGGTTGTAATGTGGATTTACAGGCTTCAGAAGTGTCTCTAGGATGGGGGCACTGATTGAGGAAAGCAAAAGCAAATTATCCTTCTCTTCACTGCCCATTCCAGAAATTCTCCTTACTTTCAACAGTTAAAGCTCCTTACCTGCTTCATTAGCTGTTTATCATTAACTATTTGTTCAAAAGAGCTGAGCAGAGTGTGAGCCATGGCACAAGAGTGTGGCCAAAAAAGGATTTTCTTGTTTTTTTGTTTTGCATACAGGATTTCATGGTCTGATCCCAAACTCATATATGACATTAACTTCTCCTGCCTCAACCTCCCGAAGTACTTGGACTCCAGCTGTGCACACCAGTTTCTTTGTGGTGCTTCATGCATGCTAGGCAAGCACTCTTCCAATGGCCCAGCCCCCAAGAAACACTTGGTTTGTAAGTCATTTTAGAAAGTTAATTTGGATATCAGGTAGAATATAAACAGGAAAGGATCCTCCACCAGTTGGACAACTTCTAATAACCTGAGTTACTTAAAAGAAGTTTACTAAGCTTGTTATGATGACAAATGCCTGTCATTGATTGCATAATTTGGGAGGCAAAGGAAGGAAAACTTGGAATCCAAAGCCAGCTTAGGCTACAGAGATCTGATCCAATTTAGACATATTTGAGAAAAATCTCAAGGAAGAGTAGATAAATGGTTCAGTGAAGGGGATAGGAGAGGTAGCCAGTGGCCCTCTGTGGTTACTAGAAAGAGGTCTAGCATAGCCAGTTATTGGTGATGTTATGCTCAAGTAAATCTCTTTGTAGTTTTGGGGCTTCAGTTCCCAGGAAAATGAGGTGAAAGTGGGTAAACAGAGGAGTCTTTAGAGATAATGTGAGAATTCTTCCCTTACTCAGAGTCCATGAAGGAAACTGTTGCCCAGGGACACAGGGCAGGCAGGAAGAAATATGATTTTGAGAACGGCAGTGCCTTCTCTGGCTGGTATATGGTAACTAGAGGGGAAAGGCCAGGCTATGAGAGGAGTGGGTTCAGTATGAGGCCTGACAGAGCTATGGTAGTCAACATTAATGCTTCCTAGGATGAGGATAAACTTTTAGGTGAAGACATAAACACTGTGTTAATGAGTTGAAGTACAGTGGTACTACAGAGAAAACATTAGTCAGAAATGCTAAGTCCCGGTTATGTAGGCTCCCAGTTAGCCTGTTCTTATCTGTGGGTCAGCCTCCACTAAGGGTTACAATTCTTTCCAAGTATGAGGATCTACTAGTAAGGCTCTGAATCTCAGTGGAAGGCACCCTAGGCACTTGACTTGTCCTAGACAGCAAGTGCCATACTGTAGCATACTGTAGTTACTTAATTTGTGTGTGCACACAAGCACAAGCATGCACACACATGCATATTGTGCTGTATTCGACCATATATGGGTGTGTACACCAGTGAATATTTGAAGGGCTTCAAGAGTCCTGCTATCAACTTCTGCTTTATTCCCTTGAAGCAAGGTCTGTCTTGAACTGGAGGTGGTCTTGGTGGCCAGCAAGCCCCAGTGATTCTCCAGCCTTCCCATCCTCCCAGCTCTTGGGTTACAGGTATGCATGTAAAAAAATCATAAAGGGCTTTGTTTTTTTTTTTGTTTTGTTTTGTTTTTTTTTTTTAAGGATGGGAAGTGCCAAGAAAGGGTTTCTCTGTATGGCCCTGGCTGGCCTGGAACTCACTCTGCTGACCAGCCTGGTCTTGAACTCAAATATCTGCCTGCCTCTGCCTCCCAAGTGCTAGGATTAAAGGTATGCACCACCATTGCCTGGCCAAAACTGGGCTTTTTACATGGGGGATGGGAAGTTTAACTCAGACCCTTCTGCTTGTGCAAGTGCTCTTAGCCAAGTCTCCATCTTTATTACGGAGAAAGGAATGGCTGATGCTTACACCCTTCTGAACACTCCTTAGATTGAGCTCTTTGAAAGGACAACACTTTATCTAATTCACCTTTGGGGATCTCAGAATTCAATGCAGTCAAGGGGCCCTAGGAAGGGACCCAAATGACTTGTTTCTGACTCAGTAATCCGTGGGCGTTATCTGCTGACTTTACCAAAGATGCTAGCCATTTCTCATTCCCCTAGTAGTGAAGGTACAATTGAATGGATTTGGGTGAGTGTCCTCCTTAGAAAACCCGCACAAGATGTGTTTGTGTGAAATACCCTGTAAGTTTTCAGAGTTAGACACTCTTATTCTTAATTATAGATGAGGAAACTGAGGCCTCAGTGAGTAGGGGAATTGCCTACATAAAGTAGCCAAGGCAAGTTTATTCAAGTCCGAGTCCTGAGTTTGTTCACTCCCCCATATACTGTTTCTGCATACATTCAGGCTTTCTTAGGATAGAACCACCTGCCTTCTCACTTGAGGCACAAACCTTACCTCCCTAATTGTAATAGCTCTTTGTCATCAGAAGTTCTAGAGAAATCGTACTCAAGATTTGTCTCCCAGCCACATACAGACATGGATCTTGAATTCACAACAAGTGTTACCCTCCATCTACTTGGTGGACGTGATATACACACCCTCGTTCACACATCAGTGTCTCTGACCTGACTTCTCTTCCCCAGCACTAAAATTAAAAGCATTTGCATCCATGCTGATTTCCATGGGTGCCGGAGATTAAACTTAGGTCTTTTTTTTTCTTGTGGGACAAGTACTTGACTGACTGAGCTATCTCTCAACCCCACCTCCCCATCACAATACACCTTAGTTATGCTGGCCTAGAGTTCATGATGATTTTGACCAAGCCTCCTAAGGCCTTAGTGCTAGTAATATAGACATGAGTACTCATAAAACAAATGTGTTTAGTTCTTTTTAACCTTTTTTTTTTTTTTTTTAATGGAGCTAGTATCTTCATAGTGGCCTTACTGGGACTTTAATCTCCCTCTGTTTATGATCTTCCTACTGTAAGAATCAGTCAGTGACTGATGATAGAACCTGACAATTATAACCCTAACTCTTAGGCTCCCAGGGTTTGGGTTTGAGATAAGACACACCATACCCCAAGATGACCTAGAACCACCAGAATAGACAAAGATGACCTTGAACTTTTTATCCTTCTGCCTATTCCTTAGATTCAAGCTGGGGATATTGATCGGAATCTGTTTAACAACCTTCTAGCTAGAATTTTTAAGGAGACCATTTATCTTTAATTAGTAAGATTCTGTATTACAGTTGCCTGTGGTGATTTAGGAAATTTAAAATAAGTATGCCTAATATACAGTCAGGAGTCCTTCACTTTTTCTTCCTTTTTCAAAGTTACCACACTGCTTTCCTGACCATTTAAATACAAAGTCCCTAGCACTGCAGTCACCAAGACAAACGGACATCTCTAGCTAACCGGCTGTCTTCAGTGGCATTTACTGCAGGAAGGTAGGAATTTCTTAGTGGGTTTAAAGACTGAGGTTCCTGCCACCTGGAAATGTCCTCTCTTCACTGACCACTAGTTTATCCAGGGTCACTACAATTCTAAATCAGGAAGACAGATGTAATATTAATATATTTCCCACCCCCATTTTATCTGGCGTTTTATAGACAGATAGGTACTTGTAGAATGTTATTTTAAGATGTGTTGTATTTGTTTACACTGTAGAACATTTGTTTAATGATGTAAAGATGTGTTACTTTGTTTATGCTGCATTTGTTTAAGGTGAAGCTGTGTTACTGTGCCTGTCTAAAACACCTGATGATCTAAGAAAGAGCTGAACAGCCAATAGAGAGGGAGGAGAGAGAAACAGGCAAGGCTGGAAGGCACAGTATATAAACAGAAGGAGAAATGTGGGAGGAAAGAAGGAAAGAGAGAATGAGAGCAGGAGGAAGAT
The DNA here is from genome assembly GCA_033318265.1 of Phyllotis vaccarum. Lineage (NCBI taxonomy): Eukaryota > Metazoa > Chordata > Mammalia > Rodentia > Cricetidae > Phyllotis > Phyllotis vaccarum. The sequence continues at coordinate 74,638,166 of JARWLC010000012.1, forward strand.
GCAGGGCAGCCACTCATACACAAGCAGCAATGGAGTAAGAAACAGATACAGAAATAGAAAAAAAATAAACTCCCAGAAGCAAAAGATAGATGAAATAATTTAACGTTAAGAAAAGCTGGCAAGAAACCAAGCTAAAGCCAGGCATTTATAAGTAAGAGTACACCACCATGTGTCTTTATTTGGAAGCTGGGGGTAGGCCCCCCAAAAGAGCAAAGCAAACAACAACAGTGGCTGGCTAGCTTTTTTTTTTTTTTTTTTTTAAAGACAACAGGTCCCTCTATTCAAATAAAATCTAATTAAGAAGCCCACTATTGATGTGGAATATCTTTCTGTATGCTGTGAATATCATTCATAAAGGAACTGTCTTGACCTATGCCAGGCATCTTAGAAGTAGGTGGGGAAATAGGAGCATATATAGGGGAAGGAAAACAGAGTCAAAAAACAAAACACTATCCAGCTGCCCAAAAATTAACATATAAAAACAACGCAAATAAGCCAAAGGCCCCATGACAAAACAAATTAATAAAAATAAGTTCAATTAAAATAAAAAACTTAACAATATGCCTAATCCATAAGCCAAATAACGTATAATTAATACAAACATCTAAGTCATTTTTAAAAGACTAAAGAACAAACAAACCCAGACTTTAAAACTTGACCAGGCCAAAAACTCATTCTTCAAATGGTGCCCAACGTGGGGCGCCATGTATTGCAATAATATTTACTTGCAATATATTGTATATAGTATTAATATTTATTGAAGATATATAGACAGTTATTATACAATTTAAACCTTAAGATGATTCTTAGGGAAAAAAAAAAAACTATATTATAACGGCTGCTAAAACAAAACAAAACAAAGACCAAACTCAGTGTTTCTCAAGTCTCAAACAAATTTAGCACACCTCCTAGAGATCCTAAACTCAAGAGTTACATGGATAGGCTGTTGCACAAATGAGACTCAGTGATAGATCTCTGAGAAAGTCAGAGATATTAGAGAGAATAAACACCACAGTCAGATCTTACCCAGCTGTCTTCCAGCTTCCTTAGCCTGGCTTCTCCTGGCTTCCTTTCCTCCTCTATGCCTGCCTTAAACCTTAAATACTCTCTTGGTAAATTAAGGTGTGGCCCCACCACTGCCTGCCTGGGAGCCTGGAATTCCTTCTGTAATCTAAAATGACCTGAACTCAGTTGGGATTAAGGGCAAGGTCACCAGGTCACCACTCCCAGGATACTCCCTGTGCTGGGATTAAAGGTGTGAATCACCACTCTCTGATCCTCCTAGACTGACTGTGGTTAGATCTCCGAAACTTCTGGAGCTTTTATTAAATCCCCACAATAGGCTTTCTAAAGTAATGCCTAAATCCCACTACACACTTATCAAAGAGATAAAGGTACTCCTGTTAAGAGTATTAGTGGAGATAGCCTGAGCACTGTCCATATTTCTTCCCCATACTCTTAAGCTTCCTTCCAGATAGCCCCTGCAGGGGGTATGTACTTAAGTCAGGAAATAAATGAAGAGATGCCAGTGGATCAAATGGCTGACCTCTGTTCTGTTCTGAATCTGGCTGGACTTAAAGATGTTAAGACAAAGCTCTGCAATAGCTTAGAAAGTAACAAGAATTCACTATGATATATAGATACAGGAAAGTCAGCCTGGAGTGAAGTGGCTTTTAGTGAATCTAATTGCCAGAGTCCCAGTAACCATCAGGAACATATTAACTACTTTAAGCTCTTCTTTAAGAAGGCACAGTAGCTCCCACCCTGTACCTATCTTCCCTAGAGAGATTCCAGTATAGTCTATACTATACCCTCCAAAGCCTTAGCCTGAAAAATGTGAGTTAACTGAAATAGGAAGAAAGGCACTATGATAGCTACGGCTAAGAAGTAGGTAGAGGCTGAGAAACTTCCCAAATGCTAGATTCCTACCTGGAGAGAAGACCTGTCTCCTTTGCTGCTCAATTAAGCATACAATACAAGGAAAGAAAAAGTTGGATGGTCAGGTATGGACAGATGGCTCCCCTAAAAAGCCTGACTCCCAGGCTGGTGGAACTTTTACTCCAAGCTGTTACCAGGGGACTGAGACCCAGGCCCAAGATAAACAGATCAGGAGTCCTAGGATGCCTGGCAAGTTAATTCTTTGGCTCTCAGACACCTGTCATGCCACAGGAGTAACAGAGAAGAGAAACTGATGGCGATCTGGGGAACCTCTTTTTCCCTCCTCTTTTGGTTTTGTTTTATATTTTCAGACGGGGTCTTTATATGTAACCTTGGCCTTCTTGGACCTAGCAATGTAGACCATCAGACCTCAAATTCATAGAGATCCGCCTGCCTCTGCCTTCTTTGTGCTAGATTAAAGATACACACCACCATATCTGGCCTTTACCCTACTTTCTATCTAAGTTGAGGGCTAAGTAGAAAAAAACCGGGAGAATAAGGAAATGGCCAAAAGTTTGAAAGAAGAGCTTTGAAAAGAAAAGAAAATTAGGGAAATAAAAGTGGGAGTTGATCCAGCCTAAAGAAGAGCCTGATAGTTCCAACAAATTAGGCCTTTAGGGTCAGTGGACCCATAGTATGTGATTGTTTAAAGTAGGCCCCTTGAAGAAAAGGAAGCTAGAACATGGTTGAGTTAAAACCTCAGAAGCACTGAAGACTGTAGTGGATTTATGATGTTACATTGTAAATAATTGTCCCGCCTATGAGTTTAATAAAAAGCACTGATTGACCAAAGGCAGACAGGAAGTGTAGTTGGGGCTACCAGACTAAGAAAACTCTGAAACAGGAAGAAGAGAGCAGAAAGCCAGAGAGAAGCCGGAAGAAGCAGAGGACAACTATGCTGCTCTAAGAAAGGCACCGAGCTGCATGACTGAACAGGATAAAAATCATGGGTTATAGTAAGAGCAAGAGGTAGCAAATTATATACCTGGGCCCCAGGTCAATCAGTGTTCAATTAATGTAAGCATCTGTGTGTCTCTGTGGGACTGTGGGACTCTGCGGGACTGTGGGACTATGCGGGTCTTCTTGGGATCCAAACCACAAGGCTAGGCCCAAAAGTCTGGGCCAGAAACCTCATACTACAGAAGACCTCAGTCATTCTGTATTCATTCAACCACCAACTGGGTGAGACCAGGAATTTGCACCTAGGAACAGTACACAGCTTTGAATTGATCAATTTTCAGGGCAAAGTTACAGCATGTTTGAACAAATAATAGTTCTGAATTACCTCTTCTAGGCTTTTTATTGTTAATACTTGTTTCCTCGATATTTCACCAACCCTATGTATTTCTGTAATCTCTCTAATTTCAAATTTCAGAGATTCTGTCTTAATCTGTTACCATTTTTTTTCTTTCTTCAGACAAATTTCTCACGTAGCCCAAGTTGTCTCATAGCCAACAAAGGCCCTGAACTCCTGGTTGTCTTACCTCTTCCTCTTCAATGCTGAGATCACAGCCATATTCCACAACACTCAACAGTTTAGTCTTTGGTTAAGGTAAAATTACCAAGAAAAATGTGCTGGAAGATCAAGAAACATATCCTTAGAAACATCTATAAAAACGGGGCCTCTGATATATAGCATAGCAAATTAACATTATGGTATTTCAACTTTTTTCTGCTATCAGTACCTATTTTCAAGTAGTTGTTGAGAAGGAATGTGTTATGATCTATAGAGTACTCTGAACAGGGCCTAGAATATGCTGGGTTTCCACTAATGTTGTTTGTTATTACTGTTATTTACAATACCCCTAATATTTGTGTATTGAAGGCCACAGCTGCTCCAATGGGGCAGATTGTCACTGGCTAACAGGTAGAAAGTGAGTGAAATGAAGGGTGTCCTAATGAGGCAAGTGTTTCTTATTCCACTCTGAGAGAAAGACCAACAGGACAGTATTTATTTGTAGGGTTTCTCCATAAGCATGAATCCTTTGGTTCTGTGTAGATCTGAGGACAGACCAAGAGATCCCCATCTGGAAGAATTTCACCAATTCTGTGATCTCTCAAGTACACTACAAGGAACATGAACTCAAGGTCAATTTCCCTGTGCTGGGTGAGGTAGTGTATGCCTTATATGCCCAGCCCTTGGGAAACTGAGGAAGGAGAATTGCCATGAGTTCAAGCATGGCCTAGGTGTTATGGTTAGATCCTGTCTCAAACAAACAAACAAAACACATAAAACAAAACCATGAGCTGTCCTAGAGTTTTAAAACCAATTATACTCTAAAAGGAGAACAACAAAAACCCTAATGGTCTCTAAAGACAAGTACCATTTATGAGCTTGGGTTACTGTTTTAGAGCAGATCATTGTGTCCTCTTGACCTCACCTTTCTCATTTATACATTATATTATTAGATCGTATGTATATATTTCTCATTTATAATTAGGTGAAAGACGCTGGATGAAGTAGCAAGCATCTAAGCAACACTAGAGAAATGGGTGAAGGATATGTAGAAGGGACAGAGGATATTCACTAGAATTGTGAAATTTCAGTGATGAAACATAAGAGACAAACTACAGAGCACTAACATTGTCACACAATAGGCATTCAGTTGGTACTGGTACCTTTGTCCAAAACTAAGGGCATGGCCACAGACACGGCAAGTGCCTTTCAGAACTGTCACAGATCTAAAGCTTTGGATCCCTCCCTGTCACCCCTCAGTCCAGAAGCAGCTCCTGGACTCTCTCCTCACCTTCCCAAGCCCACACTGCTAAATTGATGAAGCTAAGAGGGTTTGATCACGTTGGTATATTTATATGTAAATACAAAATTGTACCACTATAAGATATGAATATGAACGTTACAATTATTTACTTAATCTGACTCAGTCCATTGATGTTAAATACAAAATGAAATGATTGTAAAAAATAAGAATATACACATTCAAAGATCTTATTACAGTATAAAATTATTGGGTCTGACCAGCTGCCAACCTCATCATCTGGAGTAAGGGGAGGTATAGGGGTTCAGTGGGGTTTTGTGGGAATACTGTTGAGAACTCTTGATTCCATTCTGGTCAATCAAGGAATCTGGGAAAAGACAGAAACAAGTTGGATGGGCAGGGAACCAGTGATTGCAAGTAACTGCCTTGTCCAGCTAAGGGAATTATGCTTTATAAGGACATAGAACCCATCCAGTCTGAGGTCTAGGATCTGGCAGGCTAGCAGACAAGGAGAGCTGGGCATCCTGGTAGACAAGGGAGAGTTGCATAAAGAAAGCAGTCTCCAAAAAAAAGGGAAAGGGGCCCAGTTTGTCCTCCCAGGAAAGGACTTTCATAGTTGGTTCCTCTCATTCACTCCAGAATACTCCTTTAAGACTTCGTACCGTTTACTTTTGGCTCTGGCAACTCTGTAAATTCATCTCTAGCCTTAGACCCCATCGCTGGGGTAGTAAGACTGAGTCTGGAATCACAGTGGAGGTCTATTTCCCAAATCAACAAAATAAACAGAGAATTTGTTAGATGAAGGACAACCCACACTAATTTGAGCCAGTGTTAACCATAAGTCAGTATTTTTGGGTCCAACAAGCATAAGAGTCCAGATAGAAAGACATTATTAAGGAAGTGGGCCTGTGGCCTAGGAAAAAAGTATATGTTGTCTTCTATCAGTTTTCTGTCTGACAACATGGATATGATCCCCAATCCCAGCTAGTCCAGACTAATCAGCAGGGTCCGAGAAACAAGGAATGCTGAACTGCAACATGAAGCCCCAGGAACTTCTACAAAGAGTATCTGTGTGTATATGTATTTATAGAATACGACCATATTATCATACAGTATATATTATATACACACATACATATGGATCCATACACATAAGTGCACATACGTACACGCGCACACACAGAATGACAGAAAAGGCTGGAATACGCCTTATGTATAAACGTGCTTGGCACTCGGGACATTCTCTAGAATATGTAACTTGGTCAAGCTCTCTGGGCAGGAAGGTGAATGCTCACCAAACCTCCCTGTCAAATCCTAACAAAGGGAAGGAGGATACTTCTAGAAGAATGGCATTGGGAGACAGGGGTTCCTTCCCCACTTACCTCAGGGACCCTGGCAAAAATCAATAGCCACAATTTGGTTTTAATAAGGCACAGTTCAATAGCAGGTGCTAGGAATTAGGAACACATTGCTGCTGGCCCTTTCTAGTGGCAATTTCACCACATTTAACTAGCCAAAGGGAAAGGCTGCCTTGCGTGCACATGTGCGCTGGGAGACACAAGAAAGGTTGATCCATGGCTTCAGTATAACTGATGGCAACCTATAGGCTCAGCGGTGTCCAGGGTAGTTTAAGGAAGGCTGGCCAGCAGATGGAAACTCATGGAACAGTTATTGACCCTCCATGGCCAACAGGCTGTGACCAGAGGGAACCATGCCTTCCTTCTCTGCAAACTCCAGAATGGCCTTGTAGCAAAAGTAGTACTGCTCAGGGGTCTGGATACTGAAGGCCCTCTGTGTCCTCATGCGTGACACTGTCTGGAACACATTAAGGGTGCCAAGCTCCTCCAGCTGGGCCAGGCAGATGTCCAGTGAGCAGAAGGTACCTGAAATAGGAAGGAAATAGTCACATGAATGTTCCTCCCCCAGATTCTTCCCTTTACCAAAGCACCTTACAGACTGGATGACTGAATTCAGAGACAGTCATCTGGCAGCAGGAGGACTTAAGCCTAAAAGTACATAGGGTATGCCACATGCCAGACAAGTGACAGTCTCCTGTCTCTCAGGACATACACGGGTGACAAGAAGGGCAAGAAGGCAGGCAGTGCAAGAGGGACTTCCTGCTTCAATACCAGGCAGGGCAATAGCACCTCCACACCTAGGTCTAGAGCTTGTACTCTCCAGAGTTCCACCACAAAGAAATCTTTCCTGATCTTTCTCCCAAAGGGACCTCTGAACTCATAAGGCCAGCAGCTCTTACTGCACATATCCCACTAAGCCAAAACTGTTAACTAGCTCCATAGTGAAGAAGAGCTGCCACACAAGGTGGAACTGGCTTACAGTCCCGTGTTGTGGTAGGCTAGGGCAGGATCACTAGACTGAACCTCACAGTAAGAATAGGTCTCGAAAACAACAAGAAGAAAGAGGGAAGGAGGGAGGGAGAAGAAGGAAAAGTCTAGGCCAGCACAGGGAGAAGAGGCTCCCAAGAGAGGGCCAGCTAATCTCTCTGGGGACCACAATCATAGTGATGACAACCGACAAAGTCAGAAGAAGAATGTATAAAACAACTCAAAGAACTTGGTTTGTAAACTATATATTCTGGAAAGTAGTATCTCCAGCATAAAAAATTCAAAAGGACATTAAAGAAAGATTATCTTAGCATAGCAGTTCGCCACCAAGGAATTGAGTGAGTTCTTTCTCCAGTCACAGACATGCTCCAAGAATTAGTTCCTCCTCTCCACTCCTGATGCCGACACCACAGTACCTGTCCTGCCGATGCCTGCGCTGCAATGTACCACAATGGGGGGCTCAGGGCCCTGCCCTCTGGACCGTGCTCCCAGGCTGCCCACAGCCAGGCTCTGCTGGTTTCTGACCACTCTCAGAAAGTCAATGAGGGAAGCTGCTGAGGAAGGAACACCATAATCTGGCCAGCTGAGGAACTGGAAGTGGGTCACCTGGCGTTTCTGCCGCTCCTTACATTGGAGAAAAAGAAAGGAAGAAAGAAAGAAAGAAGCAAACATTAGTGGTATCATTCCTGTCTACTCTGTCCACCCTGAATTTTGCACTTTCTTACCCCTCAGCATTCATACCAACAAAGCTCATGCCTTTGGCTCCCACCTTTCATCACATTGATTCTCTACTTCAAACCCAAAGGAAGGGCTAAACGTTTTGAGAAGGCAGATTGCTAAATTTAGGACCCACATTTCTTGTTTATTTTGTAGTTAAAAAGGGAAGGTTTGGAAGAAAGAAGGGAGAAATGTTACAATTAAATTGTAATATCAAAAAAGAAAAAATCTTGCTTTAAAAAATTGCCAGGCATGGTGGAGCACACCTCTAAATCCCAGAATTTGGGAGGATCGCTATGAGTTTGAGCCCAGCCAGGTTATTTATATAGTGAGCTCCAGACAAGCCAAGGCTCCATAGTGAAACAATAACATTTATCTACTTCCTTACTGACTTACTCCTTTTGTGGGTGTGTTTGCATCTCTGTGTATGAACGTATGTACATGTGTGCATGTGTAGACATGCAAGCCCGAGGAGGATATCAGACGTCCTCTAACACATTTTGCTTGCTCCTTTGAGGCAGTCTCTCTCTGAACCTGGAGTCATATATCCTGCCCTCAACTAGGCTATGAGGCAAAAAGCCCAAGAGTTGTTTACAGGCATACATAAGTCGGACTCTCAGCTGAGGCATGGTGCCATGATCTGAACTCTCATTCTCATGATAGAGTATCAAGGACTCTAACAACTAATCCATCATCTCTCTAGCCCTTTATTGTAGTTTTCTGAGACAAGATCCATATTGTGTAGTCCAGGCTGTTTTCAAACTTGTAATCTCGCCTCCTGTATGGTAGGATAATAAGTATGGCTTAAGACCCAGATCCCTAATGTTGAAAGTTTTATTTTTCTTTAATGCCACTCCTGAATTGAGATGATGATTATATTAATTCTGAGTTGAATATCTATTTTTGGAAGGTGTGTGTGTGTGTGTGTGTGTGTGTGTGTGTGTGTGTGTGTGTATGTGTGTGTGTATCTATGTAGCACTGGCTTGGAACTTACTATGTGGACCAGACTGGCCTTGAACTCAGAGATCCACCTGTCTCTGTCTCTGGATTGCTGGGATTAAAGGCATACACAACATAATTGGCTTCTCAGCTGAGTATTCTTAGCTTGTTTACAGAAGAAAACAAAAGCAATTTATAATCTGCCTAAAATCCTGCCTATTCCCACCATAAACTCTCTTTCTGTTTTTGTTTTGTTGAGACAGGAACTCAATATGTAGCCGTGGATGTCCTGAAACTCACTACCTAAGCCAGAGTGACTTTGAAATCACCTGCCTTTTTTGCTCAGCATTTCAAAGTATCCATCACCACCCTCAATGGGAATCTCTTTCAAGGAGCTTCCTTAGTTTTAAAAAAGTGAGAAAATAGAAAGCTTCACTTACCTCTGTGTTGTGAATTTCTAGAGTCGTTTTTTTATAATGGTTCATGTTCTCCACTCCTAGATTAGTCACTGTGAGGAAGCCAAATCGGATCCGAGAGTCTTTTTCTAAAGGCCAGTACTGGCCACATTTTCTCCTGCCGCCTTCCTCAAAGCTGAAGACAAAGAGAGACAAAGAGAGCAAGTTACACCTGAGCTCCTACATCACTGCCATCTGCTCCCAAAGCCTCTACTGATGCTCAGCAGAAAAAAGACGGAACTCTCTCTATTCTAAACAGGTTCCTACAGGTCTTATTGGCAGACATGCATGGTGCATTCACTGTATCAACTCACTTAAGCACACTGAGAACCAGACCTAACCTACTGCTCTCAGTTCTTCTCCACCAAGGGCCCTCACCTGAGAGGACTGGGAAAGACAACCCTGAGATGTGACCAGGAGGTCCATAGACTTTATCTCACCATTTCTCAGTGCCTCACAATACGCTGAGGTAGTACTTCTCTTAACTACAGGTCAGCAGTGCCCTGACGAAGGGAACTGAGCAAACATCTTTTTTTTTTCCTTTCCTTTCCTTCCTTCCTTCTTTCCTCCCTCCCTCCCTCTGATATTTGAGACAAGGTTTCTCTGTGTAGCCCTCACCATCCTAGAACTTGCTCTGAAGACCAGGCTGGCCTGCCTAGGCCTCCCAAGTGCTGGGTTTGAAGGCATGTACCACCACTGCCTGGCCATCATCTTTGCTTTCTTTCCCATATGAAATAAGTTATAACTAATGATGAAACCAACAAAAAATGAAATTTCTTAAACTTGGCAAAATGGCCAAATTTCAAAAACAAGCCTTCATTCAGAACTTCCTGCCTCATGTTTCAACCCTCTCTTTCCTGTTCCCTTACAGACAGAGCTATGAACAAAGAGTAAAAATTAAAGAAAGCAGGAAAGGAAAGCCGAGAGAACTGGAAAACATCTTTTCTCTTGAGATAAGAGCGGTCTTAAAGGTGAGCTGCTTTTGCTTCACAGCACTTCCTTTAGTGAATAAGGTAGTAGCCCAGGGTAGCCTTGAACTAGCACGAGGTCTCTAGACTTAGTGTCAAGTATGTGCAAAGCGATCCCTTGCTGCACCGTGCCCCAGCATGTTAATTAGAGATGTGCCATGGCTTTCCTAGTCATTCAAGCTTAGGTTCAGGTCAGGGTTAAAAGCGGGGATCTATAGAAAAAAATAAGACTAACTCACCGGGTGGTCATTACAATCACCAAAACTTTTTGCTCCCAAACCATGAGCCAGAAGTCACGATAGGTATTCTCCAAAGGGCCTGCAACAAAAGAAGACAAAGAACAGGCCCTTTAGAAACACATCTGTCTTTCTTCCAATAGTCTCAGAGACGCAGACTCACAATATCCTCCAGCATGACCCTGAACTCCTGTTCCTCTGCTCTCCACCTCCAAGTGCTGCAATTACAAATATTCATATATGCCACCACAGATTCCCTGTTCTTGTCTGTTTATTCAGAGAGGTCCTCAGACCAACCATAACATACTCTCTGTATGAGTATAAGGCTGGATGGCTCAGCAGTTCAAAACTCATACTGCTCTTGCAGAGGACGTAAATTCAGTTCCAGCACCTCTATCAGGTATCTCATAGTCTGCAACTCCACCTCCAAGGGATCCAATACCCTCTTCTGGCATACACAGAAACCCGCATTCACATACACATACCCTTATACAAACATACATATACCTAATTAAAAATAAAGTAAATCAGGGCTAGAGAAACCAGTGGTTAAGCCCACTTATTGATCTTTCAAAGGAACTGGGTTGAATTCCAAGCACCCACATGGCAACTAACAGCATCTGTAACACTTGTTCCAGGGGATCAAGTCTCTATGGGTAATGCATGTGGTGCACAGATGCACACACAAGCAAAATACCTATACACATAAAATAAAAATAAAAATTAAAAGATAAAATGAATCCTCACCAAAAATAAGAGGAAACAATTTTCACATTATAAAAATGTCCAAATGAGCCGTATGTAGGAAGGACGCATCTATGGGACCAGTGTCACTGTACCTGTCTCTTTCTACCTCACCTAACCCTCAGCCTCATAACACATTAACTACTAAACCATTACTTTACTCTCCCTCCTTTGCAAACTGAGGCAGGATATTACTGCACGGCTCAGGCAGGCCTCGAACTTCAGATCCTTCAGGCATGTGCCACCATGCCCAGATTTCTTTCTCAATTTTCTTATCTCTAATAAGACATCTGGTGTTCTTTGTTAAAATTACCACCAATGTTTATGTTCACAAGGCGGGAAAGAGGGAGCAGATGCCACAGTGCACATGTGAGTGTCAAGGGACCGACCGTAATGCTAAGAATTTGGATTTTAAGTCTTTTTCTCCTCCCACCTGATAGAGGTCCAGGAAATTTGACTCAGGTCACCAGCCTGTACCACCTACACCCTTACTGTATAAGCTATCTTATCCCCCCCCACCAATACTATTATTTTTTAAATCATTTATTCTTCTAAAAAGTTGAAATAACTAACACACCTATTTCCATCATCTCCCAGAAGTTGTCAAGTGAATTCTAGTACTTTCTTTTTGCACTGGAAATGTTTTTGCTTTTATCCCCTAACTCCTCCTGCCCTGTTCTTTATAATAAGTTGCACTGCCTTGAGGATGTTATCATTTTTCCTTCACATACTATTCCAATGTATTTTTATCTGAATATCTTTCCCCTTACAGTTTATTACAAAAACTGCTTCATCATAGTACACCACTGTGCTTCTGACTCTATTCCTTTGTACTGTTTCCCTCATCTATAATACAATTCCATCTTTATCCCTCTTTTAGGATTTATTTTATCTTTATTTACGTGTGTGTGCTTCTTCGTAGGAGTGCATTTCAGATGTGTGGGTACCCGAGAGGTCAGAAGAGGGTGTCAGAGTCCCTAGACCTAGAGTTACAGGCAGTTATGAGTCTCTCCATATAGTTACTGGCAACTGAACGCTGGTCCTCTGGTAAAGCAGCAAATGCTGAGCCATCTCTCCAGCCCCTCTATTTATTTTTAAGTGCTGAATCTTTCTCAGGCTTTGTTTGGCCAGGTCACTCAAGGGACTTCCTCTCCCCCAAAATCTGGATGACAAGGCTAGTCCTAAATAAATACTTTAACCATTTAAATTATAGCATCTTACATCAGACATTTAAGAAAATTCCCATTTCAGTAAAAATAGGATGTGAAGGACAAATGTCATTTGTGGAACTGTTCTTTTCTAATTAGAACCTGGACAGTGATGAGCACTCTGTAACACTCCTCAGGATGATTCTTATGTTTCCCACAGTTTTCCCTCTCCATTTTCAGAGAAGCAGAGTAATATAAAGGGTGATTTTCGGCCTGAAAGCCCAATGGTTCCATCATTTCTGTGAAAGTCCTTTAATAAGCACTAATATTTTGCATGTAGAAGATTGAGTGTGAATGTGTTCAAACAGCCACTCATACATGCACATTCAAGTCCACCTTGTTTTGGGTTTAATGGTATTTTTGTTTTGAGACAGGCTCTCTCATTGGGACCTGCCAATTAGGCTAAATCGGACAGTTCCTGAGCCTCAGGGGTCCTCCTATCTCTGCCTCCCCAGTGATGGGGTGTAGGAGGTCTTTGTGTTGTTACTTTGTAAATAATTGTCCCGCCTACTGGTTTAATAAAAACGATGATTGGCTGAAGGTAGACAGGACGTGTGGCGGAGCTCCCAGACTAAGAAAACTCTGGGAACAGGAAGAACAGAGCAGAAATGCCACAGAGACTCCAGAGTTGCCAGACAAGCCAGAAGATGCAGAGGACAACTATGCTGCTCTGAGAAAAGGTACTGAGTTGAATGACTGAACAGGATAAGAATCATGAGTTAGTTTAGGCTAAAGAGTTAGCAAGTTAAAGTACTACGTTTTTTGTTTTGTTTATTTATTTTTATGTTTGAGGGCTCTGTCTGCATATACACATGCATGCTAGAAGAAGATGGTATCAGATCCTATTTTAGATGGTTGAGAGCCTTCATGTGGTTGCTGGGAATTGAACTCAGGTCCTCTGTAAGAGGAGCCAGTGCTCTTAACCACTAAGCCATCTCACCAGTCTTGCAAAGAAAAATTCTAATATTATAAGATGTTAATACAATCTGGACATGCCTGTAATCCCAGTATTTGAAAGGAGAAGACAGCACCATCAGGAATTCAAAATGTATCCTCAATTATATAGGGAGTTATAGGCCAGCCTAGTTACTTAAGACCCCCTTTCAGACCATAAAATCAAAATAAAAGATGTTAATGAAGCTGGGTACTGTGGCTCATGCCTATAATCTCCAGAAGGAGATTATAATTAGGACTTGGAAGACTGAAGCAATATCTCAAAACAAACAAGCAACAACAAAAATGCCAAGGGCTAGGGATTGCTTAGTTGGTAATATGCTTATTGTGTGAGGGCCTGAGGCAATTCGAAGTACCCGACATCGCTACAGCCCCATGCCTCTGCTAGAGTCACAGACATGTAATATCTCATTCAGCAAGTTCCAAGCCAACAAGGGCTTCATAAAAAACCCTTGTCTAAAAAAGAAAAACAAGGAGGCTAGGGAAATGGTTCGTGCCACACAAGCATGAAGGTATCAAATCAAACCCAGGAGCTCACATTAAAAAGACAGGCATGGATGTACATGCTTATCACTCCAGCACTTGAGACCACCAGCCTAGCTCCAAGTTCATTGAGAGACCCCGTCTCAAAGGAACAAAATGAAGAAAATAAAGCAGGTTACCTGACACCCTCTAGATCTGCCCCCACACACACCAAAAAATAACATACTCACACGTGTCCATACACCACACACAAGAACCAATCCACTGAGATGGCTTGTAAGAACTTCTGATCTAGACATAGATTCAAATTCTGGTTCAGCTACCTAATCAATTGAGCCTCAGTATGCTTAAATAAACTAAACACATACACACATTAATTTTTTTTTTTAATTCACGGATTTACTTTAATAATCAGAGACTATGCACTTGACATATAATACATATTCTTAACATGACTTATTGTAAATATTACTAATAGGCATATATATGTATATAAGAACCAGATAAGAGTCATGTATGTTACTTCATGTATGCAATCCCAGAAATTGGAAGGTAGAAGCAGAAGATCAGGAGTTCACAGTCAACCTTAGCTACCCAAGCATGAAAGAGCCTAAGGTAGATGAGACCCTGCCGTGTGTGTGTGTGTGTGTGTGTGTGTGTGTGTGTGTGTGTGTGTGTGTGTGTGTGTGTGTGTGTGTGTGTGTGTGTGTGTGTGTGTGTGTGTGTAGGTGTTCACGTGCGCACATATATACTTATTAGTTCATTCCCTTTATATATCATTACAGTACCACCCAATGAAACACAGATAGGAAGTCTACAACCATCCCTCTAATTTGACTTAATGGCACTGTCTTCCATAAGAATACATCATAAACCCCTACTGCCTTTACTTCTCTCTCTAGTAATCTAGAACAGTTCTCTTCCTTTTTCATTTTCATGACATTAGCTTTCAAGAATCTGAGGCACTTATTTTTCTTCTCAACACAGGTTCTTGCTGTGTAACCCAGGCTTGTCTCCAATTAACGATGCAGAACAGGCAGGCTTTGAACTTGGGATCATCTGAGTAGTGGGATCAGAAGCCTGTGCATACCAACATGCCTGCCTAGGCTGAGCATGTTTTTTTTTGTACTGTGCTAAACAATCTGGATTAGACTGATTTGTTACTTAATTTTCTTTGATTATTATTACTATTTTCTTGAGATGGTGAGATCAACTTTAAAGCTTCTAGACATGCTATATCACTAAATTATATCTCCAGCCTGAATTAGATTTTTATTGTGTGTGTGCATGATATTTATGTGTGAGTGAAAACTACTGGGTTCAGATGCCCTACACTCTTGGATTACTATACTAAGAACACAGTCCAAAAACTTGCTGGCACTAACACTATAGATTTAAATCTCTAGTTTTTCTCTTTGTGAGTTTTCATGCATGTCTGGAAGTGAAACTCCAAACTTATCTGTCCTCTTCAACTACCAAACTTTATGAATGACCAGAATTTTAGTGGTCACAACACATTTCCTTTAAGAATAATGCCATCTATGTTGGGTGTAGTGGCACACACCTTTTATCCCAGCAGGTAGAGGCAGGACGATTTCTGAGTTCAAGGCCAGCCTCTTCCACAGAGCAAGTTCCAGGACAGCCAGGGCTAATATAGTGAAACACCAAACATGACAGGAAAAACAATCATCTGGAGGCTTCTCAATAGCTAATAACGCTTGCTGCTCAATCCTGAGGACTACATTTTGGATCTTAGCATCTACATAAAAGTTAGACATGGGGGCTGAAAAGAGAATTCAGTGGTGAAGAGCACTTGATGCCTTCCCCAAGGACTCAGGTTTGATTCCCAGCACCCATATGGCAGCTTACAACAATTTGTAACTTCAGATCCAAGTCCAGGAGCTCTGACACCCTCTTCTGGTCTTTGCATACACCAGGCATACATAAGATACACAGACTGACATGGAGATCAAACACTCACACACATATAATTAATTAAAATAAAAAATCACCCCAAATGAGGAGCCACATGCCAGTGGCACAAAGCCAGCTTGTAAAATAGCTCACCTTGTGTGCCAATATATGCATTCTTCTGCTTGTAGCCATCCATGAAACTGGCATTGATGTAATCTGTCTAATAAAAAAAGGGAGACATTACTCCAAGTGCATGAATATACCACTTGGCTCACAAAATAATGTATATGCTGGGTAAGTTCAATTCAAGGTGTGGATATTCTCTTCCTATCAAGCAGAAAATGAAAAGTAACAGGGACAATTTAGCATTGGGGAAAAGATTGAGTTACCTTTACTGGTAATGAAAGGAAGTGAAGAGGAGGAGGCAGGGGTATAGCTGGGTGGAAGAGTGCTTCTGTGAGCTACTGGTTTCCCTCAGCAAATGTATTGGAACAGGTGGATGGGTGGATGGGTGGGTAGATGGTTAGATAGATATCATAGCAGCTCTTTCATCAAATCATACACAAAATTTAAATCCTACATAGTGTCATGCCTGTAAAGCCAATACTCAAGAGGCAGAAGCTGGAGGATCACTTCAAGTTCAAAGGCCACCCTTGTCTACAATGGTAAGTTCTAAGCCAACAGAGCTGCATAGTGAGATCCTCCCTCTAAATGAAGCTTATAAACCAAAACAAAATACCTCAAAATAAAACAAAGACCCAAAGAAAGATGTTAAAAATGATTAAACTCTCAGAAGAAAGCAAGCTGAGCACCCACAGTGAGCAAACCAGAAAAGGGCATTTCTCCACAGTCTCTGCTTCAGTTCCTGCAACCAAATTCCTGCCCTGGCTTCCCCTACAGATGGATTGTAACATGAAAGCATAAACCAAATAAACTCTGTCCTCCTTAAGCTCTTTTAAGTTATCATAGCAACAAAAGAACAAACGAATATATCTCTCAAACTAAAAAAGACAATTTTCAAAACTGCAAGTCTAGGCTGCAGCTATGACTCAGGGTTAGAATACTTCCTAGCAGGCATGAAACCTGAATTCAATCCTCAGCATCACTTTAAAAAAAACAAAACAAAACAAAACAAAAAACAAACAAACAAAACCTACACAGACTGGTGTATACATGTAATCCTAGCCCTTGGGAGCTAGAAGCAGGAGATCAGAGTTCAAAGTCATCCTGGACTACATAATAAACTTGAAGACCGTCTGGCCTACAAGAGTCCTATCAATAAGCAAATAAGTAAGTAAATAATAAAGCTGGTGTTGTGTTAAATTCCTCTGAACCAAAGTTCTAGAGACTAAGACAGAAAGCCAGACAGTAACATCCTACTTCAAAAGAGAAAACTCAAGGACAGGGACTTAAATTTCCATTACTTTGAAAACAGCTGCCGGTATTGTTTGTAACAATGGAACTACAAATCAGATATGATCTTCAGATTAACTACAGGATGATTAGAACAATTTCCTGTTGCACTTGGATTTACTCATATCTGTGAATATACCCACTCACAAGTATATGCCCAATGCCTACATATATATATATATATATATATATATATATATGCACCAGGCACTAATCCTTAGATTTATTATAAGATGACTAGAATAATCTCCTGGTACACTGGGATTCACAAATATTTCTTAAAACCTGCCAAGCACTGTTCTATACACTTGTGACAGAGCAGTTAACAAAACAGATTAAAACAGGATTTTGGAGGCAAAAGACCAAACTCTATCATTATACTACAGTCCTGAAGACAATGTATGAAGACAATTTTGGCAGTACTATGAGCAAGCAGCTTAGCTAACTGCCGAAGAGGAGGAAAAAAAAAAACTATGCAAGAATTTTGGGCAGGATTATAAATGCCTAAAAGAGAAGGACCACAAGAGTCTAAAACCATGATACACAATTTTTCTCAAAATTATCCTCAAACAAAATAAGGACTAAAATATCAAACCCTTGTAATGTAAGTCGTGTTAAATAGATGTTCTTAACTTCCTTTACTTAGAAAAAGAAACTATAATCAATCCTAGTTTGTGGGGAGGGAGGAGTTGCTTGTTAAGTTTTTCCTCCATATTTATTTATTATTTGGATGAGTGCCACTGCACATATCTGAGGACAACGGAAGGGAAATCGCATTTTCTCCTTCTACCATGTAGTTCTGGGAATCAAAGTGAGGTTGTCAGACTTGGCAACAAATGCTTTGACTTGCTGAGCCATCTAAGCAGCCCAGGATTTGGTTGATTTTACTCTACACTTTATTTTGAGATGGTCTTGCTATGTGGTCCAAGTTGGCTATAAACTCTTTCTTTAGTTCAGGCTAGTATAGAACTTGCCATTCTCCTGCCTTCGCCTTCCAAGTTCACACCAATGCTATATGTTTACAATTACAGAGATTAACAGGAAAAAATGGTGGTAATGTAGTGGATTTATGATGTTACATTGTAAATAATTGTCCCGCCCTTGAGTTTAGTAAAAAGCACTGATTGGCAAAGGCCAAACTCTTTACCCTTAAACTAACTCATGATTCTTATCCTGTTCAGCCATGGGGCTGATACCTTTTCTCAGAGCTGTATAGTTGTCCTCTGCATCTTCTGATTTGTCTGGCAACTCTGGAGTCTCTGTGGCATTTCTGCTCTCTTCTTGTTCCCAGAGTTTTCTTAGTCTAGTAGCCCCACCCACGCTTTCTGTCTGTCTTTGGCCAATCAGTGCTTTTTATTAAACTCATAGGCAGGACAATTATTTACAATGTATCATCATAAATCTACTACATGGTAAGATAGGAAAAGTGTTAGAAAGATGGCTCAGCAGGTAAAGATCCTTAACACCAAATATGATCACCTGAATTTGATCCCCAGAACCTACCTGTTGGGAGAGTAATAACTCCTAAACATTGTCCTTTGACCATCATGTGTGCGCACACGTAGCTAAATGAATATTCCAAAGAAAAAGATTTGGCCACACATATTGGCACATGCCTTCAATCCCAGCACTCTTAAGAGGCAGAGACAGACAGACCTCTGCACATTCGAGATCAGCCTGATCTACATAATAAGTTCCAGGCCATTGAAGGCTACATACTGAGACCCTGACTCAAAGCAACAAAAACTATAATTGGGCTGTCAAAATAGCACATCAGGTAACTGCACCTGCCACAAAGCCTGAGGAATAATTCGACCGAGAGAAGCGACCCTCCAAAGTTGCCCTCTGACCTCCTCAGGCATTGTCACACTTGTGCTCATGTACACACACTAACTATAAATACCAGCAGTCATGATGGCATACACTTTTTTTTTTTTTTTTTAAGAGAGGGTCTCTCTACAAATCCAGGTGCCAGCTGATACTCCAAACCTTTGATGCCAGCACACAGGAGGCAGAGATAAGCAATCTTTGTAAGTTAAAGGCCAACGTGGTCTATATAACGAGTTACAAGACAGGCAGAACCATATAGTAAGATCCTGCCATAAAATTAAATAAATGAATAAATAAAGGAATAAATGAACAAATAAGTAGGCAAATTAATTAAAGAGTCATGCATACCAGACTGTCAGCTTTCACAAAAATTTCATTTATTCTCTTCAGTATGGTAACATAGACATTTAAAGACTGCCTCCACCCATAGACTACTACATAGCAAAATTAGAATCAAACTCACCCCTCTGGGTTTGGAGCCCGTTTTACCCACCTGCAACACAGCACTAAGTTTGACCTTGGAAGAGGAGGCTTAATTTCCTAGGATGCTGAGAAAAAAAATGACATGTCTCTATCTACCTGAGTGTGGCCACTTCGCTTTGTGAGCTTCACTCTTGTTTGGTCTAGGCATGGTACATCTCCATATCGGTTTTTCTCTAGGTTTCCAGGAGACCTGAACAAAATAAGAGGCAAGTCAAAATAAGGAGAAGTGTGAGGATTCTTAGCTACATGGATAACTTCAAGACAGCCAAGACTACACAAGACTTCTGTGAAACTAAATTAAAGCTTAGGAAGAATGCATGCATATCCTCAACCCTCATTGATTTTTGCTTTGTGCCTCTGGAAAAACAATTATTATTGATTAAAAACTTACCAAGACCATCCACATATAATAATATACTATATTGTTGGAGAGCTAGGGACATAGTTCATTTAGAACAGTTCTTGGTTACCATGCACAGAATACTAGTTTAGATCTTCAGTCACTGCATAAGCTGAGTGTGAAGGCACATGCCTGTAAGGCCAGCACTCAGATGTTAGAGCTAGAAGGATCAGAAGTTCAATGTCAAACTGACTACATACAGAGTTTGAGACTGGGCAGGGTTACACAAGACCTTGACTCAAAAGAGTAAAGTATTCTATATTGTTGGGCACATATACATAATGATCTAATGAAAATGGCTAGAAATAATCCATATTTATACAAGGTATACCTGTCCATAAGAAAGAAAGAACCCAGGGTGAAGACTGGGAGTGAATTCAGCTTCATAATGAATTCTTTCATGTAATAAAAATCTGACAGAGCAGTAACAAGTACCAGTTCTGATCAGAGGAACCAGAGGTTTTTACACTTTGTACTTTTTTACATATATTTTTTTTCCTTCAACTTTTTTAAATTTAATTTTGTATTTACATAGTATGTGAGGGTATATGCCAGAATGACAGAAATTGCAAAAGTTAGTTCTTTTCCTTCCACTAAGTGATTTCCAAAGATCAAACTCAGGGCCTTAGGCTTAGCAGCAAGTATGTTTATCCACAGAATCATTTCGCTGGTCCCTTTATTGGTGTTTGGTTTTTGTTTTGCTTTGAGATAGGCTCTCACACTATAGCGGGGGTTGGCCTCAAACTGTTGGCATTTCTTCTGTGGACTCCCAAGTATTGAGATTATATTTTAAGATACAGAAACTGGTTCTTTTATACATCTTACAAACTCCCCTTTGGGGCTGGAAAGATAGCTTGGCAGGTAAGAACATTTAAAACCACCTATGATTCCAGTTCTAGAGGATCTAATACTCCTTTTATTTCTGCAGGTACGGTACACATAACATACACCCACAAAGATACACATATACTCATAAATAAAATTAAACCAAGGCAAAACCTTCCCTCATCCCATGCAAATATGTATAGTTGACTGTTTATTTTTACAAAGTTAAAGATAATTAAATACAACAATTCCCCTATCCAACATATTAATGTAGCAGTAACTATGCATCTGTGAAAGAAAATGGTCCCCAAAGGGAGTGGCAATATTAGGTGAGGCCTTGTAGAAATAGTTGTGGCCTTTTTGGAGAAAGTGTGTCACTGGGGGGGGTGGGCTTTGAGATCTCTTTTGCTCAAGCTTTCCTTCAATGTGACACTGAGACCACTTCCTGTTGTCTTCTGATCAAGATGTCTTCCTACTCACTGCCATGCTCCCTGCCATGCTGAAAATGGACTAAATCTTTGAATTGTAAGCTGCCATCTCAATTAAATGTTTTCTTTTATAAGAGTTGCCTTGTCTCTTCACAGGAATTAAGACCTTAAGAGAGCATCCAATGGCAAAATAAATAAAATAAATATTTAACTAACCCTTACAATTTACACAAATGTAATTCAAAGTAGGCCACAGAACAAAATTGAAATCACAAAACTTTGAGGGAAAAAGAATACAGAATCTTCAGCAGATAAAGTAAAATGTTCTTAGATTTGGAACCCAGTGATTACTTTACGGGCAGAGGAAGGCAGATCTCTGGGAATTGGAGGCCAACCTGATCTACACAGTGAGTTCCAGGACAGCCAGAGCTACATAGTAAGAACCCATCTTAAAATGTCAAAGGAGGAGAAGAGGGGAGAGGAAGGTGCTAAAAAGCCAGGCATACTAGGGGCTGGAGCACTGGCTCAGCAACTGAGAGCACTGGCTGCTCTTCTGAAGGACCAGATTCAATTCCCGGCACCCAGTGGCAATTTACAACTGTCTGTAACTACAGTTCCAGGAGATCTGACACCTTCATACAGACAATATATGCAGGCAAAAACCCAATGTACATTAAATAAATGAATGAATGAATAAAATCTATCTTTTTTAAAAAAAGACAACTATAGTAATTAAAGGACAGTAAGGGAGCTGCTGCTTAAGTAGTTAAGAGCATTGGCTGCTCTTCCAGAGGACACAGGCTGGATTCCTGGCACACACTTGACTGCCAGCATTGAAAATAAGTGCAGTCCTTGGGGAACCATTGCTTTCTTCTGGCCTCCGAGAGCATGCACACACATGGTGCACAGACATACACACAAGTAAAACTTCCCATACATATATAATAAAAATAAATAAAATCTCAAAAAATTTAAAGAACAGTAAGAGGGAAATTTGTAGTGATATGGCTGACTTATTTTGAATACAGTGACAGACACACAGACCTACAATACATGACAAAACAGAATACAAACAACACACACATACAAAGTAAAACTGGTAAGATCTGAATAAAGTCAGTAACTATAAATGTTAACATCCTGGTTGTTACATTCTATCAGTTTTGGAAGATGTAACTATAGGCAAATTGGTAAGTTTACATATAATCTGCATCACTTCCTATAAATACATGCAAATATACAATTGTCTCATAATAAAAATCTTAAGGTTTTTTTTTGTTTTGTTTTAGTTTTATGGTTTGGCATTTTGTAGAGGGGGGGGGTTGTTTTGTTTCTCAAGGCAGAGTTTCTTCATGTAGCCTTGGCTATCCAGGAATTCAATCTGCAGCCCAGGCTAGCTCCAAACTTATAGAGATTAGTCAGTCTGCCTCAGTCTCCTGAGTGCTGGGATTTAAGGCATGTACTACCACACTCTGGCCTAAAAAATTATGTTAATGAGTGTTTGCTTGCTTATGTGTGTATTACATGTATGTTTCATGCCTACCAGGGCCAGAAGAGGGCATTAGATTCCATGGAATTAGAAGTACACACAGTTTGAAGCCACCATGTGGGTGTTCAATACTAAACCAGAGTCCTCTGTAGCATAAGCAAGTCCTTTTGACTTCTGAGGCATTCTCTCTTGTCCCAAAGATTTATTTATTTTTATTATTTTAAAGATTTATTTATTATGTATACAGTGTTCTATCTGCATGTATCCCTTGCAGGCCAAAAGAGGGGACCACACCTTACTACAGATGGTTGTAAGCTACCATGTGGTTTCTGGGAATCAAACTCAGGACCCCTGGAAGAGCAGCCAGTGTTCTTAACCATCTCTATAGACCAGATTTAGTTTTATTTTATGTGGATGTGTCTGTGTGATTATATGTCATGTGTGTATGGGTGCTTGCACATATCAGAAAGGAATACTGGATCCTCTGGAGCTGGAGTTTATGGGCAGTTGTGTATGAGCTCACTAAAGTGGGTTCTGGGACCTGAAATAAACTCTGATCCTAAGAGCAACAAGTTCTTTTAATTGCTAATTCCTTTTTCCAGATCTGGACTTTAATATACACACACACACAATATACATATATAAAGATAAAACCAAAGACACACATATATATATCTCAGAGACATAATATACAAACATACATACACACAAATGAAAAGAGAGAATTGCCTCTTCTTAATTACTAACACATTATTTTTTCCCTCTTCCAAAGTTCTATCAGAAATTAGGCATGGTGATACACACTTTTAATCTCAGCACTCGTTCTACATAGTGAATTCTAAGACAGCTAAGGCTATGTAAAGAGACCCTATCTTAATGTCTTTTCTATTGCTTTGATAAAACATTATGACCAAAAGGCCTTATAAAAGAAGAGTTTAATTAATTGGGCTTATATTTTCAGAAGGTTAAAGAATATTATGGTGGAACAAAGGCACAGTAGTAGAGATGGCTGAGAGCTCACATCTCAGATGGTAAGAGGCAAAGAGACACACTGGCAATGGCAAAAATCTTTTGAAACCTCAAAACCCATCCTCACTAACACACCTCCTCAAACAAGGCCACACATTCTAATCCTTCCCAAACAGGTCCACAAACCAAACACTAAGTCTTCAAACAAAAGCCTATGGAGGACATTCTGACACTGTCTTATAAAATATTAAAATAAATTAATTTTTAAAAAATTAAGTATTTTAATTAAAAATTTTAATTTTTAAACTCTATGTAATTTTTGAACAACTGTGAACACTCTGCTATTTACTTCACAATCCAGCGTTCCAAGAAGGGTAGTTTGTTCTGTGTAGGTAGTTTTAGTAGAATCTGACTGAAGAAAAAAATGTTGGGAGCTAATAAGGCTTATGGGTCCTAAATCCTCAAGCAAGGGCTCCACAGTTCAATAAAAAGGCAAGACTGTGAAGTTCTCATCAAACTAGATTCTAAAATAGCCCTATTTGAATGGTGCAAGTAGACAACCAAAGCCTACTCTTTCAAGGCGATTACTTGATGCAACAGTAACAGCAGGGGTATCTACATCAAAAAATTTTAAAGTATATTAGTTTTCCCTGCTCTCAAGCATATTACTCTTACTTGAAAAGACCTAGCAATTCATTACATTTTGGACCTTCCTTTTTTTAAATTTTTAATAATTTATTTTTATTTTATGTGCATTGGTATTTTTTGCCTTCATATATGTCTGTGTAAGGGTGTCAGATCTTGGAGTTACAGACAGGTGTGAACTGCCATGTGGGTGCTGGGACTTTAACTTGGGTCCTCTGGGAGAGCAGCCAGTGTTCCCAACTACAGAGCCATCTCTCTAGCCCCACATTTTGGTCTTTTCTTAAACAGCATTTGCATTTCAAGAATATAGCCAAGCTTGCCATAATGGTACATACCCAAAATAAGACCAGCACTCCAGAAGCAGAAACAGGAGGACTTCTGTGAGTTCAAGGCCAGCGTGGTCTACAAAGTGAGTTTCAGGCCAGTCAGGACTACACTGTTTCTGAATGAATGAATGAATGAATGAATGAATGAATGAATGAATGAATGAATGAATGAATGAGACAGAGACAAAGAGAAAAGAAAAAAGAAGAGATAACAAAGATATAGCCATCATTCCAAGATTCCCCTATTGGTACCAAAGACCACCAGATGTTTCAAAGCATGAGACAGGAGGTAACAACTCTAGACAAAACTATTCAAGAGGCTGAAGCTTTCTTATGTATGTTAGTAGGTGTGCAGTGTGTGTACCTGAGTGTACAAGTGCACATGCACATGTGTGTGTGTACAGAAAGCAAAGCAGGACCCCAGGTGTCTTCATCTTCACCTGTTTTTCTTCACCCTGTTGTCTTGATCAGTGAGCACCCAGGATTCACCTATGTCTGCCCCCAAAATGGTGGCAGGATATGCAAGTGCAGTCATGCCTAACTTTCTATATATGGGTGCTGGAGATTTGAACTAAAATCCTCATGATGGATAGCAAGTGTT
The DNA here is from genome assembly GCA_033318265.1 of Phyllotis vaccarum. Taxonomy (NCBI): domain Eukaryota; kingdom Metazoa; phylum Chordata; class Mammalia; order Rodentia; family Cricetidae; genus Phyllotis; species Phyllotis vaccarum. Next base: position 74,663,193 of record JARWLC010000012.1, read on the forward strand.
CTTACCCACTTAACCATCTCCCCATGAAGCTTTTCATCTATCTATTTACTTATTTATTTAAATGTTGCCCTAGCTGGCCCAGAGCACACTACATAGACCAGACTGGCTTCCAACTCACAGATTCGCTTTAATCTGATTTCCAAATACTGGGATTAGAGGCATGTACTAAGATGTTTGACCTTCCCATGAAGCCTCTAACAACAGGAAAACCCTCTTTCTGTTAAGGAACTAAGGCACTGAAGCTGCTGCAGTCATCACCTGCCAGAAGCACCTCAGAACTGACTGTTGACCCAAACCTCTCCTACTTACATAGAACAGTGGAAAGTGCCAACAGGGTTCTCACGACGGATGTCTTCATATTCCTCATAGATGCCCCGCTTTTGCCTGGTATTAACATAGTCTACCAGCTCTTGGATGGTCATGGCATGGGGACCCGGAACGTGTACTGAGTCCCAGTCTAAGGCAGGAGGTAGGGAAAACAGGATGATCTCATCGAAGGGATCCGGGTGGCCGTTCACTTGGGGCAGGAACTGGAAATTCCAAGTGGCGAGGTCAATTTTGATGTACCCACCCAGATTTTCTGGAAGGCACTCCCTAGGCAGGTGCTGGGTAACTTCAGATGTCTTTAATATTTGAATCTGTAAGGCACAAAGAGTTACACTGAGTACTGGGACTATAGGTCAGAAAGCATACAGACAAGATAAAAAAAAAAATGTACTTAGATTTGAAAATCAGATTTGCTTGAAACACTGTATACTTGAAAAGAAGTAGAGTGAATTTTATCTCCTTTTGATTAAAATCCTATGAATTTCTCAGATAGCTAAGTTTGAATCCCCAAAATGTCTCTCAAATTCACTCCTGGAATTAGAGTCCACGTTATTTCTCTTCTGAAACAAAGGGATAGTGAACAAAGGCTTCATACTGTCAGCAAGGCTTTCCAGCACCGTCTCTTGCCAGTACTCGTTTTCGGGGAAGCTAAGAATGCGCAGGTAATGACTACTTTTGTCAATCCCATACTACACCTATTGTAAGTCTCATAGCTTATACTTTACTCACAGCTTGGCATGGGTGTCCTCAAAGGCAGATTTCTATGAAAGACAAAGCCCCCTAGAAAAGGCAATCTAGCTGCAACATTAAATATAGCCACACTAGGCCAACATGGCTAGTTAGTTCTCCTTAACATTTTTATAACACAGGAGTGTCATTTTTAAAAGATTGTACCCTTGCTGGTACCTCTTCCTCATTACTGTGGGTGTGTGTGTGAGTGTATACTACATGCAGATGATGGGAGTGGGTGTGTGTGTGAGTGTATACTACATGCAGGTGATGGGAGTGTGTGTGTGTGTGAGTGTATACTACATGCAGGTGATGGGAGTGTGTGTGTGTGTGTGAGTGTATACTACATGCAGGTGATGGGAGTGGGTGTGTGTGTGAGTGTATACTACATGCAGGTGATGGGAGTGGGTGTGTGTGTGAGTGTATACTACATGCAGGTGATGGGAGTGGGTGTGTGTGTGTGAGTGTATACTACATGCAGGTGATGGGAGTGGGTGTGTGTGAGCGTATACTACATGCAGGTGATGGGAAGCCAGAGGAGAGTACTGCATCTCGGGAACTGCAGTTATAGTGAGGAGCCAACCAACTAGGAGGCTGGAAATTCAACTTGGGTACATGCTCTTAATCACTAACTAAGGCACCACTCCAACACCCCATCCCCACCCTCTTCTTAAAAAGCTGTCCCCTTTCCTCCAATACCTCTTAAAGAACCAGCTCATAAAAGCTGGAGAAATGTTAAGTAGTTAAGACCCAGTTCAATCCCCAGCATCCATATGGCTTAACTCCAGTTCAAGGATTCAATGCCCTCTTTCAGTGTCTAATGACACTGCATACAGATATACATGTAGGCAAAACATCCATAGGTAAAACTGGAAGGAAAAAAAAAAAAAGCAGATCTTAGCTGGGCAGTGGTGATTCATAACTTTAATCCCAGCATTTAGGAGGCAGAAATAGATGGATCTCTGTGAGTTGGAGGCTAGCCTGGTCTACAAAGCAAATTCCAAGACAGCCAGGGCTACACAGGGAAGTTCTATCTCAGGGAAAATAATAATAATTTTGGATTTTTTTAAGTGAAAGCAATAAGAAACTGTTAAAAAAACAAACAAACAAACAAAACACAATACCCAGAGATGTGCAATCTCAGTACTTGTAAGGCTGAGACAGGAAGATTGCCATGAATGTGATACCTGCTAGAACACAGGGAGTAGCTACGGGCAGCTTTGGCTACAGAATGAAACTGTCTCAAAAAATAAACATAAAGACCAAAAAAAGGGAAGGAATAAAACCAGTAAGAGACCTCTTCCCACCACTCTGAAAGTCACAGGGACTTTATAGTATTTCCCAGTAAATAAATCAGTGTTTCTCTCTCCATCTCTCTCTCATGTATGTATGCTGGAGACAGACTCCATGGGTCTTTTATAAGCTAGACAAGTACTCTATCACTAAGCTACATGCTCAGCCCCAGATAAATTCTAATACCAGTTCAGATAACATAATTATATTGCATGCTGATCTTTGGTTTTGGTTTTGGTTCAGGGTGCTGAAGACTATACCCCGTCCCTTGGGCATGCTGAGAATATGCTCTGAAGCTGAGTTACACCCCCACTTTTAAATACTGTCAAATATTAATAGTGCCTTATGAAGCACTGTTAACTGTGAAAATCATATAACCCTGAAATCCTTCTGGGGGGATGGAGAGATGCAGTTAAGAGCACCAGCTGCTCTCCCAGAGGACCTGAGTTCCATTCCCAGCACCCACATGGCAGTTCACAACTGTCTGCAGCTCCAGTTCTAGAGGATCTGACACCTCCACACCAACGCACATAAAATAAAAAAATAAAGAAATAAAATTCTTCTGGGACACATCGATTCAATACTGTTTTAATCAAGGTGTTGTGAAGAAAGAGTCAGATAGGAACTGGAAAGATGGCTCAAAGGTTAAGAGCACTGGCTGCTCTTCCAGAGGACCTGAGTTCAATTCCCAAGAACTACATGGTGGCTCACGGCCATCTGTGATGAAATCTGGCACCCTCTTTCTGGTGTGCAGGTGTACATGCAAACAAACACTGTATACATACAAAAATAAATAAATCTCTTTAAGAAATGTATGACACCTTAAAGAGAGAGAGAGAAAGAAGAGTCAAATAAACTGGTGTTCTCCTACTCACAACAGATTTGTGAACAGTTAAGGAGGCATTCTGTCACAAGCTAAGGACTAAATGAAGAATGTGAGAGAATACAGTAACAGGAGCAGAGAACATTCAGGGAGATAAGCCAGAAGGTTCTGTGAAGGCAGCAGACTAACTGGCAAGAGTTTACTGGCAGACTCTGGACTCTAGAGCTGGCTTTGCCTTACCCTCTCCCGGACTTTGTCCTTCAAGAGCAGGCTGATGATAGAATAGGGCACTCGGAACCATATGGGTGCTCCTACAATCAGCACCTTCTTCAAACGAGCAGGAAATGCTCCCTGTGGAGAAAATGTATGAGGAATTCAAACACAAGGATACTTGTAAAGCCCAAAGTAAGGCTTCTTTCCACTCTTCCTCGTTCATAGTCAACAGAGGAACTTGACAGCTTAAGTCAAACAAATAGGTAGGTTGAAAATAATTAAAAGAAATAAACAAACTAGAAGCTGATCTACCTTTAAAATGTTAGTCATGTTAACCATAAGCTTTATGAGTTAAAAATTCTTCATTTTTATTTTTTGTTGCTGTTATTTTTTTTCCAAGACAGGGTTTGGAGCCTGTCCTAGAATTCACACTATAGACAAGACTGGCTTGGAAGCATGGAGATCTGCCTGCCTCTGTCACCCTAGTGCTGGGATTAAAGGCATGTGCCACAACCATCTGGTCTATTCTTTTCTTTTTATTATTGGTTAGTGGGTGTATAGGTGCCACAGTGTCCATATGGAGATTAGCTTTCTGCTTTCACTTTTGTATGCATCTGAGTATTGAATACAGGTCACCAGGCTTTCAGGACAAGTGCCTTTACCCACTGAGCCATCTCCCAGCCCTGACTTTTCTGTTTATACTATACATATCACACACATACATATGTATCCTATAAAAGTTTGGCTTATAAAACTGAGGTTTTTAATAAACAGAAGATAAAATAAACATTTTGTTTATATAATCCTCATTAAGTTTAGTATCATATGCATTGCTTCCACTTTTAATCTTTTCTCCACTTATTTATTAAAACAATATATACAATCTAGGTTAGAGGCATAATTCAGTGCAATGTGTGCTTAGCATGCACATGACCTGCCTACCACACTAGCACGAAGGGCCTGTATCAACCTCCAGTACCATGAAACCCAGGCCGTAATACCAGGACAAAGGAGACGAAGATGTCCTCGGGGCTCATAACAGCCAGGGAGCCCCAAGTCCCTGGGAAAGACCCACTCACAAAAAACAAGGCATAAAGGTCCTCAGGATGGTATCTAAGGTTGATCCCTGGCCTTCACATATACACATTTTAATGCACACATCCAAGGTAAATAAATAAATAAATAGTCTCTAGTAATTGGCTTTTTAAAAAGCAACTGTAACTTTAAAAATCTTCTACCCTAATTTTTCTTCCATTTTAAATAAGCTGATCTTAATTTCACCTGTTATTCGGTCTTTCTGGTTAGTCTTCTGTTGTTGTTTGCTTATTTGGAGACAGGGTTTCTCTGCCTCAGTGTAGCCTCAGCTCTCCTGGAACTCTCTGAAGACCAGACTGGCTTTGAACACCCAGAGATCAACCTGCCTCTGCCTCCTAAGTGCTGGGATTAAAGGTGCACACCATCTCCCGGCTGCAGCTACTCTGGTTCTGCTGAATTTAAGGTACAAATGCTCCTGTACAGACTACACAACAAAGTTCTCTGAAGGCTCAAACTACTTTTTAGGAGGGAGAGGCTAAGAGAGGCCTGGAAGGAGTTGGGAGGAGGGAAGGGAGGGTGAGCAGGGAGATACATGGAAAAAACTTTTTAAATAAAAACAAAAACAAAACAAAACTACTTTTTATCCCTTCATTCAAAGACACAAGAATTATTTCAGGACCTAAATAACCAAAGTCCCTTTAACTGCCCAATCAATTTGGAGAAACACATTCATTTCAATTAAATGATGGATAACAGAAACCATTACACTACATCATCGTCATTACGGCATATCTGCACCAGCACTTGGGAGGTGTAGAGCCTGGTCTGCACAGCCAGTGCTAAGCGAGACTATGCTGTGGAGCCTGTGACACAAGAGAAAACAGAAAAGGAGCAACCTCCTATTACATATTATTGTCTAATGTTTGTGTTATGTGCATTGCTGTGAGGAACTAGAACTACAAACAGCTGTGAGCTGCCACATCAGTGCTGGGGGAGCAGCTAGTGCCCCTAACCACTAGACCATCGCTTCAGCTCCCAGTTATATAGTCTTTAAAATGTACATATTTCCTTTAGTCAATTCAATTTCTGAAACTATCCTAGAAACACAAGTGCCTCCCCCAACCCTAAGGAATGGATTCACTATGCTATCCTGACTGGCATGGAACATCCTAGTAGTCCAGGGTGGCCTTGAACTCACAAAAATCTGCTTTTCTCCCATACTAGGACAACTTGGACCAAATAATTTTTTTGTTTGCTTGCTTGCTTTGTTGTTTTAGCCTAGTTGAAGACAGGTCTTATTTATAGCCAGCCTGGGCTGGGCTGGCACTCATATGTAGCCCAATCTGGCCCTAAACTTTTGGCAGTCTTTCTACCTTAGCTGTCCAAGTGCTAGTATTATAACCCCATGATAGTGCACCTCACAAATGCCAAGGGCATGCTCTCCAACTGAGCTATACTCCCAGCTCCTGAACATTTATGTTATTTCACTTACATATCTTTTTTTTCCCGAGACAAAGAACCTGGTTATGTAGTCCAGGGTGGTCTTGAACACATTATCATCCTACCATGAGTGCTGAGATTATAGATAGGCATAAGCATTGGCTTTCATAATCTATTTTATGTCATTCAATCTTCCTTAGACATATTAAATAGTTGTACATTATAATGAGGTTGGGGGGGGAGGGTTGTTTGAGACATGGTCTCATGTAGTCCATTCTAGTAGTCAGAAGGAGAATGGCCCCCATAGGCTCAAATATTTGAATACTTGGTCTCATGTTGATGGAGCTGTTTGGGAAGAATTAGGAAGTATGGCCTTGTTAGAGAAGGTGTATTGCTGAGAGCAAGCGTTTACATTTCAGAAGACTGGCACAATTTCCAGTATGTTCTCCCTCCAGCTATTAGATCAAGATGTAAGTTCCAACCGTTATTACCACCACACCTTTGCTCCACCATCATGGACTCTGACCCTCTGAAACCATGAGCCCAATTAAATGCTTCCTTTATACATGCTTTGGTCACAGTGTTTTGTCACAGCAGCAGAGAAGTAACCTGTGCTGACAGCTGAGGATGACCTTGAGCTTCCACTTCCTGGTACTAGGTATGTGGGATCAAACGGCAAGGCCTTCTGAGTGCTCCAGGTAAGCTACATCCTCAGCCTACCTCATTATCTTTAGAAATACCTTTATGTCTGGGGATGATAGCTAAGTTGATAATGTACTTGCCCCATAAGCACTAGAATTTTAATTTATTTTCTAGAACTAATACAAAACTGCTAAGTGTGTATTTATAATCCTAGGGGGTGAAACAGAAACAGGAGGATCCCTGGGGAAGTGGATGACGTGTGTGAAGATGACAACTAGGATTGTCTGCTCTCCTCCATATACACAAGCACAGGAGTGCACCTGCACACACACAAACACATGCCTGTACACGACAGATAGGCCTAAGATTTTGGGATAAGAAACTATGAAGCTAGGTGTGTAGGACTTTTATACATTTATACTTGTTCATAATTCTACATGAATATAAAGAGACCGAAAGCACTTGCATGCACTAAAGTGAAATACAGAACATATTTCATTCTGAATTCAGCCAACATGTCTAGAAAGTCACTAACTAGATGGCATTTTTCACAGGTGCCATAAGTAGACCTTTATTATTGTTCTACAAAACTCTAAAGAAGGAACACTAAGAATTTGCTTGTGCTTTTCATTATTTTCTTTTTATTCTTTATTTGTTCTGCTGTCCATTTGGTGAGAGGGAGGAAGAAAGAGATTGTGTATAAGGATCTCACTCAGGCCCTGTAGCCAAGGCTGAAGTAGAATTCACCATGGAGCCCAGGCTGGGATGAGCCACTAGGGCATCCTAAATCTTTCAGCTTAACTACTTTTAAGACCACTTCTTGATCTAAGGAAGCAGGTATTAATTATCATATATAGGTGATTTTTAAAATTAAACATGTCTGAAATTTACATTTTTCCTAAATATTTCCCCAAAGAGTAAAAAGAGAAAAGAAGACTAAAAAATGTTTTCCTCTTTACAATCTTACCTTCAGCAGGTTTAGGACTTTCTTGCCAAGATCTAGTTCAAAGTTGGCATAATTAGAACCACACATGTCATAGATAAACACCAATCCATTCCTTTGAGTTTCAAAGCTGTAAACCAATTATTAAGTAAACATTTAATTTAATTCAATACAAATATTTCATTCAAAGTTAAGCCAGAACTTTACATGCTTTTAATCTGTATGTCCCAAAAGATTATTAGAACTATTAGCACAACTCAAAAGGTTATCATCATCATCCGTGGGGGAAGGGACCCCACAGCAAGTATGGGGACCAGAAGACAACTTTCAATAGTCAGTTTCCTCCTTTCACCATGAGATACAGGGATTAAACTCAGGTCCGCAGATTCGTATGTAAAGTACTTTGAGATACTAAGTCATCTTGCCAGTAATAAATTATTTGATTGTACTATTTCTAGATAGTAAGTTTTTACACTTCCTTCTTTTAGTTTTTCCCAGGCTAGACTTGAGCTTGCTAGGCACCTCAGTCTTGCCTCACACTCAAAGTGATCCTCCTGATTCATTCTCACTAGTTCTAGGACTAGAGGTCTGAGCCCCTCAAAGTTACCATTTTCTATCCTCATCTTTGCACCCCGCCTGGAAGCCCCCACACCATCATAATTCTTCAAAGCCCAAGAGGAAGTACTGACTCAGAGTTAACATTTAAAACTCTCCAGCCCTTGCCAACTTTGTGTGTATAAAAATACTTCAAAATTCAGTTTATATGTGTAAATTTAAAGTTTCTTGTGTATCAGTGAATTAACTTTCTAAAAAGGGGGGAGGAAATCTTTTCATTCTAAAATGCACCAAAGCTTTTCTGGCAGAATTTCTTTATACTGGCCCCTAATGTGTTTAATATCAATCCTTTTTCATAACTCCACAAAGACTATCATTCATCAAGATTGCAGATGCTGTCAAAAGAAGCATAATTACCAAGTAGATTATTCAGGTCTAGAATAGTTCTATTTCTCCACAAGCTCAACTAGGGCCATTTAAAAGAATTAAAGATTTTCTTATCAAGATAAATGCCTAAAACAAGTCAGTAACAGGAAAGACATAAAATAAGAAGAAACCACAGGGCATAATGACCCACGTTCTATAGTGTATATGAAATTTCTCATCCTGGAATGTCACAGAGCACAGAATGCTTCTTGGTACACATTATGAGGTGTCACAATGGTGACCAAGTGCTTCCCCACCAAGTTTGACTCTTGAGCTACATGCAACAGGAGATTCCAAAAAGTTGAAAACATAGTTCATGGCATTTGTTTCACAGAAAGGGAGTACATGAAGGGTAACCAAAGCAGCAAGAGAGGTTATGAGTCCTTCTAAGGAAGATAGATAATAGATAAATGAATATCCATGCTATTATTCTCTTTCTACTTAGGAGGTCAATACTGGTTTTTCTGAGAAAGGCAGCTTTCCTTCATTCTCCTAAACTAATGGAGCATTTCAAGTATATCTACAGTCTTCAAAATGTCCCTAAAGGCTCAAGGGCTGAGCAATTCCAAACTGCTACTTAGGGAGTACAACATTTGAAGTTACTGGTCCTCACTCAGCTACTTCTTTTCAGAATAACAGCATTTGTAGGGTTTGCATATTATCTCCCACTAAGCATCACAAGCAGAAGCTAAAATCTTTAAAAGTAACAAGAAGTAACTAGTTAACTATTCAGAGAACCCTACCTTAGACAATCTCTTCACTACTCTCCATTTGTAAATTCATTATCTAGGCCAGATAAAGATATATGAAACCCTGTCTCAAACAAAGGACAAGCACTCGGGTGGTGATAGAGGAGTAAGCCTTTAATCCCAGCTCTGGGGAGGCAGAGGCAAGTGGATCACTGAATTCAAGGATGGCCTAGTTTATAGAAGGAGTTCCAGGACAGCCAAGGCTACACAGAGAAACCCTGTCTTGAAAAAAGAAAACAAAAACAAACAAACAACACAGGCAGTAGTGGTGACTCTTTAATCCCCAGCACCCCAAAGCCAGAGGCAGGGGGAATCTCTGAGTTCCAGGACAACCAAAGCTACACAGAGAAACCCTGTCTTGAAAAAAAACAAACAAAAGCGAGGAAACAAACAAACAAACAAACAATGAAAATAAGACTGTTATGGGACTCTATGCAACTCAAGCTAGCCTCAAACTCACACTCTGACCACCCTGTCTCTAAGGTACCATGTCCCACCCCCACAGGCTGTGGTCAGGGTTTCTGTTTTCTGATTGTTTTTAGTCAGTTTTTGAGACATTCTCTTCTCACAGGCTAAGCTGGCCTCAAAATCATAGCATCTTCCCCATTTCATAAGTGTGGAGATTACAGGTAATGGATCAACAAGCCAATGGTTGTTTTTAATTTTCTTTATGTGTATGAGTGTTTTGCCTCCATGTATGTATGTATATATACCACATGTCTGCTAGCCATAGAGGTCAGAGATGGTGCCAGAGTCCCCTGGGATTGGAGCTGCCAATAGTTGTGAGCCATCATGTGGGTGTTGGGAATAGAAACTCAATCCTCTGAAAGATTGGCCATCTGCCAGCACCTAACCCCCACCCTCTTTTTGAGGCAGGAAATTACCATATAGCTCTGAATAAATGCAGACCAAGCTAGCCATAAACTCACAAAGTCTCTGCCTCCAGAATGCTGGGATTAAAGACATGCATCAACCTAGCTGGCTATTTATTTATTGTTTTAGCACTGGGAAGGGTAGTAAGCAAGCTAGGCAAGCACCCCATCACTGAGCCACATAAACCCAGCTCCTAGATCAGTTTATTTGGTTTGGCTTAGTTTTTATCAAGACTTTCTCTACATAGCCTTGGCTGGCCTGGAACTTTCTATGTAGACCTGGAAAACCTCAAATGTGTGGTGATCCTCCTGCCTCTGATTTCTGAGTGCTAAGATTGTGGGTACTGTTAGGCCTGGCTTGTTTTGTTCATTTGTTTTCAAGACAGGGCTTTCTCTCTGTGTAGTCCTGGCTGTCCTGGATCTAGCTCTATAGACCAGGCTGGCCTCAAACTCACAGAGATCCACTGGCTAGATGTGGGCCTGGCTTGTTTTCTTTGTTATTCCATGCTAGGCAAGTAGCTACTCCTGTATATTCCCAGGTTATTCCCAGAGACGTTTTTGAGATTATTATTTTTATCTTATGTGTATGAGTGTTTTGCCTGCGTGTATAATATCTGTGCACAGCCAGCATGCCCAGGACCCACAGAAGATAAAAGAGGCCACTGAATGTATGAGAACTGGAGTTATAGATGGCTATTAGCCACCATCTGGTGCTGGGAATCAAACCTGGGTCCTCTAAAAGAGCATCCAGTGTTCTTAACTTCTGGCCATTTCTCCAGCTCCCAGAGGATTTTAATATGAACAAAACCAACAAATGACCTGGGCCTTGTGATACAGGTCTACAACCTCTGCTATTTGAGATGCTGAAGCAGAAGGATAATAAATTTGTATCTGGACTGAAATATAGAATGAAAATCCCAGCCTGGGCAACTAAGTCAGACTGTATCTCAAAGTTAAAAGTTAATGATAATAATAAAAAATTAAAAAAAAAAAAAAGAGTTCATGCCTTAGCATATGGATGCCCTATATTAATGCACACACAAAAGGAATCAATTATTAATTGTCCTCAGCTTCTGTTAATCCTAAAATAGACATGGTACAAATAAAGAACATCCAGCTTCCTGATGATACTAGACATAAACACTCTTAAAAACATCAGGTGTTTTCTACCCACAGACTGTTCAGGCTATGTCCTAGGGACATGGTAAAAGCACTTCTGAATTTAACCAATTCAAAACTGTCACTTTCCTACAAGACAATCTAAGTGCTCACCTGTCCACAGCTCTGTCTAGCAGGTAAAACAAAGCCTGAAGTACCACGTGCTGGACGGACTTGTGAGGATGATGTAATCTGGCAGTGAAAAGGGCAATAGAGGCTCCAGTTGGGTCTCGAACATTCTGAACCAAATAAAGAAGAAATATTCAGAAATTAAATTTTAAAAAAATCACAGCAACCATCTAGACTTATTATCCTGAATAAAGATCTGACACATGAAGAGCACAGCTCCTAACAGAACTTCCTGGATTTGCATTCATTCTTCCATAAAGGAGAAATGTTATCATTACCCATACCTCATTCTCTCAGCATTCCCTTGAACCATATTCTTGTGGCTTAAAAAAAAAAAATCGTATTCTCTTCAACTGCAGAGGCATCTACAGATAATTTTGCCCTGGATTTGTAACTAATTTCTAGGGAAGGATGGAGAGAAACAGATCAAGATAATGGTCCATGCTACCTTAAGCACCAAGAGATCTCTATAAATGGAAAGTTTCCATTAAGTAAGGATATATTCTGGCACATTATTAACCCTTTCCAAGATACTGACAACAACTTTAAAGGATCAATAAAGAAAAAATTTTAAGTCTACTGCTCCATAACTCACTAATTCAACTATTATTAGAATAATTTAGTAGCAAAACGTATTGATAAGGAACCAGGCACAAAAGTCTAAATAAAAGAGCTGCAATAGGAAGGTGGTTCTAAAGACTCACCAAGATGGTAAATTTTCCACTGAGGATCTCAGAACGAAGAGGTTCCTCATGAGGTTTCAGCTTCACAATTCCCTCCTTTCTTCTTGTTTCCTAAAAAGGAAACAATAAAGAGATAAACTAATATGAAAATATGATACATACAGGACAACTTTATGTAACCATCAAATCTCAGGGCTAAGGGACATTAGAAATCAACTAAATGAATGGTGACTTTCTTTGCAACATGCCTTAGCATTCCAGGGCAGCTAACTGTTACCAAAATCCCTGTCCAAAGCCACTTTATCAGGACCGTCTGTTCTGATGCCTCCAAGTCAGCTGTAGTTTGGTCACTCAGAAATCTCTATTTCTAGTGCAGATCTCTTTCCCGTCTCCCACACTCAAGATTCTAGCTGCTTATGGAACATGTCTATTTGGACATCCCAAAGGACAGACCAACTAAAATTATGTCCTTCCTACATGAACCCACCCACTTCAATGTCGCCTAAATTAATGAATGCCAGCGTTGATTTGACTCATTAGCCCCAACCCAGAATACCTGACTCCTTTTGCTCACACACCAGTTTAAGCAGGTCCTACCCATTTGAATTCTAGAATTTGTCCACTTTTCTCCAACCCCCCTGACATACGTGCTTAATTAGTAATACTATCATTATCTCTCCTTGTAAGTTTAACAGTCTTCAAAATCATCTTTCTAGCTCCAGGATAATGGTTGAGATACACTCTCAAAAAACTACTGTGCTGAAATTTTTCTGGCAAATATGGAAAAATCTATCATGTTGGATTTCTGTACCTTGGTGATAAGGCTTTATGAATCTGTGCTCTCAATCTCTTACCATGCCATGACTCCCACTGAACATTCTGGCTTAGTTAAATTTTACTTTCTAGCATGAGGCATCTTAACTTACTGTTTCTTATATTTTTGGTTGTAAGCCTTTAACAGCTGTGCTCTCTCCAACCCACACTTACTGCTTTCTTATCATAAGTCACCAGTGCTTGATTCCTACAAATCCTTTAGGTTGTTTTTGTTATTTGTTTGTTTGTTTGTTTGTTCTGCTTTGTTTTTGAAACAGGGTGCCACTCATTACATAGCCCTGGCTGGCCTAGACCTTACTGTATAAAACAGGCTGGCCTAGAACTCACAGAAATCAACTGCCTCTACCTACTAAATGCTAGGATTAAAGAAGTGAGCCTCTATGTCCAGCTGGAAGTTGTTTCTATAGTAATGCTTCCTTTGCTTAATCAGATGTTCTTCCCTAGTTCTACTATCTTATCAGAACATGTCTGTAATTGTTCATGTACTCTCTCTTCTAAGTAGCAATCATGGCACTGTTAATATGTAGCCATGTAGCCAGGTATGGTGGTGCATGTCTTTAATCCTAGCACTCAGAAATCAGAGGCTGACAAATCTTCGAGTCTGAGGCCAACATGGGCTACAGGTTGAGTTCTAGAACATAGAGAAACCTTGTCTCAAAAAAGCAAAACAAAACAAAACAAAACAAACAAACAAAAAAAACGATGCTTCTAAAAACTGGACCTAGCTAATTTAATAATTTTCTTTTCCAGAGCTAATAGCCCCCTTTTATTTAACGGCTCTCTAAGCTTAGCATTCATCAGAATAGCAGCTTTCTAAAACTTCAAAGGAAGGGTACCAAATAGGTTAGCCAGGAGTCAAGAGAAAAGAATAATGACTCAAACTCTAAGAAGGAGTTGTCACAAGATGACATCAAGGTACTTCCTTAGCCTCAACCATCATAGCATGCTGATCTGCAAGCAAACTCTGAGTGCGTAAGTAGTGTTTCCAGGTAAACTCAACTCTCACAGGACTGGTGACCACTGATCCATTTCTAACAGATGGAAGGGAACTAGAAAATCAATGAATGTCAAGTATGGCAGAAAGAACAGCAGTACTGAGCTCAGCCAGTACAGATCTGTCTGCCTGGTCACGTACTCTGTAGGAGTGGAACAGCTCTATGGCACGGAGCACATCAAATTTTCTGGCCATGAGGAACTTGACAGCCACATTCCAAGAGAGAGGAGAAACATTGTACTGAACCGTCCACTTGTTGATCTCCTCCAGGAACTGCTTGGTGGCCTGTTGACAAACAAGTGAGAAGAATTAGTAAAAATAAAATAGATTTTGGAAACATAAAGGAAACAAGCAGGCAAAACTTACTAATTGTTCCCTAAACATGACTCTGTTATATATCAAGTTTTGGGCCAGTCTAGGGTTCATGAGATAATCTCTAGATAGATAGATAGACAGACAGACAGACAGATAAAAATAAAATAAAATCGAGGGCAGCTAGATAGATGGCTCAGCAGGGAAGGGCATCTGCACTGGTTCAATCACCAGGTCCCACATGGCAGAAGGAAGACAGCAGGTCCCTGCAAACAAATCCCTCCATATGCACGAATGTGGACACTTGCACACATACAAATAAATAAATAAAATTTTAACTTTTAATTTAAAAATATTTTTTAAAGGGTTACATTTGTGTAATTTTATTCTTTACATTTTAGGCCAGAAAGTAGAGACAATTCAGAGAGAGGACACAGGTCTGGGAAAAAAATGAAAAAATAATGAGAAATAACTCCCCCTAAAAGTTGAAATTACAGCCAGTAATTACTCTGCCAGTACCCCTGGATTTAGTCAAAACAGCTATTTCTTCATTTTAGAATTATTAAATTGAGATGTTTGTGTGTGTATATTTTGACTGGCTAAAAGATTACTGCATTGTAATTCTGTTTTATTCATCTAGAAATTCTTGGCTATTATTAGTTCAGAAAATGATGACATTTCTGAATTTTAACTATATCCATAACTCACAGTTATGATGTATTCACTCAGCCTGGCATAGTAGCATACAACTTTAATCCTAGCATTCAGGAGGCGGAGGCAGGAGGATCTCTGTGAGTTCAAGGCCAGCATGGTCTACACAGTGAATTCCAGGACAAGTATAACTGCTTAGTGAGACCTTGTCTGGAAAAAAAAAACAAAACAACAATAAAAAACGTATCTACTCATACTAGACTGTCCTTCTTTCTTAAGCTACCACCAATGTCAAGGAAAAATACTAAACTGAAGCTGCTTCAAAGGCATGAGACCCAACCTACTTCGTGACTACGAACTAGGGGAAGGGAGGCCTGCCTAGGCTTGGTGGCACGTGCCTTTAATTCCAGCATAGGGACAGGCAGATCTCTAGGAGTTTGAGGTTGGCCTTTTCTACTTATCAAGTAAGATAACCAGATCTATATAACTAAGACCTTTCCTGGGGTGGGGGGGGGGGGGGTACAGAGAGATGGAAAGAAAAATAAAGGTTATACATGCCAGTAATTTCAACATTCATGAGGCAAAGAAAGGCAGAAGAATTGGTCTAAAGTTATAGGTCACCCTGGTCTACAGAGCCAGCCTAAGGGCTACATAGAGAAATAAGGCAGGGAAAGCGGATAGGAAGGAAAGAAAGGACTTGGTATAGTGGCACCCAAGCATGTGAGGAGGGAAGACAGAAGGATCAGGAGTTCAAAGACATCCTCTACTCCACAGAAGTCAAGCCTGGGCCGAAGGAGACCCTGTCAAACAAACAAAAAGAAAGAAAGGTGTAAGGTTAAGGGCAATGGCCTACATCAGAGGCTTGGCAACAATCCTCCCTTGCATATCCAACCAAATTGCTACATACTGTTTAAACAACTATCAAACTAGAATCCCAGGAGGATCAGTCAGTATACCTTACAACATAGCACCTGACTCATTCCCAATTTTCTAGGAAAGCACAAAGGACCTTTATAAAGCAGGGAAAAGTCCAAGGCCTGGAGCACAGTTGAGGTTTAGAACCTTGCAACTGAGGCAATGGAACTTACACCACTACAAAAAGAGAAGCAAAAAAACTAAGCAACAGACCATCAAGAAAAGAGTCAAGAAACAGACCATCAAGAAAAGCTTTCGGATCACACTGTCCCACAACCAGTTGAAGCCAGACAGCAGAATTGAGTCTCAGAGAAGACAAGAGAAAAATTTAGAATGCTCCCCAAGAAAACCATTTATACTCCATCTGCAGAACAAGTGGGCAGCATCCGAATAAGGAAAGAAAGAACAGTAGGCACAGATGCCCAAACAAAGCCCCAGGTTAGCAAGGCCCCAAATGGGAGTATGGTTTTTTTGGTGAATCTATCACCTTTAACACTTCTCTTGAATGGGTTTCACTGTGTAGCTCTGGAAGGGCTAGAACTCGCTGTAGCCCAGATTGGCATAGAACTCACGTCTGCATCCTATATGATAGATTAAAGTCATGTCAACTATGCCCAATTTAATAAATCCTTGTTTAAACCTACTTCTGTAATGGAGTTCTGATGTTGTTTATAAATAAAACACTAAAGCAAAAGAACATATATCAAACATTGTATTGGTAGAAGGAAATATGAATAACCACAAGGGGATGTGATCAACACATACCCAATCAGAAAGATGACCCTTCACTGTGATAAGCCATGCTCTAGGAGCCTGTTAGGTGAGACTTACTATGGAGATGAAAACCAAATGTCTATTCATCCTGGATAAGTAACCAACTACAGATTACAGTTACAACTACACAAAAACCAATCAGTTTATTGGGATTAGTTACAGGAGCAGGGACAATTAATTCAAAGGCAACTGCATCTCCCACAACCTGAGTGGTGACACTGGAAAGCTACACTCCGAGACTCTCTGCACAACAGGTCAGAAAGCCCCTCCCCAACAGCTCTGTCTCCTCCCTTATTTCCAATAATTGTTCCTACTTCTATAAGGGGGAAGCAGGGCAGGAGGTATGGGAGGGATGTGGGTCCTGTGTATCTTGTTTCAGGAACTTCTTGAGACATATGAGTTGTTTACTTCCTGAGTTTCAAGAACTCTTTCCTGGAAGAAATGTTTCAACTTGGTTCTTGGAACTTCCGAGTGTTAAGGAACCTCCCTCTAGAACTGTGGTTCTCAGCCATCCTAATGCTACAATCCTTTAATATAATTCCTTATGTTACGGTGACCCCCAATACAAAATTATTTCATTGCTATTTCATAACGGTAATTTTGTTACTTTTATGAATTGTAAATATCTGATATGCAGGATATTTGATATGCGAACATAAAGGGGTCGTTATGTGCTGCAATAGAATGAAATGTTTGAATTCTGAGACAACTCTACAAAACAAAGCCAGATATAACTTCTAACATCCATAATACTAGTACTCAAGAGGCAGAGGTAAGGCAGAGGCAGAAGGATCTCCACAAGTTCCAAGCCAGCCTGGTGTACATAGCAAGTACAGGCCAGCCATAGCAACAGGCCAACGAGAGTGGCAGTTTCACACAGGTTTCATACACTTCCTTTGAAGGATATCTTACCTTTTTTTCCCTTATTTTTGAGACATAATCTCACTATGACACCATGGCTGGCTTGGAACTCTTTGTAGACCAGGCTGGCTTTAAATTCATATATAGATCTACCTGCCTCTACCTCAGCCCCCCTCACTCCACACCCTCCCCACCAGTGCTGGGATTAAAGACATGAGTCACCATACACAGGGTGTAGTTTTTGTTTGTTTTTTAACTTACTGAATAGAAATTTTTTTTTAATTTGTATTGTTTTCATGTGTACTGACAAATGATATGTTTATGGGGAATAGCATGATGTTTTTATAGCTACACATACACACATATTCATACAGTGTAGAATGACTAAATCAAGCAAATTACCTATTAATTGAAATACTTATTTTTTTTCTGATGTAAACATTTGAAATGTGTTCTTAGCAATTTTAAAGTATACAGCACCTTACTATTATGTATAATTACCACCCTATGTAGGAGGTGTAACTGAAACTTCATACGTTTTAACTATCATCTCCCCATTCTCCTCACATTCCAGTCTGGTGCCTGTTCCATTCTACTCCTTGCTTCCATGACTGTAAATATTTTGAATTCCAAAAATCTATGACATAGTGTGGCCCTTCTGGCTGAGACCAAGAGTTCTCTTCTACACCGACTTCTTAATAAACTCAGTTTCTTCATGGGTTTCTCTATGTAACACCCTCCAAAGTTCTTAATGTCCTGCAGCTCCCTCCTGCAGCTGTTGCCTTGAGCTGACCTCTGTCCCCCTGCTGGTTGGGATGTTATTCTTGGCTTTAAGCACAGGAACAATTCCTCCTGGTTTGGCCTGTACAAGGCCCTCAATGAAGAGAGACCAATGTACTGTAAACAGTGATGTGATATTTACAGATACAAACACACACACATGCCACCTGTTCTAGTCAGCCTCAGCCTCCTGCATCTCCATCTCTCTGGTGAAATAGATGAATCCCTGAAAGAAGTCAAAAAGGAGAGTCTTATCTTCACAGTCTTCCTAGACAGGCTTATATCTTTTTACACAGTGGATTATGCACAACTAATGAGCATATATATACTCATTGGTGGCCTGCTGATTACCAGAAAAGCCTGTCCTAATGTCCTAGCAACCCTGACAAACAACAAACTCTTTAAGAGGGATAACTGGAATTCTTCAAATTAATACTCAGTGTATTTCCTGGTTGGGGGTTAAAAGCCAAAAAATGAGTCATAGCTTAGAAGTTATTTCAGCTCAGGGTCACTGTTGGAATATATATGTAAGGTTCTAAGTAGCTGCAAGGGGTCACAGTTCAAACAGCATTGGTATTCCTTTGGAAGACCTCTATCAAAGTGCACATACACAAACATACAAAATAACAACAACAACCTGTCTGTTGGGATACCAGCCATGTAATCATCAAGAAATAAATGTAGAGTAGGTTTGAGAGTACAAGAGTCTATCTTCTCGTTCACTCAATGTGTTATTTGAACAAGTAATTGACCCTCCCTAAGTCTCAATTTTTCCTTCTGAGAAGATAAGGCTGAATAGAACAATGATGAGAAAGACAGACAGCCATACACAGTACTCGGTAATCTCTGAATACGTGACTGTTTCTTTTTCCTTTAATCCAGTTTTTCACACGAAAACTTTCTTGAATAGAAACAGAGTTCTTTAGAACTGGGTTTTTTTTTATATGCTTTTAGCCTACATCAGTTCAGCCTTTCTAATTCACGTTATCCAAAAGCATAATTTAAAATTAGAAACCTACAGTATGTAGGTAAGAAAAAAAAAAAGAGGAGGAGAAGCCTGTGTGGAGCGATCCTTATTTGGGCTCCGTGAGTACACACAACAGTACTTTGCACTCATTCCATTCTCCAAATCCTGCTTTCAGACTACAGCGGAAATACCAATGACTGACTAACACCGCACTATCATTTTCTCCCATGTTCCCAGCCCCAAGTTTTTTCTATTTTGAAATATATATATATATATATATATATTCCCCTAAATTGCCCTTGAACTCACTCTGTAACCCAGGCAGACGTTGTCTGTGGCTCTTGTCTCCTATGGAGCTGAGATGACAGGCCTGTAGCACCAGGCCTAGCAAGGTAGTCTGAGGTAGGATTAGAAAAGGATTGAGAGGTGTGGCCTTTTTGAAGGAAGTGTGTCACTGGAAGGAGCTTTGAAATTTTTAAAGCCCATGGCAGGTCCAGGTTCTCTCTCTGCCCTCAGATCAGGATGTAAAGGTCTCAGTTTCTATTCCAATAAGTCTGTGTGCAATCATGGTCCTGCCACGATAATAGTGAAATAAGCCTCTGAATGTAAGGCACCCTCCAACTAAATGCTTCCTTTTATTTATTCATTCATTAATTCATTCGCCGATTCATTTATTTTTTCAAGACAGAGTTTCTTTGTGTAGCCCTGACTGTCCAGGAACTCATTCTGTAAACTATGCTGGCCTCCAACTCTCTGCCTGCTTTTGCCTCTAGAGCATAGGAATTAAAGGTGTGTGCTGTCACTACTCAAGCTTTAAATGTTTCTTTTGGAAGATGTCTCCACCCTGTCTCTTCAAAGCAATATAACAGTGACTAAGCAAGCCTTCAATCAAATGTTTCCTTTATGAGCTGCCTTAGTAATGGTAGCTCCACACAGCAATAAAACAGCGACTAGACAGCTAGCTTCCAAGTCCAAGTTCTCTTTAGCAATACTGCACCAACGGAGGGACTACTTGTTATAATGGTAATAAAGGAACTACTTTATCTAAGAAATACATAGGGGAAATGTAGCTGGACACCCTAGAATGAACACCTAAATAAGATAAGGACTCAATGTCTGGTTTTTGAAGCTGCCTGTGGTGGTTTGAATAGGAACGGACGCCACAGACTCACATGTTGGAATGCTTGGCCCATATGGAGTAGCACTACCAAGAGGTATGGCCTTGTTGGAGATGGTGTGTCACTGTAGAGGCAGGCTTTGGTTCTCCTATGCTCAAGCTAAGCCTAGGATAACAGTCTCCTTCTGCTACCTGCATATCAAGATGTGGAACCTGCTCAGCTTCTCTGAAACTGAAAGCCAGTTCCAATTAAATGCTTTCCTTTTTAAGAGATGCTGTGGTCATGGTGTCTCTTCACAGTAATAAAGCCCTAATAAAGACAATACTTCTGTATTTCAAGTAATGTGCTGTTTCCCCATTATTCTGTGACAGATAATTGTAGTGAACTACTTTCATTTTGTGCCAGTTTTCCATCTTCCCTTCACTGTGAATTACTGTCCTTTTTTTTATATCCACTAGTCTCTCATTCTACAACAATCTTTGAGGAACAGCATCTAAACACACACAAGTTTGAAACACTGCTGCAAGGTGTTTACTGAATTAAACTATAACTACATTTTTCCATTATCATTGTACCAAGCTGTGTATGATGGCAAAGATCTATATGTCTAGCTTTTAAAGGAGGAAGCAGGATAATCAGAAATTCACATGGATTTGTGGCCAATCTGGTCTATATGGGAACCTGTCTCTAGAGCAAACAAACAAAAACAAGACAGTCAGTGGCGGTGTACACCTGGAATACTAGTGATTGGGAGACAGAGGCAGATGGATCCTTGTGAGTCCCAGGCCAGTGTTGTCTACAAAGTGAGTTCCAGCCAAGCGACAAAAACCAACTGTGTCTGGGAGGACAAACAACAACAATACAAACAGGTCTGTGGGTACAGTACAGTGGAAATTGAGTGTTTGCTGTGCACACACACAGAGAAACACAGACACACGCACACAGACGCACGCACATACACACCACACACAGACACGCGCATACACACATGTACTCATGCAGACACACACACAGAAACACACACAGAGAACACACACACACAGACACACACCACACACACACACACAAGTGATTTCTTGGGTATGAAAACAGATTTGCATTTAAGAGTCACTTTTTGGCTATGACATAGTAAAAGAAAAAAACAATAATAAATAGTTTCATCAAAACTTTTCATGGTTGTGGATTTTATTTGTTTGGGGTCTGGGGCTCTTTTTAGATTTTTGCTAAAAGGATTATTTTATGCAATTGGGTATTTTGCCTACGGATATGTGCACCAATAAATGACTCGTGCCATAGATCTAGAGATACAGACAGCTGTGAGTTGCTATGTGAGTCCTGGGAACTGAACCTGGACTGTCTTGAGATCATCCAGTGTTCTTAACCACTGAGACATCTCTCCAGCACTCCCCCCATTTTTATTTATTTTTTTTTTTAAAGGCTTAATACCAGAGCTCAGGCTATCCTGTGTAGGGGCATTGTGTTGTTTCATGGAAAATAACTGTCCCACCCACTGGTTTAATAAAAAGCTGATTGGCCAAAGGCAGGCAGGAAGTGTGGGTGGGGCTACCAGACTAAAAACTCTGAGAACAGAACACCAGAGAGAATTCCAGAGAGAGGCACGGAAGAATCAGAGGAGAACTATGCTGCCCTAAGAAAAGGTACCGAACCGCATGGTTGAACAGGATGAGTCATGAGTTAGATGAAAGGTAGAGAGCTAGCAAGTTATATGCCTGGGCCTGAGGCCGATCAGCCTAAAATTATAGTAAGCCTTTGTGTGTCTCTGTGGGACTGTGGGACTGCTGGACTGCGGGTCTGTGGGCCTAGACCTTGATGTTAGGCCCGAAAGTCCAGGCCAGAAACCTCTTACTACAAATGGCAGCCCAGCGTGGGGCAAATATACCTGAATAAAGCCATAGAAAGCTTAAGAAAATAGTCTAGAGCCCAAAGCAGCTTCTGAGTTTTGTCTCATGTTAGCCGTGGTACAGAGACACCCTGGTGAAGCTCATGGGCTTGAGCTACAATGGCGGGCTTTTGGAGTGCAGCTTAAGGTGTAAAATGGCTGGTTCCTGAAGTCTCACAGGACCCTCAATATAAGGAAAAGGTTATAAATGATTTATTTAAGGTTTCTGCTCATAAAGAGAAAAAGGGAACAGAATCAAAGATGGCTTTCTAGTATCGATGTTTTCATGGATCAGCTCTGTTTGCCTGAGGCAAACTGAAGCTTGGCTTTTTTAAGAGAAGCTTCCTGATTCAGCCTTAGAGGCAAAACACTTGTGAGTTTTTAAAGAGGCCCTGCTGCCTAATACTTGAAATGGAGTTAATGAGCAGCAGATGGCAAAGCTTTACTTGGTAATTATATGGACCCTGAAATTCCCAGAGTACCTGGGCTAAAAAGATTAATTCTATGAAATTAAACTAGGAGCTGGGTGGAGCCACCCACCTATCATACCAGCCTTTAATCCTGGCAGATTAAAGGTGTGTTCAGAAACAGAAAGAAATAGAAGAATCTGGGTGGAGTCAATCACCCTAGCCAAGCAAAGGTGTGGTCAGAGACAGAAAAAGTTAAATAAATATACAGTAAAGACAGTTTTTTTTATTAAAAAAAAAAAGTCTTAAGTGGTTTAGAGTTTGTGGAAAATATAGATACATAGGCTTAGAGAGAGAAAAAAAAAGGTAGAGAAAGCCTTTAGAAAAGAAATGAGTAAAATAAATAAATAAATAAAAAATAAGCCACATAAAGATGGAAAACACAAGGAATGTCTGGATACTGTATGTTATTGTCTTATCTTTAAGTTTCTTGACTGAAAATGACTTAGTAAAAGCTGCTAAAAGACAGTTGATTATAAATGTTGGAGACGACCCAGCCTTACAGATTACTCCACTAAAGACTTGTCCATAATAATACATTTTTCTTTGGATTCCTATGGGATTGCCAGCGTCCCCACTCAGCAGGAAGTAGCCTAGAGAACGACGCCCACATTCCCACAGCATGGATTATGGATGTTTGTGTTTATTTACAGTGTTGTTTATAGGTTGTTATAGATAAGGGGGGAAAGAATATTAGATCTGGAGTTCTTTTTGTTTTAAAAGGAGAAAAGAGGATGTGTAGGGGCATTGTGTTGTTTCATGGAAAATAACTGTCCCACCCACTGGTTTAATAAAAAGCTGATTGGCCAAAGGCAGGCAGGAAGTGTGGGCAGGGCTACCAGACTAAAAACTCTGAGAACAGAACACCAGAGAGAATTCCAGAGAGAGGCACGGAAGAATCAGAGGAGAACTATGCTGCCCTAAGAAAAGGTACCGAACCGCATGGCTGAACAGGATGAGTCATGGGTTAGATGAAAGGTAGAGAGCTAGCAAGTGATATGCCTGGGCCTGAGGCCGATCAGCCTGAAACTATAGTTAAGCATCTGTGTGGGTCTGTGGGCCTAAACCTTGAGGCTAGGCCCGAAAGCCCGGGCCAGAAACCTCCTACTACAGTCCTGGACTTACTCCACAGAAGACCTGAGCCCCCTAGTCACTGACTGCCTCTGCTGTTTGGGGAGTTTTTCATTTTTATGTTATTGATTAATTAACTTGTTTATTTATTTATGTAGACCAGGCAGGCCTGGAATTCATGATGCTCTCTCTGGTCTTCACATCTCAGGAGTCATGATCACAGATTTAGAGCCATTTACCACCAAATGAAGTTATTTATAAAGTTTTTCTCTTTTTTGTTTTGTTTTTGAAGACAGAGTTTCCTCCGTCTAATAGTCCTGGCTGTCCTAGAACTCACTTGGTGGACCAGCCTAGCCTTGAACTCACAGAGATCCACCTGACTCTGCCTCTCAAGTACTGGGATTCCAGGTATATGCTATCACGCCCAGCTTTAATTGAAGATTTTAAGTGTTCTATACTATAGCTGAGTTAATAAGGAGGCTGGGGCAAGAAGGAATTGAAGTTCAAGTCCTGCCCAGAATACAAAGTAAATGTATGTACAAACATGAAGCAGGGCATGTTGAGGATTCCCAGACAAAATAGGAGGGGATGAACTTAGGAGTAGGAATGATCAAATCAGATTGTTTATATGTATTAAATTGCCAAAGAATAAACAAAACATTCTGTTTTTTTAAAAAATAAACAAATACAGCAGGCACAGTTTGTTTTTTTTTTGTTTTTTTTTTAAGAAAATATATAGGTCTAGCTGATTTCTACTCACTTTTTGCTCAAGGTATTTATTTGCTCTATTTCCATGGGCCAAACTGTCACTGTGCAGCTCAGACTGGCTTTGGATGCCCCATCCCTTCATCTTGATCTTGTGCTGTAACTACAGGTGTATACCCTCTTGACCAAACTTCAGAGAAACTGCAATATTTCAGTGTGCGTGTGTTTTTTAAATGATACCTTGTGCAAGACTCAGCTACAAGAAATGCTGTTTCACAATTCATAGTAAATAAAGCAGGACATATAGTTCATCAAAATTTCATCTATCCAAACAGGATATATTCTCTCCCTTCCCAGCTAAGTGTTCTATGTTCAAATAGCAAGTCCCATCAGAAAGTATATAGCAAATATAGCTGGTTTATAAATCATTAATGAGATTTCTCTCAGCCAGCAATCGACACAGTAGCATTTCTAGAACTTAGAATCAACTGCTTAAAACAACATCTAGGTCTTGGTGAGTAACAGCCTTACTCAGAAGGCTGATAAAGACCTGAATTCAATCCCTGAAACATATGTCAAAACCAGATTGTGGGAGGTTGTGTTGTTTCATTTTAAATAATTGTCCCACCCACTGATTTAATAAAAAGAGCTGATTGGCCAAAGGCAGGCAGGAAGTGTAGGCGGGGCTACCAGACTAAGAAAAATCTCTGAGAACTGAATGCCAGAGAGAGAGCACCAGAGAGAAGCTGCAGGATGCAGGGGACAACTATGCTGCTCTAAAGAAAGGTACCGAGCCGCATGGCTGAACAAGAGACATGGGTTAGATGAAGGGTAGAGAGCTAGCAAGTGATATGCCTGGGCCTGAGGCTGATCAGCCTAAAACTAATGAAAGCGTCTGTGTGTCTCTGTAGGACTGTGGGACTGCGGGTCTGCGGACCAAAACTTTGAGGTTAGGTCCAAAAGTCTGGGCCAGAAACCTCATACTACACCAGATATAACAGTGAGCATCTGTAGCCCCAGCTCTACTAAGGTAAGAGGAAAAGACAGGAAGAATGTCCAGAAATGTAAGATCAGATAATTTGAAATACAAACTACAGAAACAGAAGACATCTGCATCAGATGCAATGTGCAAGGAGGGAACAGAGTTCTTCTGACTTCCACATAGGCACAATGGCACATGTGCCTGCACTCAACCCAGTAACAGATACACACAATAAATAACATCTCGCACAGAATTTTACATAGTGAATATTCACTTTTATTTTCTTTTGCCTAGCAAGAGTTTCTGGGTTTAATTCCCAGTACAAACAACAACAAAAACAACAAACAAAAAGTACATAAGTAAATAAATAAAAGAAAGGAAGAAAAACTTCTTTTCTTTCTTTAAAAGACATCAGCCTGATGTCTAAAGTGTGATGCTTTTGTGTATGCTGTACAAATCATTGGTTAATAAAGGGACTGCTTTGGCCCATGGCAGAGCAGCTTAGAAGCAGACAGGAATGAGGGCGGAGTCACGGACGCCTCAATCCAGCTGCCCAAGAAACAAGTATAATGGAGTAAGGGGAAGCCATGGGCCTATCTATCCACCCTCTCAAAGAAAATAAATAAAATGGTTCTGAAATTCAGTACTCTCCCATCTATTACATCAAACACTGTACAAGAACCAAGGAGAAAAAAGCTTAAGTACAATTAAAGGATTTACACCACACTGATAACTGAACAATAGGAAACCAAAGCTTTACTACAAGGAAAGGCCAGAGTTAATTAGGCTATCAAACATAAAAAGCTTGTTAGTGTTAATGACTTCCTTCCACTGGAAGGAAGGGAGTAAGGCTTATCAACACTCCAACAGCCCAGTGTTAAAGGTCCAATGAATCCCCAACAGCTGACAAACAGAAAATGTTGTGTTCCCTTAGAAATCTAAATCTGGGCTGGGGTGTACATCGGTGGTAGACAGCCTGTGGCATGTGCAAAGTCCTAGATTTAATTCCCAGTCCCACCTATCCTACCCCAAAACACACAAAAATGTCTTTATGAGAGACAGGAGTGAGACAGAGTCCCTGGTAGGCAGACAGAGAGGGACTGTGGCCAGGAGATAAAGGTGGTCAGGTTCCAAGACTGCCAGCATCTTCCTCACCCTCCTGACTTGATAGCTTTCTGCCTCCACCACTAGGGCCTCTGCTGATGCACTGGTTCCACAAGTTCAAAGCCTGCTCAGAACAGATCACTCAACAGCTGCTGACCAATCAACCGTCCATCTTAAAAATGGCCAACCCTAACGTAGGGTGACCCTTCTTTGCAGAGGGTCTTTTTCTGTGTGTTTCCTCCCTCTCAATAAAAGACCTTGTCAACTGCTGGTTCTGTCTGTGGTGCCTGAGATTTCTCTGCTGTGACCCGTTGCAGTTCAGATTTTTCCTGTCTTTTAATTTTTTTAAATGACAGAGAAAATGAGCCTGATTTTGATGGGCAGTACATACCTTTAATCCCAGCACTTGGGATGCAGAGGAAGGCAGTTAGAGGTCAGTCTAGTCTACAAAGCTAATTCCAGGACAGCCAGGGCTACAAAGAGAAATCCTGTCTCAACAAAGCAAAAAACAAAACAACACAACAAACCTGACCCAGACCCTTAGTCTGCATCATTTTCAGGGCTCATCTGGGGTTTCTTCTGAGGGCTGCAGACGCATCAAAATAAGAAATCAGGCCAAACTCTGAAAGGATAGGAAGGTGTGTCTGCTAAAATGCTGGTATCCTCCCCAACCCCAAAATGGGCTGGTAGTTTCTTCTAATTAGAAGGTCTACAAAGACAGACCTCCTAACTATAATGTCTGTGTACCCTAGGAAGCTAGTTAAAATGTTTGATGATGACTGGCTGGCAGTGATAGGGCACACCTCTGATCCCAGCACTCAGGAGGCTGACACAGGAGAATCTCTAAGTTAAGAAGCCAGTCTGTTCTATACAGAAAGCAAATTCCAGAACAGCCAGGGCCACACAGAGAAACTCTGTCTCAAAAAAAGGAAAAAAAAAAAGAAAAATGGGAGGGAGGAGGGAAGGAAAGAGAGAAGGAAGGAAGGAAGGAAGGAAAGTTGGGTGTCTATAGAGATCTGTACACTGGCACTAAAACCTAAGGTGTGATGGTGCTGCCTTGCTCTGGAGAGATAGCCTGACCCCATTACCTGAAGGAAAGACATTTTTGGGAAATTTTAGAAATTGCTCTCTTTATCTGGAGACAGACAGACCCTTGGATTTTTCAAAGTGCTTCTATCTCATACCCTGTCTCTTCTGTGGACTAAGAGCGAAACAGTTCAACGACTGTTTCAAACTAAAATGAGATGGTGATAAATTTCTCCCCCCAAAAGCTGAGAGACTTCAAACTAATTATAGTTACTCTAAGCAGAAACTATAAAATTCCTTCCTCTGATTTCTTCTAAAAATATATTTTATTTTATGAGCATTGATGTGGGGGTGTTAGATCCCTGGAACTGGAGTTACAGGCAGTTACAAGTTGTCATGTGGGTGCTGGGAATTGAAGCAGAGTCCTCTGGAAGAGCAACCAGTGTTCACTACAGTCCTGCCTCCCCTGATTTCTTATTTTGCTAAGTGCACAGCCTACCTCCTTTCCCATGCTAACTAAAGAACCTGCTTAAACAAAAGGGTGGATCCCATAGGGACTCCTGCCTGACAGGGCTGGGCTCACCTTGAGAAAAAAAGTAACCATGTGGCTTACCATTATCTTTGCTGGAGACTTCATCAAGATGGAGGCAGCTGTGTTACTTGGCCTCTCTCTTAATTAATGACACAAACCAAAAATGGCAGCACCCATAAAACTTATTCCTGGGCTGGGTGGTTCACAACTGTCTATAATGAGATCTGGTATCCTCTCCTAGTTTACAGGAATATATGAGACAGAATAGTGTATACAGAATAAATAAATCTTTTAACTTCTTAGTCCTACTGAGCCCTATATTAACATTGCATCTTTTATTATTATTATTATTATTATTATTATTAGACTAAGGAGATATGGGATAATGCTCTTATATACTGTAAACATGTTTTTTTATTAGTTTAATAAAACGCTGATTGGTCAGTAGCTGTGCAGGAAATAGAAGTCAGGCAGCCAGACCAGGAGAATTCTGGGAAGAGGAAAGGAAGAGAGAACAGATGCCAGCCAGATAAAGAAGAAGCAAGATGAGAATGCTAGATGGAGAAAAGGTACCAAGCCACATGGCTAACATAGGTAAGAATTATGTGTTAATTTAAGCGTAAAAGCTAGTTACTGGCCCAGTATTTACTATATTTCATAAGCGCTGTGGAACCAGGTCAGGACTGGGAAAAGCCAGGCAGGACAGAGAAACTTCTGACAACCAAGAGGCAACACCAGGCCTCTGAGATTGTTTTATTTTTCTAAATATTGTGCTTTGTTTTAATTTTGAGGCTTTCAGTTAGAGTAAATAACCTACTATGAATACCTTCTGAGTTCTTTTAAGTGTCTTTTTTCCTCCTTTGTTTTCTATCGTAGCTTAAAGGATACCTAATTTACATATGGTAAATTATAAAAATATTTCTAATTAAGGCAATATTCAAAAAAATCATGAGTAGTTAACATGCTTGTTTCCTATCTGAAAAAAATAATAATAAAGTATATTTACAGCTTAAAAAAATTTAAATGGGCTGGGCAGTGGTGGCTCATGCCTTTAGTCCCAGCACTCAAGAGGTAGAAGTGGGCAGATCTCTAAGAAGCCAGCCTGGTCTACAGAATGCGCTTTAGGACGGTTTGGAGTAGACAGAGAAACTTTGTCTTGAAAAACAAAACTAAACAAAATATTAAAAATATGAGATCAAGGGGAGCCTACAGCAGAGCAACTGATCCTCTTTGCCTAGGCTACTATTCCTACTCCCCTCTGCAAGAGTTAGAAGCTGTTTAAGTTTACATTTGTCCTGCCTTTTAATTATTTAGCTGGCAAAGAAAAGACCCCTAGATTGTGTCACCTAGATCAAGGTTGGCTTGCAGTCAAATATTACCGTAAAGACAATTTGAAGCCAGGCATTATGACTCAGGATTGTTATTCATCCCAGCACTCAGGAAGAAGATATACAAGGACTGTGTTAGTAACCATTTCTGAAGCATTTAAAATGAATCAGGCAGAACTGTCTGTGCAGCATTCTCTGGTAAACTGTGCATTATTAACTATGAAGGCCCAGTGATAAGACTTCTTCCCCAGCTTGCACTAGGCCCTCGGTTTGATCCTTAAAAGAACAACAAAAAAGAACAGGAGGAAGAGGAAGAAAAAGATTCACAGAACTAAGTAAAGTGTCCAAGGTCACTAACTAGTAAATGGTAAGTTTGAATCCAGTATTTTCAAATTTTATAATAGTCTTTCCACTCAGAGCAGTCGTAAGAACTTTAAGATCTGTAGTCCATCAATGAAGGGGATATTAGGGTCTATGTCAGCACACAGTTACTCTGGAAGCATACACCAGGAACTGGAGACATTTGCTACATCAGAGGAGAACTGCTGGGAGGTCAGGAGACCAAGGGGCAATGTCTCCTCCCGTCCTGCACCTTTACTTCTCTCTGTCCAAGGGATCCTCTAGAGCAGTTGGAAAATACATGAAACCACACCCAGCTTATTTTTGTTCCCTGTTCTAGGTTAAGGCCATAAGATCTACTTAAAAAGTAAAAATAAAGAGTATTACTTTTTTTAATAATTAATAATAATTTAATTAATAATTTTTGACTAGGAATTTCTGGAGGTAATTTTTAATTTTATTTTAGTGGATGTACATGACTGGGGAGCATGTCACAGCATACATATGGAGGACAGAAGAAAACCTCATGGCATTGGCTCTTTCCTTCCAGCTTCATGTAGGATTCTTATGCTCAAACTCAGGTCTGCAAGCTTACAAGGTAAGTGCCTTTTACCACTAAGCCACCTTGCCAGCCTTCTTTATCGTTTATTCTTTTGAGGTACTGTCTCATTATGCAGTTTTGTTGGCTTGTAGCTTTCTGAGAACTTCTAGCTCAGCTCCTAAGTGCCTGGGCCGCCATAGCCAGCTGAACATTAACAATTTACAAGAGTTCAAGGGTTGAAGAGGCAGTTCAATAAACCAGAAACTTCCTGGACGAGTTTGTGCCCCAAGTATCCAGATAAAAAGCCAAGCACAGGTCTGACAGTGGTGGCATATTTGTTTAATCCCAGCACTTGGGAGGCAAAGTCAGGCAGCCCTCTGTGAATTCAAGGCCAGCCTGGTCTACAGAGCTAGCTCAAGGACAGCTAGGGCTGCACAACAAAACCCAGTCTCAGAATACAAATAAATAAATAAATATAAATATGTAAAAATAAAAATGCACACAGCATGCAGCTGTAATCCCAGCACTTGAGGTGGAGTCAAGATCTAGTCAGTTTAGCCCAAACAGCAAACACCGGGTTCAGAAGGAGGCCTGTTTCAAAATTAATGTGGAAAGCAATAGAAGACAAACATATAACCTCTGGCTTCTACCTATACTAATAATAACTGCCCCTACACACTAATTTTAAACTCAGGCAGGGTGAGTGGCACATGTCTTTAATCCCTCTAAGGAAGGTAAGAGGTTCAAGTTTATTTTAGCTACTTAGAGAATTTAAGACTAATCTGGGTCGAGAACTCAAAATATATATGCATATGTGTATGTGTGTGTATTACTTTTTATATTAAATAAAATATATTTTTCTTTTAAATTTTTTCTACTGGGTTGGAGAGATGGCTCAGCAGTTAAGGAGCCATGGCCCAGAGGACCACAGTTAAAATCCCAATGCACATAGCATCTCACCACCGTTTTTAACTCTAGCTCCAGTTCTGACAAATCCACACGGTTAGTTATACATGAAGACAAAACACCAATGCACATAAAATAAAAATAAATAACTTTTAAATAAATGAGAAAATTAAAAAAAAAAACTATTCACCAACTAATATCTTCTGATAGTCTTCAAAGCAAGGCCAAGAGACTTTGAACCTCTAGTCTTAAACAGGAACTTTCTACATGTGCCATACTCACTTTCCTTCTAGAGGCATTTGCTCATGTTTACTAAACACCAGTATCATTCCTTCCTGTCAGACTTTAAAACTACTCTCTCCACCTCCCTATGGTCATAAACCCCTTTAATTCCAGCACTTGGGAGGCAGAAACAGGTAAAGAGCCCTGTGAGTTCAAGGCCAGCCTGGTCTACAGAGCCAGTTTCAGAACAGGCTCCAAAGCTACATGATGAAACCCTGTATCCACAAACAAACAACAACAAACTGTACTGTATCATTCACTGGGGCCTGCTGGTGTAGGTCTGCAGTTACAGCAGGAGGATCATACTCTGAAAGCCAACCTGGGCAACCTAAGAGAAAACCTTGGGGGTGTGGTGAAGATAAAGCCCATAGGTAAAATGCTTGCCTAGAAGGCACAAGGCCTAACCTAGCACAAGAAAAAACAAAAAACCTCTCCAGCAAAGGTTTTCAAAGTATATAAAGAACTCTCAGAGACAACAGAAAAAAATAATTCAACAACAAAAAACTTTACATTGTCTTTAGAGAAAATTCATATCAAGAGGTTATGAGGTCAGAGACTGTAACACAGAAGAGAAACAAAAAAGCATCGAACAGCTAAAGATCAGGAAGCTCTTCCCATTCAGCAAGAGCAAAGTCCGCTGGTCACTTGTATGCATTGTTGCTAGCTGAGAGAGTGAACCACACAACCAAAGGAAACCTAAAAAGTCATTCTCATAGGAAAAGTCTCAAAACCAGACTATAGAGTAAGAGGAGCCTTTAGTATCAACCCCCCCACGGCCCAGGGGTTTCTCTGTGTAATTCTGGCTGTCCTTGAACTCATTCTATAGACCAGGCTGACCTTGAACTCGAGATCCGCATGCCTCTGCTTCTGGTGGGATCAAAGGTGTGTCACACTACCACCAGTTAAATTTTTTAATTACTTTATTTAATGTATGTAAGGGTTTGCCTGCATGTATGTACACTATTCTGGTAAATAAATGTGTAGCTGACTATGGTCTCTTGACTTGAGATCCTATCTGGTTTAGGTTATGCAAACCCACACTCCCTCCTGCAATAATGCATCTGGCAGTCTAGTTCCTGTGTCTGACTGTGTTGTGCAGACATGTCCCTCTTCAATGCACCTAGCAACCTCAGAACCCCCTCGAACCTCCACATGCCTGGGACTATACATACACCTCTCTCTCTCTGAACAACAGTATAATTTCTTCACCCTAGAAATAACAAAATTTAGATAGTTTCTTTAAAATTAAAAGCGATTTTATTTTTACTGAGTGTATATGTGTGGGGGTTAAAGATGTGTATGTGAGTGCAGTTCCTGTGGAGTCCAGAAGAGGGCATTAAATCCCCCTGGAGATGGAGTGAGACAGTTTGAAGTCTCCTGATGAGGGTGCTCCAAACTGATTAGGCCCTCTGCAATAGCAGTATATGCTCATTTTCACTGAGCATCTTTCCAGCCCAAATTTAGAAAGTTTTTCCCAATGTTGCCAGTAAAAGAATAGAGGGCTAATAATACAGCTCAAAGAAGTTTGGAGTACATGAATACTAAGGCAAGCTGTGTCCTTCAAGTGAACTTCTAAAGAATTTACCATCTTATGCCTCTGCATATTATAATCAAATGCATCATGGAAAGGGGCATTTATAATAGGAAAAGTTGGCACATGATCTAATCTATTAAACAAACTACCCTCACTATGCCCTTAGTAACCAGTCTTAACACCATAAAACAAAGCCACAAACAATAATTGGGGCTAGCTCCAAGGTGCTGTCACTCAGAGATGGGCTTTGAGGTTTCAAAAGCTCACGCAGATCAGGATGGAGCCCTGAGCTACTGCTCCAACACCATGCTCCTCTCTGTGATGGTAATGGACTAATTAAGCCTCTGAAACTGTAAGCAGCCCCGAATTAAATATATTCTTTTATAAAAGTTACCGTGGTCTTGGTGTCTCTTCACAACAACAGACAAGACAGTGACTAAGACAAGCCCTTTCACTCATGTGCCCCACTGCTCTCTTGCACTGTACTCTTAAATTTTCTATTATTTTGCTCTAAGTAGTTTCCTTGCTGGTATGTTCAAGTATTTGGATTAGAGGTCAAGAACCTGGAAGCATCCAACCATGACCATACGTTAGAAGGATAGAACAGGAACACATACATACTACCATAATAAGAGAAATACTTTAAGAGGTTAAGAAAATAAAAGAGTCCAAAGTCATTTTCTGTTATATAGTAAATTCTAGTTTGAGGACAGCTTGGAGTATATGAAACCCTCTCGAAAGTAAAAAGAAAATCAAAAGAGGAAGAGGAAGGAGCACACAGGAAGGAGGTGCAAGGGTCAAAGGCTCTTGCAGAGAACCCGTTTGTTTTGCTTCCAGGCATCCATATGGGGCAGCTCACTACATCCTGCTAACTACAGCTCCAAGGGGCTTGATGCCTCTGAACTCTTGCACATCTGCACTCATGTGCACATACTCACACACAATTTTACATTATTTTAAGTAGGGCTGGAGGGGCTGAAGAGATGGCACAGCAGTTAGGAGCACTGGCTTCTCTTCTAGAGAACCCAGGTTTAGTTTCCAGCACTCTGACGATTGCTCACAGCAGTCTATACCTTCAGTCCCAGGCGATCTGATACCCTCTTCTTACCTCCATAGACAATGAAAGTTCATGGTACACAGACATACATTCCAGCAAACACAAGCACAATAAAAATAAAATCTCAGAACAAGAAATCAAGCTGGAGAAATGGCTCAGTGGTTAAGACCCTATTCTACTCTTACAGAGGATCTGAGTTTAATTCCCAGCAACCACATCATATGGCTCACAACCATCTGAAACTCTATTTCAGGAAAATCCAAATTCTCTGGTCTCTGCAGGTACTTGCACTCATATGCACATTTCTAATCTACACACACCGAGACAGACAGATATACACACATACCCCACACACAGAGAGAGAGTCAGAGACAGAAACAGAGAGGAAGAGTTTAAAAAAGAAGGGCACGTGTTCACTTTTTTTCTATTGATTTCTATGACAGGGTTTCAAAATGAGTGTAAAACTTCCTAGGCTCTTTGTCTCTCAGTACCCCTATTGCAGGAATTACAAGTATGTATGAGCCACTACACCTTGCTGAGTAGATTTTCATGATTCAGATTCCAAAACTAGAACAGTGACAATATAGAAGTATTTACCTCAGATTCAGAGCAATCCTCTTCCCTCAGCTTCTGGAATGCTAGCATTATAAACACAAGGCCACATTCAACTTCTCTCAAATACCTGAGTGTTATGAAGTGGCTCTTCCACTGAATGAAGTGATAATCAGAATTTCAAGTTAATGTAACCAGAAATATTTTTTATTTAAAGACAAGGTTAGGGTCTCATGTTGCCCAGGCTGGCTTTGAATGTAATATGTACCTGAGAGTGACCTTGAATTCTTCTGATCCTCCTGTGTCTACTTTGAGTACTATAATTACAAACAGGGGCCACCAAGAGGCCATTTTTTTAAAGACCATGATAAGTAAACTGGGAGTAATGGTTCATGCCAGAGCCAGAGCCAACACTTAGGAAACTTAGCTGGATAAATGCTAACCCTGTTAAGCAAAGACTTATATTTACCTTAAAGACAGAAATGACAACTGTTCCTAACTACAAAATTCCTCAGTGATTAAATCATAACTGCTTATCATTAGACTACTAACATTTTCAGTCAGAATTCCCTATTAACAGGATCTGTTCTGTGCAAAAGATGATATTTAGCAGCA
The DNA here is from genome assembly GCA_033318265.1 of Phyllotis vaccarum. NCBI lineage: Eukaryota > Metazoa > Chordata > Mammalia > Rodentia > Cricetidae > Phyllotis > Phyllotis vaccarum. The sequence continues at coordinate 74,698,357 of JARWLC010000012.1, forward strand.
TTTATAGCTTCTCCCAACTAGATACCAGTAGCATCACCAGATCCTGACAATCAAAATTACCTCTAGATGTTGTCAAACGTATCTTGAAAAAGTAAGTCACAGTTGGGAATAACTAAGATAATGAAATGAAAATTTTTTTTCACAAAGTCTATTTCAATTATCTATGAAAGAGAATACAAACTGCCACTCATTAATAGTATGGTTTTAACAATTTCTATGCCATCAGATGACCTTTGTAGAGTTTTATATGAGCTAGGGTAGGGCTCAGCAGCAGAACTTGTCCTATCGTGTACAACACTGAGACAGTGACTGAGCCAAAATCAGTTGTATCTAATAAGCAGCAGAGAAGACCACCAGCATCCACCACCAATGTACCTAGGCAATCAATAACAGTATAAACTGTGCTGAGTAGACACAAGGCACAACAGCCCCACTATCACTACTGTCTTTTACTAACGTATGGTACCTTAGAGAGATTTTTCTTTTCCATGGTTCTAGAGAAAGAACCCTGGGTCACACTCAAGTCAGCTAAATCCTCTACCCCTGAGCCTATTAGAATGTACTGGAGGGTGGAGGTGGGAGGGAAGGAGACAGGGTCTCTAGCCCAAGCCTTCAACTCATTGTGCAGCCCAGGATCTTCCTGTCCCCATCTCACAAGTACTGGAAATTTAGGCTTCTATCGCCATGTCCAGTTGAATTAGTCTTAAATCCTGAGATCTGTGTATTTAGTATTATAACCCTAAGTGTATGTACAGTACACAGTACTTTTTGTCAAATATTTTCAATTCTAAAAGAAGCTTAGGGTCAGCTGGAGAGATGACTCAGAGGTTAAGCAGTTCTTCTCAAGGTCCTGAGTTCAATTCCCAGCACCCACATGGTGGCACACAACCACCTGTAATGATATCTAGAGCCCTCTTCTGGCCTGCAGGAATATATGCAGACAGAACACTCTATACATAAAAAATAAGTCTTTAAAAAAAAAACAATAATGATGATGATGATAATAATAATAATAATAATTGGGGGCCAGCGATGGCTCAGCTGGTAAAAGAGCAAATCACCAGAGTCTGACAACCTCCTTCAATCCTGGAACCCACAGTGAAAGGGGAGAGCCAAATGCCTGAAAAGTGGTCCTCTGACCTGCACATGTGTGCCGCAGCTCACATACTACCCATACTCACACACATATCATACACACAGCTCATGTTGCCCAGGATGTGTGTATTATAGATATGCTCTTACAGAAAACTTAATTAGGTTTGGTTGCCAACACACACATGGCAGCTCACAGATGTCTGTAACCTCAGTCATGGAGCTCCAACACCCTCTTCTGGTTCCCATGGACATCAGACATATAAGAGGCACAACAGGCTTATGTGCAGGCCAAACACCCATTCACATAAAATTTTTATTTATTTATTTATTTGTTTGTTTGTTTTTGCTTTTCAAGACGAGGTTTGTCTGTGTATCCCTGGCTGTCCTGGAACTTGCTCTGTAACCAGGCTGGCCTCTGCCTCCTGGGTGCTGGAATAAAAGGCATGAGCCACCATTACCCAGGTAAAATGTTTTTTTGTTTTGGTTTTCTCTGTGTAACAGTGCCCTGGCTGTCCTAGAACTAGCTCTTCTAAACTAGGCCAGACTCAAACTCACAAATATTCGACAGTCTCTGCCTCCTAAGAGCTGGGATTAAAGGCATGTGCCCCCCCCCCTTATATATCGTCTGAAATCTTAGAGCACAGTGACCAAAACGGAAAATGTAAAATTGCTGATAAAATACCAAAGTTAAGGCTCAGAACCAAAGTACTGAGACTGTAATGAGCCAGTCTTTCTGATATAAAATGAGGCCTACATCTTTTCCAAGAAAATAAAGCCATAGTTAGAAAAGTTTAATCCAATACACTAATCCTGCCAGGTATGGAAGCTCACACTTGTAACTGAAGCACTAGGAATTAGTAAATAATAGGTCACATTCTGGGAGGAAACCTGTGAATGCTTCATATTTACACTACTACTAATTCTAACACTTACACTCTGAAACTTAAGAGTAAAATTCTTACTTTTTTCTTATGCCCAAATATACTTAAACCAAACACACCACCTCACCTAATTGTGACTGCATCTATTAACTGTAGCAATGAAGCTGAGGGTTCCTGCCCTTCCTTCCACTTCTCTCCTCCTCTGGTCTACAGACTAGATTTCTCAGGGAAGCTTCAACTTAACTTCATGAATCATTTGGTCCTTGACATCTGGTTCCTTCCAGGGGGACAGTGACATTTAGCACAGGACATGTAAGACTGTGGGAAAGCAAAGTTCTTAGCCACAAGAAAGGACAAACTCCTGCCCTTGGGAAAAGGGCCAACAATCTTTGAAGTCCTTTTTACTGCAGTTAAATATTTAACTTTAGTCTGGTGGTAGTACTCAGGAGGAAAAGGCAGGCAGATCTCTTTAGTCTGAGGCCAGCCTGGTCTACAGAATGCGTTCCAGGACAGCCAGGGCTACCTACACAGAGAAACCCTGTCTTGAAAAAACAATAATAATAATAATAATAATAATAATAATAATAATAATAATAAACATTTAATTTTTAAAGATTCTGTTATAAGGATAAAAACCAAAGCATAAAATTAGAATTGCTTTTTGAAAACTAAAAAACTAAAAGATTCAAAACATCTACTTTCTGGCATTTATAAAAGCCCACACTAGGGATAGAGGTATAATTCAGAGGTAGAAAAATTGCCCCAAGTACACAAATTCAAGTTTGATTCATAGCATCATACATACAACAAAAACAAAACAAAACACTGAAGGGTAGAGGGATGGCTCAGCAGTTAAGAGTGGATGAAGCTCTTCTAGAGGACCTGTGTTCAGCTCCAACACCCTCTTGGTGGTTCACAACTGCCTGTAACTCCAGCTCTAGTGGATCCGACATCCTCTTCTGGATTCGTCAGGCACTCCACTCACATGTTCAGGTGCACACACACACACACAACTTAAATAAAAAACAAAAAATAAAATCAAGCAGGAATGAAGGCCAGCCTGGTCTACAAAGCAAGTTCCAGGCTACACTGTAAGACCTTGTCCAAAAAACTAACTCACTAACTAAAACTTTTAAGAAAATAAAATGAAATAAACCTAAATATTTAGGTCTTGGGGTGAATACAAATAGTTGTTAGGATTGGTTTAAGTAACAAAATCGCCCAAAAGTTCACTATTTAAAGGAATATATCAGTGGCTGACTTGATTGACTGTTTACTATGCAAGCATCACACTAAATGCGCCAATAACTCTTTTTTGTTTCTTACAATGCTATGATATCAAAAATAAGGACTTTCTTTCCATGCTTTGCGAATAAATAAACAGCTAACTTCAAGGCAAATCTGGGCCACAAAATGAGATGTGTCTCAAAAAACAAACATGGTAACACAAACCTTTAATACCGGCACTCAGAAAGCAGAGACAAGAATATAAGTTTGAGGTCAGCCTGACCTACTTCTAGGTCAAGGTGGCAAGTTCTAGGCCAAGGTGGTCTAGACAGTGAGAACACTGGCTCATTTTTTTAAAATCTGAAATTCATTAAAATTAAAAAAATAAATAAATATCTAGGACTAGAGCTTGACCTTGGTGGCACAGGCCTTTAATCCCAACGCTGGGAAAGTAGATTGTGGTAGATCTCTATGAGTTCGAGGCCAGCATGGTCTACAGAGCAAGTTCTGGGACAGCTGTTACACAGAAAAACTGCCTCAAAACAAAACAAAAGAATTATTCTAACTAATGCTGGTTGAAAATGAATAGAATTATAAATACTTAAGAAAATTGTTGTACTGTCCTATCACCAATCAACTGCTCCTGGAATAATCATGCAAGACCCTAAGCAGCTATAACTACTGAATTTAAATATCATTGTAGTTTTAGCTGACTCACCATTTACGGTTTATTCCTGCTTTAGTGTGTGTGTACCTATGTCTTGTTGATCCCAGACTCAACAATTAGACCTGGCTGTCTGACCATGGAGGCCCAGGGATCCTCCTGTCTCCACCTCCCTAGCTCTGTGATTAAAGTTAACGCCCAGCATTTCTTTGTGAGTTCTGGAGATCAAATCAGGCCCTCCTGCTTACAAGGTAAAGTACTGTACTAAATGACTACCTCCCCACCCCATCCCCTTTTTGTGAGACAGAATCTCACTATTTAGTCCAGGCTGGCCTCAAATTTGTGCCAATCCTCCAACTTCAACTCCCCAGGTGTCAGCTTTACAGTTTATTTCAAACAATTGTCCTTACAGACAAAAACTACAACTAAACAAAGCCCATTTAACTTCTGTAGGTAACACAAAATAAGAATAAAGGTTAACTGTGATATATAGAATTACCCACTGGGGGCTGTAGAGATGATTCGGCAGTTGTGAGCACATACTGATCTCACAGGGGACCCTGATTTCTCCACAGAGCACAATGCTTCTGCTGTAATGCATGGCTGGCCACTCTCCCTCTCTCTCCTCTCGGTCTTTCTTTTCAAAGTTTTCTCTTATCTATATGCATGGGTATTTTGCCTGCATGTATGTCTATCTAGTACCAGTGAAGCCTGGTACCTGAGGGGGCCAAAAGAAGGACAGCACTGGATCCCCTGGAACTGGAGTTGCATATGGTTGTGAGCCACCATGTGGGTGCTGGAATCAAAACACACAGATAGCTCTGCATACTTAGTACTGTTAGATCTGGAAGAGGAGCCAGTGCTCACAACTGCTGAACCATCTCTCCTGACCTTTTTTTTTTTTTTTTTTTTTTTTAAGTTTCCTATCATGTTGTCCATGATTTTAAGCAACCTTTCTACCTTAGTTTGTCATGTACTAGGGTTATAGGTATGAGCCACCACACCCAGTCCAATGTCTGAACTTTATAAACTGTGTTTTAACACAAGGTCTTGTTATATAGCCTAAGAAAGCCTTGAACTTATGACAGGACTTTCAACATCAGTCTCCTAAGCTCTGAGATCACAGGCAGGTGCTACTGTGATCAATTTTATAAAACTTATTTTTTCCTTTTTTAGGGGGTGGGGGAGTGAGACAATATCTCATTATATAACCTTAGTTGTCCTAGAGCTCTAGTGTAGACTAGCCCGGCCTCATTTTACAGAGATCTGCCTGCTTCTACCTCTCTAACACTGGGATTAAAGGTGTACAGAACCACAGCCCTCAATAAAACCAGTCTGGGGTTGTTTATTTGTTTTAGACAGGATCTTTCTATGTAGTTCTGGCTGTCCTGACTCTTGCTATATAGATCAGGCTGGCTTGAATTCAGAGATCCTCCTGCCTCTGCTTTCCAAGTGCTGGGAATAAAGGCCTGTGCCACCACCACCCAGCAATAAAACCATGTTTTCAGGAACATTATCAATAGGGCTGGAAATAGTTCAGTGAATAATAACACTTGTTATTCAAGCCTGAGAACCGGAGTTTGGATCCTAATACATAAAAAATCTGGTCATGGCTACACAGATACCTCTAACCTCAGTATTAAAAAAAGTGGGGGAGCATAACCAGACTAGTTCAGATTCAGGAAGAGATCCTGTCTCAAAGGAATAAAGAAAGAGTGACAGAGAAGGACATCTTCCTCTGGCTTCCCCATGTGTTCATTCATGCATGTACATACACACATGTACATATACCACACACACATATTCACTCACACGTGTACACACACACACACACACACACACACACACACACACGCACGCACGCACGCACGCACGCACGCACGCACACACGCACACACGCACGCACGCACGCACGCACGCACATTATCACCCATGCACATTATCAAAACCAAACAAGTATATCAATATGTAAACTCCCCAAATTAGCTCTTTTATATATTGCCCACTGGGGTATCTGAATGAGCCACTTGTTTCATAAGAAATAATGAAGTTAAATAGAGTAAATACTGGCAGTAGAAACAAAATAACAAAGACATGGGTAGAAAATATAGTTCATCATTTGCTAGTTAACTGATCTTGGCAATTTTCTTCTTTCAATCTGAATTTTGCTTGCAGAATGACAAGATTTAATTCCAGGGTCCACTGGGAGGATTAAGTGTATGGGAAACACCTAACACACATTTCTTTTCTGCCTTTCAGCTAACAACAAGCAGAGAAATGTCCAACAGAATACACAAAGCAGAAGCTCAGAAGTTACTCTTATTATTTTACTTATTTTACTGTTAAGCCTGACCACCTAAGCTTGGATTCCCAGGTTCACATAAAAGCCAGAGTCGGCAGACATATGTTAGCTGTATGCCTGCCAATATAAGGATGACAGAAGGTAAGGACAGGAGATTCCTCAGGAGTTCAAGGCCAGTTAGCCTGGGAAAGAGTGAGGAATGATGATCTGAGGTGGTCTCTGGTGGCCATGCAAGTACCATGGCACATACTCCACAGTACATGCATGCCCTTGCTCACTACAGTACAAGATATACACAGGATAAAATTCTTTCTAGGCAGTTTCTCTCTGTAGCAGCCCTGGCTGCCCTAGAAACTCATTTTATAGACCACACTGGCCTGGAACTCACAGAGATCCATCTGTTTCTGCCTCCCAAGTACTAGGGTTAAAGGCATCCACTGTCCAGGTACAGAATAAAATTTTAAATAAAATAATGAAATAAAATTAAGACAAAAAATACCATAATTACAAATGAAGATTTATATTGTCAACAACACACATGCAGAAAACATAACAGGAGTATAAAATATTAATGGCTTTCTTTTTTGATTTGTTGTCCAGGCTGGCCTCAAATTTGTTAAATAGGTTAAAGCTGAACTCCTGATCCATCTGCCTATTTCCAAGTGCTGAAATTACAGGCCTGTGTACCACACCCAACTGTAATGATTATTTTCAAAAGTTTATCAAAACTTGAAAAATTTAAAATGAGAGGGCTAGAGAAATGGCTTGGTGATTAAAATCAGGTATTGTTCTTACAGAGGTTCAGATCCCCAAACCCACTTTGGACAGCTCACAGAGCCCTATAACCCCAGCTCTGGAGGATCTGATACCTCTGTTACCTCTGTTCTCTTCCAGACCTGTTCTCTCTCTCTCTCTCTCTCTCTCTCTCTCTCTCTCTCTCTCTCTCTCTCTCTCTCTCTCTCTCTCTCTCTCTCACACACACACACACACACACACACACACACACACATAAAAGTAAGACTCTGGAGAAATGGTGGAGGTCAAGAGCACTGGCCGCTTTTCCTAGGTTTGATTCCCAGGACCAGAATGATGTCTGGCAACTGTCTGTACCTCCAGTTTCCAGGGATCTGATGCCCGCTTCTGATCTCTTCAGACACCAAGAATTCACATGGTGCACATATGTACATGCAGATTAAAAAAAAACAAACCTAATAAAAAATATTTTTAAAACAAAAAAATCTTTAAAAATATATAAATGTATATAAATAAAAATATATTTATAAAATATATAAATAAGTAAATACAATTAATGGTTAGAGGATGTAGCTTAGTAGTATTTGCCTAGCATGCAAAAGCTCTGGGTTTGATCACCAGCATCATATAAAATCAAACACGGTGACTCATAACTACAATCTCAACACTGAGGAAGTACTGGCAAGCAGAAGATCAGAAACTCAAGGGCATCCATTTAGAGGCCAGGCTAGGCCACATGAAACATCATTAAAAAAAAATAAAAAATAAAAAGAAAGTATGGGGGAGGGGGCTTAGGAATATGGCTCAGTTGGTCAACTGCCAGCCTTGCAAGCACAAGCATCCAAATTTCATCCTCAGAGCCTATGTAAAACTCCCAGGCCTGGGAACACACAGCTATAATTGCTGTGCTAGGAAGGCAGAGAAAACACACTGTTGGGTCACTGGCCACCTAGTCCTCTAATTGGTGAGCTCCTAGCCAGCAAAAGGCCTTGTCTCATAACATGGATGGTGTAATGGTTTGATAATAGTGGCCCACAAAGGTACATCTATTTGAATATTCAGTCCCCAGTTGATGTCACTGTTTAGGGAAGAATTAGGAGGTGTGGCCTTCATGGAAGAGGAGTGGGCTTTGAGACTTTAAAAGACTGCTTTCTGTAAACCTCTTTCTTTTGGATCAAGACTTTAGCTCTTATGTTGCTGCCACTGTGCTTCTGCTCGGCCTTCCTGCTTTTGCTCCACCACCATGGACTCCAACCCTCTAAAACCCTAAGCCAAATTAAATGCTCTCTTTTTTTTTCCTCCCCAGACCAGGTTTCAGTGTGTAGCCCTGGCTGTCCTGGCACTCACTCTATCCCAGCCTGGTCTTGATCTGCCTGCCTCTGATTACTGAGTACTAAAATAAAAGTCATGCACCACCGTTATCCAGCTACACACCATCTTTTATAAGCTGTTTGTCATCGTGTTTTGTCACAGCAAAAGGAAAGTGAAGGAGAGAGATGGCATTCCTAAAGATGACACCAGAGGTTTTCCTCTGACCTCCATGCACACATGCGCACACACACACACACACACACACACACACACACACACACACACACACACACACACACACCATACACAGACCACACCACACACACACATTCCTAGTAATTTGTTTGTTTGAGATAGGGCCTCTCTACATAGCCCTGACTGTCCTAGAACTGGACTTAACTCAGAAAGGTCTCCTTACCTCTACTTCCCCAATGATGGAAATAAGGCACTCAACATCACATCCAGCACTTTTCTTTTTTTCTTTTTTGGTTTTTCTAGACAGGGTTTCACTGTGTAACAGCCCTGGCTGTCCTGGAACTCACAGAAATCTACCTGCCTCTGTCTCCCAAGTGCTGGGACTAAAGGTGTGCACCACCACCACCCAGCCAGCCAAATTTTTTTAATTATTGAAAAGGTACTGGGGAAAACCAGGCAGTGATAGTGCATGCCTTCAGTCCCAGCACTCAATGGCAGAGGCAGGCAGATCTCTGTGAGTTTGAGGCCAGCCTGGTCTTCAGAGAGAGTTCCAGGACAGCCATGGCTACATAGAAAAAGCCTGGCTCAAAAAAAAAAGAAAGAAAGGAAGGAAGGAAGGAACGAAGGAAGGAAGGAACGAAGGAAGGAAGGAAAGAAAAAGAGAAGGAATTAAAAAAGAAAATAATGGGCAGACGTGGCTTGGAATTCCCATTGTAGACCTGATTGGCTTCAAACTTAGAGAGATCAACCTCCCTCTGTCTCCCAAATGCTAGAATTAAAAAAATGTGCCTTCACACCTGGGTTAAGTTTATAAAAACAAATAAAATGAAGTTTTATCAAAAAACATATTACAATTGTATTGTCTTCTTTGTTTTTTGAGACAGGGTCTCACTACCTGCCCAAGCTTACCTCAAATCAACCTTCCTGCCTCTGCTTCCACAGTGCTTCAATTACAGGTCTGAAACACCATCTCTGATAGACAAGGAGTTTAAAAAGACCTACTATTTTTCTTTCATTCCACAAGTGTTTCCTGACAGTTAATTTTTAGCCTTGCTAGGCTATTTGATATGACGGTGAGCAAAAGCAAAAAACGTTCCAAGTCTTGAAAAGTTCATAGTCATGAAATCAGAGAAGTACAAACTCTTATAAATGACATCAAGGAAAGATTGGCAAGAGCAGGATAAGGGGTTTAACCTAGTTGGGATCTAAGACTACCTTCCACAGTGAGGAAGAACTGAAAGGTAAAGGAAAAGGGAGAGAGCTTTCCAGAAGTGGAGCAGCTTGTACAGACTCCAGAGCAGGAGGAAACACAGCAAGAGTGGAAGGCTCTGTGACTGTATTTCTGAGGTAGAAACAGTGTGAAGGGCCAAAGAGACGGCTCAGCATTTAACAGTGCTTGCTGCTCTTCAGAGGAACTGAGTTTAATTCTCAGCCTCTGCACTGGATAGCTCATAACCACCCAAACAAAACACCAATTCCAGGGTATCTCACTCATGACATACAAACATACACATAAATAAAAATACATCTTTAAAAAGTTAAAAAAGAAAAGTGTGAGAAGTAGCTAAGGCTATCTAGGCTGTATAAAATCTGAAGAAAAATGAAAACTCTTAAAAGGAAAGCCATGGTGCATCCTTCTCCCACACAAGGCCCTGGATCAATCACTGGAACCATCAAAACAAAGTAAAATCCTCCCTTTTGTGCCTATCTGGGAGGCAGGCAGGCCGAGGGAAGATGAAATCTGAGTTACAGTTTCACATTATTTAACTTCTCACATATAGATGGATCTGAGAGGAAAAGAAATGTTAAATAAGCTCTTATGAGGATACGACAGGGGGGGGGGGGGGGCTGTGATCATAGTGACGGACTGAAGCTGATAAATTCAAGAGATACTAAAGGAAAACCCAATGATACATTTTATACAAGGGATTAGAGCAACAAAGTGTCCAAGATTTCGATTGGCACGACAACAGAAAGACTATCCTGGAGGCAGTAGTCCTCAAATAGCTGTAAAGAAGTCGAGACATTTCAAAAAGGTAAACACCCCCTTCCCCACTCCCAGTATATGCTAATCCAGTGTCATCTATTTCCTTACAGAATAAGGTTTTATGAAAGCGTATAACTCAACACAATCTCTGAGTTCTATTTCCCTTTCTTTTTCTGTTTGTAAATCCCTCTCTTTCTTTTTTAGAGCATGGTCTCACTATGTAGCCTCACTGGCCAGGAAGTCACTATGAAAACCAAGCTGGCCTCAACTCAAAGACATCCTCTGCCTCTCCAATGTTGAGTATCATCATGACTGGCCTAAAAAATACCTGAAAGGTGGTGGTAGTCCACGTTCTAATCCTAGTACTCAAAAGACAGAGAAGGAGAAACCAGTTTAAGGTCAGTGTGAATTCTAGGACAGGGCTACACATTCTCTTAAAAAAAAAAAAAAAAAAAGAATCCTATGCTAGTGGAGCAAGCCTATAATCACAATACTCTAGAATATACTGAAATGGCCAGGCTTGGTACACGTTTTAAATCCCAATACATGGGAGGCATAAACCAGTAGACCTCAGTGAAATTAAGGCCAGCCTGCTCTACACAGCAAATTCCATTCCTGGAACGGCTACATAGTGAGACCTTATCTCAAATTAATTAATTAATTTAAAAGCTTCATGTTTTATTGAACTAAAATAAAAGTCTAGACTGGGCATTGGTGGTGCACACCTTTGATCCCTGCAGTTTGGAGGCCAAGGCAAGCAGATCCTTGAGTTCAAGGCCAACCTGGTCTACAGAGTAAGTTCTAGGACAGCCAGGGCTACACAGAAAAACCCTGTCTCAACAAACCAAAAAGGAAATGAAAATAATAAAAGATATATTTGTATTTCAACATTTTGGAATGATTATAAAATATATCGATGGGAATCAGGCATAACTGTTTGGTTTCATTTTGTTGGGGCTTTCTTCTAGGTCATAGTTACTTCATTTGTTTTTCCTCTTAAAAAGCAGAGAAAGGAACCTCCAGTCACAATACTAATTCTGTGAATTGAATGTTCTTATTCAATACTCTAAAGTACTTACTTTCCTTAGATTTATATTCTTAATTTTCTTTCTAACGACACTGATGCCTTTTTTCTTTTTTTCTTTTCTTTTTATTATTTTATCTTATTTTATTTTATTTTTGAGACAGGATCTCACTATGTACTGCCTTAGTTAACCTGGAGTTTACAATATCGACCAGGCTGGCCTCAAACTCACTGAGATCTGCTTGCCTCTACCCCCTCAGTTCCAGCTTATAAGTTTGTGTAACCAAGCTGGCCTCCAAATCACTATACAGATGTTAGAAGATGGCTCAATGCTTTAAGGTATATACTAGTCTTCCAGAGAGCCCAAGTCCAGTTCCCAGCACCTACTACATCAGGCAGAGCACAACTGCCTATAACTCCATCTCCAGAGGATTCAACTGTCCTTTTCTGAACTTTGTGGGCAACTGCACTCATGTGTACATGCATACATAGAACATTAAGAATAAAATATTAAAAACAAATTACTAAATAAGCTGGGGGGGTGACCTTGAGCTCCTGATCTTGCCTCTTTCTGCCAAGTGCTGGGGTTACAGGTGTCTATGCTCACCATGACACCTCCCTAAGGCCTTGAAACTTCCAATTTGATAGACTTCAAGGGAAAAAAAAAAAGTCCCTCTAAAACTAATCAGAAAAAAAAATCTAATAGGAAGACAGAAGTTTGTAGGTCAGAGAGCAAGAACTTGTCTCAAACAGCTAAAAGTAGTGAACTTTGATAAGGCCAACTCACTGTTGGCTCTCTCCTTCTGCTTTCTTCCACTTTATCTATAAAACCAAATTCTCCTCAGCCCATAGCAACATTTACTCTATTTTAAGGAAGACTTGTCTGACCCTTAAAATCAATAATAAAGCCAATTAAAATTTTAAAGGAAAAAATTGGTTGTCTCTAGGTTTCTTAGAGATAATCAGTATCCAGTTTTTAAAAAATGCTTCTATGAGGGAGGGGGAACAGAAGAAGTGAAGGAAGGGGGAATGGTATATAAAAGGGAAAAAAAAACCTTAAAATTTAAAAAAAAATAGAGGAAGAAAAAATGCTTCTATGGTCAACAGAATTTTCTTTCTTTTTTTAAAATCAAGAATGGAAAGATAACAAAAATGGGTATTAGACTTTCAGCGTTTCCTGAATGCACTGTGTGACGAACATATTTAGTCTCATTCCATATACATGCACAGGTGTCATAAGGATGAAAAGACAGTCCAACCCTCGAGGAGCCTACAATCTAGTAAGTGAAGGAGAATGGTAAATAAAAATTGCTCTGAAGGCTGGGGATCGGGCCCCGGATTCAGTTCTGGGAAATGAAGAGAGGATAAGAGGGTACTGTAAAGTGGGATTTGTCATCTAATAGAAACATACTCATCTTAAGACCACTTTTGGAATGAAAGAAAAATAACTAAAATATTGGGGGAAAAGTCACTTGGGGAGTACTAAATTAGCAAATCAAACTAAAGAGTTAGTACTGAGGCATGTCCCCCACTTCTGGCAGAGTGGGCTTTGCACCAGTGTCTCGCTAACTAGCATTTTGAAAACACCCAGTAGCATGAGCCAGGTGTGGGGGTGCACTTTTAATCTCACTCAGTACTTGGAGACAGAGGCAGGTAGATCTCTCTGAGTTCAAGGACAGCTTGGTCTACAGAAGAAAATTCCATGACAGCCAAGAAGCTAAGGCTACATAGAGAAACCCCGTCTAGCCCCACCCCCTAAAAAAATCTGGTCTTAAGTAAGCCCATTAAACCAATATTAGTTCGTGAAAGGAGACTGTCTCCCCTCTACAGACTAATAGCAAATGTGGACCTTGTGAACAAAGACTAGAAAGCATGAAATGGGTTTCCAGCATGCCTCACCTTTTCCTCTTTGATTTATTTTATTTCTTGTTTTAAGGTACAACCAGACTATGGCCTTATTTGAGCACAGCTATGTTTGGGTATGAGCAGTGCCAAGGAGAGAGAAGCAAGAATCCAGCCTGCAGGGTTTGACTTTCCTATCTTCCTCAGAAACAGTCCCTGTTTCCACAGCTGAAATATGGGGGTGGAAAGTTACAAAAAACGCTAGGCTTCTCCTTTACTGAAGCCCCTCCAATGATAATGCAAACCACTCCTTTCTGGGAACTTAGGGTCATGAGCTTTAAAAAGAGACAATGGAACTCTAACGTGAGCTTCAGAAAGATGGAGACAATCTGATGAGGTGGGGGCAGGGAGGTGGGGGATGAAGGGAAGAGCCTGGGAAAGCCGAATAGGGAGGTCAAGGCTAGGGAATTGGGGAGCTAGAGAAGAGTCAGATCTTTCAGGATCTGTCCAAGCAGGCCCGTCACAGCAGTCTGGAAAGCATGAAGGGCTCCTTTGAGAAACTGGGGCACCCATTTACCAGCGCTACCTCCCCCTTTTTGGGAAAGGAGATAAGCCTCCCCAAATGGCTTTTCTTGCCCTTGAAAACAATTGACCCCCCCAAGAAAAGAAACCAACCTTTCATAAGAGAAGGGGCGGTGTGGGGGGGGGGGGCGACAAGGTGTTCTGCAATCATCCCTCGGGGAGCCTACCCCAGTTCGGGGAACTTTAACATTCCCTGGAATAGAGCGGCGGGCGTGGGGGTGGGCGGCGGAAGCCTCGGGGCAGAAGACTCTCAGAGCCGAGGGGGTCCCGCGGCTCCCGGGATGGGCGGGCGGCGGCCTGGGGCGCGGTCTCCGGCCAGGGGAGGCCAGCCCGTAGGCCTGAAACGTGAGCCGGAGCGCCGAGGGCCCCGGGGCGAGCGGAGGCCGGCCTAAGGCCTCCTCGGAGGCTCGGACACACCCACCGCCGCAGCCGCGTTTACCTGCTCCTCCTCGGGGGTCAGCTCCGGCGCCATGTCCGGCCGGGGCGCGGTCGCCGGCTCCATCCCGCCGCCGCCGTCGGGGAGGGAGACGCTGGTCGGCGAGCGCCGGAGACCGCTGCACTCGAACTCCGCTTCTGCGGCCCGGGAGCCTCAGCAGCCCTCGGCCCGCTCACGCATGGTGGGACCGGCTCGGCCGGGCGCCCGCGGCTGCTGCCAACGCCGCTCCTGCTGGGAGCCGAGGGTCGGCCGTCGCTCCCTCCGGGGAGGAGGAAATGCCTCTTCTTTCCCTCACGCCTTTCCTCACACTACCCCTCCTCTGGAGAGGAGGGGAAAAAGTGCAGGCGAGGAGCTAGCGGCGGCGCGGTGCTGTCTGTCCGGGAGGAAATAATGACGGCGACAACTTTTAAAGCCCCACGCCAAGGCCGCCGGCCTCGGGAGCGTCCTCTCCGCCGTGCCGAGCCCGGAGAGCGCCGGCGCCTCGAGACCGCCCAGCCCCGGGCAGTCCTCGGAGATGCGGGGCCTGCGACCTGCGCGGCGGCCTGGCGGGCCCAGTTCCTCAAAAGCCGCGGCGGCGAGAGGGAGGGCGGGCGCGAGCGAGCGAGGAAAAGGCGTCCCCCTCCCGGCTCAGGGCCAGCGCTGCGGCCTGCGCCGCGTCCGCCCGAGCCCCCCGCGGCTCCATTGAGAAACTGAGCATCTCATTCACAAACAGGCGCCCGGGAGGGCTGGGCCGAACGGGGACGCCGTCCGAGAGGGGGAGACAGAGAGGAGCTGGGAGGAGGGGAGGCCGAGCCGAGGGGCGGGGGAGGGGCTCGGAGCGCTGGAGGCGACTCGAGCCGGGACTGTGAGTTAAAGAGAATCCGAAATCGTGAGCACCCTTCCCGGCACTCACGGACCGCTGCCGCCTATTCGTGAGGAACCCACGTATTAGGCTCTTGAAGGTTGCCTCAGAGGTCCAAGAGGTTCAGACGCAAAGCCTCTGACTGATGAGCGGGGGGTCCGCGTTTCTTTGCTCAATGTATCCTGTATTCCAGCATCATTGTAGCTAATTTTAATCGCGCACAAGAAAAACGACACCCTGTGTTAGAATCCGTTCAGGAGCCTTTCGCAACCTTTTTAAGTGCTTTATTTTACACGAGGGCAAACGCAGCAGAGTTTGGACCTCTCAGGATAGGGACATTGTATAAAGGGGGGGCTGGGCCTGCCGTGATTTTTTTTTTTTTTTCATCATTTTAGGCCAAAGATAAGTCTTCCAGAAAAATCTCAACAAACCAGAGTGCCACAGCTAGTCCCCCAGGACTGAGCCCAGAAGGAACCAGGGGAAGAATTCTCAGAAAAGAAAAGTGCTGTTAGTTTTTACAGTTAGTTTTTACAGAGGACTTTTTACAGTCAGCGTGGAGTCTGGCCTCTCTTTTTGCTCAGGCTGGTTTTGACCTATTGTGTACAAGTGATCTTGGAAACTGGGACTCCAGCATATGCCCCTGCAAAAAGTAATGCCCAACCTCACCTGATTTTAAAATTTGTGTGTGTGTACGTGTTGAGACAGGGTTTCTCTCTGTTCCTTTGGCTGCCATAGAACTCGACCAGACTGTATTCAAACTCACAGAGTTCTACCTTCCTCTTGAGTATGGGATTAAAAGTGTGCACCAGCAAATCTAACCTTAAATACTTTTTTAATTGAAGATATTTTTTCTTACAATATAGTCTTAACCTTGTATCTTTGCACGAGTGTAGTCACAGCTTCTGCTAAGGTCTTTGGGGGGGGGGGGGGCGTGAGAAATAGTCTCTCTATGTAGCCTTGGCTGTCCCAGAACATGTCGATCAGGCTGGCTGTGAACTCACAGAGATCTGCATCTTAAGGGATAGGATAAAAGCTTGACCATCCCTCCTGGCCTTCTCAGCTAAATGAGTTTGTCTTTTGCCACCAATGACATGGACTCTAGGTCGAACTCAGGAACCCACCCAAGAAATGGTTTCACTATTGTAACTGAAAGATAACCTGTGTAATATATTTACACACCAGGCTGCCGTGGAATACTAATTTAACTGGGCAGAGATGAGTTACGTTTGTTTATGCTGCTTTTGTGTAATATGTAAAAACGTGTTTCATCTGTTTCACCTTGCCTGCCTAAGGCACCTGATTGGTCTACAAAGCTGAACAGCCAATAGCTAGGCAGAGAAAGGATAGGCAAGGCTAGCATGCAGAGAGAATGCACAGGAGGAGAAATCTAGACTCAGAAAGAGCGAGAGAAGAATGAAGCAGTGAGAGTAAGATATAAAGAAGAGAGGTAATAAGTCCCGAGGCAAAGATAAATAGGTTAATTTTAGTTAAAAGAGCTAGCCAGGAATGAGCCTTTGCTAGCTGAGCATTTAAAACTAAGTCTTTTTGCCATGATTTGGGAGCTGGACAGTGACCTACAAGAAAAGCCTGCTACAATGGGCACTGGCAGTATGCAGTATGCACTGGAGCTTATTGCATGAACTCTAGTCAGGATCTAATGAAAACCCAGAGCCAGATATTGTTGTAAAGCTGAAATATCAGTGAGAGGAAACAGACCACAGGTCATTCATTTCTCACCCAGCCAACTTCTCAGGCTGAACAGGGTAAGTGCATCTTCATGGGTCCTCAGCCTGGCTGGTCACTTCTACAGAGTGAATGAATCTCTGCCTTCTCCAGCCTTATATTTCTTCCCTGCCCAGCTGTCCTGGTTCAACTCTGCATCATAATCCTAGAGTTAGGATTAAAGGTGTGAGCTACTAATGCTTGGCTGTTAGGCCTTGAACTCACAGAAAAATCTGTCTCCTAAGTGATGGGATTAAAGGTGTGGGTCACCACTCTCTGACCTTCCTGGCTTGACTGTGATTTTGTTCTCTGACATTCCAGGCTGATTTTATTAAATATACATCACTACAGTAGTTAAAATAAGACAGTGTAAGATTATGGAATATGTAACAGGAAGTAAAAAATGAAACACTGAGGGGCTCGAGTGATGGGTCAGAGGTTGAGAATACTGCTGATGCTGGGTTGTGCATACCTTTAATCTCAGCATTTGGGAGGCAGAGGCAGGCAGATCTCTGTGACTTCAAGGCAAGCCTGGTCTACACAACTAGTTCCTGGACATCCAGGGCTACACAAAGAAATGCTGTCTCAAAAAAAAAATAAAATAATAATAATTAAAAAAAAGAATATGGGCTGATCTTAGAACCTGAGTTAAATTCCACATGGTAGCTTTCAACCTGTAGCTAACTCCAATCCCAAGATATCCAACACCCTCATTCTGGCCTCCAAGGGAGCATATGATGCATGCAGGAAAAAAACACCCGTACACATAAAAAGTAAAATAAAACATAAAAAATGAAATACTTCAAATAATGTGCATAACATGCTGTCATTTATAGAAAGAAAAACTATCTATTTGTAAGCGCATTTCTACACCCAAAAGCTTTGGGAAAATACACAAGAAAGGTTAAGTGGTTTTCCTCAGAGAGACACTGGGACTCTTGGAAGCAGAGCTGAAAGGAAAACACATGTGCTTACTTTTTATTCATGTATAATACAAAGGAAAAGCGAAAATGTAAATATACAGCCACATGAGTTTTATAAACTGAATAGTTATAAAACCAACAAATCAAGAAATGGAACTTGGGGCCCAGCACTGGAGGCTTAAGCCTTTAAGCCTTTAGTCCCGGCATCCCGGAGGCAGAGGCAGCCTGGACTACAGAGAGAGTTCCAGGACAGTCAGGGCTACACATAGAAACCTTGTTACAAAAAAAAAGAAAAAAAGAGAGAACTTGGAGTTGGAGAGGATGCTCAGCAGTTGAGAGCATTTGTTGCTCTTCCAAAGAAGTTTCTTTTTTTCCCCCAGCACCCACATCAAGCAGCTCACAACTATCTATTATTCCAGCTCTGGGGTATCCAACACCCTCTTCTGGCCTCCTCAGGTAGCTGTGAACACATAAATAGAAATAATAAAAATAAATCTTAAGCCAAGCAGTGGTGGTAGGGCATGCTTTTATTTCTAGCACTGGAGAGGCAGAGGCAGGCACATCTCTGAGTTTGAGGCCAGTCTGGTCCACAGAGTTCCAGGACAGCCAGGGCTACACAGAAAAACCCTGTCTCAAAAAACAAACAAAATAAGTAAACTCTTAAAAAAGAAAAATTTCCCAAAATACAGTCCTGTTTTGTTCCCTACCAATCACTTCTGCTTTAATGTGTAATCACTGTCTTTGCTCTAACAGTATAACTTTAATTGTATATATTTAAAAATAGTCATTTAGGTGGTGCATTTAAGCTCAGCAGTAAGGAGGCAGAAAGAAGCAAATGGACCTCTGTGATTTTGTGTCCAATCACATCTATACAGCCCAGGCCAGCTAGGGTTACATATTGAAACCCCGCCTCCAAAAAATAAATAAGACAAATTTATTTAAACAAATATGTTTTCTCCCTAATAAGGAAAATGCTCTAGAACTAAATTGAGGACTTGGGAAGAGACAACGGAACAAAGCCGACTAAGGCATTATAGGACACAGAGACAACCAAGAGCACAGACTGAGAGGCCCCTGCTCCTGTGTGAGGTGAAGATATGATCCTTTCCTGCTGCCAGGCTGTGTGGCTGGAACTATAACCTCAACTTGAGACAGTGAGGAAGGAGTCAGGCAAAAAGCAGACTATGGTACTGAGACTAATGATTTGGTCCTTTGGCCCTCCAGCCCAATGTTCTATAGGTCTAATTCTGGATGACATGTTTCTGTGGAAAGCCACTATGGGATCTAATGATAGTCTCCATCAAAGGGACTATCAATATGGTTTTTTTATGATATATTAACCTATAGATTCTTCAAGCAACCTAAGAATGTATCATCTAAATATTAGCGGTAATGGTAGTATGTATATATGTATGTGTATATATATATGAGTCATAATGGTTTTCTGTTTTAACTATTTCTAATTTTTTTTCAGACAGGGTTTCTCTGTATAACCTTGCTATCCTAGAACTCTGTAGACCAGGCTGTCTCCAAATTCAGAGATCCACCTGCCTCTGCCTTCTGAGTGCTGCTGGGATTAAAGGCCTGTGTTTTGCTTTAGCTTTGAGTAGTCTCCCTCTGTAGCCTTGATTGACCTGGAGCCCCCTCTGTAGAATAGGATAGCATCTTCTGTCTCCTCAGTGCTGGGGTTAGGTGCATCTGCCAACACACCTAGCTTCTTTTGGTTTTGATTTTTTGAGACAGGATCTCATACAGCCCAGACCTGCCTTGTACTTACTTTGTAGCCAAGGATGCAAAACAAAACTATCTTTAAACTCCCGGTTGCCCAAATCCTAGGATTATAGGCATGTTCCACTACATCTGGCATTCTGTCCATCTGTCCATTGTGATGTAAGCCAAACCCAAATGACCCTTTAGTGCTAGAGAGTGTGCAGATATATAAAACAAAGTCTGCCTGACCTGTAACGTAGCAGTGAAAAAAATAAAGCTGTCAGTGGATGAGTGACCAGCCAGTAGCCCTGCTAGTAATTTTTTTCGGTAACACTGCATAAAACTAATGAAGAAAAAAGAAATGGGAATGCCCTGTATATTATGACTGACTGGAAACAGGAAAGTACCCTGTCTCCACCTACTACTGATGGTGCTTCTATACTTCCTTTGCCCAGTAATCCTATGGCATCTGCAGTCAGTGATTCAACTAGCCACAAAATTTCTATTAAGGTGAAACCTGAACCCAGGCTTATAACTGAATCTACCAAAGTGGTAAGGAAAATAATAAAGAATGCAACTTAATTGAATGAAAAAAGCTTGGGGGTGTTCAGAGGTCCAAATGTGTGTTGGGGGAATGCAGTTAAATAAAGGAGTTTGCCAGAATTATTGCCTATCACAAACTCAATAGGACAATGTTTGGAAATGAATGAGACACAAAAGCCAAGTGTTAAGTACTTGGGTGCCTATCTTTGCTCTTAGAGAAAAATATTAGAACCAGAATACAAATACCAATATCTAGCTTATGTTTATTTATTCATTTGTTTTCTTGGGTATTTGGGGGGAAGAGGACAGGTGGAGTCTCTACATAGCCCATGCTGGTTGGAATTGAAGGCAATTCTCCCACCTTAACCACCTAAGTGTTAGGATTGCAAGCACAGGTTGCCATGTACTGCTAGGATTGCCTATAGTCTTTTATGTCTTTCTAGTGTTGTATGATTTTTGCTTTATCTTTGTCCTCCTGGAGTTCAGAACTTCGTATTTAGCTGAGAATGACCTTGAACTCTTTATTCTCTTGCCTTGACCTCTCCAGTGCTGTGATTATGTGTTTGTGGGTGTGTCACCACATCTAGTTAACAACCTATTTTTGTTTGGCTTTAGATTTTTAAATTACATTTGCTTATTTAATGTGTGCTTGTCACACATGCCCAGGTTTACCATGCATGTGGGAGGACAATTTCAGGAGCCAGTTCAATTAGTCATGTGGGTCCTAGGAATGGAACTCAGGTTTGATGGCAGCTATCTATCTTACTGGCCCCAAACTACCATCATTTTTGATATAGAGTCTCACTATGTACCTCTAACTAGTCTAGAATTCTCTCTGTAGACCAGGCTGGCCCTTGAGCTCACAGAGATCCACCTGTCTATGACTTCTAAGTGCTGGGATCAAAGGTATGTCACCAAACCTGGCCCAAACTACAGTCTTGAACAAAAAAATCAAGTATGTTACAGCTATCCTGCCCAGAGGGATCTTAGACTACAGAACAGATTAAAGAGCCAAAGATTAGGATAAACATGACCCTGAATCAACTTAGTAATAAATCATAATGTATATACATTGAAATAAGTTGATATATTTGTATTCATCTAATCTTACCATAATTCTATAAAAATGGAAGAATCATAAATTTCAAAAAAATATATGATTGTATGTGTATACATACACACATACATATACATAATATGTAGAAGACCCATATTACTAACATAGACTCTTCTATTAAAAATGTAAGATGGAAACCCATTGACTTTTGGCCTCCAGATGCATGCATATGCATGCACACTTGCACACACACACAAAGTCACCAGTGCCAAACATGTTGGTGCACATCTGTAGACCCAACACAAGATGAACTCAAGTTTGATTCTCATCCCCCCTAGCAAAAGAGGGAAGTGAAGTATGTACCTCAGTGGATAGAGTGCCTGCCTGGCATGCAGTAGCCAAGTTAGATTTTGATCCCCAGCACAGAATAAAACCTTGTAGCACAGTTCAGGAGTAGAGGCAGAAGTACCAAAAATGAAAGGTTGAGACTGGTATAGTCTTAATAGCCTTCAATCCCAGGAAAGGCAGGCATTTGTACAAGTTCAAGGCCAAACTGGTCTATATGGTGAGTTTCAGGACAGCCAGGCTACAGAGAGAGATCCTGTCTCAAAGAAATAAACAAACAACAACAACAACAAAAAAAAAAACTCCTGCATTTTGGGCTGGAGAGATGGCTCAGCAGTTGGGAGCACTGGCCTCTTTTCCAAAAGGCTTAGGTTCAATTCCCAGTAACAACATGGCAGCTCACAACTGTCTGCAACTCCAATTCCAGTGAATCTGGCATCTTCACACTGGCATACATGAGGGCAAAATACCAATGCACATAAAAATAAATACTTGAAAAAAGTTAAAAAAAATCTAGCATTTCAACTCATCTAAATCATCTTTATTACATACATATTTTAATTACAAATATATTACATACTTATTGCCATGGCACAAATTTGGAAATCAGAGAACACTTAATGGAAGCTGGTTCTCTGCTGACTTGAGTTCTGGGGATTGAACTCAGGTCCTCAGGCTTTGGCAGCTCTTGACTCATTTCTTTATTAGTAAAGAAATTTGTAGATAGGAAGATTGTTTCTTTCTAAAAATATATGGAATGTTTTGCAGTTTTAAAGATTTTATAATTTTTTTAAAATTATGTGCATATATGTGTGTCTCTTTGGGGATAGTAATATGAGTATACATGTTCATGGAGTCCAAAATAGGGTGCTAGAGTTACCAGTGGTTCCCAGTATGAGTGCTGGGAATTTAACTCCTATTCTCTGTAAGAGCAATACTTTAAAAAATTTTTATTGTGTATAGTGTTCTGCCTGCATATATCCCTGCAGGTCAGGAGAGAGTAGCAGATCTCATTCCAGGTGGGTGGGAGCCCCCATGTGATTGCAGAGAATTGAACTCAGGACCTCCGAAGAGCAATGCTCTTAACATGTGAGCTCTCTCCAGCCCAGAGCAATACACTCTTAGCTGCTAAAGCTAAGCACCTAGTTTTTTTAAATTTATGTGTCTCTGTGTGACTGTATGTCTGTATGTCCACCATGTGCACTCAGGTGCCTGTGGAGATCACAAGAGAGTCTGAAACCCCAACTGGAGTTGCAGGTAGCTATGAGCTATCATGTGAGTGCTGGAAGTCAGATCCTGTACTCCTCAGAAACAGCCAGAGCACTTTCAACGCCCCCAGGCTATCCTGATTGGTTTTGGTTTAGGGATTTTTATTTTATTATTTTATTTTTGTTTGTGATACTGGGTCTCAGGCAGTTCAGGCTGACTGTGAATTTCTAGTTTTTCTGCCTTTAGTTTCCAAATGTTGGGATAACAAGTGTGCATTCTACTACAGGCCAAAGCTCTCTTTATTCAAATTAACAGGACTACAGCATATGCAACCATCCATAAGACCATTTTTAAAACAAATGGTAAGAAAAGGTTTTACAATTCCCGAAGAAATATGACCAGGAGACATACTATTATGTATGATCAATGAAACCAGTTTCTCATTTAAAGATATTAGGAAATATTTATTTTAACCATACCGAATTGTGCTTGTTGTTAAATTTGGTTGATGCATGTTTTGACTTATACATGTATCTGTCTCCAGAGTATGTAATTTGAGGAAATAATCCAGGTTTATTTGGGGATTTACTTACTTTTTAATTATTTTTGAGATAGTGTCTCACACTAGAGCCCAGGTTGGCCTCAATCCTCCTGTCTCAGCCTCCTAAAAAGTGTTAGGATTACAAACATAAACTACCATACCCAAAGCCCAGGCTTGCTTATTTCTAAGACAAGTCTGGCCACGTTGCTATGACACTGACCTGCAGGGTCAGGACTGATAAAGCTGGCTGCTGAAAGAAAACTGAAAAATTCAGAAGGCTCTCACACAAGACAGGGATGTAGCAAAGACATATATAACCCATGGAATTGGGAAGGTTAGACTTGATTGAAAATTCAAGGCTTTGCCTGGGCTGAAAAGCTAGTTCAAGGTCAGCCTGCAGAAATATTCCTTAACATAAAGACCATTTGACCTAAATAAAGGAAAGCGTCTATGCCGGCAAATGTCTACATCTATAGTGAGTGGGCTCTCTCCATGGGTGAGAGTAAGAAGTTCCACTGGCTGTGCTGATCTGTGTAATCAGGCTCTGCTTCACCACCACTTCTGAACAGAACCACCAAATCTGTTCTCAAAACTAATTAACTCAAGATCTGACCTTTCCATGGGAAGACTATTTCTGTTGAAGGGAATGGTGATGTAAGTCCTAACAATGTGGAAAGCAGAGTGGGCTGAATATACTTTCTGAGCAGAGTAAGCACTAACTGGTTTCTTCTAAACACCATTTTCTACTTTCATACCTGAGGAGGAGCTTTGCTTCTGAAGGAATCTTGCCCCAGGGCTTTTCCTTAACTCCCTTTCACTAGGACCCACTGAAAGCCCCTTCTGCTTGCCAGCCTTCTTTCCCTAACTCTCCAGGTACTTGAGCCATACTAAACCTACTGGATTCCCAATCAAGTCCCACCCTGCTCTACTGGAGTGCTTTCTTCCTGGTCTGCAAAGTATACTTAGGTCACTCTCCAGAGCCTTACTTAGCCCAGCTCCATCCTCCTCTTCAAAATCGCTCTTCCTTTGCCCCTAAGCTCTAGGTACTTTTCTGCATGAAAACAATCATTTCACCATGCTCTACACACAAGGGGGTTTATTTTCTCACTGGATGGCACACTCAAGGTCTTGTCTACCTCTATAACCCAAATCTCAGAGGGACAGCATGAGGTTTATCTCCTGATAGAGGCTTTAACATTTCTTGAAGTAAATGAACCCCATTAGCATTTTATCTCTGGGAAGGTCTAAACTGTAGAAAAATCACACTTGCTTTCTCAGAAGAAGGAACATATTCAAATACCAAGAACTGCAGTTCCTGGTAAGACCTTTCAGAAAATGGCATTACCAACAGCAACTGGAAACTCAGCATAATGTTCAAGTGTGAAAAAGGGTGAAACGGGCAAGATTTGAACAGTTGTGTCACAAATACCCTAGGGAATAAGGAGATGATGGAGGAGAAATCTAAATCTGAATAAGCACAAGCAACTTTTTTCATAAGAATCACATATATTTACATTGTGGACCTGGGATATACTTATCACAGCAAAGAGATATTCAGATCTACCTGGATTCCAATTCCACCCAATAGGGACCCTCCCTAATAGTCTCAGCCAACATTCCAGACCAGGGGGCCAAGCTGTTTCAAGTGAGGTGGCTTTTGAAAGTGCACTCTGAAATAAGGTCATCTACTGCTATCACCCCTGCCCTCTTCCCAAGTCTTTTTGTGGGCTGTCCTCTTTAGTTGTCCATGAGGTTCTCGGAGCTGTGGGGAGAATTCTTCAGCTTGGGAGTAGACAGATGCTCCAGCTCATAGCGCCCACTCTCAGAAGCCTTGTGTGTGAGTTTATCCTTCATGTCCTCCTGGCTCCTCTTGTGCTCAATAATCTGTTGGAGCTGGCGCCCAGCATATTCTGGCTTGGTGGTCAGAGGGCCATCTGGCACAGCTACACCTAGAATATCTGGCACCATGTAGGGGCGCAGCCAGCCCACCAAGGGAGTACTCCCAGGGCTATAGTGGGTCTGTTTATGGTAGAAGAGAAGTCCATCTACCTAGAGGAGGAAAAAAACAGGAATCATAATGACTGTGGGCCATGTTTCCAAGACAGCTCTTG
The DNA here is from genome assembly GCA_033318265.1 of Phyllotis vaccarum. Lineage (NCBI taxonomy): Eukaryota > Metazoa > Chordata > Mammalia > Rodentia > Cricetidae > Phyllotis > Phyllotis vaccarum. Next base: position 74,723,658 of record JARWLC010000012.1, read on the forward strand.
TGGGTCCTTTTTTGGAGGAGGGCAAGGAGGATAGGGTCTCTCTGTTATGTAGGCCATGTAGTCTATGTAGACCAGGCTGGCCTTGAACTCACAGAGATCCACCAGCCTCTGCCTTCTAAGTGATGGGACTAAAGGAGAGTGCCACCATGCCCTGCCACTTTTCCTTTTTTTTTATTCTAAGCCACTGCCAGTAGAAAACTCCTTGCTTCTCATATGAAGTTTCCTAAAGAAAGGGCTGGGGCTAGAGACGGTAGTATACACATATAACCTCAGGACTCTGCAGGCTGTAGCAGGGACAAGCAAGATCAACCAAACTGAGCTACACCGTGAGCGGAGGAGGGGATCTAATAATAAAACATAAAGACACTGTTCCTTTGCAGAATGCTTTCTAACCACTGTTTTACTTTCCATCTACCCAGAAGGTATTTGAGAGATAGGGTTTCTCAACACAGAAAGTTCTAGAAACTTCTGAAAAGATGCAAAGTACGAAGCAGGAATTCAACCTGAGTCCACGTCTACTGTCCCCACATCCTGGGCAGTTTCTACCACCAAAAAGTCTCAATAGTAAAGCTGAGCTCCTCGTATGGGATGAAAGCAAGAGGTCTAGGTAGCCTCATCGAGGAACCAGAGGGTGCTCAGGAACAGTCCTGTACAGAGGCCCTGCTTCCCAAGCTATGTGATTTCCTAAACCTCCCCCTATATTGTTTGCAGCCATATTCTGGGAAATTCAGTTTTTCTAAACGGGAAAACCTCCTACAGTCCCATACTCTCTCTCCTGTGATTCAGTGACTCACCCCTAAAAAGCATTTCTTGCCGCTGGGATATAAGAGTTATAAATAAATACAGTGTTCTTACCACCTTCTTAATTGACTCCCAGAAATGAAGCAACTTAGTCTTTGCCATTTCCTTATCCAGTAAACTGTGCTCCTTTACAAAATTAAATACACTTCAAGCAAAAACGTAACTGTGACTAGGCATAATTTTAAAAGGGATGACAGGCAAAGAAAACTTTGCTTATTAAGCCAAGAGAGAGTAACTTAACTGTAGGTTCTGAGGGTGATAAAAGACTGTCCCAGACTCAAAGGAGTTTTCAGTGCTAACGTATGGCAAGTATGGACATAGTAAATTAGTTGGCCCTACCACCATGCCACTGATTTGTAAACATTGTCATCCCAGAAACAGTCTGTACTTTCACCAAAAAAGAATCAAAGGCTCAAACGTCTGTTGGGGTCAGTCAGCCACATGTGCCCTGCCATGGAAGTCAAACAAGGCACACTAGGATGGAAGAATCCTTTGCTCTTCTCTAGGCCTGTTTCCCAGAGGTGTAGGAGATTATTCAATTATGTTCTGACTTCAGTAGAGGTGAGGCTGAAGATCTGGAGGACAGAAACTACACTATTTCCTCAGAATTAATTTTTAGTACTGTTTTGATGCTTAGAAACAGCAGAATCAGAGGATCTCTTAAGATTTCATGTACCCCAGTCTCCTTGGATCCTACAATTATATCAGTGCAATAGACAATGGTTTCATTACCTCAAAAGGAAAATCCATAGACAGCACCTTACACAGGCTCTCAGGGGTACATGGAAAATTCTTTAGCCCCACAAATTTAAACTGAAAAATAAACAAGAACAAAGAGTTAGTACATGTTTCAGATGATGCTGGATCTAGAGATTGAAGAGCTTTATCAAAATAGTTTTCCTTCCCAGCACACAGAAGCTGAGGCAGAAAAATCACTGAGTTTGGATGGAGATTCAAGGTCAAACTAAGCTATCAACCCTGTCTTTTAAAAAGGCGGAGAGGGTTATAATAAGAAATTCAAATGCTTAGACTCTACTTTCAGAACTCTTAATAATAGCCTATGGTTAGAGAGATGGCTCAGCAGTTAGGAGCTCTGGCTGCTCCTCCAAAGGTTCTGAGTTCAACTCCCAGCAACCACATGATGGTTCACAACCATCTGTAATTAGATCTGGAGCCCTGCAGGGACACACGCAGATAGAATACTGTATTCATAATAAATAAATAAATTTTAAACAAACAAACAAAAAAAGAATAGTCTAGAAGTATATGTTTCACCAGTCCCAGTTCCTACTCACAGAGATCCAAGCTAGTCTGGTTAACATAGCCAATTCCAGGCCAGCCTGGGATATACAGTGAAAATGATAAGCTGTGGTATAATAGTTTCCTAAAGATTGAAACATTCCATCCATCAGGGAAGCTCCTTAAGTATTTAAAAACTCAAAATAGCCTCAGGAAGTCTCTGAAGGTAACTAGTTCAGGCTTGCCTCTAACCCCAGCACTCAAGAGGCAGAGGCAGGAGGATCTCTGAGTTCAAGGGCAGCTTGATCTACAGAATGAGTTCTAGGATAGCCAGGACTGGTTCACAGAGAAATCCTGTCTCAAGAGAGGGGGGAAAAAAAGTCACTCAGACAGGACATCTCCAACCTGTTGAGTTACCTGCAAGTGCTCAGATTTCCCAGCGTTCGTGAGCTGTCACATGTGCTGGGGTGGCTTTGGTGATGCAGTCATCTTTGAGCCAGTTCTGTTCCTAAGTAATTCCTCACCCATATTCCTAAAACAAACCCCCAAGAGAACTCACTGGTTCACCATATTGGACTTAAAGGAGTATTGTGGGTTCCCTATCTGGGGTGACTAAATGTGTCTGTGTCTCCCCAAGAAAAGTTTTGCCACACAACATAGATGCAGATTAAACTAGGAGGAGAGAACAAGACAGAGACAGAGAGAAGAGAAAGGAAGAAGGGAAGGAAGGAGAAAAGGAGAGAAGGAGGGAGGAAGGAAGGAAGGAAAGGAAGGAAGGAAGGAAGAAGGAAGGGAGGAAAAAAGGAAGAAGGAAGGGAGGGGAGGGAGGGAGGGAGGAAGAAGGAAGGGAGGGAAAGAAGGAAGGAGGGAAGACAGAAAGGAGCTGTGGCTCATTCCTGTCATGCCAACACCTGGGAAGGGGCAGGAAGATAAGGAGTCTAAGGCCATAGCTACATAACCAGTTCAATCAAGGCCAGCTTGGGCCATATGAAACTTTGTCTCAAAACCAAACAATAGCAATAAAAAAGAACTCTGTAACAGCCTTACAGGATTAATCTTGGTCTTCTCTCCGAGTCCTTCTTCTTCTGGTAACTTTGAGAGCATCCAGTAGAATCGGAAATCAGTCTGCCACAGAAAATGATGAATAAAAAGATAAAATATTGCTCATCTCAAACTCTTCGTGAATGAAACACTTCATTCTAATATCTATGCGACTTATAAAGACCTAAGCCCTGCTATTAGTATCCCCATTTCCATTTATAACCAATATTTTATCAAAATTTTGGAGATTTTTAACTGTGTGTGGGGTGTGTTTCAGATGACAAGATGGATCAGTGGCTAAGAGTGCTTGCCAGGCAAACTTGTAACCTAAATTTGATTTTTATAACCCACACTTGGAAGATGAAAACCTTCACCCAAAAGATTTCCTTTGACCTCCACAAACTTGCCTTCACTCATTCAAACACATCACGCACACATAACAATAAATAAAATTCTAAAATATACTTCCTTTATATTATACAAAGTATTATATTACATAAAAGCATTTTCATACAAGTAAATGTTGTAAAGATTTTCTTTTAAAATTTAGCAAAGCTACCAGTCATACTGGCTCAAACCTGCACAAATCCCAGAATTTAGGAGATTTTAGAGGTAAGTCATCCTTGATGATATAGTGAAGTCAGCCTGACTCCACTCTCCTTCAAAAGCAAACACTTAGGATGGCTGGGCATGGTAGTTCACAATTGAAATCCCAGCAATCAGAAGGACCACTGTTATACAGCAACATCTTATATTTACCTATTTAGGTTTGGTGGGTTGTTTTTGAGACAAAATCTCCCTCCCTTCCTTCTTCCCTCCGTGTGTGTGTGTGTGTGTGTGTGTGTGTGTGTGTGTGTGTGTGTGTGTGTGTGTGTGTGTGTGTGTGTGTGTGTGTGTGTGTGTGTGTGTGTGTGTGTCTGTCTGTCTGTATGTCTTGGAATTTTCTGTGTAGACCAGGCTAGCCTCAAACCAACAAAGATCTGCTTGCTTGTCTCTAAAAACTCAGAGAGACCTACTTGTTTCCTGAGTGCTGGGATTAAAGGCATGTACTACCACACCTAGCTATATTTATTTTTTAAAGTCTCACTATATTGTCCTAGCTGGGCTCAAACTCATAAAGCTCCACTTGCCTCCCCAGGTACTAGAATCAAAGGCATGTGCCACCAGGCTCAGCTAACACCTATAATCTAATTAATTAATCTTCCCAATCTTTCACTTCTTTTTTTTAATTTTATGTATGAGTGTTCAGCATATATACATATAGGTCAGAAGAGAGCATCAGATCCTGTTACAGATGGCTGTGAGCTACCATTTGATTGCTGGGAACTGAACTCAGGACCTATGAAAGAGAAGCCAGCCAGTGCTCTGAACTGCTAAGTCATCCCTCCAGCCCTTGGTTTGGTTTTTCAAGACAGGGTTTCTCTGTATAACAGCCATGGCTGTCCTGGAACTAGCTCTGTAGAAGAGGCTGGCCTTGAACTCACAGAGATCCTTTTGCCTCTGCCTCCCCAGTGCTGAGATCAAAGGTGTACCCACCACTGTTCAGCAACCTTCAGCCTCTTATACAGGTGGAGCCTGCTTCAAACAGTAACAACTGCTGCATGAATCCTAATTGGTTTTAATAAAAACCCAAAGCCAGATTTGGGGGTAAATGCATAAACATCAGAGAAGCAGAAGAACGAGTCACTAGAGAAAATTCTTACTACCACTGAATCCTCAGGCCCAAAGGGCTATTTCCTGTCTCCACGATCTCCAGGCTGAATGAGGAATGAAGGCTCCTGCAGGATCAAAATGGAAGAGGGGGCTCCCGCCTCCTCATGCCTTATATTCCTTTCCCTGCCCATATCACTTCCTGTCTGAACCTTCCTAGTGCTGGGATTAAAGGCGCCTGCCACCACTCCCTGACCTCTATGGCTAACTCTGTGGCTGGCTCTGTCCTCTGATCTTCAGGCAAACTTTATTAGACACACAATATATCACATTTCCCCCTTTTGTCAAAAATTAAAAAAAGATTATAACTAATATAAGAAAAAGTATATACAACAAGTACAATAACTATATACAAATATACAGGGAATAATTACATCAATAATGTCAAGTCCATTAACAATTGACAAATTCTGGGGAAAAACTCCCATTATTTATCCTATTTTGGCAGGTCAAAGAGTAGAACCTAATTCACTTTTTATCCTTCCTTGTATTATCAATTGAAAACTATCTTTTAATGTCTTTCAAACTTTTTCTTTTTTTGATGTGTACAGTGTTCTGCCTAGATGTATTCCTGCAGGCTAGAAGAAGGCACCAGATCTCATTATTGTTGGCTGTGAGGCACCATGTGGTTGCTGGGACTTGAACTCAGGACCTCTGGAAGAGCAGCCAGTGCTCTTAACCTCTGAGTCATCTCTCCAGGCCAATGTCTCTCAAACTTAAAAACTTTTATACCTCTTAGTGACTTCTTTTCTGAATCTGTAACTATATAGTCTTCAACTCTCTCAGAGACCCACGAAGGAAATATTAACTGAGTAAGCAGGAAGTGCAAGCAAGCAATTTCCTAAAAAAATGTGGGAAATGACAGAAACAGCTGGCTGCCCGGACAGTCACCCAAGGTTCCTCTTCAGTGCTGGAGCATCCATCTTTGGCCTACAGGCCCAGCATATCTGACAGATTTTTCTATGAAGCAGGATATTATGAGGGGCTTCCTACCTTGTCTCAGCAAAGTTTGGCAGTCCTCTCTTTTGTGTCCTGCTTGCCCAATTTGGACAGTATATGTCAGCAGTGAGGCAAGGACACTTTCTTGCCCAGTGGCTAACTCTTGCCACAAAGAGCAAACTCCATTTGGAATTTCTTCAGTGACAACCATCTTCTCTGAAGTAGAATGCTACTGCCAGGAGCAGACATGTCTCATTGTCATAAAAATAAAAAGAACCTATGTTATCAAAACAGCTTAGATCTCTGAATCTAAGATTCAGAGGATAATCAAAATATCTCCACAAACAACACAATCTTCAGTCACATATAGTGGGTCGTGCCTTTAATCCTAGAATTTGGAAAGCTACAGCAGGATGGCCATAAGATTTAGGCTAAGCTGGGCTACATAGTTAGTTCTAAACTAACTTCAGCTACAGAATGAGACTCTGCCTTTAACTGACTGACTGACTGACTGACTGACTGACTGACTGACTAGCTAGATCTTGATGTCACACACCCTTAATCCTGGCACTCCAGAGGAAGAGGTTGGTATATCTCTGAGTATGAGGCCAGCCTGGTCTACAGAGCAAGTTCCAGGACAGTCAGACCTACACAGAGAAACCCTATCTCAAAAAACAAACAACTAAATAAGTAGATGACTGAATCAGCGAATAGCTAAGTAACTTCAGCCATCCTCTAGGAACCATATTATCACTATTGCTATTTTACATGTTGAAGACTCAGAGAGCCAGAAAGGTGAAATCACTGCCTGGGTGAACAAAGAAAACATTGTGAGATCTAGATTCCTCCATTCCAAAGCACATTATACTAATTCCCTTGCTTCATTTTAATCTGGCTATTAAAAAAACACTACACTGCTGAATCTTTCCCTAAGCACTTGATTCTCTGAATTATTAATGCGAATCCTTCCGTGAGACACTCCTTGTTCTTTTACTTTGCTTCTAGAAACTTGAAACAATAAAAGTAATTTTCTTTTTCTTTTGTGTTTTTGTATTGATCAGACTGGCCTCAAACTTGCTATATATCACAGGATGGCCTCGAACTTCTGATCCTCTGTGGAGACTATAGAGAGGTATCAGTTTATGAGGTACTGGGGACTGAACCAAGAGTTTTGTGTATGGAAGGTAAGCGTTCTACCAACTGAGCTGCACCCTCAATCCCTTGATTTGTTTTGTTCAGACAGAAATGGTCTTGTCATGTAGCTCAGGTTGGGCTTGAAATTCATGACATTCTTTCAGCTTCAGCCTGTATGTAATAAAGGGACCATAGGCCAGGTGTGAGCTACTGTACTGAACTTGTCTTTTCCTTATAGTATAATTACATATGTGGAAATATATGTAGTTTTAATTACCAAATCTATAAGTTATGAATATATGTGGTGAATATCCTTTAACAAAATTAAAGGAAAGGCTCGGGGTGGTAGTGGTACATGCCTTTAATCCTAGCACTTGGGAGGCAGAGGCAGGTGTGAGTTCAAGGCCAACCTGGTCTACAGAGAAGCAGGACAGCCAAGGGAACACAAAGAAACCCTGTCTTAAAAAAAAAACTTTAAAACAGGACTGGAGAGATGGCTCAGAGGTTAAGAGCACCGGCTGCTTTTCCAGAAGTCCTGAGTTCAATTCCCAGAAACCACATGGTGGCTCTCAACCATCTGTAATGAGATCTGGCGCCCTCTTCTGGCCTGCAGGGATATTGTACTGTACTCATAATAAAATCTTTAAAAATAAAAAAACTAAATGGAAACAAGAACTAAGTATGACGACAAAAACCTATAATCCCACCTCCTGTGGAGACTGAGGCAGGAGAAGGATCACAGATTTGTGGCTAGCCTAGGCTACATAATGACTTCTTGTCTCGAAAACAAAGTTTTTGGGTGTGGGCTACTTAATGAATTTCAGGCCATTCAGGGCTAGATAGAGTCTATCTCAAACAAACTGAACCACCACTAGCTGGCATTTTCTGAAATCCACCATAAGGTAACAGATATAGAAAGAAACAGTGTATCGGGCTATCCTGGTGTGGTGGTGCAAGCTTTTGATCCCAACACTCAGGAGGCAGAGGCAAGTGCATCTCTGAGTTTCAGGCCAGCCAGGGCTAACACAGGGAGACTTTGTTGTTTGGAAAAAAAATAATAAATAAAAGAAAGGAAGGAGGGAAGGAAGGAAGAAGGAGGGAGGGAGGGAAGGAGAGAGAGAGGGAGGGAAGGAGGGAGGGAAGGAGGGAGGGAGGGAGGGAGGGAAGGAGGGAGGGAGGGAGGGAGGGAGGGAGGGAGGGAGGGAGGGAGGGAGGGAGGGAGGGAGGGAGGGAGGGAGGAAGGAAGGAAGGAAGGAAGGAAGGAAGGAAGGAAGGAAGGAAGGAAGGAAGGAAGGAAGGAAGGGAGAAAGAAGTCAATCTGGAGCTAGACACAATGGTCCATGCCTGTAATCTGTTCCTAGAGCAAACTTTGAAATTTGAGGCTCTGTATCATACCAAAGATGACCTGCCATTTTCAGGGTCAGGATGTGGTGGGTGAAGGAGGTTATTTGATGGTGTTGTCTGCATAAGATGGCACAATTCTTACAGTTTATTAATCACGAGTGTGGCAAGGAGTCAGCCATAGCTGCTAACATAACCCAGCCTGCATCTAAGTTGTTTCTTCTTCTTTAGGAACTGCTATATTTTCCTTAGTTCCTCAAACTTATTTATAAAATAAACTAGGCTAGTTCAAACACCCCCAAAGATTCAGGGAGCATTAGATAATGTTCTTGATCACCACATCCTGTATCTACCAAGAAAACCAAACCCACATGTTGAAGCACCTTCCCAGAAGGAAAGAAGACAGACACGAGGAGGTTATCAATCCTTACCTGACAGTCATAAAAAGGGTGTCCTCGCCAGCACATCACATCCAAAACATAGTAGGTTTGGCTCACCTCACTGTAAATGCAGTCCAGAATGGTGTAGTCTACAGATACAAGGAAGAACACCAACACAGAACTCAAGGCCAAGGTTCCATCCCTCTCCCATGATGTGAGGAGCCCCATCTTAAGAAGCTCAAACACTCCTTGGGGTTTATGGCAACTGTCAGTACTAAAGATGATGATTCATCAAGGAGAGAGTTCTATATAGCCTTTTCTAGCTACCTGACATCGCTGAATGATGATGTGGGGTAAGAGAAGAGATCACGTTTTAGCCAAGTGGGAACTAACAATTAATCTAAACAAGCTGGGACATTTATTTAATTTAAAGAAGTTCAGGTTTTAGTTTTACTTTTATTGTTTTGTTTTTAAGACAAGGTAGTCTGAATTCACTATGACTCTGAACTCCTGATATTCTTGCTTCCATCTCCCAAGATTATAGGCAGACACCATCAAACCTACTATTTTGTTGTTTTAAGACAGACTTCATTTGGTAGCCCAGACTGGCCTCAAATGTATGGCAGTCCTACTGTCCATGACTTCCTGAATGCTGGAATCATGAGCACCTGCCACCACTCTAGGCTATTTTTATGTTGTGTGTGCGTGCGTGCGTGCGTGCGTGCATGTGTGTGTGTGTGTGTGTGTGTGTAAGAGAGACCCACTGCTGTAGGATGGTCTTTCTGTACGCTGTGATTATGTATTGCTACCATTGGTTAATGAAGTAGCTACTATGGCCTATGGCAAGACAGGATCTGACCAGGTGGGGATCCAAGAGAGACAGAGAGAGGAGAAAGGAATCAAGCCAGCCAGGCACTGGTTAACCACCAGCCATAGACCAAACAGTATGTAAGTAATATAAGCCTATGAATAATTACTCTATAAGCAGTTATAGGACTGCGGGTGGGAGATTCTTACAGACTGGGCTTTGGGCAGCACCAAGAAACTTCCGTCTACGATTAAAAAGGCCAAAGATAACTTTTTTTGGATCCACTGGAACTGAAAACCAATTAGTAGTTTTTACTCCAGCTCCACATTAGATTCAGGAGCACCTAGCCCCATCCAATGAGTGTGAATCAGCCCTGACTCTGACTTTGCTTGGTCTGCCTCTATAATCCCATGCCCCCACTTCTCCAGCTGACTTGGCTGGCTCCTTAACATTGGGTGTCTAATTCTCTGATTTATGTATCCACCCACAATCCCCAGGCATTCACTCATTTCATCCTGGGAATGCATACACTTGCTCCTGCAATCCATCTCCAAGCTCCAAGGGTGCATCCACTAACCCTGAAAATGCACCCAAATATGTCAGAGGCCCACCCTCAACTTCCTTGGGTTCAACTCTCATGGTCCCCATCCTGAAGCATCAGAAACATCTCGTTCCCATTATCAATTGAGATGCTAATTACAACATCTGGCTTGCTTTCTGCTTTTTCCTATGGAGAATATTTTCAATGTTTTGAAATTTTGGTTTATTCCAAAAAAGCTGGACAGAATCCCTGTTGAAGACAAGCAATAGTAAAACATGGAGTTAAGTGATGTAACTCTATTATTAAAGTACTTGGACTGGAAAACACAAAGCCATGGGTTCAATACTCAACAATATTTGATATTCAATAAAGCAATATCATCCTTAGCCACAGAGCAATTTGAAGGCTAGTCTGTGCAACACAGGACTGTCTCATAAACAAACCCATGGTGCTGGAACTATGGCTCAGAAGTGTAGGGCAGAAAATGCTGTTTGATTCCCAGTATCCACATAGCAGCTCACAGCAGTTTATAACATTAGGGGTTCTCACAAAAACCCTTCTGGCTTCTGGGACTACTGCATGCAGGTGGTACAAAGATACACATGCAGGCAAAATATCCATACACAAAATAAGATGTAAAAAATTTAAAAGGAAAAAAACAACAAGCCAAGCAAGATACTGTTTTGTATTAGTTTTAAAAAATTGCAAATGAATCACACATAATGGCAATGCTTATAAACCTATTTCTTGGGAAGTAAATCAAAGGTAATGATTTCAAGTCTTGACAACATGGCAAGCTTGGAAATAGCCTGGCTATACAAGAGCTTACTTTTTTTTTCCTTAAATGACAAAAACTTAGTAAACAAAATAATGGTACATGCTCATAATCTCAGTTTGTCATCCTAGCATAGGGGAGGCTAAGGTTAGAAGATCAGGAGATTCAGGCTAGCCTGGATTATATGGTGTCCTGGGTACTTTTATGTCAACTTGACATAAGATAAAGTCATTAAGAAAATGCTTCCTGACAGGAGGTGATAGTGTACTGCCTTTAACCCCAGCACTTGAGAGGCAGAGGCAGGTGAAGTTCTTCAAGATCAGCCTGATCTACAGAGGACATTCCAAGGCAGCCAGGTCTACACAAAGAAACCCTATCTCAAAATAAAATAAAATAAAAAAGAAAGGGGGAAAAGCTTCTATAAGGTTAAGATTAGGCTATAGGCGAGCCTTTAGAGAATGTTCTTAATTAGTTACTGTGGGTGGTGCCATCCCTAGGCTGATGGTCCTAGGTTATATAAGAAATTAGGCTGAGGGCTGGAGATATGGCTCAGTGGTTAAGGACACTGGTTGTTCGTTCTTCCAAAGGACCTGAGTTCAGTTCTCGACACCCACATGGCAGCTTACAACTGTCTGTTAACTCTACCTCCAGGGGATCCAACAGCCCTGACAGAGACAAGCATGCAGGCAAAATACCAATGCACATAAAATAAAAATAAATAAATTTAAGAAAAAAGAAAGGAAGGAAGGAAGGAAGGAAGGAAGGAAGGAAGGAAGGAAGGAAGAGAGAGAGAGAGAGAGAGAGAGAGAGAGAGAGAGAGAAGAAAGAAAGAAAGAAAGAAAGAAAGAAAGAAAGAAAGAAAGAAAGAAAGAAAGAAAGAAAGAAAGAAAGAAAGAAAGAAAGAAAGCAGGCTGAAAGAAAGAAAGAAAGAAAGAAAGAAAGAAAGAAAGAAAGAAAGAAAGAAAGAAAGAAAGAAAGAAAGAAAGAAAGCAAGCAGGCTGAGCAAGTCAGTAAGTAGAATACCTCCATGGCCTCTACATCAGCTCCTGCCTCCAAGTTCCTGCCCTGTTTGATTTCCTGTCCTGGCTTCCTTAAATGATGAACTACAATGCAGAAGCCTAAGGCAAATAGGCCCTTTCTCTCAAACTTGGTTTTAGACATGGCGTATCATTTTAATTTAAAATTTTAGTATTGGTCTGGAAAGATGGCTTAGCGTTAAGAGCATTGGCTGCTCTTTCAGAGATCCTGAGTTCAATGTCTAGCAAACGTGGTGGCTCACAACCATCTTTAATAAGATCTGGTGCCCTCTTCTGGCCTGCAGGCATACACACAAGCAGAACACTGTATATATAATAAATAATCTTTAGAAAAAGAGGTTTGTATTATGTGTTGCATGAAATTGAGCATGTGCTATGGCACATGTGTGGAGATCACAGGACAACACATAAGAGTTAACTCTCTAACTCTAACTTTCACTTGGGCTCAAACTCAGGTCATGAGGACTTCACAAAAACCATTTTTACCTACTGAATTGGCTGGCGGGCCCCTGAAGCCTCAGAGATCTTTTGTGATTGAGGTCCAGCTCTGAAGTGATGGTAGGGAGGAAGACAAAAGCATAGTAAGTAGATATCATACATAGGTACCTTTGGCTGTTGTTGAGTTTCTCCTGTTGCCTCCAGGCAGAAGGGAAGAAAACCTATTGACACAGTAGCCACTCTTGGTGTAGGCACTGGTTAAGCCCTGGAGGGAGAAAGCCACCATTCTCATCAGTCAGTCATGGGTCTTCTTTATCGTACACAGTTGTCATTAGCCTAAAGATGATTAGCAAAAGACTTCCAGCAGGCAAGCACTTCGAGGCCAACTCCTGGCAAACATCCCTTTTATTACAGGCTAAACTTGCTGGTATTAAAGGCAGAATCAGTTACTCACCCTGGAGGCCACAATAAGGGCTCTTTTCCCAACAGGACAGACAACCACAATCCATTCTTGCCCCAAATCTGAAGGGATGTCAATTAACCACTCGGAAAGCATCAACTGGGAACACAAAGATGGTGTTAAAGATCAGCAGGAATGTATCATTCAAACATGACAAGAACAAAGCATTAACACCCTACATATATAATACAAATACAACTAAAAGCTGAGAGCAGAGGTACTTCCACCCCAGGTGCTCTAAGGAAGCAAGCTAGTCTCCTGCACCACAGACAGATGGAAGACATTCACTGGTGATTTGGCATCTGCCCTTATTATCACCATCTGCATCCTACTTACTTCCTTACCTCAAGGCCTAACGTGGCTTTTTTCCATTCCTTGTTTATTCATTCCTTATCCCTACTGGGATAACTATTACATTACACTTCAAGAAGGAATACTCATCCTGAGTCATGCTCAGACTTGACCATTATTTCTCAAACTGACACGCCACACGTCATTATAAAAGACTTTAGGAGGCAGACCTGGTGGTATAGGCATATAATCTCAGCTACTTGGGAAGCTCTGGTGGAGGATTGCCAAATTCATAGCTTGCCTAGACAATTAATGATAGGCTGTTTCAAGTTTCTAAAGCAGGCCTTAACTCCCTATGTAGATGAAAATGACTGAATTCCTCCTGGCTCCACCTCCCAAATGTTAAAATTACAAGCCTGAACTGGAATGGTGGCTCACGCCTTTAATCCCAACACTCTGAAGGCCAAGGCAGGTGGATCTCAGAGCTAGTTCTGGAAAAGTCAGAGCTACAGAAAACCCAGTCGGGGGGAGGGGGATGAATTCCAGCATGTGGTACACAGAAACTCAGGCAGGCATAGACATAGTCACATTTTTTTAAAAAAATAATTTAAGCATGATTGTCAATATTTTCTGTAAGAGCTATTGGCCCATAGAAAACACTTTAAAAGCCAAGTGTGGTGGTATATGCCTTTAATCCCAGCACTGGGGAAGAGACAGGAAGATCTCTTGAGTTTGAAGTAAGCATGGTCTACATAGTAAGTTCCAGGACAGCCAGAAGATATACATGGAGAAACTCTGTTTCCAAAACAAACAAAAACAAAAAGGTATTTTCATATAAGAATGTTAACACTAAATCAGGCTACTGCCTAAGTGCATACCTTAGATATGACCTCACTCTTCTTCTGAATTAAGTCTTATTTACAGTGATATTATCCTAACTTCCTGTATCCCTATGATCTACGGTTCTGTTTACAAAGTGTATTCCTGTTCCATATGCCTTAGAAATTACGTGTGGTCTCAAATTTCCTAGAAACTGTTTTTAAAACCCCAATTTAGGTATATGGGTATTTATTTGCATGTATGTCTGTGCTCCAGATGCATGCCTGGTGCTCAAGAGGCCAGAAAGGGGTATCAGATCCCTCAGATGGAATTACAAACTGTTGTGAACCATCATGTGTGTGATAGGAATTGAACTCAGGTCCTCTGAAAGAGCAGTCAGTGCTCTTAACTGCTGAGCATCCTCTCTAGCTACGTCTTTTATAAGTGCTGCAGAGATGACTCAGCAGTTAAAAATACTTGTTCTTGCAGAGGATCCAGGTTTAGCTTCCAGCACCCACAGTGGCTTTTAACCACCCCTAACTCCAGTTTCAGGGAATCTGACACCCTCTTTTGACCTCCACAGGCACCAGGCATGCATGTGGTACACATACATTCATGTAGGCAAAATATTCATGCAGGTAAAATAGAATTTAAAAAAATAGCAAAAATCAGATAACTTTATAAAAGTTCATATATATTTAAAAAAACCACACACTCTGGGTTAGCAAAGTAACTCAGTGGGTAAAGGCAATTGCCACTAAGCCTGATAACTATCTGGGAATAACACAGTGGAGGGTTAGAACTGACTTCCATAGGTTTTCCTTTGACCTTCAAACATCCCATGGCAGATGCATCCTCACACACTTCTTATTTGGGGTTTCTATTGCTATGATAAAACACTATGACCAAAAGCAACTCGGGGAAAAGGTTTTTATTTCACTTGCAAGTCCATTAAGTCAGGGCAGGAACCCAATGCACAACAAGAACCTGGAGGCAGAAGCTGATGGAGTGTTGCTTACTGGCTTGTTTTTCATAGCTTGCTCAGCTTTCTTTTGTTATTTTGAGACAGCGCTGCTCTGTGTAACAGCCTTGGCTGGCGATATGTAGACCAGGCCGGCCTTGAACTCACAGAGATCCACCTGCCTCTACCTCCTGAGTACTGGGATTAAAGATGTGCACCACCAACTTGGTACGGCCTGCTTTCTTACAGCACCCTGGACCACCTGCCCAGGAGTCACATCACCCATATCAATCATCAATCATAAAATGCCTTACCAACTTGCCTATAGGCCA
The DNA here is from genome assembly GCA_033318265.1 of Phyllotis vaccarum. Classification (NCBI taxonomy): domain Eukaryota; kingdom Metazoa; phylum Chordata; class Mammalia; order Rodentia; family Cricetidae; genus Phyllotis; species Phyllotis vaccarum. The sequence goes on from JARWLC010000012.1 coordinate 74,738,705, forward strand.
ATACTACGATGATATTTTTCTCAATTAAGAGTCCTTCTTCCCAGACGATCTTAGCTTCTGTCAAGTTGATTTAAAAACTAGCCAGCATATACATGTGCACATTCAAATAAATAAATAAAATGTTAAAAAAAAAAAAAAACCTATAATGATGCTTCATACTGGCTCATCCTGAAATTCCTTTCTAAGGCAAAGTCAGTGTTCTGGCTTTAAGAGTAAAGTTCTAAAAAAGTTATAAGTGGGCAGCATGGAGCAATATCTCTAGCTTGCTGCAACAGCACTGCCAGGGAAGAGGAGGAGGAAGAGAAAGAGTGGGGACGGGGTACAGACTAGTGGAGAGTGCTGGCCTTTGAATGCTCATGGTATTGGGGTCAATTCCCAACATGGCAAAAGAAAGAAAGGGGAAAGAAGCAAGGACAAGGGGAGGGGGATAAGGAGGAGAAGGCTCAAGGGGAGGGCAGTTTAAAGTGGGGAAAAGGCCTCTGAAGTTTTTCTCTTGCCTCCATATGCACACATTCATGCACACACACAGGCATACACACAAAACACATGTACAACAAATAAAATAGTCTTTAACAGAAAGAAAATAAATGGTAAAAAATAGAACATTTTTCCAAGTATATACAAATGTTTATTTAGTAAGTATAAAAGCTGCTCTAAGTGGGCAGGATATGAGGAGTGAAGTACTAGGCGCACATGCACGTGAACACACACACAAATATATACACACATGCACACACACACACACACACACACACACACACACACACACACACACACACGACTACTGTAGCATTATTCTAACTGTCAAAAAGAAGTAACTCAAAAGGCCATTAATTGAAGAATGAATAAATATATCCCTTTAATGGAATATTTATTGACAATAAACAGACTGACAAATAATACATCCCATACACAAATCTTGAAAGTCTCATACTAACTGAAAGAAGCCAATTACAAAAGACTGAAATTATTCAGACAGGCATATAGTAGATTTGCAGAGGGAAAAGGAAGACCAGTAGAGAACACTGCTAATGGCTAAGGAGTATTTGTGATGTGGAGTGTGTGTGTGTGTGTGTGTGTGTGTGTGTGTGTGTCAGAGAGAGAGAGAGAGAGAGAGAGAGAGAGAGAGAGAGAGAGAGAGAGAGATGAAAATGTTTTAGAATTAGCTAGGAGTGGCACTTGTAATTCTACACTTGGAAGTAGAAGTTTTAAAGAATCTGGAATTCAAGATTATCCTTGGCTACACAGCAACTTAAAGTCCAGCCTGAGCTACACTGCCTTAAATAAAAAAATGACCTACAAGAACAAGATAATAAGTTTTACTACTGGGGCTGGAGAGATGGCTTGGTGGTTAAAAGTGCATTTAGCTCTTTCAGAGGAATTGAGTCCAAGTCCCAACACTTATGCCAACAGCTCACACAACCTGTAACTCCAGCTTCAGATGATGAGATGCCTTCTTTTGGCATCTGTACTCACTCTCCATATGCATACATACATGCATGCACATAGACACACAAATATAAGTAAACAATAAATCTTTTTTAAAAAAAGACACTACTTCTAAAGAGAACACTGTCTTGGTTGTAAGATAATAGAAATATCATTTGGGACTGAGCTGGAAGTCTCTTCCCTATTGGCTAGCTTTCATAGCACGCCAGCTGGGCAAGAGAAATTTATGAGCCTGCTCAGTACATGGCTCTATGCATGGGGTCATCTAGAGGAAGTCAAACTCAGCCACACAGGATGGAAGTCCCCCAGCTTCAGAAAATTTATGAAAGCCCAAATATCCTATTTGTTTTGGGAATTCCCCAAAGGCACTGGCTCCCCTCCAGGTCCCCCCAGCATACTATCCATGGTGGCTCATCTGTCTCACTGTTTTACTTTAAACTAATTGGTTAAATGAATCTCTTTTCCAGGTTTGTTTGTTTGGATTTTTGTTCATTAGTTTTGTTTTGTTTGAGACGGTTTCACTATGTAATCCCAGCTGATCTATAACTCAATACGAAAACCAAATTGGCTTTGAATTCAGAGATCTTCCTGCCTCTGCTTCCCAAGTACTTACGCATCTGTCCCCTTTCAAGGTTTTAAAGGAAGTCTCTCTTTCCCTTTAAGGCCCTGTCATGGCTGCCTCTGATATGACAGACTCCTTTTGATGCTTTCCAATCTCAAGGTCCAGTCATGGCCTCCAAGTCTCCAGTCTCTTTTTTCTAATAAAGCTCATTTCATCTTCTATCAAACCTGCTGTTCTTCATTTCTCCCTAACACCACAAACGCAATCGGCCAGGTAAGATGTGCCCACCTTTGCAATAGTGGTGTGACCGTTATGGTAGTAACCAACCTCATCAGATTTGAGGTGTGATCCCCAGGAGGGAATCCATGTATGGTAATGTAAACCTCAGTCAAAGACAAATGGCTACACAAGTCATAGGCTCCAGGGAAGGGACTTAACTACTCTCAAACTGCCTTCTAACTATCAATAGTTATACAACAGACAAATACCACTTTTACTCTTTTTTGTTTTGTTGGTTCTTGGTTTTTGTTTGTTTTCAAGACAGGGTTTTTCTGTATAACCCTAGCTGCCCTTGAAACTAGCTCTGCAAACCAGGCTGGCCTCAAACTCACAGAGATCTGCCTGTGCTGGGATTAAAGGTGTGCACCACTACCTCCTTCTCATACCTTATCCCCTCCTACCACTTCAACTTCCCTCCTCCATACAAATCCTTTCCCCAAATGCATGCCTTTTTGTTTTGTGATCTTCTGCATTTAACAGGGTCTTCCCTGTGTCTAGATTTGGAACTATGCATTGGAGCCTGATAGGCTCACTAGTGAGTATGTATACGAAGATAATGATTCCCTCCACCCAGAATCTATCCATAGCTCTATTTCAGCTTGAAGGTGTGGGCCTTGTTGACTAGGCCAATTTTTTATAGGCCCAGTGCAAGTAACTGCAGCTATGAGTTCATGATTGTTAATGGTTATATCATGGCCATATGATAGAGAAAATAGCATTTTATAGCCCTTTTCTACATCTTCTGTTCTGTCATTCTTTCTGTTTTCTCTTCCAAGATGTTCCCTAAGCCTTATAAGGGGAGGTATAAATGTTTATTTTAGGACTAAACAATCTGCTGTCATTTATCCTCAGCACCTTAAACAGCCAACCATCATTCACTCCAAAAAGAGGCTTCTCTGATTAAGACTAAAAGTAGTTGCCAGGAGGTAGTGGTGCACACCTAAATTTAATCCCAGCAGAAGCAGATAGAGCTCTAATTTTGAGGCCAGCCTGGTCTACAGAGCAAGCTCCAGAACAGCCAGGGCTGCACAGAGAAACCTTGTCTCAAACAAACAAACAAATAAATAAATAAAAATAGAAAAATAAGAGTACAGGAGCTATTTATGATCCATGTCTATCACACAGCAAAGTTTAATTTCATATAATAAGTTTTTCATTTTTCTTGAACAGAGCTGAATTGTATGAGGCAGAAGAGTTCAAGGCCAACTTGAGCTGCATAGCCAAACCTTGTCGCAAATGAAAACTGAAGTATACTTTGTCACAGAAGGTATTGTCTATACTATATTGGGGGGGGGGGAAACAGATGGGTATTAACCCAAAATACATATTCTAAGGCAAGAGCATATACAAATTAGTGTATTACAACAGGGAAGACTTCTGCTTCAACCCAGATCCACACCCTTTCTTCTTCTGGAACACCAGGACTGCCTGAGACAGTCTCTTTCCCGTTTCCCCTGTAGTACCAATCAGACATAATAGGACATTTGGCTGAGTGTGACAAAATGATTGGTTGTTTCATAGTTCAACATTACTAAAGTCAACTGGATGGCCTGTGCAGGATCTCTTTATTTATTTCAGGCCACATGTTCTTCCTCCTGCCTGTTATCATCTCAGTGTCTAAAGCCATGATTGGCCTGCTAATACTCTAGCTGGAAAAACTATGGGTGAGAACCTGGGATGCGAGCGGGTTCCATCCAAACCAACTATGCCATGATTATTCAAACAAGGCCAGAAATGAGAGTGCATGCCTATAATTACAACAAAATAAGGGACTACTGTAAGTTCAAGGCCGGCCTGGTCAAATAGTAGTTCTGGATCAGCCAGAGCACACAGAAAGACCCTATTTCCAGAAAACAAACAAACTAACTAACAACCCACCAACAACAACAAAAAAGACAAGAGCCTGGGGTTCTAGTTCAATAGTGACAAAACATTTACCTAGCATATACACAGCCCTGGGCTATATTCCCTGCCCAAAAGAACGAGGAAGATGAGGGTGTGGGATCTATGACTGGAGTAGAAGCTCAGGAGCTTTCTATATTAGCTGACAGCCTTCCAGTCACTAGCCACAGACTTCATTAGTGTTTTTGGTTTTGAGATACAGTCTCTCTATATAGCCCTGGCTGTCTGGAACTCACTACATAGATCAAACTGGCCTTGAACTCATAGAAATCCTCCTGCTTCTCTACCTCCCAAGTGCTGAATTAAAAAGGCATTTACCACTATTTCCAGCTTCATCAGTGCTTCCAGTCAGCCGGCAGAACTATAAACCAACTCTGCTATCATTCATTCTCTCTATAAATCCACCAGCAATTCCTACTCATTAGCCTTGCCCATCCTCTTTCTACAGCAACATTGATTTGGTGAGTCTTGACTGCATGTGGAAGGCACAACAAAACTCTGAACCACTTACTTGATTAGCATAGCGTTTTGGTAACTTCTTGCCAGGGTCAATGTCCATGTCCTCTTCATCTTTCTTATCTTCTTCCCCACTCTCCATTCCCGTCCAGTCATCTTCAGCCAGTCTTCTGGCATGGTTCACATAATCCAACCGCTTGCTGAAGGAGAAAAAATTACGGTCAGGCTAATATATAGTATACAAAGATATCTGACAATGTACAGATGTCATTCTATTCAAGGATGACAATTTTGGAAGCAACTAGAGGAATCTGGTGGGGGTAAGAAATAACTTTTGCAAGGTTAAACTAGTGACTGTCTCGTCATAGTTCCCAATCAAGAAACTTTCTGAATACATTCAGTCTTCCTTGGTTTCTTTAAAATATTCAAAGTAGAGGCTGGAGAAATGGCTCAGCAGCTGGGTGTAGTAAGAGGTTTCTGTCCCGGACTTTCGCGCCTAGCATCAAGATTTAGACCCACAGACCCGCAGAGACACACAGATGCTTACATTAATTTTAGGATGATCGGCCTAAGGCCCAGGCATATAACTTGCTAACTCTTTACCCCTAATCTAACCCATGACTCTTATCCTGTTCAGCCATGGGGCTTGGTACCTTTTCTCAGAGTAGCATAGTTGTCCTCTGCAATCTTCTGGTTTGTCTGGCAACTCTGTGGCATTTCTGCTCTGTTCTTCCTGTTCCCAGAGTTTTCTTAGTCTGTTAGCCCCGCCCACACTTCCTGTCTGTCTTTGGCCAATCAGCACTTTTTATTAAACTCATAGGCAGGACAATTATTTACAATGTAACGTCATAAATCCACTACAGCTGGGAGCATGACTGCTGTTCTAGAGAACCCAGGTTCAATCCCCAGAGTTCACATGGCAGTTCACATAGGTCTGTAACTTCAAGATCTGACACCTAACATAGATTATAAATGCAGATGGAGCACCTGTGCACATAAACTAAAAATAAATTATTTAAAAAGTGTTCAAGGTAAAATATTTATCCTTAAAGGAACTTCCAAGACTGACTAGCTGAATACACTGAACCCTCATTACCCCATTGCACTCCAGATGAGAAATAACATTTTGTGCCTGGCAGACTCATTAAAAGCCCCAGAAATAGGAAGGAAGAAGCACTGAACGAGGTGAGAAGTCCAAGACAAGAGAATCTTCTGGGGCCTTCTACTTCAGACAGCATGCTGATCAAACAAACAAATACTCCAAAATTCAGAAGAAGCTGCTTGGCTTCAGACCTCATCTTTGCTGGAATAGCGTTACACATCTCTGATCCCAGTATCCCGGAGGCAGAGGCCAGGGGTATCTGTGAGCTCTAGGACAGTGAGGGCTATACAGAGAAACCCTGTCTCACCATTCACCCAAAAGACACTTAACAACACCTTTAACTTGTTTACCTTCGTTTTTTATCGTTTTCTATCCTACTTCCAATCTCACCCATAAATAATGAGATTTAAACTTGGGGCCTGAGTTTTTGAGGCTAGCCCTCTATCAATAGCTATACATCACTGTCCCTTTGGCTTTTATTTAGTTAGTTATATTTATTGCATAGGGTTTCACTTACTTGCCCAGAGTGACCTTGAACCCACTCAGTAGCCACAGCCTTTTGTTTTTTGAAAACATGGTCTTTCTATGTAGTCCTGGATGTTCTGGAACTTACAATGTAGACCAGGTTGCCCTGGAACTCACAGAGATCCTCCTGCCTCTGCCTACTCAGTGATGAGATTATAGGCGTACAGCACTACACCCTGGCTTTTGTTTTGTTTTGTTGAGACAAGAGTCTCAGTAGCCTAGGATGGCCTCAAACTCCCTATTAGTCCAGAATGACACTCTGTGTGTATATGGATGTGCTTGTGAGTAGCTGCCTGTGAAGATCAGAAGAGGAAATCAGATCCTCTAGATCAGGAGTTCTCAACCTGTGGGTCTTACCTCTTTGGGGAGATTGAACAACCCTTTCACTAAAGTACCCTAAAACCATTGGAAAACAGATATTTAATTACGATTTATAACAATAGCAAAATCATAGTTATGAAGTAGCAACAAAAATAATTTTATGGTGGGGGGATCACCACAGTATAAGGAACTGTATTAAAGAGTCAAGGTATTAGGAAGGTTGAGAACCCTGCTCTAGATGCTGGAGTCACAGGTGATTGAGTCACCTGACCCTGATGCTAGGAACTGACCTTGGGTCCTCAGCAAGTACTCTTAACCACTAAACCATCCCTCCAGCCCTGACACTCAACTTCTAATCCTCCTACCTCTCTCTACCTCCTCCTCAATGCTGGGTTATAGATATGCATTGCCATGCCCAGTTTATTTACTAAAAAACAGCATATTCTAGTAAATTGGGGTAACCGTGAAGAAAGAAACTTTTCAAACTTGTTCCAGATTAATTTGGAACATCATGGCAAGAACAACATGGTTTCTTCATCTTTCTTTTAAGCATGTATGTACATGCACGTATGTGTGGGCACAGATAGGACATAGCATGTGTGGAAGGCAGAAGACCTTGTAGGAGTCGATCCTCTCCTTCCTTCCTTCATATGGAGATTGCAATCAGGCCCTCAGGGTTGGCAGTTAGCACCTGTAAAGCAATCTTGCCGGCTGGCTCAGTGGTTTCTTCCTTTCCTTATTATTCGTTCTTTGAATTAGGACAAGGTCTCAATACGTACTATCCTGAAGCTCACTCTCTAGACTAATCTGACCCTGCACTCTGCCCCAAGCACAGTAGTAAAGGTGTGCACTACTATGACTGGCTCTAGTTTTTTCTTAAACACGCAGGTTCATTCCCACAATGTTGTCTACTAGTAAGGACATATGAAAGTACATCGGTCTTCTATTTAAAGAACAGAAGAGATCTAGAATACTTGTATTATGCAGAAGGATATACATCTGTAGTTACTTCCCATCACTGTTTGTAATCATATAGGATGAAAATTACCCAGGTGTCCAGCAGCAGGGAACTGCTTAGGCTACTTTATGAACTGAAGCTATGTTTCTTTGTCTGTCTAAAACAACTGATGGTCTAATAAAGAGCAGGCAGGAGAAAGAAGTCAGGGCTAGCAGGCAGAGAGAATAGAAAGGAGAAAGGGGAGGAGCAAGAAGGGAGATGAAGGATCTCGAGGTGGGGGGGAGGGGCAGCCACACAGTCAGCCACGGTAAGAGTAAAAGGAAAATCACAGAAGAAAGAAACGGAAAAGGCCCAGAGGCAAAAGGTAGACAGGATAAATTAAGTTAAGAAAAGCAGACTAGAAATAAGCTAAGCTAAGGCCAGGCATTTATAAGTAAGAATAAGCTTCTGAGTGATTTATTTAGGAGCTGGGTGGTGGGTCCCCCAAAAGAGTAGGAAAAAAATAACCAACAACAATAAACCACCCATTTAATGAACTACCCAGCACCATAAAAAAGAAATGATGTGTCTGGGGACATAGTTTGACTAGTAGAGTGCTTCCCTAGCATGCATAAAGCATTGTTTGATCTCCAGCACTGCACCAAATAGGCATGGTAGAGCATACTTGTAATCCCAGCATGCAAGATACATAGTAATTTTAAAGCCAGCCTAGGCTTTACATAAGACCATCTCTCACTTGTAAAGTATGTATGTACACACATGTGTGCAAATGGGTAAGAGTGAGTGTGCAGGCAAAGGTTGCCATCAAGAATCTCCTTGGTTTTTCCAGACAAGATTTCTTTGTGTAACAGCTTCGGCTGTCTGGAAACTCTTTGTAGACTGGGCTGGCCTCGAACTCAGAGATCTACCTGCCTCTGCAGGAGTTCTGGGATTAAAGGCGTGGACCACCACCACGCCCAGCTACCCATTTTTTTCTTTTTTTGAAACAGTGTCTCATAGAGGTTGCTGTTTCAGTTAGACTGGTAGACCAGGAAGTTCCAGGGACCACCTATCTCTGTTCTACATAGCACTGAAATTATAGATGCTTACTGGCACAATATTGTTTTTCTTGGGTGCTGGGAATCTAAACTGAGGTCTTTACACAAGCACTTTACTCACTGACTCTTCTCTCAAGCTGAGAATTTATCTCAAATAAATAAAATAATAAAAGATAAGAACAATGAAACATTATTAAGCAAAGATCCAGAATACACTGCAACTAGAATTTTTAAAAATCACTACATCTTAGCTATTTATTTTGTGTGGATGAGTTTGTGTGCACGTGTGCATGATGGTGCACATAGGAAGTCACAGGATAACCTATAAGGACCTACCATGTGGGTCCTAGGGATAAAACTCAGATCAACAGACTTGGCAGCAGGCATTTTTACTACTGAAACAACTCACTGGCCTGAACTGTTCTTTACAAGCTCAGAAGCTAGACACAGAGTCTTAAGTGTATAATACTGGTATTCAGGAGGTTAAAGTAAGAAGACCATGAATTTAAAGACCAACCTGAGCTACATGATGAAACCCTGTCTCTAACAAAGATCAGGTGCAGGATAACGAATGTAGCTTTGTTGGTAGAACATTTGGCATGCATTGAGCCCCAGGCTCAATTTTTAAACTGAAAATAAAATAAAATAAAATAAGATTTCTGTTGTTGTGAAGAGACACCAAGACCAAAGCAACTCTTATAAGGGAAAATATTTAGTTAGGTGGCTTATAGTTCAGAGGTTTAGTTCATTATCATCAGGGCAGGACAGGACAGTGTACAGGATGACAGGGTGCTGGAGAGCTAAGAGTTCTATATCTTGTGCAGATAACAGAAAGTGGTCTTTCTCGATGAGCATGGCTTCAGCATACATGAGCCCTCAAAGCCTCCTAACAGTGCACTTCCTTTGGGGCCATTATTAAATATTCAATATATCACCACATGCCATTTTCTTTCAAATTACTATATCCATGTATTCTGAGCCATATGAACGTGTTACTTACTTGAAAATAAGTCACCTTTGATCTCAGAACTCAGGAGGCAGAGGCAGGTAGATCGCTGTGAGTTTGAAGCCAACCTAGTCTACAAAGCGAGTTCCTGAACAGCCAAGACTACATAGAGAAACCCTACCCCCCCCCAAAAAAAATAGAAAAGAAAACGAATGAGGGGGCAAACAACTCAGAAGTAATCGGGAACTGTCTGTGTTTAAGTCTGTTCAAAGTGCAGACCCTAAACAAGTGCTACAGCTGTGGCTAATTTCTAATTCCCAAGTACTTAATTTCTGACTCCAAAGAGGCCAGATATGTACTGAGAATAAAAGGAAAGGGAAAAAGCCTAAAACATACATCTCATGCTCTTCTCCTGCTTGTTCATCTTGACATTTAGAACTAAGTGTATGGAAAGCATTTCCACTGATTCTCTGTGGAATTAACTTGAATTTCCAAGGGTACTGCAGAAACATTTGGGCTGAAGGCTGAAGTGAGTGAGAAGGCCACACATGAGCAATCCAGGGAAGAGGAAGTCTAAATCAAAGTTCAGTAGTATTGCCAGAAAAAAATAGAAAAATTTAACCAAATAACCGAGCTTTTGCTTCAAAAGTTCAGTTTTTCCTTCCTTTTTATTTCCTAAAATGTGTGGATAAAAGATAATTACCTGTAACCGAATTTAACCACTCAACTTTGTGGACAGGAAATAACTTTCTGTGAAGGGGTTCTATAGAGACAAGTCTAGCTGCCTGGGAATGGTTCACAGCTCCTAGCATAAAGAAGCCAACAAGTTAAAGCAACCTTACGATTTCTGTAGTTCTAGCAACTGGCGGCGCCGTTCACTTTGCTCCAAGGAACTGTACTTGGACTTGTACTGGGATAGGCGAGGGTGTGGGGCAGCTGTGCTATTCAGTTCTTGAGATACAGAGAAGCTACCAGCCAAAGCTTGACTCAGTTCTTCCATCTTCCCTATGAAGAAAAATACAAAGAAAATGGTTGTTAATCTACTTCATCCCATAATGATAAAGCGGTTATGATGTAATTTAAAAGAAAAAAACAAATCACTTAATCAAAATTAATTACTTCTGTGAAGAGAGACAAAAAGATAAATGAGTTATATGATAGAAATAATAATGTTATCTTCTACCACTACTGAAGTAATTTCAAGTTTGATAGCTGAGGGAATAAACCTAAGCACCAATCATTAAACAAGGTCTTTCTTTGATTGGCATTTTTCTGTTTCACCACAATGAGCTACCCTGACATCCAGCGATATTACTGAGCAGCTTAACTTTTAGCCTAAACAATTCTAAAGAGTCACTGCTCAATAGTAAACATAACATGATATTTTTGTTTGTTTTATTCTTTACCGTGTAACCCTACCTAGCTTCAAACTCACCCCACCAATGGCCCCAGGTGCTGGAATTAAAGACATAGTCAAATAAATAAATAAATAGACTTCCTGGGAGCTAGGTATTGTAGCTCACTCCTATAATCCCAATGCTTGGGAAGTGGAAGCAGGCACTCAGGGGCTTAGGGCCATTCTCAGCTATAGAGAAAGTTTAAGGCCAGCTTTCTGCTTAGAAAACAAACACAGAGGTCAAGAGCACTGGCTGCTCTTCTAAAGGAGAGTTCAATTCCCAGCAACAGTGTAGTGGCTCACAACGATCCATAATGAAATCTGGGGCTCTCATAATGACTACATCCAAAAGGAAGGAAGGAAGGAAGACAAAAACAAGGCCAAGCGTGGTGATTCTAGCATTTGAGAGGCACAGACAAGTCTCTGAGTTTGAAACCAGCCAGGTCTACACAGAATAAACACTATCTCCAAAAACAAACAAGCAAACAACAACAAAAAGAACTAAAAAAAAAATTAAAAAATTAACCACTAAACCCAAGACAGTCTCTCCCAATCAATCCATAGGTTGATGATACAGACAGTACTCAAAAGAAGAAACACAAATGGCCAATTAGTATTTTTAAAATGTTCAACAGAGGCCAGTGAGATAGCCCACAAGGTAAAGGCACTTGCTGCCAAGTCTAAGGAACTGAGTCTAGGAGCCACACAATAAAAGGAGAGAACCAATTCCCAAACACTGTACTCTTGCCTCCACACATTTAACGTGGCATGCACACATACACACAACAAATAAGTATAATTCTTAAAAAATGTTCAAAGCCAGGCGGTGGTGGCACACACCCCTAAGCCCAGCACTTGGGAAGCAGAGACAGGGGGATCTCTGTAAATTCAAGGCCAGCCTGATTTACAGAGTGAGTTACAAGACAATCAGGACTGTTTCACAAGGAACCCTGTCTCAAAAAACAAAACCAAACCAAACAAAAACAAAAACTAAGTTTCAATAGCCTTAGTCATCAGGGAAATGCAAAATAAAAACCAGATCGAGGGGCTGCAGATACGGCTCAGCAGTTAAGAACACTGGCTGTTCTTCCAGAGAACCCAGGTTCAATTTCCAGTGCCCAAAAGGCAGCTCACAACTGTCTGTAATTCCAGTTCCAGGGGATCTGACACCTTTATGCAGGCAAAACACCAATGCACATAAATTAAAAAAGAAAATGTCCCATGGGCAGGAGAGATGGCTCAGCAGTTAAGAGCACTTACTGCTCTTGCAGGAGACCTGGGTTTAACATGGCAGCTCACAACAGCCTGTAACTCCAGTTCCAGGGTCCAATGCCTTCTGACTTCCAAGGGCTCCTGTACTCAGTTGGTGTACAAACATATACTTAGGCACACATACCCTACCCCAAAAAGTAAATATTTAAAATGGGGCTGGAGAAATGGTTCAGTGGTTAAGAGTACTTGACTGAGTTCAGTTACCAACAACTACATGGCAGCTCACTGCTGTCTGGTAAGTCTGGTTCCAGGAGACTGAACACTCTCACACAGACAGACGTATATGTAGGCAAAACACCAATGCATGCACCAACGTTAAAGTAAAAATATATTTAAAATGTAAATAAATAAAAATGTAAAAAAGAAAGATATCCTCCAAGGCTAGGTGTGATGACACACATGGCTTTAATCCCAGCACTCAAGCCTGTAAGCAAGCTTGCGGTCCATTTTCTTGATTGATGATTGATAGAGGAAGACACAGTTCACGTGGGCAGTACTACCCCTGGGCAGGTGGTCCTGGTTGCTATATAAAAGCAATCTGAGAGCAAGCAAGCGAGGAAACTTCCTCCATGGCCTCTACATAGTATCTGCCTCCAGGTTCCTGCCCTGCTTGAGTTTTTCCCTGACTTTCTCAGTGATGGACTATTACCTGGAATTGTAAACTCTTTCTCCTTAAGTCTCTTTGATCATAATGTTTTATCATAGAAATTAAAAGCTACCTAAGACAACACTCCTGGGCACATACCCAGAGGACTCTATGCCCTACCACAGAGAACTGTGCACATCCATGTTTATTTCTGCATTAGTCACAACAGAAAGGAAATGGAACCAGCTTAGTCAACAGTAGAAGACAGGACATATAATAACCAGGTGTGGTACATCTTTAATCTCAGCACTTCAGAAACAGTGACAGATAGATCTCTGTGATCAGGAGATCCTGTCTCAGGAGAGGGAGTGGGAGAGGGAGAGAGAATAAGGCATAGATATTCCGCTCTAAAGGCTGAAATCTGAAGAAAAATGCATCTGTAAAGCATAATTGTAAATGAGGCAGTGAAGACTTAAAAGGATAAAAATTGCGTGTTCTCTTGTATGTGAATCCTAAATTTTAACATTTGTATATAAGTAAATAAAAGAGGGTGGAGATGGGTATAGGTAACTCAACTACACAAGAGGGTATAAGAGTTCACAAGAGGGAAGGAAGGTGTATTGAAAAAGGTGTTTGGAAGAGGGGACAAAGATGGCCTTACCAGTTAAGAGCACTGGCTGCACGGAGGCAGAGCCAGGTGAGTTCGAGGACAGCCCAGTCTACAAAGGGAGTTTTAACACAAACAGACCCTGTCTCAAAAGGACCTAAATTCAGTTCCACCACCTACATGGCAGATTACAGCCATCTGTAACTCCAGTTCCAAGGATCTAATATCCTCTCTGGCCTCTGAAGGCACCAGGCATGTACATGTTGCATATATGTGTGTGTGTGTGTGTGTGTGTGTGTGTGTGTGTGTGTGTGTGTGTGTGTATGTATGTATTAGGCTCACTAATGCCTAAAATCCCAGCACTAGGGGATGAAAGCAGGAAAAGAGATTAGCAATTCAAGGTTAGCCTCAAATACATAGGGAATTCTAGACAAGTGTTGGTTTATTGAGACTCTGCTTCAAAAAACAAACGGGCTGTAGAGATGGCTCAGGGGTCTGCAGCACTTACCATTCCCATTAAGGAAATGGGCTCAATTCCTAGCACCCCTATAGTGGCTGACAATGAATTTGGCACCCTCCTCTGGCGTCATAGGCAAACACCTGGTGCATTAGGTTAGGCACATAAATAATAAATGAATAAATCTTTTTTAAAAGGGGGTAGCTGAAATTATAACTCAACAGAGCACGTGTAATGCTCTTGGTTAAATTCCCAGTTCTTCAATCCAGTCAACCGATGTAGCTAAGCAGCTGGCTTTATAGTTCAGTGTCAGTGTTTGCTTTTGATTGGTTGGGAGGGTGGCATAAGGTTAATACACACGGATTCACTACTTTAACCACTTAGTATATAGTTCTGCAGTGGGAAGTATATTAACATTGTTCAACTGTTTCCATCTTGCAAGATTAACTTTCTAGCTGGTTGTGGTAGTAGGCCCATGTTATCCAAAACCTGTAAGGTCGAGTCAGGAAGATTTCACCAATTCCAATCAGCCTGACCTACAGAGAATAAATATGTCTCATTAAAAGAGAGGAGGAGACAGGATGAGGGTGGGAGGTATTAAGGAGATGGCTATCTATTAGGAGAGTACTGGCTCCTCTTCCTGAGGATCTGGGCTCCACATGGTGGCTCCCAAGCAGTTCCGGAAAACTGGAAGCCTCTTTAGACTTTCCCCAAGCAGTGCACCCAGGAGGTGCACAGACATGCAGGCAAAACCCCCATACACGCTTTCTTTTTTAAGAAGATGTGCATACATGACGCATAAAAATAAACGCGGGGGGAGGATGGAAATATACCTCAGTTGGTAGAATACTTGCCTAATATGCACTGTATTTGCAACATGCCTTGCGTTTGAAACCCACAAGGAAAAAAAGGCTGTATTTCTATATCCTTAAGATAATAAGGGTGCTTTTTTAGAAAATTTGTTAAGTGACATACGATCAGTGTGAATTTAAAGTGTTTATCAAAATAACCTGTAACACAACCGGGTGTATTAGAATAATATTGAGGTCTCCACGCAAGATATCCCCAGTAGTACGCCACTGACCCAAGTGTCGATCTCACGGAAGCCTCTTCCTCGGCCCTACAGATGCTCCCTCAAAGCGGCGGTGGACTCTGCCGTCCTCCCAGTCACTATCCCCCCACTGCCTCTCTCTAGTGATGGGTTCATCTGTCTAATGTTCCTCATGAGTTCGGGTCAGTCTGCCTGGCGAACAACGGCAGAAATAGGGCCAAATACGACACCCTAAACTGGCTGGCCTCTCCAGGTAGCGACTGGAAAGGCAGAAGTTAGCTCAAACTCAGGACTTACCGCACACCAGTGGGGAACGCCGCCGCCGCCTCCCCGGACTGACCAATTAGCTGCCCTAGCGGAGCTACGTCCGCCGCCCCCCACCCCCCAGCAACACGAGACTTCCGGTTCGCCTCCCGGCGTGCACCGCGAAGAGTTGAGTCGCAGTGGGCCGTTACTTCCGCCCTGAGGCGCCGCCAGCCGCCAGGGAGGGCTTGGTGTTTGTTTCCGGCTCTCGCTAACCCTCTAGCGAGAAGCTTTACTCCTTAGCACAGATTTGTTCCGTGTGCTTTCGCCAACGAAACCGTGACTTCGTGACTGTCACCTTCCCGGGTCTGCACGAGCTCTAGATAGCTTGTCTTTGTCTCGCTGTGCAGTGTTCCGGATGGCTTTCAACTTTGGAACTAATAACGTTCTTTCCCCATTCTCTCTTCTAACACTGCGCGGAAAGGGACCTGGCTCGATTCTTGAAGTTAGTTCAGAGATACTAATCAAACCTATAGACAGTGTCTGCAGGATAAGATTGCTAGGGTGTAAAATAAAAACACGACTTGCTACTTACTGAATGCTTAAAATGAGCCTGATGGCGTTGCTTTACTTTATTTACTCAGAACAGGAGTCTGAGCCTGGGAATGTAGTTCAGTAGGGTGTCTTCTTAGCTTGCACCAACTCCTACATTCTGACATTCTACCCCCAAGACCACATAAAACTTGCATGGGCACCTTCCTGTAATCCCAGCATCAGGAGGTGGAAGCATGACAATCAGAAGCCACTCCACAGCAATCTAGAGGCCAGCCTGGGCTACATGAGACCTACTCTTTTTATTTGTTTGGGTTTGTTTGGTTGGTTGGTTTGGTTTGGGTTTTGTTTTTAGACAGGACTTCTCCTTAACAGCCCTGGCTGTCCTGAAACTTAGTATACAGACCAGGCTGACCTCAAACTCTGAGATCTGCTTGCCTCTACCTCCAAGTGCCGGGCTTAAAGGTGTGTGTCACCACACCTGGTGAGACTCAAAGAAGTGGCAAATATACATGTGTAACATTATAAAAACAACCAGGAAGCAAGTTGTGGTGACCTTTGACTGTAACCATGGAAGCAGGAGGATTAGGGTTCAAGAAAAGCGTGACTCTGGCAAATTAGAGATCAATCTGGGGCACAGTAGATCCTGTCTGAAAATAAACTAACAAAAACCTTAGCCAAAAGTGCTTGGATCCACCCAGCCTTAGCCTTTTTGTTTTTATTTTGAGATGGGGTCTGGTTCTGTAGCCTAAACTGACCTCAAAATTGCTTGTACAGCCCAAGCTGGCCTCAAATTCTTCTGCTCCCATGACCCAAAAGCAGGGATTGTGGGTATGTGTTAACACACTTGGCTTCAGCTTCAACTTTGACATAGTTAGGGTACTCACCAGAGAAGACTGCTTGGACATGGGTTTAAGCCAACAGAAAGTATTTACTAGTCCAGAAGCAACTACACTGGGTGTTTGGGATCCCAGTGTAGCCAGAGCCTGTCTCAGGGTGAGCTTTTAAACAAAAACCATGTCCTGGGTTGATATACTTCAATTACTAGTTAGCCAGAAGCAGAACTACAGAAGCCAAAAGCAAGGTTAGCACATGTAGAGACTTCCCCAAAACGATGGGCTTTGATGGAGTAGGCCTTTGTCTTACTTTTGGCTGGTGGGGCTGTCTGTGCATTGAGTTTTACAGCCTGGATGGTACTTCCATCATGGAGTCAGTTGTGCTAAGGTCTCGGCTGAGGGCCTATTATAGACATATATAAAATAGAGGATATAATCTACAATATGTATAGTAGCCTAGAGCCTACCACAACAGTCATATCCCTTCCCTATTCCACTTTGGATTTCAAGTGAGCCTGCCCTACCTAGTCTCGTACTGGGGAATAACAGAGCAAAGGAAGATCACCTGCCTGTCTGAGATGACCCAACAAATGCCCCATCCCCACCCCAAAACTAAGTCAGTGAGTCCCATCTGGCAGGTTATCAAAGTCATATGTGAGGCTCTTTTAGAATTCAGACAGCTGCACTTAAATCTACCTCAGGAGTTCTGGGGTAGACCCAGAATCCTAACTTTGAAAAGGCCCCACTCATGAACCTAAATCTTAGGATTTAGAATTGGAACAGTGGTTAGTAACCAAAGAAAAGAAAACGTCAGCCATGGATAGTGGTAAACACCTTTAATCCCAGCACTTTAGAGGCAGAGGCAGGCCAATCTCTGTGAGTTCAAGGCCAGCCTGATAAATTCCAGGACAGTTAAGAGCTACACAGTAAAACCATGTCTTTTCTTTTCTTACACAGGTTTCTTTGTGTATCCCCAGCTGTCCAGGAACTCACTCTAAAGAGGAGTGTGGCCTTGAACTGAGAAATCTGCTGCCTCTGTCTCCCAAGCGCTGGGACTAAAGGTGTGCCACCATCACTTCAGTCTGAGACAGTATCTCAAAAAATCAGAAAAAATGAAGAAAAGAAAATGCCACTAGGCCAGAGTGAGTGACTGCCAAACAGTGAACTATCAGATCCAAAGGGACAAGCATCAGAGGGATGTCCCAGGGCAAACAAGGCCAGAGCCAGGACCAAGAAGGGAGCAGCAGAGAAAGGCAGATGTAAGTCCTTGCCTACAGCCCAATCTAATGGAGAGATTTTCTCAGTTGAGGACCCCTCTTTCTCCAGCGACTCTAACTTGTGCCAAGTTGACTGACAGAAAACCAGCCAGTTCAACAGGTAAGAGTATATACTGGTCTTCCAGAGGATGTGAGTTCAATTCTCAGCACCCATATTGGGCAACTAGAAACTCCTTGTAACTCCCATTCTGGGGGCATCCAGTGCTCCTGGCCTCTGAAGGCACTTGCAAGTACACGTATATACATAATTAATAATAATGACAACTATAAATCTTTTTTTAAAACAACTTTTGAGCTGAATGTGGAACTGTACACTTGTAGTCCCTACTACTCAGAAGGCCAGATCACCGATTGGATTCAAGAATTCTAAACCAGCCTGGACAACATAGAGAAGACCCATTTCAGAAATTAAATTAAACTGGTGTAGCATGAATTCTGGTTGTAATAAAGGAAACTCAAAGCCAGATCTCAGGGAAAGGCTGGAATATCAAAGAGAGGAAACACCACAGTCAGATCTCACCCAGCTGCTGTCTTCCAGCTTCCTCAGCCTCACTCCTCACTTCTATTTAATAATCTGTCTTCCTATACCTGTCTTAAATACCTTCTTTGCCCAGTTGTTTTACAAGCAGGTTAAGATTAAAGGTGTGAATTGAGTTGTTACAATTTGGTAGTTAGCCTTGAACTCACAGAAATTCAGAAAGATCTCTGTCTCTGGAGTTATGTGATTAAAGGCGAAGGTCACCACTCCCAGTCTTTCCTGTGCTGGGATTAAAGGTGTGAGTTATCACTCTCTGACCCTCCTGGATTGACTGTGGGTAGATCTGTTCTCTGATATTTCAGACTGGTTTTATTAAGTATATACTATATCACCACAACTGGGTGTGGTGACTCAGCACCAGAAAGAGAGGCAAGCAGATCTCTTGAGTTCAAGGAAGGCCGATCTGCATAGTGAGCTCCAGGACTACATTGAGCTCCAGGACTACTGCCTCCTCCCCCAAAAAACAAAAACTAATAAAGAAAACTATGAGCTGGGTATGATGATGGTGCACATTTTAATCCCAGTACCTAAGAGATAATCAGGAGAAGCTATAAGAACCCAAGACCAACTGGTCTACACAGTGAGCTAGTTCCAGGGAAAGTGAAAAAAAAAAAAAGGTGGTTGTGGCTCAGATCTTTAACCTGAGCACTTGGAAGGCAGAGGCTGGCAGATTTCTGTGAGTTTGACACCCAGGCTACCCAGAGAAACCCTGTCTCAAAAAGTAAACAAACAAACAAACAAAAAAATAAAAGGACTAGGCTATAACTAAGTAGTATAGTGTTTATTGCTGCTAGAAGATGTCATAAACAACTCTAGGCCAAGTTGCTATAGCAATTTTTTTATATTTATTTATTCCCATTTTATGTGTATGAGTGCTTGCTTGAATATATGTATATTTACCATCTACATAACTCATGTCCACAGAGGTCAGAAGCAGTAACTGAATCCTTGGAACTGGAGTTATAGACTGTTATAAGCTACTGTGTGGATGCTAGGAACCAACCTTGGTTCTCTGTAAGAAAAGGAAGTACTCTGAACTGCTGAACTCACTCTGGCTTTATGCCATAGTTATGTGACAGGGTCATAGACCTTAGCATGCCTCTAGACCTTGGTACAACTGACTCCACGATAGAAGTGCCATTTGTGCCAAAAAACACCACATAGCACCACCAGCCAAAATTTAAAAAAAAACAAAACAAAACAAAACAAACAAACAAAAAAAAACCCTACTCCATCAAAGCCCATCATTTTTGGGAATCTCTCAATGTTCTGACCTTGCTTTTGGTTCTGCCATTCTGCTTCTGACTGTTCTTGTTAACTGAAGTCTGCCAACCCAGGACATGTTTTTGTTATTGTTGTGTGTGTGTGTGTGTGTGTGTGTGTGTGTGTGTGTGTGTGTGTGTGTGTGTGTCTTTAACCTCAGCACTTGAAAGGAGCAGCTGGCCGTTAAAAACTCACCCTGAGAAAGGCTTGGGGCTACACTGGGATCCCAAACACCCAGTGTAGTCTTCAGGATAATAAATACTTTCCATCAGTTTAACCCCATGTTGCAGCCATCTTCTCCCTACAGGTTATTTGTAACAACCCAATATCCTATCTGAGTCATCTCTCCAGATCATTCTTTATTCTTTAAAAAGTATTGGGGGAGGGTGCTATACATATGTAAGTGCAGAAGCCCAAAGCGGCTAGGTGTCCTAAGTCTGACAAGCTGGGTGCCTCTTTCAGAAGCGCCTCGT
The DNA here is from genome assembly GCA_033318265.1 of Phyllotis vaccarum. Lineage (NCBI taxonomy): Eukaryota > Metazoa > Chordata > Mammalia > Rodentia > Cricetidae > Phyllotis > Phyllotis vaccarum. Next base: position 74,758,793 of record JARWLC010000012.1, read on the forward strand.
ATCTGAGCCATTTCTCTGTCCTCACTTTCACAGGTTGTTTTGCTTTTTAATTTTTGAGGTGGAAGGGTTGAATTGAGACAGGGTTTTTCTGTGTAACCCTAACTGTCCGGGAACTTGCTCTGTAGACAAGGTTGGGCTTGAACTCAGAGATCCTCCTGTCTCTGCCTCCCGAGCAAGTGCTGGGATTAAATAGCTCCAGCTCTGTTTCTAAACACCATTTACTTAACATACCTTAAGTATCCCTTGTTTTATCTCTCCCAAAGAGGCTTGCCTCCTCTTTCTGTGACTTCATCTTGCCTCTACCTCTCCAGTGCTGGAATTAGATGTGTACACCTCTCTCTACCACTTGTATGTTTTGAAATGGTATCACGTAACCCAGTCTAGGCTCAAATTTCTGACCCTTCAGCTTCCAACCTCCCAGGCAGTGGTATTAAAGGAATGCACCCTCACACCAATGTGTATGTGTATGTGTGTGTGTGTGGGGGGGGGTGGTTGCTTGCATGTATGGTATGTCAATTTACAAGTGTGTGCCTGGAGGACATCGGATCCCTTGGAACTGTAGTTTCTGGAAGAACAGCTAGTTCTCTTGGCTGCTGAGTCATCTCTTCAGCCTTTTGCTTTGCTTTTTTTTTTTTTTTTTTTGTGATAGTCTGGCTGAGCAGCCTTGGCTGACCCCAAACTTTGTTTTTCCTGTCATTGCCCCCCAAATACTTAGTGTATATCACACCAGCTTTGCCTAACTTCTTATATAGCATCCTGCTGAGACCTTTATCTAGCATTGCTACTGGCTTGGAATCTCAAACTGAGACTGACACACCTTAAGGGCTGGCTGCACTGACATTGGCAATCTCTTTAAAGGGACTAATCCATTTATCCTGTAATCAAATACTCTACCCAACTTCCATTCTCTGAAAAGAGAGTAACAGCTCTATCTATTTAAATGGGCCTCTTGGGAGGGTGAAATAGGTTAATGCATATTAACTTCTTAAAACTTAGTTTAATATTTCTAAACATCTCATGGTGCCTTTCCTGTTTTTTGACTGCTTGTTAATTATTTTTGTGTTGAATGCACAGGTCGCACCGTGCATGTGGAGGCAGCTTTCCTCTTCCAATATGTTCTGGGAATGAGCACATGTTGTTAGGCTGAGCAGCAATGTTCATCTTAAGCCATCTTGTCTGGTACATTAATGCCTCCACTTAGTGAAGCAGAGAAAGCACATAAAACCTAAGCCTTGCCAGGTGGTGGTGATGCATGCCTTTAATTCTAGCCAGGGATAGACAGTGAAACCCTGTGTCAAAAAACAGGCCCAAAATCCTTAGTTTTATCAGGGCACACTGTAATCTCAGCACTAGAGAGGCTAAGGCAGGAGGATCACTTCAAGTTCCAGATCAGCCTCAGGTATCTACCAAAAATACCTCCCCCTAAAAAGACAAAAAACAAAAACAAAATCTAATATACTAGGGTTTATATTCTTTGTCTGGGATAAAACTTTGATACTCTCTTTACCAATTCTATTTACTTATTTTCTATTTTCTTGGGTTTTTTTTTTTTTTTTTTTTTTTTTTGGAGTAGGGGTTCTTAACACTGAACCCTTGACTGTGCACCTAAGACTAAACACACATTTTACCACTCCTAAGAACATCTGTTTTCAGCAACCTCCTGGGTCACTTCTAACCACTAGCTGGCCAAGCTACAGGGTATCATTTCCTTAGGCAAGCAAACACTCCAGGCCTTTAATATGGTATTTCCTGGGGCTGGAATATCAACAGGAAGTCTTGTGGATAAAAGCTCTGCCAAAACATTCATTCCGAGAAAAGAACTGGTAAAGTGATAAATCTGCCCGGCTTGTACAACATCCCGCTCCAGACCTCACGCCTACTATTCTATTCCAATTCTTAGGATTCGTAAGTTAAGCAAGGTCAATAGATATGGCTAGACAGAAGCCTAGGCAAGAAGACAAATTTGCAACTAACAAGGTGATGAGGACATTTATTGGCATAAGGAAAAGGTTTCTTTAAACGGGGGAGTGAACACTTAACATTCAAGTCGCAAAACGTTTTATATATAAAAAACAAAAACAAGAAACCTGGACCCAAATTCTCTACGTGTACAGTCTTATTTCTTACGTCATATTGCTTATGACAAAGCAAAGGTAACGTCCCTGTTTCTACACCACGAAGTTTTAAAGCACAAGAAGCTGACAATTCCCAGTGCAGTACAAAACCGCTTCCTGCTGACTCCCAAAGACAGTCATTTAATTATCAGTCCAAATTCTAGGAAAATTTCCCAGAACATCTCGCATCCCTCGGCTTAGTGACCTACAGCTGAGAAGCCATGGGGAGAAGATTCGTTAGGCATCCAGATCAAAGTCATCGCGCTCCTCATTGTACTCCAGCACATGCCGCTTGATCTTGGACGAGTCCACCCAAGTGACAAAGTCCTCCATGCTGCGAGTGACGAGAAAGGCGGGATCGGTGACCACGTCTGGGCCCACGCGGACGTGACCCTGCTCCACAAAGGCCACGGCAGCCTGGAGATGCTGCGCCATGCGAAGCTTGAGGAGCAAAGTAGGCAGGCGGCGGCGGCAGAAGGACGAGGCTGAGACGGAGTCGCAGAGCTCTAGAGAGCCGCGCGTGGGCACCAGGCCGAGAGCGTAAAGCTTGTCCAACAGCGCCGCCGAGGCGCGCACGCGAAAGGGGTCGCGTTCCGGCAGGTCGCGCAGGCGCCGCGCCAGCTCGCGCACGGCGCGGCTCAGCTGGTTGTAGCGCGTGTACTCCTCGCGCCGCTGCAGCCCGTACCGCCGCAGCACGCGCAGCTCGTGAAGGTTGTGGTCGGTGACCTCCCAGTTTAGGAAGTCGACCTGCTTCAGCAGCTTCTGCTCGTGGAACTTTAGCTTCCGCACCATGCTGGAGAATGCCAGAAAAAAAGAGAGCCTGGGAGCACGTTGAGAACGCAGCACAACTTCCGCCTCGGCGCGGGAAGACCCGCCGTCCGGACCTCTGGGCCAATAAGATGAGAGATGAGGACCACGCCCCCGTTTTTCATTGGCCTAACTTAGGAACTTCCTGTTGGGGAAGCCCAGCGGGAGGTCGGAAGGGCGTGTCCTACGAAGATTTGGTGAGCTTCTTAATGGCCAACAGGGAGTCCTCTAATCTAGTGCTTCAAAAATAGTATCTCAGATTTCTGTTTTTGGCGACCCGAGAGGAAGTCTGCCCCTCAAGAGCTGCAGACGTCAGTTTCGGGAAAGAGGAGTGACTTGCTTTTGAGGGGATTCACTCTGCTCAAGGATGTGGTTAGAACTGTGCGAACTTCTCGGCGTCAGTGATTCTTAGAGCTGGCGAATAGTCCTACCCTGGCCAGCAACAGGTCTGTCACTGGGCTGGGAAAGGGTTTCTCCTTGCCAAGAAGTACTGAGCAGCACCAAATCTATGCCATGCCGGTTTCCTAGTTTTTTCCTAGACGCATGTAATCATAGTGAGAAGCAGCCCTCACATCTGGCTTTTACTTTTTTCAGACAGTGTGACAGTCCTCCACGAACTCGTAGTCCAATCGGCTTCAGTCTCCCAGAATGCTGGGATTGCAAGCATGAGCCACTACAGTCATCTTATTTATTTTATTTTACTGAGAGATGGGGTCTCTAAGTAGCCTTACCTGTATTGATACTCTTTATGTAGAACAGGCTAGCCTCGAACCCAGATCTACCCATTTCTGCTTCCCTGGAATTTTAATTTAGGTTTGCTTCACTACCCTGGCTCTTATTTCATTTGTTATTTATTTATTGGTTCTTTGAGACAGGGTTTCTCTGTGAAATGTCCTGGCTGTCCTGGAACTCATTCTGTAGACCTGGCTGTCCTGGAACTCATTCTGTAGACCAGGCTTGCCGCGAACTCACAGAGATCCACCAGCCTCTGTCTTCCTAATGCTGGGATTGAAAGCGTGTCCCACCACCACTCTGCTCTGGCTCTTATTTTAGAGGCGATTCTGTTTCTAAGGTGGGTCCAGAGGTTCTGTGTTTTGGCAATCCTCAATGGATAATGAGAAACTCAGAGTGTAAATACAAGTCCTAACCCCTTTGTTGGAAAAAGGTGGAAAACTTTGTCTGGCAAACCCTTGCCCAGAAACTCCCCAGGCTCAAGAATATCTTCCAGCACAGTTCTTGTCTGAAATCACAGAAGCAGAACTAAGATTAAAAGAAAATACTGAATTTCCACCCTGATAGGCCCTTCCCCTTTAAATCCCACCAGAGCTCAAGCTCCTGGTGCCAAGGCACACAATCCCCAATTCCGAAGTGAGGTTATTGAACCTCACTGCCTTTATCAAAGGACAGTCTGCTTCTGTTTTGTCAAAGATTCGGGCTCTTGTCTCCAGGTATGCTCAACTTTAATGTCTCTGGTACTGAAACCTCAAAGAGGCCTCTCTGGGGTCCCAGACCCAACCCCTCTCTGGTCTCTCTCCTCACCTCCCTTCCCCTTTCCTCTCAAATCCCTAAACTTGCTATTGGCCACGAGCTAAACAGTCAATGGATGGATTCCATTTGATGTCTGTCTAGATGATCCATGCAAGTTCCAGTGATTCAACTTACTATTCATGGAGCCTGAGAGATGATCCCCACCCCTCTTTCCTTTTCATCACCCTCGGGGTGTGGAATAAAGGGCCCTGCACAAATGTGGCACAGACATACTTGTACACCAGCCAGTATACGTTCCTAACTGCTGAGCTATCTCCACCTACAGTCATCTCAGCACTAGAAGGAAATACTCTTCAAGCTTTTTATAAACTCTAAAGGGAGCGGAGGCAAGATGGTTTAGCAGTTAAAAAAAATAAGTAAATAGAAAAGCCTTGTTGCTTTTTGCCTTTAATCCTAGCACTCAGGAGGCAGAGTCTAGTCTGGTCTACAGAGCAAGTTCCAGGACAGCCAGAGCTACACATAGAAACCCCTGTCCTGGGAAAAACAACAACTGGCCAAGTCTGATCTGATGTTGGTCCCTGGGACCCACATGGTGCAAAGAGAAAACTGGGTCTCACAAGTTGTCCCCTGACCTCCAGAACATGCACTGCAGCACACACAAAATAAGTAATACAAAAATTTAATCTGAAAAAAATCCAAAGATTATCTTGATTGCCGTGTTGGGAACAATGATGTGTGTGTGTGTGTGTGAGAGAGAGAGAGAGAGAGAGAGAGAGAGAGAGAGAGAGAGAGAGTGTGTGTGTGTGTGTGTGTGTGTGTGTGTGTGTGTGTGTGTGTGTGCACAGAAACCATAAGAAGGCCACCAGGTCAGATCAGAAAGAAGATACTTCAAGCCAGAAAGGTAGAGCTGATATGGGGCGGGGGAGGGTAAGAAGAGTCACGAATGGTTTTTTACATCCCAACAGCAGGTATATATATATGCATGATATCCTTAGATGAGGAAAGAAGATACAGATCTAGGGATGGGCAGGATCAGAAATTCCATTTTGTAGATGGTAGGTTGGAGATGTCTATTCAAAGTTCAAATAGTGCTGAATGCCTTTAATTCCAGCACAGGGGAGGCAAGGGCAGGTAGATCTCTGAGTTTGAGACCAGCCTAAGTTCCAGGACAGCCAAGGCTATATAGAAAAGCCCTGCTTTTTGGTTTTTGTTTGTTTGGGGGTGGGGGATGGGGCTGGGTGTGTTTTAAGTAGTGAGGGCTTATATCTTTAATACCAACATTTAGGAAGCAAAAGATCTCTCTGAGTTTGGGGCTAACCTGGTCTACATAGTGAGTTCCAGGTTAGCCAGGGCTACATACTGAGACCTTGCTTTATTATTATTATTATTATTATTATTATTATTATTATTATTATTATTATTTAAAAAAGGGTCCTAGGGGAATTATCAGCATCAAGAGATAACTTGGTTTGTAAAGGTGCTAAACCTAACCACCTGAGTTCTGTTCATCTCTGGATCCCCAAGTTGGGAGGGAGAGAACAGATTCTGACAAGTTCTCTGGCACACACACACATTAAATAAATGTAATAAAAACCATCCCAGTTCCCTAAATGGCATCCAGGGCTAACTTTTCAAACAGGAATGATGAGGCTAGGAGATAGAAATGGACAGGCAGTTTAGAAATAGGACTTCAATCCATGTCATCAGCCTGAGCCAAAAATGTCCTGTTTGGAGGAGAAAGAAATGCCAGAAGTGTCTGTGGGCTCTGATCCCTGGTCTGGTTCCTACAGGCTTTCAACATTGCTTTTTCAAAGGAGGGAATGGTGAGAGCAGATGAAACTTTCTCAGGGGGCATGAGAGCCCAAGGCAGCAGTTCATAGAATGTCCTCATTGGGGGCCACAGGTATCAGAAGGGTCCTGCTTCTGGTTTTTGTTGTCTCCTAAGGGGCCCCTCTACCCACAGGGACTGTTGATATGTGACTGTGTCACTGAAACCATGAGCAGGCAACCAGGTCAGCTGGACTGACCCGCTCTTCCCTCCCCATGCCTCATGCTAGTTTGCTTCTGTCATTATAACTTCTGTTTGTTTTGAGACAGGCTCTCATTCCATAGCCCTGGCTGCCCTTAACTCACTCTGTAGACCAGGCTGGCCTCAAATTTACAGAATTCTGCCTGCCTCTGCCCTCAGAGTGCTGGCATTAAAGGCACATGCCACCAAGCCTGGCTATTTTGACTATTGGTACTGCTGCTTGGCCTCCCAAATTCTGGGATTACAGACTCTCAACACCATGCCCAGCTTTTAAGAAAATATTTTCGAATGTGTAGTAATCATTCTAGTCCATCCTGCATCCAAGAGGCCTCCCAGGCTTATTTCCCACTACAGGCTCTCATCATTGCTTCCTGTGTGACTAAAGCAGTAGCAGTGTAACAGTGTCCCACACTGCCACTTAGTGGGGTTTCCTTGCTCACTCCTTTTTTTTTTTTTTTTTTTTTTTTTTTTTTGAGATAGAGTTTCTTTGTACAGAGTTTCATTGTGTAGCCCTGGAACTCCATCTGTAGACCACGCTGGCCTCGAACTCACAGAGATCCACCTGCCTCTGCCTCCAAAGTGCTGGAATTAAAGGCATGTGCCACCACTGCCTGGCACTTGCTCATTCCTAAACAATGACACTTCTTGTCGCACCTGGGTAAGAGATGAGTGCTGTTTTTTATATATGATTGGGGCCCTAATAGGAAAGAGAACATGTTCAATTAAAGGGAAGAAAGGACCTAGCATAGCGGTGCATGCCCTTAATTCTAGCACTCGGGAGGTAGAGGCAGGCAGATTTCTGAGTTTGAGGCTACCCTGGTCTGTCTAGGAAGTTGCAGGGCAGCCAAGGCTGTATAGTGAGACCCATTTCAAAAAATAAGAAAGAGAAAAAGGAGTTTGAGAGCTGGCTTAGTTAGTCACGTGCTCTGTGGCTCAAGTTTGAGGACCAGAGTTCAGATCCCATTGCACTCATGTAATTGCTGGGGAGTGTGGTGGTCCATCTGTAATCTCAGGAGGTATAGGAGGCAGAGACTAAACTAGCTGAATCTGTGGTATTTGGATTCAGAAGAAGAGCAGGGTAGAGGGAATCATAAGAGTTAGTGCATCATGAGGCTGTTATCTTTAGACCTGAAAAGGATCCCTGCAGGCCGAAATACTTATTTCTCTTAAGAATTTGAAAATGAGGGTAGCCCCTAAGAGTTAGAAAAGCCATACCTATCATTTATACATAAATCCAAGATGGCTGTGTGTGACTGAAGTGTTTGGATGCAACTACAGTACAGGAAGCAAGCCTGTTATCACAGCTACTCAGGAGACTGAGGGAGGAAGACTGCAAAAAGGTGTGCCTGGAGTACAGAGACTTTATCATGTGAAAATTGGAGGGTCAGACTGGACCATTTGAGAACCCTCACAAAACAAACCTGAGTGTTACAGTACATGCCTGTTTCCTGTTTCCCGAGCCCAGAACAAAGGCAGGAGGAACACAGTCCTAGCTGAGCTTTGTCTCATAGTGAGACCCTGCCCCAAAAGAAAAGGAAGAGAGGGAGGGAGGGAAAAGAAGAATGTACAGCTTCTAGAATCTGGGTTATTTTATTCAGGAAAACAGCTGTGAAGCAAAACTGAATTTTCACATCAGCAGGTCAAGAGTTGGGGTTGCTCCTTGGAAGCCCAGTGATCAGGCTAGCCTATGAGCCTGACATTCCCCATTGTCCCCTGTCATATGGACAGCCTTGACTCTAAAGACTCAGCTATATTTCCTCTCAGCTGCTTTCTTTTGTTTTGAAAGGGTCCCACTATGCACATAGCCCTAGCTGGACCTTCCTAGATAGACCAGGCTGGCTCAGACTTGTAAAAATCTCCTCACCTCTGCTGAAGGCATCCCCCTTGCTGCTTGACTCTCCTATTCTTATAATCTTTTGTTCACAGACCTTTCTCCTAGTCGGGGCTAACAATAACTATTTCTTTAGTACTCCCTGGGTACTAGGTACTGTTGTAGACATGCCTCCCGATGTGAGCTTAATACAATTGATAGGCTTTCTGAAATATGGGCCTCTGCCTCCATATTATGGGGTTAAATATGTCTACAACCACACTTGGCTAGTTTTTTGTTTTGTTTGAGAAAGGTTTTCACACTGTAGAACAGCCTCCAACTCATGGTAATTCTGTTTCGGCCCCCTCCCCGGTTTCCTTTTAACTTTTGGTAAAATCTTGCTCTATGACCCAGGCTGGCACTCACTATGATTGCCACAAACTCAGGATCCTCTTGCTTCAGCCTTCCAAGTGTGTCACCACACTAGCTATTTGTCAATCTTCATAGGGACTCAAATCCAGATTGTACCAATGAAAGAGTTTTGGAGCCAAAGGTCTGGGAATCATGTCCCTCAGAACAGCCTAAGGTGTCTTTAGCGGTGGCACATACCAGTAAATCTGCAAAAAACAAGACTAGGAATGGGGTTCCTGGTTAGAAAACTCTAGCATTGGGGGAAGAGGGTGTAAGCGATGCTCCTGGGCTCAGCATGGAAAGGGGTCTGGGCTAAAGTCTTTGTGTAGCCCCAGACATCTCCGAGAAAAAGAGAAGGTCCTCGTGTGTTCCACGCAGACTGAGGTAATGTCCTCCCATGGTTTTCCTCAGCACTGGCCACACTAGGCAGGAACATCTTGCCTACCTATGAAGATACTTAGAAGCTTCCAGAAGATAGCTTTTTTTTTTTTTTTAATTGTCTTTCTAAGAGTTTGGCAAATTATTGGTACGGTTAATTTGTTGTTTGGGAAACATAACTTAATGAATGAAACAGACTGGATAAATTAAAGACCGGAGGGGCACGGCGGGCAGGAATCCAACCTGCTCTAGAGTTTAGCCCAGTTCCTGTCCTAATCAGTTCACCGCGTTTTGCATAAACTGGAGGGTCAAACCCTGGAAGCCTGTCTACCAGATTAAGCCCTCTCCTTGGTGTTGCTGGCCAGAATGGAAGATCCAGTTCCCGCGAAAAATAAAAAGCGTCCCAGAAACCGCCTGTGCCTAAGCTTGTTCCTTGTCACTGTAGAAGTATATGAAAAGTTTCTGCACCCCGATAAACCCCTCCGCCGCGGACGCAGCAATCCAAATCAGACCAAAGCAAACCGAATTAGAAAAAGCCCCGGTTTAATGGGTAAAGCGCTCCTGGATGTTTTTCTAGCGCTACCCCCCGCCCCCCCACCCCCGCCTCGAGACAGGGAACAGAAACCAAAAACCACGTTGTCTATTTTCTGGAGGTGCAGTTTAAATACCCCGTGAGAGTGGTCTTGAGCATCTCTGGGGGAGGAGCCGTGTTTGGAGGCCTTTTTGAAAGGGGTTGGGTCTGGGGAAAGGAAGCGGGGCTTCCACCTACTCATCACAGCCCTCCACACACACACCGAAGAGAGCTGTCCAAGGCAAGGGTGCTCAGAGTCCTATCAGGCTCACACAATAGGTACCCCATGCGGGACAACAGGGTCGCACAGTTGGCTGCGTCCCCCTCTGAGAACAATCCCTCATCTGTGCTAGTCCCAGGACAGATCCGGGCAAGCGAAGCGGGTAAGGAGTCTGGGAAAGGGTAGTCCGCAGCTCTGCTCCCTGGCGGCCGGGGCGCGATTCTCCTAGCCCTTAGCTCTCCCCTTGCCACTCTGCGCTCAGCAAACTTTCGGAGTTTTCCTGCACTTGCGTCACGGAAAAGGCAGGCGGGTGATCGAGTCCAGGAGGCGAGGCCCCGCGGCGGCTGGCGAGCTCCCCCGCGCGGCGCTCCGACCCGATCGAGAGGTGGATCACAAACTAGCTACTCGGCTGCTGAAAGCTTGCAGCTCCCCGACTCCCCCGAGTCCACTTCCCGGATCTCCGCCACCGGGACTGAACCAGGGGGAGGAAGGGCGCCCGCCAGAAGTAAAGAGGACGGAAAGCCAGCAGTGGCACCTTGGCCCGGGAGGGCGGAGCCGCGCGGTCCCGGCTCAGCCAGGACGCGGGGAAGTGCTGTGGAGTTTACTCAATTCCCTAGCCTGCTTTCCCTCCTTCATACCTCCCTCCCTCCCTCTCCCCACCCCTCACCTCCCCTACTGCTTTCCCCTCCTTCCGAGGGACGCTACCTCCGGGACTTTTTTTTTTTTTCTTCTTCTTCTTTCTGATTTTTGTTTTGTTTTGGACCTGGCTTCCCGCTGGCAGCGCTGAGGGGCTGCTAGTGCGGGGAAAGAAGCAGGAGGTTGGGGCGCATCTCATCCCTCCCTCTCAGGCGGCATTCCCAGGGCATCGTGGAGAACCAGCCACCGGATGGACGGACAAACAGCCGGCTGTGCCATCTATTCGACGGAACTCCATCTACCAACAACTGTTGAGTGTTTGCTGGCACACCAGTGGCAGGGGTGGTGATGGAGGTTTCCACTAGTGTTACTGGGACAGGGGTTCTGGGACTCCGATTAGGGTCAGTTAGTACTCCGAATCTGCTGAGGAATTAAGCAAACAAAAGAGGGAGAGAGAGAGAGAGAGAGAGAGAGAGAGAGAGAGAGAGAGAGAGAGAGAGAGAGAGAGAGAGAGCAGTAGTCCTCTGAGCGGCTAGTCGTGCCCCCTTATTCTCTGGGGGTGGGGGCTAGCCACTTGCAGGGCGGGAAGAGGGCACCAGAGCAGGCGAGGCGGGGTCGCACCCCCTAGGTCGTGTAGTTATTTGCCGGTTGTGCAAGCTTTGGCCCTTGTTTTCCCGGCCTGGCTCGTTTGGAGGCCGGACACATCCACCCTTGGAATTGGTTCAGGACTCGGCTGTTATTCTCCTTGCCCCTCTTGGATTTTCTGGATTCTTGAAGACGCGGTGGCCCGGGAGGAGAGAGGAAAGAGGAAGGAACAGATCTTCAGAGGAATGTGAGAGCCTCCCAAAGCCGGGGCAGCCAGAAAGAGCTGGAAGCCTGGGAGGCAGAACCTTGCCTGCATTCCTGGGACCGTGGTCCGCAGTAATTCTTTTCTGTTGTACAACATTGTTCTTGCAGAAAGTATTTGTCGTATTTTTGTTCTAGCAGAGCTGGTTTCTCCAAGTCATTTGACTTCTCTACTTGGTGTGAGAGGAGGAAGAGAAGAAGAGACTGCCTCCCTCTCAGGGGCTGCCAAGGGAGAGAAGACTGGTCATGACCAACCCCTCCCTGTTTACACGTAGATACCCAAGGCTGGTTAAGGCAGTTTCTGGACCATGAACATTTCTTTGAAAAGAAGGCGGCTAGACAGCATCTTGTGCATACTGAGACTCTTCCTGAGGGTCTGAGTAAGATACACTAGACACTGAGGTGCAGGTATATTTTTTTGAACACCGTTCTAAGCATCCTGGGTCTGGGCAAGGCGTTTTCCTTCCAATCTTGACCTGCCTGGTAGCTTAGCCATGGCACTGAAAGGCCGAGCCCTCTATGATTTCCACAGTGAGAACAAAGAGGAAATCAGTATCCAGCAGGATGAAGACCTGGTTATCTTCAGTGAGACCTCACTGGACGGCTGGCTGCAGGGGCAGAACAGCCGAGGGGAGACGGGGCTCTTCCCTGCTTCTTATGTTGAGATCGTCCATCCTGGCATCAGCACCAACCATGTGGACTACTCCAGCAGCCTTGCAGGCTCCCTGAGCACCCAAGTGAGTCTGTATCACAACCCCAGTATGGCCAGCCCAGCCAGGAGTGGTGGGGGCAGTGGCTTCCTCTCAAACCAAGGAAGCTTTGAGGATGATGATGATGATGACTGGGATGACTGGGATGATGGATGCACCGTGGTGGAAGAGCCAAGGGCTGGTGGCCTAGGTACCAACGGGCACCCTCCACTCAACCTCTCCTACCCAGGTGCCTATCCCAGCCAGCATATGGCTTTCCGACCCAAGGCACCCTTGGAAAGGCAGGACAGTCTGGCGTCTGCCAAACGGGGCAGTGTGGTAGGGCGGAACCTCAATCGTTTCTCATGTTTTGTGCGCTCTGGAGTGGAGGCCTTCATCCTTGGTGATGTGCCCATGATGGCCAAGATTGCTGAGACTTACTCCATTGAGATGGGCCCTCGTGGCCCTCAGTGGAAAGCCAACCCCCACCCATTTGCGTGCTCCGTAGAAGACCCCACCAAACAGACCAAGTTCAAAGGCATCAAAAGTTACATCTCCTACAAGCTTACACCCACCCACGCTGGCTCACCTGTTTATCGGCGCTACAAACACTTTGACTGGCTCTATAACCGCCTTCTACACAAATTCACTGTAATCTCTGTGCCCCACCTGCCCGAGAAGCAGGCCACTGGCCGCTTTGAGGAGGACTTTATTGAGAAACGCAAGCGACGACTCATCCTCTGGATGGACCACATGACTAGCCACCCAGTGCTCTCTCAGTATGAGGGCTTCCAGCATTTCCTCAGCTGCCTTGATGACAAGCAGTGGAAGCTGGGTAAACGGCGGGCAGAGAAGGATGAGATGGTGGGTGCCAGCTTTCTGCTCACCTTCCAGATCCCTACGGAGCACCAGGATCTGCAGGATGTAGAGGATCGTGTGGACACATTCAAGGCTTTCAGTAAGAAGATGGATGACAGTGTCCTGCAACTTAGCACCGTGGCATCCGAGCTGGTGCGGAAGCATGTAGGAGGCTTCCGCAAGGAATTCCAGAAGTTAGGAAGTGCCTTCCAGGCCATTAGCCATGCCTTCCAGATGGATCCTCCCTTCAGCTCCGAGGCCCTCAACAATGCCATTTCCCACACCGGCCGGACCTATGAAGCTGTTGGCGAGATGTTTGCTGAACAGCCTAAGAATGACCTCTTCCAAATGCTTGACACGCTGTCTCTCTACCAAGGTCTGCTCTCCAACTTCCCTGACATTATCCATCTGCAAAAAGGTAAGCCCTTCCTGAACGTGGTGTACTGCTGGTCCCTGGGAATATGGGGACAGCCTGTACTAAAATGAATAGCTCATTAGATTTTCCTGTCTCCATCTCCATCGCTGCCTCAACAGAGCTATTGAGATGACTCTACATGAGATGAGATTGCTGTGTGGACAGGTTGTCTTTGTTTTCATTGAGCTCTGGGTATACCTTCCTGTCCATGCTGGGTCCCCCTCCCTTGTGTCTCATTTGCCCCATCATGCATAGAAACCCCCACGGTAACATCCTGGGTTCTGAGAACACAGATAACCAGATCCCAGAGTTTGCCTTATATGAACCAGTGGGTTGAAGAAGACCAAGACCCAGACACAGGTAAGAGCAGGTTGTCTTACCCTCTCATAGGCTCAGCTCAGCCTTTGAAGCATTTGGGCCTAGACTCCCCTCTGCTCGGTCTGCTAGCCCCCGTCTGGGCAGGAGGATCTCTGTTCTCGTTTTGCAGATGAAGTCCACAGCACCATGGTTGTGGCTCAGCTGGGACTATTCCGTCCTTGTTCCCGATCCCCAAGGACATATCTATTTTGGCTGCCTCCCAGGCCCATTATGTTTTCAGTTCTCATGGGCCCCAGTGTGGGGGAGGGACAGGATGAGCCCCTGCCTGTTGCTGCTGTTAAGGAACTGCCAGTGAAGTGACTCATCCTGGGTCACATGGGGCACTAAGCTGGACAGGGGGGAATAGAACCAGGGATCCAAGATTCTGTTCATATAGGTCAGTCCATTTTCCCTTTCCGTGCTGGGCTGCTCTTGTGCAAGAACTGAGTCAGGGGCCTGACCCAGCAGGTGACTGAGTCTGGGGATTTAGGGAAGGCAGATGCCAAGAAAGAGGTGTGGTCCTCCCTGGGGCTGTTAACTCAGGAAGAATATATGCAGGGCATGTGGCTGGCTCTCAGGACCCCAGGCCCTGAGGTCAAAGAGTTTTACTCGGGTGGCCCTCTGGTTTGAGTGTAGGGAACAGCAAATATGTTGCCCTATCCTCAGGCTCCTGTCCTAATCATGAAGGTGGTTGTCAGAACACTAGCTGTGAGGCAACTTTTCCCCTTCACCTTTCTCTTTACCTCTTTTGTTTGCCCGAAACCTCCATCTCCACCTACTTCTCTCCTTTTGGCCCCAGGGATTCAAAGCCTGAGTTCTAGCCTGGCTTTGTACCCGTTTTGCCTTGTGGCCCTGGTTGGGAAGGGCTTTTGCCTTCCTGGGCCTTGGTTTCTTAGGTAGAGACTGGGGAAGGGCTGCCCCACACCTTAGGCTGGTCCCATAGATCTGGCTTTGCACTCAGAGCAGAGGCCCAGCCTGGCAGGAGCAGGTGCCCTCCTGTGCGGAAGTGGAGCCACACACTGTCCTGGACCTGGGAAAGCTGGTTCAACCAGCTCCCTGTATGGCATGTTTTTGTGTGGGCAGCAAGAGGCTGGGCACAATGATTAAACAGCTACCTCAACGCAGTGGCTGGAAACTCTCACTTAGGGTAGATTTGGGGCAATGGGGTAATCACATGTCCACACACAGAGTGTTTTCAGGCTGTCATCTAAGAAGAAGGGAAAAAAAGCTACATTGTCCTTTCTACCTCAAATAGGCAGACAGGTAGGAGAGACCATGTCTCAATTTCCACTTAGGATATTTCTTAGAGTCAGGGGCTTCTCTCCTCTGGGGAGACCCTGCAGCCTGAAGCAGATGCTGCCTGTATCTGCTCCTGCTTACTCTAAGTTCTGAATTCTGGCCCGAATCTAGAGTGAGTTTGGAGGAGGCATTGGGGTTGGTCTAAGACAGAACTGGGCAGGCTTTGGACACTGCAGCTGGAGAACATTCTGTACTGGTCTTGTATATAGAGCTTTCCTCAGAGAAAGTAACAGGACGTTTGGTCCTGGATCACACGATTCTGTCTGCCTCATCTAGACATTTGAACAAATGGTGAGCATGTGAGGGAACCCAGGCTGGGGAGTCAGGAAACAGGGCTTAGAGGGACCTCACCATGGGATGACCTCACCTGTGGGGTGACCTTGGAGAGTTTTCTCTCCTCCGTCTCCATGTTATATGGAATCCGGCTGGAGCTGAGCTGACTCTCCAGTCTGTTCCACCCACTTGGGCATTTAGGGGAAGAAAAACCTTGTAATAACTATCCTGTCCAAAAGGGGGGAAAAATAATTGACCACTCAGAGCCCACTCCTGAGAGCCAGCAAGGTCAGGGATCCATCCTAAACCAGTCATACTAAGTAGCTGGTATGGTCCCTTCAATTTCACAGATAAGCAGCATTGAGGTGATTTGACAAGCAGGGTGGGATTAGGGACCAAGTACGTTGAATCTTCTGCTCCAGGCAGATGGAGAAAGGAACCGCCCCAGGGCTGGGCAATTAGGGTCAATGGTGCAGAAGGGAAAGGAGGCTTGGGCACCTTTCTAGCACCTCCTCAGTTTGTGTGCTTTGTGTACTTGAGACAGGCCTGGAACCACAGAGCATCCTTGGGGGACCATGGAGCTTGTGGCTTAGCAGGAGGAGGGTGGTTCTTGTAGGTGCAAACTCCTGACTGGGATACAGTTAGGTTCAGCCTTATGTAATCCTTTCTTCAGGTAAGCAGCGATTGCTGCTACTCTGCTCTGACTCTGGCTTCATGTTTACTTATGTGTATCACCGTGTGTCTGTTTGGATATACATGAACATGAGTCATGTATATCATGGACCCATCGAGGTCAGAAGAGGGTGTTGCATCCCCTAGAGTTAGAGTTACAGGCAGTTGTGAGCTGCCAACTGAACTCTGGTCCTTTGCAGGAGTGACAAGCAAGCTTAACCAGCTTTCCATCTTCAGTACTACCAGTTACGGCTCCTTCTTTTTAGAGATGGGGTCTTGCTTTGTACCCTAGGCTAGTCTTAACTCCTTTTTTGTTTGTTTGTTTTGCTTTTTTGAGAAAGGGTTTCTCTGTGTAGTCCTGGCTGTCCTGGAACTCACTCAGTAGACCAGGCTGGCTTTGAACTCACAGAGATCTGCCAGCTTCTCTTCCCCTTTAAACATCTCTGGTATTAAAGGTGTGTGCCGTCACTGCCTGCCTAATCTCAAACTCTTGATCTTCCTGCTTCAGCTTCCTGAGTGCTGGAACAGGCATATGCTCTGTTCTTCATCTGCCTAGGGTATTTTATTTTTTAAAATATTTTATTAATTCTTTGAGAACTTCATACAGCATAATTTGATCATATTTACCCCTCATTCCTCCCTCTTAATTCTTCCCAGATGTATTTACCTCCCTACTCCCCCATTTATGTTTTTATTTATTATGTATTTGTGTATTTATTTGAGGCAAGGTCTTATTATATATCTATAGCTAGCCTGAAACTCTCCATGTAGACCAAGCTGGTCTCAAATTCTGTCTCCTGAAGACTGGGATTAAAGGTAACCACCAACCCAGCCTTATTATTATTATTTTTAATAACCTATTGAGTTCAATTTGAGCTGTTCATATACTCATGCTGGGTGATCTGAAATTTGACCTGACCTCCAACTCAGAGGCCTCCACCTGCCTCTGCCTCCTGAGAGTGGTGGAATTAAAGGTATGCACCACCACACCTGGACCTCCAAAGCTTTTGTAACAGAGATTTATGTTGCCATAGTCACCATGGGCTGATAATTGTTGTGAGTCCTTGGATTCTAGAACATTTTGCAGCCTGGGGAGCTGGCTCAGTGGGTAAAGCAGTTGCTGTGCAAGTCTGAGGAACTGAGTTTAAATCCCCCACTAAAGCCCGGCTCAGTAGTTAGATAGAGTGTTTCTTTGGTGCAAAGGAAAGTGGAGACTAGGGGTCACCCAGAAGTTTGTGCTTGGCATATACAGCAGCAATCAATACTACTCTGTCTTAAGCAGTGACACCCATTATTGCTCTCTGACTGCCATACATGTCCATGGTGCGTGCATTCCTACACCCACATGAACATGCATGCACACATACATACATAAACACATACATCATAGCATTCACAAGTCCTAGTTTAGGGCATTTTATGCATATTAGTTCAGTTAAGCCTCAGTTACTCTACAGCTGGAGCAGTTATTGTTACTTTTTATAGATGTGAGAACTCTTAAGGGACTTGGTTGTTACGGGCAGTCTTCAGCAGCATCACATCTACTACCATCTGTCCCATTTAACCAAGGAGACACTTGCAGTCCAGTAAAGTAGTGGTTTTCTGAGGTGTGACAGCGGGCACAAGAACTCAGACCTCCTGTCCCCAAATTTAGAGCAGGTGGTCTTAAATGGGGGAAGATAGGTAATATGCCTGGGACCCTGGGACCCTGGGGCTCTGCACCTGATAGGCTCCAAGTCATTCCTAGGATCTAGTGTGCCAGGGCAGGAGGCAGCCCTGAGAGACAACCAGGAATGTTACACAGAGAAATCTTGCTTGCCTGAGGGGGGAAAGAATTTATTGGGGCTCACAATTTTAGAGGGTTAGAGGTCATGATCACCATGATGGAGAGCACAGCAGCAGGCAGGCATGGTGCTGGAGCAGTAGCTGAGTGCTTACATCACATTCATAAGCATGAAGAAGAGAGAGTATGCACTAACTGGAAATGGCATGGACTTCTGAATCCTCAAATCCACCCACATGACTCACTTCCTATAATGAGGCCATACCTCCTAATCCTTCCCAAACAGTTCTGCCAACCAGAGACCAAGCCTCTGGGAACCATTCTCTTTCAAACCACCACATATGGAGAGCACAGTTGGGGCTTCTGCCTCTCTCTCTCTCCCTTCTGAAGCCTTTGCACCCAGCTCTGCCTGTCTCTGAATACCAAGTGATTGTTATAGGCTCATTCTTGCCACTTGGGCTATTATCTCATCAACAAAAGGGGCTTTAATCAAGGCCATGGGCATAAAAAAAAATCTTTCTTTGCTAGGTATGGTGGTACATGCCTTTAATTCCAGTACTTGGGAGGCAGAGGCACCTGGATCTCTGTAAGTTCGAGGCTAGCCTGGTTCCAGGACAGCCAAGACTACACAGAGAAACTCTATCTCAAAAAAAAAAAAAAAACAGAAAAAAAATCTTTTTAACTTATTTTATGTATATGGGTGTTTTGCCTGCATATATTTCTGTGCACCACATACATGCCTAGTGCCTGTGGAGGTCAGAAGAGAGTATTTAAGTCTTTGTATGTAATCCTGAATTACATACAGTTATGATTTGCCGTGTGGGCGCTGGAAATCAAACCCAGGTCCTCTAGAAGATCAGTCAGTGTTCTTAACCACTGAGCCATCTCTCCTGTCCCAAGAAAATCTTTCTTTGAGCATTGATCTGTTAGCATTGTTCCCGGACTCAACCAGGCAGGTCAGTGAAATCTAGGCTCCTTCTGAGTCTGTGCTTCGAGTAGACTCTGTTTAAAGCTGATGCTTAGCTTCACTTTCTTTGTCTTGGTGTTTTATTTCTTTTTATGGTCCCCATTACCCACTCTGACCTACTTGGATCCTTTTGTCCACTGCCTGGAGGCCTTACATAGGTATTTTGTAGTAGAGATGGTGTCTATCCCCAAGATGTGGGGGTCGAGAGCTCTGAAGCAAGTCCCCTCATGATCTTAGTTTCTTCTTAAGATAGTTATGGTGGGATCAAAGAGCTTTCCCTGAGGGTCTCAGCAGCTCTGGACTCTCTTACCCTGCCCCCCCCCCCCCCCCCCCCCCCCCCCCGTGCCCAGGACTGTGTTGCACTGTTAGTATGAAGCAGGAAACAGGTGATAATCGAGGGAAGGTGTCAGAAGGCCTCGGTGAGCTGAAAGCTGAGAGCTCCAGATCTCTTTTGACTACTATGGAAGCGTCTCTCTCCACATTTGAGGCTTTGTGTGAAATGTCATAGTCACCATTTAGCCCTGCTTTTGCTAACTGACAGAGTTACCTGAAATTAGTTCCAGCATGTAAAACCCTACCATATAGGAAGTGCCTGGGAAGTGCACTTTGAATACTTCCGACAGTGACAGTGTAAGTGAGAATTAAAAGAACACCACGTCAAAGTGGCATGGGGGTGCGTCTTATTTGGTGGAGCGCTTGCCAAACAGGTACTGAGTTCAGTCTTCATGTTTGAGATCACTCTGGTCTACACAAAACCTTTTCTTAAAACAGAACAAAAGCAATAACCACATAACAAAGACGGGCTGGAGAGATGGCTCAGGAGCTCCTCAGAGGATTCAGGTGCAACTCCCAGCACCCACAGGGCAGTTCACAACTATCTACAACTCCACTTCCAGGGGATCTGATGTCCTCTTTTAGCCTCCAACGGTGGCACCGGGCAGGCACACACGATCCCCGGCAGACATTCATACAAAATACATTTTAATAAAAATAAAAGGGCGGGAGAAATGGCTCAGTGGTGGCTAAAGTGTGCACTGCTTTTCCAGAGGACCTGAGTTTAGTTCCCAGCACCCATGTCAGGCAGCTCACTACTGCTTGTCACTTCAGGGGGGCTGGGGCGCCCTGGAGGGATCTCATGTCTTTGGCCTTCCTTGCCACTCACATGCGTGAACTCTCTTCCCCAACATACAGATAATTTAAAATAAAATAAATCTTTTTTTTAAAAAAAAGGGAACCAAAACATCCAACAAGAGGAAAAGTAGACTGAGGCTCCCTTGCACTGGGGACCCCTTTTGCCCTTTGAGAGTGACTGCCAGGCATGGACACACACATCCTTTTCTCAACAACTGGCTTAAAGGCAAAGTTAGCAGCCTTTTCCTCAAAACTGAATTCATTAACTGTTTGTTGGCTCAGTCCCATTCTTTCAAATGAAGGCCCCTGCCCAGGTTTACCCCTTTCTATTATCATCTGTCACCTATTTTGAGTACAGTCTTGTCTGGTTCTATGGGCACAGGGATAAGGAGTGGGTGGGGCTTGTGTATAAGGGAGGCATACCAGGTGGCCTTTGGAGTTCTGCATTAGAACTCAGCTGAATGACAACAGGCTGGGGACAGGTGCATTGGGAGGCATTCTGCCCAGAGCACTGTGAGACTTTGGTGTAGAAGCAGAACCTGATCCATGCCTTGAATTATGGATAGAGATCTATCAGGCAGGAGTAAGATAGGAAAGAACGGGGAGGGTTGGATAGACAGTGTCACTGTGGAAGTCACACGTGTAAGAGCCAACTCCCTGAGGCCTCCTTGGCAGGGGAGTGGGTGTGGACTGTCATCTGCAAGCAGAAAGAACCAGGCATGGTGTCCAGCTTAGGAAACATCTTTGGATACTATCATATAAACTCTCAAGTCAGGGAGATGTCATTGTCAGGGGATGAGATTAGTCAATTCAGCAGATGTGTCTAATTCTGCCCGGGCCAGACCTTGGGGGACCTAGGGAACAGAGGAACATGAGAGTCCCCAAATTCACTGAGTTCACAACTGAGGGAGGCCAGTAAGTCGGAGTTTGATAACTAATATTCAAGATGTTGGGAAACCTCAGAGATCATAGGGCACACAGAAGACTTTCCTGGGAGAGGCCAAAGCTAAAATAGGAGACAGTGAGGTCTGTGATGACCTGATAAAGACAGGTGAGTTCAGGAGGAAGTGTAGGTGGAGTTATTTATGGTGTCATTCACCTTTGTGAGACTAGATGTACAGGGATGTACAGGGAGTGAGTGAATGGGGAGGTCCAAGCCCTAACCTGCCTGTCCTGTGCTCTGCCCTTCCAGGTGCCTTTGCCAAAGTGAAGGAAAGCCAGCGTATGAGTGACGAGGGTCGCATGGCTCAGGAAGAGGCAGATGGCATTCGCAGGCGCTGCCGTGTGGTAGGCTTCGCCCTGCAGGCCGAGATGAACCACTTCCACCAGCGTCGTGAGCTTGACTTCAAGCATATGATGCAAAGCTATCTGCGCCAGCAGATCCTGTTCTACCAGCGGGTGAGCCAGCAGCTGGAGAAGACCCTGCGCATGTACGACCATCTCTGACAGACTGACCATATATGTAGGTCCCCTACCCGTCTGGACTAGTAACTGCAGCCCACCCCACTCCAAGCCTCCCTGCCCCTAGCAGTGGCTCAGGTGCTCAGGAGTAGGTGAGGCGAGTGGCCTGTTAGAAGAGAAAGGACTGTTTTTGACAAGTCCTGGTACCCTGGAGAAATCTTCCCTCTCTTTAGAGATGGGTAAATGGAGATAGGAGTCCTCTGAGCCAAAGCCTGGGCTGCTGGTCAGTCCCTAGACAGCAGACTTCTCTGGAGCCTATAGTTCATGCTCACCTGGCCACCACACCCTGTTTGTTCCTTGTACTGCACTGGCTGCTGTGGCCATGGCTGAGTCATTGGTGACCAAGGCTGGTGTCTTGGAAGAGCCACCTTTCAAGATGGATATGTGACAATGCAGTATGACAGTAACATTAAGGATTCGTGGAAACTCCTTGAAGGACCACAGAACTCTGCTGGCCAGGGGACACTCCATGAAGGAGGTGACATTCCAGCAATATCTTGAAGAATTACAAGGACCTACAAGACAGTAAATGGGTTGAAGAACATTTTGAGAAGAGGACCGATATTGTCTCTCTTCTTTCTGACCTTTCCCAAGCGAGTTTGCTGTCCTCTCCATGGGTTCTGATGTCTTTGACAGAGGGAGGGATCATCCTTGCTTCATGGTCCCTGGTTTTCCCCGCCCTACTCACGCTTCTGCAGGAGGGGCTGCAGGCCAACTCCCTCTATAGTTCATGATCTCCCCTCTACCTTGGTTGGGGAACCCCCCCCCCCCCACTTTTCCTTGACTAGGGGACTGTGCAGCAACCTTCGCTTCTCTGGGCTCAAGGTGCTCAGGTCAGGGAGCACTGAGACCTGGGGTGCCCTCCTGGAGGAACTCAAAAGTACCAGCAGTAACTAAATCCCCTTTTTAACAGGTCCAGATCCCAAGTTCCCGGCACCTTTGCTTCTGTGAGCTGGCCTTCTCAAATCCTTATTGCACAGTGTGAAATCTGAGAGAATGGAGCCGGGAACTTTAGACCCCCTGCTCCTGGCCAGCCTCACAGGTTGTGCTGCCAACATGTGCCCATCTATGTTTACATCTTCCGGGAGTTATTGACCCCTTACACTTCAGGCCGGGATGTGACCCAGCAGCATATTGTTGGGAAGTGACCCTGTTCCCCTTGCCTTCCTGGGAAGCCACAGTCTGCTCCTGGGTCCTGCTGCTTGACTCTCTTTTTCTTGATAAACTTTTTACGGTTACTGTAACAGAAGCGTAGCCTTTTCTTTTTGAATCCTGGAAGCAGTGAGAGTTGACAGGAGAATAGGACTCAAATTGCCCCACTGGACTGGATTTAGTGATATTAGTGGGTCTAAAAATTAATTCATAACTTCAAAACATAGAAGCAAGGCTATGCTGCTCAAAAGCAGTAGAAGGCCCTCCAGCTGGCTATATGGCCTCCTCAGACCTAGGCCTCCTCATTGTTTGCCTGTGCCTTGGTGTGTGTGGGGGGAGGGTTGTGTACATGCGCGTGCATGTGTGTTTGGGGGAGATGCTCAGTGTGTGTGTGTTGTGTACATGTGGGTTTGAGGGAGGTGCTCAGTGTGTGTGTGTGTTTGTGTGTGTGCGTGTGTTTGGGGGAGGTGTTCAAGGAGGCCAGAGATCAATTGCTTTCTGCCTTACTTTTGAGCCCCCATGAGTCTGAAACTTACTAACTGGGCTGGGTTGGCAGGCCAGTGAGCTCCAGGGATCATCCTGTCTCTGCTTCCCCAGTACTGGGATTACAGGCAAACAGCCTGTGTCTAGTCTTGGCTGGTCTAGAAGTCAGAGAGATTCACCTGCCTCTGCATTCCAATGTTGTGATTAAAGACATGTGCTGAATTCTGGCTTTTTACTTATGTTGATGGTAGGGATTTGAACTCCGGTCCTCATGTTTATGCTACAAGCACTTTACTGACTGAGCCATTTTGCCAGCCCCTCTGTTATCTCCAAAATAGGTAAAGTCCTGTACAGGGGTTCCAGGTGTCATAGACTTTGTGCTGAGGATTGTAGAAGAATATAATGAAACTGTGCCCAGCATAGTCCCAGGTAATGCTTGTCCTAGGGAGCTAGCCCTAGAAAGCCCCAGTCTAGCACAGGGAAGGCAGAGACTTGGTTAGTTTTGGGTGCCCAGCCCTGCAATGGGTCCTATTTTAGATCTTAAAGAAGACTTGTCTCCATGCCCTTGGGAGTGCCCTGGTGACAGGGAATAATTCTTTCACATGTGGAAAGAGCACTGATGAGCTGGTCTTTCTTTCAGAGGCAGCATGGCTTTTCCAGGATCAGGTTCACCAGGGAGGGTTTTGGTCAGATCAGAGTCTGAGCAGCTCATGCAGGGGGGTGAGGAATGGACCTCATTTAGGCCATAGTGTCCTTACGGGAACTTTTGGAATGGAGCCTCTTGGCTCTGCTTCAAAATTAGGTCAGATTTGGGACTTTCTGAGGAATTCTCCCCTCCCTGTTTGCCTTCATTTTCCTATTGTTAAGAAACGTCTTGTTTGTAGCTTCTCAGCGTTGACCTCCATGTAGTCTTCTGTAGAGAAGACTCTGAGCATGAGTGGGGTAGGGCTCCTTCCCCAGGCTCCCTAGAATGTTCTTCTTAATCCATAATGCCTGAAAAAGCCCCTTGCTTACACGTCCTGCTCTCCTGTGCCCCTCTGCTGAGAAGGAACCACCTCCCATTCCTATAATCACGATGGTAGGTTCTCAAAGGGGCTTGGACCTAGGAGAAGAATCAGAAAGTTTTCCTAGGCATAGTGTTACTCACTTTTAATCCCAGAAGATGCAGGTAGATTTCTGTGAAATCGAGGCCAGCCTGGTCTACACAGTGAAACAGTGTCTCAACAAGAAGAAGAAGAAAGATAAAGTGAAGACTAGAGATAGACCAGCCCTGCTCCAGGTAACACTGAGGTCTTGGCTAGTAGTAGGTGTATAGAGAATGGGACGTCACAACCCGTCTCTGGCTTTTTTCTGTCTGTATGCATTGGAAAGATTTGTGATCATTCTGAGCTGAGCAGAGTGTCCCCCAGCAGGAGACTGGGGAGGTATGGGGGGGCAAACTGTGGTGACAGGGCTTGTTGGTCTTAGTCACATGCTAGGCAGATGTTCCAGACTGAGCTGGGCCCAGCTGCCTCTGGTTTCCTCTCTCACTTTGCTCTGAGGGAGTTGGAAAACAAGGCCTCTTTTTCTGTCCTGGGCAGCTACCAGAACCTGGGATGGGGGTTGGGACCCTTGGGTTCCCAATCTTGGCCCAGCCCTGGAAAAGGAGTCTGCTTTGTGCTTATGTAGAGATGGGGGATGGAGGCAGTCCTGAGATTCTGCATTCTGTCTCCTCTAGGATACAGGAGAGCTGTGAGCTTCTGTGCTATAGCTGTGGCACTGTAGCCTCGGACACAGCTCCTTGGTGGTAGATGAACTGCCACGGACACAAATGTACACAGTAATACATGTCCAAAGGCTACATGTGGCCATTCACACCTGAGCCATTTAAAGTCACACCGTGGTCACACTGACATACCCTATCATGTATTCACAGTTCTGACCACACATCTGCTACCATCTGTTTGCAGATACATCTCAGCTACTTTGCTGTGTAGTCACAACAGCCCTGGGCACACAACAGCCTTACATAACCAGACTCACATGAGTATGAAACCGGGTGTCCTATAGGTAAATGCCATTTTTACCACATCTGTGTCACTTCATAAAGGCCCCCTGAAGATTCATTAGAGATTCAAGAGAATTTGGGGGGACAAACAACCCAGAGGGTCCATGTCCAGATCAGATGCAGAGCAAGTTACAGGTGCCACATATAGGCATGTGCTCTAGGATGTCTTGGTAGACCCATAGCACAAAGTTCAACTTAGTGCTGAATAGTGACCCTGAGTCCTAGTGAAGATGATACCTGGCCATCTCACCAAGCAGGGCAGGGGATGCTCTGGGGTCAGAGCCCAGCTCTGGTCAGGCTGATCTGGCCTTGTTCACCCTGAGCCAGTCCTGAAGACCTGGCTGTTCTGAAGGCTCTTGGCTGAACCCATCAGCCACAGCTCCAGTCTTTGGAGCATCTCCTGTGGCAGTGAGTTGCAATGTCTAAGACAGAAGGGAGAAGGAGCCAGGATGGTAGGCAAGGTCCTCGCCTGAACAGAGAAACATTCCTGTACCCAGTCTTTCCATAGCATGTGTGGACTGGGCCCGCCCTGCCTGCCCCGCTGACTCAGACCTCTAGGAGCCAAGCCTGACAGACTGCTCCCTCACCCACCACAACCTGCTTCCTTACCACTGCCCTCCGGCTCCCCTCCCTACCACCCGGACAGGAGGAGACTATTATCCTTGGCAAAAGAGCTAGGGGGAAGGTCAAAAGTTATCACCCACAGCTAAAGCTCAGAGGCTGATTGCAAAACCCAGCCCTGGAGATCTATCTCCACAGTTTAACATAAACTTTTTTCTTTTGGTTTTGTTTTGTTAGTTAAACCCCAGTGCAGTCCAGTTTGTTTAAAAAGCAGTGTCTGACACATAGCTGTGGCCTCCTTATCCCACCCCTCCCTCCCCATCTTGCTCAGCATCAGTTTCTTTCCAGAGACTGAGACTTGGCCAAAGGGAAGATGGATTTGCCCAGGCAGGGCTGATCTTGAACCCAACTCTGGCTTTATTCCTTGAAGTTGATGACTTCTCTGAGGTCTAAAGAAAGCAGGGAGCAGATGTCTGCTTCGCAAGTGTGGTTGGAACAGGAGGTTGGTGAAATGTGAGAGAGGGTTGAGGATGGGCGAGGCCCAGCAGACCCTTCTTACCCCCACCCCATAAAAAACTAGAAAGATTCCTTCGTAAGTAAGTGAGGAAACTAACCTCATGATTTTGGGTTTTTGTTTTGTTTTGGGTTTTTTTTTTTTTTTTTTTTTTTTTGGTCTGGAGACAAGATCTTAAACTGTAGCTCAAACTGGCCGTGAAGTCACAGCCACCCTCCTTTCTCAGCCTTCTGAGTCCTGCGTTTACACCACATCTCACTTAGCCTGCCTTGGATTTCTCTTTATTCTTCCACGTGGTAGAAAAATAATCTCACACAACTTGAGGGAAGTCCCCTCTTTTCCAGGGGTTGTATATAAGTTTTGGGTTTGACGTATTTGAAGACCTTTTGCATGCCACTGGCAGACTGGCTTCCAAAGGCTGAATCCCACTATTAAAATTTGTTCCATACTAAATGGTAGGTTTACCGTTTGACAATGTCTCTCTCTACCTGCAGATATTTAATTTAAAAACCCGCTAACTTTGGGTTTATCTTTCTTTCCCCCTCTTATTACTCTTTCCTTTACCCCTGCCCCGAATACCAGTGCTGTAGCGTGATTCTTGTAGAACTGACCCTGGCATTGTGCTTTCAGCTGGTGCCATGGCAGGCATACTCCCTGGCCTCTCTTGGGCCTCCTACCGCTTGTGCCCTGACATCCAACCCCAGGCTCCATGAGTTTGGTCATCTCTGTTGCCCCCATGTCTGGAGGTAGCAGCGGCCCCTCCTGTACCTCATGCTCACCAGTCCACAGCACAGAAGGCCTGGAGACTAACACTCTAGGCAACTTCACCCTTAGAAAAGGCTGTAAGTTTTAGTCCTTGGACCTTGGCCTCCCTGAGGCCTCTGCCTATGCCCAGGGCAGCCTGTGGCGGATGCTGGAAGGTCGTTATTTCACAACTAGAAGATGATCACTATTATTTTACAAAGGAAAGGGAAATGCTAGTCCAGCCAGGACCAGAGTGAGGCAGCACCTAGCTTGGGCTACTTGGGTCACCTGCGCTAAGAGGTAAGTGGCCAGTGTTTGGGGCTGGGAGGTAGCTGGAATGCCGAGGGCCACCTTGCTGTCTTCTGTCAGAAGTGCTCTGAGTGGAAGAAATATGAGATTTCACCCTGCAGTCCTGCTGTTCCCCAGGTGGCCACAGACTCCGGCTCCTTTTCCTCTACCATCAGGATACAGAGCTGATGAGCCGAGTGCAAGTCCTACCCAGCTTTCTTGTTGCTGTTTTTAGATGCTCCAGACTTTCAATTCTCCTTCTTGCTATGGACTTCCAGATGGCTCTCAGGAGGGTTCCATAAGCAAGCGTACCCACTGGGGCAGAGCCTGCACAGCAAACCTTTGAGGAGGGGCAATGCCAAGAAGTATGGCATCCTGCTTCCTAGGTGAGAAGACAAACTGAGCAAGCCCTGTGTGGTCACATGCTGTAGATAGCATGGCTGGAGCAGGGGCCAAGTCTTCCGCCAACTCCAGGCCTTGGGTCCTGACCCTTGTTACCACATTGTCTCTATAGTGGGCAGTTTCCAAGCATCATGGTACCCGTCAGTCTGGGTGGGAGGATCTTTGAGGCCACTGGCCATCACATACATCAGAACATGCAGCACAACATTCCCAAGGTGTTAAGAGACTCAGACTCATATCCAGATCTCTCATGGATGGATTCACCGGGTGATCACAGACAAGGTCACATTTTAGTTTTAGCTCCCCCCTCACCACAAACACATTAGTCTGACAGTGATTATAAGTGCCACAAGGCCAGAAGTATGGACACTTACTATCCCAGGTGTGCTATGTTTTAGACAGCCAGCTAAGGCAGGCCTGAGTGCATACCAAGTGGCAGTTTTTTAGTATGTGATATGCTTACTGTGTGCCTCGGGCTAGATCCTGCCAAGTTGGCTAGATGGTCTGCTGCCATGCTTCAGCAGACAGTGGCTTAGGGGCACTGAGTCACTTGTATGAGGCTTGTAACCGCCCTGTGAAACCTGGACTGTGTGCCGAGACTCTGCCTTCATGCCATCAGGTGGAAGGGCAGAGAATTTGATCCACAAACAGCACTGGACAAATATTTGTTGAATGTTTATTTTCTATAGGGCTTCAGGCTGGAGTGTGGGAGGGAGGTCTGTCTGTGGCTAGAAGAGGGCAGGGGAAGCGAACTGGAGGCAAGGACTCCATCAAGAATGGTCAGAGCCAAGTGAACCCTGGGAGGCAAAGGCATTTCCCAGGTAGAGGGTACATCAAGGCTAAGGCAGAAGGATTACAGTGAGTTTGAATACAATCTGGAAAATATAGTGAGTTCCAGGCCACCGGCTTGGGCTCTGTGACAACAGCCTGTCTCTGCAAAACAACAAAAACCGAACAAGAGTAATTGTGAAGGTTTTCTCCAGAAGGCAGTATGGGGTCAGTCAGAGCTGTCGTGGCAGGTGAGAAAATGGGTCTTGTTACAGCTGGGGCTGAGCTAGAGAGCTGGCAAGTGACCCTGGGAGTCATCCGTGGGGAAAAGTGAGGCAAAGGAGGGTTCCAGATACTCAGGATATGTGTGTTAAGTGTTTTGTATACATGCATACAGGTCCTGATAGTGACATTTGGTGACCTTTGTCATCCATAGCCACAAAGCTCCCTGTTTCCCAGCCTAGAAAGGGCACTACCTTGTCTTGGAACTCAGGTCTAGACTCGGAACGGTGCTAAACTCTATTCTTGTCATCATACTTCACACCACACCCATGAACAAAGCCCCAAAAGAATTCCCAAACGGACGCTCTCACTACCTCGGTCCTGGCTTGCCTGAACTGAGACAATGCTCTGTAAACTCTGTCAGGAGCCAGGCTGATCTTTGCAGTCAGATTTGAGATCAAAACAAGTATCTCCATGTTCCAAACAGACTGTAGCTTCCCCGTCAGGGTCCACTCTGCTCTCCCCCGGCCCCTTCCCTTCTTTCTTGCATCTCTAGACTCACCAGTAATTTTAGGGTCTTTGCTTGTATCTTATGGTCTTTGTATTTACTTTCTATGCTGGAATGGCCTTCCCAAGGATAGATATGTGTGTTTGTGATCTACACTCCTTAATTCAGTTTCACTGTTGCTTTGTTTAGAGACAGGGGTCTCACGTAGCCTAGACTGGCCTCAAGTTCACTATGTGGCCAAAACTGGCCTTGAATTCCTGATCCTTCCGTCTCCACCTCCTAAACGCTGGGGATTACAAGACGGTTACAGATGTGCACATCATGGTTAAAAGCTACCTCCTCAGAGAAGCCTTCCTTGACCATCCACTCCAAGGAGAGTTCCTAGGTTTTTGTTCCCCTACCATCCCTTTAAAAATTTATCTCATGCCTGGTGGGTGGTGGCACAGGCCTTTAATCCCAGCAGAGGCAGAGCTCTGTGAGTTCAAGGCCAGCCTGGTCTACAGAGCAAGTTTTCATGACATCCAAAGCTGCACAGAAAGACCTTGTCTTGAAAAACAAACAAAAGCTATCTCATTTATTACTAGTTGCAATTATAGTGTTTCTATATTATGAACAATTTCAAACGTACAAATATAGAGAAACTTGGGCAGCAGGCTCCATGAGTCTATCCTCCAGCTTCACAATGATCAAAAGTAGGCTGGTCTTACTCTCCCCATACCTTTTGCTTTCCAGAAAACTCCAGACATTTTATAATCCTATCTGCAAACATTTCTATGCAAAGGTTTATATTTATTGCTTATTCTTCATTTATTTTTAAAATTTTTCCCAACGTAATATTTTTATTATTTGAAAATTTTATATAATGCACCCTATCACACTCACTTCCCAGTCCTCCCAGCTCTGCCCTCCCCATCCCTGTGATCCCCTTCCCCCAAAAAGAAGAAATACAACCAAGCCCAATTTGTGTTACCCATACACTCACGGGAGCATGGACAAACTCCCAGTGGCCCTTTAAGGAAACTGAGCCCTTTCCCACCCCCACCAGAAGCTGTCAGCTGTGGAGAGCTACACTTCAGCACTCCTATCACTATCTTTAAGAATTCTTTTTGATGGCTTTCTGTCTAGGTTGTTACTTTTGGGGGGAGTCTGGGGGAGGTTGTCACAGAGTCCTTCTATGCCCCTCTTTCTCAGCTGTGAATCTGTAGCCACAGTACCACTGCAAAGGTAGCTTCCTTGCCCTTTACAGTTATCAATAGCATGGATCATGACTTCCAAATGGTTTCTGGTGGAACCGCAAACATCTACACGGTAGCCCCTAGGGCCACTTGGACTTCGGTGGCAACATGACCCACAGACATCAAATCATTTATATTTTATTTACCCTTCTCCTCCTTCTTCTTTTAATTTCCGTTCTTTCTTCCTGGAACTACCATTGGCTATGTAGACCAGGCTAGCCTTAAATTCAGAGATCCACCTGCCTCTGCCTCCTGAGTGCTGGGATTAAGGAAATGAGCCACTATACCAGGCTTTAATTTTAGTTTTTGAGTCATGGTCTCTCTGTAGCCCAGGCTGGTCTGGAATTCACTATGTAGCCCAGGCTGGTCTCAAACTCATGATAATCCTGTTTCAGTCTCCCAAGCACTAAAATTATAGCTAGAACCACCACACCTGACTATTTGTTTTATTAGATTTTAACTTAATTTTTTTGACCAGAAATGGAAGACTTAACTAGTTATACATTAAGCATACTGTAAGAGAGCAGCCAGCTGGAAAGTAACTACAGTATTACCTGTGGCTATTTTCATGTAGCACAGGCTGGAGTTGGACTCCAATTTCCTTTGCTTCTGCTTTCTAAATATGGCGGCACTAGAGGTATGAATTATGAGACTCAATTTGTTATTTTCTCTGTTTATCTTTATTTTATTAATACAAGATCACATAAAGCCCAGGCAAGTCTCACGCTAACTATGCAGCCAAGGATGACTTTAAATTCTTTGTCTCTACTAATCCTAGCAAATAGGATTAGTAGTAGCAAAAAGATGTTTGCCTGCGTATGAAGTGGCATTTATGGCAACTGGGTTTGTCTAGCTTTTGCACTGCTATATCTAATATCTAACACAGTGCCTTGCTCAGAGAAAATGATTCTGGACATCTGCAGGGGTGTCAGCTCTTCTCAAGACAGTGCATGTACACATGCATTTGAACTGAAGTAAACTCTGCACATGCATGTGCACTGAAGCATGTGGCAGTTCTGTGTGTGTTCATGGGCTTGTGTGTGCTGCCATCATTGCAGCTGGTGGCTGAGAACATGCCTCTTTCCTGACATCATCTCCCACACCTCCAAGCCCCAGTGACTCACATGGGTGTATTTCTCTCTTTCTTAGTCAGGCTTGAGGAGGGAGGGAGGTGTGCTTCGGTTTTTCCCAGCCCACTGCAGGCCCAGAGAGCTCCTTTCCGTCCTCTCCTAACTTCTTTGGTTATCTGCTAGCCTACCCTTCAGAACTGCAGCTTCCTCCTCTCCAGCCTTGAAGCCTAGCCTAGTATACTGAGCAAAATTTAGGGTATATTTGTAGAAAGGGTGGCAATGCCTGATTCTACTGGCCTTTATCATGGCTGCTGGATAGCAGAGCAAGCGTTGAAGGTAGGGCAGCTGAGAGCAGAGATCTGCCCTGGGGACACAGCCGCACCCCAAACACACCAGTTCTACATTTTTTTTTTTCTAGGACAGGGTTTTTCTGGGTAGTCCTGGCTATCCTGGAACTTGCTCTATAGACTAGGCTGGTCTCAAACTAAGAGATCCGCCTGTCTCTGCATCCTGAATGCTGGGGTTAAAGGCATGTGACACCACGCCCAGCTTCAGTTCTTCACCTTGAAGTTTTGAGTTGTTTTGTTTTTTTTCCCTAAGAGTTTGACAACAGCCAAGATCCAGTCAATCACAGATATCTCCCAGGGTCTACACCCTGTCAGACCAGGGACTACTCACAGATTTTCAGTTTGGTCCCCGAAGTTCCTATTAAGACTTTGGTCTAGAGAAGAGGGGTACTCATCTGTCCCACAGCAGAGCTGGGCAGAGTTTAAATGCTTGAAAACTTTCCAGCTGCCAAGGACATGCTTCTCAGTGTGGGCTCCCCAGTACACAGATGAGCATCAGCATGAGTCTGACATGTGGGTCTCGATAACTCAGGAGGTGGTAGGAGCTGCTGGGAGCCCTCTGTCATGGATACTGATAGAGACAGGAGACAGGATTGAAATGGAAACAAGTATGGGACTCTAGACAGAAAGCTGGCACTGAGTTCCCCTAGACCTGGCTCTACACTCTCTGGGCCCAGTTATTGAATCCTGCATTAGAATAGGCAAGTGGGCTTGTACAAGCTCTTCAGGTAGAAGCCATTGCCTGTGCCCACCACAATCCCTTTCCTTTTGGGAAGTCCGTCCTCTGATGCTGAGG
This sequence comes from Phyllotis vaccarum, assembly GCA_033318265.1. NCBI lineage: Eukaryota > Metazoa > Chordata > Mammalia > Rodentia > Cricetidae > Phyllotis > Phyllotis vaccarum. The sequence goes on from JARWLC010000012.1 coordinate 74,791,145, forward strand.
TAATCTTTGAAAAAAATACCATGACTTTTATTCATGTGTGTGTGGTCAGAAGACAACTTGCAAGATCTGTTTTTCTCCTTCCAATATGTGGGTCCCAGAAATAAAACTGAAGAGGTCTTAGTGTGTGTGGCTGTGGGGTGTGTGTGTGTGTGTGTGTGTGTGTGTGTGTGTGTGTGTGTGTGAGAGAGAGAGAGAGAGAGAGAGAGAGAGAGAGAGAGAGAGAGAGAGAGAGAGAGCAAACCTCAGGTTGTCTGCATGGTGGCAAGCATTACCAGTGGATCCATATTGTTCTCTTGACAATCTGAAACAGAAGAGCAGAAGCCCTCTGAGGATGCAGAAACTTCTTGGAGTGTCTAGGCCTCGCCATGCCTATAGGCAGAGTCAAGTTTGGTCCTTCTTGCCTTTTTTCCTTTTTTTTTTTTTTTTTTGAGACAGGATTTCTCTGTGTAGCTTTGGAGCTTAACCTGGAATTCATTTTGTAGACCAGGCTGGCCTTGAACTCACAGAGATCCTCCACCCTCTGCCTCTGAGTGCTGGGATTAAAGACATGTGCTGCCACGACCACCTTGTCTTGCCTTCTGAGCGTGTCCTACTTTTTCTGACAGGTATGATAAGGATTCTGGGGTTCTTTTACTGTGCTTAAGCCCTTGAAGGTGTCTATCTGGTGTGTCCCTTGTCTCTTGAGTTTGTCCAGGTATCTCTCTACCAGTAAGCCAGCTGCTAAGAAATGTGATCCTGTCAGTGTTTACAGACTGGAAGAGGCCCAGCTCTGTCAGTGAATCACTCTCCTATAGGCAAGACACTCTCCTCTGGGCAGAAGGGTGAATGCAAGGCCCTCTGGGTGGGAGAGGCAAGAGCAGCTTGGATCTGCTCTTTACCCAAGGTTGACTTCAGTGAGCCCTTCAGAATGGTTGGCCTGGCTGGAACAGGCTTGTGGAACCTCGAGGATCTGCATGAGAACTATCAGAATAGAGGAGGAGCCTGAGGAGGTCCTGGCTGGTATTTGCTGTCTGCATCTCTTAAGGGCCTTTGTCTCAATATGGTGAGCTCCCATGAAAGATTTGTAAATATGTTTTACCCAGAGAGTTCAGAAAAGATAGACAGTGTGTAGGAGGGAGCCGCAGTGAACACGGGGGTGGGGGTGAGATGTAAACTCTGAAGAGAAATGCAGACAGTGGTGTTCTAATTGCCCGGGTGCTGGCAGAGCTCTAGTAGCAAAGTAGCAGATGGAACCCAGTCAATAACCCTGTGTGTGGGGTGTCAGAAGAACCAAAGTCGCTCCCAAATGGGAGCTCCGGGCATCTGGAGCCAAAGGCCTCTCTTGGCCTGAGGGTATCTCTGAGGGAAGACAAGTGCTTTATTCTAGCAATAACTGTTTACCACATGCAAATCTCTATGTACCTAGAACTGGGCATACCAGTGACTGGGGCAGGTTGGCTCTACCTTGATGGGATGGACAGAACTAAACAATGTTTACTACAAGGTAAGAAGCCTAGTGTGAATTCTAGGTAGTCTTGATAAACACTCAAGGAGTTTATTGGGATAAATGATATTGGGGTAAACGCTGAAAGATCAGCGAGACAAAGAAGCCATCCACAAAACAGACTTCTTATTTCCACAGAATCCTCAGGCCAAAGCAGGGCTGAACCTCTGTCTCCTTCTGTTTATATTCCTCTCTCTGTCCAGCCATATAGCATTTCCTGTTTCTACCTCCCTAGTGCTGGGATTAAAGGTGTGAGCCTCCCAAACACTGGAACCAAAGGCATAAGATCTCATGTGCTGGAATTAAAGGTGTGAGCCTCCACTGCTTGGCTCTGTTTCTTTTTATTCGGGATCAATCTCCTGTAGCCCCGGGGTGGCCTTGAACTCCTGATCTTCCTGCTTCCTCCTCCTAAGTGCTGGGGTTAAGGATGTGTGCCACCACTGCCTGGCCTCTATGGTTAACTGGTGGCTAGCTCTGCCCTCTGATCTTCAGGCAAGCTTTATTTGTTAGAGCACACACAGAATATCACCATAGAGAAGGGTTAGGCCTTTGCCCAGGCCGCATAGCAATTGGTAGGAAAGAGGAAAGAGGAGGGTGGGAGCCACACAGCCTGATGCTCCCTCTCAGGGCGGAAAGGAGAGGGAAACAGCTTCAGTTCTACTGTCTGGTTTTTGTTACTGTTTGATTTTGAGATGGCATCTCACTGGGCTGCCCAGGCTGGCCTGGTTCTCTAAGTGCTAGAATTACAGCATGGGCCATTATGCCTGTCTACCTACTGTGTGTTGACGGAGAACCAGGGTGGCCTGTCCTTCCTGATAAGTTTTATCCTCTACCTCTGATGGCAACTGCCATCTTCCAGGAAGAGATCTTTCCAGGAGAACACAGACTGATGACTTTGGCCAGACATCTCGGTTCTTTTCACTGATAGGTAGGACTCACCCGATTGCAGAAGGCAGTGTGTTTGGGGTTGCTGTACCATTCAGGCACTGGCCTTTGGGAAACAAGGGCGGGACTGGACTGTTTCCTGCAGGCTCTCCAACAGATCAGACCTAGTTGCCAGCCAGGTAGAGTGCCCTATAGTTAGCCCACATTTCTAACTCTACCCTAAGGTAGGGCATGTAGAAGAATTTCTAAATGTACAAGCAAGGGTAGATGGTAACATAAAGCAAAAGTCAAAAAAGTCTTGGACAAGTTTGCCAGGTTCGATTCTTCCCAGCCCAGCCACGATGTGACTGTGATCTGCCTTGTTTCTGCCTGTCAGTATAATGAGTTAGCGCCAGGTTGAGGAGGGGTCTTCAGTGTACCATAAACTTTACTGTGCTGTGTGAATCCCAATTGCCCAGTTAAAATAGCATCTCACTCAGCCATCTGGGGAAAGGCCTGGGAACCGGTTTTCATTTTGCAGCATTAGAGATTGAACCTAGAGCCTCACACACCTGCTTAGGTGAGTGCTCTTTCCTTGAGCTGCAGCTCAACCTAGTTCTTCATTTCCTTTATTTTTTGAGATAGGATCTTATATAGCCCAGGCTGACCTCAGACAGGAACTTGGTATGCAGCAGAGGCTGGCCTTGATTCTTCTGATCCTCCCGTATCTACCTTCATAAGGCCGAGATGACAGACATCTTCACTACGCCTGACTTACCTGTCCTTTATTTCTAACAAGTTCACAGATGATGCTGCTAGCCCACAGAGCACTTTGGGCAGTGAACAACACAACCTCTTTTATTTGAGCCATAGGACCCAGAGCCCGGGGCCACATGGGCTCTCTACAAACCACCTCTGACAAAGCGTCAGAAAGTTATTTTGGGATTAGCTCCAGCCCCGGCCTCACTTTTGCTTATGTAGAAAAGTCTTCTCTTGATTACTGTTCGATTTAGCCAAGGATTCTTTTCACATCTGAAATGGGAAGGAGCACAGTTGAACCCACTCATTATCTTGGTGGCCACAGGAGGCCCTCTGAGGAGGTGACGCCCTTTATGAGGACAGCAGCCATCAGTTAAAGACTATGATTCATCACACTGAGGATGGAAACATGCTCAGATCCTGTGGCTGCCTGCTGTTTCCTTAATGGAAATGCCCAGAAGTCTGTCAGGAGGAAAGGGAGCAGACAGAGCCAGCTTGCCCTCCTATTCTGGACTTTTCCTAACTGGCCAGTTCCACTGGCTTGAGGCATGCACATCGTGGTTTGTTCGTTACTTATTGGAATGTCAGGGGCTCTTCAGGAAGGGCTAAGTAAATTCCTGTTTACATCTGGCACAGCAATTTTGTCTCCTAGTAATCTTCGAGGTAAATACAAAGTGCATAGAGTAGAGCACTTTACTGTGAGGGGACCCAGGGCATGATGGACATCAGGTCAGTCTTGCCTACTTGCCAGGACGCCTCTTGTGTTGCGGGAAAGGGACCGAACCAGAGGGACTGGAGGGTCTGCCCTGGGACCATCGCGCCCTTTAGAGCTGTAACGCAGGGAAACTGAGGCACAAGGCAGCCGTACTAGCAGTTGCTATTGATCAGAGGAGGTTAGGTGGGCGTCAGAGGAAGCACTCCCTGGCTTCCTGTTGGAAGATGAGTGTGCCAACTGCCATAGCAACTTAAAGGGCCAGCTTTTAGAGGACCCCTTCTTTACACTCTAAGAGGCTACGAAGGCAATAGGCAGGGTTTCCAAGCCTAGGACCTAAGAGATCTGGGCTTCTATGGCAAACCATGGGTTTTCTTTTCAATGATGTTGGCATAAGTCCTTTAAAGGGCAGGATGTCCTGAACCCCTTAGATCCTGGGCATTTAATAGGGCCACAGGCAAAGGGTCCAAAGCTTGTGCGCATCCTTCATGGAGTGTATATCATGTAGATAGGTACTTATCTCTGTGTTGTGTGTCCAGATGTCATGAGAAAACCCATGTTCAAATATATAGTCATGTGTGTTTGTGTACAAAGAAGAGGGTTAAGTTTTCAACATGTTAAATACGGTGCACAGGTCAGTTCCTGTCTATCTCCACAGCCCAGGAGGAACAAACTCCTTAAAGACGGGAGAGAGTGGTGTAGGCAGGTTGTTGTCTCTCCCCTAGTTTTACTAAAAATTAGGGTCTTATGCTAGGCAAGGCTTTTTTTCCCCCTTGCTTGTTTTGTTTTTAAGACTTTTTAAAATTATACTTCTTGGTTTTATCTGCATGTAAATTTGTGTGCCATGTGTATGCCTGGTGCCCAAAGAAGTCAGAAAAGGGTGATGGGTCCCCCAGATAACTGGAGTTACAGTTCTTTGTGACCATTTAAGTTCTGGGAATTAAAATCTGGCTCCTGAGAAGGGTATCAGGTGCTCTTAACCACTGAGAAATCTCCAGCTCTGCATTCTTCCGAGCCATTTCTCAGCTTTGCTGAGTTATTTAGCGTAGGGGATGGAGGCCCTGGTCCTTAAGTTTTAGGAGTATATTCAAAACTGTCTAGAGATGCCTCCCCCATTATGTCCTCAGCTCAGCTGTGTAGTCAGACTCTCTCAGGTTCTAGCAGGGCTGCAGGCACAATGTGGGAGCACCAGCTGATCACCTAGCCCAGGCTTGGAGCTGCAGAGCTGTGTCAGCCTGCGCCAGAGCCTGGGGGCAGGGCAGGGCAGGCTGTGTGAATAGAGGGTGTTGTCAGTCCTCTGGGGGAAATAGGAGATGAGGGCAGATCCTGCCTGGCAGGTCTGTCACCTACATCTCTGCTTACACTTTCAGGGAGCTGGTTACTCTGGGTGGAGACTGGCCCTAGTTATCTAGGCCCTGAGGATCCAGCCTTAACTTCCTGGGAGTGGCAAGGCACAGCTGTGAGTGTTGTATAGGGACACTCTTAACTTGGTCTTCTTAACCTAGGGAGCAGAGAGATGAAAAGCTTATAAAATTGTGAGCATAAGATAGAGTATTTCTGGGGGCCAGAGTTAACTCCAACACTACAGGCCTTGGCCCTCTTCTAGGGGCCTTGCTTTTGGGGAGTACTGCTTTTCTGTGAGGCACCACTAAAGCCTTGCTGGGCTTCAGGGGTCTTGTCTACCATTACTTGTGAAGTGTAACACTCTTGTACCCTCTCTGATCCTGTCTCCCGTGTCCATCCCCCCTCCATTCCTTTGGAGATCCCTATGTCTGAAACGCCAGCCTGAATCCTCTGAGAGTAGAGACTCTTGGGGGCCAGATATTAAAATGGGCACCATACCGTGAGACAAGGTAGTCTGGGACAGGATGGTGAGGAGGGGGAGGAGGAGGAGGAGGAGGAGGAGGAGGAGGAGGGGGAGGAGGCTCGTCTCCTGTCCTCATTCTGGCTCAAATGTTACAGATGCTGGGATGCAACAAGAGATCATCCTGGTCCCAGATGCAGGTCAGTTGCCAAAGACTGGTTACAACGCCTCACCTCTAACCTGCCTGTTCTTGGGCCCCAAGAATTCCTTACTTTTTCCTGGAGCTCAGACATCTATTGTCTTCTTCTTGCTCTCTCTGCCAGGATCTTCGGCAGCCCAGATTGTCCTCACATTTCTGTGTGGCTGAGAGTGGCTTTGTGCTCCTTCTCCTTCCACAGCCCAAATGCCAAGATGACAGGCAAGTGACACCAATTAATCTTTGTGTTTCTCTTCTAATGAGTTCAATCCATTCTCAGGAAAGACGGTCCCCTGGGCCAGAATCCGTTTTTATTGCCCCTGATCCTGAATCACCCCCTTTTTATTTATTTATTTTTTAATTTTTCAAGGCAGCGTTTCTCTGTGCAGTTTTGGCTGTTCTGGAACTTGCTGTATAGACCAGGCCGGCCTTGAACTCACAGACATCCATCTGCCTCTACCTCTCAAGTGCTGGGATTAAAGGCATGTGTCACCACCGCCAGGCCAGAGGATTCTGTCCGGCTTGTGACTCATTTAATGGCCTTTCTTTTGGAGACTTGGCGTTTTAGGGCCCATCGTTAGCTGAATGATGTGCTCTAGGACCAAGCACAGGCCCATATGGCTTTCCCATGTCTACATTGTCTCCTTACCTTCAGTGAAGCACCTTGGTCCTCCTGGTGAAGGATGGAGATAGTGAAAGTTTCCACATAGAACTCTGCATGCCCAAATCTTCCCTTTATGCCCTGTGTCCCGAGCTTTGGCATCCTCCCCCTCCTCCCCCAATGTCTGTAACTCTTGCTGTTACAACCACAAAGAAAGGATACAAAAAGGGATAGGGCCGTGGAGGGCAAAATCCAGGCTAAGAAGTCTAGGGCTGGGAGCATTTATTTTTATTTTTTCCCCCTGAAGTTCCCTGTAGAGAAAGGGCTTTGGTCCCATCTCAACAAACAGCCCATCTGCCTGTCCAGGTGAGAGTAGAGGACTTTAGAAAGGCCCCAGGAGGTGGAAATTCAAGAGCTTGCCCAGATCTGTTCATCCCCACCCCCATGAAGCTAGGCCACATGGCCTGCCCCAGGGGAGTGAAGCTGCCATGGATAAGAGCCCGGTGCATAGTCAAACACAAACAATGCACAGCTGTCTGGAGCCTCTGAAGCACCATTTATCAAGGCTCCATGGAGTCAAGTGCCCCAGTTTGCCTGCTCCCTAGTCTTGAGGGGAGCGTGGCCACCAGAGTGGCCTTCAACATTCCCAGTCCAAGTGCTGAAGGTTGCTCACCAATGCTTTAGTGCTTTACCACAGGGCTCTGTGGGTAAAATGGCTTCAGACCCTTCTCTATCCCAAATACTCCAGGGCTCCCTTAGGCCTGGCTAGCCCAGCACCATGTTAAATAGCTTTCTTGCCTTAAATTAACCAGCCCCAGAGAAACCCACCCACCTTTGCACCTTGAATATATTAATCTATTGACTAACATTTCTCCCCATTCAGCTTCAGGAAAACACCAGAGAGTTTGTTCTTCAGAGATAACAAATGGCCAGAGCTGGGGTGAAAACCCAGGGTGTCCTCTTCTCCTGACCTTTTAGGCAGCCTGGGTCAGGTATGACTTTATCTGAGGTCACAGACCCACGACCCAGAGTTGTGACCTATCTAGGCTGTTATCCTGTTTTCTGCAGTGAGTTGACTTTATCTGCCTCTCATCTTGGCCCCTGAGGTTCTCCAGGTCTAAGTGAGCTGAGGAAGGTCCCAGCTCTTGACTCCACCCACATCAGGATCTCCAGACTGTCTCCCAGGTCCCTCCACCCCTGGCATCTCAAGGTCTTTTTGGCCCCAGAGATCCTCAGGCCAGACCAGGGTGCAGAAGCAGTAGGCCTGGAGGGTGGGCAATATCTGGGCACAGGCCAGGTCTCACACCCAGTACTGGCCATTCCTGAGGGCAGGATTGGGTGTCCGGCAAAACTGCAGTAGTTCTGGGTCGGGCTGGCCTCCTGGTGGGGGCCCTTGGCCAGGCACAGTTGTGAGTGGAATGGCTTGGCCTGGTTCTACCTTGCGAAAGGTCTCTGTGTCACCAGCTAGGCCGTTGCGGGGTTTGGCGGTCAACACCTGAACATCATGCTTGCCTGTTTTGTTGCGTTTGCGGAGGTAAAATAGCAGAGGCAAGATGAGGGCCAGGAGCAGGAGAATCAGGCACACGGGAATGATGACGCTGAACATGTTGGCCTCTAGGAAGCCCAAGAAACCACCGCGGGCCACAGTGGGCATGGGGCTGGATGCTGCTGAGCCTGGCTGGCCAGTGGGGGCGTTTTTTCCTGGTTTCTCTGTTTCTGTCCGAGCAGCCTCTGGAACACTGAGCAGGGCCACACTGTAGGACTTGGCCGCATGGTAAGGTTCGGTAGCAAAGTCCAACAAGGCCACTGCGGGTGGAACACCCCTTGCCCACAGCTCCAATGTAAGATTGTCACCCGTTGGGCCAATGGACCTACCTTCTGGCCTGCCCACCTCTAGGCCTAGCCTTCCTTCTTCTAGGTCCTGCTGAGTGAAATGTTCCACAGTCTGATTGCTCCTAGGTTCTGTGCGGGCCTGGGCCACCCGGACCACACGGCCATATAGGGGTCCTGCCAGGAGCCGGAAGTGGGGCATACTGCCTGTGCGGTTGGCCAGCTCACTGGCATCTAGCACAGTGGAGTCTAGGCGCAGGGTGGTACCCTGAGGCCATGGGTCACCTGCCCACACATGCAACATAGCCTGCACTGTGACATTCACAGTGGCTGACGCATTTACACCCCTGGCCAAAGCCAGGACTTTGAAATGATCCCGAGAGGAAGTGAAGTTGGTGAAGGCAAAGACCACTTCCCCCCGGTCTACCTGCATCTGGCTGAAGGTAGAGACAGGCTGCTCACCCACTAGTAGCTGCCCATACAGGGGCCCCTGAGTGAGGCGATAGGCTACATCTGGCTCCTCACGATCTGAAATCACCTGGAGCTGCTGCCGGCTCAGTGAGGAGCGTCCTAGAGCTTGGGGCACCTCCAAGGGTGCTCGCAGCTGTACCTCAATGCTGGATGGCAAGACATCCACAGCCAGGGACATGGGTATCGGGGGGCTGGCTCCATCAGACATGCTCAACTGGAAGATGCCAGCCACACTGCTCCCATTTGCCACGAAGGCCAGCCGGCCTGCATCCACATCAGCCTGTGTGAAGTGGGTCACAGGCCCCGTGTTGTCCCCAACCAGGCTCAGGAAACCATTGTGGGGTGCCCTCTGTACTTCATACTCAATCTCCCCTGGAGCTGAGTCTGGGTCTACTACACTCAGCTGAGCTCGAGAGACAGGTGCTTGTGAGCCCCTGGTGACATGGAGTGGAACGGAGGCCTGGGGCTGAGGTAGCCTCTCATTCACATCCCGCACAGTGATGGCAAAGGCCTCAGAGGTATGGGGTCCTGCTATAGAAGCTCCCATTGGCCCCTGGAGGTTGGCACGGAAGCGGAAACCATCCTGTTGGGTGCCCCCACCACCATGGGCATATACCAGCTGTCCTGCAGCCAGCTCAGATTGCAGGAAGTGGGGCCTTCTGGCGTTGAGTGGCTCCTCGGACAACAACAGCTGGCCTCTGGTGGGGAACTGTGTGACCCGGAAGAGCACATCGTGTCGAGTGCGCTGAGATGCTGGAACAGTGGCTAGGAGGTTGGAGGCATCAAGGGAAGCCATGGTGATCTTGGCCCGCTGGCCCTCAGGGACCCAGAGACCTGGAGGAAGAGCCATGAACTCTCAGAAAGGAGACCTCAGGGCAAGTCTGTGCCTCTCCATTAGCCAGGAGCTCCAAGATGAGGCTCATAGCTCCAGGAGAGCAAAGACTGTGCCTTCCTCTGATATCACTGTTCCCCACACCATCCTCATAATTTCCTAGATCCTGGGATAAGACAGAAGCTGCTAGCCAGGCCTATATCCCTCTGTTTGGGGGCATTTCTCTACATCTTCAACCTTACCATCCCATCATGCTATTCACCTTTGTTTCTCCAGAGGCGGCTAGGGCGCTGGGGACAGGCAGCATCAAAAGACACAATCACTGTAAGGGTGGCAGCCACATCCCTGGCAGGTGGTGAGGACAGCAGGAGTCCAATGGTATCATGGGCTTCCCAGAAGGGCTCAGGAGACATCTCATGCTCATACAGAATATTCCCAGCATTCACCTGGGGAGACATTATGGTTGGGTGTGACCAGTAGGCTCATTTTGTAGTACCTGGAAGCTTCCTATCAGACCGGCAGGACACTGGCACTCTAATCTCCCCGCTATCCCAGTGCCCAACCTTACTCTGAGTTCTTCTGGTTCAAAGTAGGTCTCTCTGTGTAGCCTGCTCTCTACTTCATTGGTTCAAGGAGCCACCACTAGGCACTTAGGTAGCAGGGAAGAGCTGGGCTCTGGAGCCAGAAGCCCAAGTTTCAGCCCCAGCTCTAACTGGGGAAATTGGTCATTTATTTAAGTGGGTTCGTCCTCCCTGCCTCCCACAGACACCACTTCTGTTCTCTCTTCTGTTATGTTAACTCCCCCAAATAGATCTCTTTTTTTTTCCTTGCTATGCAACCAAGTTATTTTTTCTTTCATCTTAAAGAAAACTACTCTTGAATTTAGTTTGTTTTTTTTTTTTTCTTGAAGGTTTCATGCATCCTAGTCTGTCCTGGACTATGTTAAAATGCCAGTTTTATGAAGTGGCTGATGACTGAACCCAGGGCTTCATGCATTCTAGGCAGGCATTCTTCCAACTGAGCTCCATCCCCACACCTCAGCTCACATCTGCTGCTGCCATTGTTAGCTCCTCCCCCTTTTGCTGTTTCTCTTTGCAGCAAAATTCCCCGTGAATAGTCTCCACTGTCGCCACATACCCTCCACCCACTCCACTCAAAACTGTGTTCCAGGAGGTCACCAAACTCATTTTCATCTAGGGTAACTAATGGGTCCTGTGCATTTGATCTAGAGGTTGGGTCTCGGGTCTTAGGGACTGCTGAGTGTCACTTGACATAGTGAAGCTTCCTGGATGTGATGTTCTGCTTTGGGGCTCCTCACAGACTCTGTTGGTCCTGCCCCTCAGTAGTGTCAGGGTCTCACATAGCTCTCATCACGATCTCCAATTTCCCCTCTCTCACTGATACTCCAGTCTCAGATTTCCACCTGTGCCTTTTGCTCCACAGAGATTCTATTAGCTGTTTTGAGCTCTCCGGGCCCAGATGTGCTCCAGTGGCCTGGACTCCTGAGAGTCCATCACCATGACAGCAGTTCTGCTGGTGAGTGACTCAGGAAACTCCCGAGACCTCCTAGGCTCCTCTCTTTCTTGCCACCAGGTCTTGCCTCGGTTACTGCAAGCTTCCACTCTTATTTCACCTCAGGCCTCTGCCCACTGCCTCTACAGAGTCCTAACACGGAGTGAGCCTTTGAAAATGTATGGTTAGTTTACTGTTTTCCTTTTGAATTAAGGCTCAGGTTGGCCTTGACCTCCCAAGCTCAAGTGATTCTCTTACCTCAGCCAGACCTAGCATTTAAGCTCATTCAGCATTTAAGTTCACTATCTGACCACGAGGACTCCACCACGACCCTGTTATCTGTGACACCTCAATTCTTTGTCATCCTGACAGCAGCACCTATTCTTAGGGCCACATGTATGCTGAACACCGAGTAATGTTCTTTGTTTCTGCAAAGAAATCTGTTTCTTTTACCTCTAATCAAGACATGTCCTCATACCTTATCTTTGTTTTTTCCCTTTTAGGAGACACAGGAAAAATTTCCTTTTGACAAAACCGGACTTGTGCAATAGTGTAGTGGAGGCGGGGTAGGATATCTGTGAATAAGCAGTTTTAGAATCCCAGAGAATTGCAGGAGGGCCACGCTGTCTACGCCGAGAGCCAACCCGTGCTAAGAGAGGGCTGCTTCTTCAGTGGTTTGCTACAAGAAGGGACACAGGCCCCCTTTGAAGAATCAGGTTGGTGTAAAGTTCCTAAGGCTTTAATGTTGACAACTAATGTTAAGATATTAAATGTAATGCGTATTTAAAGAAAACACATCTGTGGGCCAGATGTGTCCTAAAAGATCGAAGACTGCCAGTTGAAACCTCTGGCCCAGGCTGATGGTAGGCATGGTGGGAAATGGAGACCCCTCAGCAGTGGCTGTGGAGGCCGATGTGACACATGGCTGTCAGTGCTCCCGGAGAAGAATGACTGGATTGGAAAAGGCAGGACTCAGGCTAGGTGTGTTGGGCTCTCCTGAGCTGTGGGAAACTGTTCTTAGGTGAAGGGAACTTGGATGAGCAGTCAGAAGGCTTAGTCTTGGTTTTGGATCTTAATAGCCATGTGCATGACATGGTCACCTGATTTCCAAGCGAATATCCTTGTCTGGAGGCTACCTGAGCCCTGCTCTGTGAGCCCAGAATCCTGAAGGGTAGGAGGACCATGCTGCCTGTGCTCTTCCAGTGGAGGAGGGTGCCTGGGCCACGTAGCCTCTTTCCAGACTCCTTGGGTGGCACTGCCAGTCTGGCCCCCTGGTGGCCATTCAGTCTGATCCTTCATGTTGCGGGAGTGTGGGGTGGACTGCTGGGTGGGGGAGGGGCGCCTGTGGCCTTGTCCTGGTCTTTCCTCTTTCCTGATCTCTGATGGCAAGGCTCCTAGTGACTCAGGGCATACAGCTGCCTTAGCCACTGGCCAATTTCAGTATGGGGACGGGGGTGGAAAGGGTCAGTCTACGGTAGATGCCAGGGCCCAGGAAAAGAGAGAACACAAGCCTAGTAAATGATGTCATAGACAGACTGGAGAAATCTTACTTCACCCTAGCTAAACCCCATATTCTTCCTCTGAGCTAGCTGCTGAATGGGAATTGCTTTCTCCTTGCTAGCTCTCTATCTAGTTACTTCGCAGGGAGAGCACACACCCTGAAGGGGTGGAAAGGGCCCAGGAGGCCTCTGAGGGGAAAGAGTCCTGAAAGTGGGTCCTGTCATTTTCAAGGGCCAGGGGAAGCCCCTCTGGAAAGTTTTTGGAGCAGTACCACAATGCTGTAGGCCAAGTGGCATGGTCAGCTGTGTCCTCTCGGATCCTGTTCATATAGACATAATCGGGATCATGCCCTAATTTCATGTGCCTGCAGGCCAGGCTGTCCTCCCCCATGGCCCAGAGGAGATGCTCACAGTGCCTTAGACCCTGGTAAGTGATGATTGCTGGCCCCCGCTGGCTAGCAGACATCTCAGCACCTCAGTCAGCCTCTACTTGAGGCTGGGAATTATAATTTTGATTGGTAGACCTGTTGCTTCTAGGAACTGTGCTTCAAAGAGTGAGTGACAGCATCCCTCAGCTTGGCCCACTCTGCCTATGGCTCATCTGCTCCTAGCTTGCTCTGGTCCTGACTGTCACCTGTCCTGAGCCCCAAACTCTGTCCCACTTCAGCAAGCTTGGCCCAGTACCAGCTGCTGGGTGCCGCTGCTTCTCTTTAGTGTGGCCATTTTAAACGTCTGGGATCCAGTTGAAGCTTCCTTCTGGAAGCCTAATCCTGAACTAGAGCAGGGCCCAGTAAAGCTCAGCTGCTGGTGATATATGTGCCCTGGTTGGCAGCCACCAGAGGTAAGTTTGTGGTCTGTGTCTTGGTTGAGGATTGAGGCCCTTACCTCAGCCTGGGTGAAGTTTACCAAGGCCTCCTCAGCATCACCTTGCTGGGCATGGAAGAGCCGGCCAAGCTGGGGACCTCTTACTACCTGGTACAGCAGGTGGCGGGGGTCAGTGTCTGTGCTGGAACTGGCTCTCAGGCTCTGGCTGCTGAGTGGCTGCACAGACTCTGAAAAGAACAAAGGAGCCTGTCAGCTTTTGATAGGAGCCAAGGCCAGTGCCTTGTTATGCCACCCTCAATTCTGCCCCAATTGCTCAGCATGCAAACCTACCTGGACAGACAGTCACCTTCCGACTGCCCTCCAATGAGAGAAGCACCTGCTTCTGGGCCACCACTCGGAAAAAATGTCCAGGAGATGTGTGTGCACCATCAGATAGGTCGAAGTGGAAGCCTCCTTCCAGGGCTCCTAAGCACAAGGGATGGATCTGGATCCTGCTGGCCCAACATAGCTCCCTACCCTCAAAGTACCTACCATGGGGTGGGGGTGTGGGGATGAACTTGCTCAGCACCCACCTCTGTGTGAGAACAGCACAGCTCCACCATCCAGCTGGGCCTGCGTGAAACGGCGGACCTCTGTGTCTGGAGCTCCCCTCAATGCTATCCGTCCATTGCTGGGTTGTTGGATGGTGTAGACCAGGTCTTCTGGGCCCGAGTCATTGTCTGTGCCTCTGAGGGCCTCAGGAGGGATGGGCACAGTGGCCCCCTCCCAGATCTGGGGATACAGGCCTCCTGTGAAAGTTCTGTCCACGTTGTGACCGCCCCACTCCCTTCTTCCTGACCCTGGGACTGCCACCAGGGCTCCACCGTGCTCTACTCAGCCATCACAGATACCTGTGTCATTCTAGGTTCTACCCGGTCACTTCAGCGCTGGTTTCTTCTTCTCCATCAGTCCTAATCTTAATCATACCTCAAAGTCGGCCCACGGCCTCCTGCCTAGACACGCCCCTGTTTGGTCCTTACAGAGTTCTTACTTCCTAGAGGTCCCCATCCCTGATCAAAGGTACTGCTCCACCTGTATCTCACCTCCTGTCAGGGGCGGGCACAGGGCAGGGGCAGTGGGCTTGACCAGCTCAGGATACATAGAAATGGGCTCTCCTACTAGCCGAAGGCTGGGAAGGAAGTGGAGAGCAGAGAGAAAAGCTGAGAATTTCTTTTTCAGTCAGGAACCTACCCGTCCAGAATGGAGGGGAGGCCCCAGAGGCTACCCTCCTAAGCCGGGCAAAATCCTCTTCTTGGGGCCCGTTCCACGTGGCACGGGGCCAGTCACTGTTGCCATTCTAGGTAGGGGTCCTCATATCAGAAAACATCCTTCTAGCATCCTCAGCTGCTCCGTCCTCCTCAAGGCCCCAGTTAGAGAAAGCCTCATTGTAGGGCTTCAGGGAGCTAACATGGGTGGACACTGCCATCTGGTGGCCAGTTCACCATACTGCATTTCCAAACTGTGGTCCGAGGCAACCCTTAGTTCCCTAGTCCAAGTCCAGCTCCTCCAACTCATCCGTTAGCCAAACCCAACGTTATACCACCTCTCCACAGATGACCACAAAAGACCCAGACCCCTATTCAGAAACAGCCAAAGTTAACCCTCGTCTACAGCTTTCCAAAGCCTCTTCTGGTGGTGGTCTATGCTCTTTAACAATGGTTCTCAACCTTCCTAATGTTATGATGAGCCCCAGCCATAAGCTTCTTTTTGCTGCTACTTCATAACGGTAACTTCCCTATGGTTAGGAATCATAATGTAAATATCTGTGCTTTCCAACGGTCTTAGGCAACTCCTGTGAAAGGGTCATTTAAGCCCTCAGGGTCGCGACCTACAGGCTGAGAATCACTGTTCTAGACCGTCACCCAAAGCTTAGTCCAATCTCTATTGTTCTAGGTGGGCCTGTCAAGGCACATCCTTTTTGTTCTATGTGGTCATAGAGCTCTGTCCTTGTCTGGACCTCAGCTTCCACTTCTACAGAACAGGGGTGCCACCGGTGCCTAGCCCGTAACGGCTAGAAGCTTGGGAAGTCTAGCCGTGGTCTTTGTTTGCTGTGACGCTTGAGACAGCCATCTGCAGCTCATCATACAGGGCTTATAGGAAATTTTCTCAGGTGTTTGGACCTGAGGCATGAGGGAAAGCCTTCTGCTACACACGAGTCCCGGGAGCAGCAAGGCCAACTATAGCCTTTTGAAAAAAAGACTGTCCACTGTAATTATAAGTACTCAGTAACAAAACCTCACGACGGTGTTGTTCTTAGCCCAGTATTATATCTCGCCTTCCAATAACCTGGTATGTGGCAGTGAACCCTTTTACAGAGGATGACACTGAGCCTTGGAGAAGGGGACAAGTAAGGGACCCTAGTGGGGTGGTCCTGGAGTGAACTCACCTGCAGGCCTGTGTTTGTGGTGAGGACAGGCAGCTGGTCATTAACAGGCAGGATGGTGATAGTGAAGGCCATGGGTTGGCTCTGGCGATCCATCTCAGAGGCATTAGCCACCAGGACAAAACTGTCTGTCGGTGTCTCACTTCCATCATGCACATAGCGGATCAGCTGCTCTTCCACCTACAAGCAGACCGGGAGTGGTTGTCAGGCTTCAGTTAGCCAAAGGCTTACCAGGGATCTTGGGACCAGCACCCTTGATGTTTTGTTGTTGGGTGCAGAAGACAGATCCCTTTTGAACCCATTTCCACAGTTGAGAAGTCAGGGGGCAATGTTTTCCAGCTCCCAGAAGAAGACATGAGATAAAGCACAGTGTCAGCAGCTAGAGCTGGGCTGCGGCCCTGGGTTCTCTTGAACCGCCGTACCTCTCTCCAGGTGAAGGTGCTGAGGCTCCCATCTTGAGGTTGTTCTTCCTTCTGCAGGACCCCGTGCTGGGGCGGCTCTAGCACCTGTAGGATGAGGCCTGGCAGTGTAGGGAAGTAAGGCCCAGTGATTTGGAGCAGTGGAGGGGCCAGGGTACGGGTGCCACCCTCAGGAACACTGAAGTTTTGTATCTCCAGGGGGATGGTGGTCGGCAGCACCTCCAACTCCACAAAGATGCCCTCAAGAGGATCAGCCAGGCCCGAGGCCACATCCAGAGAGAAGGAATCACTCCAGGCTCCAGGGCGAGAGTGTAGGTAGAGAACCCTGCCTGAATTCACTGCCTCCTGGGAGAAGCTCCGCACAGGGTCCAGGCTGGGTGGCTCATCTGCTGAAGCACCGTGGGACACCATCACTAGGTAGCCAGCGCTCGGAGGGCTCCTCAGTGAGAATATGATATCTGCAGGCAGCACTGCTTCCTGGGCTACCTGGTCAACAGAGACCATGGGGACATACAGGGTCAGGGGCTGTTGTGGATCTCCAGATAGCAGAACAGGCTTGGTTTTCACCACATGTTGCTCATCCTGCCCCAATATTGCTGCTTGCATGCATTTGGGTTCACACACAAAACATCCAGACTCACCCAGATTCAGTATCTAAGGCATAATGTTCACATACATACAGAGACACAGACAGACAGACAGGCAGGCAGGCAGGCAGGGAGGCACGCGAGCGCGCGCACGCACACACACACACACACACACACACACACACACACACACGTTTCTCGTTTCTCGATTGGGGCTCTGTTCAGGCCTGTGTTAGGTGGATTTGCCTAAGATCTTCAGCCCCCAATCCTGCTTTGGTGTCCCTGTGTACCACTGGAGGGCAACCCCACACTTCCTAGAAGCACAGGCTCCCAGTCTCTGGGTTTTAAGCAGTTTGCTGAGCTAGGTCCAGCCCAAAGGTACACTTATAGGTGAATACTGATGCTACATAATACTCCTAATCCCTGAGTCCCCCAAATATTGTCCCCTTTATGGAAGAGCCCTTCTGTGCGACTGGTGGCCGCGCTGAGTGTCTTGTTTCTTACCTCGAGTTGGTCCCTTCTGATCTCAGCTGCTTCCCCCTGGAAGACATAAATCTTTTTGTGCTGGATCAGTTGTAGTGGGGCCAGGGGGCCCTCTAGGGCAATGGTCACTTGTAGGATGGTGTTGGTGTGCACTGGCCCTGCTGCCACAGAAAGGGCCAGGGTGTCGTGGGGGCTGAGGCTGCCATTGTGGCTGTAGAGAATGGCTCCATCCAGCAAGTCCCGTTGAGTGAAGGAGGTGACTGACTGGCCTTCTCGGAGCAGTTGTCCCCAGTGAGGGCCAGCTGTTACATGGTAGCGGACCTCATTCCCACTTCGGATATCCAGGTTGGTGTCTAGGTGGAGCACGGCTGTGTCAATGGTGCCTTGGCCTCCTTGAGGAACCACAAGACTAGAGCTATTGGCCACATGAAGATACGGCTCTGAGGCCTGCACCTCCAGCATGGCAGTGGCCTGGTGTTGTCCATCAGACACTTGTAGCTGGAGCCAGCCGTGGTCAGCCCCAGAATGTACAAACAGGACTTGCTTCTTCCTTAGATCCTCCTGGGTGAAGCGGTAGATGGGCCGTGTGGGCTCCTCCATAGCCACAATGCTGCCAAAGAGGAGATCCTTGCGGGTGAGCACTAGCTGAGCATCGGTGAAGCCTGAGTCACCATCACTGAAAGCCACATCATCTGTGGTCAGCAGCCGCTGTCCACCCCGGGCCACATGGAAGACACGGCTGATGGTCTGCACAGGGGCATGGTCATTCACAGGCTGGATGGCCACTCGGAAGACACCACGTACCTCCTCCCAGGCCATGTCACCACTGCCCTCACCCTGGCGTGTGGCCACAAATGGGATATCATCCTCTATGGTCTCAGAGTCATCATGCTGGTAGACGAGTCGGCCATGCAGCAGGTCCTCATTAGTGAAGGATGTCACTGGGGTGGCCTTACCCTTTGGTTCTTTCCAAGTCAGCCTGCCATGGTGGGGCTGCTCCATAACCTGGTAGAGATAGCTGGCACTGTTGAGACTCTTGACAAAGAGGTGGTCGGCAGACAGGATTCCCTCGCCCCCCTCGGGTACTATGAGGAGGACATTAGTGAGTACAGGCGCATTTGGGTCACCACCAATGTGGATGGGGAAAGTATAGAGTGGGGAGAAATGTGGTGGGGCTGTGACGCGGAAACGGAAGGAGTCATCAGCTGCCTCCGAGGTCCGCATGGTGGCCCTATAGGTCACGAGACCAGCCTGCAAGTCACTCTGGCTAAAGCTCTGGCCATCTGACAGCCTTGTACCCCGGAGCTGCAGGTTGCCTTTCCGGGGGGCCTGAACCAACTCGTAGTGGAAGGTGTGCGGGTATGGGCTTGCCTCCCCCTCCAGGGAAGCCTCAAGGTGAGCTTGGGTGAGGGTCTCCTGATGGGGGTTCTGAGTATGCAAAGGCTCAAGCCTCAGCATCCATACTGTGGCCCTCTGGATAGTCACTGGGAAAGACAGATTGCTCAGTATCTCCTGGCCCACCTGTACCTCCAAAGTCAGGTCCTCCACTGTATCTTGGGTGTGGTGTTGCGGGTCAGTGCTCAGGTACCTCACTCGGCCGTGCTCCACATCTCGCTGGTGGAATGCCAGTGTATCCCACCACTCAGTGCCCTCCACCCCTCCTGCCCCCTGCTTCTGCAGCTCCCCGAACTGCAGGGTGCTGGTGACTCGAAACAGCACACTCACATCCTGTCCCACTGCATTCGTTTCTACTGACAGGTTGGCAGGCAAGATGGGTGCAGCAGAGCCCTGGGCCAGGTGCAACCCCGTGTTGTGGAGGATCTGTATGGCTGGCCGGACGGCTACTACCTTCAGCGTAGCTGGAGCACTGGCCTGCATTCCATCACTGACCCGAAATGTCAGGTCCTGCGCAGGCCCACCGCGGTGCACATAGACTATGTTGCCTGCCTCCAGTTCCTGACAGGAAAACTCAGTTGCTGCCTCTCCAGGTTGGTCTCGGTGTTCCACAGGAACACCGGTGGAGGCACCAAGGAGCTGGATGGTGAGACCCTCACAGGCGGAGTCTGGATCATAGGCCTGGAAAATCTCAGGTCCCAGAGGTTTCTGTGTGTGTTCCAGGATCACCATGAGGCTGCCGTGCGGGAAGATGATGCGGGGTGGGTCATTGACAGGGTTCACCTGGATGGGCAGAATGTAAATCTGGCCTCTTCGAAGGCAGGAGGGAACAGGTGCTCGAGCAGTCACTGACACCTCCAGCATCAGCTGGTCAGAGGTGTCCTCAGAACCATCATGAACAAAGCGGGCTTTACGGTTCACCACATCCAATAGGGTGAACATTTTCCGGGTCTGGGCTCCTGGGATGTCTAGCTCCAGCTCACCATGGCGTGCACTCTGGCTCACACTGAACAGAACCTGGGACTTGCGAAGCTCTGCCTCTGTCAAGTCCAATGTGGGCTGCACATGTCTCCATTCAAGCCAGGCTGTGCCACCCTCGGCCACCACCAATGGACTGATGGTAAGCAGCTGGGTAAAATTTGCAAATACAGGTGGCAGTCCTGGCTCAGGAATACATGGCTCCGGCAATTCCATGGCTGGCCAGGCTTCTGGTGCCAGAGTGGAGAATGTTTCATATGGACCATAGGCTTCTTCTTCATACTCATCTTCCTCAGGCCTGCAGCCAGCTGCCATGTCACGGGTCAGCCAGGCATCGCGGAGGCCCTGCCTCCTGCCATTAATACTGAAGTCTTCTATGCAGCCGACCAGGGAGATATTGACAGCCCCTGGTGCCAAGCCTAGACGGTGTTCTTGGAGTTGGCGAGAGGCCTCTGTGTCCAGTCCTCCAAGGAGGAGGCTGCCATGTGGTTTCAGGTAGCTGAGGACCCCGCGGTTGAAAGTACGTGTAGGGTACTGGTCCACAGAGATCTCCAGCCGATGAGCATCGATGTGTACACTGACCTCATGGGGCTGCCCGTCAGCCACAGGCACGCTGTTACGAAGCAGCATGGTGCCCTGACCCTTTTCAACCACAGCCCGCAAGTGACCCTCAAATATGTCCACATAGATAAAGTTGCCACGTTGGTCTCCTGCTTGGAAGGCCAGGGGTGCTTGCTGACTCCTAGTGGTGAGTGTAAACTCCAAGGTACCTTCCTCCTGAGTGCTCCAGGAAGAGAAGGTGGCCAGTGAGTGGGGTCCAGAGAAGCCTAGGCCCACATCATCACCAGCAGAGAGTTCTTCAGCACAACCTTCAAGGACATCAGGCGTCAGTGGACGGAGAAGATTGCGGCCATTGAGGATGGCAGAGTGGAGGCAGCCTCTTAGGGGTCGGCTGATTCCCTTCAGGTAAGGCAGGTCAAGACTTCCAGAGGACCCCACAAAGACCCCATAGGTGACTTCCAGATGGGCTTTTGGGATTGGGGATGAGGTGTTTAGAATCCCATCAACAGACAGCACAGCCAAGCTGTCAGAAACAGTAAGTACTATGGTATGGGGGGCAGAGTCACTCAATACGATGTCTGCTGAGGTCTGCAGCTTCAGCTCCTTTTGACCTAGGACAAGTCTGACCTGAAGAGAGACAGGGAAATCACGGGTGGGAGTGGGTAACATTTCATTCTAACCCACAAAAGCACAGTGGGTCTCCCACACTGAGCCCCTTCAAGGTGGGACTAGGAAAAGGCTTTCACGACATCATTCTCATCTCCCACCTTGTCTCTAAGAACTGACCAACATGAATGGGGTAGAGTCAAGGTCCCTGTGTGGCTTTGTGTAAACCCCTGACCTTAGGGGTTTGCACAAGGCAAGGCTCTCTCCTGAGCAGCCTTTCCACAGTCTCATGCCTCCTCTCTTTCCTTGGGTGAGTGGTGCCAGAAAACCTAATTTGGATTCTAGAAAAATTACTTCTGGAGGAGTAATGAATGGGAATTCTGGAATTCCCTGATGACCCCCCCCCCTCCAATAAGGAAAAGTAGCTTGGCTCACTATACAGGATAAGAACCCAAATGGGATGGTTTGTGGGTTTTGTGTTTTAAGATTTTGTGTGTGTGTGTGTGTGTGTGTGTGTGTGTGTGTGTGTGTGTGTGTGTGTGTGCATTGAACTCAGAGGACAACTTTCAGGAGCCAGTTCTCTCCTGTCATTTTGTGGGTTCTGGGGATTGAACTTGGGCCATTAGGCCTGCAAAGAAGTGCATCTACCAACTGAGCCATCTCGCTAGCTCAGATGCTGTTTTGAGGATCCAGTAGAGAAGGCTTCCTCCATGACATGGACACCAGATCCCATGGTGGCAGGGATCCCAAACATGAGGATCTCTGTAGGGTGGTGGGCACCATGCCCCAGGCTCAGAGTGACACCTTGTGGCAGTAAGAAGGCACAGCAGCCGCAGAAATGATAGGGCCACAGTCCCCAACCACAGGGCATGAAAGCAGATGGGTCCAAGCCTAAGACCCTGAACTCTTCAGGATTAGTGGGAAGATGCAAGGGATAGTCAAATGAGCCCTTGCTAATAAAATTGGTCTTAAAGCATGAAATTAGAAGCAGGCGGTAATGGCACTATTATCACAGAGTGTACCACCACGCAGGAGAGCCTGGGGGGAAAGAGGAGCCCCAGTGGAGGGACCTGAGCCAGGTGAGTAGCTTGGGCACTCCCTGGGAAAGGGGCTACTCCTCACACAGAGATGTCAAGGAGAAGGGGATGTTTAGGCCCAGGGGGAGAGGAAGACAAGCAAAGAGACAAGCAAGGTTAATAGTGAGAAAGCCTGTTCGTCAGAGACCGTGGAAAGGTGGACACGGGAAGCAGTCCAGATGGCTAGCTAGGGACTCTGAAGAGGAGGGAGACTGGAGTCAGCGAGTAGAAGAAGAACTGGACCAGCCACTCACTCTTTCTGAGATGCTGTTGTCCACTCACAGTGGGCAGATTGAGACCTCAGAGCGGAGGTGGCTTGCATGAGGTTGCACAGGCAAAAAAATGAGGCATTTAGACCAGAGAAGGAGCTCCTAGCTCTGTTCCCAGGTGCACTACTCACCTGTAGGCGTCCAGAGTGGAGTTGGAGCAGGAGATGGTCAGCTTGGCCTGCTGCCAAGAGAAGCAGGGCCTCGGGCTGAGATGTAGTGAACTGGAGCAGCAAGTCTACTCTGGTCAGGGCTGTGGGCACGGGCACCTCCAGGTGGTTCTCCCCGAAGAAGGAGGCTGGTGAGAGAGGGGGCTGTGGTCAAGGCCAGGCTCCTGCCAGGAGGAGGCTAGGCACCACAGAGATGGACAGCTGGGCCACAGGACGGGCTTCCATGTGGACACACCCCATAGCTCTATGCACCACTGCCTAGGTACCTTGTTAGGACTCCTGCTGTTCAGGTTTCCTTGGGTTCCTGAAGCCAAAGGTTTTCACCACCTCTGGGCCCCAGATAGGTCTGGTCTCTCTTTCCCTGTCTTGTCTTGACCATCTTTCTTGGGCACAGTGCCCAGGAACAGAGTTCCAGGGGACTTTCACAATGAAGGGGACTCCTGGACACACTCCTTCTCCTAGGGTGGGCTCTTCATACCCCTTGCTGTGACCATGTTTCACCTTTGTTTTTGGCCAGAGCTGGTTCCTGATAGTGGAATGCAGACAGGTAATTTTTTTTCTCTCATGCTATTTTCCTAGTGCCTGTGGGGATGGGGTGGGGTAGGGCAGCTTCTTGCTCAGAGTCTGCCAAGGAGCAAAGGCTCTTAGGCCAGATGGAAAGCACGTGCAGTGTCAGGCTCCAAATGGGCCAAAACTTCCTCCATCACCGCGATTGCTTCCTGCTGCAGTGCTATCGCTGGTCCCTGGTGAATAATAGTCACATCCGGTCTCTCTGTTTCCAAACTTGCCCAAGGAGGCAGAGAAGACAAGAGCAGAGTTCCCCTTCCTTAGGCCAAGCCAGGGCTGGTTTTGAGCACGAGGGTAGGATGGACCACGGGTCTGCCAGTTGGACCTCAGGCAGCGGGATGGATAATGGTCTACCTAGGGTTGGTGAGGGCCATCTTTGAAGCAGCTTCAGACTTGTCCAGGCAGTTTCTTAAAATTAGCTTTCCTCTGTCTCCTGCCTGCTATCACAGTTTCTGGTCCATTCCTTTGTGGCGATTAGAACTCTGCCTGCCTGCCGATAGCTCGCATTGTGGAAAAACTAAGGAGAAGAGGAGACTCATCCCAGGCAGGCTTCTCCAAAACTTCAGGGCCCAGTTAGGCTGAACTCTATCATCTCTGATAGAGATGATCTGGCATCAACCACACAAGGGCTGGGCCCTGGCCAGCCTGAGCCAGCTGACATCCGCCTGAGAGAGTAGCATTAGCATGTGCCTTTTCTGCCCCAGGATGGATGGCCAAGAAAGATAATGCTGTTCTCAGGGCTGAACTCAAATTTCTCTGGTGGCTCCTGGTGCCTCAAATTAAAAGGACAGAATGCAAAGCCACCTGCCCAGGTGTGGCTGGCAGGCTCTGCCGGCCCAGCGCATCTTGTGCCAGGGAACCTCAGACAAAAAAAACTGGCAGGCAGTAGGTGCATGTGTAGGGAGGTGCTGTATCTACTCGAGCAAAATGCAGCAGGCTAAACCAAGGGCAGCCACAGAGCAGAGGGTGGGGTACACCGTCCCCACAGGATGGAGCCACCACCCTGGTGGGCTGGAGTGGCTTGGAGCAGCTGGCCAGAGCTGAGCACTAAACCTTCAGGGATTTTGTGAGCCAGGTGATGCTGCCCACTCTGAAAATATTTATATCCTGCAAAGAGGTAAACATCTCAAACTAGGGCTGGGCTGCTCACCACCCACAAGCAAGAGGTGAGAAGGATCCCACCCAAACTCCCTTGCACAGAAGATATATGTCAACTTCCTACATCTTGAAAGAGCTGAGGATCTGGGTCAGGCACCAAGGTATATGGCTGGCCTTAACCACTGAACCACCTGCCTCTGCTCCCTTCCCACAGGAGAGAGCAGCAGCCTGTTTGATCAAGTGGGAGGGTGGCAGGAAGCAGAGGTACTTTCCAGAGAGCTGGGATCTGAATAAGCCCATTGAGGGTCTGGGCCCTGCTGCTTCCTGTGTGGAGAGGCGCTCACACTGACTGCCTTGTGTTGCTGGAGTGTGCAGGCCAGGCAGCCCCCTTGTCCTAACAGAGGCCTCTGAAGCCAAGCTGGCTGGGGCTTCGGAAACTCTGACAGGACTACCCCTCACCTCTATTCTTGTGCTTCTGATAGGCTGTATCCAGAATTGCTGCCAGTAGGTAGGGGGCAGCTGGAGAGGGGCTTCAAATATAAAGAGGGCGCAAGATGAAGAAATAAGCTAGAAGTCAATCTCAGAGGACTTCTTGGAGGAGGCGAGGGTGGCATCACAAAAGAAGGGAAATAAATGATCTCAGAGACAAGGATCGCTGAAAGGTTAGTTAGGGATGCACAGATCCTTCTGGGTGGGGCAGTAGAGGCTTCTGCTCCCATGCTCCCTACTGGTTCTAGATAACTTACAGGCAGAGATGTTAGTGGTGTGGGCTAGAAAGGGGGTTTATGATTGTAGTGTGTATACAAGGCCTCTGTGTGGGATGGGCAAATGCCCCAGTTCTGGAAGGATGAGCTGGAAGGCAGCTTGCTTGCTGCCTGTGTGGCCTTTTTTTTTGTTTTTTGTTTTGGGTGGAGGAAGGTCACAGGTGAGTGTTCAGGGCTGCGCAGATGTGCATGTGCACGAGTATGTGGGTGGCTGCTGGAGTGTCTTTGGGGTTTGTATAAGGCTATGTGTTTGTGTATATGCATAAGGGCCAGAGCTGTTAGGACAGAGGAGTGATTGTACCCAGCCCGTCCTGCCTGCCATTACTTGGACAGGCCTGGCTCTCTCAAAGAGGCCATGTGTTCCTAGAGGGCTCCTGCCCCTCCCATCCCAGAGTTCTGCTGAAGGTGGAGAAATCCTCAGAGCTTCCCACCCTTCCTCTCATGAACAGGGAGCTGCTGTCTGGGCCCCAGGGTGGGGTGGCTCCATGCTTTTCCTGAGACCCAGGGTTAGGAGACAGAAAGAGATTGTGTCCTGCCATACTGGTCCCTCTCACAGATGGTCAGGGGAGGCTCTGGTCCGTCTTCTAGATAATCATCCTTTGGTAGGCCCTGGATTGTGCTGGTACCTCCTGGATGCCTGGAGCGACACTCTTGGGAAGTGTGTCAGTGGGGACTGGTTCCTGCCTCAGGGAACACTTAGCATTTAGTTTTGTTGAGATAGGGTGCTGTGTAGTTAGAGTTACCCTTGAACTCTGCATCATCTTGGTGCACTACCATGCTGTACCTGGAGCTGCTTCTGAGGATGCTCAACCTTCTGCTTGTCAGCAGGCTCTGGGGACGAGGGGTCCCTATGCAGGGAGTGCCTCTGTGCCTTAGCCTCTCTTTACCTGGCTGGGAGCAAATGTTCAGGTGTTTTTCCTTGTCCTGGAGAACAGCTATAGCCCTAGCCTTTCACAATCCTTCGAACTCTGTGCAAGCCAACTGTCTTTCAATCTGTCTTTTGAATGCTTCTGCCCGTGACTCTCAGCCTCACCACAGCCTGCATCAGGCCTCTGACTTCTTGGTCTCTCTGGTCTCTCTTCCCACTCTTTTGTCTTTGACACCCCTCCCCCTTCCTGTAACTGGGAGTACAACTTCTCACCCTGGGAGATACTGGAGAGTCAAGCCTCTGGTTACCCATCCTAGGTCCCCCAACCCTGGAGAACAAGTTTCCACAATATATCAAAGTTCTTTATAGCATAGGCCATATAGGGGACGTGTGTGTGTGTGTGTGTGTGTGTGTGTGTGTGTGTGTGTGTGTGTGTGTGTGTGTGTTGTGTGTGAGAATCAGACTTGATCTCAGAAAGGTAAGCTTCAGGTTTCAGCTCAGCCACTATCTGAACCCCACCCCAGCCCCACCACAGCACCCTATCGCCTGGCAGCGAACCCCTGTGAGCTCTGTGCTATCCCTCATAGCCTAGGGCAGTCAGGCGGGCCCCCACAGCTGGCTTGCATCATGGGCATCGGCAGCATTCCTGGTTGTCTGCCGTCGCCTGACTTTATAAGGGAGAAAATGGGATCCCAGAGCTGTTGGGCAGGGTGGGCAGTAGGACTTTGCTGCCCAACCGGGTGCTGGGTGGGGGTGGGAGCCCCGAGTATGTGAGCACGGGGTGATGGCCAGTGCTGCTGTAAGAGAGGTGGGTGAGAGACAGGGCATGATTCTTCATCGATTCATCTACACACACAAACACACACACACAGACGCACACACAGACACACACACACACAGACACACACACACTAGTGTAGCAATTGGAAGAGCCAGTCTGGGAGAGACAGAAAGCCTGAGGAAAAAGGCTGGAAAGTGAGACATAGTTACCCGTTCTCACAAAAACTGAATTCAAGGAACATAGACTAGAGTTGGGAAGGGAGATAGGGAGGCCAAGGGAGACTGTGAGGGCAGGAGCCCTCTGCTGTGGGATGGAATGAGGGGTGTCCAGTGAGTAGGGAGAAACAGGATCCTGCCTTGGGAAGCCGGATTTCCCTACTGCAGCCTGTGGGGTTTGCCATCAGGGGGAAATGCATCCTGGTTCCAGGTCTGAGAAAGGCAGGGTAGGCTGAAGTTTTCAAGGGAGTCTAACGGTCTGCGGGCTTGGGAGGGTTGAAGCAGGGATGAAGGGCTCTCTGTATAGGGTCACGGGTGTGGGGCCCACCTGGGACTGAATGCAGCCTTTGTAAGAGCAATGGGCCAAATGTTCTTCTTGAACCACTGCACTGAGGTAACTCAGCCCAAAGGCCAGTTGGCTTCCCCTTGTACCTCCAAGGACTCATTTTCTTTTCTCCATCAGTTCTGCCCCCAAGCCAGGGAAACCTGAAGAAGCTAGGGATGGGTAAAGCCCAGAGGCTGGTGCCCTGGCCACCACTCTCCCTGTTCTGGGCTGTGGTAGCATAGGCTGACAAAAAGCAGCCCATGGAGTTCCCACAGACTAGTGTGTGTGTGGTGGTGGTGTGGGTCAGCACCCCTAGATAGTACATGAGAGGTGAGGTTTGTAAGGAGGCTTAATACTGGGTCCAAAGACTATTAAAACTGTGTTCTGGATCTCGGTTGGCCAGGACTGAAGGATTATCTATCATACCTGCTCCTCCTTGAACCCCTTGGCAAGAGCAAATCTGCCTAGTGGGTCTAGCTTGGGGAGTTATCTGCTCCAAAATCTCTTTCCCACATACCCTCCATCAGCATATCCCACCCCCTACAAGGCCAAGTTACCATCCTGATCCTAGACATCATCTTTCCTCATCTCTGCAACTCTGAAGGTATAAGGAAAAGGTGAAATAAAACAATTTCAGGTCAGACCAAAGGGACACTAGCCTCCATGGGCATGATACTGGGGTTACCAGACACAGCTGCCCACATCCCTGGAGACTGTACACTGTCGCCGCTCTTGACCTGTCTTCAACAGATTCCAGGCTTCCCAGCCATGTGAACAGCAGTAGACTAGTTTAAATCGCATGGATTGGGATTTAGAACAGAAGTCATCCCTCCCTCTCAGGAGACAAGAATCCATCCCAGGGGCAGCGGTGGACCGCCAAGCACTGAGCCCACAGGCAAATGACCTCCATGAATGAACACTAAACTTCTGCTGGTCTACTTCCCTTCACCCCAAGAGGTACCAAGGATCACACTTGGACCTTCACTCACTTCCCTGAAAGTCCAGAGAGGCAAGAACAGAGCAGGGTTTCCTCAGTTATCTCATGAGCTCTGGCTGAATCTGGCACAGGCCTCGGCTACCGGTCCTCCAAACAACTGCCATCCGTCAGCCATGTTGAGGGGTACAGACTAAAGGAGTTCCAAAGTAGAGCCCCATATGAAGGATGAATGCTCCTGGAGAGAGCAGGAGAGAGTGGGGAAATGTCTGTGAACTCTCGAGAGGCAGGGCTAGTGTCCTGGGCTTCCGGCCACATATCCCAACCCTAGGGCCATGCGGGTACAAGAGGAAGCAGGAGGGTAAATGAGAGGTTTTTGATGGGACCAACAGCCCAGAGTCCACCCAGGCTGGAAGGTTGGGACAGGGAAGAAGCAGGCCTCAGTGAAGTCTTTGTGGAACTCCACTGCGCCCCTGCCTCAGGCAAAGAGGGCGGGACCAGTGTGGTGGGAACAATTCCAAGAGGCTTTTCTCTCCCTTATAATTTTCCTCCTTGTTCAGACGGGTGGATTTCCAAGCCCTTCTCCACATTCCCTATCCCTGGCTGGCTAGACCCAAAGGGGCGTGAGATTCCCATCTTAATGGGCTCAGGCTGGGATAAAGTTAATGGTGGCATGCAAAAGAAAAAGAAGGGGCCATGGACCCTCAGCAGGGTCTCTCTGAGACACCTCCCATCTTACAAGTGGGAACATTGAGGCTTAGAAGGGACACTTCCCTGTGCAAGGAGTTCACAGGGACAGAGGCCAGACTGTGATCGAAGCCCCCCCCACCCCAGGTGTGGCTCCAGAGCTGAGTGCTGTGGGTGCTAGCAAGGAGGTGTATGCACACAGAGTGGAACACGTGAGCCGGAAATGGAGCATCTGCACTGGCTGTGGTGGAATGGGGTGTGAGTGTTGGCGGCTTGCCTAGGGAAGACACACTTTTTCCCTTCTTGTCCCCCTGAGGCTCCCTCTGTCAGGGTCAGTGGAAGTGAGAGGAGTGGAGGGCCGGAGGGAACGCATCTGCTTCGGCTGGCAGAGTGAGGCTGCCTGGCTTCTCCTGGAGCAGCTGCGGGTGGGCTCTGGGAGCTGCTGGGAGAGGGAGGAGCTGGCAAGAGGTGGCCCAGTCTTCTCAGAAGCCAGTGATTAAGTGCCAGTCCTGCCCACTGGGATCTTGGAGGTCAGGCATGGTGGGGAATAGGGGGTCTAGGAACTGGGCATGGGGGTGGGGAGCTACTCTGAGAGTGTCTGTTGGGCCAAGCTCTCTAACAGGCTATATACACTGACCACAGTGCCACAGATCAGTTATGAGGGTGGGTGGGTGGGTGGGTGGATTGTTACAGGGCTGTTGGGAAGGTATCTCAGGGCTCCCTAGCCTGGCAGGCTGGGTTGGAGACAGGACGGGAAACAATGCCTGGACCTGATCAGTGCTGAAGTTAATTAAAGCTTGATGGCATTGTGTGTGTGCAGGACATGCCATGTTGTCTAGAATAATCATGTCTAACATTTATGGGAGGAAGAAGAGGAGGAGACCCACAGATAGATGCTCCTCATCAGGAAGTGGATTAGGGGTCATCTGTCTCCTATAACAGGTGGGGTGTGTGTGTGTGTGTGTGTGTGTGTGTGTGTGTGTGTGTGTGTGTGTGTGTGATCAAACCAGAGCCTTGCTCATAGTAAGCAGATGCTTTATCACTGAGTGACAACCCCACATGTTAGAAACTTTTCAGAGTAGGACCCAGGCTGTGGCCCTTGCACATCCACAAGATCCATTGACATGTAGATGGAGGAAGCATCAGCAGACAAAGGAGTATGACATCTGGCCTCATTCGAGAATTTTATTTTTCTTTAAATTTTTTTATATTGCTTTTTTATGTGTGTGGCTGTTTGCCTTCATGTGTGTCTGGGCACTACATGCATGCAGTTCCTGTGGAGGCCAATAGAAGGTGTTGGATTCCCTGGAACTGGTGTTATAGCCAGTTGTGAGCTGCCATGTAGGTGCTGGAAACCAAACTCACGTCCTCTGGAAGAGCAGCCTGTGCTCCTAACCTCTGAGCCACCTCCTCAGGAGATCTATCTGTTAAGAAGATTCTGTATCAGACTGGCAGAGCAGCAAAACACCACACTGGCCAGTGCTCAGCCACAAGAGCCTGTGGCTAGGAGGCTGGGCCCATAAACTACCAGGTTGAGGGCTAATCAGGTGGTCCACAGAACACTGACCATCTCATGTGGGCCTGCCTCCTGTTGGAGAGGTCTTCACTGTGTTTCCTGCCACTTGTGGCTCCCAGGAACTAAACCCTACTCTTACCACACTGTACCCACCTTTTTTTTTTTTTTTTAAATAATTTATTATTTTACTTCATGTGCACTGGTGTGAAGGTGTCATATCCCCCAGAACTGGAGTTATAGACAGTTGTGAGCTGCCATGTGCTTGCTGGGTATTGAACCTGGGTCCTCTGGAAGACCACTAGTGCCCTTAACCACTGAGCCATCCCTCCAGCCTCCATCTTTTTTTAATCCAGCCTAAGGCATGACCTCTTTTGCTGGGCTCCCAGGTCCACTGACAGGAACCCCCACGTCCAACCCCACTCATAGCAAACAAGATTATGTCACCCCAACCTGCTCATGGGGCCAGTAAAGTTCCCACTGTCCAGCCACTATAGACAGAAATCTGAGCTCTGGATCTACTCCCTCCCTCTTCACATCAGGGGATCCATTTCCCATCCAGCCTGTCTCTAATTTTCCCCTCAAATTAATCTCCCTTCCCACCGTGTCATTCTACAAGGCAGATCACCACCATCCTGTGCCCACTGTGGTGAACTTCCTGCCTTCCACTGCAAGTAATAGCCACACTTAAACTGATCTGTCCAACATCCTCCCTTGCCTGGAAGTTCTGGGTGGTTCTCCATCCTGCAGACAGGCTCCAGACCCCCAGCACGATGTGGAAGGCCCCCGAGTGACCTTGCAGCTGTCCATAGCATTCCTCCTCATTTCCCTTGAACTTGCCATGTGCCTGCCTTGCTGGACCTCAGGCTTTTCTGCCCAGATCTAGCAGATACCCATGCCCTGTTTCTTCTCTTTCTTCTTTCTCTCTGAGGACAGGCTTCATGCTTCCCTCCCCTTGCCTCACAGCCAAGGCACCCTCCTTTCATTTGGGGTTCAAAGACACTCAACTGTGGCTTGGGGAGTTGTATTTGCTGTCACTTTGCTGACACTGTGAATCTGAGGCACAAGACTGACCTTGTGTGTGATGAAGGGACATTGTGGGGAGGGGGCGTATGAAGAGTGGCCACGTGCCCTCAGGTGGCAAAGGTGGTCCAGGTAGCACCTTGGAGACTACTACCTTAGATGTTCTCACCCCCAGCCTTCTTTCTAGCCCTGCTAACATCTAAGGGGCCAGGACACAGTGTCTGAGGAAGGGTGGGAGACTGCTCCAGCCAGGGAGTGCTTTTCTGGCCATGGTGACCCAGTCTGATGCTTGTTTTTAAAGAAAATAGACTACGATCCCCTATTTATAGCTCGAGGCATAGCCACAGACAGAGGATAGGGTTTGAAGCTGTGCAGGCCCCTGTTCCAGCAGAGCTCAAGGAGGGGCCATTCCCAGGTCCCCTCCCCATCCCCAGGCTCCAAGGAAGTGCCTGTGGGAGCCTGACATTCCCTGGGACAGGATGTAGCCTATGCTTTGAGCTAGGGGACAGGGCCTGGGTAAGGGGTATGGAAAATTTCTCTCGGGATTATTGGTCTCCTGGGGCCCAGACTCCCATGTGGGAATAGGTGGATGTGGGTTATTTTATCTACTGAGAAGACAGAGAAGGACCTAGGGGTGCCAGCTGCAGAGGAAGCACTTCAGACTGTCACCCAAACTGGGTAAAGGATGACAGAAGGAAAGAGTAGGACGAGAGGGGTGGGGCAAAGATGGAGAGCTAGTGATGGGGAAGGAGGAGATGGGGAGAGAGGGACCAGTTATGAGAGAAATGGAGACAGACAACCAGGGACAGAGAGGTCCAAGATGGAGAAACAGAGATGGGAAGCCAGAAGTGGTCATGTCTGTCTACAGGGAGTCTTGAGGCACAGTGTGGGGTATAGTAAGCATCTCTGTGGCCTTCCCAGTCATCCTTAGACCCTGGGCTTGGAGATGCCTTTCATGCTGGTCCTCTTGGTGTATAAGCCTAGGTTTGGTGAATGTGCAATAAAAAGACACGAGTAAGGCAGGGCCTTTGGGGGCAGCTCCATCTTTGGTTTACTAGGGAGTGAGCTTCCCAGTCCTGAGAGGTTACAAGCCAAAGCAGCAGGGGCATCCATCCACTTGCTGCCAGTCTCTATGCAGATGCTGCCACTGTTGTGCTTATTAGGGGCTATGGGCTGACTGTAGCTTGGGCATGTGTCATGCAGCCATAGCCACAACCGGTGACTCAGACAGTTAAAAAGGGAGCAGTCCCAAGCAGTGACTCAACTGGCTCTGGAGGGGCTGGGTGGGTCTGGCTGGGACGAAATAGGGTGGTCTGAGTTTATTTTTGGCAGGGTGGGGCCAAGCTAGGGGGTGGAATATGGAAACCGGGGGTGGAGGGAAGCTCTCATTCTGGGAGAGCCCCAGGGTCTGAGGCTAACTCTGCGTAGTGATTTCCTGATGCCAGGGAACACTGGCATCACCAGTGCCCTTAGCCCATCTTACTGTGTGGCCCAGGACAAGGAGCTGGCTAGAAGCTGAGCCCCTGTCCTGTTCTTAAGAGCTAGGACTCAGAGTTTTAGAGCTGACTCAGGAGATTAAAGTTCCCATGAAGAGGCACAGAGAGGGACAGGGGTCTGTAAAGGCCACCCAGCAAGGTCAGATATCACAACCTGTCGCATAGTAAGCATCGGCTCATGTTTCCTACCCTCAGTTGTCACCAGAATTGGAGGAAGAAGCCTCCATCCCAGTCCCTATTTCTCGAAGGGCTCAGCTGGGCTACATATGGGTGACCAGAAGCACAAGGGACCCAGATGTCTAGAGACAGAAACAGCTAGGGGCAGGCACCTGGATTCTATTAGCACATCCGGGGAGCTAGCTGAGCCCTTCCCAGTATGCTCTGGGGTGAAGGCAGAGGTGTCCACATAGTAAGATCTCAATCTGGAGGCTTAGGCTTTGGATTGCCCTTCATCCCAAGGTTCTTCTAGAGTCACAATGCCAGACTTCTGACTCTGTAGTCCTCTCTGGAAAATTGCTTCCTGCATGTCCTTACTGGACTCACACACAGACATCACCAACACCCCAGAGACTTCTCTTCTGAGTTCTCTCGGTCTGAATTTCTGCTCCTGGTTATGCAGCCACCTTTGCTGATTACAAGTGGTGTCAACGGCTCCCTGGTGCTCTGACATCACACCACTTTATGTCAAAGTCACTGAGCTCTGGTCAGAGTTGGAGAATGTGCCAAGAGAAGGCCCTGTGGGGTTGGCAGAGGGCAAGAAAGAGGCAGGCTTCTAGCTTCCCCTGCCCATAAACAGTACTGGGACCCACCTTTTCTTCCCCACTTACTTTCTCTGGGCACAGGGTTTGGGTACCTTTTGGTTACTCTTTTGACAACCTATGACCGAGTTTCAGCTTCATGCCAGCTTAGTGTGCCTTGTTCAGGGCTATCAGCTATTGAGAAGCAGATTCTGGGCACCCAGGAGAGGACTTTGCCTCTTGCCAGTGAGCAAGGTGGTATGTTAGCCCTCAAGCAGGACAGACGTGGAACCCTGTCTCCACTTTTTAAAGGGTCTTGTCCTGGGAGTGTGGTGAGTGGGCAGCAGCTGGTTGACAGCTTTCCAGAAGGGGCATCTCATTGCTGAGCCACTTATCCCGGAAAGACAGTAGGAACAGACTAACAGCAACCTTGGGCACAGGCTCATGCAGAGCTTTTATTCCAGGTCACGATCTGGCTTTGTTGTCTTTAACACACTCGAGAGGTTGGAATTATTCCTTCCTGTTTTATAAAGGACGAACTGGAGGCTGGAGGTTCAGAGGAGCCAAGTTCACACAAGAAGTGCTAGAGCTGGAATCGAATCCCAGATGAACGCCCTAACCACTGTGCCTAGCCTCTTGCCTCCCCATAGAAGGTCTCTGAGGAACCAACGGCTGAGAGCTGGAAAGGTGGGGGTTGAGTTAAAATGAGACTAGGAAAGGAGCTCATCCATAGCCCAGAGACTCCCCAAAATGGTGATTTGTTCTCCCTCTGCCAGGAAGGGGGGGGGCAAGCCTGCCTTGCCCCAGCTGCAGCAGAGCTTCTTGGCCCAGTGTTTGTGCACTAGTGAGGGGGGCAGGGAGGAGCTGGTGTCGTGGGAATCAGCATCCTGGGCCCATTGATATTTATAGCTGCCCCCTCCTGAAATGTGGGCGGGGAAGGGTTTGCTCTTAGGTGGGAACGGAAGTTGGTCTCCTCTCCCCAGTCTGCCCTGCTCCCCAGAGAGCAGACTGGCCTTGATTTAGCCAGAGGTCATTCCTGGGCCCTGGTGTATGTCCTGAATTAGGGGGCTTCCCCTAGGGCTGCTGGCTTGGGGGGTAGACATTGTTCTTGTCAGAGCCCGTGGAACAATGCTGAGTGTGTGTATTTGTACACGTGGGCACACACATATTCACGTATGCGCATCTGCTGGGTGTCTAACCACGGGTCAGGAGACAGGGAAGGTGAAATTAGCTTGTTTTTTTACAGGGTCTCGAGAGAAAGGCTGACTAGGCTATAGGTCTCAGAGCCATTAGTGGTGAAAAAGACTCCAAGGGGCTGTTGTGATGAAGCTTCAGGACTGGGAAAGGGAAGTCCAGTTGTGGAGCCCAGCTGGGGCAGATGTGGAAGGGTGCTGGGAAGAGAGGATATTAACTGATGGCCGTGCTCAACCAGACACTAGGACATGATTCACTTTGACCATGGAGACTGATGCAATGTAGGGAGCGAAGGGCACAGTATAACAATGGTGTGTGTGTGTGTGTGTCTGCTGGCAATGAGGCTTTTGACCTCCTGAATGTTCAGGAATCCTATTTGACTGTAGAAGTAGCAGAGTGGAAGTCTGGGACAGGAGAAACCTCAGAGTCTGGGTGTGAGGAGGCTGTGTTCAGGGGCTACTCCTTGTTTCCAGGCTTCCTGCTGAATCTCCTGGAGAAGGAAGGACACTTTACAAGAAACCCTGCAATCAGTCTTGAGTGGGATTCTTGGAACTAGTCTCTCTTTCTCTCTCCTATGCCCCTCTCTGCCATAGAATTCTGTATTAAAACAGTGTTTTTTTTTTTTTTTTGTTTGTTTTTTTTTTTTTGATGCAGGATCTCATGTAGCCTCACTATTCAGTGTGGAACATCTAGCGGCTTTAGACTCATTATTTAGTCAAGAATAACCTTGAATTCCAGAGCCTTCTACCTCCAAGTCCTGGGATAACAGGTGTATGCTGCCACACTCAGTGTATGTGGTGTTCTAGGGACAGAACCCAGGGCTTCACACATGCTATAAAAGCACTCTACCAAATAAGCTACATCCCCAGATCAACATTATTATTATTAATTTTAGAACAAGGTCTTGCTATGTAGTCTAGGCTGGCCATGAACTTTCAATCTTGCTTCTTCCTCTCAAGTACAGGAATTACAGTAATGGGCTATCACTCCTGGCATAAAGGACATAAAACTCAATCTATGAACATTTGTTCAGGAAGCTGCTATATATGCATGCTCTGGATGAGCTGGGCATCCCATATTCCCAGGATCATATACCTCCAGGTGGGCTGGAGTGTGACCCCTGGAAGTATCTGAAGCACATTCTGAAGTCCCTGGTCAGCACAGTGACCTCTACAGCCCCCAGTGGACCAATCCTGTGCTTAGCTATATGTAGTGGAGAGCCCGGGGAAAGGAGATGAGACATCTGTTCCCACGGGGCTGCTGCTTCTGTGTGTGAGGCCACTGCCCATGTCAGGAATGAAGACAAAGGGCAGGGAGGCCTGGCCCCCAATATACCAGGGAAGCACAGTGTTACTCCAGGGCAAGTAACCTCTTGAACCCTGCTGTGACCCACTTGGGGCTGATCTAGAGTCAGGGTTTCTGCTGTTGGAGGCAGAGGGGGTGGGAACATACTGAAACATTTAAGTAAGCATGAGCCACGGCTGGCAGCCTGGCTAATGTACACCAGAGTTGGCAGAGCTGGATCCTCCACAGCCCTCGAGTCGGCAGGCGTGGGTAGGCATTGATCGAGAAGGACCAGCCAACGAGACAGGCAGTGCTTTTGGCCAGGCCCACCCACAGGCCCACCCACACTACCTCCAGAACAGGGGTGATCCACGCCACCAAACCATCGTGACAGCAGCCCCAGGCTACAAAATGTGTCAAAGACAAATGTGTGGCTTCCTTTGCTGCCCTAGCTGGAAGTAGGTGGAGGCTTTAATGGGGGATTTGCTAAGGTAGTAGGACTTGGGAAGGTGGGACAATTACTGGATGGAGAGAGACCCAGACTTCTCTAGGAGATATCTCTCTTCTTGAGGGGGTGGAGGGCTGAGGTCACTGGTGGATGTCTCTACCCTGCTGGCCTGATTTGGGATGGCCACTCTGATGGGATGAATGAGAAAGCCAAGGGTGATTGGGAGAGTCCTTATATCTCTCCGAGTTCAGTTTCCTCCTCTGTAAAATGGGACTATTTCCTTCCTGCATTGACTCCAGCACACACCAGAGTTAGCTCTGGAAGAAAGTGATCAGATTGAATGATGAACTGGCTTGACTCTCTCTTTGTTAGGAGACCTTGATTCTCCTGGAGGCCAGGGAGCGAGGGAACCCTACCGTAGAAAGGTATTGGTGCTGATCCAGTTAATTCCAAGATTCCTTGCAGATTCAGCAACCAAGGTAATATGGAGCACCCAGACTCACTTTGTCTGCGCTTAGAACAAGAGTTCCGTCTCTATAAGGCTTTGCAGAATTGACATAGTTTAGGGGAGAGAACATGCTGGAGGGGCTCTGGATGTAGGCAGTAGTTGTCTGGGAGTCAGTGAAACAAAGAACCAAAGAGGAAGCAAGCCTAAACCCCAGCCCACAGGCCCCCAATTTATCTGCTCCTGGCCCTGATGAGGAGGTGCAGCTCTGCATGCCCCCCACCCATGTTCTCCAAGGCACCACCCAAGCCCAGGTCTGTCGGGTAGAGAGTTGGAGATGAGGCAGCAGCTATTCCTGCCCTTATTGCCTCTGTCAGGGTTTATGAGAGCAGCTGTATACCACCATGGCCCCAGCCTGTGGGTTCTCATGTGTGTGCCCCATCTGTGTGCACCAATGAACAGCAAGCATGGATGTCAGGGATATCCAAGTCCCCCTCCCCTCCCCCATCCTGGGCAGCACGCCCAGTTCCCAGGCAGCCTATACACTTCCTGCGTGAGCTCCACACATGCCCGTTCTCTTCCCTGTAGCCCTCTCCTTTCCCAGTCTCAGCAATCAGCAGCCTGGCCCACCTGGCATGGCTCACCCTCCCCCATAGTTCCCCATCCCCCAGCAGGCACTGCTAAAAGGCTCTTCTTGTCCTGCCTGAGCATGTGGACACTGGGGGGGGGGGGGGGGGAGACGAACGCTCAGTTATGTTTGGTTCTGGGCAACTTTTCTAAAGTCTGGGTGGGCTGGGCTAAGGCCCTGGCCTCTGCCTTGCCTCAGAGATCCAGGGCAGCATCACAGTCATACATAAGGTTCATCTGTCTCCAGATCATAGATGCCCTTGTAAATTATTCTCAGAGCCAACAGGATTTACCCTGATTTTCTTTCTAGTATCTGGGGCCCTGGAGTTCCACGGTCTTTTTTTTTTTTTTTTTTTTTAATAATTAACTTTATTTTGTGTGCATTGGTGTGAAGGTGTCATATCTCTTAGAACGGGAGTTACAGACAGTTGTGAGCTGCCATGTGGGTGCTGGGGAACTGAATCCAGGTTCTTTGGCTGCCAGCCCTGAACCCCACTGTCTTAAATACCCTATATCTTCTGAAACCCATTCAGATAATCCTAAGAGTTTCCCTGGTAGGCATGCTATGTAGGTTCTACCTCAGTCCCTTATATTCCAAGTGAGGCTAGAGAACAGGTACCCATACTATAATGTTCCCAGTGTTCTGACGCACCTCAGACCTGAGGTACTGGCATACTATCTTCTTTCCCCTCAGCATGGCCCTTAGGCACTACCCTTACCTGGCCTCTCCCAGTTCTGTCCCTCTGCCCAGGGCCTCCCACTGAGCTCAGGAGTTGGCTCCCTTTCTTCCCTGGAATTTTCTTGGGTAGGTGGGGTCCTGCAAACCTTGGACTTTTGCTTCCTCTCTGGGGGCTCATTTCTCCTGTCTGTACAGTTGAGATGTTGCCCTGGGTGGTTGCCAAGAACACTCGCCTCCCAGACCCCATGACCTGGATACTCTGGAATGTGGATAGGTGCAGGGGAACCATCCAAGTATGCCCCCAGATGGGACAAGAGACCCCAAATGCATCCAAGAGAGGTAGAGTGATGCTTTTCTCGGCGGAGCTCAGGACGGGTCTGGGCAATTTGACTCAATGGGTCAGGAAAGCCAGACAACATGAGATAGCTAGAGACCCCACAAGCAGAAATCAGCCTGGGGAAGAAGTAAAGCCACCCCTCCCCCAAACTCCTGATGCTAGGCTGTGAGTTCAGTCCCCATGTAACCCCCTAGACTGTGTTGGGGGTAACAGAGTTGGGTGTGCTATGCAGGAGCTCTGCTGGCATGGGGGGGGGGGGGAACATCAACTATTTCATCCCTTCCCCATGCTCCAGTCCTTCCTGAAGTCCAGAGTGGGTTTATTGTCACGGCACAGGCTTCCCACTGCTTCCTGCCCTGTACTTGCACCTTCTTGTCACCAACAATGTCTAGGCTGTGGGCTTCATTTTGCCATTTAAGGTTTCTGTGTCTCTTGCTCTTCCTGT
The DNA here is from genome assembly GCA_033318265.1 of Phyllotis vaccarum. NCBI lineage: Eukaryota > Metazoa > Chordata > Mammalia > Rodentia > Cricetidae > Phyllotis > Phyllotis vaccarum. The sequence goes on from JARWLC010000012.1 coordinate 74,829,963, forward strand.
CCTGTGCTCAAAATATGCATCCCAGCCAGGCTGCTGGTCGTTCTATTTCAACACCCTGTTTCACCCACCTCCCGCCCTTGTCCCGGCTGAGGACCGCACACAGGAGGGCAGACTCCTCCCCACTCTTCAAGGCTTGACTCAAGGACGCTGGCCCTCTGTCCTACCCATCCTGCTTCCGATTTCCTCCACACTTTTCACACAGATCTTTCTATCCGTAATTAGAAGCTGCTCTTCTATCTCCATTTCGCTTTTCTATCTCCTGAATTAACACTCGACCTCTCCATCTCCTCCACATTCTCTTTCACCGTCTGCTCTCCTTCCCTCTTCTCTCGCTTTTTCTTTCTTGTTTGATTTTGAGGCAGGATATCACTCTAGCTAAGGTGGATCTGGAACTCCTTCTGCCGCCCAGGCTGGTCTTGAACCCACAGTGCAATCCTTTACTTCAGCCCCCTTCAATGCTGGTATTACAGACACGCCTCGCCACACCCTGATTCAGCCTGCCCATCTCTGTGAGCCCTAGTGCAAGTGTCTCATACTGTCAGTGCTAAGATGGTATCTGAGAATTGTTCTCAGTTGAAGCCCAAGTAGGTAGGGGCTCTGAGAACCATCTCTTGACTAGAAATTGAGGGCTGGATGAGCTGAACTCTCCCATCCCTCAGGTGTGCCCTTTTCACATCTCTCTAGTCTGGGGCTATGAGATTTTAGGAAAGGAAGTCTTTGAAGCAGGAATGGGGAGCCTGGATCCACCCATGAGTCACCTTAGTGCAGGGGGTCCTTTTCTGACTCATTTCCCTTCTGGATGCCTTGTGATCCCCTAAGTTAGAGCTGGTTTCCCCCATCGGATGACAAGGGTGTGGCCTGGGCCCCTGGAAGGGAGACTCAAGTTCTTTCTCTGCTTTTAGTTGCTCTTGGAAATGGTCCTGAAAGATGTAGGCTGAAGGCCTGATTCATACATGGGTAGTAATGACTGATGGGCCCTGAGGCTATAGATCTTGTGGCATAACCGGCTCTTGTCTCCCATAAAGGAAGAATGCTGTAATGGCCGGGTTCCTGGCACTGTGACAGAGGTGATGCACACTAGCACCTCTCAGAAAGTACACTTTCATTCAGTCTCTGCGGGTCAGACCAACTAGGGACAGGGGGTGTGGCATGGGTTAGTTACCCCAGGCCTGAGATATCTGAGGGGTAGCAGCTTTGCCTCTGGAACCTGGAGAGTGGGTGGTCCTGTCTGTCACCAACTAGGTCCTCTCAGTGAGGAGAGCAGTGATGGAAAAAAAAAAAACCCAAAAAACCCAAAGGCATAAATAAGGATGAGTGAGGTATGGGCAGAAGCCAGCCAGCCAGCCCCCGGGAATGAAAAGGGGTGCAGAGCTGTGGGAGGGTATGAAGGGGGCCATGGCAAAGGTGTGCTAGGTACACACAGGGTGGGGCATTGTGCCGCCTGTCTACCTTACAACACTCCCCATTTCTGGCTTGGGGTATTTGTGTCCAGGATGCCCACTTATTACTGCCGCTGGCTGTCCTTTAAGGACCACTATGGTCACCCCAAACCCGTTTGGCAAAGAGACTGCATAGCACTGAGGTAGCATGAGTGACCGGGACAATCTGGGTGGGCAGAGCCACGCCCTTGGCAATCTGACTCCAGGGGCCCCTTTGGGGGACGACGACGACGACTGACTTTCTAGGGTCAAGAAAGCCAGACAACCTGGGACAGGGGAGATCAGAGCTTTCCACCCAGACCCTCAGCTTGGGGAAGAAGTACAGGCCCTTGGACTCTTGATGCAGCTCCCACATAGATCCCCTGGGCTGAATCAGGGTCTCAGCCCCCTTTACTCACCAGGAGATGCAGATCTAACCAAGAGGGCCAAGGTTAGCGCCAGGGCCAGAGCTGGAGCTGACAGCGGGTGTCCTGGGCCGAGAAACATCGCGGCAGGCTGGCCGTCTGGACTTGTAAGGCCAGGGAGCGAGTCTGGACAGCAGCGAGTCTCAAGACGAGGGGAGCACGGCTCCTCGCAAGGGCTAGGACGCTAGGGCTGTCCGGTACTTAACTCCGGGGGCGGGGCAGGCTCCGACCCGCGCTTGGATTTCGGGCGGGGGCTCCCTCTGTCTGCTTCCACCCCCAACCTTCTTAAAGGGGACGTTCTGGGCTCCTGCTCCTAGTCAGGGTTGCAGGACCTTTACTGCCAAGTCAGACCCATGCCCCCTTTTAAGGATTTGGGACAAAAGTATCAGACACTTCAGATCCCCAGAACACTGGGCAGGATCTCGTGAGAAGGGGAAAGAAAGTGTGAGTTACCAGCCCTCTTCTGCCCTTGCGGCTTGGTGGGGGTTCCACAGTCACAGGTCTCCGAGGACTCCGCTGGAGCAGACCGCTAGATAGGCTCTGAGTTTGACCTCCTCTTTCTACAGACTGTACTTTCTCTGCCTGTAAAGACTAGAGGTCTCTACCTCTAGTGTGATAACAGATGATTCAAAACAACCCTTAAGGCATGGCCGGGGGGGGGGGTGTGGGGGGGAGACGGACGCGGGACTTGACCACCCTGCTTCTCATTTTGTGTAGGAGGAACCCAGTTCATAGTCCAAGGCCAAAGATAGGTGCCTGACTATTTCCCGCCAGGAACCCAGGCCTCCTGACCTAAGAATCTTGGTATTTTCACTTGTCTCACCACCTCCTGGAAATCTGGCCCTGGATTTAGCTCCTACCTAACAGCTTCAGGCTGGGGCCTTCTCCTCCTGGCTCCTTCCCAGGCAAAAGCCTGCCTAGTCCCAACCAGGAGTTGGAAAAGCAGAGTTATTGTGGCGTTTCCCAGTGATGCCTGTGTTTGGCCAGCCCCAGCAGCAGTGCAACCCGGCCTGGGTTCTCCAGTGGATAGATGGAGCATCCCTTACCTCTTCTCTCACACATATCTCTCTTCTGGGCTCACCGTCGCAGCCCATGATCCATTGTACACCCTTTTCCAAGTCTTTGCCCCTCAGCAACAGTGATATCATGAGCATATTTTATAACTTTTGACAGAACTAAGCCCCATTTGGATGGAGAATCTGAGGCCGAAAGATTAAAAGGCTGTGAAGTTGATCCAGACAAGATAGCCAAATCATTGAGCCTAAACTCGGGGCTCTTCCTGCCATGTCTGGTCTGACGGTGTTCCCTATCCCAATTCTCTAACTTGACTGTATAGCCTTTAACTAGACCCCTTCTGTGTTTCAGTGACTCATTTATATGTTTGAATTTATAAGGATTGTTTTAATATATCTCAAATGCCTACCCCAGGGGCTGGCATACAGTAGGTGCTCAACATATATTTATATTTATCCCCTTTTCATTCTATCAGTACATCACAGTTTTGTATACAACTTACTCACCATCCCCCATGGAGGGTCATCTGTGAACCTCCATCTTGCCCCTCCAGAGGCAGTTGTATATGGCGGTTGTTTAGTAAGTGCTGTTAAAGTTGACTAAGATGCCTTTGCTGCTTTTCTACAAGGTCTTTGAGAAACTTAAGAACTATCCAGGCACCCTAGGTAACTGAGGCATTGAGTCTCATGTTTTCCTTCTTCTGAGTCAGCAAGGCACTTGGTCCTCATTAGGGGCCAATTATTGTCCAAATATGGATCCAGGGTGGGGAAGGGAGGCTTCTGGGAATGTTGAGGGAAAAGAATTTTCTTTTTAAGAATGAAAGGGAGAAGAGGTGTTTGCTGTTTTATGAATTAGAAATTAGAGTGGAGATTCCACGCTGGTTCCTCATCACCCATCTTATCCCATCTTGCATGGCCCCTACCCACAGATTTACCCACCACCACCAGCACTCATTTGCTTGTCTGGGAAGCCTCCAGACAAGTAGCTGTTGCCCATCCTACTGCTGAGATTTAAGACAGGATGAGCTCAGTGCCTTCCTCATCCTCCTTGCTGGCAGGGCTGAGAAACACAGACCTACAGAAGAAAGCAGCCAGCACTGCATTCATGACCCAGCTTGTGCGGCTCAGCTTTGGGTACTCAGTTTGTAAAACACTTACCAGTGGAAATAACGAGATGGGAGAACACTTGCCTATTATCCACAAGGCTCTGGATTCAGTCTCTAGCATTCGGGTAGTGGGGAGGGGGATGCATAGAGCTCATGTAGAGCATATATATATAAGTCCTGGGTTTGCTCTGCAACACTGCATAAAAACTGGACAAGGGCTAAAGAGATAGCTCAGCAGTAAGAGTGTTTACTACTCTTGCAGAGAACCTCAATGTGGTTCTCAGTACTCTAATTGAGTGGCTCCAGCTCCAAGGCCTCTGATACCCTCTTCTACCCTCTGTGGGCACCTGCATACATGTCATACACCCATATAAACATACACAAAATAAAATTCAGTTAAAAAACTGAGTGTGGTGTCACATGCCTTTAATCTCAGTGTTAACTCAGGAGGTAGAGGCAGGAAAATCAGAAATTCAAGATCAATTGCAAAGACACAGTTAGTCCCTGGGGGGAGAGAGATTAGGAATAAGAAGTTTTCACCTGAGATCTTGACACCTTTGGAAATAAGTGTGTTCTCAGATAAAATAGAGAACCGAGGCTCTCAAGCTGAAGGGTCACTTGAGGCTTGCATGAGACTTGAACCCTGGACTGAAGCTGAGCAGTGACATGAGCGTTGATGCCCCGTGTAGCTTTAGAATGACTGCTAATCTCCCACTGACTGGAAGCTGTTGGATGGGGTACTGCCGCTCCTCCTCTGTTCTCATCCCAGCTTCTAGGGCATGCCTATCTTGAGCACAGCTGACCTAAACCTCCCTGGCACCCTCAGGATTGACTCTTGCCTTCATTCTGCCTACTAACCTTTGCCATGAATTTCCTTGAGTTGGGCTGATCAGACAGCCACGGTCAGCTCCTGTTGTCCCTACCTCCCTGGTCACGCCATACCCCCTCAGGAAGCCCACGCTGCCTTCTTTATCCTACTCCGATCTTTCTGTGTAGAAACCATAGAGTCTTTTCTCTAGTTAGACCAGACCAGGGAGTTTGAACTCACTGCTTTTCCACCCCCTAGACTGACACCTCGGAAGACAAGGAAGGGTGACTCAGAATGCTCCCACCTATGATACGTCAGAGGGTCACACCTTCTCTGACTTTACAATGACTTAAAGAATATGCCCTCTCCATTTCTCCCAGAACTCTAGAGCAGTGAGACAACAGATACCTAAGGTCTTCTATTTCCCCACCAATGTTTAGTCCTGCAGGCTGGCCAGGCTCTTCTGGTCACTTTTACTGTCCCCTCATCCCCAGTGCATCTGGGACTAAGCATGCCAGTGCTGGCAGTGGCTGCAGCCCCACCCTGCCCTCAGCCTGGGTATTTTGCACCCTGACCAACTGGCTCCACCCAAGGAGCCTGTGGCCAAAGCCAGCCTTCTGGTAAATGGCATGTGCTTGTGCCCTCAAAGGGGTGGTGTCTGTGCTTCAACTGCTTGGGCCCTGCCCTTAGGGTATTGGCCCTCTGCCATGAAGGGCACAGAACGCCAACTACCCTGTGCAAGAGGACATGGGCTTTAGGCATTGGTTCCTTGGCTCTATAGTTTCATAATCAGGAACTCCTCTGCAGAGCCTCAGGCTAAGCCTCTGTTAGGAGTGGTCTTGCTCTGACTTCTGGCCCAGGAGCCTGTGGGGCTCCTCCAAGTACAGGCAGCCAGACTCCAGTGGGCAGGAGCAGCTAGTCCCAACAATTACACAATTCAGAAGCTGAAAAGTTGTCTTTGCTGCTTCTGTAGACGGGAGACTCATGCAGAGCTTTGAATGTCCAATCGTGGGTGGGCTCTGGGTCATGCCATGCCATACTGCGGCTATGGGGTGGGGGTAGGGGTGGTCTACCCTCTCAGGGCCTCTTAGGTTCCCCAGAACAGGCTCTCTCCCCTGTCCACAAAGGCTTGTGGCTTCAGTGGCTGTGACCAGCTGGCCACAGCTGACTCCCTCTGGGATGTGCTATTTCTAAATATTAGTTCATGCTGTTAACCCTTGCTGTGCTGTCCTGACGGACGCTGATCACCTGCAGAGACAGCCTCTGGGATGGGGGCTGAATGGTCCCAGCTATGTGGGAAATCTGTGAGTGTACTCACTCAGGATCTAGCATGGGTTGGACACCTTTGAGAGGTTCGGCTGGGTTTTTTGGAAGGATGAAAAGTACCTGTTTGGGCCTAGGACCAAGGCTTGCAATGGACTTTAGATGTGGGTCTGAGCTGGCGGCCTAGGCAGGGCAATGGAAAGAATGTGGGGTGAGGAGCCAGGAGCTGTGTCTTGCCAAACCTCTTCTGTGTGCCTTGGATGAGTCACGTCACCTATCTGTACTTTTTTCATCTGTACAGAGCCACCATGATACTGGGATGATGACCTCTAACCAAGACATGGAGGCTTTGTAAGCTGAAGGGAAGAGTCTGGAGGTTCTGCAAGGGTCTCACTCTGTGACTCTCAGGATTCCCTTAGGAGAGGGACTACAGGAAGCTGGTGAGGTCACTATCAGCCTGTCTGGAGCCTGAGGAGTATGCCCTCCTCACAAGCCCGCACAGCTTGGGTTATGGCCATTCCTGGCCCATTGACGATTTGTTCTTGCATAGTAAGAAACCTCATGGTGAGGCTGGGGAGATGGATGAGGGAAAGTGTGAGGACCCGAGTTTGTATGCCCACCACCCAGGGAAAAAGTTAAGCATGGCCCCATCTGTAATCCCAGATCTGGGAAGTAGATATAGGCAGTTTCTGAGAGTTTGCTGACTAGTCAGTTTGTCTTAAAACTGGGAGCTCTGCATTCAGTGAAAGACCCCATCTCAAAAAAAAAAAAAAAATAATAAATAAGGTGGAGAAAAGGCTGGAGAGACGGCTCAGTGGGTGAGAATATGCATTACTCTTCCAGAGGATCTGAGTTCAATTACCAGCACCCACATCAGTCAACTTACAGCTTCCTGAACCCTCCAACTCCAGGGATTTGATGCCTCTGGCTTCCTGGAGCATTCCCTTACACATGACAACACCCCAAAAGACAAACATGTATGCAGGATTAACAATAAAATAAATTTTTAAAATAAATACGTTTGAAAGTGGTAGAGACAGTTCACATTAACCTCTGGCAAATACACCTGCACATACATGTACACCCCCCCCCCGCCACACACACACACACACACACACACACACACACACACACACACACACACACACACAACTTCACAGTAGCTTCACAGTAGGCAGTCTCTGAAAAGCCCTCAGTAGTTCCTGTCTGCTGGCATTTACATTCTGGCGCAGTTCTTCCCTGGATGACTAGAGCTGTTCTGTACAACCAAGAAAACAGGGCAGGAGGATGGTCACAGAGGCAATGTGGCTTCTGCTTTGCTCCCTCTGATCACTCACTATGAGTAGCCATTCCATGAATAAGGACAATGGAAGGTGGTGCTGAGACCCGCTAACAGGCAGCACCAACTCACCTGTTATGAGAACAGACCATCTTTGGGTATGGATCTGCCAGCTCTCCAAACGCTTTCTGATGACTGCAGGCCTTATTACTATCTTAACTGCCACCTCCCAAGAGCTCTAGAACAAGAATCTCCAGCCAGATCTCCCCAAATTCCTAAACTCCAGGCAGGTGAGACAGGAGATTGCTGTGGTAGGTTCTTTGTGTTTTGTGACTCTAAATAACAGGTGTCTATTGAGGGAAGGCCAGTGAGTGAGATGGGCCTGAGTTTGCACCCAGAAAGGATGCTCTGCTCTTGCTGGTAGGATGGCATTCATCTCATCAGCCAGTGTGCCAAAGAATTCGCTTAATTAAACAGTTCTCCTCCATCCCCTCTGCTGAGGATTGAACTCAGGCCTCACACAGCTAGATCCACCTGAGCTGCACCTTCAGCCCCTCAAGATATTTTTCTTTCAGTGTATGCATACATGTTGTGTATTCATGTGTCCATTTGAGTGCATATGTGGTAACATGTGTATATGTGTGTGTGTGTTTATGTGCATGTATGTAAGTGTGTGTGTACTTCTAGGGTCAGTTCTTGCCTACCCCTTGTTTGGGAAGAGCCTCTATTTGCTGCTGTATATGTCAGGCTAGCTAGCCCTCAACTTCCTGGAATTCTGCCTTGGCCTCCCATCTAGGAGCACAAGGATTGCAAGCATATGCTACTGAGCCTGGATTCCCGTGTGTTCTGAGGATCCTAACTTGGTCCTCACACTTACATGGCAAGTGCTTTACCCACTTTCGTTCCCCAGCCTGGTAACATTTTCTTTTGATTGCACATACTTTTAGACGTATACAGAAGTGGCAAGGTTATTACAAATAGTTATCACACACTCTTCACCCAGATTTCCTAGGTGTTACTATTCTACCACATGTTTGTTTTATTTTTGAGACAGGGTCTCTGTGCAGCCCTGATCATTCTGGAACTCCATAGCAGTTTACAGTCTTCTACTCTCCACACTAGTGTAGACCAGTGTGATCAATTCACAGAGACCTGCCTGCCTCTGTCTCCTGAGTGCTGGGACTAAAGGCAGATGCCGTGACACTAGTCAGTATGTGTTTTCTAGGAGCAAAGACCTTGCCTTTTAGGAGGTCAGTGATCAACCAGGAAATAAACATGGCTACACTTTGAAATAAGCCATAGACTTATTTCTGCTTTGGCCTATTTTTGTAACAACATTCTTTACATCAAAAACAAGCCCTGCCTTTCCTGTTGTATTGAGATGTCCAACTTTTTAATTTTTATAAATCTGGAGCAGTTCTTTAGAATTTCTTTGTTTCTGTGATACTGGCTTTTTTTTTTCTTTCTTTCTCCAGGCTAGTTTCTTGTGGATCAATCTCCCATCTTCTTTTCTGAGGCAGCCCTCTCTGAACCTGGAAATCACTGATTAGGTAAGCTGGATAGCCGGGCATTCCTCCGCAGTGCTGGGATTACAGGCAAATACTGTCTCGCGCAGCTCTTTATGTGGCTCCTGTGAGTCTTAACTCAGATCTTGGTGCTTGCACAGTGAGCGTATTACCTACTGAGCTATCTTCACATACACCACCTGGCTGAGGGAGAGCCTGCGAGACTGCTTCCAAGTTAACTTGCTATTTTCCATTTTGTGATTAATAAGCATTTGCCAATACTGAAAGGTCAGGGTGAGAAAGAAGAGCCAAAAGAAAGCCACTAAAGGACAGCCAAAATCAGGGAAGGAAACCATCCTGGAGCTAGGGGAGGTTCTGGGGGATATAGGGAGTAGTCAGCTGTGTTGGCCAGTGTTGCCAAGAAGCCAAATCAGAAGATGATGCTAAGAAGCCACTGCGTGCAGGTTTGTGGGCATCTAGTCCAGCCCAGCTTGGGCGGAGGCCTAAACAGGCCTAAAACCAGCTTTCAGTGAGACAGGAAGGAAAAAAAAGGAAAGATTGGCCACCACAAGAGAAAACACCCTTTGGGTAAATATGTCTGTGCACTGGCGGAGAGAAACAGGTGGGTACAGACCTACATGTTCGGGTTCAAGAGCAGGGTTGGTTGATTTTTATTTTTAAAAAGATTTCTTTATTCGTTTTATGTGCATGCATGTATTTTTGAGTGTATGTGTGTGTACCACATACATGCAGGGCCCTAGAGGGCAGAAGAGAGTACTGGATCCCAGAACTGTAGTGACAGGTGATTATGAGCTACCTGATATGGGTTCTGGGGCCCGAACCCCAGTCGTCCTAAATAACTACAATTGCTCTTGACCACTGAGCCGTCTGTCCAGCCCACAGAAGCACAGTTTTTAGCAGATGGAAGGGACATTGGGTATCAGAGGTGTCAAGTGACGTGTGGAAGTCTGAGGAGAGAAGTCATGGCTTTCGGTAGCAGTGGAAGTAGTAGGACCTGACCGAGAGGGTTATAGCTACAGCCTGGCTTCATGGCCTGTTTTTGCTTGGCGCAGGTGAGTAGAGACTGCTTGGAGCCCTAGCTGTGTAGAGGGGAGTAAGACATGCTGTGACAATGTCTGGAATCAGGGGAACAAGCTGCCCAGAGGTGAGGCTCTTTAAGGTTGCCAAATCCAAAGTTGAGAGCTCTGAAGGCAGGAAAGGCCTGAGGGTGAGGAGGAGGTACAGGCTCAGCAGTCAGGTATCTCACAGAGACTGCCAGGGAGTGGGAAATGGAAGGCTTGTGTCCAGGGAGAGGCAATGAAAAGCCAGTTTTGGGAACAGGGCTTGAGGGGGAGGGGGTTGGCAGAAGTCTTAGCACATGAGGAGGACCAGGCACTGATTGGAGGTGAGCCAGTTACTGGTGTCATGGGAGGAGTCAGGAGAAGGGTGGAGGCCGTCATGAGCCAGGGCCACCAGGCTCTAAGTGAAGACCTTGGAGTTGAGAATCTGAGGAGCATTACTTCTGGACACTGGGGCCCATGTGACAAAGACGGGATTCTAAGATATAAGAAGGACCATCAGCTGGGGTGGGCCAGTGCTTCAGGACACCCCAGACTCCATCAGAGGTGGGATGTAAGTGGGCAGGCCAGATGAAGGTGAGAATCCATTTCCTCAAGAAAGCTATACCTAAGGACATGTGTGTGTCAAGAACAGAACAGATCGAACAGAACAGATCCCTGGGAGAGAAGTATTTGGAGAATCCCACCAGGCAGAGGAGGGGCTGCCTGAAGTGCTCACAGGGTGAGGTGAGCAGGTAGTGTTGACAATGTGGTCTCCCAGAAGAGGGGCTGCTGCTGCTGGCTAGGAGCCTTTCAGTCCCCAGGAACCTTGATTTCCCAGCATGCCTGATGGTGACTGTGCTGGGGAATTGCCAAAAGTTCAGATTGCCACCACAATGGCAACTCTGAGCAGTGAGACCTGAAGAGATTCCTGAATTTTGTGTCCTGGTTCTATTGTCGTCACCGATGAAGTTGGGGGCTCAAAATAAGTCCTTGATTGTTGTGAAATATTCCTTTACACTGTGTGACGATATGTCATTGGGATTGGTTTAAGGAAGAGCTGAATGGTCAGTAGCTAGACAGGAAGAGGTTATGTGAGACTTCTAGGGAGGAGGAAAAATAAAGTCACCAGGCAGGGGGGGAGGGATCAAGACATACGGAAGGACAGATAAAAGCCACAATTCACACGGCAACAAGTAGATGAATAGAAATGGATTAATATAATTTATAAGAGTTATCAGGGCAAGCCTAAGCTATAGGCCGTGCCTTTTTAAAAAAAATTATTTATTTATTTTTATTTTATGTGCACTTGTGTTTTGTTGTGGGTGTTGGGTCCCCCATAACTGGAATTACTGACAGTTGTGAGCTGCCATGTCGGTACTAGAAATTGAACTTGGGTCCTTTGGAAGAAGCAGTCAGTGCTCTTAACCACTGAGCCATCTCTCCAACCCTAGGACATGGTTTTATAGTGAATAAATCTCCGTTTTGTTTTTGGAGAGCTGGTAACCTAAAGAAAAGCCCCTTTACACTTGATGCCTGTATGTTCTCAGTGTCCACACTGGGGTGCTGACAGACCCCACCTTAAGGTCACTGCCCTTTGTCTGTTAATTCTTATGATGAAGACCTTTCTTAACCTGGCTCGGATTGGATCCCATTTGTGGATGGAAGACTGAACCCTGGACCCTTCTGAGCTCTTAGGGGTGAAGAAGCCTCTGGGGTTTTCCCTGTCCTGGGGCTCAACCCTCCATCATGTGGATCCTGCATAACTTCTCCAATTCTCAGTACTTCCCAATGTCCTCCCTCAGAGGTGCTCTCCACCACAGGCATGGGACGCTGCTGCTGTGTGAGCCTTCTATCTCTCTGCCCTTCACTCGGTCTCAAATGCCCCCGCTAGGTAAATATTCCTTTATCTAGATATGGCTCTTTAAAGATATCATGCCCTGGCAAAGGAGTCTGGGAAGGAGCTATGAGACAGTCACATCTTAGTGGGACTGATAGAAGAGAGAACTTGTCCAGAGTCTGGGAGAGATATGTGGAAAAGACAGGAGGCGGTATAAAATCCCAGAGGGATGTTAGGATGGCAGGAACCGTTTACCCAGGACCTACTCACCCCTTCTGTTCCTGCCCCCAATCATAAGATACCCACTGGTGCTGAGTAGCTGGTTCAAGGGCCATGTCACTCACTATTCCCTTCTTAGAGCAGGGTTATTGAGGACCGCTCAGAGCATTCAGCCTGGGTGGATGTAAGAGCGGGCAATAAAGCAGCATTTTCCTATAGCTGGGCTCTCAACACAGAGCTGCTATGCCACAGTCCAGGCTCCACGGCAACCAGGGAAATAAACACTCCGGGCCTCACAGTACAAGTTCTGCCGTGATGTGATGTCATCCTCTACTCCAGCCACTGGGACTGGTGCTGGCTGCACCTCTGTGGCTTCAGCTGCTGAGCCCTGACTTCACTTCAGTTATTTTGGAGTCTCTGAAGTGGGGTGGGTAGTGGATGGAGGGGCCTGGGCAGGGATATTGGCTCCTGGTCTCTCAGGCACTGCCTGTAACTGCTCATATTTCCTCCCAGCCTTCACCATGAAAGTGCCCAAGAGGGCCAGGAACTGTGTGTTTTATGCACAGAACCCAGAAAAAGAGGAAGAGATACCCTCATGGCAAGAAATAAAGCAGACCCCTGTTGTCCTGGCTACAATCAAAGGTGAGAACAACGCTATCCTGGGGCCTACTCTGCTAGGCTGCTGTCAAGGGCCCAGCCTGCCAGCCCTGTCTCCACAAAGCTCCAGAAACCTCTCTTCAAGACCCTAAAACAACCTGCACCTTCAAGCTTGGCTCACTTACTGGCTCTGTGAGCCAGGGAAGAGTTGGGATGTGGGGCGTACAGCATGTTTTGGGGAAAGGATTAGAGCATTTAGCTTGGTTTTTCACTTTTCAAGATGCTAGGAACTGAACCCAGAGACCCATGCGTTTCAGGTGGGAACTCTACCACTCGGCTACTTCGCCAGCCCTTCCTTTACTGATTTCTCTTTCTTTTCAATGGAGACCAGGCAGATGAATCCTCGCTAGGTTGCTATTTATTGATTATTACTTGGGAAGTGTTTTAAAGCAGTAATTAAATGTTTCGGGTTCTGTTGATTTTCACACCCTCGGTGACTGTAGCTGGATGGATTGTTTGTTTTAGCCTCTGTATTGTTATCTGTAAAATGGAAAAGACAAGGGTGTCTGTCTTAATAAGGCTAGCGGCTCACTGAAATAACAGTATCAAATGGTTAGCATGAGTCTTAGTACAGACCAAGTTCTCAACTAACTGCGACTATTATCTTTTTAGAATGGGCTGCGGATGCACAGGAAACTGCATCTCAGCTCTGCATACTACCTTCCTTGTAGGGGACCAGCTCAATGCCCAGTTCTGTGGCACTCTGCCATTAGCCAGAGCAAAGACCCTTGTGTTCTCATGGCACATCACACTAGGGGCCAAGGCTAAAGGTTGTCTTGTCTGTCCTCACAGGTCCAGGGCCTGCCAAGTACCTCCGGCCATCCTGTACTGGCTACATAGCCCATGACATCTCCATGTTTCAGGAGCCAGCTTACAGCCTGGGTACACGGCACACTGAGAAACGTGAGCAGTCCCCACTGTTTGTCCCTGAAGGAACAGGGCTACTGTCCAAGATTGCAGCCACTGGGGGGCTGGGGCTTGTGAAGATGGAAACAGAAGGAAGCCAGTAAAATTTCCGAAGTGGACCCACACATGTGAAAGTATCTCTGTGCAGCCAGGCAGGCAGATCTCCCCAGGGAGCTGTGGGGACCTAGAACTATAACAGGCAGAGCAAGGCTCTCTTTCCCTGGGGCTCTGTGGCTCTGTGTGTCATATATTCTGATGAGGATGCTTGTAGTAGTCAAAGATGGCCAGTGACAGATTGCCAAGGCCAGTGAGATGAGAAGTTGGAATATGGATGTGTGTTTGGGGGGCCTGAGGTTTAGGGTGCCTGTCTCCTCCTCACCCAGAGGCAGAGGCAATTTTTTTTGGCTGGAACTGAGCTCTTTCTCAATATTCACAGTAGCTACAGTGGTTGTCACTACCCTTGGCACCAACCCGGACGTGTCTGTGGTAGGAGACTGACCACACTGTGGTCTGCCTGTTCTTATCTGGTCCTGCCAGCAGCCTCCAGCAGTCATGCACAGAAGGTCCCATTTTACAGAGGAGGAAATCAAAGTCCACAGACAGCTAAGAGCCAGAGGAATCTGAAGGGATCCTTGGGTGGATGGCAGCTGTGGCAGGCAGGCCCCTCCTTGTTCCCTGCAGGGATCATAGACACCTACAGCCCTGGGCCTTGCTATTTCTTGGATCCCAAAGCAACTCGTTTTGGAATGTCTACCTGCCCCCAGGTCCCCATGGAAGAGCGAATCTCCAACCTACGTAAGATGGGCTGGGAAGGTGGGCTGTTGGGAGGAAGGGGTGTGGGAGGCATCCATCCTTAGAACCTGAGAAGGGGCAAAGCAGGGGCATATCTGAGGATGCTGGCATCTCCTCATTGTCATACCAGTGTTAGCTAAGTAGGGTGACACACAGTAGTTATCTTGGTACTTGGAAAGCAAAGGACAGCCTGGTCTACACAGCCTTTTTCAGGCCAGCCAGAGTGATATTATATGTGTGTGTATACATACATATGTATGTATGTATATAGATAAACATACATATACACACACAAATATGGTGCTGCCATCACTATGTATGTGTTATTGTTTTTAATGCATAGAAACCAATGTTATGATATACATTGTGTTATGATGTCACAGGGCTTATGCCAAAGTAGTAATATTGTTCTGCTAATGACCTTAATACCTTGGTGCTGCCATGGGACATGGGACAATGGCATCATGTTGACTGCCAAGCAGTTGTTGCTACCATGACAGATAGTGATGGCTTTTGTTTTATGACAAGTACCATCATCATGGCAACTATCTTGGTGCCCTTTCCATGCTCACAGCCCTGTGCATTCCTAATGTCCCTACCCTGCTGCCGTTTTTCTTCTGTTTGCTTTGTTTTATGCCCCCAGAGCTGGGTAAGAACTCAGCTCTCTCCAGATCCAGCAGCTGGTATCAGGGCCTGTGAGGTTCTCCAAACCTTTCTCCCTTTCAGGCCTAAGCACCACCCCAGCCCCCTGCCACTACAGCCTTGAGAAGACTCAGCCCCCCGGGGAACGTACAGCTCCCCAATATACGCTTGGCTACCGATGTCCATACAGAGTGATGGATCCCAACCCGGCCTCCAACCAGTACCAGCTGCCAGTCTTGCTGGGGCCCAACACTCCTGTCTTCCGAGCTGCCCCCTGCTATAGCCTGGGTTCTTCCAGCAAGAATTGGTTCTACAAAGAGAATATAGCAGGAGGTCCTGGACCTGCTATGCACGCCCGACCTGAGCCGTCTGTCTACCAGAACCGCAGCCCCGTGTTTGGCATGGCCAAACGCTTTGCCTATCCACTGGACCACACACTTCGGCCTGGCCCTGGCTCCCACAACGTCCAGCCGGTCACTATGCACAAGCCCCGCATACCTGCCTTCACTATGGGCATCAAGCACTCACCCCATTTGTGCCCACTGATTGTGGACGTTCTTGACTGAGGCCACTGCTGGTACATGCCCCTTCCTCCTCACAGATGCTATTTTTACTATACCACATTGAGCAGCCGATCATGGATTTGTAGAGCAGAGTTTGTGCCTGCTGAGTGGCCAGCACACAGAGGCACTAGATAAATATTTTGTTTACTCATCCCTTTGTTTTACAAACATCTCAGCTGTTTCTTCTGGGCTCTGCTCTGGGCAAGGGGCTGGGAATCTTTGGTATATGTATCCTGTATACACGGGGTTCAATGCTGGTCATTAGGGGAAGCAGCTCTGTGACCTCCAGGGAGTCTGGGCAGGGCCTACCTTCCAGAGGCTACTGATACTCTGTGTGGCCTTTCCTTGTGCTTCTCTGAGCCTCACAGTCCCTTTCCAATAGTGCCAGGGATAGCCTTGGATGAAGTTTAGATTCTTCCCAGTTCTAGGGTTGTATCTTTGGTTTCTGCCAGTGGTCAGTCCCCAAGACAGGAGCAGAGGAGTCAGGCTGTGGGCAGAAATGGGAGGGGTCATCTTAATTTGGCATGGCGAAAGACAGACTCCTGGAGAAGGACCCAATTGGACATGTGGAGACTGTTGGGGGTAAGGAGCGGTAGTGACAGCAGGCAGGTGACCAAAGGGTGCAAGCTGAGTGGTAGCTCTAGCAAGGAGCTTCCAGCTGAACCCTGAGGGCTTTAGCTAGACACAGTGGCTTCATTTGTTTGTTTTATAGCCCAAACTGTCCCCAGCCTTCCAAGTGTGGGATTAACACACAACACTACACCAAGTGATGACAGTACTTCCAGAAGGTTTTGGGCAGTTAGAGAAAGCCAGCCAGTATGAGAGGCGCTGGAGGCTGTGGTCAGCCTGTGGGCTATTGAGAGGGGGTCTGAGTGTCAAATCTTTGGAAAGTCACTTGCTATATCCCCAATCTCAGTGACTCAGCGTGGCAGAGGACATCAGTGTGACCAGAGGAGGGCAGCAGAGCCTCAGTCCTCAGGCCAGTCTGGGCTCCAGCTGCTTCTGGATGGTTGGTTGGAGCCTTCTAAGCAGGAATTTGCTTTGACTCTTAATTCTTACCCTTTGAGACCTCAATGGCTCGTTGGGGCGGGGGGAGGGGGGCTGCACTCAGAACAGAACCAGTATCTGATGGCTTGTCCCTCATTTTAATTTATTTTATTTTATTTTATTTTTTTAATTGAGGGTCTCTCTTTGTAATTCTGGCTGTACTGGAACTCTACGTAGACCAGACTGGTCTTGAACTCACAGATATCTGAATGCCTCTGCTTTTCTAGGGATGAGATTAAAGGTGCATGCCCCCATGCCTAACTCCCTTCCTTATTTTAAAACAGTCTGGTTTTAATCTTCTGTTGCATGCAGCCCAGGCAGGCCTTGAAAGCTCACCAGCCTTCAGGTAACTGGGGTTCTAGGCCTGCCCCAAATGACTCATCCTTGTAAGACCAAGAAATATTCAAGATTTATTTATTTTTTAAACTGTTTTGTATGTGTTAGGTGTTTATGTGCATGCACACACATGTGTATGACTACACATATGTGTGCATCTGGAGGCCAGAGTCAACATTCTATTTGGTATTGTAAACAACAAATTCTATTTGGTATTATAAAAACTCAGAGCCAGATATTGAGGAAAAGCCAAAATATCAGAGAGACAGGGAACAAACCACAGCCATTTCTCATCCAGCCAACTCCTGAGGCCTGTTCTCCATGAATCCTAAGACTCTAAACCTCTCTGTCCTCGGCCGAAAAGGAAATGCCCTGCGAAGCTGGACTCCCCTTTCCCTCTGTCTTCACTCAGCTGTATCACTGCCTGGTTCCACATCCCTAGGATTGAAGGTGTGTGTCATCACTGCCTGGCTATCTTTGGCCTGGAACTCAGAACTCACAGAGATTCAGACATGATGGGATTAAAGGCCTGGGTCACCACTCCTTGACCTTCAGGGTTTAGCTCTGTGGGTGGTTGTGTCCTCTGATATTCCAGACTATTTATAGTAAATGTACAATATGTCACCACAGAAGTCTACCTCAATTCCTCTCCACTTTAATTTTTTGAGACCAGGTTTTTTACTGAATTGGAAGCTCCTCAATTTGGCTATATTGGCTGGCCAGAGAATCCCCCCAAAATCTCATTTTGCCTACTCAGGGCTGGGATTACAGGTGAGTTGCCACATCCAATGTTTTTACCAGGAGCTGGGGACAAAACTCAGTTCTTGGTGCTTGTGTACCAGGCAGTTTCCTGTGGAGCCTCCTCCCGGCTCTAGGATTTTGTTTTCTTTTAAAAGACGAATCTTTCTGTGCAGCCCAGGCTGGCCTTGACCTTGTGAATCTCCTGTTTTAGTTTCTGAGTGCAGGAATTTCAGATGTGTGCCTTTATATCTGGGCTAACATTGAGATTTTGGTTGAATTGAATAGACCCAAGTATGGATGGTAAAGAACCAAGATCATCCATTGTAATAATATTAGAAGACCCAGCAATGCTTAGCACAGAGGCTGGTAGTAACTACCTGTGTTCATACCTGGCTCAGAGCCTTGGAATCTCTCTCTCCCAGGTCCTGAGTCCATGTCTGTCCAAACTTTCACATACTTCAGCAAGGCTGATCCAGGCAGAGAGAGAGAGAGAGAGAGAGAGAGAGAGAGAGAGAGAGAGAGAGAGAGAGAGAGAGAGAGAGAGAGAGAGAGAGAGACTGCTCAGGGACCCATCTGTCTTGCAGCAGATTAGAAAGATGTCATTTTGCCGACAATGCCATTTATCACAGCAGCTGCAAAAATTAGTGATGCTTGGGCTGAAAGTGTTGGATGGGGATGGGGTAGCAGGTGGCAGCCACTGAGCTCCCCTGTGCCATCAGGTCAGGTAAGCCTAACAACCAGTCTCTGAACAGGCCTTTTTTGATGGAGTGCCTAGGCCATAACCACTGTTGGAAAGAAGAAACTGAGTCTCAGGGCATATAAACAACCTTGGCTACATAACTAATGAGTGGCCTGTCTCCAAATTGGTTTTGGTGTGTGACCAGGCTTAGGGTTTAGTGTGGGATTAGAGATTTTACTCATCCTGGGACCAAAGTCTCACTTTCTCTTTACTAGACAAATCAGCCTGGCCCCTAGGCTCATCAGACATGAGTAGGGTAGGACATGAGAACTAGAAGCAGCTTTTGGAATGGATTTGGGGTTCTAAAGGATGGAGAAAATGGGGAAAGAAGGTCAGGAATGAGTCACTCCTGGACATATGTCTCTTAGTTACAGGTACACTGAGCCAAGGTATCGCCTAGAGAAATGGAAAACCCACAGTTTACCTTCTATCTTATGCCAGCTACCCCGAACACATACCTTACACTACTCTTCCAGGGAGACAGTAGCCCACTGCCCAACTCCACAGCAGATACTACCCACCCCATGGATCACTCCAGGTACTCCAGACACCTCCTCATCTAACACAACTGGCTCATTGCTGCACCCCAACTCCCCAGGAGCAAAGGCTATAGACTATAAGGGTGACAGGGTAGTGAGTGCGCGGCACACACACACACACACACACACACAGAGGTGGAGCTGGGGTAGGAGGAAAGTGCTCTGTGTTTATGAAAGTGTTGGTATGCTCTGGGTCAATGGAGGTACTCATCCACCAGGATAAGTCAAGGTGGTCTTTGGCAGCCTCTAGCAGCCAGAAGGAGCATCCAGGGAGGCAGCCCCTCTGTTCTCATGCCTCAAGGGCTAAGGAAATAGCTGACTGGAGAATGTCTCCTTGAATCCTAAGGATGGGAAGGTGCAAGTCCCAACTACCCATGGCAGAAAGAGAACTTCCTGCTGTCCCCTCCACCCTCTGTGTTTGCAGCCTCCCTTCTGGTCTGGGTCTTCTCCCCCTCACCCTGGGTCTCCCTTCCTCTGGTTCCCACCACTACTCTCCTTGATTCTGTGTTCCTCTGCCCTGTTTATATTCTAGAATAAAGATCGACATTTTCAATTACCCCCAAAATAACACAGCTGCTCTTGGAGGCTCCAGCCGGGGTGGGGGTGGGGTGGGGTGGGGATCATGTGTGTGTGTGAACAAGAGAGAGAATGTGTGTGTGTATGTGTGAGAGAGTGTGTGTATGTGAGTATGTGTTTGTGTGTGTGTGTGAACAAGAGAATGTGTGTGTATTTGTGTGAGAGAGAGTGTGTATATGTGTGTGTGTGTGTGTGTGTGTTTGTATGTGTTTATGAAACACTTGCTTGTATTTGGGTCTCGTGTGGGAGTGGGGTGTCACCATGGTCCCAATGTCCTTTGTTTGTGTCCTCTCTGTCTAGAGCCTTCATTTCTTCCTGGGAGATTGGAAGCACATTTCCCTTCAGGGGAGGAAGGGAGACAAAAGAGAGAAATAAAAAACTGTCATCACTGCCTTGTAAACACACTTACAGTGCACAGCAAGCAGAGACTCAGCAGGAGAGGGGACGTGGAAATGGCCAGGCTGGGAGACAAGGATGGGCATCTGAGAGGAGAGCAGTGGGGTGTGGGAGAAGGGCTCCCTTAGTTCTCCCTCAACGCCTAAGAGGAGGGTGGATGTGGGCTGAGGGAGGGCATCCTGGGAGGAGAGAGATGAAAAGGTTGGTCCAGAATTGTGGAGGGGATCATGGAGGAAGACCCGGATGGCAGGTGCCAGGTTAAAGTGAGGTAAGTGTGCCTAACCCTGGTGGAGCATGACATCTACCAGAAGCAAAGCAGAAGCTCCTGCACAGTCCTTGCCATGTTCCAGGCACTGAGATAAGAGAAGAATCAGCGAGGGTAGACCAGTGGTCCAGCTACACAGCTGGAGGTGAGACAGAGGCTTCCAGCCAGGTCAGTCTGTATTTCTCTTTTCACATGGCCTCTCCCATGAGGGTGGCAGCTAAGAAAGAGGGCTGACTTGGCTCCAGCACGTTTGATTGTAAGTCTTTGTGCAAACCCTCCCTCTCCGGTCTGGCTCATCAGTTTCCCTGTCTGAAAAGTGAGGAGAATGCTGGCTGCTTCTTGGGGTTGTGGGGAGCACCAAACATCTGGATGTGATGGTCTTCCAGCTCTGGTTCTCTGAAAAGCTGGCTGGAGGCAGAAGGGAGTTGGAGACTCCATCAGCATTGGGAGAGGGACTGGCCAGCAGCCAGACTGCAGCCTCCTCAGCTGGAAGGAGGCCGAGCTCCAGTTCCTCTCTCTGCTGCCTCCAAGTGGTAGGAATTGAGTACTGCAAGAGGTGGGTCTCTGCTTCCCAAATTGGTCCTCCTGGGCTTTGTCTTGATGGCCAGAAATGGAAAGGTCTTGCTCTCAGGTTGTCGCAGCAGAAATTTAGCTGAGGCAAGATACAAGGTTCCATTTTCACGGGAAGCTCTGGATCTTCCAGGGAGCTCTTGCCCTCCTCCAGCAGGAAGCTGCCTCATTCCTGGAGCTCCACCTGCAAACCAGGCAGTGGATCCCTTGAGACCTCAGGTGCTCTGTCCTGGGGTTTTGTCTGTAGCATCTGCTGGAATCTCACAGTGATTGAGCTCATTTTGATCCCCATTTGCTTGGTAAGGAAGTAGATATGAAGAGGTTGTGGCTTTTAAATGTACATTGGTAGAACAGGGGTTCAAACCCAAGCCAGTCTATCCTCTGAGAAGAAGCCTTCATTGGAGCCAAAAATTGCCCCTGTAGACATGTACCTATCAGCTGTGGCTAGGCTTTGGGCTCCAGGGTCAGCCTGACCATTGTACTACTATGTAAATGGGCAAGGTTCTTTTCTCTTTGGACCTGTTCATTATTGTGTGTGTGTACCTATGTTCTGGACTTCTCAAAGGTCTTATCTGGCTCTGGATTCAACAGGTTTAGCTGAACAGCTTCCAAGGCTTGGGTTCAGGTGAGAACATGGAAGACTTGGAGGTTACAACACTCTAGTCCTTGTTGGGTTTCACAACGTGTGAGGCTGGGGGCGTTTGGGGAAGCTGGGCTGTGAGTGTGGACACATTCAGAGCTGGGGCAGGTATAAGGTAAAAGCCAGCCCTTGCTCCTGGGAGTCTTTTCCTCACTGCCTGCCACAGAGGGGAGTTTTTCTTGGCAGGAAACAGCCTCATCAATCAGTGGCAATGGGGGGTTGACAGGCAGCCCCTCCTCACTGCCGGGGCTTCAGGCAGACTCATAAATCCCACTCTAGGCTGGCTGTAAATTCCTGTGATTCACACCAGCCTCTTGGAGGACAGAGGCATTTGGGGCTGTGGGAGAGGCTGTTTTCTCCTGGGCAGATGGGTGAGCATGTGGAGGAGCCTAGGCCATGACAGGGCCCTGCAACAGCTTTCACTTGGTGCAATGCCTCCTTCCCAGGGAAGAGTTAGGTCCACTCTGAGCCACCTCTGTCCAGATAGAGGCTTCAGCTGAGTCCTTCAATGTTCTGACCTGAACCAAACTGAGGCCACACATGTGCATCTTGAGATCGTGAATGTAAAGTGTCACAGATTCTGTGGAACCTGTGACCAGAGTATATTTCTGTCTGCCCTACATGTCCCGGAGCAAATGGCCCATGTCTTTTCATACAGCATTCTGTCTTGGTGACTACAAGGGCAAATGGGCACAGGGCCTTGTTTTCATAATTTGAATTCTAGGGGTCTAAAATCCAACACTTCTCAAGCGGAGAAGGGTATCAGGGATCCCCAGGCATGTGGTGTCTGCCATTTGTTAGCATCTAGTCAGGACTTTCTGTCAAATGCCCTTTCAACTCTTGTGTGCTTATTTATTTATTTATTTATTTATTTATTTATTTATTTATTTATTTATTTATTTATCTATCTATCTATCTATCTATCTATCTATCTATCTATCTATCTATCTATTTAAAGCTAACTTACTTTTCAAATGTGTGAGTTCACCTTGTCGTCAACAAGATTTGTGAAACCAGGATCTAACACACAAGTTAATACAAACATATATGCACACACATATGTAACTCCCCTCCATACACACAAGCATATACAGTCGTTGCTTCTTTCTGGTGATGCCAGCATCCATAGATTCATCCAACTGAAGATTGAAAATATCTGGAAAAAAGACATCTCTACTGAACATGCATAGAATTCTTTGGTTGTTAATTTCTTAAAACATATTATGCAAAAGCCCTGTACACAGGATTTGCGTTGTGTCAGCCATTTTAACAATCTGAAGAAGATTTGAAGCAATCAGAAGGAAAAGCTCAGGTTATAGCAAATACAAAGCGTTTTGCACAAGGTGTACTTCCTAAACCGTTAAGCATCACCAGGGATCACACACTACTCTGCCAAAGGCCCATTTCTAATCTTTCCTCGTTTCACAGATGTAGAAACCAAGACCCAGAAGGGTAGGGACCTGCCCAAGGTCACACAGCTGTAGGTTTCGCATCCCCCAGCCCAGCACCAGTGTGGTATTCATTATTCAGGAGTGTGCTTCTCTGTGGAGGAACTGCCCTGGGTATGTAGGGCTTCCTTCCCGCTGGAGCACACCAGGATTTCTGAAGGTTTTTTAGAGACTGTGCTCAAATACAGAGGGATACATGGAAAGTGATTTCTGGAAGCAGGCTAATGGGTTGGCACACACCAGGAGTCTCTTGGTAGGACCAGGTACTGACCTTTGGCTATTCCTGTGCCCTAGCGCCCCCCCTCCCTTTGTGGTGTCTGCGGATTTGGCTGCATCTCAGCATTAGCAGGGAGTATAGGAAATGCACCCAGGGGAGGGAGAGGGCGGGGCTCTTCAGCAGCCCTTCTCCAGGGAGCTGCTCACTGAGCAATAATTAGCGGTACCTGTTCCCAGGCTGGCAAGGAAGGTGGCCTCATTAGTGAGCCTTCCACTGCATTGCATAACCCTCACCTAAGGCCTAGCTATCTGCTGCCACTGCCACGCCACCACTGTCACCCAGAGACATGGCACAGTGGCTCTCTGGTAGGGCACAGGAATCAGAATGATGATACATGTTGACAGCTAGAGTGTGTGGACACAGTATAAACACACAAATGCTCATGAATGTGGTGTGGACACAGCATAAACACATAAATGCTCATGAATGTGGTGTGAACACAGCATAAAACACACAAAAAAGCTCATGCATGTGGTGTGGGCACAGCATAAAACACACAGATGCTCATGCATGTGGTGTGGATACAGCATAAACAAATGCGTACACATGTGGACATACTGCTGAAGGTATGTACACAGGTGAGTGTGCACAAGCAGAGATGTGTTCAGTAACACATGCACTCCCCATCCTTGCCACACAGGCATGACATTGCACACAGACGATCTGCTGCACATGCATTGAGATCCACAAGGAATGTAAAAACACCATGCTAGCAGTTGAATGTGAGTTTACACACTCAGATGTCCTTACAGCTCAGGCTATTTGGAGATGCATACAAATCAGACCTGCAGATTTCTGCAAAAGCCCAGGTCTACCTACCCAAGCACTTTTTTTTTTTTTTTTTTTTTTTTTTTTTTTTTTTTTTTTTTTTTTGGTACAAGGATACCTATGTGTACACATACATATCTTTGTGAAAAACACATGTTTTTTTGGACCCTAGCAAGGCTCAAGGGTCTGGGATTGGTTAATTCCCTGGGGAGAAGTACAGAAAAATAGGAGAAAGCAGACAGAGCAGAGGGGACCCAGGAAGGGAGAGGAACAGCTGGAGGGTGACCCAAAGGATTGGGAGCCTTGGGGGCTGAGATTGGGGGGCTTTCAGGGCTTCAGAATGTTGGTTCTGCTCTGGCCAGGCTCAGTGGCCTTTTGTGCTAATCCTAAAGCCAGTGGGCTATTAGGTCAAGTGTTTGGGCTGGGGCAGAAGCCTCTTTCCAGTGTTCTTGGCACATGCATGGGATGGGGACCCACGAGTGTCTCATCATTGGCTTCCACCCAGATGAAATTATCCCTGGGACCTTCATCCCCATCTCACTTCTACTCCAGGGAGGGGAATTTCAGGGGTGGAGCGCTCTTTTCACAGGAGACACATCCCCATGAGATTTCTCCCAGATACCAAGCCAGTTCCTTACATCTCCGCCTGACCTCAGTCTGAAGATACAGTCTGGGAGACTAAGGCATGGACTCTGAGGGAAAGAGGGGATGAGAGCCAGGAGAAAGGGCATAGGGCTGGATGGGAGGATGCCACAGACACTGGGACCAAAGATGAGGGAAAAGTGGGAGTGAAAGGCAGAGATAGTCTGGAAGAGGCAGACTGAGGTCCAGAGCTATCCAGAAGCTTCCAGAGAGCTTCAGAGAGAGAGCAAGGCAGATAAATGAGGTATAAAGACTTGAACACGGGGACAGTTAACCAGACTCGGACACTTACCCTGTCCACACGGCCGTTGCTCAGTCTCTGGAAGTGTGGAAAGAACTCTGGCCTTGAGAGATGTTGCAAGACCTAGCTCAGACCACCTAACATCTGAGCTCTGGCTGTTGTTTTCTCTATATCGCAGGGGTACTGCCTCTGCCTCTGGTGGGCTCTGGGGCTCCCAAGGGGAGGCTGGGTGACCTTTCTCACACTCTCCTCTGAGTTACATGGGGTTGGAAGATTTGGCAAGGGCTGGGTGGCGAGGCCACCTTTGAAAGCCCCCAAGATAGTAAAACAGGTGGAAGAAGATGTCTCCCTGGGGCCAAGGGATTGTGCTGGAGCTACGCAGCACTGAGCAAAGGAGCATTTGCCCTGAATGTTGAAAATGCATAAATATCCATTTTCAGCCACGGAGGCAGATATGAGCAGGGGTGTGCAGTCCTCAGCTGTAATTTATTGGCTCTGATCCCCTGGTGGCACAGGCCGGGCCGTTACACTTGGTTGTCAGGAGCTTTTTGGGATGACTTTATGACTGTCAGATGCTACCCAAGTCCTTTCTCCTGGAGAAGTGGTACCTCAGGAACTGCTACAAGGCAAAGAGTCGTCATTCCCAGGCCTGCTCTGCATCACCTTTCCTGTCAGTGGGACCTTCTAGTGTAGGAGAGACACTATGCTAAATCCTACCTTGAGAAGTACAGGGAAACAGATTCAGAGAGATCACACGGCCAACGAAGTCCCTTAAGTACCCTGCCTTGCAGAGTATTCCCTGACCCAGCCTTCAAGTCTAATCAGAGAGACTAGGGGGCTGGAGAGATGGCTCAGTAGTCAAGAGTACAGGCTGTTCTTCCAGAGGACCTGGGTTGAATTCCCAGCACATACATGACAGCTCACAACTGTCTGTAAATCCAGTTCAGGAATCTGATATCCTCACACCAATGCTTTTTTTTTTTTTTTTTTAAAGCAGTGAGATTGAAGAGTGAGGTCACAGACTTTTTAAAAGATACCATCTTTCCTTAGTAAGGCTGAGAAATTGTCTACTCTAGTGGGCGGCTCTGCCTCCCCAGAAGCGGGGCACCCTGATTCCTACCAGCTACATTCACTGAGGTGACTTTTTCCTTGAGGTTGAGCCATGGGACCAGAGCTGTGTCCTGAATCTCCTTCCTTGGCACAAAATTTTGATGGGAGGCAGAACATTTTCCATCCTTTGATCTCTCTAGCGTCCTTGAACTTCTTGTCCATAGGAGGGTTGCATTGGGCTCTCCTACTCCAAGTGTGAGCCCTACCACAGAAGATGGGACATGGCAGGTACCTGATGTTAACCTGTTAATAGGGAGACATTGAGTCAGAAATGTGCCTTGCAGAGTAGCCCAGGGCCTGGGCACAGGGTAGGGGCTGAGTTGGGTATAGTTGCGATCGGGTAGGAAATGGGGCTTATGGAAGGTGGGTTGATGTCGAGCCTGGACAGTAAAGCCATCCCTTCTGTTCTTGCTACGTCCTTCACCTCCCTCTTATTTCTGCCATTGTTAACGAGGACATGTCCTCAGGTCCCAGGCCCATGCCCTCTAGGCCCATCCTGCCAGAAACAAGGCTCAGGACAGGCTAGCATGTTGACATGGACTTCGGCTACTGTGATGGATACAGAGTGAGCAATTCTCACATTTGCTGTCTGCACACACTCTAGCTTTGAATGGAGTGGCAGGGGCGTGGGGAGGTGTGGCACTTACCAGAGTAGCTGCTATGATTTGCTTTCGGAGATTTTTCTGTTGGCTTGCAGCCCCAAACTTTTGTGGGCAACTGGAGTAGGGTTCTCAGGGTGCTGTTCCTAAATGTACAGGCTGGCTCTGGGTACAGGCATCCAAGTAGGAGACACTGGCAGGTCCCACAACTACAGGGCAGGCACTTCTTCTGGGCTGACCAGTCTCTACCACTACAGTGTGGCACTTCTACAGTTTCAGTCCCAGTAAAGAACTTCAAAAACCTTCATCTCTCTCTTCATCCTAGAAGAGAACCCTACCTTAGCTAAGGATGACAGGAAAATGTTTGCCCCTTGCTAGGCAGCCGGTACACTGGTTAGTTCATTGGGGTTATTTTGTTTTGCTTTGTTTTTTTTTTTGTTTGTTTGTTTGTTTGTTTTTAACTGTCAATGTGATATAAGCTAGCATCAGCTGGGACCCTCGGTTGAGGGATTACATGGATCAGATTGGTTTGTGAGTGTGTAGCTTTGTCTTGATTGCTGATTGATGTGGGAGGTCCCAGGCCTCTGTGAATGGTGGCATCCCTAGGCATGTGGATGGTACAAAAAAGCTAGTAGTGTAAGAACCAAGGAAAAAGCAGGGGAGGAAGTCACCGCGCAGCATTCTTCTGCTTCCCCCGGAGCTCCGCCCTCTTATTTCCCGATGGCAGACTGTTGTTCAGGCTGCTATTGGTCAATGGTGCTTAGTCTAGTCTCACCTGTCCCATGGACTGGTTTCCCGGATGGGATCTTTCTGGGTGATGTGGAGACAGACGGCCCTCCAGGCTCACACTATGGACCTCACTCACTCAGCATCTGGTCTTTAGGGTCTTCTCTGTTGTCCTCTCTCCTAGAGGGCTTCCCTGGAGCAGTGAGGCCACCGTGTCCCCTAATGTGTGCGGTTCTGACTGCCCTAGAGATGTGCCCTTGACCTCAGCGTCTGAGAAACTGAGTCAAATTACTCTCTGGGTTTGTGGTGGGCTTGATTTAGGTCACTACTGGAGCCATCTGGTTTAGATCATTTTCCACCTGGCCCAAGATGAGGGAGGGAAGACTGGGTTGGTTTCCTGGACCAGGGTCTTTCTTAGAACAGACTAAGAAAGGAGGGGGCCACTGGTGGCTGGGCTGAGATTGACAGCCACCACCCCGAGGTCCCCAACCTCCCCAGACTCCAGTAGTTGCTGCTCTCACAAACCCCTGGGCTTATGGGAAAATGATTCCCAAACAAGACACCCCCCCCCCCCACACACACACACACCACTCTGGTGATGTGTGCTTATAATTCCAGCATTTGGGGAGGCTGAAGCAAGAGGATCATGAATTCAAGGCCCAACTGGGCAAGTTGGTTAGACCCTGTCATAAAATAAAGTTAAAAAGGGGCATTCAGTAAGACAGCTCAGTGAGTGAAGGTGTTTCTTACTATGAGATGATCTGAGTTTGATCCTCAGAACCTTCTATGGAAGAAAAGAACTGACTGATGAAAGCTGTCCTCTGATTGATCTCCACACACAAGCTGTGGCAAATGGGCACAGACAGACAGACAGACAGACAGACAGACAGAAACACACACACACACACACACACACACACACACACACACACACACACACACAAACGGGTAGGTGGGGCAAAAGGAAACGGAGAGGGTGAGGGAGGGAGAGAGAATAACTAAATGTAACAAACATTTCCACAAAACAAAACAGCCTAGTGTGTTTGAGGCCTTCCATTTGATTTTGAACCCTAGCTCAGGAGAGATTATAGATGCACAAAGGCCGAATGTAAGGAATACAGAGCTCAGGTGCACAGAGAAGGTAGAACTGGGCTGTTCCTGGGCACAGGGAGGGAAGGAGCTGCCCGCTGTACCACCTGCTGGGTTTGTGAGGGAGTCCATAAGCGGTTGGAATTACCCCAAACCAAAAGTGGTGAGTAGATGGGATGGGGAAATGGCTCAGGGGTTAGGAACATTGGTTGCTTTTGCAAAGGACCTGATGCTCAGTTCCCAGCAACCACATGGTGGCTCACAGCGGATCTGTATGGAATCCCATGTTCTCTTTTGGTCTGTGGGCACTAGGCATGCACATGGTGCATGCATAAATGCAGAAAACACCCATACACATACAATAAATCTAACTTTTTTTTTTTTAAGTTGTGAGTAGGGCCAACTCTCAGGAGGTGGAAGGGTATGGCTATTTTGGGCTAGTAGTAGGAACCCTGGAAGGTGCTAGGCAGGGAGCATGGGTCCAAATGAAGATTTCAGAGAATTGTCAGGAGGATCTATATTCTGCTTGTCTGGGGTGGGGATATTCAGATATCTGGGTTTCCCCCTGAACTCGCAGGGTTAGGTTTTAGCAGTGAACAGACATAGCCTTTTAAAAACTAACACCCTTGCTTTGGCTTGATGTCAGGGTTAAAATTAGCCTTCTGACTTGGTGGGGAGGGTGTGTAGGAGATATTTTTGTTTGTCACTCCACTCCCCACATATCTTTCTTCCTCTCAGAAATAAAGACAAAAGCTGCTGAATGACGAGGAGACACAGGCCTGAAACTAAAGCGACACTGGGGTTCACTATGGCAAAAAGAACCTGACCACCCTCTGACTCCATATTGGAGGTGTAGGGTAAGAGGATCCCACCTATCTGCCAGCCAACCCTTTGGGTTCTGTCAGATTCCCACGGGAAGGGGCAGCTAGGTTTGATCAGTTCATTAGGAGCCCCTCCCTTAACCCATTGCTCTGTCTCCTGCTTGCCCAGGTGCTTCTCTCTTTCGTTGCCATGGGAACCCCAGGTGGCTAAAGGGTGTGCAAGCTGGATTCCCTGAGGAGCTTGGTGATGTAGGGGTCAGGGCATACCAGTGGGAGTATCCTAACCTGGGCCCTGAGCTCCTCTGCCTCCTCTGGGCCCAGAGCCTCCAGTGAGGCTCTTCTCATGTACCCAGGCAGGCCTTAGTCTTATGGCCCCTTTCTCTAGTCCCACATCTCATCAGTCACCACAGCCTGATTGCTTAGCCCACTTCCCAGATGTCCCTGGGACTCATTTGTTCCATGCTAGCTTCATGGCCTGTGGCCAGATGAGAGCAGGTCTTCCTGCTAGCCTGCTTTCCTAAGGGCTTTCTCTTTTGACCCTCTGCATCCCTCTGGGCCTAAGACCTATCAACGGCTCCTGCTGCCTCTGCCTTCTGGATAAAGCCCTCCTCCTGACCTCCAGGCCTGTTACATCCTCAGCAGGTCTGTGCAGTGGGTAGATCAGCACACACTTCTAACCCCTGTTCCATAGCATCTTTGAGATGTTAGTGGATACTCCTTGCAGGAGAGTTCCCTAAGGAACAGTGAGAAGATCAGTCTCCCTCTCCTGGTGCTTGCACAGTGTGCTAGTATATCTCAATCAAGGGCTTAGAGAGTGCTGGGGTCAACGGGTCAGATTTGTTTTGACCACGAATAAGGAAAGTGTACAAATAGCCCCAGGAGCAGACTTTCCTCCTCTGTACCTGCATCCTAGACAGGTCCTAAAGTACAGTTGGGATCCGGTGTCCTGGGGCCTGTTTCCCTCCTCTGGTTTGGAGTCTCCAAGGGATACATGTCAGCCTGGAGGAGAAAAGGCACTGAAAACCAGGCCCTCTGCTAACAGTGTTAACTGCTGTCTCCTGCGCTTTTAGAATGTGTTTTGTCTAAACCTCAGAGCGTTCTTTTCAAACTTGACCTGGTTGCCAACACTTAAAACCTGGGAGATTCCACAACAAATTCTGAATTTTAAACTTCTCCTAAGCATGAGAAGACCTATCAACACAGCGTGGAATGTCCCTCCATGGAATTGAAGACTGGCATGAACCATTTACATGCAAAGCATCAAACCCTGCAAGCAAGGAGGTGGCGCAGGGCGCCCGCTGAGCCTCTTGCAAATACAGAGCTTCTGACCCCTGTCAAGGAGGCAATGAGGGGCTCTTCTCACTGAATTCCTCTTTATAGGGATAATTTGGACCTAACCCATCACTTTCTAGAAGACCCTTCTGCTCGGATCTGTGGCACCATGAGGGAGGGGACCATGCTGGCTCTGGGAGAGTTCTTACAGTCAGGAAAACAGCCGGACTCTTATGCAAATCAAATAGATGAAGCCTTTGGGCCCACCCCACTCCCCACTTTTGGTTCTGGGGATGGGTGCCCAAGTGACTTGAGGTAGCAAGGCTGAGCAAGGATGGGAGGGACTGCCTGCAGCTTTGCAGTCACTGCCTTAGGCTAAGCTGGGGAGAGGACCCTGGTAATCGGAGCGTGCTGGGTGAGAATCATTCTCTGCAAAAGCTAAAAAGCCAAGAACAGTGTGGGACCAGCCACACTGGCGCTGCAGAGCCTGCTAGCTGCAGCAGAGAGCCCTCTCAAAAGCCATCTTGGGGCTCGTGGCCATTGTACCCTGGAACCCAGGAAAACCTGGCTCATTAGGTGTGACAGGGCACCCTTTTCTGTGTCCTGCTGATTAAAGGGGCTTAGAGAAAGGGTGGGGACAGGTGAAGGTGGTGAGGACCATGCCCTAATAAGGGTCCCTCAGTCTGAGGTAGAGGTCATGCTCACAGCCCTGCATGTTCCCCTTGTCGGCACAGATGCAGAATTCTCTATCAGATGAAACTTGGTACCCAGATATGTTTTTGCTCTGATTAAGCTAAGGGAATTTGAGAGTGGATTTTTGACTCAGTTGGGCACCGGAAGTCTTGAGCTCTGTCCCAAAATGCCTGTTGAGAGCGCACTTTGGGAGGTGTGACTCTAGCCATCTCCTGCTTAACCTGAGGTGTCTTGCCCTTGGCTCCCAATCTTTCTAGCCTATCAAACCCTCCAGATTTTGAATATCCTTCTTGTGCCTCATGGCCTCTCACCTTTGTCCTTGTTCAGAGAGACCCCGCCTCAAGCCATCTAGGAGACCGGGATCATGGTAAGGCCAAACCCTCTTTTTCTAAACTCTGTGGGATTAAGGCCAACACACACTGTGTGACATTTTCTAGGTGTTCTTATGCCTCTCATGGATCCCTGAAGAGAGAGAGAGTATGAGCCCACAGTTGACTTGTGGTTCAGGTACCATCTCATAGGTCTTTCTGTGTCTTAGGCACTATACTTGTGAAATGAGGATGATACTTGGAAAGGGAGAATGATGTCTCACAGGTGCTTGTGAGGTTAAGTTGGTTTATATATCATAGGTGTGCAGTTTATGTGACAGAATTGGAAGCATCACATTAAACAAATGTCAACTATTTTCATTATATTCCCAGGTCACAAGTTTTTTCTACACTGGCCTGGAATTTGCTATGTAGATCAGGTTGGCCTTGAATTGAACTGCTAGAGATCTGTCTCCTTATGCCTCCTGGATTATGGGATTAGAAGTGTGGATCACAACATCCAGATTATAGAGCCTTTTAAGGTTCCGGTAATATATATTTATCTTTGTGGAGGAAAAACTTGTACTTTTGTGCCCACCTTAGTGCAGTTTTGAAGCGCTATGTGTTATGTTATGATAACACTTTTACCTGGTGTGGCTGGCAGATGGTGATGGATAGAGGCAGCATATCCCATGTGGCTGTGGTGAGTGGTGGAAGACACTTAGACTGGGTCCACGTGGAAAGACTTTATTATTATGTAAAGAGGGAGAAAAGATAGATGGGTAGAAAGAGGGAGAGGGTGAGAGAGGGAAGGGGGAGGGAGGGAAGAGAGAAAGAGAAGGAGGGGGTCGAGGGACACGCCCTCTAGCAGGATGAGGGACACGCCCTCTAGCAGGATGAGGGACACGCCCTCTAGCAGGATAGGGCGAATAGAGAGAGGGGTCCAAGATGGGAATCCATCTTAAAAGGAGCTTAACGTCAGAATTTAGGGCGGGGCCAGGCGAATGGCCATTGGCCAGGTGTGGCTTCAGGGGCTAGAACAGAATCTGAACGCTATGAACCCTGAACATCATGTGTGTTGCTGCTGAGGCGTTCTCCTGTGCTTAAAAAAAGTGGGTCAAGTTAATATATGTAAATTGTTTAGTGATTTGAAGATAAATGGCTACTCATTCCAGCTCTCACTCTGATGCCCCTCAAATACAGCATTCCTTTCCCCACATACTGATCTTCCTGTCATCAACATCTCTCTTCAGACAGAGTGCTAAGCTGCGGCATCCAGGGCAGGAAGGCTTCTGTTCCTTCTGGTGACTGTGGGACAACTCTGCCTCTGACTCCTTTGCCTAGCTCGGACATTGCACATTTGGGGGCTCTCAGATCTGTCGGTATCTCTGCTTCCTCTGCTACCCTCTTTCAGCTGTCTAGGACCCTCCACCCTTGCCTCATCCCACCCCTTGTGCCAACCAGAGTGAACTCTCACGTAGTAAGTGGCACCACGCCCTCTCTGGTCTCCTCAGTGGCTCCCCTGGGTATACAGTCATGTCAGCATTAAGGTAGAGGGAGAAAATATGTGCAGAAGAAAAGGAAAAAGGAACAGAGTCTTTCCCAGTAAATAACAACATCATCAAAAGAGACCTGGGATTAGCTCAGGGGCACATGAGGTCCCGGTGTTGGAACTATGCCTTGTAAGTGGCCCTGGGGTAGGGTGGGGAAGAGTAGGCAGCTGAGATGGAACCTTCTTATGCAAATCAATTGAAATGAGGCAGTTTTGACAAGCTGCCAGGAACAAAGGCTCAGTGATCCTCATCTCCCATCTCTCTAAGCAGCTGGCTGGAGTGAGAGGTTCCTTGGGGACCCAGAGGAGGGGCTGAGCAGAGCAAAATCACAGACCCTGGACATTAGGGAATCAGGAGCAAGACCGCCTGTCTGAGTTTATCCCCAGTCTTCCCTTATGCCCTTTGATGGGTACCCATCTCTACAAGAAGACATACACAGTGGGCCTGGTGACACAGCCTTGTAATCTAGTCTCAGGAGGCTAAGGGAGGAGGAACATATGTTCAAATCCAGCCGGAGGAACTTAATGAAACCCTGTCTTAAAATACAAAGTGAAAGGGATCCAGAGATGCAGGTTAGTGATGAGTGCTTTGCCTCGCGTGTGTGCACTTCTAGGTCCATGCCTCAGTTCTTGTATGTGTGTGCAGAACAAAAGCTCTTATCTGCCAAGCTAATAATGGGACTTCCAGATGATTTCTTTTTAAAACGTTTTCTTCATTTTTCATTTTTGTTTTTCGAGACAGGGTTTCTCTGTGTAGCCCTGGCTGTCCTAGAGCTCACACTATGAACCAGGCTGGCCTCAATTCACAGAAATCCACCTGCCTCTGACTCCCAAGTGCTGGGATTAAAGGTGTGAGCCACCATTGCCTGGCTGTTTTCTTACTTATTTATTTAAATGTTACATCTATTTATTTAGTGTGTGTGGAAGAGAGGGGTACATGTCCCATAGCACGGAGACCAGAGGACAGCATGCAGGGAAGTTGGTTCTTCCCCTTTACCACATGGTTCCTGAGATTTCATTCTTCAGGTCTCAGGTTTCGTGTAGATGCCTTTACCAGAACCATCTTGCTTAAACCTCTTACTTAAAATGTGTGTATATGTGTGGTGTGTGTATATGAGGTGTGTGTGTGGTGTGTGTGTATATGTGTGGTGTATGTGGTGTATGTGTGTGTGTGATGTGAGTGGTGTGTGTATATGAGGTGTGTGTGTATGTATGTGTGTGTGTATGTATGTGTGGTGTGTGTGTGATGTGAGTGGTGTTTGTATATGAGGTGTGTGTATGTGTGGTGTGTGTGTGGTGTGTATGTGTGGTGTGTGTATATGTGTGGTGTGTGTATATGTGGTGTGTGTGTGTGTGTGTGTGTGTGTGTGTGTCTTTACCGCTGTGCCCATGTAGAGATCAGAGAACAACCTGCAGAAATAGGTTCTCTCCTTCTGCCATGTGGGTCCCAAGTCTGAACTCAGGTCGTCAGGCTTGCTGTCAAGGCCTTTACTCTCTGAGCCATCTTACCAGCCCCCCTTCTTTTTACGCGGATGCGGACACAGAGAACTGGGCGAATCACACTCCAGTTATGACACATTCCCATTCTTAGCCCATGCAAAGCCACTGTAATTATTTGGTTCATCTGCTCACTCACAACAGCAAAATAAACACCTTTGAATCAGGTCCCAATCCAAGATCAAGCATGCTGGTGTCTGTGCCTGTCTATGTGTTCCTTCTTCATCACATCCCAGCCTGCCTCTCGGAGGTAATCAGGACACTACATTTTGTAGCTGTTACTCTCTGACACTTTAAAACATATTTTTATCACTGTTTAAGTCAGAATAAACCAGGTAGTACACATAATAACTGCAGCAAGGAACTCCCCAGGCTCAGCGGCTTACCCTTGAAGACTGATTTCTCTGCTGAGACAGATCGGCAGAGGACCGTTCATTGCAGAAACTCAGGAACCCAGACATGTGGTATGGCCGGGGCCTACTGACTACTTCCAATCAAAGTGCTGGGTTTGATTTGGGGTCCAGTTGTGGGGAGAAAGAAGGGGTAATCTCCAGTTTTTAGATGTTTCTGTCCTAAAGTGACTCTGAGCATGTTTACATGTCTTTCTCCAGACCTTCCCAAGGCTACCCCTAGAAGAGTAGTTGAACCAAGAAAACATCCTCAAGCTACATATCTCTAGACTAGAGCTTGATGTGGGAATGCCTTTCTGTATGCTGTGAATCTCAATCTTTAAATAAAGGAGCTGTTTTGGGCCATGACAGGCACCATAGAAGAAGTAGGAGGAGGAATCAGAATAGGTAGGAAAGGAAGGGCGGAGTCAGAAGCAGACCGAGCAAGCAAGCCGCCCAAGGAGCAACATGTAAGGAGCACAGGTGAGCCACGGGCCACGTGGCAGACAGATTAATAGAAATGGGTTTAGTTAAGATGTAAGAGCAATGTGCCTGAGCCATAGGCCAAACAGCATAAAGTTAATATAAGAGTCTGAGTCATTTCTGGGGGCCTGAGTGGCAGCGGGTGGCTAAGCGGTCTTGGCGGCAGGTCTGTGGGTCTCAGATCTCCGCCCGCCCGGGACCCAAGAACCCTCCTACTACAAGAGCTGTTTTGTGAACTTTCTAAAAAGGGCATCACGGGCTATGTGGTCCCTTTTTAAATCTGAGTGTTTTGCTTTTCACTCACCATTATGTAATGAATATCCACCTTGCTATAGGATGTGGCCACAGTTTCCCATGAAATGAAGCTACCCTCATATATGCATTTCCCCTTATCAAAGTAGATTTAGATTGTTCTGGATGGTTTTTATTCCCCCTTTCCTATAATGGATATGGCTCCTGTGAATCTCTTTTTTTGGAAACTTCACTTTGATTTTACCATTCAAGCTGTGGGTTTGGAGCTCCTCAGAGCTCCCTGAGAGCTTGGCACAGCTCCTGCCACAGGATTCAGGCCTCTTACCCAGGCAGCCCAGCCTCTTAGCAGCAGAGACCACTTCACATCCCTACTCTTCTCCCCAGCCAGCCAGCTAATGAGCAAAGACAGGGGCGCTCCCGTCAGCAGCTGCTTCTTGAAGCTCTTGTCTTTCAACAGAAAACAGTGTCATTGTGGAGATAGGACAGCATGTCAGGCACCAAGCTCCGATGATGAAACACACTGTGCTGGGCTCCGCAGATATAAAGAACAATGCATTCATTTGTGGAGCACACCTTCATCCAATTCCCTTTATGTCTGCTAGACCCACACACCACAAAGAGACATTTCCTGCCCTTGAGAAGCTCACAGTCTAGTTAGGGATGTGGTGCATTGCCAGACATGTTATAGTGCTGGTTGATGCATGAGATGTGCAAGTATATAAATGTCACTCTGGTATTGGAAATAGAGATAGGTTTAGCCATAGATACACCCAGCTCCCTTTTTTCTTCCTTCCCTCCATCCTTTCTCTCTCTCCCTGAAGCAATTTTGCTTATATGAACTCAGCATCCTCTATACTGGAAAATAACAGAAATTCAGGCCTTGATTGTGGATTTTCACTTTATAGCCTGTAAAGTTGCTAAGCTAATGCCCATGCCTTAAATTCTTCTAGTTGGGTAATTTTTAAATGTCCTTAGAGAAATAAGATAACTGTAAGTGATTTCTTCCAAGCCCTTACCCCACCCACTCTGCCCACCTTTTCTCTCTCCGTGGATGACGGTGACCAGAATATCACTGTGTTCTCTTGAGAAGTTAGCATTAAGCTTGACCCTAATGTTAAAGTCAGATCTCTCCTGCTTTGGAGGCATGGTTTGCTTTCAGATCTAAAGTGCAGGGGATATCACCCAAATTCTGCTTCTGTTCAGCAGTGTACTGTTGCTACTATTTTAATTAAGAATATAAGTATTCCTGTAGGCAGGGAATGTCTAGGAATCTTTATTGTGATGTCTTAGCCTGCCCTGTCTGGTCCCACTTCCATAGGCTGACCTCGTTGTTTATTAGCACAAATTGAGCATTTTGCTGCAGGCAGCCCAGGAGATGTGGATGTCCAGGGTTCTAACTCTACTTGTCAGAGCATAGTGGGGGAAGTATCCACAGAGAGGGTGGTGCCCCAGTGCATCTTTACATCAGCAGGATCTTGAAGAACCACCGGTGTCAGACCGAGAGAGGAGAGCAATAGACCAACACGTGTCAGACAGGACATGCTGCTACCTGGAGGTAGAGAGTCCTCTGCAGTGGCTAGGACAAGAGTCATTGCAGAGGATGTGATGTGGCTCTGGGGACATTGCATGTGTTTCTGAGTCTTCTCTCATTCTAAACATGTGGCTATTTGAAATCGGGAAGTGATGGTCGGGATTTGGGTGGCAAGCGATGGCTTTTAAAAGAAATTATATATATACATATGTATGCCCATTTGATATATATGTATGCATGAATATGCATCTAATGGTTATCCATTTTAGCTCCTTTAAACCATGTAATTCGGTGGCATTAAGTATATGATGGCACCCTTAAAGACTTACAGTTTAGGACCTGGCTTGTGATTCCATATGTTATGCTATGACATTGACCCAAGCTGTGCAGATGTCACGACTATCCATTTCTGGGACATTTTAATCATTCCAAAAAGAAAGGCTTCACTTATTAGACAGCAAGTTCCCAGCTCTTTCCTCTAGCCCCTGGATGCCCTTCCTCTGCTTTTTGTGAAATTATCTATTGTAGTGATTATACAACATATTTTTTGTGTGTGCCTGATTTATTTCATTTACTATAATGATTTCAGGTTTCATCTATATTACATGAATCAGAATGTTCTCTCTGTATAGAACTGAATAACATTATCGATAGAATTTTGACTTTTTTTTTTTTTTTTTTTTTCTGGAAGCACTGCGTTGCTAGGCAGAGCTTTCTATGGAGGAACCTCAGGCAGGCCCCTCTGTATAGGATGCCCTCCGTCTCTCATGAATGGATAGGGATACGACAGGTCCCACAGAAGTTGTGGCAATGATGTTATCATACCTGGTGCGAGCTCTTCTTCCTTTCTCTTCTCCCTTTGCAGCCTCCAAGGCCCCTTCTGTCTTTTGTGTGTCTGCCACTGAACAGTGCAGTCTGCTGTTTCTTGGGCTTTTGGCGAGTAAGGACTGTCTGTGAGCCCTCTGGGATTGCTAGGTCTCCCAGCTCTTCTTTTTCTTTCTCTGCCCCTCCGTCCCAACCTCCGGGAGTGGTTGGGGCTTCAGTGGATATTGGGTTAGGGGCTAGAAAAGGGGATGGTTTCCCACCCCACCCCCGCTGCAGCCCGCTAGGCTGCTTCAGCCCCTTCAGCCCCCCTGGCAAGTTTCATCTGCGAAGCTGGGGTTTTGAAGGAGACAGAACAAGCCCCAGGGGTGCCAATAACAGGGTTATAATCCAGCGGGATGAGACTGAGCTCTCTGGAGCCTCATAGCGTTTTTCCAGGCCCGGCCACTTTATTACCGTAGTGCTGAGTGATGGGGCTCTGGGGAGCTGTGGCTCCACAAGCCGCACCCGCCACGCTTGCGGCTCCCGATTGATCAAGCTGCAATTGGGCAGAGCGAATTCATGCAGCCTCTTGCCACCCCGTGTTCTGCTCCCCACTCCTCTCCTCTTCTCCTCAGACTTCCTCTTTGGGCAGGGGGGATTTGGTCCCTATGACTGCATGGACTCAGGGGCTATGAGGTGCTGCTACAGCTAACCCCACTCAGGCTTCAGATTCAAGGCTCCCCCTTCCCCTGACCAGTGCTGGGAGCTTGGACATCAGTCTGGTCATTTCTAGATCCCTACCACCTTTGAAGAGCATAAGGGGGTTGGGCTAGTCGTACTCTGGCGCTTTGACTCCCTTATGGATTTTTGGGCTCAGATAGGGTTTTTAAGTAGTCCAAGATATGTTTGAATCACTTACGTAGCCAAGGATGACCTTGTGTCACCTCTTGAATATTTGCCTCTCCCAAGTGACGTGACGATAAACAACACACACACACACACACACACACACACACACACACACACACACACACACACACACACACACACACACACACACACACACACACACACACACACACACACCTGCTTCAGAGTGAATAGTATGCAGAACTTGGGGGACAGAGGTGAGGGCAGCATGTATCTCCTTCCCCTTTCCACCAGAGGGCACCCTTTTTTCCCTTTCCAGAGAAACACAGCACTTGTCCCCGGTCAATGAGTCAAGGGCTTAAACAGCCTTAAGGCTGAGCTTCTGGAGCTCAGTAAATAGGATGCAGCCCAGCCAGTGACAGAGAGGACAGCACAGGCCTGCAGAGAACCGAGCCGCATCTAGCTCTGCTCTAAGGTGCTCACAAAGAGCTGTCAGATGTCTGTTTGTGCTCGGGAAGCTCTCTGGGGAAGGACATTTCACAGATGAGGGAATTTACCAGCCTAGGGTTTTATAGGCACAATATTGGTCCAAGTCACTCTCATGAGTAGTTGTCAACGATTTCTTCCCAAGCAGTTGGAAATATTAACTAACTAAAGGACAGGAGGCCCGAAGTTAAACAGCCACAAAGACAGTGATTTTTCTTTTCTTTTTAACAAGAGCCCCTCCCCCAACTACCTTGATTGTTTTATCTCTGGTCCTACAAGAAAGCCCTCATGGTGGGTGTTCACCTCAGACAGCAGCTTATGGGGGCACAGGCTCTGGTAATCACAGATGAGAGATCAGATTCCCCTGGGGAGAGTTAAGGGAGGCTAGGCACTGTTCCCAGGCCACTGCTGTAATGAGGTCACACACACACAAGATTGGTCTGTACTGTCTGAGGAAGGAGATTTGAAGGCAGGATTCTTCAGAGTTCTCCTGGGGGTGGTCTGGGGAGATGTAAGGAATGCTCAGAGTGCTGGGGTTAAGTGCCTGCGCATCTCAGACCTCCCTCCACATCACTGTTGAGAGAATCATCATGAGGTAGTAGACAGCTTAGAGTCATGTGAAACAGACTGCTTCCCCCATACAGTGTTCAAACATCCATGCCAAGCTGACAGGATGGCCCTAGTGGGTAAAGGCAACAGCTACCAAGCCTTACAACCCAAATTCCATCCCTGGATTCCACAAAATGGAAGGAGAGAAATGAGCTGCTTAGGTGGTCCTCTGACCTCTACATGTGTACCACAGCATCCCTCACCCCTCTCTTCCCCACAAAAGTAAGTCTGTCACCAAACTAGGCACAGTGTCACCAAACTAGGCACAGAACTTGGAAGGTAGAGATAGGAGAATCAGGAGATTAAGTCTAGCCTTGGCTACACGGTAAGTTCTAAGCCAAATTGAGCTACCCAACATCTTGTCTCCAAAAAAAATAAAAAATAAAAATCAACCAGTCAATCCTTAAACAAACAGACTCCATCACTAGACCTCCCAAGGAAAGATTAGATTAGCCAAACAAATAACTTTTCAGATAGACAAGGTCAAAATGAAAAATTTATAGTACCCTAAGATGTAGCTTCTGTATGGTGGATGTGAGAGGCATAATCGCTCAGCCTTTGCATCTCCTGGATACTTTCTGTTTTATACTCTTAACATATTTGGTGTTTTCTTCCTTTTAGTATATTTGGGCCTGTCGCTCTTTCCCTTAATTATATTGTGTGTGTGTGTTTGAGTGTGTCTGTGCATATGTGTGAAAGTGTGTGCATGTGTGAGATTTTGTGTGTATGTGTGAGAATGTGTATGTGTGGATATGTGAGAGTATGTGTGTGTGTGTGTGTGTGTGTGTGTGTGTATGAACTTGTTGGAATTTAGAGACAGTCAGAGAGAGTTAGTTCTATCCTTCCCTGTGTGTGTTCTGGGAATCAGCTAAGTCAGGCTGGGTAGCACCTTTCCTGCTGAGTCATCTCAGGTTTTACTTTGTTCTCCTTTTGAGTTAAATAACTCAGTGGCTTATTTGATCCCTTTTCTACACTCTGAAAATTCGCTCACGCTTATACACTTATTTCCAAGCTATTTCAGTTGGTGTATCACATGCTGTATATTGTCTTCATAATCGTCAGTGGTTTGTCTTTCCTTTTTCTTTGATAAACTTTTTTTATTGTAGTGAAGTAGACCTAATATAAAATGTATCCTTTGAATCATTTAGATGCTCAGCTCAGTGGTTTACATACGCACAATGCTATGGCCACCGCTACCATCTATTTCCACGATCCTTTTCATCTTGGAAAATTGAAAACTTTCCATTAAGCAATGATGCCCCATTTAAATTTTCACTTTGATCTTGGAAATTGCCATTTTACTTACTTTAAATCATTTCTTTTTAAATCTTTATTTATTATTAGTGTGTGTGTGTGTTCACAGTGCACATGTGTGTGTACCTGGGCTTGAACTCAGGTTACCAAGCTTATAAAGCAAGCAGATGCTGATGCTCTTACAGGGCCTACTCACCATCTTTAAGTGCCTCACATATGAGCAGAACCCTACAGAACTGATCAGTTAGCATATGTGCTCAATATTCATGGTGTACTCTGTATCAGCTTCTTTTTTTCTGAGGGGTTAGGAATCAATCCCACGCTTTGCACACAGTGGGTCTAACAATGAGTTGCAATCCAACCCTAAAAGTTTTCTTTTTTGTTCTTTGTGTCTCCTGCCTCCTGTTTTGAGATAAAGTCCTACTAAGTAAGTCCTGGTTGGCCTGTAACTCATTCTGCTGGCCTTGAACTTAGAGTTCTGCCTGCCTCTGTCTCCCCAGTGCTGGGATTAAGGGCATGCTCTATTATGCCAGGCTGTTTCCCTTTTTAAAAAGCTGTATAAAGATCTACCACATGACTACATCTTGCTTAGCTACTTTCTTGATTGGCACCTGGGGGCTTCCTTGTTTATTTGTTTCAGACAGTGTTGGTATGAACACACAGAGGTGTCTCTCAAGCCTCCATCTTCATTCCTTTTGAGAACACAGGATTGTTGGATCTTATGGTAACCCTAATTCTAGCTTTCCCAGGAATTTCCATCCTTTCCCGCTGTGGCTAGACCACTTCACAGTCTCTTCAGTAGGGGATTATATTCAAGATGTAAAATACAGTCTTAATAAAATTAGGAAGGCAGATAGCCTACAGAGTATAGTCTATACAGCATGAAGTTAGGAGTCAATAGCCAAAATAAAATGAAGAAGTCTATAAATTTGTAGACGTTTAAGCATAATTTGGAGCAAGCAGTGGATCACAGAAGAAATCCCAGGGAATTTGGAGAATATCTAGAGATAAATGGAGATGAAAACAGACACGAAAGCTTATGGGGGACACCGACACAATGTGAAGGAGGAATTTGCAGTAACAGAGACCTACATCCAATCATAAGATGGAGGGGCTGGGGATGAGGCTCAGTAGATTGCTTGTCTGCCACGGAAGAGGCTTCAGGTTCAGTCCCAGAATCACATAGACTGCCCATCCTGGCATTTATCTGTATTCCCAGCACTTGAGAAGCAGAGGTGGACGATCAGAAGCTCAAGGTCACCCTTGGCTACACAGTGAGTTCAAGATTAGCCTGGGCTATATGAAACCCTGTCTTAAAAAATGAAGAGAAATAAAGATCTTAAATCAACAATTTAACTTACAACTCCAGGAACTGGAGAAGGAATAAGCAAAACCCAAAGGGGACAGTAGAAAGGAACCGATATGACCAGGGCAGAGAGAAATAAACAGAGAGCAAAGCCAGAGTGATCTCCAAAATAAAATAAACTGGATGGAAACACACACACATGCACATGCACACACAGGCACACAAACGCACACACACACACATATACACACATACACATACACACACATGCACACACACATACACAAACATGCACACATACACACACCACACACGAAGGTGGTGAGGAGAAAAGAGTGTCAAATCATTAAAGTCAGAAATAGACCGGGCCTTGGTGCACACCTTTAATCCCAGCACTCAGGAAGCAGAGGCAGGAGGATCTCTGTGAGTTCTGGGACAGGCAGGGCTGTGTTGAGATTCTGTCACAGAAAATGAAACAAAACAAAAAGAAGTGGAAGTGAGGCATCACTGCTGGCTTCACATTTGGTGCCAACACTGGGTGACACAGATGTGGACAAATCCCTAGAAATCCCCCAGATCTGCCAATCATGAAAAGTTAGAAAATCGGAACAGGCTCTCAGCAAAGAAAGTGAGTCTCTGATTAAAACAACACAAAACAAAACAACTCTCCAATAAAGAAAATCCCTCATGGTTTACCGGTAAATTTCAACACTTAAGAGAACAACACACCACATCTTTCTAAACATTTTTTAGAATCTGAAAACACTTCCTCACTCGTCCTATGAAGCCAGCATACTGTGAAGTTAAAGTCTGACCAGCTAACCCCTGAGGAATGTCCCTCAGCAGTCCAGTGTTTGACTGGCATGCATAAGGGTCTAGGTTCAATTTCCAGTTGTAGAGAAATACACACAAACAACCCCCTACACCCTGTAACTATAGATCAAATCACTCAAGCACACTAAAGTCAGAATTTTTGATTTGCCTTAGCCCCAATGTCTGGACCTATAGTCTCTTAGTTCCAAAGAATCACACAAAGTCTTCTATTAATCACATGCTGTGTGGTTGATGGCTCAGGCATATTAAATATCTAACTCTTATACTTTAAGCTAATCCATATTTCTATTTATGTTTAGCCACGTGGCTTGGAACCTTTTTGCTCAGTGCAGCCTTCTCATCCTGCTTCCTCTGTCTCTCTTTGTCCTCTGTTGCCCTGCTCTTCAGCTTCCCAGAATTCTCCTAGTCTGGTTGCCCTGCCTCTACTTCCTGTCTAGCTACTTGACCAATCAGCATTTTATCAAACCAATATTTACAATGACAAATGTTCACAATGTACAAAAGTCCCACAGCACACTAATGCAGAAGCCTTCTCTTAGGGTAGCCAAGCTGACTCAGTGGTTAAAGGATCTTGTAGGGGAATTGTGTTGTCTCATGGTAAATAATTGTCCCTCCCACTGGTTTAATAAAAAGAGCTGATTGGCCAAAGGCAGGCAGGAAGTGTAGGCGGGGCTACCAGACTAAGAAAAACTCTGAGAGCAGAATGCCAGAGAGAGCACCAGAGAGAAGCCAGAGGAAGCCAAGGACAACCATGATGCTCTAAAGAAAGGTACCGAGCCGCATGGCTGAACAAGAGACATGGCTTAGGTAAAGGGTAAAGAACTAGCAAGTGATATGCCTGGGCCTGAGGCTGATCA
The DNA here is from genome assembly GCA_033318265.1 of Phyllotis vaccarum. Lineage (NCBI taxonomy): Eukaryota > Metazoa > Chordata > Mammalia > Rodentia > Cricetidae > Phyllotis > Phyllotis vaccarum. Next base: position 74,874,024 of record JARWLC010000012.1, read on the forward strand.
GCCAAAAACTAATGAAAGCATCTGTGTGTCTCTGTAGGACTGCGGGTCTGTGGGCCTAGACCTTGAGGTTAGGCCCGAAAGTCCGGGCCAGAAACCTCTTACTACAAATGGCAGCCCAACGTGTGGCAAATATGCCCACATAAAGTCATAGAAAGCTTAAAAATGGTCTAGAGCCAAAAGCAGCCTCTGAATTGTGTCTCCCACATGAGCCGTGGTACAGAGACACCCTGGTGAGGCCTGTCGGCTTGAGCTACAATGGCGGGCTTTTGGAGTGCAGCTTAAGGTGTAAAATGGCTCATTCCTGAAGTCTCACGGGAGCCTAGATGTAAGCAAAAGGTTGTAAATGATTTATTTAAGGTTTCTGTTCATAAGGACAAAAAGGGAACAGAATCAAAGATGGCTTTCTAGTGGCAGTGTTTTCTTGGATCAGCTCTGTTTGCCGGAAGCAAACTGTGGCTTGGTTTTAAGAGACGCTTCCTGATTCAGCATTAGAAGCAAAACACCTGTGAGTTTTTAAAGAGGCCCTGCTACCTAACACTTAAATGGAGTTAATGAGTAGCAGATGGCAAAGCTTTACTTGATAATTATATGGACCCTAAAATTCCCAGACTACCTGGGTTAAAAAGATAAATTCTATAAAATTAAACTAGGAGCTGGGTGGAGCCATCCACCCATCATACCAGCCTTTAATCCTGGCAGATTAAAGGTGTGTTCAGAAACAGAAGAAATAGAAGGATCTGGGTAGTCAATCATCCTAGCCAAGCAAAGTTGTGGTCAGAGACAGTCAGAGATAGTGGCAGATTAAAGGTGTGGTCAGAAACAGAAAAAGTTAAGAAATAAATATACAGTAAAGATAGTTTTTTGTAAAATGTCTAAGTGGTTTAGAGTGTGTTGAAAATATATATACATAGGCTTAGAGAAAGAAGAGAAAGGGAAAGAAAGCCCTTAAAAAAAAAGAAATAGAGTGAAATACATAGATTAAAAATAAATAAATAAATAAGCCATGTAAAGATGGAAAATACAAAGAATGTCTGGATACTGTATATTATTGTCTTATGTTTAAGCTTCTTGACTGAAAATGACTTAGTAAAAGCTGCTAAAAGACAGTTGATTATAAATGTTGTTGGAGTAATTCAACCTATATATTTTGTAAATGAGTTTACTTTAAAATTGAAATGCAAAGATACGCTACTTTGGAGAAGAGGTTTTCCTTTTATTTTCACAGAAAATGAAAGACTGGATTTCTTCTTGGATAAAGAACATAAAGTTTGATAGAGGAAGACCCCCTGAAATATCTCCAATGGAAATGGATGGACCAGATGATTCAGCATTTCAGAGCACCTCTGTTGAAGTTTCCCGAGCTCTGAATACAGAACAATTTCAAGGAGACTGGCTGAGATGACCCAGCCTTAGAGACTACTCCACTAAAGACTTGTCCATAATCCTACATTTTTCTTTGGATTCCCATGAGATTGTTGGCGTCCCCACTCAGCAGGAAGTAGCCTAGAGAACGACGCCCACATTCCCAAAACATGGATTATGGATGTTTGTGTTTATTTACAGTGTTGCTTATAAGCTGTTATAGATAAGGGGGGAAAAGAATTTTAGAATTGGAGTTCCTTTTGTTTTAAAGAGAAAAGGGGATATGTAGGGGTATTGTGTTGTCTCATGGTAAATAATTGTCCCACCCACTGGTTTAATAAAAAGAGCTGATTGGCCAAAGGCAGGCAGGAAGTGTAGGCGGGGCTACCAGACTAAGAAAAACTCTGAGAGCAGAATGCCAGAGAGAGCACCAGAGAGAAGCCAGAGGAAGCAGAGGACAACCATGATGCTCTAAGAAAGGTACTGAGCCGCATGGCTGAACAAGAGACATGGGTTAGATGAAGGGTAAAGAACTAGCAAGTGATATGCCTGGGCCTGAGGCTGATCAGCCAAAAACTAATGAAAGCGTCTGTGTGTCTCTGTAGGACTGCGGGTCTGTGGGCCTAGACCTTGAGGTTAGGCCCGAAAGTCCGGGCCAGAAACCTCTTACTACAGGATCTTGCTGCCAAGTCTGATGACATGAATCTGATCCTTAGATCCTACAAGGTGGAAAGAGAGAACTGGCTCTTCATCTTGTCCTCTGACATTGTATGACTCACCCCTAGATACACACATACACACACACCCACATCCACCCACCCACACACACACAATAAGATAAAGACATATAGTAAAGTTGTTTTAAATCCTTGAGAAAATGCAAGCAAACTGAATACAGTGGCAGGGGTTCTATTGCTGTGAAGAGACACGACCACAGCAACTCTTACAAAGAAAAACATTTAATGGGGGAGCTTACCATTTCAAAGGTTTTAGTCCACTATTATGATGGCGGGATATGGAGGCCTGCAGGCAGACATGGTGCTGGAGAAGGAGCTGAGAGCCCTACATCTTGAACCATAAGGAAAAAGAAGTGAATGGAGGCACTAGGTGTAACCTGAGTACATATGAGACCTCAAAGCCCACCCCTAAAGTGACATACTTCCTCCAACAAAGCCACACCTACTCCAGCAAAGCCACACCTCCTAATAGTGTCATTTCCTGAGCTTATGGGAGCCAATTACACTCAAAGTACCATGCCTGCTAAGATCAGGAACACAGTCTGCATGGCCAAAGTACCAGTTTTATTCAACATAGAACTGAAAATTCTGATCAGAGCAATTAAGCAAGAAAAATGAAGACATGCAAAATAGTAAGGAAGAAATAAAAACTGTCTTTACTAGCAGATGATATGATCTTATGTATAGAAAACCCTCAAGACTGTACACACAAAAAAATTGTTAGAATAAATGAATTCAGCAAAGTTGCCATCTGGAATGCAGCTGCCAAACCATACATGATAATGATAAAAAGGAAATTATGAAAATGATTTCACTTATAATAGCATCAAGAAGCTACAATAAGCCACCTAGTGGCACAGGCCTGTAATATCAACTACTAGAGGCAGAGGCAGTAGGATCCTAGTTCAAAGGCTGTCTTGGCTACACAAGGCCAGCCTGGGTAGCTTAGATGAAAAAGTGAAAAGAGAGCTAGGAATATGGGTCAGTGGGAGCGCACGCACTTAACATGTTTGCAGCCTGAGGCTTAATGCATGCTCCTGAGGAACCAACCGAACAAAAAAACCTTAGAAGTTTGCCATGGAGGAGAAGGACATGGATAATGTGAACCATTCATCTATTAATCAAAATTAAAGAAGATAAATATCAACCAAACACATTTCATATTAATGAGCTGAGAGGCTTCATATTGCTAAGATGTCAATATTACCCAAAGCAATCTACGGACTCAAAGCAATCCTTATCCAAATTTTAAGAATAAATTCTACAGAAATGAAATAACCTATCTGAAGACTCCCAAATGGATTCTCCAGGCATCTCAAACAGCTGGACCAGTCCTGAAAAAACAAAGAAAAACCAAAAAACCCCCAAAGTTGAGTGCTTAAGCTACAGTGGTCAGAACTGTGCGGGACTGACATGAAGACAGACAGACAGACAGACAGACAGACAGACAGACAGATGGACGAACAGACGGACGGACGGACAGACGGACGGATGGACAGGCAGGCAGACAGGCAGGCAGGCAGGCAGCTTCATGGATTAGAAGAAGCCCAGTGTTCTTGGGTCGAGTATTCTGTACAGTTCTGTCATCTAGAGAGTTGGTCTACTGTGTTAGCCTCGGATTACTACTGAAGGGCTTACCTGTACACGTGACTCTAGGGCAGTGGTTCTCAGCCTTCCTAATGCTGTGACTCTTCAATACAGCTCCTCATGCTGTGGTGACTCCAACCATAAAATTACTTTCTTTGCTATTTCATAACTGTAATTTTGCTTCTGTTATAAATCGTAATGTAAATATATGAAATGCAGGACATTTGATATGAGACCCCTGTGATAAAAGGGTCATTTGATCTCCCCAAAGAGGTCATGATCTACAGCTTGAGAACCAATGTTCTAGGTTCTTCTAATATTCATTTTTACCCTTCTGAATGATCAAAGAGTTTTTTTGTTAAAAACCTTTTTTGCAAACATAATTATAGCTATTATCACTGTTCACATTGTTTTATTGTCAATAACTCAATATATATGTCTAGTCGAAACCAATTTTTATGTTTCCTCTTGTTTTTAACATGTACTTTTCTTCCAGCTCCCTTTTTTTCTTTGTTGAAGTACATTCTTCATGACTTCTCCCAGCGAAGGTCAGTGTGGGTCAACTCTCCCAGTCTTTACAGTTGTGAAAAGGGCCTTATTTTGCTCTCAATCTTGAGTAGTATTTGGCAATAAATAAATTTCACTCTCCATTAAAAAAAATACCAATAGAACAACCTTCACACTTAGAAATGTTAGATCTTGTTACGCTCAGGGTGGTTGATCTGTCTATGTGAGTCCAGACACTCTTATTGTACTTTCATTGTGGAAACTGACTTTTAATTACAGGAAATTCTGTGTCATAGTTACTGTTAGCTGTCAATTTGAGATACCTGGAAAGAGGGATTCTCCTCCTGAAAAGTCACCTCCATCACAGAGGCCTCTGACTGTGTGTGTCCAGGAGGCTTTTTCTAAGTTGCTAATTGATTGATGTGGGAGGGCCTATCACACAGTAGGTGATGCTGTCTCAAGGCAGGTGGGTCTGGGTGGATAAAATGGGCACTTGAGCAAACCAGAGGAGAGAAGTTTGTAAGCAGCATTCCTCTGTGGTTTCTGTTCCAAGCTCCTGCTTTGGCTTCGCCAAGGGATGTAAACTGTAAGATGAGGTAAGCCCTTGTTCCAGAGTTGCTTTTTCATTCTGTTATTTTTCACCTCTATGAATTCTATTTTATGTTGTGTGTGTTGCCTGCATGTATGTCTACAAACCATGTGTGTACCTGGTGCCCTCAGAGGCCAGAAGAGGGCATTAGGTCCCCAGGAACTGGAGTTACAGCCAGTTGTGAGCCACCATATATGTGCTGGGAACTGAACCCTGGTCCTCTGGGAAAGCAACTAGTGCTCTTAATTGATCACCTGTCTCTCCACCCCCCCATCCCCTACCCCCATGCTGATTTACTTTGGTCATAGTGTTTATCATAACAACAGAGACACAAACTTGGTCTACTGGCTCATTTTGGAGTCAATTTGGCACAAGGTTGGAGAAAGAAGCGGAGGAAGTGTCTCCATGAGATCCAGCTGTAAGGCATTTTCTCAATTAATGAGCAAGTGGGGAGAGGGGCGCAGCCCACGGTGGGTGGTGTCATCTCCAGGCTGCTGGTCCTGGGTTCTACAAGAAAGCTGGCTGAGCAAACCATGGGGAAGCAAACAGCATCCTCCAGGCCTCTGCATCAGCTCCTGTCTCCGAGATCCTGCCCTGTTTGAGTTCCTGTCCTGATTTCCTTTGGTGTTAGACATGTAAGACAAAGAAACTCTTTCCTCCCCAACTTGCTCTTTGGTCATGGTGTTTCATTGCAGCAATAGAAACTTTGACTAAGACTGGGACATGTTTTTTTTTTGTTTGTTTGTTTGTTTGTTTGTTTTTGGTTTTTGGAGACAGGGTTTCTTTGCATAGCCTTGGCTGTCTTAGAATTAACTCTATAGACCAGGCTGGCCTCAGAGATCCGCCTGTCTCTGCTCCATAAGTGCTGGGATTAAAAGCGTGCGCCACCACTACCTGGTTTAGGACAGGATTTGGTGATCACTTATTGTCTCTTGATTCTCTTCAGACACTCCTATATAGGTGCCCATTGGTACTTCTCAGCTTACCTTCTGTTTTTTTAATGGATTTTTCAAGTGAAAAAATTTATTGTGTTCTATGTAAATTCATTATAACTAGATTACAAGTCACTAAATTTTTCTTTGGCCATGTCTAATCTAGAATTTATACAACTTCTGAGGTTTGTTTTTCTGATGCCTGTGTATTTTTCATCTCTAGGATTTTTAATGAGTTTTCCATATTTGTTTATTCTTGTTACATTTCTGTTTATATTTCTTGTTCTTTTTCACAGATGCCAATTTTTCTTAAGTTTTACACAGTTTCCAAGCAGGTGTATAATAGATCTTTCAAGATCAGTGAACATGGGACTGGAGAGATGGCTTAGTGGTTAAGAGTACTGATTGCTCTTTTTCTGAACTCTTCCAGAGGTCCTGAGTTCAAGTCCCAGCACCCACATGGCAGTTAACAACTGCCTGTAACTCCAGTTCCAGGAGACTTAATCCTCACATAGACATACATGCATGGAAAACACAAATGCACATAAAAACAAATAAATTTAAAAAAAAGATCAGTAAATTTGCTCTTTTAGATGTTGATTTTGTTTTGGCATCAACGTCTTTTACGTTAAAACTTCACTGTGCAGGTTCATCTTGAAGGGATTTCCCCCTTCCTTTCCCAATAACTACTGGATATTCAGCTGCTCCTCCTACTTGCCCAATACAAAAGTAGCTCTTAAATCTTTTTTTTTAAATTAAGTTTCATTAATTCAGAAATCTTGGTTTTGCACCCTTCTTACTATGTTGCTGTTTTCTTATGGGATCTTATAACAAAATACCACAGACAGGATGACTTATAAAGTAGACATTGGTTCTTCATGGCTCTGAAGGCCAGGAGGACAAAAGTCATGGTACTTTCAGATTCAGTGTCCAAAGAGGACCTGTCTCTTATATCTTAAACAAACACTGTTTTATTTTGTGTGCATTGGGGGTGAGTTGCACATGCCCCAAGGGCAAAGGGCAACTTGTGGGTATCAGTTCTCCTCTTCCACAGTGTGGGTCCTGGGGACTGAACTCAGACTGTCAGGTTTGGTGGCAGGGGTCCTTACCTGCTGAACCATCTTGCTCACCCCAGGACTCACTTTTTGACTGGTATATAGCTCATGCTTAGATATTTATTTCTCAGTCTGTACATATGTGTCTTCTTAAGTACTAACTCCATTGTGAGGGCCCTACCTTTATAATCTAATCGAAATCTTGTCACCTAATGCTCCAGCTCCTAGAGTAATGCACTGAGGGTTCTGGCTTCAGCTTATGAGTGTATTTGTAACCTTTCCACATAGATGGCTTTATGGAGGTTCTGAGTTCCACATCACACCTCCTATTGTTGCAATGACAACAGCATTTCAAAGGTCTGTATTAACTTCATGGGTTCCAAGGGCATGAAGCTTTGCACATACTTTTAGATTGTGTCTTTGGGAAGGACCCTGAGGAGAAATAAGAAGGTAAACAGTTAAACCCTTCACTATTTATATATTTTTCAAATTTAACCTTATTAGTAGTACATGTACATATGACGTGAGTGGGTGTGCATGTGGAGGCCAGAGGGCAACTTTGTGAGGTTGGCTCTCTTTCCACTTTTGCCTGGTTTCCAGGGATTGATCTCAAGCCTTCAGGCTTTTGGTGGTCACCGTTATCTGCCGATCATCTTTCTGGTCCTGTTAATGTTTCTGAGAAGAGATATCTTCAGTCTCCTGATGGGGGGCCATGACCTGCCTGCTCTACTGGCCTCAGGATGCTGTGAGGAGGTGAGACAGTCCTTATATTTTAGACAGAGGGACCTTATTTCTTCTAGGCAAGATTTTTTAAATTATTGCTTCCTTAAGGAATTTTCTGTTTGGACCACAGACACACAGAGCAAAAGTGTTCTGAAGAGGTAGGTCTCTGACATTCCAGGTTAAGGTTCTGAAATGCTACTGAGTGTGAGGTTTGATATCACAGCAGAAGGACTCAGGGTAATAACTCGTGGACATTTTTTTTAGTCTCCCTTGCTTTGTATGTTATGAAACAGTTTTTTTTCAGGATCACAGTTCTTGCAAATTAAGCTGTAAAGTAGACATTGCTGTCCCCATTTTATAGAGGAGTAGGTTGAGGCTCAGGGCTTGGCAGTGGGCCGTGCTTCTTAAAGGGTGAACCGCAAGTCACTTACTAATGAGCTTGTGAAAGTGCAGGTTCTGGTTCAGGTCACTGTGCAGTGGGCACAGAGTGCGCTTCTAACAGGTCCCAGGTGATATAGCTGCTGGCTGAGGTATTAACCTGAGAAAAGAGTGGTTAGTCAAGTCTATGTGTGCTCCTGTGTTGGCTCCTTTCAGGGACTCCCATTCCTCTCCTAGTTTTATGTCATAGATGGTGAAGAGGGGACCAGAGCATCCAGGGAGAGCAGAGCATTTTACAGGTGGGCTGCTTTCCTAAGCCTCATCCCCAGCCTTAAGTTTTAATTAGGAAAAGTAAATTGTGGGCTCATCTCTTGGGTGCTTCCTAGCACCACAACCCAGCAGCAGACAGTGGGTGTGTTAGAAAATTAATTTCTTAATTAAAGACATCTTTTTTTTTCTCCCCTTCCTCTTCTTCCCTCTTTGCTTTAACATCTCAGTCTGGAGTAATCATGAGATGTTCTGGGGAGACCTAACCTTAGAAAGAGTGTTGGTAAGGGATTTGTCTGATTAATTGGGGTTCAGGCTTTGGAAGGAGAAGGGAGGGAATTCTGGGGCTTGGCATTCTCCACCCAACATAGAACTTACTCACAGAGCTCAGTTCTTTGCTTACCAACCTTTTCTTGACCTTGGTTTCTCCAGCTGTCTTCTATCACTATGACAAGCCGAATAGGGGAGACAGTGAGGGTTTTTTTTTTTTGTTTTGTTTTTGTTTTTTTTGAGACAGGGTCTCTCTGTGTATCCCTGATTGTCTGAAACTCCCTCTGTAGACCAAGCTGGCCTCAAACTCAGAGACCTGCCTCTGTCTCTGCCTCCAAAGTGCTGGGGTCAAAGGAGTGCTCTACCACCATCTGGCTGAGAGGTGGTGTCTTAAATTGGGCTCCTGAGAAGTGAATCCTAATACAGTGGTACCCAGGGATGCCCTGTGGCTTAGTGGAGCAGGTGGGACAGTGGGAGCATCAGGAGGGTTAAAGTCTGGTCTGTGCCCAAAGCCTCCGGGGAGCTCTGAGATAAAGAACCTTGTGAACCCCTAGGAAGCTGGGCTTGGGCTCTTGTTCTTAGATCTGTCAGTCAGTGGCTGTGGGCTGTTCAGGGAGGATTGCGATCTTGGGCATCTCTGTCTGAGGTCTATCTCTGTAGGCGGAGCAGAAGCTCCAATCAATAGCAGTAAACATTCTTGGCAGCCAGAGGTAGGCACTGGCAAAGGGGTCTGTGTGGGATGCCACTAATATCTACCACAGGCTGAGGGAAGAGTGAGTCTAGTGAGCTGGTGAACACACACACATACAGGAGAGAGAGAGAAGGGGGGGGGAGAGAATGAATGGTGTGGGAGGCAGAGTAAAGAGAGCTTTGTAAGTGAGGAGGTAAGAGAGGTGGCTGGGGGAGGCAGGTCAAAGATGGGTACCCAAAGCACCATAGCCTTGGTAGAGAGGCACATCTGACATCTCGATGTGCTCTGCATCTGGGCGGAGATGCTGAGCTGCAACTGTATGTGTAGTAGAGATATAGATGCCATCTGTGTGGAGATGGGAGAGAGTGAACAGGCTGGGGGTGAGTAGCAAGGAGGGAGGGAGAAACAGCCAGGTCCTGTGAGCTCCGTACTATGATGAGAGCTGCTAGAGGATGGGCGAGCAAGGGCAGCCTGAGAAGAAGCAGCATAAAGGCAGGAGGGAACCCCCCGAAGGGGTCCTGACACCAGTGCTCCCTCCTCCATCCTCCCAGGCACGGGCCTCAAGTCCATATGACTTTGAGGATGAAGGATAAAGACAGAGGAGCCTCTAAGAATGATGATCTCCTTGGTCGGCATCGTGGTTCAGCTTCTCTTAAGCTCCCAGCACATAGCTGACACTTACCCAGCACCTACCAGGTCCTATGTACTAGCTTACTTACCTCTGTGAGGATCCGACACTGTCTGTTGCTCAGACCTGGGAAGAGTGTCCACAAATATCTTGGCCATCCCATAGGTTTCCCCCGAGACCTAGAAGCTTCCATTGTCCCTGTGGACAGACGCAGACTAGAGGCACAGACAGAAGTTACTTACTTGTCCAAGATGGAACAAAGGATTAAATGGCAGAGTCAGGACATGGCCTCAGGAGATCTGGCTTTGCATTCCCATGCTCTCAGCTCCTGTGTGAATGAGGGAAATGTGACGATAGTCAGGGTATATGACTGTTTCATGTGGCACACATGTACACAGCTACATGTGTGCAGTCCACAGAGGATAATCCCTGTACATTGCGGGAAAGGAGAGCCATACTGTACAGGCATCTTCTCCTACAGGCTGAAGCTTGTTCAGGATACACTGTTGTCTTCATGATGTCTGAGGAAAGAGCTATTGGGGGTAGCACAGGGCAAATGGAAAGCCCTGGTGTTGTGCAGGACACTCCTGGTCTCAGCTCTGCAATGACAGACTAGGTTGAATACACCCTTGAACCTTAGTTTTCTCTCATGCAAAATGAGGCTATTATTTCTTGCCAGGACTTTTGTGATGATTAGAAGTGGCACACGGCATGTAGCATCCTGACAGTGACACACTGTGACAGTGATGCCATTATGATAAGGAGCAACATTTTTGATACACAGTTACCTCTTTGCCTGACAGTGGAAATATAACTACTTGCCCGCAGAGAAGGATTATCCCGTGGTAAACTGCTGCCTGGCTGCATCTAAGATCACCAGGTCTGTCCAGTTAGGTGGCCTCTGGTTATCTCCAGCCTACTTATAGGTGATGCCTGAGGAGAAGACGAGGAACAGGGGCTTCAGAGAGAAGTGAGGGACACTTTTGGGAAGGGGCATTTTACCTGACAGCTTGTAAACAGCCCCCATCCATGAGCAGAAGTGAAGTTAGGGGTTCCTGTTGGCTGTCCTGAGCCCCCAAAGCTTACCCTAAGGGGCTCCCGTCTGCAGTGGTCAGTGCAGCAGGGCTGTAGGGAACTGGAGTTAATACTTAGATACAGAGAGCAATGTGGCTAATGCCCCTGGTGCTGGGTGACTGAGGCTGAGAACTCTTGCAGGACAGCATGCCAGGGTCATGTGGTGAGGAAGACCCAGAGAAGCAGACAGTCCTCTCCCAAGGACCTGCCTGCTACATAAGGCCAGTGAATGAACCCTTCTTTATCCTGACTAGCATCACTCTATCCCCTCTTGGAGCCCAGGGAAGTAAATTATACCTTTGAGCATACTACGCCTGAACTTCTACTTAACACACCTCCTGTCCTGGCTCCACACTGGGAACCAGGCTGAGCAGGGCCACTGCCCTTCCCCAACTCTACTGGTAAGCTCTAGGCTGGGCATACCAATACTGCAGGCAAACTAGAGATTAAAGATGCAAGCTCTTGCAATTCTCTGTGAAGATGCACTTAGCAGCTTTCCACTGTACCAGGTGCCAGTCAGGCAATGATGGAGCAGATTGGTCCTGTTCTTGAAGGTTAGCCAGCCGACAGTAAGTGACCAGGATGATTGGCAGCAGATGGTGTGTAGGGGGCTGGGGCAAGGAGCAGAGAGGGCCAGAGTGTCATCAAGAGGCTTCTTACATGAGACACTCCCTGAGGAAGAAACTGAAGTTTGCCTAGAAGAGATGAAGAGAATGGTGACCTAAGGACATAAAATAATGGGTGTAGAGTCACAGAAGATGGTGTGCCAGGCATCCCAGAAGCCATAGACCAGACAGGAAGTCCCAGCTCCGTATCTGGATAACTGAGTGACTAAAGACAGATCTATGTCCTCTGGGCCTCTGTTCCTTCATTGGTTGTGGTAGGAATTAGGTGATGCCCTTCCCCAAATCCTTCTAACATGGAAGCTCTTGTTTGCTTTCTCACTGAGATCAGAAGCTGTATCCTGATCTCCAGTGCTCCCTGGACACGAAAATATTGAGGTTCCCTGGACTGCTTATATGATGGATCTGGTTCACCCTAACTTGAGACCCTGAGTGCCAGGAGGGACAATATGGGCTTGCCTTCCTGAAAATGCCAGGGATGGAATCTGGTGGGAATGTGGCTGCAATTGGCCAGTGTCCTCAACTTCTCTCCCTTGGTCTGAGAGGAGTTGTGAGCTGTGGACTTTCCAGCTCCAGTAGCTCTTTAGGATGGCCAAACCCCATGATCTCCTGTATGCAGTGTTTGCTTCTCTATTTTATAAGCCAATCAGCTCATGTCCCCTCGTCTGCATGGCAGACGTGGCCAATCATATTTGATCTGGTTTCTCTGTTGCTAGTTGCTGGAAACTGCCTCTCCATTGCTGTGGGCCTTACATTTTTTTAAAAGTTCAGTCTTGAGTCTGTAACTAATCTGGGAGGTTGGAGGCTTCAAGAAATGATGTTCTGAGTGAGATATCCAGCAGCTTCTGCCAAATGGTGTGTGTGTGTGTGTGTGTGAGAGAGAGAGGGGGAGAGGGGGAGGGGGAGAGGGGGAGGGGGGAGAGAATGAAAGAGAAAGCCTGAAGTGTCCTGAGGGCTTCCAGGAAAGAGTGTTGAAGAAGGGGTTTGAAGAAGTTACTTGTCCAAGGTCAAACAAGAGATTAATTGGCAAAGTCAGGGAATGATCTGACTTCCAGGAACCATGCTTTTAGCTACTGTGTGAATGTGGGGAACCCAATGCTAGGCACAGCACACACTTCATTCCCATAGAGACGCTTCATCAGATAGCCTCATAATCTTTATTCTCTCTTCCACCTGTCACGGTTATTCCTCTGCTTGACCCTGCTCTAAGACCACTTCCACATGGACCTAGGACTCATTCAGGGCAGGGTGCTACATGTCTACAGTACCTCTGGGCCTGAGTCCTCCAGAAACACCTTCTTTTTAAAGATTTTATCTTCTATGTATGTGGATGTATCTCCATACATGTACGGAAGAGACATCAAGTCCCCTGAAACTGCAGTTATTGGTGGTTGTAAATCTCACAATGTCAGAGGACAAATTACTGAAGTCAGATCTCTCCCGCCATGGCATGGGTCCAGGTATCAAACTCAGGCTGTCAAGCTCCCTTTTCTTGCTGAGCCATCTTTCCAGCACCCATGCAGCAACTTCTTGATAGGGAATGTGAATGAGTTTGGCCTGTAGCTGAGCCACTATCACCTCCAAATAGAATTGTTGACCTAATTCATCACTGGTTCCTAGCACCAAGCCAAGAGAGGCCCACCTGCCCACTGCTTAAACATTTTCTGAAGTCTGGGCCCCCAGTCCATCACAGACTGTCAGGTCAAAGAATAAAGCGGCTATCTCCCTGGCCCCAGGGCTGATTTTTTTTTTTTTTTTTGGGTGGTGGGGGGTGAAGGTCAGGACCACCCACATCCCCATCCCAGGGTCTACTGTGGGTTTCCCCGGGCCCCCAGGAGGGGTCAGTCACTGATCTTTGGGCATCAGGAGGTGACTTGGCCTGGCTCAGGATCTCCCTGTGGGGAGCCCTTCTGCCTCTTGATCTGCAGTTTCTGCCCCTGTAAAAGGAGATCCCATTACAACCAGATGTGATAGTTCATACTGTAATCTCAATATTCAGCAAGTGGAAGGAAAGAGGATTCGTGTGCATTCAAGGCCAGCCTAGAATACACAGTAAATGATTCCAGGCTGGCCTGGGCTATCACCTTGTCTCAAGTTCCATCCCCCAAAAGGAACGCTTGAGTCTTAGCCGAGGGCTATGAGAACTGTGTAGTACCAAGCTCACTTTGCTAGCCCACTGGGGCCTTGACCATAGGGGCATCTATGGACAGAAGCTCAAAGTGGCAGACAGTGGCCCACGTAGTACTTTAAAAGTTGCACTAGGGCTGGAGAGATGGCTCAGCAGTTAAGAGCACATACCACAGCCAGATGTAGTGGTGCACACCTTTAATACCAGCACTTGGAAGGCAGAGACAGGCGGATTTCTGTGAGTTTGAGGCTAGCCTGATCTACATAGTGAGTTCTAGGACAGCCAGAACTATACAGTGGGACCTTGTCTTTAAAAAAAAGAAAGGAAAGGTTGAAGAGAGCATATTCTGCTCTTCCAGACAATTCAAGCTCCATTTCCGGTGCTCATATCAGATGGCTCACAAGCAACTGTAACTTCAGTTTCAGTGGTTCTGAGCCCTCTGGCCTCTCACTCACCTGCACTCGTATGCACATGCTTCACGCTCGCACTGACCCGCACGTACACAGAATGAAAAATAATACAAGTCAGTCTTTGTAAACGGAATTAATGACTTCAACTTGGAAAAAAATAGACAGTTTCTGGACAAAGCTGGATTTTGGGTTTTCTTCAGAAGTTCAAAGGCCTGGTGAGACTGGGATGCCTGCCCCCTGGAGGTAGCTGGAGCTCCCACGTTCAGCCTGTGCTCCCATTTCTCTTGAGGAGGTCCATTTCCTGTTACCTGCCAACCCCTGGATAGGTGATGTTTGTGGCTCTGACCTTCAAAACATATGAGCACCTTGGAACAAAATCTTCCCTATGGCCTATAAACAAATGGCCACATGTGAGAGGGGAGGAAGATATAACTTCCTCCTGGCTTCCTCAGTGTACCCCTTCAGTATGCCTCAACCTCAGATGGCAGCGCTGGGTCTTGGATGTCATATTCTCCTTCCAAAAAAAAAAAAACAAACAAACAAAAAAAAATCTAAGGCCAGGACAGATTGCCTGCATAGCATGTTCTTGAAAGGCCCAGGGAGCCAGTTGAGCAGGTTTTCCCAGATCAGGTACAATAGCTGGACTGTCCCTCAAGGAGGCTTAATTTTCCTCAGGCAATGGTCTGGTGCTGGACCGTCCTGGCCCTCAGCCCTCAGTGAGGCTCAGTTTTTTTTTTTTTTTTTTCTTTCAGGAAGTGGTTGGTGTTCCAGTAAATTCTGTAGAGTCAAACATTTGGGACAAGGCTGAGAGAACATGATACAGAAAGGGGGTAGCGTGGCATTCCAAATCCTCTCCTTAGTCAGGAAACACAGGGGAAATAACTTCTCTGAGCCTCAGTTTCCTATCAGTAACATACTCATGTCAATGAATTGTCATGGAGACCAACTGGGACCGTTAGTGGAAAAAGGTCCTGCACAGTCATGCACATGATTGCTGCCCACGTCTGCTGGAAGGAGGAGGTAAGGAATCCTAGGCTCACTGTTGGGACCAGACGAGAATCTTGGAAGACTGTGCCTCACTGGCTGGTGAGGCACGGATATGATGGTAAAAGCGAGGGATGTTTCTATGGCCTTTATTCCCCCCCAGAGCTGGTCTAGGTGGGAAAATATGGGATGAAGAAGTAAAGAAAAGTAAAGCCTCTGTCATAGAGACACAGCTCTTCCCATGAGCTGTACCATTTTCTTCCCTGGAGAGGAACCCTGCCTTCTTCAATAGCTAGAGTGTGGGTGCTTGCTTTCCCTGGGACAAAGAGCTCAGGGCTCAGAGGCCTGAATATAGAAGGAAAAGGTAGCATTACAGTTTATTCCCACGTCTCCCCATGGGACAGCCCCACCAGAAATTATAGATGGAGACTCTCTTAGGTTTTTTACTCACTTTCAGCTGGAAAGCATGTGAGGGAAGAGGTTTGAGCAGCCTCAGAAATGAGGAGTCTAGGTCTCTCTTCCCAAGTGCTGTTACTTGGTCATTTCTCCAACTCAGCAAAACAGCTCATGGGTTTCCCTCTGCTTCCCAGCTACAGTGTTCATCAGGCTGTGGTTACTGTCCCAGAGGATGGGTTTCTGAAAGCAGATGACAATATTCATGGCTATTGGTGACAGTCACTGAACCACTGGGCTGGTATGCTTCCTACAGTATGTATTCTAGTTTGGGAGTTTCAGACCAGCCTATCTCAATGAGGTTCATTCTTCCAGAAACTCTCTTGTAAGAACAGAGGTACTCCCAGGCAGGAAAAAGAGATGTATTCATGCATGACCTCTTCAAAAGGGTTCTATTTGTGGTAGAATCTAAGAACTAGTTGTTTACATATATTAAGGATAATGGAACATGTCCAAAATGGGGAGCCACCTGCCTGGCCTTATAAAATATTTATTATTTTTAATTTATGGTGTGTATGTGTATGGATGTGTGAGTTCAGGCATTTGCAAAGGCTTGAAGAAGGAATCAGATCCCTGGGAGCTGGGGTTACTGGTAATTGTGAACTGCTTAACATGGGTACTGAGAACCATATTTTGGACCTCTCAAGAGCAGCAGGCACTCTTAATGGCTGAGCCATCTCATATTCCCCTATCTGATTGGTTTTAAAAAGTCTGCAGTACCAGGCCAGCTTTGGGGTTTACAGAAACCATGCCCTCACTTGGGAAGTGTTTCAGAACCCTGGAAAATGCCTTGTAGTATTCTTGTAGGTAGTAAAATGAGATAGATGTCCTGCTTTGTAGACTATATGATAGATCTTGAGAATAATTCCATGAATGGAAGCCAGGATGGGGTGTCTGGAGGAAGCAGACTTGCCCATATATTCTGTGGGGGCAGTGATCTCATTTCTGTGTGATCTAACTACCTGGTCTGTGTGTCACGGAACAGAGGCAAAGTGGCAGCACAGCTGGTCTCTGAAGACACAGGCATCTCTTCAGAGCAAAGGAATACTGTCATCCTGCCCTTACCTCCATCCTATGAAGCTCTTGGTGTGTGGCAGTACTTCACCATTTGGATAGGCAAGAATGGCGAATATTATAGCAATGTTCTCTGCAACTTCATGGCCTGAAACCAAATCTGGGCCCTTGTCACTCTTAGGCCGTGCAATTACTTAACCTTTACACTTTAAGTTCCTCATCTGTGATATGGGGGTGACATAACACATCTTTCATAGATCATTGTCAGAATTAGCATAGTGTATAAAAAGCACTTGAGGTGCCAAGCGTTACTGTTTTGTAATAGCACTGGGCCTTTCTGCCCCAGCTCTGATACAAGACCAAATTCTTTCCATGGTGCTCCTGGTTTTGCTTCCCAGGTCTAAGGATGGGTAGAGGCAGATGTTCCCCGGGCTTGGTGCTCTGGCAAGGCTCTTTGAGGGCGTATAGGGTTGGGTGCTGGGAGCTGGAATACTCTTTGGAAACTGAGCCTAGCTTTATCTTCTGTGGTCCCAAGCACAGTGTTGAGAGCAAGACCCAAGCTTGAACCTTTTATAGGCAGTAACCTTAAGCAAGTTCATCTGTTTATTGGTACCACAATACCCTTGACACACCTACTCTGAGGTAAGGAAATGGAGGCAAAGACAACATTTCTGGACCTCAAGCAGTGTGGTGTTGGCTGTCATGTGGCTGTTTCCCTAATGTTTCTGTCTTACTGTGGGTCTCTACCACTCTCCTCTGCCTCCTGCTGAGTGAAGCTCTTTGCTCTTTCTCTTTGAATCCAGGCTTGGCTCTATCCAGGGGACATGGAGGCCTTTGGAATAAGCCAATACATATCTAAACCTCATGCAGAAAACTTTCAACCCAAGACAGGCCAGGTCTCTGGTGGCCTCGTCCCCTGTCCCTGCCTTGTCTTGGCATCAGTGCTCTGAATTTCTAGACAAGTCCTTTCTCCCTTGCCCTCACCCCAACCCTCTCCATCCCCACCTCAGCCTAGCAATAAGAAGGAGAGCATTTACCTTATGAACAGCTTGGATTTGACAAGCATAACCGAGCAGGTTCCAGGCCTTATCACATGAGTTATCTCATCTATAATTAGCATTTGATTAGCATCTACTTTGTGTCTGCTAATGTAGGAAGCACTTTACATACCTTTTCTCATTTAATTACCCAACAGCCTCTAGAAATGGTTATTATTACTAATTTTATTTTGCGGGGAGGAAACTGAGACCCAAAGGGGTTGATGATACTCAGGACTACTTGGAGGGGGCCCTTGGAACCTCAGGGACGGAGAACTAAGCTCAGTCTTTCTAAGCTCTTTGCAGGGAGTCTGGCATGCAAAGATATTCAAGAAAGGTCCCTCACCCCTGCTGTTCTGCTGCCTCTGGGAGGGAGCCTTGCTTAGGTGATTCTCCATGCCTCACCCCAGCCTAGTACCCATCTTGCCAGTGGTCAAGGTTTGCATTAAATTTGCATCAGTTGCATCATTTGCATCCTAACCAGGTGCAGTGGTGACCTTCAGACAGTATGAGAGTTGGGAAATGGGCACAGAGAACATTTCCTTCTCACCTGCTCCTGTGGTCACATCCATTGGTGATGCCTAGAGGCTGTGTTGTGGAGTTGCCCAGATGTGATGTCTGATTCTCATAAATTCTTACTAGTGGATTATTTATTCTGCCCAGAACTTGGAAAACATTCTATCCCTCGCTCCTTACCTATTACGTCTCTGGGTCACAGGTTTAAGGAGAGAGCCAGAGCTTCAGGACACCTGGGTGTCCTTGCTATGACCACAGGGCACTGTTTCTTCGTATAGCATGGGGCTGACTCTTTTCAGAGAGCTTGCTCAGCTCTGCAGTCGATAGGGAGAATCCCGCAGGCCCCACCAGAGAGATGCAGCTGAGGGTGGGGCCTAGGCCCAGGCAGAATGGGATATGGAAATGAGGAGGGAGGAGTTTTGGTAGATCTCAGCACTCTTGCTTGAGGACTGGTGGACTGGGGAGTTGTTTACTGAGGTGAGAAGAGAAAGGGACAGGGATAATGAGTTCTGCTTTGGATCCACTGAATGTGAGATTCTCAAGAGATAGGTCTACATAGCTAGCGTGGAGCGGAACTAGAATTTGGTCCAGGGATGTGACATTAGGGAGGGCTTCCTGGAGGAGGCCATTGTGAACTCTATATCTTTTAAGTATTGAGAAGTGGGACCAGAAAGTAAATGGAAGAGTCCTGGATATGGAAGGCCATGTTCAGTGAGATTGTGTGACTCGCCCAGGGTTGCCCAGATGACAAGCTGCAGAGGTAGGCGTTTCATAAAAGATGTCCTACTGTGGAGCTTCTGTCTCATGGACATTGACTTCAGTATCTTACCTGGGGATAGGGAGTGGGGAACAGAGTCAAGAACTGCAGAGCAGGAGAGTCTTAGCCTCACCCAGTTCAGGCTAGCTCTTGCTAGTCATTCATGGTTGAATCTCAAGTTTAAAAACAAAATGAGCTGATAGAATTCTGAGCCTCAGAGCCTCAGGGATAGTTCCAATTTTAATGCAGATATGCTCTATGTGGGGTTATCCTTGAAGGCAATAGCCATGAACTTTGGGCACATTCTCCTTTGTCCCCCAAATTGGTCCATTGCCATGTCCAAGTCCATTGGTACATGCTGACTTTGGGACAGACATTGTCTGATGTGGCTTTCCCTAGCTCCCTTCACACAGAGGCAGACTGCAGACACTGAACCTTGGGCAGACTGGGTGGAGGCCTCTGGAGGGGACCTTTGTGTTGCAGAGGCCTGTGCGCTACATAGAATAGCTTGCCTGACAGAAGGGCAGGGAGCCCTGGGCACACCAGGCTGTGGTAGTAGCAGGCATGGTGAATGCCAGCAGCTCGCAGAAATACGCAGTGTCAAATGGGGTGCGTTACTCTCCGTGCAAATTAAAAATTAAAATTAATCAAACACTCAAATTGATTTCCTTCCCGTCTGTTTGCTCTGCTGTGCCAGTCAGATGACTGTCTGCCCACCAGGTCCGGTGCAGCCCATCTCCACACCAGGGCTGGGCAGCCTATATGACTGGAAAGGTCTCTTAGCTTACTCTAGCTTGGGAGAATTGGTAACAGTCAAACCAACCAGGTGCCTGCCCCTGAGACCGTGTGCCAGGCTCAGAAAGAAGAGGTGCTAGAAAATATCATTAAAGCTGGGCTAGGGGGTAGATCTACAGGGACCCCCGCCCCCGGCAGCCATTATTAATAGACACTGTGAGCCAAGACAGGCTTACCTTTCTCTGCCCTCAGTTTCTCTGTCTGTAGGATGGGGGCAGTGGCAGATGGAAGACTTTACTGCAAGCTCTCTCTCTGGTTCTAGCCCAGGCCTGGAGCTGATATTCACAGGGACTAATCTCCCCCACCCTGTTGCAGGGAGCCAGTAGCCCTAGGCCCAGTCTTCTCTTTCTTTTCCAGCTCATCAACTGCTACTCAGAAATGCAACTGAACATGGGGATCACAATGGCAGCTAGCACCAGGCAGGCTTCCTCAAAGCCAGCTCTAGGAGAGTGCCATGTAGAAGATTTACTGGGACACATGGTAGGGTGAGGGAAGCAACATGGGGCAGGGGGGGGAAGTGGGGCTGTGAATCTCTGCCCCTGAAGACTTGTCTTGAGTTGGGAATGAGGCTCAGGCCTCCAGCTGCTGCTTGGCTAGTCCTTGGCAGCAGCTGCCACCAAGAGGGCAAGGCCATGGGACCAGAGGTTTTCTCTGCCGGAGAGGAGGGGATGACACTCATCTGCAGCCCAGCTTCACCTCTCCCAGCAGCAAAGGGTGAGCCCTTTACCTGGAGGAAGAGCATCTGTGCAGTGCCAAGGGGAGTCCCCTGCACTCTGGGTGTAAGGGGTCTCTGGAACAAGGCTGTGAAGGGGTCAGTTGGCAGTCAACAAAAGTTGCCTTGCTGAAAAGGTCTAAGGATTGTTCTCTGGACCCTCCTGCAGACACTCGCTGAGTCTTGCCTGTTCTGCCCACACATATCTCTGTTTAGACCTCCCTCTCACTAGGCCTCCCCAGCAGCTTCCTCTTCATCCCGTCAGGATGCCAGCCTCCTGAGGCCATAGAAAATATTCACAAATTTGGATCTAACCACATGGCTCCCATGATTAAAACTTCTTCTAGGGAACCTGACTCTTGTCCACTACATGCACCCTGCTTGTTCCTTGCTAATGACACATTTCTTCCTGTTTTTCTCTCTCCATTCCACATCTTCTTTCCTTTCCTCCTTCTCCTCTGTCTCCTCCTTTTTTCTTTCTTGAGTTCAGACAGCTTCTGTGTGATCAGGCCATGCTCTATAATCCCCCCCTCCCACCCCATACAGCAGGCCAGACCTGAGCTGACAGTTGCCAAGTTCTTAGAGGGGTCCTGGCTGATAGTGTTTCTTCCTCCCAGGCCATTTCCATTGCAGGTGGGCCTAGACCTAGAGCTAGGGCCAACAAGACAGGCTCCTCAGGCTCCAGCCCTCAGTTCTGGGACCCGCTACTTCCTGTTCTTCCACTCTCCTGACACATCCGCACTCCAGAACTTGGATCTGTGGCCTTCCTCCTCACAGTCACAAATGCCCATGTGTAAGTCTCCTGAGGACAGGCCTACGGGTTTGTCACAGAACGCCTTCTTACAGAATAGTGACCAATGGTAGATCTGTTTGCTGAGCTGTGCTACTACAAAGCCCCCCAAACTCCCCCTCTCCAGTGACCTACTAAAATACAATTAATTTAAATTCTACTGCTCAGATGTGGACAGGGCTCCCTTTCTGCCTAGCTCCCTGACACCACCCTATATAGCCTGCTGCCATGGTACAGCCCTTTCCTAAACCCCTGTTAGATGCTTGTGCTGGACTATAAGCCTCCTTCCCTGGGCAACAGGGAGCCTCCTTGGGCTTTGAGCCCACCAGAGTCCTTCCATAAGGGGGCAGGTGGAGAAACAGGTGTGATGGAGCCCTCCAGGCAAGATGCTATGAACCCTTGCTCCATGAACACAAGCTCACCTGCAGAGCCATCTCATCTCCTTATGAAGAGAAATCAGGTACCACCCCCCTCCCCAGGCCAGGGACTGCAGAGCTGTTAAGGACAGTAAAAGTACAGCAAGTGCATGTAGGAGGGGCAGCTGCTTTCTGGTAAAGGAGATACACTGCACTGCTCCCGGCTGGCCACCAAGAATTTCCAAGCTATGAGGTGTTAGCAAGAGGATAAGGAAAAACCATGAGGGCATAGGAAGATGCCTCCCAGGGAAGAAAGCCACTGGAATGTCCCATTTGGGGAGGGCTGAGGAGGGCTGGGGAGCATAGGCCAATGGCAGGCCTGGGAAGCCCCAGGACCCTAGTGGGGGCATTTTGTTTGTGTTTTCTCCATTCTCTTATTTGTGGTAAGCTATGGCCCAGGTTGGAGAATAGATGGCAGGAGACAACGGGTCCGGCGCTTACTTATTGGGTACAGGGAGGGCTAGGTGCAGTATAGATGCACTCAGGATGAGCCACACTCTTGATCCCTTGTACTGTAGTTCAGTTGCTAAGCCCACGTTCCCGGAGTATGCTTTGTCGGAGTATGCTCTGTCTTGTGCCAGAGCCTGGACATTAGAAAAAGTGGTGCCTGTGTGCAGGGTTCTGAGTTGCAGTATAGTAAGCAGCAGTTGGAAAGTGGCTCACCATCCTTTGCTTTGAACTTCCAGGGTTGCTCAGAGCCTCAAGACTAAAAACCAATTTCCAACATGGCCCACTAGGACCTACTGTATTGGCCTCATGTTTCTGGTAGCCCAATCTCCAATTTCTTTTCACTATTCTGCTCTGGTCACATAGTATCTCTCTCTCTGTGTGTGTGTGTGTGTCTTCTCACCATAGGGCATTTGCACACGTCGGCTGCCTTTGGTTCTAGGTTAAACATTAACACTAAATGTTTTTCCTGATTCTCCAAACCATCCCAGCCCCTCCCCTGCCTGCACAGTCCTCTTCATAATGCTTGTTTCAGTTTCATTTCCCCCACCCATGATGGTCTTTGTCCCTTTCTTTACACCCCAGGGCTGCTGGATATGATGCATACAAGCAGGACATGTTCTGGACAGGGCCTCAATACATGTTTACAGGCAGAACAGTGAATACAGACTCTCAGTTCAAATCTTGGAACCCCATGCTGAGCCTTCTGAAATGGGAATGCCACCAGAACTAGAGTCAGGATGTGAAATGATGGGAGGGCTCTGTGCACAGTGTGCAAGTATAAAGCAGAGGGATTGGAACAGGAGGAGATGTGGAGGGGGCTGCGTAGGGAAGGAAGAACTTGAAAGACAAGGGGAAGTTAAGAGGTGGTGGGGATAGATAAGTGGATGAAGATTTCAAGATGGGGTGGGCAGCATGTATTTAAAGACACAAGGTAGACAGTTTGGCTTGCTGGGACATTTCTCTGAATCCTTTGAACCTCATTGTTTACTTCGACCAAGAAACTGAGGCTTGTGAAGTGGGTAGGTATAGGGGCCAGAGGAGAAGGTGAATGAAGTGTTGAGCGATTGTGTATTGTTGGCATGGGCTTAGTCATGTCAAGGACCTCAATGCTTCAGCCTGGTAGAAGTGGCATAGTCCTCCCTGGGTGAGTCTTTGGTGAATGGGAAAGCCTTCCTCCAGGTCCAGATGAGAACAAGCACCCAATGTATACAAACACAGCAACTGCTTCTCTCTTTCTGGATGTTTACCCTCTACTGAGATTAGCCCAGCTCTTCCTCTGCTCTGCATAGAAAACACCCAAGGCCATTGTGGTAGTGGGTGTGTCAGAGCACACATACCCCATCTGACCTTAGCTTCCCTGTGTCCATGATCTGTGAGTTTGTATTTTCTTCACTCTCTTGCTGCCTGTAGTCAGAGTTTCAGACCCAAGCTTCCTGGATCCAGGCAGGTAGTAAATGCCTACTTCTTCCTGAGATTGCCTGTAGGTGTTGCCAGCCCAGGATGGCCCCTGCTTGATGACTGAGTCAGAAATGCAGCCGTGTTGTCCCTTACTGGCTTTACTGGAGATGGGTGGAAGCAGCCTTTGGATCTTGGCAAGACACCTCCAGAGGCACTGCTCAACTCTTTTGATGGAAATAGCTAAGCTTCAGTCTTTACACATACTTCCTTTATGCAGAGCTCCTGGGGAGAGAGAGCAAGGCTAGACTTGGACATCCCAAGGAAAAAAATAAATGAGATAGAATTAGTTGCCTTACCCCTGTTGGGCCTTCTTGTTCCTATATTTAGGGAGAAAGCTGAAGACAGAGGTGTGCTAGCTGTAGGAAGAAAGTTACATTGCAAAGCAAGAGATGTTGATTCCGAAGTTTACACATAAAAGTCGTGTGGCTTCCATGTAGGAGAAACGGATGGGAACAAAACTGCATTTGCTTCTCTGCTTAGATTTCAGAGCCTCTAAGGAATGGCTGTTTGTCTCTGTTTACTTCCCTAGGGCCACCTGGATGCCCTGGGTGACTCCTTAGGGGGTGTGTAGGGCCAGAGCAGCAACAGCCATGAGCTCATCTCCCTGGGGGCTCTGGGAAGTCTGAGGGGAAGGAAGAGGGAAGGTGGATGCAGGAAGGGACTTTGGGATGAGCCGCAGAGCCAGGCTTAGGGGCACAAAAGCAAAAGGACAGGTGTAAATGCCATTGTGATCTGAGCTTCTGCGTCACTCCGCTTAGCTCTTCTTTCTTTCCTTGTGCCTTTGTTTTTAGGATTTCTCGGTGTAGCCCTGGCTATCCCAAATTCACTCTATAGACCAGACCGACCTCGAACTCAGTGATCCACCTTCCCCTGCCTCCCACAGTGTTGGTTTTAAAGGAGTGTGCCGTCATCACCTAGCTGATAATGAGCTTGAGAGTTTGGCCCTTCCAGGACGCATTCTGGCCCAGCCAGCCTGGGTTTCCACTTCCAGCTCCTGTCGGCAGGGGGAGGCTGTGCTTCATTAGGCTGCTGATATGGCTGGCATCAGAGGTTGGAGAGGGCTTAGGCCAGAGAAAAAGAGAAGAAGCCTCCTGGAGACTGCCTGGGGAGGGAGGTGAGCATAGGACTCCTACCTTGATCTGCCAAGTTGTAGCTTGCTGCTGCCCCAGAATCAAGTTGAAACTCAATTCAAGGTTTCTCAAAAATACCTCCTGGTCTTCGTGCGTGCTTCTTTCTGAAGGAGATTTCCATTTCCATTCCTTCCTGCCTGACCACCTTCTGTTCATGCTCTAATAAATGGATTCACCATCACCTCCTCCAGTAAAGTAAGCTTTCTAGGCTCCCCTGCCCTCCAACAGCTCCATTACACCACCCACTTCTGTAACTAGCACAAGATGAAAGCAAACAGTAGATGCTTAATGAACAAGCAGGTGAAATGAACAACCCTCCACAGGATTGTGCAGCAGGAGCCATACAAACGAAAGTTCAGGAGATGCTGTTTTGTAGAGTTCTGTACCCAGTGGATTCCTGCTCGGCTCAACTTTGCCCTTTACCTGTTTTTTTTTTTTTTTTTTTTTTTTTTTCTGACGCCATGAGAGAAGAGTTAGAACACACGAGGACATGAAGAGACTGAAGTGGTTACACACATAAACAAGAAGTGTGATTTGGGAATTGAAGGTTTGCTTTGTCACTCCAGGGCTCTGAAGTCCTCAGAACAGTTAACACATCAGAGCTAGTATGATCCTAGAGATTATGAAAGCTCCTCCACCTCCGTCTTTCCTATGTAAATTGAGGGCCAGAGAAGTATAGGCATCTGCCAAAGGTTACATAGTTAAGAGGGGAAAGCCTCCCTGAGCCGGGAGACCTGTCCTCGCTGCTTGGGAGGTGTCTTCTCAAGGGGTGGGTTACTGTCCGGGGACATCTATCTCCCTAATCCTTCCTCCTCGGTCCTACAGTCCTGGAGGTCTTGCTACACTGCCCCCTGTCCCTAGTTGGTCCTCAGGCGGGGAGCTGACAGTCGCTGAGCGCCCCCTGCATGGCGCGCTCTGGGCAGCTCTCCACCGTTTTTCTCCTTGACTCACCTCCAGCCCCAGAGGGCTGGACTCAAGCTCGGAGCCTTCTGCACAGCCCCAGCTGCAGCACCACCCGGGCTTGCTCCCGCGCTGCGAGGCCGCTCTTCTCTGCGCCCCGGGTGGGGCAGGTCGAGCAATGTGCACTATGCCTTTAAGTCCCAACGAGATGAGCTCTGTGAGTCGCAGCCGAGGGTAGCGCGGGACGTCGCCATCAGCCCCGCTCAGGCCAAGAGCGGGAGGGACAGCGGGGACCCTCGCCGCCTACTGCGTGCCGATAGCTGGGGTTCAGCTAGCGGCAGGCGGTACCCGCTGTGATGCGAAGAATGTGAGAGGCAGGGTAGGGCCGTGGGGAGGTGGGCGCGGAAAAGGGCGGAGGCGAGTCAGACGGAGAGACAGCGCGAGAGGCTGGGGACCGGTGTGGGAGACAGAGCGAGGAAGGAGCGAGAGCACACAGCCTCGGGTGGGGGGTGAAGGGGAAGCCGCAGGAGTCCGGCCCCGGGGCCTGACTGAGGTCGCCAGCTCTGTCACAGTGGGGCAGAGCGTAAGGGAGGAGCAGGGACGCCCGAGGGTTGTCCTCTGGGAGTGGCAGGGAACGTGAGACGCCGGTCGGCCCAGGAGGGGTCAAGCTGCGAGGACGCTGGGGCAGCCAGGAGCCTCGAGGAGAGCCCTGGGAGGGCGAGAACCCGGAGTGCAGAGCTGGGTGTGCGGCAGCAAGGGTGTGTTGTGCCCGTCCAAGTGTGAGCGTGTGTGCGCGCGAGTGTGAGCGCACGGGAGGGTGTGAGCGCGCTTTAGGGATTCTGCTGGCATCGCAGCGTGGAGAGCAAGAGGCAGGAATTCGGCGTGCAGGGGAGCGCGGAACCCTCCCGTGCACACGCTGCGCGCTCTCTTCTGTGCACACGCTGCGCGCTCTCTTCCGTGCACGCACACACGCACGCACACACACACGCACATACACACACACACACACACACAGAAGCACGCACGCACAAACACCCTCCCTGCTTTGCTCGTTGCTGCTGCCACCATCTCGAGTGGAGCCCGGCAGAGCGGGAACCCAAGCTGGAGCAGGCATCGGATGCGAGATGAACCGGATGATGCCGGCCCAGAGCTGAGCCGCGCGTGGACGGCGCTCGAATGGTGAGTGTGGCCGGGTCGGGATGCTGCGGCTGGGCTGGGGCCGTAGGGGTGTAGGAGGGGGAGCTGGGGTGCCAGCCCGCCGGCAGCGCAGCGTGCGCAGACTCTGATTGGCCTGGAACCTCGGGTGCAGCGGTGAGGGTGAGGTGCCGAGTGCGCGTCCCTGACGGGCGTGCACGCTCGGCACCCCTTAGCGTGGCCGCGCTCCCCTCCTGCTGCGCAGCTTGGTCAAACCCTCACCTGGTCCTGGAATCACTGAAGCTTGGAGCAACTTTGCGGAGCATCTCGGGCGTGGCGGGCCTGAAGGCAGTGGGGGTGGAGGTGCTTTAATGATTCAACTTTGGCTTGTCTTTCACGAGGAGAAAACATGAAGGAGAGTGATGTGGGGACTCTGGTTGGATCCCCCTGGTGGGGTGAGGGGTGTCCTTTTGACATCCCATCAGGTCGGCCATGGTTTCTCTGGGACGCCCATCCAGCCCGAAAATGCTACTGGAGTTGTTACTATACAGGTTCCTGTGACCCCACCAGGGTCAGGTAGACTGCATACCGACGGCTCCACAGGGCCAAGTGATGTCTGCAGCATGAACGTGGGGGAGTGGGGGAAGCGTGCAGATGTGTGACTGAGTGTGTCCCTTGATCAGTGGACAGCTGCTGGAAGAAGGCAACTACCTGCCAGTGCTTGAATTGAGCAACTCGAGGGTCTGAGAGGATAGATAGGAGGCGCATATCCAGGCCTACTAGCCTGGCATCCTCACCCCAGCTTAGAGCAATGTACGTCAGTCTCTCTTACTCTGTGTATCCCCTTCCCTGTGAGTCTCTGCTCTTCCTGTACTGGCTGCTTCCGTGAACCTTCCCATAGTCCCCTTGCTGGGTCTTCTTGATCTCCAGCCCAGGTTCCTCCTCTTCTAGGAAGCTACTTTTGGATGATCTTGAGTCCATCCAGCTCTCTTTCTTGCAGACTGAGCCTATGTTTTTCCCCCTGACATGCAAAGCTTTGGTCTTAGCGTGGCTGCTGCTTGGAGTGGCATTGGTAGCTGAACTGGCCAGTATCTAGCTGGATTTGCCAGGAAGGCAATCTCTACTTGTGACTAGCTCTGAGAGTAACACTTCCACTGCCATTATCTCCTAGGAGTTTCTCAGCCACTTCAGGAGAAGGCAAGGTCCTCAGGGAGGCTTTGTGTTCACAGAGGAGGGTACAGAAGTAGAAACTGAGCTAGGAGAATACTCTCTCCTGCCTTAGAACAGGCCCCTTGCCTCTCTGAAGGATGCTCTGATCCTGGACCTGGAGAGGCAGGAAGAGACAGACAGAATTACTGGACTTTCTTTATTGCCTTGGAACCAGGACTCCTGAGCCTGTTGCTAGAGTCACCCCAGTATAGACCTCTACTGTTGTCACAAACATCTTTCCTAGATGGAGCAGCTACTCAGTCTGAAGTAGTAGCTAAGGCACTTTATCTCTCTGACTTGGCCTAGGAGACCTCTTGCTCCATTCTTTGCTGCCTAGATTTTGGGCCGGATCTGTCTGTGCTCTGTGATGATTGTAGCCTGACCTGTTTGCTATACTCAGCACAGCTTTGCCATGTCCGTATTTTTCCAGGATCAGAGCTAGACTGAGTCTTGACATTGTCCATTCTCTGGGCCATGCAGTTCACCCTTTGGCAAGTAATTTTGCCATAGAGAACTAAAAGTATTGTTAGGGTAAGGGAGGGATCTTGATGACTCCTTGGTGATTCCTCCTCAAGGTGCTCAGCTCGGATACAGGGGGTGAGAAGCGTGCAGGTCTTGGACTCCTCGGGTCCATTCAGGCCTTTGGAGGTGCAGGCTGTGGCTCAGGGATGACTGGGTCTCACCTTGGGTGTGGTGATTGTGGCTGCAGGATGGATGCTGCCACAGCTTCCTCAGCCTCTGTTGACGTCTCCACCCAGGCAGCGTCTCTGCATCTCCTCCTTTCTCCTGCGCCGGATCTGACCGATTCTCTGATTCCTTCGGACGTTCTCAACCACAGCTTTTCTGTTCCCTTTCAACTATTTTCTCTCTACTCTGCATCTTCCCAAACTGGACCTTTGTTTTGTTCTAAGGGGCTGGAAATCCAACCCAGGGCCTACATGTCAGGCAAGTTCTCCATCATTGAGCCTTGGATTTTTGTTTCTTGGGTGTGGACCAATATTCCAGGTGGCTGGAGAGTAGCCAAATGTCTGGCATGGCCCAACTTTCTGCCGTCCAGGCCTGTTTGAACCCATGTCTTGCTCTTCTGTTTTAAAGATGGCTTTGCTCCATGCCTCCAGCTGGTTTTAGCCAGATAAGCTCTTTGTGTCTTCCTAAACTGGGGAAAGGCAAGTCACCTTCTTGGTCCTTTGTGCTGCTGGGATTAAGAATACTCCTGAGGCCCACAGGAAGTTTGCTCCTTGATTCTCTTGCTGTCCAGGGCCTGACACCCCTCACTCCATTCTGTCTAGGGTTTAAATTGTAAAATTGTTAAATTCAAATTAGCCCCCTAAGGAAGTTGCTGGGAGGATTGGATCATGGAGTGACTTGATGGCAAACATTGTTTCTGACCATTTAGAATTCCTTTAGGGGCAGAGGGTCACTCTGGCCAGTGTACATCTCTTTCATGATTTCTCAGGGCTAAATATCTACCCCCAGATGACACCTTGGGCCTTTCTCTTCATGCCTGGAACCCTGCACTTAGGGCTCACTGTACATCTGGGGCATCTGGTTTCAAACCTGGGGTGTATACTGATGATATTGCTACCCCTTCTTGGATGATCTATGAAGGGGAACCAGTTTTGGACCAGTCTGAGCAGAGAGGGCTGAGTGAGTACACATGCGCAGGTTGGGGATGAGATGGGGTAGATGAGAAGGAATGGAGGGCTGGGAAGTATTTGGGCCTGCAGAAATGTTTCCGGCACATGGTAGGTGCTCAATAAATCTTTGTTGAATCAATGAGTGACTGGAGAATGTAGATGTGGGTGAGGGCTTTTCAGGAGTAGGTTCAGTGTTAGCAAAGGCAAGGAGGTGGGGAGTACCTGGTGTGGGTAGAGTGTATTTGCTGTGGAGTAGCTCACATTTGAGAATGACAGGCAATGAGCAGGACATCATGAAGAGAGTCTGAGTGTCCAGCGAAGGAGTTGATGCCTAATAGAGGGGTCAGAGATAAAATTGTTAAGGGACAAAATTAGATTTGTGATTTAAATCATGTCTACTGCTGGTGGTGGGGAGCCTTGCTTGGCCAGAGAAGCAGCAGTGAGATAGTCTTGAGGCTGTGGGGAGTCCAGGCTCAGGGTAGCATCAGGGGCAGTGGCCTGGTCTATCTTCCCAGGAAGGGCACATGATAGAAGACAGATTCTTTCTGAGTGGAAACATGAGTGGGTCACAAGAATTGGCCCAGGGCTCAGGTTAGGTCCAGTATCCCCTATGAGCCACGCTAAAGAGCAAGTGCCCTGAGTCACAGATGTGGTTTCCAGTATTGCGTGCCTCTGAGCAACCCATCGAGCTAGCCTTTGGGTCTCAGTGCCTCTCTGTATCATAACAATGGGGAAGATTGTCTCCCTGGTTAACTGGAGTGAGTTTGGGTGATCTATAACCTTGGAAATGGTATACAAAGGGATGGGGTTAGAGGTCTGTGTTGCTGTTAGATAAAGAGATTGAGCCCCAGAGGAGCTGTGACTGGCATAGAGCGTAACATTGGGCATATAGCATTCCAACCTGGTGTTTCCCTGGCTATTTCTGGGGCCTGCTGGGCAGAAGTGGGTGGGGTGACAAGGGCCTCTTGGGGCTCTGAAGAGGACATCCTCAGGCAGTTGCTTTGGCAGTCCAGCTGTCAGGGAGCATATGGGGCCATATGGCCACATCAGGGGAGATGCTTGCTGCTGGAGGACAGATAGAAGCTGTCACAGTGGCCTTTTGGGTCTATGAGCACTGCCAGCCACCAGGGCCAGGGCAGGCAGAGGCTAAAATGGAACCTTGATGTCCAGGTTGGTTTGGACATGGAGGTTGGGTCTTGGCAGGGGGCCCAGTTGTAGCACCCATCTGCTAAGGCAGATAGACAGGCAGCTTTGTGCCTGAGACTTATTCAGTTTGCCCAAGGGCAGCTGTGACAGTCACCTTAGTCTTATATGCCCCACCCGGTTCCAATGGCCATGCAGCTCATGAGCCTTGGGGAGCCAGACTCAGGCCTCAGTGGAGTCTATGTGTATGTGGTATATTCCCTCACACTGGGAACTGATTCTGTCTCAGAGAATCTGGGTGTGGAAATTCTTAAACCAACCAGGTATAAACAAAATGGCCTAGGGTGTGTGTGCCAGATGGAACTGGATTTTAACACTTACTCAGCTGCTGCCAAGCCTGGTGAACCTGGATAAATCACATCGCTCTCTCTATCTCTCTTTAAAGCTTAGTTTCTCTACCTGTATCACGGAGAGATTGATATTAGCATAATAGAAATGTCATCAACATACTTGGAAAATGTTCTCTTCAAGAGTATAGAACGCTAGGCAATGGGAGCTCATTTTGTGCCTTCTGTGGAGAGAGGGATGTAAGTTCCATTGATTTTGGTGTCCTGACTAAAGCAATGAGAAGCCTAGAACAAGATTTGCTATATAATTTTTAAATTTTATACTCTTGAGGGGGGTGGTATTAGGACCTCCTGTAGCTCAGGTGGTCACTCACTCCTCACTCACTGTTCAGCAGAAGATAACCCTGAATTCCTGATCCTTCTTCCTCTACCTACAAAGTGCTAGAGTCACAAGCATGTTTATATAACAAGTATATAGTATTTGTTTATTTTGATTTTATGTGTATGAGTTTTTGTCTGTGAGTATATAAGTGCTCTATACGCATTCAGTGCCCAAAGAGGTCAACAGAAGGTATTAGACCCATTGGAACTGTAGTTACAGATGACTGTGAACCACCAAGTGGGAGCTGGGAACTGAACTTGGGTCCCCTGAAAGAGTAGCCAGTATTCTTAAACTGTAGAGTTATTTCTTTTACCCCTTTCCTGCATTTTTATATTCATGTGTAACCTTGGTGGCCGTCCTGTACTGAGGGCAGAACATTGCCTTGTCCCACTGATGAGGTGATATTGCAGAAGTGACAAAGCTCTTTGGGTTGAGACATATCTCTGGTCTCCTAGTCCAGTGCTCTTCTTCCAGAATTAGATTCCCCAGACTTCTTGGATGGAGACTCTCGAAACTTGGGGACTCTGGAAATTCTTGCCTAGCCTGTTTCCATTAAAGTAGGAGTAAATGGTCCTCGTGACCAGTCCCAGTCACAGCAGCTGGTAGAAGGAATGTTCAAGAGCATTGTCTGTGTTTCTCTATCCTCTCCAAGTGGGCAAGGGGCTAAATATGGGCTGCTTCCTGCTGGGGTAGGGCAGGAGGCTGGCAGGACCCAGGGTGGTTTCCATATAGTTCTGGGATATGCCACAGTAAGTAGGGCCTAGTCTTCTGGGAGTGGATGAAGGTCCTGGACTAGGCTTCTGACTGCGGTGTGACTCTAGGGAGGTCACTATTCCTTCAAGTCCCATTTCTTTTTAGATTGGAAAGAGGGACCCCCCCAACCTGTGCCCCAAGGCTATTTTTTGAGGCTTTTGTACAGATATGTATTTGTAAGTGGGTGGAGCATAAAAACAATATTCCATGGCAGTGGGCCCAGGAGTCTGGACCTGACAATTTAATGACCCTGTAAGCATTTGGTGATTTACTTGCTGGGTACTTCTTTTGAGCCCAGCTGTGCTGGGTGCTGTGGGGACAGAGATGACTAAGACCAGCCTCTTGAGGCATGTAGCCTGGACATGACTGTGGATAGTCCCTCTCAGCACATAGTGGTGGTTAATGCTGTCACTTAGCACCCTACTGACTTCCCTGTTCCCTCTAGGCTGGTGTTACAACTCCCCAGCACCTTGCCTAGTCTGTCTGACTCTGCTTATAGCAGTCCCCTGCTATCACCCCCTCCCTGTGCTGTGGTTTATCTATCTTGCTGGCATGCCCAGGGGACACATAGACTAACTGAGGCATGTGGTTCATCCCTCAGGGCCTCCATTGCCCCTGCACTTCCTCCTTGGGTGGCCCCAGGGCCCAGGATGTGGATTGTGCTCAGGATATTGTTTGAGAAACTTGTAAGTTATGGGCGGCTTTTCTACTGCATTGCTCACCACAGACATAACCCCACTCTGTCCCAGGAGGCTCCATCAGGCTGGTGCGGGGGCGCCTAGTCACTGGCCACACATAACTCTTGCCGATGAATTGCATGGCATCCAGCAATTAGCCATTGATTATTTGGGGTTCTGATAACTCTTCATGATCGACCAGTGGGACAGGCCTGGCCAGCGCTGGTGTGGGTCAGCTGGGCCAGGCTGGAGGATTTCCATCATGCTGTTCATCCCTGACCAGGCTGGAGAAACCGGAGCTACAGGGCAGAGGTGCTGGGCCTCCTTCCAGTCTAGGACCCATAGTTGAGATTGAGGAGGAACACTGGGGCACACAGGGAACTTCTGGTCATCTACTTTCTTCCTTATTCTCTTTCCAATCTGTCTTAGCTCTGGGCCCCCTCTTTCCCACTGTTAAACGGGCCGTCAGTCACTTTGCCTTTGAATGATGGCAGCTTGTACTCATTTCTGCCTGACATGCCTTGAATAGGAACATCTTAGATTCAGAGATGATGGACCCGGTACCATGATTTACTGCAGAGAGGACAGGGACTGGAGAATAGAGGACCATGGCCACAGACAATAGTTATCTCAATGAAGAGCTGGGTCTGGCCTCTAAACAGGGAGCCAAGCATATGTGAGAGAAAAATTTCTAGGGAACCCACTTGAGGAGATAGAGGTGGTAGGAGGATGTTTAACCTACATAGGAGACCTGACTGCCTTTTAGGTATGTCCGGAAGCTCAGGGCATTGTTTGTGGGCTTGGTCATGTGATCAGTGCTTTTTAACTTTCGGTTAGGAACATTTTCAAACACTCAGAGAGGCAAAGAGAATATGAGGAACTCCCAACCATGCTCGCCTGGATTTAACAATCCTTTTTTTCTTTTTTTTCCCCCTGAATCATTTTGAAGTATATTATCATCATGACATTTCATCCCTAAATAGTTCAACATTTGTTTCTTAAAATAAGAGAAAATGTTTCTGTCTAATCTCAAAGGGTCATGTGTATTCTCTCTGCTTTATACTTGAGGGACGAGGGTGCTGATAGATGAGGAAAAGAAGGTCCCAGATGCCATCTGCCCTGTCCAAGATCACATAGCAGAGTAGAGAAAGGGGACCAAGGGTGTGGCCCTGGGTGTCAACCCAGGCCTGGTGCACACAGGAGGGGTGAGGAAGCTGAGGAACCCTGGAGTCTGGCAGGAATAGGACCCCCTCTGGGTGGGTCTTGGAGCACAGATTGGAGACTCCATAGGAAGCAGGAAGTGGCCTCTTTTAGATTAATTGTCTCTCTTTTGGTTGTTTGCAGTGGGATTAAGAAACTGCAGTGTCAGGAAAAGCTAAAACAACTCCTTGTTTATTGTTTCATTTAGGAGAACATTATCAGGCTCTGGCCATGCAGGTTCTAGGAAGCCTCTGTTGGCACCAGCAGCTGATCTGTCCCCACCTTGAGGGGTCAGTGAGAAAGATAGAGGTGGAGACTGGCCTAACAGAGGGGTTAGGACTGCAGCCTGGACAGTTAGGGGGTGGTGGGCAGGGGGTGTGTGTGTGTGTGTGTGTGTGTGTGTGTGTGTGTGTGAGAGAGAGAGAGAGAGAGAGAGAGAGAGAGAGAGAGAGAGAGAGAGAGAGAGAGAGAGAGAGGTGTTTAACAGGGTAGTCACTCGCAGGGGAGTGGCTGTGCAGGTGAAGGAAGAGGCATTAGTGGAATACTCTGAGGTTGGCATCATATTTTCTGCCCTGACCCCATAAAGACAGCTCTTACTGCTATCAGTGTTGTTTGGGGGCTTTGAGGTAGGGGTAGGAAAGCCTCTGAGAGAGAGGTGGCCAGAGCGAGAGCAAAAGACACTTTTGACCCCTGGTCTTTGTCTCTGAAGCTGACAGACTTTTCAAGCCCATGTGTTCCCTGCAGTCAGGGAAGGAGAGAACAGAAACTGACCAGGACTCAGTGAAGGCAGAGCTGCTATCTGTCAGCAGTTACACTGGCTGACTCATTTTCTCTGGAGAAACCGAGTAGGAATGGTCCTCATCTGCTCAGTGACATGGGAGCACTAGGCCATGGCTGCCAGTTGGCTGGTCCTTCAAGCCCTGATGAGTGGGAATTGATCTGAGAAAGGTTGTGAGAGTTCAAAGCCTTTCCCCTACCTCATCAGACCTTCCGCTGTCCCAGGATATCTCTGGTGAGCAGAGAGCATCATGCCTGCAGTCCATGTATCTCTCTGCACCGTCTACACACCCTTTCTGCAGGAACCCAGGTGGGTCCTCAGGGAACGCTGTCCGCTCAGACTGTGCCTCAGAGAGGTCCCCCACCTGGCCAGTGTCAAGTCGAGGTTTGAGCTTAGAGCTGTCTACTGAATCATGAGGCCTGGCTTCTGCTCTCAGCTTTATCCCTCAGTTGCTTCTCCCTGGCTGTTGGTTTCCGACTGGATCCCATGACCTTGGAGGAGGGGAGGTATCAAGGTTAAGTTCCTGGGTATAGGCTAACGAAGAGGCAGAGGGCTCAGAATGAAGGTCTCCACAGCCCCAAGGAAGTCTTTCTTAAGCCGTGTATCATTGGTCCCACACTCACTCACAAGGTCTCCATGTGTGCAGAGCCTTCCACAGCTTTCTACATGCTTTGCTCCTGGCTGTCACAGGTATCCCTGGTGAGCATTGGCTGAGTGATTCTCCATGGTGGCATGGGAGCCTATATACTCATATAGGCCATCCTGGGGCCTGGAGAGTCATGCCTAAGGGTCAGAATGAGTTTACTGAACACCTGTTGTTAGTCATGGAGCTGGATACTTTATATTGCCTTACTGAGTCCTAGCAAGCTTAAGGACTGCCTTGTTACTATTCCTATTTAATAGGTGAGGAAAATTGGCTCAGAGAGACGGAGAACCTTGCAGAGATCACACAGGGAAAAGAGTGGTAAAACATTTGCTCCTCAATGAGCCTGTGTCTATACTGGGGAGGGGCTCAGTGTGTAGCTAGGCAGACAGAAGTGAGGTCACAGGAGGAGGCAACTGCTCTGGGTTTGAAAAGAGGACATCAACTGTCCCGGGAAGGTTCAGCGTGCAGGGGAGAAAGGGTGGTCCAATGCACAGGTTCAGTGAGATCTTGACACATCTATAGGCCATCCCAAGACCTAGAGAGTCATGCCTGAGCGTCAAGCATGAATGAAGCAGAATGGATCTCTGAATACCTGTTAGTCACAGTTGGACAGCACCCAGAGCTGTGTCCTCAGACTTGCAGGGGTGGCAGTTCTCAAGACTTGGAAGGTCTGAGGCTGTTAGAGATGACTTTTGTGGCTGTGGTAGTGGGAGAGGGGTAAGAGCAGAAGCCAGTAGGGGCTTCTCTGCTCTGAGTGCAGGCCAAAGGGTGGCTCCCCTCTTCACCACATTAAATCCTTTGTCTACCTCACTGTAGAATGGGAGAAGGAAGAGGGGGGTTCCCTGCTCCTTCAGGACCTTCCCTCTGATGCTGTAAATATTTTATCTTCTCTATCTCTGCTGCCCAAAATTGTTGCTTTTAAGACCCCCACTGTGCCCTTACTTGTTGCAAACGGATGCTGGAACCATTCTGTGCTGGGCTCTCACTTTTTCACTAATGCCCAGAGTCCCCTCCAAAAACCCTAATTGCTTTTAAGTTGTTAGAGTTGGAAAAAGCAGTTTTCCTTTATATTACAGAAAAAGGGAATCCACCATATTTTCTTTCCTTTTTGACTCTAATGCTTCATCTTGAGCTGCCCCCTCACTGCCGCTCCAGTCCTGAGAGAGAAAGGGTAGAAGAGAAGCGAGCTGGAAGCAGGAACACCTGTGGATGCGCATTTTACCTCTCTAGGCTTAGTTTCCCTGCTACAAAATGGCCACGTGTCCTTAGCCTTCAATAGACATTTTCTGAGCACATACACTGGAGATAACTTGAGGACAAGGACATCTTAGTCATCAGCTACTACATCCTCAGTAGCGTGTGGCACATAGTGTGTGCCCAGGTAAGACTGATTGCCTGGAGGAATGGTCCTACTATGAGCCAGGTACTTTGCTATGCAGTGGGAATATACAGGATGCCCCAGACCAAGCCCCTGTGCCTGAGAGCCCACTGGCTATAGCAGAGTACCACACAAGCATCATTTTTGTGTTACTCAGTCACAGTTCAGGGTAGCATATGCCACGGGAGTCAGAGAGACCTACATAGATGAGAAACACTTGAGTTGCATCTTGGAGAGGGCTGGAGGTCTGACAGGTGAGCTGGAGCCAAGGAGGAGAAATTTCTGCCGCAGAAGTGGCATATTGCAAAGAAAAGAGTGACCTCAGAAGACTTAGGTGCAGCTGGTGCTCAGGGCTCCCCAGGTGGGTCTGAGCTCCTGGGGAAGGCTCTGCAGTAGCCTGTTGGGAAGTGGAGATCCATAGAAAGATTCTAAGAGGAAATACCTGCTGACAAGATCCTTCCTGGTCTGCATTGGGGTGGTGGGATCTAACTAGTGTCTACTGAGGTAAGTGTGGGGAATGGTGTTTAAGATACAAGACCCACATCCTACTACTTACCTCTGCTGTCTATACAATGGTGAGGAGGCTTAAGCTTTTACCCTGGACCCTGGGATGAGATCCTTTGGTTTAGTGGGGGATCTAGTTCAGAGGTCTCTACTTCTCTAGACAGGTTTGCTTCCCTGTGTTCTTCAAGGCACAGACCTCTACTTACCGCTGACTCTAAAGCTGACCTAGAACAATCCCTTGAAGTGGCTGAGATGGAAGATCAGGGATCAATGCCCCTGAAAGACATACATGCCACTGGGCTTCAGCTCCAGATTTCAGGGGCCCCAGAATATTGCCAGTTCTACCTCTGTTGAGCCCTTTCCTTCAGTCCCCAACCCTCTCCTCTCCGCCCTTCTCCAGACCATGTATTTTCCCTGTTTGCAGAATATGTGGAGCTTTTCAAAAGTATTAATGATAGGGTAAATTAGAATCGGAGAGGAATCATTGCTGGGCATTCTCGGAGGGCTGCCTCTGCCCTTATGTCTCGCAGCCATATTGAAGCGGGCAGTCAGACCAGAATATGAATGAGTCTGGGCTGGCATCGGTCTTAATTTGCTGGAGAGTCCTGCCTGGCCAGACAGTACTCACTAGTGGCAAAGTTGTTTGTAGTGAGGTCTGTGCAGCCACTGGCCATTACTAGCCGGGACTGGTTTCTAGGACTGAGTTTGTATAGTCCATGGCTATAGAAAAGAGGTGACAGAAACCTTAAGCTCAGCTCTGCCCCCAAATCTCTGTACATGTGTCAGATTTGTAGTTGGCCCTAGCAAAGGTCAGGCATGTATGGAAGGAATCACAGCAGCTCTCAAGGGCCTGGGGTCTTCATCTGGCTATTCTGGGTACCCTGTGTTAACTTGGCCACGCTATTCCATCTCTCCACTAACTATTCCTCTCACATCAGGGTTTTCACTGTAAAGCTGCTGTGGTCCATGAAGCCTAAAGGGGCCATGTAACTAACAAGTGGCTCTGGCAGGTGTAATGTAGCAGGGTGTGGTGGAGACTGTGGTGCTATGAAGGCTCAGACACCTCTAGCTTGGAGTCCGGCTGTGGTTCTTCTGCATAGCTACACTGCCCTTGCTTTATGGATAGGGATCATCTTTCCTCTTTAAAGTTTGGGTTTGGCATCTGAAAGGCTCTTTAAAACATCATTCATGGCAACCCTTCTGCTTCAGTATGGGAAAACGGAGGCCTAGAGAATGATAGAAAATTCTCCTTCTTATCTTTAAGCAAACTGTACCACTAGGCCCTTTTCAATGGGGTAAAGAGTAGTTTTTGTGCCCTAGTTGTACAGGAGAGGGAACCCAAGGCCCAGGACAGCTGGAATGGGAGTTCTGCAGACCTATGTTTGAGTCAGTTTGGTGGCGCTCAGGCTTCCTGCCTGCCTCTGGAGGAACCAGGAAATGCTGAGACATGCATGGAAGCTCTGAAGGTTGAGATAGAATTGTGTCAGAAGTGAAACTAGCCATGGAATGGGGACCCTGGTCCAGATTTATCACCAGATACCAGTGTGCCTAAGGCCAAGCTGAGGAAAAGCCCCAGAAGGACCAGAGGGGACTAAGGAGGGACAATCGTGCAATTGGCTTTGACCTGGTTGCTCAGCATTCTTGCCTGGTCCCAAGCTCCTACTGTGTCCTGCCCAAACTCATGACATTGCGACATCTCTTATTTCTATTGTCCTTTAATATGGGCAACAGGAGGGGCCTGGGGCTCAGCGAGTTCATGTAACACTCTAGACTCACCAGTCTTCTGCCACAGCAGCAGAAAGCCAAGGAATGAGAGATTCAGGCCACTGCCAAATGGACAGTACAGACCAGGCCAGCAACTTAGTGTGGGTGCAGCCACACCCATGCACACTTTCAGGAC
The DNA here is from genome assembly GCA_033318265.1 of Phyllotis vaccarum. Lineage (NCBI taxonomy): Eukaryota > Metazoa > Chordata > Mammalia > Rodentia > Cricetidae > Phyllotis > Phyllotis vaccarum. Next base: position 74,913,085 of record JARWLC010000012.1, read on the forward strand.
TCCCAAGGAACACACCACATGTGTCTAGGAACTTTATCAGGGAAACTGAGGCCCAGAGATTTCAAGTGAAATTTGGGGTTGCCCGTCGTTTCTGACCTCGGCCCCAGTCAGCCAGCCTGCCTCTTTCCTTGAAGGGAAGTTCACTGCACACCATAACAGCTCCTACCTTGGACAGCTCCTTTCCATTTCCAGAGCGACATGCTCTCTCCACGACTCCCACAGGGGTCCTGGTGCCACAGGACCTGTACCACCTTGTCTGTAACTGGTGCTTGCTTGACATGTAAGGGGACACTTCAGGCTGCAGTATTCTCTTTAGTGTGTGTGGGGATAGCCTTATTCAGTTCCTATTTGACATTTCATAATCACTTTTGGGCTACAGGCACCCTATATCTGAAAGAGCCCGAGTCAGTACCATGTGCTTCTGTGCATGCGTATATTTATATCCAACCCTGTGTTGTGACAGTGCCCACAGGATCCTGGGGTCCCTAGTGAGGACCTCCCATTTCAGATTGCTCAGGTTAATGCCTGCTGACCATCGTGCTGACACAGACAGGAAGCTAGGCATCTGTGCCCTGGGCATGCCATTTCTGCTCTGCCCTGCCACCTTATGAAGGTCCATGATGTGTCTAGCTCAGGACCAGTGTTCTGATAACCCACTAATTTATTCCACAAATATCTATTCCTGGTACGTCCTCTGCATCAGGCCTGTATTGGGCTCTGGGATGCAGAGAACAAGGTCTATCCCTGCCCTGGGAAAGTCAGAAATGTCATCAGGCACAGTGAGGGGAGTAAAAGAAGGGCTGGGAAAATGTGGAGAAGTAAGGAAGTCAGGAGCCCAAGGCCAAATGAAGCAGAGCGGGGAGGCCCTGGGACCAGGTGGGAGTCTGAGGGTTAGCTGGGAATGGGTTTCAGGGGGCCTGATGGGCCAGGTAAGGTATGTGGGGAGACAGCAGCAAGAGCTATCTCCCCATCTAAAGAGCATGGGCATGCCCTCCCTGTGATTGGATCTTCATTATGGAATGCAGCCCCTGGGCCCTGCAGCTGAGATAGAAGACCCTCAAAAGGGGCTAGCAAGATGAATGTGTACTGCTTTTATAGACTAGTCTAGTTCAGTTCCCAGCTCCCATGCTGGGCAGCTCACAGCCACCTAGAACTCCAGCCCCAGGGGATCTGATACCCTGTTCTGCTCTTCACTGGCACTTGTAATCATGTGTACACACACACACACGCACATAGATACACACACATGCACACATATACACACACAGATACACACAGATACAGATACACACACAGATACACACATAAACCCAGAAACACACACACAGACACACACACACAGACACACATATAGATATACACACAGAGACACACATAGACACACACATACACAGACACACACAGATACACACAGAGATATGCACACACATACCCAGAAACACACACAGACACACACATACACACGCACACACACATACACATGCACACACGCACACACATACACACATGCACCGTTAAACTCTTTTAAAAAATCCTCATGAAGTTGGGTGGATTGGACTAGAGCAGTGAGTGAGAAAGCTGGCCCTTTATGTCCTTGCCTCACACCCTTGAGGGTGTATTTGCAGCCAGTGGGCTATTAGTCTTGTAAGTAAGAGGAACCTTCTAGAATTGCAGGATAACTCAGTCTTCTAGGCGGTTTCCTCTGGTTGTTTTGATTGGGTCACAGTGGAAGAGATGTATCTGACTGTCCTGGGCTCTTGGGGAGAACTGCAGCTTGGGTATTGGGGTTCACTACCTACTTCTGGCCCTAGCAGACCTGCTGATACTCACACATCCTAACACACATGTTCTCACACCCAGTCTCTCTTGGAGCCTTTGGGATAAACCTCATCGTATACAGAAGGTGGGTGGAGAGAGAGAGAAAGCATGTGCACACAGAGTCTTCTCATTAATGGACACACAACCTCTTTGCTGTCACCCGGGAAGTAACAAAAGGCCAACAGTGATTCTTCACAGACAGGCATGCTACTCTGCATACACTTGTCTCTACCTGCACACTCGATTCTGCAAACTAAATTGGCCAATAAATGTATGAAAAGGTGTTCTATCATACTAGTAATCAGGCCATGTAAGAACCCCTCCCCCAACACATATTCCCAGCTTTCTGCAAAGGTGACCTCTGTGTTCCCTCTCCTGTGCGCCTCAGCCCAGAGTTCCCCAGGGCTGTGACTTTTTTTTTCAACCAGATAATCCCCCAACCCCCTATTTATCACACATAGGCTAGAGTCCTGGGCTTGGGCCCCAGCCAGCCTAGATGGCCTGTACACTTGAGGTGACCTTCTGCCCTGTCATCTTGGCCACATATTTTCGAGCCAAGGTCTCAAATTGGTCCTAGAGTTCCAGTAGGGGCCTGGGGGTCGGCGCCTGGGGTCCTTTGGGAGCATGGAGCCCCGCCTTTCAGCCAGAGAAGTGCTGCTTAGATCTGCATTTTATATTAGGGTCTGGGCAAGATTTAAAAAAATCCATTAGCTTGCTATTGATTTTGTTTTTCTGATTACAAAAGAAAATCCAACAGTACATTTGTGGGATGCAGAAACCCCAGAAGCTCCCAGCCCCACCTTGTCTCACCCCTCAAGGATGATCACCTCGAGGCCTGGCATAGCGCTCTCCATTCATGGCTAGGCCGTTATTTGTAAACACGGTTATTCTGAAGTAGCTGATTCCCCCCTGTTGTCGAGGAACTATGTCTCACACTGTTGAATGGCTGTAGAATGTTCCAGGGCATGGCTGTGCTATGTTTTTCTTGAATATTTCCTTATTGATAAACGCTTAGGCCATTTCCAATTTCTTTCTTATTCTTACTGGCAATGCTGCTGTGACCATCCTTGAGTATTTTTATGTGTGTATTTGCAGATTACTAGGTTGTAGGGTATGTGGGTTTAAAATGTTAATCAATATTGCCAAATTGCCCTTTCAGTGGTTGAGCCAAGCCGTCTCCCTTCAATGGTCTATGAGTGTTCGTTTCCCATCATCCTTGCCAGCACTGCTTGTTATAAATCATTTTAATTTTTCCCAATCTGATGGGCAAAAAATGGCATCATGTCATTTCCATTTGCCTGATTGCTGGTGAGAGAGGACATCTTTTCATACATTTATTGGCCAATTTAGTTCTTCCTCTGCGGATTTCCAATTCGCTCTCAATATTTTCTCTTTTGTCTTTTTTCTTATTGATTTGTAGGGGCTCTTTGCATATTAGGGATATTTTCTTGCAATGTCTTACTTGCGTTTTAACATTGTTTATGGTGTCTTCTGCTGTACAGATGTTTTACATGTTTATGTAGTTGGATTTGTCAGATTTTCACTTTACAGCCTCTGGATTTAGTGTTTGGCATAGGAAGGCTTCCCCTCACTGCACAAAGTCTCATTTCAAATATGAGCTTTATTGTTGAAAAATCTTCTGAAAACCGTGGTTGCAGGCTCCTTCCCGGCTGTCTGCTCCTCTCAGCAGCTGCAGAACCATCTCGTCTGGCAGGAGAGGGGGGGGCAGTGTCCCCATCTGTTCACCCCTCAGCTCTGTCCTAGGTCTAAGATCACTGCAGCTCTGCCTCTGTATCTCCATCTCTCAGATGCTCTTCCTCAATCCTCTCTTCCGTCTCTCCCCGGGTCTAGCCCCAGCTATTTGCTCACTAGGCGTCAGTAATTAGGAATGCCTTGGTGGTGTGGGGACAGGATGCCAGCTGTCAGGGAATGTGTTCCCCTCACCTTCTGCCTGCTAGTCTAGGCCCAAGTCATGTGGCCTGACAAATAGGCTTTGTTTCTGTTCTCAGAAGACGTGCTCTTCTTTCTGGAGGGCAGGCTCTGAGCCAGCCCAGGCTCTGCCTCCACCAGGAAGCTCCCCAGGATCTCCTTCTTTTCCATAGTCTTGGACCAGGCCCCACCCCTTCTCCCTGAAGCTCTTTTATGACCTCCCTTCTCAGTACAGGGCTCCCTGTAGTCCAGCTGCTTCTTCTCAGGTCAATCCTCACTCATGTAGCACAGGTCCAGCTATGCTATGCCTGCTGCTGGGAGACAGAGCCCATGCAGAATATCCTGGAGTTGGCAGGTCTTCTACGCTAGGAATCATGAGGCAAGTACCTTGTCTACATAAGGAGCTCAAGGCTTGTGCCCAAATCCTGTCCTGCCAAATTCATCATATCCCAACCCATTCCTTATGCATCTGCTTGCCCCTGGGCTCCGAGCTTTCCAGATGTTGTGTTGGGCCTGAAGAGAACAAAGTGTCCAACTGCCTGTCCACTGGTGGATCTCAGGTCCCCCTCTTTTTTTCAACAGCATTACAACCTTCCCCCACCTCCCCAGAAGTGGGGTAGATGTTCTCTGATAATGAAAGGAGACACCTTGCAGATCATAGCTTACCATGACTTTAACAAAATATCCCCAAACAACCATTTTATAGAGTAAAGATTTATTTTAGCTCAGCGAGCATTTTAGAGGTTCTGGTCCATGGTTGGTTGGCTGCATTCCTTCGGGTCTGTAACAAAGTACGGAAGAATGTACAGAGCACAACCCTCTATCACAGAAGAGAGTGGAGACGCAGTCTTCAGTGAAAGCATACTCCCATTGACCTAAGGACCTAAAGTCCAGCTTCTTCCTAGTATTGCCTCCCTGGGGACCATACTTTTAATACAATGGGCCCGTGGGAGACATGTAGGCTCCCAACTATAGCAAGATGCTGGAGGAAACACCCCCCACACCCAGCCTCTTGGGAATGCGACCTCAGTGGGCTGTAGAGGAGAGGGTGCTTGTGAGGTGATTCAGGGCAACTGTGAGGTCTCTAAAACATGTCTCAAGTATATAACCTAAAACTAGAGGCCACCGTCCCTGACTCATGAGTGCTGGATTTCTGTCTAGATATCTTCACTTCAATTTTGACGTGCCATCTCTGTTCATGTATCTCTTCTACCCTCTGCATCTACCTCAGGCACTTAACAGGAATGTGTGAGTGGGAAGATAAATGAATGAAAGGCAGTGTGTTGTCAGAGGGTTCCGGCCTGGGGAAGAAGACACTGGGTTTCTGGGTTGGCTCTAGGGCTGACTTTCTGGGGGGATGCCAGCCCTTGTAGGTGTCGGTCTCCATCCTATATGATGGGACTAAGCCTCTTAGACTCCGATTCTGTGGGTGTCTCTCAGAACAGGAATATAACTGCTGTGACACACTGTTGGTTTGCAATGTTCTCTCACTTTTCCCAATGCTGAAGCCACCTTGGCAGCATCTTCCAGTTGCTGGATTTTCAGGGCTCTGTATACTTTGCTGAAGGGCAAAAAGCCAGCAGGGCAGGTTGGAAGGAAGCCCTGCTCTTGCTGTGGTCCCTTGGTCCTCCTTAGCTGAGCTTTCCCATCTTTCCTGGGACTCAGCACATGGGCAAGCCTCGTGTCCGGGAGAGCACTGGCTCCCACTGCAGTTCCTCCCTGCCCCAAATCATTGTCATGCTCTGCCTGTGGTCCATTTCCATAGCAACTTCTTGTGATGCCTCTGAGGAGAGCAGGAGCTTCAAAAAGGGTTGCAGAATGGGAACTGGAGACCCATTCATTGTCTGGGAGCATGGCAGCAGGGGTTTGAGAAGCACTCATGGGGATGCTTGCATTGGCTCTTGTTGACTTGGGCTCAGGGCTGCCATCCAGGTGGTCTGGAGACCTGCCAGGGACATGGCTGTCTATGTTGGCCTGGGCCTGACTGGCTCATGCCCGTCTACTGGGAGCCAGCTTGGACAGCCATTGAGGGCACTCCTGCCTTGTTGGACCTGGCTTGGGGGACCCAGACTTGATGAGTCATCCAGGCTCTGGCTACTCACCTGTGCCAAGCTGGCACCACTGTGTTCTGTCTTGATCTTCCGGATTTTTGGCCATTGGAAGACACCTTAGGGCCATCTGGACTGGGGCACAGTTTAGGCTGTGGGGCCACTGGGCTATTTTTTGTCTCGTCCTTTGCTATGGTCAAGATCCTGCTTGGCACCTACTTCTCTGTCTCCTTCTAGGAGAGAGCTCACCTTCCAGATCCCACCCTCTCACCTGAATAGAAATTTCTCTGACACCATAGAGTTCTGGAGCATGGACTCTGGGAAAGACTCTGATCCTTTGCCATTTTCTGCCCTCATTGCATCAAATACCTTGGAGCCAGCCCCATCCACTCACCCTCCCATTCACCCAAACTTAAAGGTCTGAGATAGGCTCTGAGGATGAGGCCAGTGCTAGATGATTTCACATGGAAAAACCAGAGAACTCAGGACTTGGTCCCAGGAAAGGTGGGTGAGGCTGCTGGGACAGAGCCGGGTTTTCTAGACACCTCCTCACCTTCATTTTTTTCCATGATTTTTTTTCTCCTTTTGTGGACTGCTGCACTGCGCCCTGAGTTACATATCCATGAAATCATGCCTGTGATGTGCCTGGCATGTTTTTCTCTAGTACACAGAAAATTAAACACAAACCAACGGGAATAAAAAATGTTTGCATACTATTTACATCTCTTCATGCAACCCAGGAATGTGTGTCTCACTCTGAGAAACACAGATCTGATTGAGACCCCTTGGTGATAACCCAGAAAGGGATTGAGGACTTTGAGAGGTTGAAGAGATAAAGAGAGAGAGAGAGAGAGAGAGAGAGAGAGAGAGAGAGAGAGAGAGAGAGAGAGAGAGAGAGAGAGAGAGAGAAAACCAACTCTGCCCAGGGCCATAGGGTCATGAAGTGGGAGATCTGGGAGCCCCTGCCTTGTCTACTCTGGGAGCATCAGGCACCAGAGGACTCGGGCTGGCATCTTTCCTGCTTCTGTCCAGGGAATCTTTGGAGATTGCTTGAAGAGGTAGTAAGACAGGCAAGAGCCTGAGTGGGGACTGTAGAGGTCTTTGGGGTCAGGTAAGGTGGGGCTCAGGCCCTGGGAGAGGCATCCTGAGCTCTGTTACCTGCATTCTCTGACATTATCCTGGAATGGGCCTTAACACCTAGTGACCAGGGAGGAGACAAGTAGTGGTATTGATGGACACCTACCGTCCTCGAGACCCTGCGGTCCTGCTCTTCTCTCGCAGTCCTGGCAGAAGGTTTCATGGATAAGAGAAGTGAGGCCTAGAGACCGACTGTCCCTCACATCCAGTTGTGGAGACAAGCAGCTAGATGCTGAAGTTCCCAGAGCCTTACTGCTCTGGTTGGTGGCATGACCATGCAAGTACACATACGCCACTGAGTACAAAGTGTGTGTGTGGGTTTGTGTGCATGTATGTTTGTGTGTATGAGTGTGTATATGTGCATGTGTGTGTTGTGTGTGAGTGTGTGTGAGTGTGTATGTGTATGAGTGTTTGTGTGTATGAGTGTGTATATGTGCATGTGTGTGTTGTGTGTGAGTGTGTATGTGTATGAGTGTGTGTGTATGTGTGTATGTGTCTGTCTATCTGTGTGTGTGTGGTGTGATTGTGTGTGTGAGAGTGTGTGTGTGATGTATGTTAGAGAGAGTTGTGTGTGTGTTTGTGTGTGTAGTGTGTGTAGTGTGTGTGAGTGTGTATGAGTGTATGTTTGTGTATGTGGTGTGTGTGTGTGTGTGTGTACAGTGTTAATCGCCCAGCTGGGTAGACTCAGACCCTTTTTCTTGTTTTCCCTCATGCCACCATGCCTGCTCTGTCTGACGGCCATCTCTTCTTTCTCCCCACAGCCTCCTGTATCCACAGGCCCTGAGTCACTGGTGCCAATGGGCAAAAAGGCCAAATGATCGGGACCCAGGTTGATCCAGCCCAGTCGCACTTAACAACACTCAGTCACAGGTAAGTGGCCATTTGTGGGTCAGTGGGGCTTCCAGGGAGGATTGTTTCAGGTCCCTCTTTCAACATGTTCCAATCTGTCCCTGTCCTCTGAAATCAAATCCCAGTAGCTCCTTCTATGGTCAGTCCTGGTCCATAGCCAGCTCAGAAGCCTGGGGCGCTTGTCCCAACCACATGGTTTCACAGACAGCACTGGCTAATAGGTTCCCATTTGGCATGGGGGTGGGTGGGTCTCTAAAGGCAAGCTGATACGCTCTGTCCTAAGTCCTGTCACATTACTGACCAAATGTGTGCTTGACTCCAGGTCAGGAGGGAGTGGGGATGTGTGGATGGAGATAGTCTGTGTCCAAGAAACTGTCAAGAGGCCAGCCTTTGCTCTGATGTGTGGAGTTAATGGGGCTCCACAGTTGACATTTGGGTCCAGACACCTTCAGGGCAGAACAAGGCTCAGATCCTAGGTGTATGTATTTGTGACAAGCACTGTCAGCTAGCTGACCTTGGCTTTGTGTGAACAGAGCAGATGGCCTCTTGCTCTATATTACGAGGAGCAGGACACCCACAGTGTGGGAGGTGTCAGGCCCTCAGTCTGCGCCTAATGTGAGGGAATGTGTGGAAGCTATGGAATAACTGATGAAATGGTGGGCAGTGGAAGGGACAGGAAAGGGACCTGAGCTGTTACTGGGCTTGGCCACGGCTTGACTGTGACAAATAAATCACCTTACTCCTGTTTCTGAGCCGGAGAGAAAAGGCTACAGTGGTAGTGTGGGCTAGACCACGTTAGTCTCCTTTTAGATCCAGTGTGACTGTGTTCAGAAGACCCCTTCCTGGACCTGGGGACAGTTAGGTGTGACTTGGCAGGGAGCACACTCCACTTTTCTCTCCCTGATATTAGGTGTCACGCTGAAGTCCTTATCATTGGTTGGTTGTGGATGGATTGCTTACCTGTGTTAGTCACCAGGTGATGGGCCAGAGGCTGAGAGGTCAGGGTTCTCTGTGGTGCCTGGATGATGGGGCAGAGGATTTGGGGTTCTGCCTCATCCTAGTCAGGAGGCTGCTGCAGCTCCCTTACATCTCTGTCCTGTGGGGAGCAGGTCTGTCAGGTACAACATGGGATCACTCCAGGAAGTACAGGGCAGGGAGAGTCTGGCTCAGCTGGTGGCTGGCAGGGCTGCCTGAAGGAGATGGTTCCAGGCCAAGGCTGGAAGCCTGTCGGGTCCTTTAAAAACCATCTATTTTTCTGGTTATAAAATGTAATGAGTGTTCTCAGTAGAAAAAGCGCTTAGGTGTTTTGCCTGTCAGTCTTTTACAAAATATGTATTTATGACATAATTGGGATCAAGCTGTACTTACTGTTTTCTAACCTGCTTTTTGTGCTTAATACCACACCAAGATCATTTTCCCATCATTAAATATTCTTCTATAGCGTGATTTTTAATGGCAGTATAATGTTCCAGCCTGTGTTGCTGTCCCATTTAACTAGTTCTCTGTTGTGTGTTTTGATGGTTTCCAGTGTTTAGTCACTATAATAACACCTTGGTGACTTTAATGGGGCACAGGAGGTGATGATGGCAGAAAGGGCCGAGGCAGGGAAGGGACATACTGAGCAATATTTTGAAGGTTGGGCATTTGGGTTGTGTTTGAGTCTGGGTTGCTGGAAAGGGGGCTGGTGCCAGCTGGGAAGGGTTTTTCCACTGTGCTGAGGGGCTGGCACCTGGCTTAGTGAACCCCTGAAATCCTGAAGAAGCTCAAATTTTTCCTTTCTTTCTCCTGCCTCCCTGTCATTTCTTGAGGTGCTCCTGTGTTTGGGAAGGGATAGGCTAGCAGGCTGGAGGAAGCTCAGGCTAGCTCTTAGGCAAGAGGCCTAACACCTCTCAGTACAGTGGGATTTTCAGAGTTTACATGGAGCCCCCATGTACTTGGGGGACCCCTGCCCAGTTCTCTTCCTTTCAGGAAGCATGCATTTCTTGGCTCTTTGTTGTTTTAGGGATGGTGGTCATGATGGGGACCCAGCTTCCCTGGCACCTGGATGGTATATTGGACTTGGCTGGGATTGCCCATGGGTATGTATGGGGGCTTTTCAGGACAAAATGTCTCCTGAGTCACACATTTATCCTTACATGGTATGTACCAGGTGTCATCGATGGCTCAGTGGTTCATTCATTTCTTATTCTCCTGACTTGCTGAACACCCACTGCTCACTAGGTATGGCTCTATATGCCCAGCACCACATCTGGAGAACCATGTGTGCCTACTAGGGACACATCAGATAAATCCCTACCTCACAGAACTGACCTCCAAACAGGACAGACAGGGAAATCTAGAGCAGTTCAGCAGTCAGGCCAGAGAGTAATATGTGTATGGAGACAAGTAAGGTTAGAGAAGGTACACACAAGCCAGGAGCTTCCAATGCTGCCTGGCATGGGACTGATGCCGGCAGAGGCCTCGTTTGAGAATGACAGGATGGAGAGCAAAGGCCTGAGGTTCTGGGTGAACCCATACCTACAGATTGCCATGGAGGCATCTCATAGCTCCCAGGTTCTGGATCTCTGGCAGAGACGAGGTGGGTGGGTTAGGGAAGTGGAAGGCAATTTAAAGACCCCAGCCCCATTTTAGACATGATGGCTAGTTTGACCTGTGGACATCTGAAGGAACATCTTCAGGATGGCTATAGGCTATGAGAGCAGAGTTTGTGGATGTGTGTGGCTTACTCAGGTAGGCTTGGAGGAGAACACAGGAATTCCCGTTGGAGGTGTTTTAAAGCTGGCAGCAGGCAGGGAAGACCTATAAATCTTCAGCTGGAAAGGGCCATGGTTGCACATGCAGACATGTGGCTACTGTCAGGATCAAGATGGCTGGAAAAGCCTCAGAGCCTAGGCTAGAACACAGAGAGAGGAATCTGGGACTCACTGCCCAGTATGAATATGAACCCCGCCCTTAGGGCTCCATAGCCTGCCCTTTACTGCAGCTCTGCAGATGAGGGACTGGGTCTTCAGATTTACAGTCTTGAGAAATTCCCACCAGCTCACCCTCCTGGCCACTCCTCTCCAGGACCAAATACTTGGTACCTTCTGTGACATTTGTCTAGGCAGGCAGGTGTGCTGACTGCTGATATCCTTTTCTACCTCAAAGAGAGCCTTGTGTGGTGGGACTGAATGGGTACAGGCTCCTCCAAGTTCCATGGACAGGTCTTCCTTCAGTTCATGCTTCTCCTCAGGAACCTGCAGTAGTTCTGGGTGCCAAGCCCTCATCCTGCTAATTCTGTTACGATCTGGCTCTGCCCATCTGTTGTACACATCACCTAAGAGGTGACCTGCCTCACTCAAACTCAGCCTCACTTCCCATCACCTCCTTCTAGAATGATTTTCTCAAAACTAGCCAAGTCTCACCTCTCTAAGATGGCTTCTCTGATATGACTACTTCTTGGCCCCTTTCACTAGCCAGCTGGGACTCCCCAGACCTGACGGCCTATGGTGAGCTGACCTACCCGTTGTAACATCTCGTCAGTGTCTACAGCCTGTTTTCACTTTGCTGTCCTCATCCACTTGTTATTTCCTGCCTACATGCTCTCTCACTCCATGCACGCATCACTGTCTAAGCTCTTCCCAAGCCACGGAGCTCAGGCAGCTAGGGTGCCTAAGCACTACTCTGCATTAGGGCACCATGTGACTTACTTTACTATTGCAATGACAAAACCTCACGAACAAGGCAATTTGCAGGAGGAAGGGCTTATTTGGCCTTTGGTTCCGGAGGGAGAGGAGTCCATATGGCAGGGCGGTGGCCTGGCTCAGAAGCAGAGGCTGAGAACATGTTTCGGAAACTGTAAGCAGAAGCAGAAAGCTTAGAACTGAAACGGCTTGAGCCTTTTAACTGTCAAAGCTTGCTTTCAGCTGGGTGGTGGCGGCACACACCTTTAATTCCAGCACTCGGGAGGCAGAGGCAGGTGGATCTCTGTGAGTTTGAGGCTAGCCTAGTCTACAGAATGAGTTCCAGGACAGCCAAGGCTACACCGAGAAACCCTGTGCTCCGAACAAAACAAACAGCTTGCTTCCAGTGACACACTTCCTCCAAGAAGGTCACATCTCTTAAGCCTTCCCTCATCAATTGTTAAAATGCCTGAGATTATGAGGGCTATCTCATTCAAACCACCACAGACACCCAAGGAAGTTAGAGGCAGGGGTCTATTGTGGTCCACCCAGATCTCTTGATGTGAAGTTGCTAGGGAGACTCAAGAATGTAAATGATTAAGAAGGCCCAGTCATCCTTTGTGTGTTTGCACGCAGGCACATCTTATATTGTGAGAAGGATTCTCTCATTGCCCTGGAGGTTGTTGAGGTAGGGTAGGCAGGCTGGCCAGCAAGCTCCAGAGGCTGTCTGCCTCCTCAGAACTGGCATTATAAAGCACACGCAACCACATTCAGTTTTTAATAAAAAAAATGGTTTTGAGGATTGAATTCAGGTTCTTATGCCCAAGATGAAAACTCTTCACCAATGGTGCCAGCCCCTTAGCCAGCCTTAGTCACCTCTTAATGATTGTTCAAGTTGGAACTCTTTGGCCATATAAGGCTCATGCTGGGGAGAATAGGTGTCTGACCTTTCCTTATATAGTGGTAAGGCTGAAGACCTCACTCTGTCCAGGCCCTGGGACAGCTCTGGTGAAGTTCTTTCCTCTGCAGACTGAGCTGGATCTGCCTGCCTCTCTGAAGTTCACAGAGGATGCACATGGTACTCAGGAGATCTCCTCTCCCACCTCAGAGCTCAACAATATCTTAGACTCGATAGACACAGTACTCCCTGTCAGGGAATAGCACTGGGTACCTGAGACAACGTGTCTCTTACGGCTATGTGTCTGTAGATTCAGTGTCACCCACTGGTGTCTCCAAAGCACAGCCCATTCTCCAGATCTCTACATTCATATCACAGCAATAGGGAAGAGGGATGGCATTGACCCATTCATCCAGACATTATGGAGAACTTGCTGTGTGCAGTGTTGTATAAGCAAATTGGGAGTTAGAGAAGGCAATAGCCCATCAAAGCCACACAGCCCATGAGGAGTCATTAGCTCCGAGGCCCAAGTGTGTGGGGTATTAGTAGACTGCACAACAGAGCTTCATATCTATATGGAGAGTAGTGCCTCACTGCTCTGGAGACCAGAGGACTTGGGCTAGACCTCTGTGCCTGGCCTCCCCTGTCTTTTTACACGATGTCTCCTGGGTGCTGTATTGCCAAATTGCCCTACAAAAAAATTTTAGTTGATTTAGAATGGATCCCATTGTTTAAAAAAAAATGTAGATTGTATTTATTTACTTTGTGTGCCATAGAACACATGTGGAGGTCAGAGGGCAACTTGTTAAAGTAGATTCTCTCCCCTCCTTCTACCCAGAGGTCAAGTGCAGTCCACTGGGTACTTTACCCATTGAGACATCTTACTAGCCCATATTTTTATTTTGTCAAACAATTGTATTAAATTAAGGATCATCCTACTCTTGTGCATGACCTCATTCTAATTAGCTCGTTGCATTCCAACATCCTACTTTCCAAACAAGGGCACGGTCACATTTTGACTTTATTTAGGGATTACAGTTTCAATGTGTACGTGTTTTGGTCTTGGGGGCTGAAACCAATGCTTTGTGCACATTGGGCAAGTGTCCAACTGCTGAACTGTATTCCCAGCACTCATGACAGTGTCTCTCTCTCTCTCTCTTTCTTTCTCTCTTTCTTTCTTTCTTTCTTTCTTTCTTTCTTTCTTTCTTTCTTTCTTTCTTTCTTTCTTTCTTTCTCTCTCTCTCTCTCTCTTTCTTCCTTCCTTCCTTCCTTCCTTTCTTTCTTTCTTTCTTTCTTCCTTTCTTTCTTAAGATTTATTTATTTGTTATGTATGTACACATGCCTGCATGCCAGAAGAAGGCACCAGATCTTATTACAGATGGTTGTGAGCCACCATGTGGTTGCTGGGAATTGAACTCAGGACCTCGGGAAGAGCAGTCAGAGCTCTTAACCTCTGAGCCATTTCTCCAAACTAATGACAGGATCATGATATGAAGTTAAGGCTGGCTTCAAAAGCCACATCCTCCTGCCTGTGTCCCTTGTGTGCTACTGACTACCGGTAACAGTGGGACTGCCAATCTGATTTACACAGCAGTGAACACTCCCAAGATGGACTATATGGAGTTATGAAAGGTTGTAGGCTTCAACCTGGGTGCTGAGAACCAAATCCCAATCCTGCAAGAGAATCATGTGATCTTAACTGGGGACCTGTCTCTCCAGCTCCACAGCCTGTCTGTTTTTGTCATAGACAAGGTTAATCTCACAGGAGGAAGTAACTAGAAAAGTGTTTGCTTTTGTTCATCTTTCATCTATTTACTCTGCAAACATTTATGAAGCATGGCTGTAGGCTAGGACGGGATTACCCAGGAACACAGAGACCAAGTGACTATGACCCCTGAGGGTGAGGCTCACAGCCATGGCTAAGCAGGCAGTCATAGGTGACAGTTAAAAAGTGTATCTGCTGATGTCAGCCTGAGCTGTTGCCAAAGGCCATGTCTGGGTCCATTGTCCTAGTGAAGCTGGGGTCTGTGTTGAAATATGTGGCCTGTGCTGCCACCAAAGACCACACAGATGCCTGGGGTCTGGGTCACAACCTGTGGCCTTGTTGGTGTCCAAGGGCTGTGTCACCATCAGAACCATGCTGATCTAGTGGCCTATGTTGTCACTTGGGGCCTTAGTGCATGGGGTGTGGGTGGGGGCAGCATGTCTGGGTCTGTGTCCCTATAGCAGCCAGGGTCTGAGTTGGCATCTGTGGCTCCTGTTATAACCAAGGGCCATTTGGATGCCTGGGGTCTGGTCAGCTACCTGAGACCATGTTGGTGTCCAAGAGCCATGGTCTTGCCAGGACCATACTGATCTGGGTGACCTTAGCTGCCATAGGGTCCATGGTGACATCTGGGCCTGAGCTGCTGCCAAGCGTCATGTCTGGGTCTGTGGTTCTGTTGCAGCTAAGGTCCGTGTTGGTGCCTGTGGCCCCTGTTACTACAGGGACTGTAAGAGTCATTCATGCTAAAATCTGAGGGCCAGGTTGAGCTGTCCTTGCTCTACACTAGTCTTGCCCATCTCTGGATAGTGTAGCAAGAGAGCTGGCCCCAACTCTTATGGGAGAACTGGCCCCAATGATCTGGGCGCAGGAGAGCTGCCTCCCTCCCACAGATGGCCCCATCCCTCACCACTGGTGTGAGAGAGCTAGCTCTGCCTCAAGCCTGAGAGGAGTAGCCCAGCTGCCAGGGATGACCAGTTCAACTGCCACTCAGGCTCACAGCCAGGCTTTGGGTTGGCCATCCTAACATCTATCTTATCTATGACCTACTGGAGCATGTGAAGAGACTGGCCCTTCAGAATGCACGTAGGACCTCCATGACTTGGGGTGGTTGCGGGATATTCAAGAGGAGTTTGGGTGAAGGTCCAGTGATGGTGGTGTACCGAAGCCAGAGGCCTGAACCAGACCAATGACTCATTGGATTGAACATTTGTGAGTAGAGCTAATTGGACAAAAGGGTCAAGTGCAGACACACCTCAGCTCTCAGTGCCACTAAGACAAGTGGAGAGCTGCTGGAGAGGTAAAGATGGCACCATGAGGTGGGGTTTATGTGTTGGTTTTCATTTTTAAATTTTCCTTTATGGGAGGGGTTTGCTGAAAGATTGAAGGGCATATATAGAGGAACTGTTGAAGGGCATATATAGAGGGACTTGCAAATGAGCAGAATTGAGGTTCATGATGTAAAATTCCCCAAGAATCAAAGAAATTATGTTAAGGGAAAAAAAAAAGTTGTATCCGCTCTGGAGTTAGCATATAGAATTTCTTCCCAGCCCTGCCACTCCCAAATGGGGTATGAACTGAGGCAATTTACTTTATCTGGATGGGTCTCAGTCTACAAATCGGGACTAATAACAGCATCTGCCTTGTGCAGATGAAATAGTCTGGTCCGTATAAAGGCCTGGTACATAGTAAATGCTCAACAAATGTGCCTGGTGGGGCTCAGTTCCAGGGGAGGGTGGTAGAGTCCGTGAAGGGGCCCTGGGTAATTACTCCTAGATAAATGGGAGTCCTAGCAGACATGGGAGATCATGGAAAGAAGGGCAGAGCTGTCCTTAGAACATGGAACAGGCATGCTGTGCCAAAAGTGGGGGGTAGAAAGCCTGGAAGTCATTAGGATCTGTGCAGGTGGCCTGGGCAACATGCTCTCTGCTCTCCCTCTACGCCCCTCCCTGCAAGCAGATTGAGGTTGAGGGAAGGGGGTGTGCATGGTGCTTTATGGCATTTAGTTTTGCCAGCCTTCAGTTGAGGGGAGCTGAATTAAAATTCCTCTTGAAGAAGTTAACAATTTCCCAATTAAGGGACACACAGCGCAAGGCGCCTCCGAGGCCTTTCAGTCAAGAGGCTCTTCTGTGTGGTGAAAGGCCGCCTGGGCTTGGAGAGGCAGAACTCCTAGGAAGATTGTTGAAGAGATGGCCTGGCCAAGGCCAAGGCCAGCCTGTGCGATGGGCTGGGGGCCCCCATCCCATGTAGCTAGTAAGCTACATCCAGCCTCCAGCCCACAGACCCGTGACCTCCACTGGGGTCCTGTCCCTTACAGCCCACCCTGCACTGAGCCAGCTCAAAGCCTCCCTCTGTACGGCTGTTTCTTATCCTGGCTTGATGTTCGGTTTTATCTACATAGTGCACAACGTCCAGAGCCCTGGCTGAGCTTGGGGAAGCACAGAGAGCTGGGGTCACTCCTGGGAGTTTCTTTTAGGGCAGGGTACAATCGGGAGAAGGAAGGCCGGGACCGGTTTCTTGGCTTCTGAGGGCCCATGGTCACTGGTACCAAGACACACCTGCTACCCTAGCTTTCCTGGTGACATGTGGGTGTGGTTTTGTTGTTGTTTGCTGGGTGGTAGCCTAGCACCCACGCTCAGCACTACCCAGCTGGCTTTCTGGGTGATTCTAGGATTTGTCCAGCTTGAATCTGACCACTCATTATGTGTTTCAGAGCTGGCGTAGCCTCCCGCTGGCTCCTTCACCTCCATGATGTCTGGGGCGGGGGAGTGATGAGTACCCCATTCACAGATGAAGTGATCCTCGGTTCAGAGGGGTTCTTGCTAGAGGCTTTTTATTCCATGTCTCCTGGGCCCTCCAAGTCCCTAAGCAGTGAAAGGCTGCAGGAAAGACTGGCTGTGCCTCTCCTATCAGTGGACAGTCTAGGCCTTTCCCCATGTCTAAGGGCACAGTTCCTGGTGGTTGCCAGGGTCATTCGAGAAGCCTGTGCTGTGATGGCTCCTCTCTCCAGGCTGTATGGAAAGAAGGTAGCAAGCGAGCAGGAGGGTTTGCAACCCACACCTACCATACCCCCTTACTCCTTGTGTGTCCTACTTTCCAGAGCTGTCATAGCCAGGCTGACTGTGTAAACACACAGAACTGTGAAAGCCTGGCCCTCCAAAAGGTCAACCAACCAAGAGGCATTCCGGGGAGTCCTGGGGGAATAAAGACCAGCAGCCCAAGGATGGCAGGTCCTACAGACCCCCTCCCCCAGTGGAATTGGGGAGTCTTGATCAGCTACTCTCAGCTGGGAGCAGAGGGAATTTACATTCAAATCCCAGCCTGGATTACTGTGTGGCTTTGAGTGAGTGACCCAGCCTCTGTGGACTTCTGTTCTCTCTTGGGTGTCACAGATAGCCCCCCACAGGTGTGGTGAGAGTCAGAGGAACCAGCACATCTGGCTATGCTGAGCACAGGACTGCCTGGGTACTAGTTTGTAGAATAGAGACATATATGAGTATCACCCTAAGAGCACTGATTGGTGGAAATGGTTGCATTCCCAGGCCTGCTGCTTGAGCAAGGGATTCACATACCCTCAGTTTTCCCATCTGCACAATGGACACAGTAACACCTCCTCCAGGGAAGTATTACACTTCCTTAGTGGGAGTCCTCCATGAGCATTTAATGAACTACATTTTCTTGGGTATCCAGTGACTTTGCCTGGGCTCGGCCATCATAGAATGAATTAGTGACATAGGCCCCAACTCTGTTAACAACCTGAAGTCCACAGGATCAAAGAGAAATTCTATGAACTTCAATGAAAAGAAGCAGCGAGTGCTTGCAAGTCAGGGAGCACTCCCTGGTAGAGGAGTCTGGTCCTTGGGGTTCCAGAGGACTGTGAGAACCTGGGGAAGTAGAGGAGTGGCAGACAGACTGCCTGTTTGGGAGCAGATTGAGCAAAGATTGGCTGCATGAGTAAGCCTGGGGCAAAGCATGAGCTGCCCAAGGGCAAGAGTGTAGGGAGAAGTGGGGGAGGCGGTGGGGATGGGGAGACTGACAGATCAGAACTCTAGGGGGTATAGAAGCATAAGAGCTGGGGGTATCTCTTAACATAGGATGGGGACAGAACACAGCCTGGATCCAGCAGAGTCAACCTGAAGGGAGTGTTAAAGGGTCATATTGGGTCGGAACAGCCAGATTTCAAGGCTTCAGGTCGGAAGCCCTCATGCAAGGGACTGGGTGGAAAGTCATGACAGCAGGCTGTTCCTGTGGGAGTTAGCCTGAGGGAGGGCTATCATGCGCAGCAAAGGAACCAAGTTTTAGGCTGTTTGAGGGTTACAAGAGAGTGAGATGGGAAGAGCCGATGATAGGCCGGAGACCCCAGAGTCTGACCTTTCTGGGGACCTCTGCATGACAGCTAGGCCCAGCCAGACTCTGCAAGTGTTGGATTTGCACGTCAGTCTGTATAATGGTGGGTTCTCAAAGCACATTCTAAAGAGTTTGGAACTAGCCTTTGAGTGGCTAGCGCCTTACCTGCTCTGGATGGTGCTGTCCCGTGTGAACTTGAATCATTCTTTTACACTGGACCCTGTTAGTGGTGACCCCTAGACGTCCCTGGGCAAACAGTGCATCAGCACCCAGCTAACATATCTTTCCTTGGTTTCATATAGGGAAGTTAAAGGATGGCTTGGTGTTACACAGCACCGAGGGCTGACTTCCTGGTCCCTAGAGGAAGGGGCTATGTCATACTCACCTTCTCTGTGAATTCTGATGGTCCCTTGCCAGGCTTTTGGGACCCAGGGGATCTTTTCAGGCACAAGCCTACTTATGCCTCAAGCCACTGAGGGAGGCTGTAAAAATCTCTGCATCAAATTAAAACCTATGAGCTCCTCAAAACAATGAAAAATTTCCCTAATAAAAGAGGAGGCACACTTAGGCATGGCCTAAATGAATGGAGTGACTTCCGGGATTAATCTGGGATGTATGGGAGGGCACCCAGCTGGGAAAGGCACAGGGTGGATATTGTAACAAATCCTTTGCTCCAGAGAGAAATAATTCCTAATGTGTGCCATGAGAGGGGAGGGCAGCGTGGCCCTCAGCAGCAGCATCCATCACTGGCTGGGCAGGCAGGGTTTCTGCTAGGGCAGCCTTATCCCTGGGCTCTGGACCTTGAGTGACAGTCTCTCCGCCATCCTTCCCCTGGGTGGACTGTGGATCTGCCTTCTGCCGCTCTTGCTTCTTCTACTGGGGATGCTTGAGTTTTTGTTTTTTTTTTTCAATCTGGCCTTCTAAGCCCAAGCCTGTGTATTATTCCAAAGGAAGGCTCCTCACAGCCTAGCAGTCTGTTTGCCTCAGTTTACCTGTTTGCGTGAAGTTACTTGCTTCAAACCCAGCTCTCTAGCCTGCTAGTCTAGCTGCTTACATGTCTCTGTGTAGACATGAATAGGAAGGGAGGGGTCAGCCCTGCTCAGAGGCACAGTTCACTGAGAAAGGTTTCCGGCATCCTGCTTCCTACACAAGCCCTTTGGAGACTGTGGCTGAGGCTTTGGGGAAGCTGGAAACAGTTCTCATGCCCTCCCCTTACTTGGAGATGACTAGTTCATCCATTCATTTGTTCACACATTCACCAGACACTGATTACTACCCACTCAGTGCTGGGCGTTAACCTGGACTCTGCAGATACTACTACACACGGCTCCTGCCTTCACATGGTTTATGCTCTTTTGGAGTAAAGCCAGCCAAATAATGAAGAATTCAGATGACTTCAGTCTGTGATGAACTTGGAAAGCAAATAGAAAAAGCCAAAATATGGGATGAATAAGAGGCCCTGGGGGGGTCCAGATTCCTTTCTGAGTTGGGGATCTTAAAGAGAGGAGATAAGAAGGAGGACCTGGCAGTGGTGGGGTTTCCTATCAGGGAACGAGACCGGGGACAAGCCAGGATGACTGGATAAAAATGAACAGAGTTTATAGGGAAGCCTGTTGGACTATATTGGGAGCATAGTACTGGAGAGTGCTAAGCTGGAGGGTGGAGGATCTGGTGTGTGCCTTCCTCTGTGGGAGAAACTGCACAGTGTGGGGATGGAGCAGACAGCTGTATTCTCAAAGGGTAGCTGGTACAGGGTCTCTAGGAGGGGTGGGATGGATCATGGCCAAGGGTGGCCAGAGCACTGGATGTAGATGTGGGAAGCAGATAGTGCTTATGTGGGTGGTGGGTGGTGGCTGAAGAGTCTAGGTTGGGTGAAGTTAATTTGGTCAGGATTAGGGAACACACTTGGTTAGGGGTGGTTACTGTTTTCTGAGTTGGGAATTCTGGGACAGTGGAAGCCTCAGAACCTGGCTCTGCTTGTGGCCAATTCAGTAGCCCAAGTGCAAGTACCATTTATTGGGCTAGTGTTAATGATTTACTGCCTATGCTGGTTAGTCTTTGTCAACTTGACATAAACATAGACATATCTGGGAAGAGGGACTCTTAATTGAGAAAATACTTCTACAAGATTGGCCTGTACGGAAGAGGGGAAAAAAAGGTTGGCCTGTAGGCAAGTCTGTGGAGTATTTCTTAACTGATTGATGTGGGAGGGTCCAGCCCACAGTGGGCAGTGCCAACTCTGAGCAGGTGGTTCTGGGGTGTATAAAAGCAGGCTGAGCAAGCCATGAGGGGCAAGCCAATAAGCAGCACTCTGCCCTGGTCTCTGTATCAGATCCTGCCTTGAGTTCTTGCTCTGACTTTGCTCAGTGATGGATTGTTACCTGGAAGTGAAATTAACCCTTTCCTCCCCAAGCTGCTTTTGATCATACTGTTCATTACAGCAACAGAAACCTTATCAAGACAGCTGTCTGCAGTCCTTACTGTCTGCCTACTCCTCCAAGGTCAAAGGTGTTGTCCTAACCTACAGGCTCACCTCACTGATAGTCCAGTTTCCAGGTACATGCAGCCTTCTTCCAGACCCTTCCTGCTGGGACGAGAGAGCAAGAACCTGCCTGAATGCTACTTGACAGGCAGGAAGATGGCAGAGGGACACAGGGAGCCTGTGTCCTGCTGAAGCTTCGCTCTGTGTGTGTGTGTGTGTGTGGTGGGTAATGTGTGGCATGTTCCTGAGCATGCGCATGTGGTGAGCCCATTAACAAACAGAGAAATAAATTAACAAGTATTCAACCCACCAAATGTTCCTTCTGTTCTGTATAATAGAGCACGGGAACATAATTTTCCCCTGGAGCAAATCGCAACAGCTGAACCTGTTCCTCATTTTCCTCTAAAAACTGCTTAAAATTCTGGAACGCTTGTTGATTTCGGGTCCTTTCCCTTGCTGGCTTCTGTCCCCCACCCCTAGGCTGCTTCCCTCAGCCTTCCTCATGCCAGGCCTCAGAGGAGCCAGATTGTCATAGTGAGAAGTTCCTATCTTATAGATAAGGGAAACCCAGCTGAGTTGGGGCAGCAGCTTAAGCTGGCCACAGAGACAGCAAGGAGCCTTTGATGCAGAGTGTTTTGGTGAATGAACCGGCCAGGGTTGGCAGGGAATGCGACAGACTTATTGTGTGAACCGTGTGTCAGTCATTCCCCTTTCTGGGCTTTGACACTGTCCTGTCAAAATAGGGTTGATCATACCTGCTGGTCCCACATGAACATGCCTAATGGCATGATGCTCAGGACTGTCTATGAAAGTAGTCTCCTTGGGACTCACCAGCCTCATCCCCAGGCCCTTTTCAGGAGGCTCTGGATTCAAGGACCCTTGCTCTCTTCTAAAATACTTTGGGGCCCTTCAAATTTTCTTAAAACAAATTAAGTCCACCTAAGGCCATCTTACAGAAAGCATAGATCTTCTTGCCTACTATATTACAGTCATTGCTGTCATGCCGGGTCCTCACTTCCCAACCCCCTTTGGAGTGAAAGTTAAGGTGTGATCTGATGGCTTTAGCTGGGATGAGTTACCTTGATGGAGGCCGCAGGGGAAGTTTTACTCTGTGCTCAGGGTCCAGGACATCCCTGCCTCTTCTCACAGCCTCGAGGAATCTGGCTGTGTCTCATGGAAGATGCAGAGTTCTGTCAGCCCAGGGACTTCCTCTGTGCTGTCCAAGACTCTGCTGCAATAAGGCCTGGCCTTGGGGCTTGCTGTGGGGTAGAAGGGTTGTTGGCCAGGAGCAGTCTCTTCCAGGAACTTTTTCTTGGCTCTTCTACCCACTAG
This sequence comes from Phyllotis vaccarum, assembly GCA_033318265.1. Taxonomy (NCBI): domain Eukaryota; kingdom Metazoa; phylum Chordata; class Mammalia; order Rodentia; family Cricetidae; genus Phyllotis; species Phyllotis vaccarum. The sequence continues at coordinate 74,935,349 of JARWLC010000012.1, forward strand.
AGTTCACTTAAGTAGCCCTAACAAGGTTCCACAGAGTTGGGAGCTCTGCATCGGACATTTATTTTCCTGTAGTGGGGCTGGAAGCTTTGGTGGCAGCATTGTTGGGTTCTGGTGGATGCTTTCTTTCCCTATTTCCCTCTGTGTGTGACAGTATCTGAGCATATTCATGGGGGGGGGATTGTTTTTCTTTATAAGGACCCTATTCTAATTAATCTAGACTTTGCTGTAAACTGTACTGTTTAATTTTTCCCAGGGCCCATCCCAGCATCGGTCTTGGGAGGGCCCTGAGAGAAATAAAACACCTCAGGGCTCCACAGTAACACTGGGACTTGAGTGGCTTTCTGGATGAGACACAGCTGGAGAGTTTTCAGTCTCTTACCAGGGTGTGTGATGAGTGGCCCTAGGACCCCAACTTCTCTCTGTGTCCAGGCGCTGTGTAGCCTTCCAAGGTGAAGGAGTGTCCCGACTCATACACCCGGGCCATTTCTCATGAACAGTTCTGTCCTGAGCCTCTCTCTAAGGCCCTTCAAAGCCAGGCCCATTCAGCCTCTCTAGCCTCCTTTCTTCTGCCTCACCTCCCATCACACCATTTCCTTCCCAGCTTTTATACCATGTATGGAGCTGTCCCCTCACCAGCAGGGGACTACTATTTTTGCCACATAAAGTTCTCCTCAGCATAGCTGTCCCTGGCACTCGGGCCTTCCCTGTGTGCTGGGCTTAGTGCTTGGTGGGCCTCGTTCCGGGGCTGTCCCACTAACCTGTGGTTATGGTCAAGTAGACAGGTAGGTGAACAGTGACCAAGCACTCATGGTCTGGCATTACCTTAGGGCTATAAGCTTAAGTTCACCAAGGAGCTTACTACATTCTAGTCAGGGAGGCAGACAAACCCGATGAAGTCAAATCTGAGTAGTATTCTATGGCAGGAATGCCAAGGAGGAAAGAGAGAGCAAGCTAATGACTCTTAGTACCAAAGGAGGCATGGATTCCTGGAGAGGGCTCTGAAGGGAGGGACGTGCCTGATCTGTAAATCCCGCTCCCCCATGGGAGCATGCTGGCCTGTAAGAGCCCTCTCCTGCATGGGAGCATGCCTAGCCTGTAAGAAGTCCCCTGGTGCCCAGAGGCTCCAGAACTTATTAGAATATACATATTGCAGTGTTAGGACCTGGGCTTTGGCTCTGAGTGAGACAAGGTCACTGCAGGACTTGACAAGAGTGACATGCTCTAAATGGGCTTCAAAGTTCCCTCTGGCTTCTGTGTTGAGGACAGAGCAAGGTACAGTAGGTAGCCCAAGAGGGGTACATAAAAATTCAGGAGAAGGAAAGGGTACCTGTACCAAGGCATAGCTGTGGGGTAGGGAGAATTCGATATTGAATAGAGTGAAGCTCGTTGTGGTTTAGCTGTGGGGGTGAGGCAAGGGTTGAAAGGGTCGGCTCTGGGGTTTGAACCTGGAGCTAGTTGATGTGAGGTCAGTAGATGAGGCTGAGGAAACAGTCAGCTCTGACACTGTGGAGTCGGATGTCCTGTGTGTCTAGGGAGGTGACCCTGTATGTCTAGATAATGGTTCTTGAGTACACCAGCCCTCACCCCTGATGCCTGGGAGTTACTTTAGATGGAAAATATCTTTTGTACATGTGGTTAAGCTAAGTCATGAGCCTGTGTGGGCCCAGAAGAGACAGTGGAAAATCTGACTACAGGAAATAAGAAGATGGAAAGAATGACCAGGGAGGCAGAGATGTCATCTGGGGTCAAAATGTGTCAGCAGCCACCACAAGTCCTAAGCAGGAGAACGGACCTGTCCAGAAGGCTAAGAGGTAGCCTCTCACACTTGCACTTTGGTTGTGGCTAAAGAAGTTGTTCATATTGCTTGTTTTCAGAATGGTGAAGGATTAGATTTATAGTACAGAAACATGGGTCTAGACAGAGGAAATGAAGAGTGTCCTGAGGCCCAGGGATTGTGTGCCCTACAGTTGGTGCCCTGTGGTGTGTGACATTAAAACATCAACAATGGGACCAGCACCCAGTACTGTGACAGCACCGATTACATGACCACCACCTTCAGCTGGCCCCCTCTTGGTGGATGAAGTGATGCATATTTGATCCTTGTCCCCAATGTGATAAAGCTGGGGTTGAGGAGAGCTGTAGGGAGATTATGTTGATCCATTGTAAATAATTGTCCCCACCTATGAGTTTAATAAAAAGCGCTGATTGGCCAAAGGCAGTCAGAAAGTGTGGGCGGGGCTACTAGACTAAGAAGACTCTAGGAACAGGCAGAGCAGAGCAGAATGCCAGAGAGAAGCCAGAAGCAGCAGAGGACAACTATGCTGCTCCGAGAAAAGGTACCGAGCCCCATGGCTGAACAGGATCAAAGTCATGGGTTAGATGAAGGGTAAAGAGTTAACAAGTTGTATGCCTAGGCCTTAGGCCGATCAGCCTAAAACTATTGTAAGCATCTGTGTGTCTCTGCTGGTCTGTGGGTCTGTAGGCCTAAACCATGAGGCTAGGCCCAAAAGTCTGGGTCAGAAACCTTGTACTACAGAGAGCACTTGGCTTCCTGGTTAATGGGTTGTCTCAGCAATGGCAAGGGCCATCTATAGGGCAGGCTCTAGAAATTGAAGTCTTGCCAAAAAGGTGCCCCAAGAAGACTCTCGGATCTGAGTGCTGGTTCTGACCTGCCTGGGTTATGAATATTGGTTCTTCCACCTGCGAGCTGGGCGACCCTTCCTGGGCTTCAGTGTTCTGTCTGTAAAAATGGATGTAATGACAATGTTGATTGACCTCATGAAGTTACTGTGAGGCTTACATCCATGGACATATGAAATACCCACTACATATTAGCTCTCCCCAGACACGCTAGGCTTGGGCCGTGTACAGGACAGTCAGGACCTTGCACTCAGCTCCCACGTATTCTCTGTACCACCTTTAGAAGGAGGCTCAATTTTATGTGTAGATCATCAGCCTCTTGTGAAGCTATTGGGAGAATGTGGTGTCTGACATGTAAAAGGCCTGACATATTGGGGGATCACAACTCTGGGGGCTCTACAAGGGTCATTCCCTCCCTCCCTCCCTCCCTCCCTCCCTTCCTCCCTCCCTCCCTCCCTCCCTCCTTCCCTCCTTCCTTCCTTCCTTCCTTCTGTCAAAGCCCTAGGCAAATGACTTGCCCTATAAGCCACTGCTTCTATAAACAGATTGTCATAAGGCGGGAGGGAACAGGGTGGGGGGAGTGGGCTGAGCACCCCACTCCCAGCCTGGGTGCAGCAGGGAAAATGTTTGGACAGTCAGGCAAGGCTGCGACTTGTGGTTGTAGTGACCTCAGGAACAGTAGTGTTTTTATGGCCTGTTAGAAGCCGCTGGGAAGATGTGGCAATATTTACAGCCCAAATCTCTGTCTCCATAAAGGGAGATGAGGAGGGGAAAGCCTGGAAGGGGGGAGGAAGGGGCCGGACTTTTTGATAATGTCATAAATGGAGTCTGTCTCCCTGGAAACAGCAGTGGCAGTGGCAGCCACAGGCTGACAGATGTGTATGCTGTAATATGGGCCCGTGGAGGCTTTGGCGAGGACATTCAGAGGGATGGATGGGCTGTAACTCACTAGGACAGAGGTTTCAGGGACATCCAACTACACTAATAAGGGGATGCTTATAGAAGGATAAAGACCTGGGAGTAGGCCTCTGAGGGGGACAGTGAGATGCCTGTTGCCTTGTAAGGCGTAGGGGATACCCTCCACCCTCTGACCCACAGCTTGGGCCAACCTCAGAGAATAACTGATTTACCAGAGAGATGTTTTCAGAGTTAAGAAGCTAACTCTTTAGTAGCCAACAGATAGGAGATGCTCCCCACAGTGCTGTTCTGAGCCAAAAGGGACAGGACAAGGGGAGGAGGGCCAGGAAGCCTTGACTAGGGCATAAGGGACTGCATTACAAGGAGAATTCACTGCGGAGGCTCAGTCATGTTTTGTACATAAGTACTGAACAGGGCTGGGTGTGGTGGGTCCACACCGTGAAGGCCAATGGGACCAGAGATACACTTAAGTTTCAGAGTTTGAGAGCTAGCCTTTGGCCACCAGCCAGTTGCTGCCTCACTCTGGCCTTGCCTAGGTCCACAGCGATACCAGCAGGGAGGGACCAGGATGTGCCAACTGGAGAATAGCAGGCTCAGGGACTATATTCGCTTTCTAGAAATCTCCCCAAATCTAGGCCTACAGTGGGCATCTGTTGTTCTCCTGGAGCCAAGTCCAGGGGAGTCATCTTGATTAGAGCCACATATGGGCATCCTGGAACTAGGCAAACCAGCTTGAAGACCCATTCGGGAGAGTGGAGGAAGGTTGGGTTAAGGGCCTGCCCATGACACCATGGCATGAGCATTGGGCCCATGGCTCTGCTCTCCTCTGGTCCCATATACTACATCTGAGCTCCCCAGGAGAGCAAGATGCTAGACTCCATTATTGTGTAAATTCAGGAGCTGGGGCATCTCTGGTGAAAATAATCAAGAGCTCTGAGGTCTGTAAGGACAAGGAGCTGCTGTGGAGGACCCTGTAGACATTGATGATGGATGCTGACAGCTCTGATGGGGTCTATATCTTCTGAAGATGGAAGGACCAAGCTCAGGGTTCTTGACATCCAGGAGCATGTGTGCACACCTTTCCTGAGTAGGGCCAGGGTTTGTGTGAGATTGGAAGACTCCTATTTATCTCTCTGATGAATAGGCCTGTGAGCCCACTTCTCCTACTAATATCCAAGTGTGATGAATATGGACCAACTTTGTGTACTCTGCCCAGAGTTAGACACAAAAATTGTGTGTGTGTGTGAATGTGTGTGTGTGTGTGTATAATCATCCTGATGCAACTCCCATAGGATAGAGCCTAAAGGATATACGCCTGTATCCTCCAGCCTCAGGGAATGAAGAGTGGCAGGGTCTGCTTTCATTTTGAGGTGGAATCTAAGCAGAAGGTATGCACTGGTGGATGGATCTAGGTTAGGTGGGCAAGGGGCCAGAGAGTTAAGGCAGAGTCCATCTGGGCACCTGGTAGTTAAGTGAGGCCTGTGTCTGCCTTCATGCCATGTGAGGGAACACTACTTCTCGTGCTCACTCGCAGATCGTAGCGAATTTCCTGGAAACACGGATACCCTACCACCTCTCTCTTACCTTGCCCTAGTCAGTCCCTTTTGAGAGGGTGCTGGGCTCTCCATCATGGCAGGCCTTTGTTCCCTGGGGATCCCTCCTTAGGGACCATATAGCAAAGCCCAATGGCTTTCATAACTTCTGTCCTTTTCTGAAAATTGTTTACTCAGATCCTCTTTGAAGGGGACTTTGATGTTTGTGAGGGCTGGCAGGCCAAGGGGTCTTTTGAGCACTCAAGGAAGGCAAAGACATGGAGCAGGCAACGATTCCTTGGGAAGATTCCGAGGCTGAGGGTCTCCAGTGAATTTCAGGGCCTTATTCTTGAAGCCCTCACTTCCTCAGGCTGTTGCACATGGCAAGGTTACTACCCCACACATCTCTGTGCAGTGGGACCAATCAAAGGGTCTCTGACTCCAAAAACTGACACTGGAGAGCCACTCACACCTTTCTGTGTGTCGAAGACCTAGAGTTGGGGTGCGAATACGGACAAAGTAGGAGGGACAAAACTCAGTTTGGTCCCCTTCTAGCCCATCTTACCTACTAGCCGGACACTGGTCCCTTTATCTGGCTGTAACTTGAGGAACTGCTTTGCTAAGAAAGTCCATTTGATCAAGCCTGACATACAGCAGATACCCTCATTGTCTTACTGTTGTATTTGAAGGTCTTCAGGGCTCTGAGCAACCCCTTCACCCACACTCTGCCCGCCCCTTGCTGTCAGTTCTATCCTAAAGCCTCCCTCCCATTGACTGCCTTTGGCTCTCATGGTTCAGCCTTTCCTTTGGAGATTGAGGTCTGAAGGAAATAGGGCTGTCACAGGGACCTGGGCTCTGAGTCTCTTGTTAGCGGGGTCTCTCTACAGCTACCTTCTCTCTCTTCATCAGCCCATGCTTGGATCCACAGGGGACATCCCCGTAGTCCCTGATCTGCTGTCACATGATAGCAAAGGCCTGCAGCACAGGTGGATCAGGAAGTGGGATATGGAAGCGAAGGAAGGGGGAGACCAAAGCCCGCCCCCCATCCCCTAGTTCCCAGAGAGGAAGCAGGTTCCTGTTAATTAGCGCCTTAACGAACCGTGCTCCTGTGAGCACTCCTGAGCCTGCTCCCAGACAGATAATTACAATGAGTTTTTGGCTGCTGGGGGCCAGCTGGAGGGGGAGAACTTCTCGGCTTTTTCACTGTCCGTGGGGATTTTCAGGCCTATCCACTCTTGCCTCATTTGGAGAAGAGAAAAAAGAATGTGTTAATGGGCCTCTTCTGCAGCTGAGAAGGACAGTTTATGAGACAGGTGACCAACTTAGTTTAATGAGAACCAATCTCCCCTTGATTTTAAACCACGGCCCCCTACTCCATGGATTTAGGATAGTAGAAATGGAGGCCAAGGTATAAGATTGGTTGGGACCGGGAGGGGTCTAAGGAGGCCAAGTTCCCACCTCAGTCCCGGGCTTCAGCCCACTTGGCCTTGTATTTTCACTCAAAGGACTCTGGGGGTGAGTGATGTGACCTCATGTACAGATGAGCAAATTGAGGTTTCAGGACTTGTCCAAGTCACTGGAGATATGAGGGTTGGTGAGTGACAGCCTTGATCATTAACACTGATCCTTTATCTCATGTCATTGCTGGACCTGGGGGAATGAGACTGTCCCTCCTAGACTCTCTCAGGGACAAGGCAAAGTTGCCTCCATTTCTGGCCACCCTGACCAAGAGGAGGTCAAAATACAATCTGCGGGTGCTTTCTCTGTGTCTAGTGCAAAGTGCAAGTGGGTGTTTCTTTTCTCCTGTAGGCTTTACATTGGTGAGCATGTGACTCTGTGGACTCTGCCAGACTTAGGAGCCTGGCTGGGAAGAGGGTCACCCATCCTATGAAATCTACAAGAGACAGACTGCCTCTGAGGCTGCTCAGATGAGAACAGGATCCCTAGAAGATGCACATGCAGCTAGATAGCCTGGGTTGCTGCATCAATGGGGTGGGCCAGAGAACTCTGTCCACGTGGGACACTGGGTACTCCCGTCTATAGAGCATGGGGGGGACATAGTGACAGCCAGGGCCCCCAGATCCAAACCTCACCACTTACTGTAGTATGACTGCAGGGACCTCACCAAGCCTCTCTGATCTCATTTGTTCACTTTCAAACAGGGTTGCCCAGGGTGTCAGAGGGGTAGCAGTATACTCACAGACTGAGCATGTGAGGGTCGGCAGATTTTACTTGGCAGGTAGGCAATGCCCATTGCTGATTGCCCTTCCCAGGGGCATTTCTGTTCTTGGTGCAGTGTGGGCACAAAGCTAATGGATCCAGCTATGCAACATGGGCAGGTGCTAGCCACTACCAGTGCTGGGGTGGGAGGCTGCTGTGTTTGGATCTTCTTCCTGTCTCCATGGAAATCCTTCGCCTCCATCCTTCTGAGGTTGGCTTTGACATTGGCGAATCCAACCTGGCATGTGGAATTGCAAAAGGAGCCAAGTTGCAATTGCCCCTCCCATGAGAGCACAACTTCCTTACTTTGGGGTGACCTTGTCTTACTCATTTGGCCACCAGATCTCCCTGGGGGAGCATGAGGAGAAGCAGATGAGAAATATGGGAGGAGGCTGAAAGTTGGTGCCCTGGTGGAGCTGGATATGGACCAGCGTGTGCATGGCAAGGGAATGCCCCTCAGTCGAGAAGCCCAGGAAGCACAAGGGCCTGGAGGTGAAACTGGACCAAGCCGAGCTGCTTCCTTTCTTAAGCTCTTGGTGAATTTCTGCTGTTTCAGTGCTAAGCTTCCCTGCAGTCTGCTGGAGGCCTTTGCTAGCTGCTGGTGGCAAACGAAGGCTTCCCACTTTGCCGTTGGGGTAGCCTCTTTCAGAAAGGAACACGCTGAAAGGTTTTCAGCCTGAGTTTAGTTCTGTGGCCCTGAGCCTGACCTGACTGTGCCTACAACTTAAGTCTGAGTTAAGCTAAAGTGAGGCCAGAGACTTGAGTATTTGCTGTTCTTGATCTGTACACTAAAGCCCGTAAATTGTCCCTGAGAGCCTTGGGAGTCACAGAGGGCTCTTGAGCAGGGAAGGACTGAAGGGCAACAGAGTTTATGGAGGAGGAACAGAGAAATAAGATACCTACAGTGGTGGGGATGCTGCAAGAGACCCCAGAGATCCTTGGAAGATGGTATCGCTTCTCACTGCTCTTTTTCAGGGCTGCAGTGCTTCATCTGACCTGTGTGAGGAATGAATCGCCGGTGTAGATCACCCTGGCGAGTGGGCATCGATTTCCATTAAAAAGCAGGACCGTGAATTTCTCTCTCTGCTACTCTGTGACAAGCCCGGTCCTGGACCTGTCCAGTGTGATGGGTGGAGAGGGAAGAGATGGGAGCAGAGTAGAGACCTTATGAAGCCCCTCCCAGCAGTCCCTTACCCCTCTCCTTTAAGTCCCAACATTTGAGTCTGTGTTTCCAACACAGCCTGTCCCTCAGTGTCCCCATGGGGAAGCCAGGGCTGTCTGTGCAGACCTGCTTCTCTTCCTTCATGGCTTAGTACAATCTGTATTTATTGCTTTATTTGTTTAATGTGAGGCCAGAGGCTGCGGCCGCCTTGTTCGTAGTCTTGTCCCTAGTGCCTGGTACAGAGGAGGTGTTCGATAAATATTTGTTACATAGACGATAGAAAAAGTCAGTAGGCTTCAGGCTTGGGCAGATCTCCACCCCCAGGAGAAGGCGGAGGAAGACAAAGGTTCCCCTGTCTGCTCAGGGGGCATTGGTATTCCATGAAACCTAGTGGAGGTGGGGGCGGTGGAGGCAAGGGTTGCACAGAGATGCTGGTGGGTTGAGTGCACGGGTCAGTGAGTCTGCTTATTCATTAGGGAAAGGAAGGAATTTAAGAGCCAGAGGTGGCTCCAGTGAGAACAAGTTACACCACAAGTTTCTCCAGCACAGGTCCCTAAGTCCTCTATCTACACACCCTCCCTGCTCTCTGGGGACAGCCTCTGCTCTCCTTAATCCTCTAAGTACTTCCCTGCTTTTCAAGAAGGGGCTTACATTGCTGCCCCAGTTCAGGTGTTAACTATGGACTGTGGCTGTATTCCAAGGGGATTTCATTGTATTTGTCCAGCTTGTAGTTGGCTGAGCCTCATGCAGAGCCATATAGTTCTATTATGGTGGCTCTTCCTGTCCTCACAGCTCAGTCAATTGTGGAGTAAACACCGTTCTTCTTTGGGGGTGGGGCTAGCTTTGAAAACACTGTAATTGCGATTCCCAATTTAGATGATGGTAAATCTGCTTTCAGTGTGACTTTGAAATCCTCCTGCCTCAGCCTTCTGAGTTCTGGGATGACCAGCATACATAAGCCACTGGGTAAGGCTGGTTTTATCTTCTTGAGAAAGTTCTTTCTGACTTGGATTTAGACCTTGTTGAATCTCTACTCCCTGGACACTATGTCTCCTTAACAGTTTCCAAAGGGGTTGCCTGGGAGAAATGTTGCTTGCAATGCTTTGTTGTGACTCTCATCTTGGCTGATAGTTTGGCTGGGTATAGAATTCCAGGTGGTTCTCTTGCCCTGAGTATTCTAGAGCCCCACTCTAACTCCACTGCTTGCCCAGCCGGCGTGGGCAAAGCACAGTGGTTCTACCATGGATGGCCAGGGTTTCTGGAAGCATGTAGAACTCTTACCATTCATGTTCTGATAATCCATTACAAACTGCCTTGGTGAGGGTCTTGCCATTCCAAATGGGGAATTCTTGTATGCTCTGCAAAGTTTCTTGTGTTGCTTGTTTAGTGATTTCTTGGTCTTCATATTCTTCATTCTTTTCTCTTTGAAACTCCAATAAACAAAATGTCAAGGACCCAATGTCCTTCTTTACTCTATCACCCCTCTTTTGCTTCTTTTTTCTAGATCTCCTCCATTTTATCATCTTGCCTTTCCAATAGACTTATAATTTTTTCCATCTCACAAACATTAAATTTCAAATTATTTTATTTTTTGAATATTCATTTTTTTTGAGATAGTGTTTTTCTGGGTAGCCCAGACTAGTCTCAGATTTGTGATGCCCCCTCTTGGCTTCCTGGGTGCTAGGATCATAAGATGTATCACTCACTTTTTTCTCTTAAAAGTTCTTCCTCTGTGTTTATTTTTTAAGTGTGGGGGTGTTGTGCCTGAATGTTTGTCTGCATTTGTGCATTGCCTGCAGAGGCTGAAAGAAGGTGTTGGGATCCCTGGGACAGGAGTTACAGATGGTGTGAACTGTCATGTGGGAGCTGAGAACCAAACCCAGGTCCGCTAGAAGAGCAGCTGATCCTCTTAACTACTGAGCTCTCTCTATCCCTCGACCCCATATTTTATTCCACCGGGTTCTTTTTAAAATGTTAATTTAGTGTATGTGTTTTTGCAGTCGTGTGCATATGTGTCTGCACGTGGTGGCCACAGGGCAGTTACCTCTATTGCTCTCTACCTTGTTTTTTGAGACAGTTTGAGACACTGAACATGGAATCACTGACAGGCTAGACTGACTGGCCAGTAAGCTCCAGGTCTTCCCATCTCCACCACCTCGGCCTAGAGTTACAGAGGCAGGACGCTGCACCTGGGTTTACATGGGTGCTGGGTTCTGACCCGGGTCCTCAGGCAGAGGTAGCAGCCCTTTACTGACTGACTCATCTCATGCAGTTCTTGTTGGGAACCTACTATATTTATTTTTCTGGAGAAAATGATTAAAAAAAAACAACTTTTCCCTTTGCATCTCCTTGTCCCTTTAAGTCGCTGCCCTTTTCTCTTTGTATTCCTTTTTGGGACTCTGTGTTGCAGAATGAAGGTCTTCTCTATTGACTGGCTTTGCAGCATTTGGCCAGTGCCTCCCTGGGTAGCCAGCCCCATTCAATAGCTCTGAACAAAATGGACCAGAAATTGCTGAGCTGCTGGGGAGGGCATCCAGGCCTGGTGATATACAGCGGGTGGTTGTTAAGGGCTGGTGTCCTTGATCTATGGCTGAGCTTGTTACCTGAAGCTACCCTGTGGCTAATCTGCTTGCCTTGGCCGGCTCACCAGAAGCCCCCGTGACGACATCTCCTGGAGGACTCTCGGTCTCTTGAGGGCTAAGTTGGGCAAGGAGGCCCAGTTGAATTTCTGTGCACAGATTTTCACTTCTTCTGTTTTCAGTACAGAACTCCCACTTCTTCGAGGCCAGGGAATCTCAGCTGGATGCCTCCCCAGAGGGTCACGGGTGGAACTGAAGATCTGGGAAGAATTGAGATGGGGAGGAAGAGACAGAGAGATCGGGCCAGAGATTGGCAGAGACAGAGAGTCAGGGAGACAGTGACACAGAGAGATGGGGCAAGGGAGATAGAGATATAGACAGAGACAGAGAGAGACACACACACTGAGACACAGAGAATGATAGAGAGATCTAGAGCCAGTGAGCATATCCTGGGCTCCACCTGATTGTTACACAGCCTTCTATTCCTGTGTCCAGGGATGCCAAGAGTACCTGGGGCCATTAGTTCCCAAGCCTGTGCTCTGCCCAGTTATAGGAGAGAGCCTTAGGATGCGGTCTCCTCAGCTGTGCCAAATCAATTACTATTCACCCATCTGCTAACCAACTTCCAACATTATGTTGCTGATTTTTCTTCCAGCCTGTGTCCTCATGGATTTATGTGCAAAAGAGAAATCCTTTATCATTGTAACAGAGTTTTGTAAGGGAATAGAGGCAAGCACACCATATTCCCCTAACCTGCAGAGGCTTATCATGTTCACAGTAGATCCTGTCTCCTACTGGAGGGTGTGTATGTAGAGCCTTCTCTCCTTCTTAGCTTGAGCCTCCTACACTGTCCACACCCATGAGGAGACCATCTTGGTTTGGAATTGCTTGTTGGGAGAACAAGTGCATCTTTGGGTTTACAAAGAGGCTGGATGGTTCCCTCAAATTGTTGGAGTGACTTTTCCTCCCCTAGCCATTTGTAAGAGGTCTTGATGCCCACCAACGCTTGGCACCTTCTGACTTTCCAGGTGTCCACCGACTCCACAGGAGCAGGAATCCACCTTTGGTTTTCCCGGCATTTCTCAGGCCTCTACCGAGCTGCCGTGTGTCTCAGCCTTGTCATGTGTATTGGCCTCGAGTCCCCTCATCTGACAATTGCCTTTTTAAAACATGAAGGTGATTTCTCTTTTTCTTTTATTATTGATTTGCAGAGTTCCTTATATAGCCCGGATTTTTTTTTTTTTTTTTTTTTTTTTTTTAAAGCTCCGGGTTCTGCAGTGTCTTCTGGCCTTCTGTGATGGCTTTTGTTGCATTGATGATTTAAATTGCAACAATGTCGGATTTCTCACCTGTTTGCTCATGCTTTTAATAGCTTGTTGGGAATATTTTGAAGCCTCTTAATGTACATTGTCAACTTATCGTGGGGGAAAATTTGCCTTAATGTGCCTTTGGAATGGGCATGCGTGGCGGGCAGCAGAAGTGGGCGTCAAGGAGCACAATCATTAATAATCAACTAAATGGCTTGACGTGCTCAGGGCTTCAAAGTGCTATAGAGGAGAATGTTTTGCTTGATCCCAGACACGATCTGAAAAGGCCCTGTCTTTTTCTCTTTTGGAGAACTGAGGCTTTCCCACAGGGTGGTCACAGGTGACTTTGATTCAAGCTCAGCTTCAGCAGCAATGGCTGGCTGGGAGCTGAGGGGAAGGTGATTAGCCAGTGTCCGGGGGAGAAGAGCCATGAGGGGCCTTTCCCATGTGGCATAGCGGGAGCCTGTGTGCTATTGTTGTTACCACTGGAGTGTGCACCCCCAAAATCAGCCTGCCTGGGGAAGCGGGAGGGACCCCAGGATTTCAGAGCTCTGGTTCAGTTTTACCTGGTGACCTTGGGCAGGCTTGGAGCCTCTCCTGGGTAGGATGGGAGAGGTGTTGAGGTAGCCCTTCAGAGAGCTGCGGAACTGAGTCAGGTAACGTGGGCCAGAGTTCTTGGAGCCCCAAGGACTCAGATGAACAGATGAATTCTGTTCCATGGGAGCAATGGGGAAGGGCAGGCACTCAGGATCAGACAGAGGAGTAGAGGACAGAGGGGGGTGGGCAAGGCCGGGGAGGGGTGGGTCAATGCCTTTTATTGCTCGTGGGTGATTCTCTCTGAGAGACTGACCTTGGTTCAGTCAGTAGGGAGAAAGGAGACCTGCAAGGTGGGTCTGGAAAGGTGTTAGGTCCCAAGTTTGTGGGGGTCATCCTGTCCTCAGCTGTGCTCACTGTACATCTTCTTCTTCCACTCCCTCCAGGCTATACTGGGTTTTATCTCTTGGGCCCCTGGGCTGAAAGAGTTAATTTTGATGCGTCTGAGCAAGCCTGGCGTGGCAGTATGCAAATCCATACACTTTCATAAACTGCTTAATTAGGCGAATGTTAATGAGACGTTAATTACTGTTGTGCCCGCGGATCCCGCGGAAACTGGGATTATGTTTCTCATCAAACATCCCATCTTAATTATAACTTGTGCTTAATTCTTGCCGCTTTCAGCAGCCGGGCGAGGGCGGGGCAGGGGCCTCCCTTTCTGGGTGGTTCTTCCAGGGATCTTACTCAAGTCTTTCATTCAGTCCTCCAACATCTGAAAAGTGCCTACTATGTGCCAGGTGCCATCCTTGGGCTGGTGCGCGTCCTCAGGGAGTACCCAGGCTAAACTGGAGAAGTGCAGGCCCAAGGGGTGGAAGTAGACAGACTTGTTGGAGGGGGTTGAACTGGAGGAAGAAGTGATACATATTTTGGGGTAGTGTATCAGAGTGTTTTTGTGAGGAGACCCACCGACAGAGTGATTAAAGCGAAGACATCTTTAGTAGGAAACAAGAGACTGGATCCCTGTCCGGCTTGAGTAGAGACTTGGGAAGGTTGAAGTTTTGTCGCCTTCACTGAAGTGATGTTTCTCTCTCATTTTGTTTCCCCAGTTTCTAATCTAGACCTACTATCCTTACACTTGGATCTTGGAACATAGGGTATACTTGGCGTGTGCCATGGCCCCATAATCCATGCTGCCCATCACATTGGATGCTATATGAACCATGCCACACGTCCCTGTTCCTAACCCCTCCTTCTCAATCTGCCTATATCTATTGTGGGGTGCCTAGTGCTGCTGTAGCCCCCTGCCAGCCCTCTGCTACCTCTCTTTTTCCTCGGGACTAAGCAGCTTCAAGCTACTCTGGCTGCAGCCAAACCTGCCAGGGTGAACTTGGATCAGTTCAGCTTAGGACTCTGAGACCCAAGAAAACATAAGGCCCATTTTTAAGGATGGGGGGATGGTCAGGCATAAGCTCAGCATCCTAGGACTGTGGCTGGCAGGCTGTTTCTCAAGGGAATTAAGGGCACTGGGCACACCCTGATTTCTCTGGGCACTACCATGAGTCAGGTTTTATTCTAGCCTTTTTGTTTACTTCCCAAATGGAAAAGCCATGCCAAAAGCCAAAGGTGATGGGTGGAAGCTTTAGCCACAATGTGTCCCAGTGCCCTGACAGGCTCCTGGGGTCTTCTCTGACCCCACTCCCTTGGAGTACATCTTGGACCAGAGGGCTATAAGCAATGAGTAAAGGAACTCCCCTCTGTGCTTCTAAAACTAGGAAGCTGCTGGGTCCCCGGTCCTTAGCACCTTTCTGTTAGAGAATGTTGGTATTCTTCTTCAAGCACTTAATTATGGCAGGAGATGATTTACCTGGAATGGGCTGTGCCTGACCCGGAGCAGTTGAACTACCTTTCTGGAGTCTAGACATCTTAACTCAAGAGCTCACAGTGATGATGGGAAAGCTTTTAGTCCATTATGTGTGTTCTCACGATTATATCCCAGCCCTTTAAACCCATTACTACGCCCCTGAATATGAAAGCAGAGAATGTACACTTCAACTCCTGTGCCTTGAGACAACTGTGGTCCTGTGCCTGAAGCCTGGGCTGCCATGGCCTTGACCCTTAGTTTTGTGGCTGTTTCCTGTACTTCTCCAACCAATGCACCAGTGTGGAGTCTGGTTTAATAGGGCAGCCTAGATTGAGAAGTACTGTTTGCAACAGATACAAACTGTTTTTAAAAAGGATTTGTGGCTGTATGTTTCTGGCAGTAGTCACAATCTGGGTCTAGATATGAATCCTGTAACTCAAATCCCATTCCTCTGGAGCCACTCACTTTCTCTTTTTCCTACGTCCCAGGTCCTTCAGCCCCAGCAGGACACAGGCTTCTTGGTGAATATGTAGACCTGAAGGTTTCCCTTGGAAGGCCCTGACTCAGGTTCAGTCGCAGGTCTTGTGGGGACGACAACTTTTCCAGATTTGCTGTAGTCTCCCCTCCAGTCTCTGTGACCCCTCCCACCAGTCTAGTCTGTAGAGTTTTCGCTTCCCCTCCCCACAGAGGAGGAAGCCATTGGCTGTGCTTGAGTGACAACCAGAAACAAGGCCGCTTCAGGCAAACAAGTATGAGTCACCACCACACTCCCTTTTAAGAAGGAAAGAGAAGCTGTCTTTGTTGAACCTGTCACCCAGGCCCACTCAGGAAAGGTGGCCTCTGAGCCTGGCCATTACTTTCTGGGGCATGCCCCTCTCTGGGATGGGTACTGGCTGTCCCAGGTGAATAATGGGGTCCTGGTTCCCCACAGCTTTGGCCAGAGCAGATGGCTCAGCATGTTTAGTTATGACTTTAAAAATAACGCAGGAGCCTTTTTGTTAAAATGACTGTCACCGATTGACGTACTTTGATAGGACATTCAATTAGAGCAAGAATTGCGGAGTTGTAAGACACCCCCTCAGAAATCAGTGCTTTTCTCAGAGGCCACTCCAGTCTGTCATGTCTAGCCTGGTCTCCCGCTAGCTGTCTAGACTGCTGCTCCTTTTTGCTCTCTTTGCACTTTTGGAATTAGGTGCAGGCTTTAAGGCAAAGGGGAAAGTTTCTGAGTGCTTGCTGTGGGTTAGGCACCATGCTTGGCATGCCCACAAAGGACTTCACGTGCTATTTACAGTCATTTGTGGAGGTTTTTGTAGTAGGTTCTTTGTTCGGGTGAAGAGACAGCATCTTAGAAAGTAACTGGGCCCATACCCCAGGTCTGCCTGGGTGGAGTTGGCTTTTGCAGAATAGAGGATGGCAAATCATAAAAGTCCCTATTCTCTCTACCTTTGCCTCAGGCAGGGACTTCTCTGTGACACTCACCCACAGACTCAAAAGTTACAGGGCTTCTAGTGGCCTTGTAATGTGAGCCAGGGGCAACTGAAGGAAGAGAAATGTCTGCAGAAGGTGCTGTGTGCATGTGTGTTTGTGCTTGGCAGCACATAGGTCTTGTGACTCAGGCCACATGCTGCCAGCCCTTTGTACTTTGCTCTTCTTCCCCTGACCTCGTCTGCACCCCCCCCCTCCCCAGGTGCTTTGCAAACCTCCACATGAGACTACTTCTTCACGGAGGAGGTAGGCTGTATGCTCAGCCTTGAATATAGGAAATTTCTCAGCTTCCTTCGGGAGATTGGCCTAGCTCTCTGTGGGCTGAGTGGCACACAGCCCACCCTGGAACATTTCTGACAGATCCTGGCTGAAGAGAAGATGAATACTGAGGAGGTTTGGGTCAGGATGACCTCCAATCCTGCTGTTCTCTGGCCCCTTCTCTGTGATTGTGACTTTTATATTGTGTTAGTTCGCTTTATGCCTAGTAAAGTCCCAAGGTTTTTGTTTTGTTTTGTTTTGATTTTTTTTTTTTTGGTTGTTTGTTTTTTGAGACAGGGTTTCTCTGTGTATCCTTGGCTGTCCTGAAACTCACTCTGTAGACCAGGTTGGCCTCAAACGCACAGAGATCCACCTGCTTGCCTCTGTCTCCTGAGTGCTGGGATCAAAGGCACACACCAGCAGCGCAGGGCCCCAAGGTTTTATTGTGGATACTGATTCCCTTCTATGAAATAAGAATACTCGTCACAGCCATGTTTCAGATGAGGACCCTGATGCACAAAAAAATAAGCGGTATATCAGGGTCACAGACTGACTGGGAGAGCAGGGACAAGGGCGCAGACGTGGAGCCCCGGAAGATATGTTCTTAGCAGGGGGCCTGGTCACTTCCCCAGCCACACCCTGCTGCCACAGGTCCTTGCCCCTCCTTGGCCATTCTTCCCATAGCACGATGGGAAGGGGCACCTTGGAAAGAAGAGAACCAGCTTTAGAAGTGGCTGAGAAGTGGGTCCCTACTAATTTAGTGGAATCCTTCTAGTCAAGCAAGCAGAGGTCTGGAGCAGGGGGATGGCTTGCTCTGTGGTGCATGGTGATCCAGGAGTGAGGTGAGAGACATCCTCACCAAAGTTCATACCCACTTACTTCTTACCTGCATTTGGTTGCAGAGACAGGGCTGGAAGACGATTGAGGAAGAGCCAGAGGAAGCCCTAATAACCATCCTCTCCCTCTCCCTTGCCTTCAACTTCAAGCCACATGGACTGGTACCTTCCCAACCTCCCTCCCATGTGTCACCATTAAAAAAAACCCCTGGGAGGATCTGGGAGGGGCAGGGAGGGGTGAGCCATTGACTTAAATGTTTAAATTAGCCCCACTTTTCTGAAAGCTGGGTGTCAGGATAAATCCTTTCCTACAGTGTCATCTATCTTTCCTGAGTGGGAAGTTGGTGAATAAATGAATGTTCTTCATATATTATTATGGCTGACACAGCCAAGGCTGGGAGAGGCAGCCTGCAGTGATTAACGAGCAGATCTTGGCTAACAAGCTGGAGATTGGGCTCCTTACCAGGCCTGGGGCCTGGAGCCCATGCTAGGGTGAGGGGCTGCGTCCCAGAATCAAGAAGTTCCAGGTAGCTCTGGCCTGGATTGGACTAGAAGACCTGGGCTGCCTACGGCTCCTCTCCACTTGGTCTTCGTCTCAGAATGACTTCTGCCTATGTCTGGCTCTCTTTACCCTGTCTCTATACCTTGTCTTCAACCCTCCGGGGCCTGAGGAAACATGACTGTGATTCAGGGTCCATTGAGTGACTAGGACTTTGCACAAAGCAACAACACACGAGACCTTTGTATCTCCTTCTTGGTTCTGGGACATCAAAGACATCTTGAGGAGGTCTTCACAACATCCCATTGACCATTGAGGAAACTCGAGCATAAGAAACATTATCCCCATGTGGACTGCAGCCTCTGCCTGCGTGGCGTTCCTATCATCATGTTTTGCTATGGCTGATAGGGTCCTCCCACCCCAAGGTGCTGTGTTTTAGGGTCAATGGTCATAGTGCCTGACCAGTGCCAGAAGAACCTGACCCCAGCTGTTCTTGTTCTGGGGTCTTGACTGTTCTTGTCAGACCAGAGCCAAAGACCATTAGGAACGCTGAGTCATAGTCCCCAACATCAAGTCATAATAATTCCCTGGGGACCAGAAGGCCTCCTGGAAAGTATGACCCGAATCAGGGATGAGATACCCTGGCCAAGGGATGAGAAGGTAGGAATTTTGCAGCCTCCCCTGCTCAAGCATGGTAGAACGAAGCCCCTAAACTGGCTTTTCTTTCCCATTGCTCCCTATCTCGCAGGCTGCAGAGTTGCCAGTCTGTATGCGTACGGGGACATGCACAGGAAGGATGGTGGTTAACCCCATGGACTGAGTGTGTGATGGATGTGGCTGAGTGTGCAGTGCATATGAAGGCATATGACAACAGTGTCCTATGGTACACATACATTTAGCAGTATGCAGTGCCCTCCAGGGAAGCATTGGAGGGGGATTGTACCCCGGAGCACCATGTCCTCCTTAAATGGTGCCTTTGTAGTTGTCTTTCAAGTGAGCATGCTCACATAGGACTCTTAAAAGAGAGTAATATGCAGAAGTAACAGAAAGCCAGGCTGTGACACTCAGAAGGATGGAAATGCCCATATACCCACCTTACCAGATAGGAGGCACTGACCAAGTCCAGCTCTAGCCTGATCTGTCTTGGGGGGGGGCGGTATGAGAATGTTTGTAACCTTGTGTTCAGGGATACCCTTGTGGTTCTCGTGTGGCAGTATATGCCTTGTGAAGCTAGCTGACAAATGTGAACAAAAGTGAGTCCCTGTATATTTTATTGTAGATGTGCGTGTGAGAATTTATGCTCATCTGGGTCATTCTGTGGTTTCTCCTTGTGTGTCTGTGGCCATATCTGCAAGTGTCTGCACTGTCTGAGTTTTGTGCAGGCTCTAGAGATGTAAGGCGTTGTGCATACGTGTAGAGTTATTTGGAACCATGAGAGGAGGATCCTGGGGAGGTCTGTGGGTTGAATGGGGCAGGATCTGTCCTGGCTCTCTTATATATTACTTGTCACCACTGCGGGCCCAGACGTTCCCACTGTGCCTTTTCTCAGCCACATTGTCCCTACAGAATGGAGAGGAGACTTTGTTAAAACTCTAGTGCAGAGACCCAAGTCCAGCCAGGCCTGAGATAAGGACATTGAGGTAGGTAAATGCTAAACCACATCAAAGCTCCCAGAGAAGTTTTCTGGAGGAGGAGCTAATCAGGCCATGGGGATGGCAGGGCCTCAAAGTTTGCCTAGGGGAAGGAGGGTAGCCTAGGTGGAGGAACCAGGAAGGGCATCTTAAGGGGGGAGCTGGGGTGGCCCTTAAGATCCTTGAGCAGAGGCTAGAGAGGCACCAGCAGGATAGTTGCTCAGGAGATATTGGTGAAATGAAACCAGCTAGGGAATATTCCGTAGGATCTCAGGAGGGTGGCAAGTGGGAAGTACTAGTCCAGTCTCAGTAGTGTGAACCCCAGCAGTGTGAGCCCCAGCGTGTGAGCCCAGCAGTGTGAGCAGCATGGTGCCTGTGCTTGGACATGGCTGAAGTTTTTTTTTTTTTTTTTTTTTACCTGTAGATAGAGAAACAGAGTCTTGGGGGCAGTCATATACTTAGAGCAACAGCATAAAGTGGCTGAGAATGGATCCAAGAACGGATGCCAAAGCCCATGGTTCTTCCTCTCTATGACTCAGTCTCCCTATAGGCACCATGGAGGTCTGGAAGAGATATCTGGAGTCTATTTTGAACCCCAGAGTTCCCTCTTGTGCATGAGATCCCAGGCCTGGCCTTTGGAAGGAACCCTGTCATCAGACCCCCGAGTTTTGTCTTCTGCAAGGCCAGTGTGGGGTCTGGCTTTAGCAGTAGGATTGAGAGCTGTCATCTGTGAGAGGTGTCTCCAGGTTCCCGAAGGGAGCAGAGTAGGGATTACCTGGGCCCGTTTGTTCTTAGAAGGAAATAACTGGCCTCTAGGGAGAGTATGTAACTCTGTATGTGGCACTGTCCTTTATTGCAGGCCCAGATGGCAGAGGGAAATGCTCTACCTTCTTTGTGTACAGACACGGACAGGGCTGGAGGACCTGCCACTCAAGTGTCACTACCTCTGTGCCGGAGGGCCGGAGGGCCCATTTTACAGGTGAAGAAGTTGAGTTTCATGGAAGTATATGAACTCCCAAGTAGGCCTGAGGTCAGGGCTATGCTAGATGGACTAATGTCCTCCTGAATACTCTTGGTATAGCTTGGGAAGGGCCCAGAGAAAGTGTCCTGATTTCTCTGGAAGGACCCAGAAGCTGGGTATGTGGGAGGGGGGCTGGGGCAGATAACACTCCAGATTTATCAGAGCCTCTCTCCAAGGACACCTAACACAAGCCCCTGCTGGGACTGCCACCTGCTGTCTACCCCCCAGCCAGCTGTGCTACTCTGGGTGGAGCAGCCTGTCACTCTGTCCCAGAGAGGCAGTCGTGCCTAATGAATTAATTAATGTTAGTGAAGCACTTGGAGATCCCAGGCTGAAAGGTGCTCAATACATGCAAATCAGAGTGATTGTTATTACCCATAATTATGGAGTTTCTACTGGAGAAATTATTCAGAAGAGGACCGTGTCTGGGCCAGCAGAGGGCCTGCCAAGATCTGTGCTGCAGTGGCGGAGGAACCAAGCAACAAACCAATCAGATACTGTCTTTCCTTCCTCTCTGTCCTTCCCTCCCCCTCCCTCCTATCTCCCTCCCTCGTTCCATCTCTACTTCCCTCTCCCTGTTCCCTCCTTCCTCTTCCTTCTGTCTCCCCCTGCCTTCCTCCCACCCTTTTCTCTTCTACTTCCTCTTCCAGCTCTGGGCCTGATGCCTCACTTTTCCCACCACACGCCTTCTTTGTCTCTCATAGAGACAGGCGCCTGGCATCATTAGAAGGAGGGATTGGACTAGTCCTTTGAGTGTGGTGGAGGAGAAAAAGGATCCAGGTCTGGGGATTCATTTTCCTCTCTGTTAAATGGATTGTTGAGGGGTGCCCTCCGCCTTTTGGGTGTGAGATACAAGTGTGGCAATGTCCCTGTCTGGGTTGGCAAGCTTGATGCTGCAAGGCTTGGCCATATGATGTTTACATAAACATTGTGTGTGTGTGTGTGTGTGTGTGTGTGTGTGTGTGTGTATGCACACATGGTGTATGTGTGTCTCCAACCCCTCCCCCCACCAGGCAGCATCTCAGTGTGGGCTCAGAGCCTTTTGGCTGGATTGTTGATTCTTTCATGGCTGAGGCAGAGCTTTCCCAATAGCCTGAGCAAGTGGCCTCCATGCCAACAGTCCCGTGCAGTGTTCACAAGCAGAGGTCCAGTGAGATTGTTGCTCCCATGGTTGTCTCCCTCAGCTTCATTCCTCTGCTTCCATCCTTTGTGCCCTGCAGCCTAGAGTGGGACACACATTCAGCACCACGGACAGCACACAGGTCACCGTGCTGCTCTTTCAAGCTGAAATCTCCTCAGAGCTCAATTTGACCCCAGCTCTGCTTCACAGATGAGGTCAGTAGAGCCAGGAGAATGCTAGAGACATCCAAACACACACACACACACACACACACACACACACACACACACACACACACACACACACACACACACACAGAGCTCATCTTTAGGATTGCACTTCTGGTCTCTGAATCTCTGCTGTGATGGGGAAACTTTAAAAGGACTTTGCGATATTGTCAGCAGACACGCCCAGGGAGCAGAGCATCTACTATGTTTCCGTCTCTGTGGCAAGCTCAAGGGTAGAGACATCTGTTCTCTCCTGCTTGTGAGACCCACAAAATAATGTTTCAACCACCACTTCAGGTGGGTTGCTGGGCTCAGCACAGATCATCAACTGTAGGCTTGGCTCTGTAGGGCTTATGAGGCAGAACGGGGTCTTAAAGGGTGGAACGGTTAGGGGAGCCCCCCAGAGGATACGATACCTAGTACTGCAGAAAGGAGGGGGAAGCAGCCTGGTCGGTAAGGCTGTGTGTGGGTGATGGTGAGAAGCTATTGTGGACTAAGGGCTGATGGCCACTCTCAGGTGGAACATACTGTTCTTGCAAAGGAGCTACTGAAGGTCCTAAGGCCATACAGATGGCCAGGACATGGATACTTTGGGCTTCTTTTCCAGTTTCCAGTGATGTTCCTGGCCTGATGTCACTCCTTCTTACTTGGGGTCAGCCAGTTTCATCTAAAAGTGACAATAGGCTTTGGTTGTCTGTAAGGCCCATTGTGCCTTATCACCCTGCCTATAATTTCCCATCCAGCACAGGTTCTTTCTCTTTCTGTGTTTGTCAAAAAGATGAGACAGATCCCCAGTGCCCTGTGGGCAGGCTGGGCCAGAGAAGGGTCTCTGCTGTCCATCGATCTGCATTGCATTTGCCAGCCACTGAGTCACTTTGCCGCACACCATGGGGGCCGTGTTTGCCTTTTAGTAATGAAATAATGTCCTCACCAAGAAAGGGCTGGGGGCACTGCTATCAGCTCAGCCACCTCCCTTAAGACAAAAGTCTTCACTGTTGGGCTTGATCTGGCTGAGTAGTAAGGCTCTGGGAAGTGAGCAGAGTGGGTAGCCCACCTTGGGGGGTGTCAGGAGGATGACTAAAGCTGGACAGCCAGGGCCAGTGATTTTCCCATGGGAGTCTTTGATTCTTTGTCCCAGGCAGGGACTTGGGGACACATAGAGCTGTGTTTATTCCCCAGATCTCTTAAGTGTCGGTTTTGTGACTTTGGCCAAGGTACATCTGACCTCTGAGTTTGAAGTCACCTCCCTTGGGTCACACTTGCCGAGTGAGGTGGTGTGGCTTGGCTTAGGTGACAGGACAGCTGGGTGCTTGGGTACTGATCAAACACCTGACTTAGAGAGTGCTGGTAGCTACTGCCAAACACCAAATCTTTACCTTGGCATTGTCTCACACATTGTTCACCTTGGGCATATGTGTCTTGCCACCTAACCGTGTGCCCTCTACCCTCTAGAAGGGTGATCTTCTCCCCTCCCCTCTGCCCGGGCCCAGGAGGCTGGTGAATAACTGGATTCAGACAATGTATTAGCAGTGACCCTTCCCCGAGCTTTGGGGGTAGAGTCTCCCTGCAGCCCCAGGGGACTGTCCAAAGATCAAACCAAGTCACCAGAGCACGAGAGACAGATCGAGAGGCCCGAGGCATTGGCCCCTCTCCCAGAAGTTTTTCAGGGGTGATTGCTCCAATGCTTGCTGTTGCCTTTTGAGGGTACCCTGGCCATCACAGGCCTTGTCTGCTCTCCCTATTTGTGACTTCATAGCACTCCACATTCCCTTGTATTGGATAGTACTCCGCAGGCTTCTAATTGGCAATAGTGATGGAGGTCACTGCCTCCCTGAGTTCTGTTTCAGTGCCAAGTACTCAGAGAGTGCTAGCTCCCTAACTCTAACCAGACAAAGGCAGACTTCCTCCTACTCTATAGAGTAGGAGGAGAAGACAGGGTCACTTAGAGGCACAGTATCTCATACAGAGAGTTGTCCCTGACTTAAGACAGGTCAACCTGATGTGGGAGGTCTTTCTGTAGGCTGTGAATATCATTTGTTAATAAAACAACCATCTTGGCCTATGGCAGGCATCTTAGAAGTAGGCGGGAAATGGGAGCATAGATAGGGGAAGGAGGGTGGAGTTACAAGAGGCACCATCCAGCTGCCCAAGAATCAACATAAAAACACAACAAGCCATGGGCCACATAACAAGACAAATTAAAAAATAAATAAGTTAAACTAAGATACAAAAGCTAACTAACAATTTGCCTAAGCCATAAGCCAATCAACATGAAATCAATATAAGCATCTAAGTCATTTTTAAGGGCCTAAAAACAGGTCCAGACTCTTGAGACTAGGCCAGTCAAAAACCTCATACTACATCAACCTGCTGATATACCCACTCTACTCCCTGCCCTAAACACAGAGAAGGGACATGTTCAGACCATGTACTCATAGTCCATAGGATTCCACCTTAGCATACACCTTCTGGGATTTCCCTGACCTCTCTGATCACCCTCCAGCCTGACTCTTGACAAGTTTCATCTCTGATTTGGTGCTTCTTAAGAGGAGGGGAATCTTGTATACTAAAGGATTTCCAGCATTTACCAAACCTTGGCATGTAGTAGGTGCTCAGCTAATACTTGCTTAATGGAGAAATGAATAGCATTGTGGGGATTAAATAATATTAGGCGCCTGGCCCTCAACCAAGTGTTTATTGAGTGACAGAACATCATTGGGTAGAATAAAAGGGGGTGATGGGTGTCAAGTGTCTAGCTCAGCACATGGGAATAGCTGCAGCAATAATTGTTGGCATTCATTCTTCTGGGAAGGGTTGTCGGGGAATCAGAAGAGGGCCAGGCAGGGGAGAGAGACAAGGACAGACAGGGAGAGGTAACAGTGGGAGGAAGCTGGTTAGCATTTGGGGGCCTTGACACCCACTCTCTGTAGAGCTGAGGATGTAAGCTCATGTGTGTGTGCACACGTGTGGGTGGGCGTGTGTGTGTAAAACAAATAACTGGAAAATGAATTTAATTATAAGGCACTTTTAATAGCTATTTATATTTAATCCTGCTAATTCTGTGTCTTGTGTAGCCAAACTGTAATTCTGTTCTTCTTACTCATTTGCTAGCGTGAGTGGGAGACCTAGAGAGAGGGAGGCAGCCCCAGAGGAAGGCAGCAGGTGCACCCCCACAAACCCTGGGGTCAGGCTCAGTCAGCCGCACACCCCAATGGTTGGCAAGGTTGTTGTAGAGGGCATCTGGGACACTGGGCTCTCTCTTTACAGGGCATCCAGCACTTGGGGAGTGAGGGGGGTAGCAAAGCAGAGCATCTAGCTTCAAATTCAGGCAGACTTAGGTTCAGATCCAATGTAGAATGTGTGCCTGGGCCAAGGAGATTCATTCTCTCTGTGAAGTGGGCTTGATTCCACCCTCTTCAGGGCTGTTGGGAAGACGGCATGGAAATGAAGACTCTCTAGAAGTAATTATTCCTCAGCTTATGTTACTATTACCCATTCCCAAACTGGCCACCTTCGTGGGTTTCAACAACTCTGAAGCTCCCGACCAGCCCACTGTTCATTGGTCAAGAGAAGATGATCAGACTACCTAGATGGCCAATAAATGACCAAGAGCCTGCCTCCCACACCCTTTTCATAACTTGGCTGGGAATATGAGCTTTTAGGACCTCAGAGAGGTTCAGGAGCAGCCTTCCCAGGTGACAGTAAGAGATCCATCCACTCAGCACCATGGGAGTTGGTGAAGGGAACTTGTTCCTGAGAAGGGACCCAGGGCCTGGCTCACATAGGTGTTTCCAAAATGATATCTTTGGAGAAACAAAATAAGGTGTTAGTGCCCTATGCACTAGGTCCCACTGAGCTGTGGAGACCCTGGGAAAGCTGGCAGTCCTGCCTGAGCCTCCTCCATAGTCTAATCTGGGTCATGAGGCCAGGCGTGGGAGACAGTTTAGAGAAGCAGGACCAGGTTCCAGTGAGTTATAACCCTAGAGTGGGGCTGTAGGTGCTGGGTGCTTCTTGGGGTCAGAGGGCAGCAGAGGCCTCAGAACAGCCTGGTTGGGGCCATCAGGTAAGAATGGGCTTGGACTCATTTCTATGCACGGAGCTGGGAGAGAGGCATGAGGAGGAAAGGTAGGAGGGTCAGCAGAGGGCTAGCCTTTTTCAATCTTCTGCTCATGCTCCCCAGCTCCTGCTCACAGTGAAGGGCTTCCCCTTGGTGGTGAACACCTCCAATTCCAGGGCCTTCCTGGGGCTGCAGGATCTTGGTAGGTTGACTACATCCTCAATCAAGAGAGACTCATGCTGGCTCTTCCTCCAAAATGATACTGCAAAGTGAATTTCTCTCTCATATTACAGAAGGGGAAACTGAGTCTCAGAGAAGCTCAGGAACATGGATTTGGGTTGTCACCTGACTCTAAAGACAGTTTCTTTGCTCTTTGGAAAACTCTGCCTCCCTATGGAAGAAGTGTGGGAGGCTCAGCCTGTTTAGAGGGTGAAGTGGTGTGAAAAACATGACCTCCTTAGGAACAGCTCTGAGAGCCTGGACCCAGGAGGGCTTTGCATCTCTGGGCACAGCAAAACCCACCCTACCGCCCCCATAGTAGCCTTTGCTGGCACTAGTTGCCTGAGCCTCACAGTGAATGCAAGTATTGCTCTCTCTCCTTACCAGAACCCCTCTTTCTCTGCCGACACAGTAGTAGCAATGACTGATGGTACATTTCTCTCTGGGGTAGTCACACTTTTGAGAGATTTTAATGCACCTGGACTCTGGTTGGAATGATGTCTCCTTTTAGTGGTGACATTTTAGACATGATGATGTTGCATGGAGTTGCTAGATAGGCGTGGGAGGGATGGCTTTGTGTCTGGTAGAGCCTCAGTTTTTGGTCCTTTCCCACCCCCTCCCCCAGACCCCTTAGTGCTTGCTCATGGGCCGGTCAGTGTTTCCTTAATTTGACTGAGGGATTTATTCTGAGGCTTGGAGTTGGCGAGCATTCCATGCAGGTGAGGCCAGCCTCTGAGTCCTGATCCTGAAGCAGTACAGGATTGCTAGGCAAAGCAAAAGAGTGCTAGACCCATGTGTGGAAACCTGGAGGTGGGTCTTGGGTGGTCTTGGGCCATGCTCAGCCCTGAGTGTCTGCTGATGTCTGGCTGGTGAGGTAGAAGTAGAAAAGAACACCCTGGTGAGGGAGCAGGGTGAGCCTGCTTGGGGGTCTGGGATTGCTGTCTGGAAGAGCAGTTCTGGACCAGAAGATAGGACAATCAGGGTTTCTTCTAAAGACAGAGGAAACTTTGGTACGGGAGGATTTAGAGCAGTACTTCTCAACCTTCCTAATGCTGTGGCTCTTTAATACATGCTATAGTGGGTTCCAACCATGAAACAGTCTGTATTGCTACTTCATAACTGTAATTTTGCTACTGCTATGAATCACAATGCAAATAGCTGTGTTTGCCAATGGTCTTAGGCAACCCGTTTAAGAAGGTCACTGGATACAAAGGGGTCACGACCCACAGGTCGAGAACTTCTTGTTTAAAGCATTCTGAAGGAGAGGCCATGAGGTTGAGGCTGAAACCTGGTTTCTCTTTCTGCTTCCCTGTGTGTCTTTGGGCAACTTTGCACCCCCTCTGGCCCCCATTTTGCCATCTGTATTATGGGGGTTTTTGTCTGTACCAGCTAATCACTGAACCCCTTCAACTACCTACCATCCTGATCCTATGGAAATCTGGAGAGGGGAGTAAGCTTGGGGTGCTCTCTGGGGTCTGAGGTATTGAGGGGGTAGGAGGCAGATGTATTTGCTGTTGTCTACTACAGCCAGCACATTCATTAAGCATCTCTAAGATGGATACACCCCCCAGCTCACCTGGCACATGGGCCTCGGGATTTATTTCTTCCTGAATGATGCCATCCATCATGTTAGCTCTGCTGCCAACAGATGCAGGCAGCTCCCACCTGAGCTCCTGCAGGGCAGGGGCCTGTTATTTTCCAGGCAGGGCTCCCTTTCCTCACAGGAGTTGTACCTGACCACCCTTCACCTCAGTGATGTGGGGATAGCTCTGCCTTTAGGTGTACCCTAAGTTAGATCACAGGTACAGGATCCTCAGAGGGTATGAAGGCAATCAGAGTTGGCTTCTTGGAGGAGGCAGCAACACTGGCTTTCAACCTAGAAAATAGTTGGGCTGGAATCGGATAGGGAGAAAGAGGAGTCCAGTGTATGAGGGGTCTCCCAATGATGACTGGCTCGGTGGAGTGCATGGTAGTGGATCTGGATATTAGTGGGATGTTTGGAAGACAGGAAGGCTTGGTCCAACTATTGTGTATTGGTTGGAAGATCTAGAGCAGCTGTCCAGCTCGCATCCTAACTACAACATTTACCAGTTCTCTGAACTTGACCTTGTTGGAGGAGGCACTAAGTTTTTGTCTTGATTTCCCCTCCCCAAAGGGTCTGCATGGCACTGACTTTGTGGTGTTACTCTGGTTAATGAGACCATGCTTGTGAAATGATGCATCAATGCTAACCATGGTGTAACTTAGAAAATGAGCCATGACTGGCAGTCACAGTGATTTGGGAAGTGGCCTGTGGCTGGGGACACAGGAAGGCTCAGGGTCCAGACCGACACCTGTTTGATCCCCAAATTATGCTTATGGCAGTCCCAGTGTCGACTAGAGGCACCTGGTGTCCAACTAATGCCAAAGTCTCCCCGGGGAGATACTGGACCAGACTGTTCCCAGAGACTTCTCTTCTGAGGCTCGTTGAGGACAAGACCTTCTGTTACCTGTGGATGCAATGGGACCTGGAGCACTGGGACCACATAGCAGGAGCCCAGAAATGCCTTTCTGTTGACTGTATGGTTGGGTAGGTGAAGGAGCTGCTTGGACCCTTAGGACCCTTAACCCCTCTTATGTGCTCAATTGGGAGGACCCCAGCCCTGACTTCAGACACACCACTGCAGCCCCTGATGCCCACCCAGCTGTGTGCTCCCCACTGCAGTGGCAGCCAATCTCAGCTTCTTTCCTGCATCCAGCACTCCTCCCAATGCTTGATAATGTGAGACCAAGTCCCCAGACACCAGACTCCATGTCTTTACCTCTGCTTTCATATCAAACTGTAATTTGACTGGAAACTCTGAAGGCAAGAGAAGCAAAGTTGCTCCCCGCTCTGCCCCAAGTGGGCTCTCCAGGAACTGTGGCCTGGGCTCTTTGTTCCCTACTTTTCACTTTAGGAAGGCACAAGGTAAGCCGGGCCAAGGGCTCAGGAGGCGGAGTTCAAGGACAGCCTGGACCATAGAGTGAGTTCCAGGACAGCCAGGGCCACACAGAGGAGAGAAACCCTGCCTCAAAAACAAGAAGAAGAAAAGAAAAGGAGAGAAAGAGAGGGAGAGGGGGAGGGAGGGGGGAGGGAGAAGGGGGAGGGGGAGGGAGAAGGGGGGAGAAAGAGAGAAGGAGAGGGGTGGGAGGAGGGGGCAGGCACAGGGCACAGACTAGGGATCCCAGACCAGGAAGGCTGAGCTCTGGGCCCTTCCTGTCCTTTTTCACCACCTGGGGGTGGGGCTACCCTCCTGCTTTTACACAGGATATGGAGGTACCATCTCTTCCTCTGTTTCAATCCCTAAGGAACTCTGGGTACTTGTTCATGAGACAAATGCACTAAAGGTAAGCTGGTGGTAAAAGGCAAGAGAACAGAATGGAGGGAGGAACCTCGAGAGAAGGGGGAATCCTGCCTCTTCCCCAGGAGCTCCTTCTCCTTAGGGGATGGGCTGGTGCAGGCAACCGAGGCTGGAAGCTCCACAGTGCTCCCTCTGGCCAACAGAAGTGATCATCTGTCCATCTTACGTTTCTGTGGGTTCTATCTCTTTCACGGGTGAAGGGAGCTCTGGTCTTACTCATATACCCCGAAGGGCTTCCTCTAGTCCTTTGCCATGCCCTAGGCTCTCCTGTGAACATGTAGGGTTCATAGGATGAGATGGCAGCAAGGGACTCATTATGTGGGGCTGCCATGACTGGCCATACTTGGCCACCGAGCCGTTCCTTGACAGCTTTCCCCAGTCTCTGTAAAGGTAAACCTTCAAGCTCCTGTCTCCTTCAAGAGTGTGTCATCCCTGGAATTAATTTTCCTCAACTATGTTGTGACCTCATTATATCTTGTGGGATGCAAACAAGTGAGAATTTGCAGGTTTTCTGACTGGGAGCTGTGTGGCTTCTGTGTCCTGTTTGCTTACAGTGGTCAGCAGCTCTGTCTTCTATTCAGTCCCCACCATGAGCAACTCGCCATGGATCATTGGTTAGGTGTTCTGATTCAGGTCTCAGTTCCCCCTCTGTAAAGAGAGATCTAGGCACCATCTCAGAGGGCAGGCAGCCTACTGACAGTACCTTACAAGGCTTTTCTATTTCTGCCTCTTCTTGTATTGGCTGCAAGAGGCTGCATGGGGAGCCTGGGCCTCCTCTCAACTCAGGCTTCTGAAGCTATGTCCAGTCCCTCACAGTTGGTAGCACTTTGGCTTGCTCCAAGCTGGCATAGGAGGTGGGGTTCAGAAAGGCTAGGTTCCTGGAACAGACCCTTTTCTTGGACCAGTCATGTAGTTATCCCTATACCACAGCACCTTCTGTCTAATGGAGGGCCCAGACCTCTCACTGCCTCTGCCTCAGCAGCCCTGTCCCTTCCTCCAAACCCAAGACTACTTCAGTTCCCCATGGTTTTTGTATCTGCTGAGGCCTTGGCAAATTTTCCAAGTCTGCATGGAGGACTGTATCATGAAAGGTGCACTGGGTTTGCGGAAGCCTGGCAGGTAGAGGGCATGTAAGGTGAGGCTTTGGGTGCTAAATAAATTGTGGATCTGTTTTCCTTCTGCAAGTGGAGACCCAGTTGAGGGGCCCCATTGAGTTGTATGCTTCCATAACACTGAAGCCCTGCTTCTCCCAGCCTGGCAATCTCATTGTCCTTTGGCTCTTAATACAAGGACCCTTTCTCAGGAGACTGTCTTGATCACTGTCATACACTGGTGGGTTCCCTGGCCTTTCCTGTCAAGCTCTTTCCAGTGTGGTCATTGGGTGATGGCTGTCTCTGTGGCCAAGCCTTATAAGGTTCTTTAAGTCAGGGATCTCAGGGCTTGGTGGTTTCAACTCCCAGTCCAGTGTTTGGCACAGAGTAGGTACTCACTAAACAGTGACAGCAGCTGAGGAGCTTCCAGGCAGGAAGAGGTGGGACTGAGGGCTGAGGGGACCCCGGTGAGGTGTGCACAGTGCCCGGGTGCAGCGAGCTGGGCTCCTCTGTGTCATTAGGCAGCTCTTTAAAGAGCTGTTTGCAGGAACAAAAGCCACACAGCTGCCCCTGCCTCCATGGGCTGTTGGCCTGCTGAAGAACAATGGACTCAGCTAACTTGTCACCCCCCAGGCAGGCTGGGGACTCTTGAAAGTGGAGCCAGCCATGAGGTTGGGGTCTGTGGAAAGCAGGACCATTGGTGGGCCCAGTCCTGACCTCACCAAAATTATTTTTTTTTTTCGAATCTGCAAGAGAAAGGGGATATTTTTAAGCTTGTTCCATGAAGGCATCCCAGGGGAGCAGGGAGGGGAAGGAGGCAGAAGCCAACCTGGGGGAGGGGCCAAGAGCAGGGCTGGGGGCTTCCAGAGAGCCCCTGAGAACAGCTTTTCTCCTTTTGTCCCCAGCCCTGTTAAATTTTTTAAAAGCTCCAAACAGCAAGAGGGACAGTGGAGTTCATTATATCGAGTTATCTCCTCCGTTTCAGGCGAAGATCAATCTTCCGAGTCTTGCAGCTCCAAGGGGGAAGGGAAGAGAAGGAAAATGGGAGGCAAAGGGAAAAAAAAAAAAGCTCCCTGGACCAATTTCCGCTGGCTAACACGATTACCCGGCTGCCTGGCAGCAGCACCAGCTGTTGGCAGGCATGCTGGCCCCCCGCCAGCCTCGCTCAGCTGCTGGCTGCCCCAAGGCTCCCTCCTGAGTGGGGTGGGTTGGCAGGTGTGAAAGCCCCATAGCCCCTTGGTTGGGGCTGCTGAGTGTGGCATCCCAGGGATGCTGCAAACCTCATTGGTACCTACCAGTAGCCACTGCTCAGCCTATGCTACAGACCAGGCTGTGCCCAGTATCCTGCCTTCATGAGGGTGCCCTCTGACTCCTTTCCAGGGGAGACTTCTTCTTTAGAGAGTAAAATCACAGAGAAGTGACTCCACTAACTTATTTATACATCCACTCATTCACTTATTCATTCACTCATTCATTCACTTACTCACTCAAATAAGTAGTTCCTGAGCATTCACTTGGCACACACAGTACACATAGACATTCAGAGGTGAACAAGGTATCTGTGGTCTGTGTTGAGAAAGGGGACAGAAAAGGCAGGATAAGGTCAGGTGGGATAAGTGTCATGAAAGTGCGTGGTTGGGGTGTCCAGGCATTTTACTCAGGGGCCGAGGGAGAAAGGAGACTCCATCTGAGGGAGGGGCTTTGCACCAGGAGGAATAAGGTGCCTGCAGCCTGAGGCTGGCCCAGCTCAGAGAGGTCAGAGGCCATGGTGGTAGGTAAGGAGTCCTGGGAATGAAGCAGGCCACAGAGGCATTAGGAGAAGGTTGTTGTGGGACAGCTGTGGCATGCTGTGACTCTGGCTGTGTTGGTTTGAATTGCTGAACACATGAGGTGCCACTTCCACCAGGGCAGGGGCAGAGTAGAGCAGAAGGCTGCTGAGTAGTCAGGGCCTGGATGTGTTTGAGGAAAAAAATTGATAATGGTTGGTGATGGCTTGGGTGTGGGTGTGTGGGATAAAGAGGGGTCGAGGTGGAAGGAGATGTAATTTTGG
Source organism: Phyllotis vaccarum (assembly GCA_033318265.1). Classification (NCBI taxonomy): domain Eukaryota; kingdom Metazoa; phylum Chordata; class Mammalia; order Rodentia; family Cricetidae; genus Phyllotis; species Phyllotis vaccarum. The sequence goes on from JARWLC010000012.1 coordinate 74,967,976, forward strand.
GTTTAAAATGAAGTGTTCCATGCTGGACAGAGCCGATAGGAGAGTAAGTAGAGATGACAAATGGGCTTCTAGCTCTGGAGCTGTGCTCAGGAGACTGGAGCTAGCACAGGGGAGCTGGAGGCAGAGATGTGTATAAAGCTCAGACCTGTGAAACCAGCCAAGGGGTGAGTGGTCAGGAGAGGGATGAGAGCCCGTGGACTCCGTGGCCTCCTAATGTTCAGTGTGAGAACGGCCCGAGGAGGCTGGTCCTGGGAGGCCAGACATAAGTGTCTCCACATGGAAGAAGCCATCAGCGCATAGATGCTGTCTAGATCTTGGGGACCAGGGTATAGAACACTTGTCTTGCCAAACAGCTTTCTGGTCATCTTGATATAACTGTGTAGTAGTGGGGTTTCTAGGTCCCAGGCGGCCAGGGGCCTGGACCCACAGACCTGCCACCCGAGACCGCTTAGCTGCCCACTGCTCAGACCCCCAGAAATAACTCAGACGCTTATATTAACTTCATGCTGTTTGGCCTATGGCTCAGGCACATTGCTAGCTAGCTCTTATATCTTAAATCAACCCATTTCTATTAATCTGTCGGCCACGTGGCCCGTGGCTCACCTGTGCTCCTTACATGTTTCTTCTTGGGCAGCTAGCTGGATCTGTCTGACTTCACCCTGTTTCTCCTACCTATGTTCTGATTTCTCCTCCTACTATTTCTATGGTGCCTGCCATGGCCCCAAACAGCTCCTTTATTTAAAGATTGAGATTCACAGCATACATAAACGCATTCCCACATCATAACTGTCTTACGGAGTGGAGGGGACTGAAGCCTGGCTCCAGAGAGGTCTATAAGACACTAGCCTAAACTGTGAAGCCAAGAGTCAGCCTAGTCTTTTTCCCTCCCTTCCTCCTTTTAATCTTTCCCTTTAATCTCTCTGATTTGTAATTTTTTTCCCTGCAAAATGGAGATGCTATCTTAGCTGCCGCTGGATCTTTTGAATAGAGTCTTACTGTGTAGCTCTGGCTGTCCTGGAACTCTCTCTGTAGACCGGACTGGCCTTGAACTCATAGCGATCTGTCTGTCTCTGCCTCCCAAGTGCTTGGATTAAAGGCACACACTCAGCTGGAACTAATCTTAAGTACATGCTATCACGGAGAATTAGATAACAGTATATAACAGCACAAATAAGTTTTAGAAGGCATATTTTTGGCAACAAGTAGAAAAATTTAGAGTGTGTGTGTATATCCTTTGACTGACCCTTTGGGAACTTGCCTAGAGAAATGCTTATATATGCACACAAGGAAGCAGGGTACCTCACCCACTAACCCCCCAGTAAGTAATATTTGAAACAAAAAGTGGGAACCCTTCAGGCATATATCCTTGGGGTTCCTTGTCATCTGGAGAGGGTGTGCCCCCTTGTGGAGGAGCACAGTGTAGCCTGTGTGCCGTTCCCAGGCTCCTTAGCGTGTCTGCCAGCTCTCTAACCAGAAGGGCCCTCCAGTATCCCCTACAGCAGCAGTTCTTAACCTTCCTGATGCTGCGACCCTCTAATACAGCTCTTCATGTTGTGGTGATTCCCAACCATAAGATTATTCCCTTGCTACTTTATAACTCTAATTTTGCTACTGTTATGAATTGTAACATAAATATCTGATATGCAGGATATCTGACACAGAACCCCCAAAGGGGTCACAATGTGAAGGATTAGAAGTACTGCTCCAGAAATAATGATCTGAGTGGTATCATGTCAAAAACACGCTATGAAGACCAGCAGGTGAACATGTGGAGCTCTCAGCCTGCTGTGGTTCACAGTAGGTGCTGAGTGAGTCTAAGCAGCATCTGATGCTCCACAAGGATGGGGAAAGCTCTATAATACACCGTGGAAGAACACAGGAGCTGTGTACCCCAGAGCAGACCCTGTGTGTGCACCTCTGTACAGGTACATGTGTACCCCCAGAGTGCACTCAGTACCTCTGAGATGTGGCCTCGAAAAAGGGTTTGTTTATTGTACAAGTAATAAAATAAAAAATGAATAATAAAACAATACTCTGTAATAATGGAAATTTAGATTTTTGTTGGTTTTTGGTTTGCTTCGAGACAGAATTTCCCTGTGTAGCTCTGGCTGTCCTGGAACTAACTCTGTAGACCACGTTGGCCTTCCTTGAACTCAGAGCTCTGCCTGCCTCTGCCTCCCCAGTGCTGGGATTAAAGGTATGCATAACTACCACCTGGCTTGGAAATTTAGATTTTTACCTCCTCCTGGAAGTCTTGCAGGACTACACCAGCCCAGAGTCATCTACTGTCAGATCTAGGTTTAAAAAGCACACCCTCACCCCTATCCCCATAGCTGCTTTGAGTTAGGGGTGTGTGTATTTACCCTCAGTTTATGGACTTGAGGGACATGTTCTGGGTACAAGCAGCTAGTTACATGCTCAAAAACAGAAGGTGTTCAAATGGGACCTCAGTACCAGCACCTAGTGGGACCTGCTTGAAACATAAATTCTCAGGCCTGCTCAGGACCCGCTGCTCAGAAACTCCAGGGGTGGTAGCAGGCTGTGTTTGTTCAAAGCCCCTGGTGATGGATGTACCTGCTTGTACTGAATGGGTAAAAAGCAAGCCCAGAGTCACAGGGCGAGCCAGTGACAGAGCTGAACTGGGATGGTTCAAGGTGCCAGGCAAATGTGGGCCTCAGCACTCTATTCTTGCCAGTCTTCCTGGACCTCTTTGGGCCATGGGCCACATCTGGCCTTGAAATGATTTTTTGGGGGACCCAGCCTTTAACCAGGCACCAGACAACCGTCCTTGCTGCTGTGGGTAGTCTGGATGAGGGGGTTAGGGTGGGGGCTTCTCTCCTAGTCTATTTCACTTATCCCAGGGCACATGTGGAGCCTGGGATAGCCTGAGCAAGCCCTCAGATTCTAGGTAGCTGCAATTCTGACCTGATACTTGTTTTATTCTGTGAAGTGGGCCTGGCACCTTTGTGAAGCCTCTTCTCCTGATTTTTTCTGTCCTGGGGCAGGGGAAGCCCAGGTCAAACGGAGGGCATGGGTGAGGCAGAGTGCAGGGTACTCTGAGTCTCAGTTTATCTCTTTCCTGGTGTTTCTCTGCAGGGGTCCTGCTGAGGAGCTGTGAGCCTGGAGTGAGGGCTGAGAGAGGTGAGCCATCATCCTGTAGTCCTTCCTCAGCCATGGTGGGGGGTGGGGGGGTGAGGGGGGTGGGGGGATGTGTGGGGGAGGTGCTGAGTTATTGAGTGAAGGAGAGAGCGAGGTTTGGGGATCAGTTCAGGGGTGGAAAGGTGATTCATAGTGTACTGAGGGAAGGCTTATGGGCAATCAGGGCCCTTCGAAACAGTCGGGACACCGGCCAGAAGCAGGACTTCTTTTTAAAGGAGAGAGCAGAGCCGTGAGCCTCCATAGAAAGCCAGGTGAGGAAGCTGGAGCTGGGGATGGTCAGATACTACTAGCTTTTGGGGGTGTCTTGTGCTGAGATCAATGAGCATTTTAAGAATCCCATATTATTTCTCAAGAGAGAGCCCTGCTGGCTGGGAGTGAGGCAGATCCAGCAGACGAGGGACAGATGCTTTGCTGAGTCCCTGTCCAGACCCTCAGGACACTCTTACAGACTTTGGGTTTTAGTTTCCCATCAGAGCCTGAGTGTGTCTGCTGAGTCAGCCTCCCGTCCACATGGTAAGCCAGCAGGAGATGCTATGGAATGTGGTAACTCCCAAGCCTGGCTGGGGTGACTAAGGAAGGTCATGAGCTGAGGGTCAGGTTTCATAGCTCTCTGTGACTTAACCCCTCCGTTTTCTGGAGGATCAAAGGGAACTTCTGAAAATTAATCTTTCTGCATGTTACTCTGTGTAGAGACCATGCACACAGTTGGTACGAACTCAATACGTGGTAAAACACATACACCAGTTGCTAAGTAACTGAGGTGTGGGGAGAGAGTGATGGCCTGAGGGTCAGGGAACGCACAGCCCTCTGCTAAGGCCTATCACTGAGAGTGGGGGCACCCAGGCTGCCTGCCTGGAGGAGGGGTAGTAATTGTTACTAATTTCCATGCTCAATCACCCCCTTTTAAGTCTTCAAGAAACCTTCCAGACTTTAATTAGCTCATTCATCTTAGCAACAACAATCTTGGGAAGGAGCAGCTTGTTCCTTTCTTAGAGGTGGGGAAGCCAAAGCTGTGGGTAGGGATGGAGCCCAGTGGTGAGGTAGACTGTGGCCTGGGTCCCTACTCCTGGCTTGCAGCCAAGGGCTGTGTGGGAGTTGGGGCTGTCAGAGCCTAGAGAGAGTGGGCATGCACAAGAGACCAGGCCACAGCCATCAAGGGACTTCTGTCCTTCATGAACATGACCTGCTTGTCTCTCGTCTGCAACTGGACCCTGCCAGCTCTTCCTAGTGTGCCTCCTCTGGTAGAACATTTTGCCTATCTTGCTTGATAAGCCACCCTTAGTGTCCCTTCCTACAGTGGCTGAACAGCCCCAGCCCTGCTTAATTTGGTGCATTCAAGCTATGGGTACTTGTCCTAGGTGGGGCTGGTGGTGGCCACTATTTATGGGGAAGAATAGAAATGGGCAGGCAGGAAAGTCACTTGAGAAGCCCACAGATGCACAGGATTCAGAAAGCATGGACATTGTGTAGAGCAAGGGAACAGGGAAGAGGCAGGTTCGAGTCTATAGGGCTGTCAGCATTGGTGGACATGACTTTGGAACAATTAGTGGGCTGGCCCTGTGAGACCTCTGAGACAGAGACAGATGTATGTTGGACAGTGCCCAGTGAGCATGTGTGTGAGTGGGCTGAGGGAAGCCTGGGAAGCGGTACTATGGAAATCCAGGAGTGGTTACATTAACTTCAGCTAGGGCAAGAGAAGTATGGGGCATGTCAGGTGTGTAGCTTCCCTCTGCAGTCAGGGCTGGGCCTGAGTTGTGCCAGACTTGGACAGTGCTGTGCTTTGGCAAAGCCACACAGGTTCCATAGGTGGACAGCTGTCTGAGGGGACCAGAGTGTGAGAGTTTTGACAAAGGGTGTTTGATACAGACAGCTGAGCCCAGGAGGGTTAGTGACAGGACATTCAGTTGGTGGGGTTGCTGCCACTCTCAACCTCGACCTTGCTCCGTGGCTTTCCTGGCCTAACTCAGTGTGTGTCTGAGCTACTGACCTGAGGTAGAGTCACATTCCCTGTTCAAACAAGAGTAGTGGAGGAGGGTGTCAGGCCAGTGAGCTACATTTTTAGCTTTAAAGGCTTATTCTGTGTCTGCTTCAAATGCTGTTTTCTTTTTTTGGTTTTCCCCTCAATTCCCCCATCTCAGCAGGGAGACCCCATTGTCCTTTTCTGACAGGCCTTCAATGATGGGCTTTTCCAAGGTCCAGGGTTGGGGGTTGGGTGGAAGGACATTGAGCTGCACAGCCCTGAGGCCTCACTACCTGGCTTCACACCATCACCACTTAGAATCTGGGTGACCTTAGGTGTGTTTCCTAGAGTCTCTGTGCATTAGTGTCACACAAGAGGTCTTCTGTGATCTGGGGGTCTGCAACAGAGCTCTGTCACAACCAGCATTGGTGGCTTTGGCTTTCTTCCGTAGGTGGGCATCAGGGTCAGCTCAGAAGGAGTAAGTGATGTGTGGGCCATCACCCTGGGTACCATGGTTTGGGCAGGAAGGTGACTATTTCCTGTCTTTCTTATGGTGTCAGTTGCTAGGAAGCTTCGGTGAGTAGCACTAAGCAAGAGGTTCATGGTATAAGGTTGTCCTTTTAGAGACAGATGTCCTCAGCCAACAAGGTAGAGGTGGCACACAGGGTGGAGTCTGATGGCAAGATGGGGAGACTCCCTGGTGATAATGAGGTGGGGCTTTGGGGTCTGAGCCACAGAGAAGGGAGAAGAGGGTACAAGAAGGACACATTCACATACCACCCGGCCTGGGCTCTTCACACGTCATCCACTCCTCATGTGGTAAGGGGTTCCCACATGCATAGTGAGGGCACCATAGAGAAAGATGCTGACCCCAGGTTAAAGAGCATTGAGGACATTCAAGGCAACTGAAGACGTCCAAACCCTGTGCTTCAGGGACAGGAACAAGTGCAATTTTTACTTCTGGCTCTAGGCGTCCCAGATAGTTACCTGCGTAAGTGAGGATGGACCTGTGTGTTTGGGGATGCTGTTCCTCCCCAGCAGGAAGTACTGAGCACTGGGCAACTTTCTTCTATTTTTCTATAATGTAAGCACTGGGCAGCTCCCACAGCCTAGCCTGGTACCTGGATCCTGTGTGCTCTCCCTTTACCTGCCTCCATTCCACGTAGGCTTTCTTCACCACCTGTCTCCCAGGAGGGAGAGGTGCCCTGGAGAGGCAAGATGCTGTAGGATAATAAATCATTATGGCGGTGTATGTCAAATGTGCCAAGCATCTTTCTTCTGTCACCTTCACTCTGCAGAAGAAAAAATTAAGACCAGAGAAATAGAGTGACTGGCCCAAAGTCACACAGCTGACCTGGGTGGGGATGTAGCCAACTGCAATTCAGGTCTGGTTTTATCTGGACAGTCAGTCTCTGGAGTCTCTGACAGGCAAGAATCTTCCCTCAGCAACCTTTTCCATTTCTGCTGTGGCCAGGTTCCAGAGAGGCACCAGGCACCCATTATGTTAAGGCCCTGCCACAGGCCCCTTCTGACCCATGTTACAGATGTGGACGCTGGAGCCAGGAATGCACTCAGGCTTTCTGAGGTCAGGCTGCCATTCACCCTCTTGAGCCGCAGCTCCTGAGAAGCTGGTGACAGTCTATCCAATCCTTCCCCTGCTACAAGTGGAATATATGTGTCCCCTCTACCCCTGGCCTTGGGACTGCCTTTGCAACTGGAGAGAAAGGGAACCAGGCTGTGTAAACAGGCAGAGGCAGGGTCAGTCTCTGCACTCAGGGAGACTCCTCATTTCTGCTGCCTAAGCTACCAAGGTGACACGGGTAGCCACTGAAAGCCTGGCCTGTGTAGGCAGCTGTGTGTCCTCACATGTATGATTTGAGGTCTCTGATTCCGTTTCTGCATCTAAAAGGGAGGATAGTAGTATTCACTTTGCAGGGCTTTTACAAGATTGTTAGTCAACTTAGGAAAACTCAGGAAAGCAATAACAAAATACGGGAGACGAAGTAATGTGTGACTCTGTGTCTGTCTGTCTGTCTGTCTGTCTATCTGTCGTCTCTCTCTCTCTCTTTCTCTCTCTCTCTCTCTCTCTCTCTCTCTCTCTCTCTCCTCTCTCCTCTCTCTCTCTCTCTCTCTCTCTCTCTCTCTCTCTCTCTCTCTCTCTCTCTCTCTCTCTCTCTCTCTCGTGTGTTTGTGTGTGGTGTCCATGTAGGTATATGCACTCTGTATATGTGGAATCCAGAGTTCAATGCCAGGTGCATTCCTTGATCACTCTCTACATTTTTTGTTTGTTTTTTTGAGACAGGCTTTTCACTGAACCTGGAGTTATTTTGACTGGGTAACTAGTTACCAGGCTCCTGGGATCCACCTATATATCTCCTCTTAGAGTTATAAAACGCCATGTCTGGCTCTTTCATGGGTACTGTGCACCCAAACTCAGGACCTGATGCTTGCACAGCAGACACTTTACCCATCGAGCCATATCCCTAGTCTGGGACTGAGTTATTAATTTGTCAAAAAAGAGATAGCTGAGCCTGTTAGCATAAGCCTGGAATCATAGCTATTTAGAGGCTGAGGCCGGAGGATCATGTTGTTTTGGGGATGGTTGCCAACATGGGAACTTTAGGGACCCATCCAAGTCTCAGTATTCCCTTCTGGCTTCCTCAGATCCATGTTTCTCTTCTATGAACAACACATTTCCTCCGTCCCAACAGCCCCAATTTGTTCCTGTATCATCTCCAAAGTGCAAAGCCCAGAGTGTCCCTTGAGTCAAATATGGACATGACACAGGAAACAGACCATCCTGAGACAGCATCTTCCAGCCCTGGGAAGATAAAACAAATGTCCTTTGCAAAGCACCGTGAGGACATTCTATCACCAAATGGAGAAATGAACACAAACACATCCAAAGGCCACCAGGAAATCATCCTTACATTTTCAGGCTGGATGGCCATCTCCTTTGATATACCTTCCCACATTCTGGCCACGCTGGGGCAGAGGTTGGGCCTCTAAAGCTTCAGGCAGCCTTGTCTGGATCGCTTTTCTCCAACCAGACAGCCACATCACAGGCTGGTATCTCATGTCTGTAGCTTCTTCAAGCCAGGGCTAGCTGTTCTCCTTTGGTCTGAGGTGGTTGGAAGCTGCCTCATTACCTCTTCTTCTGTAGGCATTCTCTGAATTGGAGCTCTCTGTGACAGATCTCTGCCTGAGTCCTCATTGGCTTTTGTATTTTACATGGATATTGCCAAAGCTTATGTCTTATATCTTCTGGAGTAGTGGGTTGAGGCATCCTGGATTCACTGTAGACATGACTGGGATACTCATCAAGTTCGTGCTGATATCTGGGTAGAAGAGTCCCGAGATGGCACAGGGCTGTGATTGCTGAAGTACCTCTCTGGAAACCTCATTCTCATGGTCCTCATTGTCTCCAGGAGTAGGTCTCCCCTGCCCCTAACAGTCTCACATAGTCACTTAGCCATACCCTCAGCACCGTCTCCCAAATACGTTTTCTTGTTCTCCATCTGCCAGGTTGAAGACTCTCAGGTTTATTCCTGCCTCCCTCTGGATGCTCATTTCCTCTTCCCACCGCCTCTTCCTCCCGGCATTCTGCAGCATGATCCAACAGACACCATGCGGAGCCCTGAACACTTTGGTGCCCTTATTTCTTCTGCTGAATATCATAGTCCTTTGTCCTTCAGTCCGCATCCCACAAAGTCCTGGGACACAGACACAAGGCAAATCCTTACTGTAGCCTGGGTACCTTTTCCCTGGTCCCAGAACCCCCTTCCCTATTCCTCTGAGATCCCATCAGAACGCGCCTTCCTATCCACATCTGGAGCACACAGCTCCATTCTCTCTTTATGATGGTGAAGGCCTTTCCTGGACTCTTCCTCCATCCCATGCAGCCTTTCTTCACCTCCAGTCCAAAGTCGCTGCCCCATCTCAGCTCTGTCAGGACAACACCCCATCTTGCTGGTACTACTGTCTTATTCCATTTAGTGACATGGTTCCAGAGTAATTAAAAAAAGAAAAAAAGCTTATTTCTTACATTTTTAGAGTTTAGAAGTCTGTGCCTGAGGGAGGAGTTCCTTGCTGCTTCAACCATTGTACACAGGCAAGTGTACACACGGCCCTGTATATGTCGTACGCACTTAGTGAACTTGGTGTTATCAGGGATGTTTTCAGGGCTATAGAATATCCCATGGTGAGAACATGGACCCCCCTGGCCTCTCTGTGTAACTAGGCATGGAGCTGGTTAGAGCTTCCTTCCATCCACCCTCAATCTTGCCCAATATATCAGTCCTAGATTTTCTATTACCTGACCCAGCAGCTGTCAGGGAGTCTGGGGTGGGGGGTTTAGGACTGACATTTTATGTATTTAGTAGTTGTATGTTTAGGGGATATGTGTAAATGTGTGAGGGTTTACTTGCCTGTGTGTGAATATGTGACAGCCAGAGGCCTACTCTGAGTGTTCTTCCGTCCATCTCTACCATCTTGTTTTAGACAGTCTCTCATTAAGAACTTGGAGCTCACCATTTTGGCCAGACCAGCTGGCCAGGGACCTCCTAGGATCTACCTGTCTCTGTGACCACTGCTAATGCTGGAGTGACAGGCATGTACCACCATATCCAGCTTTTATGTGGGTGTTGTGGATCCAAACTCAGGTCCTCATGCTATACCCATTTTATGCTATTGTGTATTTGTGAAGGTTTCTAAGCATATGTGTGAGGATACAAAGATAGATACGGTCTGAGGTAGAGAAGAACAGACCATAATAGAGAAAATGGAAACAGCAGAACATGGGCTCATGGAGGAGGATGCTGGCTGTGATTCTTGGTGGCCAGGGTGGAAAGGGAATTAAGAGTTATGTGTTTATGTTGCCCGCAAGAGAAGAACAGCATAGAGATCCTGAGAAGGATGTGCTTCCTAGGAAGAAAGGTTACTGGGGACAGGGACATGGCAGGCGACTACCAGCCCTGCCCTACTGACCACCCTGACAGCCTGAGCTGTGAAGGGGGAGGTTTATATTGCAGCTTAAGGTGGGGACGGGTCACTGGGATCCCTTGGTTGGAGCTGGGAAGAGGACTAACTGGTGTTTTATGATCTAGTCATTGGCACTTGGGCCTAGGGGAGGCAGGGTGTGGTGAGCAGTGTCAGAGCACCCTCTGGGTTCCGGCTTGCTCCAAGCAGGAGGAAGTTCTTTCTGCACAGGGTACCCTGTCCCAGGCAGAGACCATCTGGCCAGAGGTGTGGGTAGGCTTAGCTCCCAGCTCCCTTGCCTCTGACCCTGTCTTGCCTACCTAGCTGGACTTGCCCATCTGTAGCTTGGACCCAAGCCAGCTCTGCTTTTTGTTTTTCCTCCCTTCGCCGGAAACCTCTGCTCTCCTCACAGCCTGGGTCTGGCCTCCAGGCTCATACCAGAGCTGACCTGGCCCACCCTGTGTCCCTTCCACATGTGCTCAGGGCCTGGGTGAGCCACCTTTACCATCTCACTGGTCTGAGCCCCTCAAAGATTGGTGGACACCCCCACCTTCTGTCCAGTGCCAACTGGTGTGTGTGTGTGTATGTATGTTATGTTTGTGTGTGTGTTGTATGTGTATGTGTGTGTATGTATGTTATATTTGTGTGTGTGTTGTATGTGTATGTGTGTGTGTATGTATGTTATGTTTGTGTGTGTGTGTGTTGTGTGTGTATGTGGGTGTGTGTATGTGTGTGTGTATATGTATGTTATGTTTTTTTGTGTGTTGTATGTGTTTGTGTGTTGTATGTGTATGTGTGTGTGTATGTATGTTATGTTTGTGTGTGTGTGTGTTGTGTGTGTATGTGGGTGTGTGTATGTGTGTGTGTATATGTATGTTATGTTTTTTTGTGTGTTGTATGTGTTTGTGTGTTGTATGTGTATGTGTGTATGTATGTTATGTTTGTGTGTGTTGTGTGTGTATGTGTGTGTGTATGTGTGTATGTATGTTATGTTTGTGTGTGTGTTGCATGTGTATGTGTGTGTATATGTATGTTATGTTTGTGTGTGTTGTGTGTGTATGTGTGGGTGTGTATGTGTGTGTGTATATATGTATGTTATGTTTGTGTGTTGTATGTGTATGTGTGTATGTATGTTATGTTTGTGTGTGTTTTGTGTGTGTATGTGGATGAGTGTATGTGTGTGTGTGTTTTAAAGCCTTTCAAGGAAAGAGTGTCAAAGAGAATAGGCCATCAACATCCCTGGGGGGGGGGGGGTGCTTCCCAGTGTTCAGAATTTCTTCCAGATACTTGGCCAAGACCAGACCTCAAAGCAGCCCTGTAAAGTGGAATGGGGACACAGTATAGCAACAACAAGAGGCAGGCTTCCAAGCTCCCGCTGTGTGCCAGGTGCTGTTCTGAGCACCTCACAGATATTTATTGGTTTAATCCTCACCACACCCCATGAACTGTTATTACAGACGCCCAGAGGTTAACTTACGTGAAGCTGAACCATCTGTAAGGGGCAGAAGGTTCAGAACCCAAGTAGCCTGGATTTAGTGGAAAGGGAAAGGGGAAGTGGCCCACTTCTTACGGCGTCTTGATCCTTTTTGTAACTGGCTCATCTCCTTTAGTTTGGGAGAAGCATAATGCCTTCAAGATTCCTCCATACTGTGGCATATGACATGATTTTTCTCCTTTTTAAAAGATGAATACTATTCTGTCCTATGGGCACACCCACTGTTTTGTCTGCTCATAGGCTGACAAACCACTTCATCTCCCCCCCCCCCCCCGCCCCTAGTTACAGCATGACCATCACACCCAGCTTTTATGTGGGTGCTGGGGATTAAGTAAACATGAGTGGGCAAATGTCTCTGTAGCATCCTCTCTTAGTTCTTTTGGTTATCTAACCAGAGGTGAGACTGCTGGTTCTTCAGATAATTCTATTTTAGAATGTTGAAGGCACACCCTCTGCTACGTCCTGACTGCCTGCACTAATTTGTGTCCCCATCAAGAGTGTACAATGTCCGAATCTCACATCCTTGTCAGCTCTTGGCTAGCTATCTCCTCTTCTATCACCACAGTTTTGTTTTAATTTTTCAAGACAGGATTTCTCTGTGTAGCCCTGGCTGTCCTGGAACTTTCTCTGTAGACCAGGCTGGTCTGGAACTCAGCGATCTACCTGCCTCTGCCTCCTGGGTGCTGGGATTAAAGGTGTGGTCCATCACCACTTCAAAAAATGTCATTTGTTATTGTGTGTGTGTATGTGTGTGTGTGCAAGCATACAGCCATGGGCACACATACCATGGTACTCGTGTTGAGGTCAGAGGACAATTGTCTGGACTGTTTTTTTCTCACTTGTATGTCAATTCCCAGGGCTGAACTCAGCTTGCCAGGGTAGCAGAACCTTTACCCTGTGAGCCATTTGACTGGCCATTGCTACTTCTTTTGTTTCTTTGGGTTTGTTTGTTCGATTTCAGAAGTTCTCATGTAACACAGGCTAGTCTTGAACTTGCTATGTTTTGGAAGATGAACTGAACTCTGGATCCCTCTGCTTCTACTTCCCGCTGCTAGGTTTACAACTTTGGGCTGCTATGCCCTCCACAACCACAACACCTTCCATGCTGGGTTCTTTTCTTCCTTTTCTGAGTATCAGCTTTAAGTGTCATACCCAAGTTATCACCAAATGTAAACCTTGAGCTGCTGTCTTCTGGGAGTTCTGTAGTTGCTGGTCGTATGTTTACGTCTTTCATCCATTTCCAGTGGCTATCAGTGCTTGCTCATCCCTTTTTATATAGTGTCTATGAATCTCAGTCTCTTCCTGAGGACAAGGCCATTTCACTTCCTCCTAGATGATGACTGTTGTTTTGGCCCTGAATTCCTCCTTCCCAAGTCAGTCATGGCCCATAGCCCATGAGGATCGTATGAGCGCTGCACATAGACAGCCTTAAATATCCACTCCCATGGGTGTGGTCAGAAATTCTGTGACAGGTAGAGGCTTTGGGAGTTCCTATGCAAGACCAGCAGCCCGAATCAACTGGACACTTGGAATAATGCTTCACTGAGCACTTTTGGGCTCTGGCTGAAGTCACGTGACAGTTCAGAGTTCCATATTTGCCATTGACAAGTGGTTGGCTTCCATCCAGGTACTCAGCCAAGTCTCACAAACCAAGGGGAGCTTTGTAGTTAAAATGATCTGTATTTGGACTCAAAAGCATGGAGTGGGAGTGGGGGGCAGGGCAGGTGGATGGCCGCTGACATTCTGGTGCTATGTCAGAACTTCTGGGTTTGGCACTCTTAGGCCATTGGCCATGGTCAGAAATTTTCAAGCCAGCTGTACAACACAGGAGTCCACACTGCACTGGAATTCTGGATTTCCCAGTTCTGGCAGGAGCAGACTCCATCTCTGATGCGGTATCTCTGATATGGCTCTCAGGCTCTGCCTATCACTTTCTGTGTGACCTGTGCAGGCCTTTCCTTGTCATGGTCTTTGGTTTTTCTGCCTGTAAAATGGTCATTATTTCCATAGGTATAAGTGTTAAACAAGATGGTGTACTTAAATCTGTGCTAGTGGCAAGCACAGATGGGAAGCTGACACCTCCAAGTGCACAAATCTCTGGTCTGCTTGGGCCCTGTAACAGGAGACTGGTGGAGCTCACTGGACTTACCTCCGGATGAGCCACACTCAAACAGCTCTGGATATCCTGGAGTAACCCAAAATCATGAGGATGTGCTGGTGGGGTGGATCCCTCTGCCATGATACTCCACATAGTCAAGGTGGTCTATAGGGAGGCCCCCCGAGGAAACCTGACCTCGAGCACAACTCTACAGCAATGAACCACAAGGGCCTCACCATCAACCTAATAGCTGCCATTTAGGAGGCTGTGGGCATTGTAGAGACCTGCCAGATGGGCTGTGGTAGGAGGCAGAAGCTTGACCCCAGGACTGTCACCTCATTGAGTGGGGAATCAAGGGGAAGTAGGTACTTACTGACTTGGAAATGTGGGGACCTCTTCTTAGGGATGCCCGCCTTCAGGGACATTCTGAGCTTGCCTCATTGACTCTTCAGTGGCCTGTGCTGACTGGATCCCCACTTCATAGGTGACACGGGAAGGCACCCTTAGGCAAATCCCAGCTTCTGGCTTTCCCATGGAAATGACAGAGACCAGACAGACACATGTGAGGAGATGTTCTGGATATAAATGATGCCTTCTGCTAAGGAGGCCACAGGATTAAAGGACTCCCAGAGCAGAGGAATCCAGGCTCATCGGCCAGCCAGCTGAGATCTCTTGCTGACTTCAGCCACTTGCCTGTCCTCCCTGAACCAAGTCTCTTGGATACTCTAGGCCTCCCGAAGAGGGGTCAGCAAGGAGACAGCAGCCTCATGTGTGCCGGAGGGTGCTGGCAGAGTAGAGTGTCTGAGGAAGCAGGAGGCACTGAGCAAACACATGGTTTCTGGACAGGAGAACAGGACTTTCCCTTCCCCCTCTGCTCCTGCTCAGGGCAGCGAGTGGGAGAAGCCCTGGGCAGCTGGGTTTTGTGCCCACTATATATAGCCCGACTCAGACACGCACAACGGCTATTTCTGTGTTCCTCCTCCTACTGAGGCAGGGGGAGGGGAGAGAAAGTAGTCCATCTAAAAATACAACCGGGAAAAATATCACAGCGCTGAGCCGCACCCGAGATCTGTCTCCTTCTCTCGCCTCCGCCCCCGCGCCCCTTCTTACCTCACTGCTGCCTTGAGGGCGCCATCAGGCTGTGGCTCCTCCTCACCCAGACGCTGTCTCCCAGTGCCCAGCGGGTGGGGCTGGGGCTGGAGAAACTGAGGCCAAGAGAGGGGCGGCTCCAGTAGGGGGCCACGGGTTCTGAGTCTAATCTTTTCTGGCCCCTATGATGCCGAGGAACACACACAGTATCCTGGCTGTGGCTTCAGAGGACTGGTGTCCGAACTCTGCTCTAAGCCTCAGTTTCCCCTTAATGAGGAGGAACGAGCCTTTGTAACAGATAAGTGAGGAGGAGAGTTTAACGAGCCAGGCACAGCAAAGCATGTTGGTCCTAGTCCCAAGCATCATGACTATCCCAGGATTCCCCATTTCATCCTGGTCACAGAATTCCTCTCACTCTGGAAGCTTCTCAAGGGCAGGACAAGTCAGCCCAGGCCTGTCCACTTGTGCCCAGAAATGCAGCGACCACCATGGTATTCAGCAGACAACAGTTGTTGGGGATCATAGATGCCCAGAAAGACAGAGGTGTGAAGTTACCCTGAGCTACCTTAGGCTGTGCCCTGCTGTGTGGCTATGTGTCACCCAAAACCTGCTCAGGGAGGCTCAGAAATGGAAACAATGGTTTCTGGAACTCACAGCTGAAGTAGTAGGTCTAGAAAAGAGGCTGTTCCCCACCACACACCCTGTCTGAGCTCCCAAGTGGACAGGTGTAGGACACTTCACCTGTGGATTCCCCTGGGATCCTCCACTGGGTCTGGAAAGCTCCCTCACAGACCACCCTTCCTGAGACCATCATAGTGTTGCTGTTTCTACTCTTGTCCTGGGAGACTGGACGGGGCCTATGGGATGCACCACTGGGATGCCCATGCAATGGCTGATGTGGAAATGTCCTCCTGCAGCTCAGGGGCAAGCCAGTCTTCTACTCACATTCCCAGGAATGAGTATCAGCTCAGGACTAACAAACTTCTACCACACTTGCTCCTCAGCCTCCACCACCAGACTACATTTCTGTACACAAATATCTCAGTGTACATCACTAAAAGATTTTTAATGGAAAAACAATGGTAGCTCATGCCTTTAATCCCAGCTCTCAGGAGGCAGAGACAGACAGATCACTGTGAGTCTGAGGCCAACCTAGTCATTTACATAGTGAATTTCAGGCCAGTCATGCCTTCATATGAGATTCTGTTTGGGAAAAAAAAAAAAAAAAAAAAAAAGACCGCAACAATTTTTGCATTTTAAAAATCAAATGTTACCGAGAATATGTTGCTTGGACTTGAGGTAGGAGTTAGCATTTCCGTTCTACAGAGGAAACTAGAGGCCCAGAGAAGTTCAGTGACTGGCCCTTGGTCACACAGCTGCTAAGTAGCCAACTAAAGATTTGCTCATGGGCCACCAAGCTACAAAATGATCTATTGTCTTTTCTCCAACAGACAAGGTTCTGGTCGGCCTTCCGCATTCCCAAAGTGTTTCCCTGGGTGAGCTCGGGGCATATTTTTGTTCCCAGGCTCACTCACAGTGGGGTACGGCAGGGCTGTGAGTGGCTGTGAGGCACTAAGGCTGTGCCTGAGGTGGTTATGCCATGCAGAGTGAGCTGTCTTCTCCGGCCAATGCTGAGCTTTGCGGAGGCATTAACAAGCCATTTAAAAAGCGCTGACAACACACTTTGCAGCCTCCTGTTTAAGACGTACTAAAAAAATAAGCACCTTTTCAGGGAGGAAGCTGCAGCGCGGTAGGTGAAATATGGCCATGGTGTCACCTGCAAATGTGTTACCCTGATGCTGGGGGTGGTGGCAGTGGGATCAGACAGCACCCAGCTTCACCCTTCCTGGGTGGCCTTGGAAGGTGCCGGGTGCTCCATGAGCCAGTGAATCCATAAGCTCTGCCATGGGATAGTGGGGGGGGGGGGGGAGGTCTGCAGCTTTGGGGAGATTTTATGGCTGTGGGAGGCAGAGAAGATTAACAGGCTGCAGGCTGTTCAGTTCCCAAATGGAGCCTTGAAGCCTAGAGGGATGAAAATCCAAACTTCTGATTGTCCTAAAAGCAACCCCAAGCCTAGCCCTAGTCCAAGGGGGACATGGAGTGGGTCCCTCCCTCCTGCTGTTCTTTCCAATTCAGATATTCCTGAGACCAGGATAGGCCTGGGGTTAGCCCAAGCCAAACACTGAGTAAAGCAACAGGGAACAAAGCAGAAATGCAATCAAACTGTCAAAGAAGAAAAACATTTAATGCAAAAATAACACCAATAGCAACAAAGTAACACTGTCTCCGGCTCTGTGTGGAGCCTACAGTCTCACGGACTCGGGGTACACAGAGTGAGGGCAGACGCATCTACCACCCAGGTATAGGTGTGAGGGGATCTGAGAGGCGACCAACCAGGCCCAGAGGGTGGGAGGCTTCTTAAGCTGGCAACCTGGGCTGAGTCTACAGGGTGAATGTGTGCTGAGGGTAGCAGGTAGGGGCTGGAAAGATGAATACCAGTATCGGTGGGGCTACAGTGTGCAAAAGCCCTGTGGTAGAAGCTTCTGTGGGTCTCTGGAGGGCCAGCATGGCTGGGGCATAGCATTATGGGGGGATGTGGTGGGGTATATGCCTGAAGAGACCTGGGCTGGACTTCCAGGAAGCTCATGAAGGGAGGTAATTGGTCTGGGAGGGCTATACTCTTGGCTGTGAGTAGATTTCTGCTTGTTAGGTGGAGAAATGGAATCAAGTCAAGATTAGCCCTGGGAGGTAGGTCGGTAAGAGTGAATATGAGCATGAGACAGGAATGGAGACTTGGACCCACTGGCTTTTGCTGTTCTTAGCATTCTCTCGCAGCCATGGAGGCAGCTACCTTCCTGAGGGGCCCCGAGAGGCCAGTCAAGGCCAGCGCTAGGATCATAGTAAAGAGATCTTTTCTGAAGGCAGCTGGGGACAAGAGTTCGAGGTGGAGGGTGTTGCCCTGTGTGTGTCCTCTGTGAGGTATAACCCAGGGAGGAGCCATGCCCAGAGGGGAAGGGAGGGAGAGAGGAAAATAGCAGGCTTTCCTTAATTATGACTGATTGTGACAGCTTACATCTTTAGTCTGAAAAGTATCTATGGGATAAGGACTGGTTTTCTCAATCGGGATAATTATGTTAATTAAAATGCTTTCTTTATAGCAGTTCTGATTAATAAAAACAGTTCCACTGCTCTCTTTAAACACCCTAACCTTCTGTCACACAGGGAAGGAGGCCCTTTCTCAGCAATTTACAGTTCTTCACACTGATTCCAAGAGACGACCTGCTGCCAGGGTGGCCTGGTGGTAGGCACTGGGCTCCACACATGTGAGCGTGTATACAGACAGAAGGAACAGGAGAGGGACCGGATAGGCAGCTGGCCCAGCCATGGGCAGCATTTGATGAGCCAGGCCACTATTGCTGAGTCTGCTGGAGAATGATAATACCACTTATTTCTCTAATTGCTATTTATTTCCTATGGAAAACATAAAGATAATTAACAAGCTCCCAATTAGGAAAACTTGCATGTGGGAGGACAAGGTACCCCAGCCAAGAGTATGTCTGCAGTGGAGGGGTGGGTGATGTGTGCAGCCCTGTGACTGGAAGGTAAGGATGCTAGAGCTGGAGATAGAGCTACACTCCCACATAACGTAGAGAAAGTGAGAGAGTAGGAAAGATAAGCTGTGGCAGTGAGCTCTGAGCCCAGCTCACGGCTCTGTCTTCAGCAGGTCAGGTGCAGGGTCACACAGCAGAACAGAGATGAGCTCTTCCCACAAGGGGTGTGAATGTGCAAGGTGAGTGCACGTGTGTATGTATGTGAGTGAGTGCATGTGGGGATGTGTAAAAGAATGTGTTTGTGCATGCCATGTATGTCGGAGAACAGATTATCAGTGTGTTAGAATATATGTTTATTTGCGTGACTGTGCCAAAATGTTCATGTGTGAAGGTGTGAAAGTACATATTTTGAGAGAGAGAGAGTGTGTGTGTGTGTGTGTCTGTGTGTGTGCGCGTGAGTGCACCCTCCTGTAGTAAGCAGCTATGGCAGCAATCTCAGCCCACACCCTGTGAGAAGATGGGAGGCTCCTTAACAGTGTGGGGCTGCTAGAGCTCTGGGGTAGCCAGCAGGCAGGGGGAGCCCTCTCCCTTCCCCTACCCTGCCCTTCTTTGTCAGCCTGGTGGTTCCAGCCCTGATCTCTGATGCTGTGATCTCTGGGCTGTGAGGATGCAGAGGACAGACTTACTTGAGCAAAGGAGCTCAGGCCTCAAAGCAGAAGGGATTTCAGTTGTTCACTGTCTTCTGAAATGACTGTGTGGAGATGGGGACTCAGTGGGGAGAGGTCTCCAGTGCTGAGAAGAGATTTTGTGGATTCCCTATAATGTCCATGACACTCATCCTGGTTCTGAGGAGACACTCAGCCTGATAGGGCCTTGGACAACACTGAACCTGACTTTTGAGGAGGCAAACCTCTGGGGCTCTGCCTCACTGCTTCTCGATCTCCCTTCCTCTGTGGGGAGTGAGTGGGGCATATGTGGTTCATGGGTGCTATGGAGCACATGTGTAAGTTAGAGGACACTCTTGATGAAGGCCCCCATCTTCTGCCTTGAGACAGGGTCTCTGGTTTTTACCACTTACGTACTAGCAAAGTCTGCCTGTGAACTTCTGGGGTTCTCTTGTCCCTCTACCTTCCGTCTCCCCATAGGAACATTGGAATCAGGTGTTAGTGCTGCATGGCTGGATTTTATGTGTCTTCTTGGGATTTGAACTTAGGTCTTCATGCTTGTGAGGCAAACCCTTCCCCAGCTCATCCTTGCTGCCACTTCCTGGCCACTCTCCTGATTCCTGAGGCTTTGGCCTCCTGTTCAGCTCATGCCAGCCAATACCCTGTGTTCCAGACATAGTTTGGAGCCTTGTCAATTCCCTGGTTCCCTTTAGCAATAGTCATACCCAGCATCCCTGCTGTTGAACTAAGGAAGCAAGGCTGGTATGCTATGTTATAGCTCAGCTATGCTACTGGCTAAGGAAGAACCTTGTAGCCACTGAATACACAGCCAGGTCTTGTCTAGATCCCATAGTTCAGAATCAGGATCTGGAGACGACACTGAGCCAGCCCGCCCCCCAATCTTGGGGAGTTCTAAGAGTGTCCAAGGTCAAGGGGTCCCTATTGCCAGCGATGGTCAGCTAGTAGGTCCCTGGACCCTTACTCCCTATGAGGATGACAGGGTGATTCTCAGCCAATGTCTCTGAGGCCTGATACTGGGCCTAGAGGATTCCATACATGTATATAGAGATGTGTGAATTACAGCTTTGTGGGTATGGTCACATGAGTCTACACTGTCATGTGTACATGAGGACATGTATATGGATGTATATGGGGCATATTGACTGTTCACATATATCACTGTTGGCACACACATGCGTACATGCAAGCAGGGCATTTGGAAAGTTGTACACATGTACATGGTCTGTGAACCTGCTTCACAAATAACATGTGGCTTTTTAATATGCTCATCTGGGGACATTGTTCACTGCTTCAGTTCATTGGGCCCTAGTCTGATGTGTGTGTGGATCAGTCATGGGGGAGGGGCTGCCAGTGACTCCCTCCAACACCCATGTCAATGGCAGAGCATTAGCACTTGGGTTCACCTCATCTGAGGACCTAGTAAGACACCAGAATCTTTTGGTACACCAGCTTCACACTCCGCACTGATGGCAAGAAAAGGCCAGTGCCCATCAAGACAGCCAGTGTGGCTCCCTGGAGTAGCTGAACAGGTGGGTGAGAGGAAAGCCAAAGCTACGGGTCACGGTTCAAGGGCAGGTGTTGCATGTGTATGCCTGTGTTTGTGTGTGTGTTGCTCTACACGGTCATGGAATTCCATCAGCACCCCCAGGATATCCCTAGTCTTCTGTGGGTCTCTGAGCTTACTCCTCTGTGCTAGGGTTTCCTAGTGCATGTTCTATACTTCTCCCCTGATATTTGTTATTGATATTGTATCAGGCTCCTGCTGAACACATGACCCTTGACCCCCAGAGAGTCCTGTTTTCGAGTAGAGCAGCCCTGAGTCTTAGGAAGCAGGTGTTAATTAGGAGAGGTATTCTTACAGGATAGCCCTTGTTTCTAGACACTGGTGGCTCTTACAAGCATGTAGAAGCCTGGTCCAGTAGTATCTGGGCCTGCCCCCTCCCCTGCCCCAGCCTGCTTGGGGCTGCCCCTCTCACCTCCACTGTATTTACGTGTCTATTTTATGATTTCAATTTTTAATGCCTCTGCTCTTTGAAGACGCTTAATGCTTTCGAGTGGAACATTTCCTTCCAGGACCTGAGCACAGATTGAGGACAGAGCAATAAATCAACTAATAACTGGAGCCTCATTTTCTGCTCCATGGCAGAGAGTTAACTCCTGCCTTGCCATGTTCCCTTCCCTGGCGGCCTTCGGGGGCGGCTGAGGGCTGTGCAGGCCGCTGAGCGGCATCCCACAGTTCAGCTGGGTGCTCTGCCCCTCCTTCCTCCTTTCTCCTCCCCAAGCATCTCTCCCACCCTTTTCTTTGGCCACTTCTCCACTTCCCCTTAATCATTATCTTATTATTTCTGACTTACTCAGAGCAAATAGGGGGAGAGAGGGGGCTTAAATTGGAGACTCTAGAGGCCCCAGGGTAGTGTGAGAAAGTGTTTGTCAGTGCTTCCTAGATACCCCTGACATATGTGGTCTAGTGGGAATGTTTAATCCTCTCTGAGAATCAAAGCCACCGTCTAGGTAAATGATCTTGTCACATGGGTGGACCAGGCCTGAAATTCAACATGGAGGACAGCCCTGACATCAGATGTGGGCCACCCCAGCCTTCCTCTTGAGGTCTGTCCGAGTGCATTCGCCAGTGTTGCATGGCTGTGCGTGTGTGTTTGAATGCATGTGTTTCTGAGTGCGCTGCTCTCCATGATCTTGGAATTCCATCACCACCCCCAGCATAACCTTCAGCCTTCCATGGGACTCTGAGCTCACATCTTTGTGGCCTAAAACAAACAGGCTTTCCTTCTGTTTCTTCAGTTCCCCATCTGCAGCGTGAAGGTAAAAATAGTGTCTTCCTCGCTGGGCCTGGTGTTGTAGGCCTCAAAGTTCAGGAGCTGGGGAAGGAGTAGATAGGCTCAAGGCCAGTGTGGGTGATATTGTAAGACCCTGTCTCCAACATAAAAAGCAAGGAGAGAGGAGGTCTGGGGGACACAGCCCATATGCCCTCACCAAGGCAAATGCACACCAAAATAAAACCAACCAACCAACCAAGCAAGAACCCGAAAGAAAGGGACTAGGTCCTTCAGATCTTCACTGTGGAGAGTCCATGAGTTAGCTGCTGGGAAATGACACTGAACGGAGCAAATGCTATGGTCATTATTGTTGGACACACCTGGGGAATGTTCTCTTCCTTAAAGCAGGTGATCTTAAGACACCAGATTCTTCCTAGGCACACGAGCCTCGAACTCTTGAAGTACAGGCTGCCTGCTGGCAAGGAAGAGGCACCACCATTGGTCAGCTGTGTGAGAGGAAAGGTTAATGAAGGCTATTGGTGCAGGCAGTACTAAGGTCCAATGGGATGTGTGTGTTGATTCAGAAGGAAGCAGGACTGGTTCCAGGCTCCAGCACAGGAGATGATGGGCTAAGTGTCTACTAGGTACCTGCTAATGACAGTCATCTTACCTATATCATTATTCCTAGAGAGTCTGCAGCTGAGCGTGGCTGGGGACATGCCAGCCCACCCAGGCTGCTAGGGTAGAGACAGGGTTGAATCTGGTATGGGTCAAACCCTGGAGCTCTACTCCACATAGAGCTCTAATTCAATTCTAGGGGGCTGTAGATGGCTTGCCATCTACACCATATGCCCACCACATGCTGCCCTGCCTAAGCACCTCTGTGAACAGGGAGCTTACTACCTCTCAGGACTGCTTGTGACATTTCATGGAATCCCACTCACTCCAACAGTGTGACAGGCTTAGCCAAACTTTCATAACCACACTAACCCCTCAGCTGGTCCTTGCCATGTCAAACACTAAGCCTAGTAGGCCATGCCAAGTGACACTGTGTTCACTCCCAAAGCCTGCAACACTCCATCCTATATACCAGGTTG
Source organism: Phyllotis vaccarum (assembly GCA_033318265.1). Lineage (NCBI taxonomy): Eukaryota > Metazoa > Chordata > Mammalia > Rodentia > Cricetidae > Phyllotis > Phyllotis vaccarum. The sequence goes on from JARWLC010000012.1 coordinate 74,990,862, forward strand.
CCAGCTGCAAAGCCTGGGTCCCTGCCTGGGTCCACAGTCCCCTCTGGGTGGATGGGTCAGTCTCCTTCTTATCCAGGATCATAGCCGCATCCCATCTAGGGAACAGTCCACTAGGAACCAACTCCTGGGTATCTAAAGAGAGGACTCCACCCACTGACCACTGTGACCTGTTACAGCTGCTTAGTGACCACTGTAGCCTGTTATAGCCGCTGTCTTCCTGGGTCTGTAAATAGGCAGCATTCGCTACAGGAAGCAGCTCTCGGCCGAGAGAATTACGCTGCCATCACTTCATTTGGGCATCAGCTATTGTTTGGAGGAAAGCGAAGTATGTGGGTATTTGGAGATACATATATGTATATTTTTTTGAGCACAGACCACAGAGCCGGTCTCACTTGGGGAAGGAGAGGATGCTGGGAGATATGCTCATCAAGCATGACTAAGTGCCTACTGTGCTCAAGCGTGGTGTGTAAGCTCCTCATGTGGTGGATAGGGAAGGGATACGGGGGGGGGGGGGGGGTACTTGATGGAGAACACCTGTGAGACAGCCTGGGCAGGAAGAATAAAGCAGTGAGATGGAAGAGAGTCACACACAGGCATGCAGGGCTCTCAGGGGACAAGGCCATGTGTTCTGTGGGGCAGTGACAAGCTCATGGTTTATCAACAGAGAAGGCTCCTGATTTATGTTTAGAAAGGATACTGTTGCAGAAGGGTGGGAGAGGGTGTATAGAAAGAGATAGGGGATTTTGCCTGAAGGGTATCATGAAACGGAGACATGTAGGTGATTTTAGAGTCACTATGGAGGCAAGTTAGGGTGGAGAAGGAGGCAAAGAAAGACCCTCATTTCCTGCTTGATTTTTTTCTGGCCTTCTCCTGAGAACAGAGAATTGAAAGACCAGAACTTGGGAGGAGTTTTTCGTTTGTTTTAATATTTATTATTTTATTTCTTTATTTCATGTATGAATGTTTTACCTGTATGCATATATGTGCACTGCATGCCTGGTGGCCATGGAGTTTAGAAAAGGATGTCAAATCCCCTGGAACTAGAATTATGGATGATTGAGAATGACCATGTGGTTCTAGGAATTGAACCCAGGGCCTCCGTGTGGAGCAACCAGTTAACTACTGAGCCGTCTGTACCGTCCTGTCCAGTTTATCTTTGATGACTTCTTCATCCAGAGCTGACCCATGAACTGCTGGATTGGCCATAGAGATCAGGAGGGATTGGAGCAAGGCTTGAACACGGGAACCAGCCACTGTGCATGGTGCTGAAGGGTCTGACTCAGCTAAGTTCACCAGGAAGGGAACATGGGCCTGGGCTTGGCACAAGCAGAATTGTGCAGAACTGAGGGAACAGAAGCTGCAGGAGGAATGAAGGAAACACATCTAGAGCCAACACAGACAGCCAGAGAGGCACAGTATCCCAGAAACCAGGAGAGGGGCCATCAAAAAAAAAAAAAAAAAGGCAGAGGTGTCTGCAGTGACCTGTCCCCTCTCTGGACCACCTCTAACACAGGATGGGGCTAGTGGTACCCTGCAAAGTCCATGTCAAAGCATATTTAGATCTCCCCAGCTAGACAGGCGCTCTTTGGTGTGTATATTTTCTATAGTCTTTTGTCACAGTTCTATGCAACTGCCACCGAGTTAGAACAGACCCGAAGCACACGGCAAGGTTATGAACGCCACCATCCCCAAGGATTCATCCTCCATTTGCTCAGTGTTATTGTCTTATAAGTGTTACTTACAATCAAATTGTATATAATCTGGGGTCAAAATGGTTGCTGTTGTCTTATTTTGGTTTTGAGGCAGGCTCTCACTGTGTGGCCTAAGCTAGCCCAGAACTCAACACCCCTCCCCCCTTGCCTCTGCCTCTTAAGTGTTGGTAGCTCGTAGGTGTGCATCGCCATGTTTGGCCTGAGACTGGTTTATTTTCAGCTCAGCAAAAATTAGGGGAGTGAACCCCCTCTTTCTTTTTTGAACTGCTGGGGACTGAACCAAAAGTCTTGCACATTCTGAGCATGTGCACTGAGCTACATCTTCAGCCTTCTTTGTATCTGTTGCTTTGAGGTAGCCTTGATAAGTCTCCAGGTTGGCCGGGAACTCACTCCGTAGCCAGGGAGGCCTTGAACTACTCTTGGTTCCCTTACATCAGCTTCCCAGGTAGTTGGGAGTGTAGGCCTGTGCCATCTGTCCCAGCATGTGATGGTCTTTCTAAATCATGGGTGACCCCAGCGTGTGACCGTTGATGGAAAGGATGAAAGGTCCAGTAAAGGTGCCAAGATGGGTGACGTCAAAAGGTGTCATGGTGGAAGGAAGGGTTTGCAGGCAATGGGTGTGAGCTTTTGACAGTATAGCTGCCCTTGGGTAAGGACTGCTGGAGTGTGTGGACAGATACTAGGCCTTTGCCGGCTTCTGCTTCCTCTGTGAAAATGGCATGTAGTCTCAGCTCTACATAAATGATACCAGACGACTGTAGGGAAAGGTACACGATGCCAATTAGAGAGGAATAGAGGAATAGTGACCTGTAGAGGCTGGAGTTGGGTGGTTCTGGGGCCACTGGTCACCCAAAGCCCTAGAGTCTTGGGGACCATTTTCTCCAAATACATGCAGCTTCCCCTACCCTGGGAGTGGGGAGGAGGGTGATTTGTTTGTCTCTGGCGAGAGAGGATTATGAAGAAACTGCTAGGGGCATTTGAGTGTTAAATACACTGATGGCCATGAGCTCTCACCCTTAGCAAGAAGTGATAGAGAGGAGGAACTTTGATAAAGGAGCTGGAAGTTTGACTGAGGGCCAGGGGTAACTGGGCCAGACTGCGGCTTGGGAGACAAGCAGGAAGAAATGGAGCCAAGGTCACGGGGGTGACTAGACAGAGAGCAGAGGGCCTTGGCTCTGGCCACCAAGCATAGTTAAATCACCAAAAAGATGGCAGGGGTGGGTGTACTGGAGTGACCCAGAGCCTCTGGAAGGTGGGGGAGCTAGTCAGAAAGCTGCACAGCAGTTGAAGGAACATCAAGGGCCAGGAGGGTCTGGATAGGAGGAATTTCTACCTGAATTCTGGGAGGGGGTCAGGGAGTGTCTTGAGCTACGCTGGCCCATCAAAAGATATCCACAAAACATGGCTGTGTGCCTGCCTCTCAGACAGGAAAACAGAGGTCCAGAGGTAAGCAAGTGCCAGAAACAGCCGACCCTGCCCCAGCTTAGAAGGGCTGTTTGGCCTGTGGGACAGCAAAGGCCAGATTCTGGCGCCGGTGGATTGGTGGGGCTTGATCGGTGCCCTGGCTTTTCCTTATCTCTAAATTTGAGCCGGTTAATGGCGGGTGCTCCAGAGGTGAAGACAGATTTGAGTGGAATTTTTTTTTTTCTTTTGACTCAGGATCTAACAAGGTAGCCTCGGCTAGCCTAAAACTCTCTGTGCTCATCCTAAGTGCTAGAGCAGATTGTAATACACACATCTGTGAGTCCTAGGCCAGGCCTGTTTACATAAAGAGAAACTTAGGCTTGTAGAGAGTAACTAACATTGATTTGCCTCTGCCCCAAGGCCCTTGTCACCTCTTATGCTCTCCCTGGAGGTACCCCACCTAGAGTGCCTCACCTCCCATGCATACATTTCCTGGTGTCCCTCCAGATGGTCCAGCAGTCCCCCAAGGAAGCAGGTAGAGGTCTACATTCCTATAAAGCGAGCATGTGAGGAAACTAAGTACAAGGTGGTGTTTCTCTCCCTATTGCCTCACCGTGCCCAAGGAGAATGGGATCTTCTGTGTCAGGCAGCTTTTATTACAGGGGACATAGAGATGACATAAATGTTGCTCTTGCCTTAGGTCACAGTCTCATGGGGGAGAAATAATGAGCAAAGATATTAACATTAACCAGTGGGATACAGGGCGAAAAGTAGTTGTTCGAGGGAGCAGATTGGGGGCTCTAAGTCCCTGCAGAAGTAAATAAAGAGACAGGCATGGCTTGGCTTTGAAGGCAGAAGGTGTTAGTGGGGTGGAGGAGGCGGGGATGGGGTTCATCCCGGTGAAAGAACGGAGGAAATTCTGATAAGGAGGTCCAGAGTGGGCAGGGAATAAGGCAGGCTGCCAGAGTGAGAGGCCAAGTGTGCTGGCTCTTGCAGATGTTCCAACCCCTCTGAAGACTGGTGGACAGATGCCAGCAGCAGGCAACTAGCCAGTGGATCCCCCAAGGCTGCACATGCCCCAAGCTGCCAAGAGCAGAGTTGGAGGGGCCTTCATTTGGGGGTTGTGGTGGGCCAGCCTGCTGTGTGTCCTTGAGCTGTATGCACTGGAAAATGAGGCCACCCCAGCAATGTCTGGTTCCCCACGTGGGCTGCAGAAGGGATCCCTGCTAGCCTTGTAGAAACTCTCCCAGTGACACGCAAGCCGGTCCTCGGAAGGGAGGCCTGGCAGAAAAGGAGACGAAGGCTTAACTCCCTGGCAGAGATGCCAGCACAAAACCAAGGCATGGCAGAAAGTGGAGTTTAGGGAGAACCTTTGATTTAGAGAACAAGGTTTTGGCATCAAACTGTGATCAGAGAACAGAGGCAGCTCGCCATGGTGCTGCGCAAGAGAGCGCTGTGAACCTCATTAATCTGATGCCTCCATGTTCAAAGCGACACCTAATTAGAAGGAGCTGCAACTCTATGCTGACTGGGTGGCCCATTGTTCCTTCTGGACACGTCACACCAGGTGATTTCAAAGTCTGTTCCTCCGGTCCCTGGGCCACTCAATGCCAATTAGCCTCAATTTAGGGCCAGGCTGCCTAGGCTGGAGTGGCTGTTCAGATGGCAGGGCTATCTCAGTCCTGCTGGTTTTGTCCATGCTTCTGAGAAAAGAAGCTCTCCTGACATCAGCAGAACTTTGCCCTGTGGGAGTGGGCTGAGGGACCTCAGGAAGCTACTGTCACCGCTATAGCGACAAAGGACCTCTTTCAGGACACACGTTTTTCATTCCTTGTCTTGGAGCTCTGCTTAAGGCCTCAGCCTAAGGTGACCAAAGACATTAACTCTGTCCCCTCTATGAGTTCTAGATGCCACAGGTCAGATTTGCTCTGGCAACTCTGTGGGCTCTCTGTCCCCAAGGAAAGGCAGGCTCCTGTCTTCTCCTGGATAGCACCTCCGTTATGCACACAGTAGTTGCCTAGTCAAATCTTGTTGCCTTCCCTTGGCACAGTGCCCTCTGAGGTAAAGGCCTAAAACAGTGCCGCTTGAAGAGCTTGGGGTGTGTCCTAGTTACTTTTCTGTTGCTGTGATGAAACACTATGACCAAGATAAGAGCTGAGAGTTTACATCTTGATCCACAACCGCAAAGCAGACAGAATACTGGGAATTGCAGGGGCCTATTGTATTCTAGTCTATGAGACAGGGTTTTTCTTTGTAGCCTTGGCTGTCTTAGAAGTTACTCTGTAGACCAGCTGGTCTTGAACTCAGAGATCTACCTGCCTCTGCCTCTTATGTTCTGAAGATTAAAGGCACGTACCACCACTGCCTGCCCCTGTATAAGTCTTTTAGAGGCTCAAAGCCCAGTGACACACCTCCTCCAACAAGGCCACACCCCCAATCCTTCCCAAACAGTTTCACCAACTGGGGACCAAGTATGCAAATGTATGCACCTATAGGGCCAATTTTCATTCAAATCACTACAGAGTGGCTTGGGAATGGTTTTTCTGTGGATTTCATTTACCTGGGAACCACTGGATTCTGGAAGATTGGGTGTTTCTGCCTTTTAGATTGCTGAGCCACCACTGACTCAGAGGCAGAGAAGGTTCAAAAAGAAGACTGGAATATTGGTCCTGGAGTAGGGGAGCCAAAAGCTGGCTGTCCAGACTCCTGGAAGCCAAGCCTGCTTCTGGCTCCAACCATCTATCTGTGCTCTTGGGTAGGTTATACGCTTCAGTTTCCAAATTTGTGAGATAGTGATGATAACCCTTTCTGCTCTCTAAGCTGTACACAGTGAGTTCAAATGAGAGACTAAAGGGGATGCTCAGCCTACTGAGGACCTGCTGGTTTTGCTTGCATACCTCTGGAAATGGAAATGGGACACTGATTCCCTCTCAGGGTCGTCGTTCCCATCTCTGGACAGTGGCAACCATTAGAATAGCTACTGCATTAGTTTTCTCGGTGGCTATAAGTTACCACCAACATGGTGATTTCAAGCAACAGGATTTCCTCTTGCTGTTTTTGCAGGCTATCTGTGTGAAATCAAGGTGATAGACTGGCTGGTCCCAAAAGGCTCCAGGGGAGGTCTCTTCTTACCTTATCCAGCTTCTGGTGGCTGCTGTCATTCTTTGGGTCCTCTGATTTTGGCTGTATTGATTGGCCTCTGATTCTGTCTTCCTGTGGCTTCGTGTGTGTGTGTGTGTGTGTGTGTGTGTGTGTGTGTGTGTGTGTGTGTGTGTGTGTGTGTGTGTGTAGAAACTGTCTGCCTATGAGCATCAGCATTGGGTTAGAACCCAAGGCAGTATGACTGCCTTCCACATACACTTGACTGCTGTGGGATACTGAAGCCCAGTGCCCTTTTCTGTCCCCCTCTGACCTTCCATCTCACATGTCACTCCCATCCCCCAGCCCAGCCCATCACTCCTCTGCCCAACAGGATTCCAACCTCCTCAGGCCAGATCTGCTCCAAAACACACACCAAGCCACTGCTGTGGCAGAAACTTCTCTCCCAGGACTGTCGGTCCAGCCCCCTGCTCCTCTTGCTCACTCACACCTTTTAGATGTAGATGCGCAAACCCCCAACACTTCACTCCAGGGCTCAGCCCGGGTCCCTCCAATTACCAACTGCCTTGATGTCTAACACTGTAAACCCCTTCACCTCATTATAGGAAATTTCTCTTGAATGGCTTTTAAAAACCATCTCATTACGCAGGAAGAACTGTAATTACTTTGCACAAGACAGATTCCAAACAAGTTGGTGCCGCTGCTGTCAAATCGGCAGGACTGGGCTCACCGTGCACTCCTTTGACCACTAGGAGAGGACTCCTCCCTCCATCATGCCATCCTTCCCTGCTGTGCTGGGAACTGGGCACCCTCATCGCTGTTGGTGGCCCTGGAAGGTCAGTCTCTCTCTCTTTCTCACACGGTGTGAGGAGAGCTGTCTCCAGCTGGGACCACACCCTTTTCTAGTGTCTGACAGCCATCTGATAGCGTACTTAGACAACCCTGCCTCTTCCTGAGTCTGTCTGGAGGCAGGAAGAGCTTTTCCAGTGCCTCAGATCATTGATTGCAGTGGGTTAGGACTCTGAAGGTCTATAAATTAGTTCTAGCCTTCAGCCATGTGTCTAGTCTTTGCCCAGAACCTTCTAAAATCCCATCCTGTCCCCACCTGCGTGGAGACTTCCTATTGTCAGGATAAAGCCTCTGCTGCCTTAGTGCTGACATGGCCCCAAACTCCATCTCTTCTTGATGGTGTGGTCATGGGCAAGTCCCATGACCCTTCCAAGCTCATTCTACTTCAGGGTGGCAGTGAGTGATGGCTGTGACCACATGTGCCAGTGGTTGGTCCTGGGCATAGTCCAGGAATGGAACCCACTGTTGTATTAAGTTTCTGGCCTAGCCCTGAGGTTCTGACGAGCAGACCTGCAGCCCCACAGAAACAGACAGACACTTATATTAATTTTACGCTGATTGGCCTATGGCTCAGTCATATAGCTTGCTAAGTCTTAATTCTTGAACTAACCCATGATTCTTATCTTGTTCAGCCATATGGCTCAGTATCTTTTTCTCACAGCAGCATCTTGGCCTCATTTCCCCTGGGTCTGCTGGCATCTCTTTCTACTGGCATCTCTGTGGTGTCTGTCTGGCTTCTCTGCTCTTCCTGTTCCCAGAATTCTCTTAGTCTGGTAGCCCCACCCACACTTCCTGTCTGCCTTCAGCCAATCAGTATTTTTATTAAACCAGTAGGCAGAACAATTATTTACAATGTAACATAATCCCACTACAGCCCACCATTTCCCAAGAGCCTTTTCTCCTGGTGTAACTGCAAATGTTGGCAAAGGAATGCTAGAAAATGTAGAGAATTAGACAAGATAGTTCTGGAGGGCTTCTCTGAGGAGGTGTCTTTCTCCGTAGTCAAACAGCTGTGACAGAGTAGTGTATACCAAGAGGACAGGGTCTTGGCGTGGAGGAAGATATGGGAATAAGAAGGAAGGAACCATTGTGTTTGGCTGAGTCTGGGCCATGGTAAAAAGCATAGGAGTTGTTGGAGTTAACGTTTTAATATTTTATTTTATGTTTAATGGTGTGTATGTCTGAATGTGGGTTTGTGCATGTGGGTGCAGTACCTGTGGAAGCCAGAAGAGGGCATCAGATCGCCTAGAGCTGGAGTTAGAGACAGTTGTGAATTGTCTACTGTGAGTTCAGGGAACTGAACTTGTACCTTCTGCAAGAACAGTATGTGGTCTTAACTGCTGAGCTCCTAGGAGCTGTTTTACATGTGGAAAGGACCTAATCTAACTTAGGTAAGTCTTCCAAGGGAATGTCGAGAGTGATGGACATAGGGACACAGCGTGAGAAGCTGATCTGGAGGGTGGAGTGGGCCCGGATAAGAATGGGTACTCAGTGCAGTGTGGGATGGAGAATCAACGTGCTGGCCTAGAGGGTGGCAGGGGCTCCCAGGCATCTGCCTGAAACAGTTCCCACCTTCCCAGAGGCCTAGAGTGGGTAGATGGAGGGTGAGTGGTTGGCAGTTCACCCTAGGAAGATGGCAAGTGTCTTAGCCGCAACCACTGAAGTTTGCATGTTTTCACCCCCATTCTTCAGATGAGGAACCTGAAGGTCAGAAAGGTGACATATCCCTGCCAAGGCCACAGAGCCTCCAATGCTTAGAGCCAGGATATAGATCTAGAGTCCCCAACTTCTAATGCCCTTCCCCTATTTTGGCCATAAGATGTGAGGATGGGTTAGAGGTGGCATTGGTGCTGTTGAGTCCAGCATCTCTCTATTGTTACCTTAGTTACCACCCGAGGCCATCTCTGGAGTCAGAGCATACTGTCCCCTAAGACCCCAGGGAGTGCTCTTGCTTAGCAGGTCTCAGCACCCGGGGAGGATGGGAAGATCAGCTCTTGGTCTCACTGTGAGGAAGGAGCCAACAACATTCTTCCACTGTTCAGAGTAAGGCAGCTCCAAAACTCCTCTGGTCTCCCTGGACTTGGAGGAGAAGCAGAGCTTGCCTGCTCCACCCAGAGCCTTTCTCCTCAGACCGAGCTGGGCAGAGAGAAGCAAAGCTCCTCTGTGGCTCCATATGTGGGTAGAAATAGAATTGGGCCCCATTGCTGTCATTGATGTTGTGACCTGCCTTAGACTCTGTCCCCACACACTGTGAGACCTGAGCCATTTCCTCTTGTGTGCCAAGGATCCCAGTGGAGCTGAAAAACATCTCTAGGCTGTGGCTGTGGAAGGAAGATGGGAACAGCATTCTTCAGGAAATGGATGAGTGGCCAAGGCAGGACTGAACGGTGTATTGCATGTCCTTGTCTCTGCATGTGTCTGTGCATGAGTGCACACATGCACACATGCCTACATGCACTGGGAAAAGCCTCAGATAGATGCCAACAGCAGAGGAAAAAGTAAAGAGATAGTGTATACAGTGACGGGGGGGGGGGTGTTTGGTAACAGCCAGGTCCTCTTCTACCCAGGACGAGAAAGTTCAGAGGAAGGGATGAGAAGTGGCATTAAAAATGTTGCTGGCCATGCCATGTCCTATTGCCACTACTGGCTTTGCTCAGAGCCACCCCTGAGCTCAGAGTATATGGTCCCCTAGTGTCCACCCACGTGAGAGTACTCTTGTCCAGTCAGGTAAATGCAGCAGCTTTGTATACAATGTGAGAAATCATATAGAGTCCTAGATTGACACTAGCTCCCAGGACAAATATGTCACAGTAACTGGTGACTACAGTACAAACATGGCTAGAACTCACAATGTGGGGGACACTGAGTCAGGGGCAGGCTTAGTCTGTGACACGTGTGTGACCTGGATCAGGGCTCAATGTGTAACCAGGGTTGATGTTCGTCTATGCTCCCTGTGCACACTCTGTCTTCCCATGGGGCTTATTAGATGTCCAAGGCTGATGTCACATACGTTGAGCCTTGACTAGCAAATCTGAAATCCCTGGACAGAAGCCTGATGATGACACTGACATCCCGCAGCTACTCACACAGTGGATGTGCCATGGCCACTGAATGATGGCTACTGTTGCCACGTTTACAGATTAAGAAACTGGGACAGAAAAAGGTAAAAGACCTTGCAAGGTTTTCCAGCAAGATCAGGGTTTAACTGTGATTCCATTGTCTGTCCCTGTCCCTTATCATCCTCTGGAGCTGGGAAGGACCTTCTAGGCTCCCTCCCTGCCCAGCTAGACCTTCGGTTGATCTTCCTCCCCCTTGCATCTGGCCTGGGGTTATGAATCAGCCTTCCCTACGAATGGTAACTGGGCTGCGGGTAGACCAGAAGGCCTTCTCTATGGTCTAAGGCATATAGGCAGATCTTGTGCTTCCAGAGTTGGAGCTGGGCAGAGCCTGTTTGCAGATCCCACAGAACCCAGGGTCTGAGGTTTGGCTTCCCACAGAGGGTAAAAGGGTGTAGCAGCTCCACTAGAGACATCTGAGTCATTGTGGCCTCTAATTTCAGATCTATGAAGGATCCTTCCCAGTGCCCCTAATATCCCCACAAACATTCCCTTCTTTGCTTTTAGGAAGTCGAGGCATGAGAGCTACCCTTCTTTACAGGCATGGCCACCCCGTGCTACATTTGAGCCCAAGACACACAGTATATTGGAGAGGGAGGCTAGAACCTGAGACTTCTACCAGTGTTCTCTGCCTTAGGTTCAGACCCCTTGCAGGAGCTGAAATCCACTAATATACCAAGGAGCTGTGTCTTTTGAGTGGAACCAGACCCTCTAACATTTCTCAGCAACAAGAGTCCTTCCATTTGTGAGTCATTTGGAAGATTTCATTGCTCCAGAATTGCACCTCCCACTGCTGATAGTTCTAGATGCTGACCTTCTTGTGAGATGCAAAAATGATCTGGTGTGACACTTGTCCTCTTGGGCTTTCCTCTACTCCATGTATTAGCTGCTGTCCTAGTGTATGACAGGATTCACCCCTTTCCTACAACACTCTGTTCCTGTCTAAATCTCTTCAGGCTCCACTGCAGTATCAGGCTCCCCAACCCCAGAGTCTTCACCTGCCATGGAGATGCAGTGCGTTGAGGTATGGGTGAAGAAGAGAGAGAGCCATTGGAAGCAAAGAGGCCTCTCTCATTTCTCCTGCCTTTTAGGGCATCATTTCCATTCTCCCTACAACCCGGTCCCAGGCTTGCTGCTATAGCTTCATGCGACTTCAGATTTCGTCACTACTTCTGGAAAGTTCCTTTCCCACCGTTCTTCACTTATCCAGATTCAGCAACAGCAGCCACTTGGAGTGATGCTGAAAATACTTGGAGTAATTCAACTTGGAGCTCTGGATCCAGTGTGGTATCCTCTTAGTCTACCCTCTGCCCGTAATTGGCTTAGGACCCAGACCCCAGTCAGCAGCTCCACCCCACCTCCTAGCAAAACTGGTAGCTTTAGGAGAAGGCAATCTTGGTCTCAGAGCCACCTTGATGTCTCTGGACACAAATCACTCACTTCAAGCTTAGCACAGAGAAAGTGATTTGTACTGGCTGATTCTATGTCACATTGACACAAGTTATAGTCATTTGGAAAGAAGTGACCTCAATTGGGAAAATGCCACCACCAGTCCGGCCTATAGGCAACCTATAGGACATTTTGTTAATTAGTGATTGATATGGGCAGTCCCAGCCCAAGGTGTTGATGCCACCCCTGGATGAATGGTCCTGGATGGTATAAGAAAAAGGGCTGAGCAAATTATAAGGAGCACGCGATAAACAGTGTTCCTCCGTGGCCTCTGCATCATCAGTTCCTGCCCTGATTTCCCCGGATGATGGACTACAAGCTGTAAGATGAAATTAACCCTTTCCTCCCTAAGTCGCCTTTGACTGTGGTGTTTATCACGGTGTCACAAATCCTAAGACATGCCCCAAATGCTTTCGCTGATATTTTTAGGAGTTTTAAGTAGCGAGGCATCATAAATCGTGAGAGGACAGCCCACTAGGACAGCCTCAGTCAGGTGACAGTCACCACCTCATGAGGGTTTCCAGGACCTCCAGAGTTGGTGCCTCTTTTGACTTCTTCCCATTTCTCTCCAGTAACTCTGGCTTGGGACAGGCCTGGCACATAGTGAGGTGGATTCCAAGGTGTTGGGTGGGTATGCTGTAGAAAGTAGCTCATAGAGCTGCTGATACAAGGAGATCTGGGGGCAGGTTTGAGGGCAGAGGGGCCCTTCTTAGTGTATCTTGTCCTCAGCCATCCTCCCAGACTTCCATGAGGGCCTACTACATCCCCAAGAGTGCTGATGTGTTCAGTCAGAGCAGGACCTCTGACACCATGACCTTGGTTTTGGTCTCATCCTTGCCCACTTACTTACTGGACAGCATTCTAACCTGATCACATGACCACCAACAGGCTGGTTATTAAACCCAGATCAATGGCAGTGAATTAAACAGAGTGCCTGAGGTAGTGGGGATGCTGAGGAACAGATGCCAAAAGATCCAAGTACAAGGATGGGATAGGAGGTACTCTTTAGTGTACACCTACGTCCCTGTAAGGCACTAGACAAGTTGTGAGTCAGGGGTCTCCCTGCTTGCTGACAATGAGAGGGGGCCCTGGAATGGGCAGTAGCAAGCGTGACTGTCCCAGAAGACTGGGCTGGGCTTCAAGGAAGCAGAGCTGACCTTGGAGGCTCCCATTGTGGTGGCTCCGATCATGCCAACTCAAGATAGTTTGAGTGTAGAGCATGTAGCCTAAGGTGAAAACACTGGGTATCTGTTAGCACCATTCATGGGATGTGTGCTGGTCTACAGAGCTTTCTGTGTCTCCACTTCCTGTCTCCCTATGGCCACCTTATGGGGCTCAGCCCAGTTCCATGTTCCCTTGACCCTTCCTGCATACTGTCCTGTGAACCTAATGACCTTGACATTCCTGGTCTGTGCCTGTGGCATCCTTAGGCCAGCACCCTCTCCCAGTGTCTCCACCTCTACATTCTCCCTCCAGCCTGGAGCTCAGCTTGGGCTTGTGTATGGGCCATCCCTCTCCAGGTACCTCATTCCGTGGCTTCTGCCCTGCATCCACCCCCAGCTCTGAACAGCATCTCTAAGCCAGACTTTTTGTTGGCCTTCTAGGACTCCTGGGAAATGCTTCAGGGTCTCAGTTTCCCTGGCTGTTGAGCAGGCTAGAGTGGTGCCTGGAACATAAAAGGCTTCTAATAAATGTTTGTTGAATTGTGGAACCAAGGGACAAGTTCTGGCTTGTGTGCGCCACCTGAGCATTGTGGAGATCAAAGTAGCTGATGTCTTACTAGGGCTTGGCAAGGCTTGTGTGTTGTTTGGACAGTAGGCATCAGGGGTGTGCAAGAGGATGCTGCTGCACCGGGTGTTGAAAATGCTCCTTCACTGCAGCCCGCCCCTCCTTTCCATCCCTTCACCTACTACCCTGGCCTGCCCTCCGCTCCCCTCTCCGCTTGGCTCGCTGCCACCTTCTCCTTTGTAATCCATCCTCCACCTGGTGGCATCCAGCAAGATCTTTCTGAAGCACAAATTGGTCCCTGTCATTCCCCACTTAAAACCCTTCAGGCTCCTGATGGCTCTAAGGATAAGAGCTAAACCCTTTAGACCCTGAGGGAGAGGGGATGATCTCCCTCTGCAATCCATTGCTCCAGCCTGCCTCTGTCTGCAAAGGCCTTCCCCACCCCAGATCCCTTCAAATCCCTTCCGTGGAACCCTTCCCTGTATCTAATTGGGACGTGAACACCCCTTGCCACACTGCCAAGCCCCTTGGGCTTCCATTCATACCATTCCAGAATCTTCTCTATGTTCTAGTGCAGCTACACTAGGCCAAGAGTGTCCTAAGGCAGAATCTTAGATGGTTTTATTCTTAATTCTCACAAAGCATTGGTGGAATTAGCTGAATAAATGAAGGAATAAAGAAATGAATGAACAAGCAGCTCTCCCAGAGTGCGGGGATTCTGGACTGGAACTTTAGACCTACCTGTGTGGGGATGGGGGCAACATGACATATCTCTGTATTCTCTGTAGCTTTCTCTTGTATTTGTCCCATTGGCATCTTGCCTGGATGTGCCTCCAGAATGGCCCTCCTGCAGCAGCATGTGCCCTGCAACAGCAGAGGCTGTATCTTCAGAGAGGGGCCCTGAACTGGTCCCCTGGGAGGCTTGGGAAGCGTGGAGGTCCTGATGCTCTCACCTCACATACACAGGTTCTCCTTTCCCCTGAACCTTTCACTACACTGGTGTGTGTGTGTGTGTGTGTGTATGTGTACGTATGTGTGTATGTGTGTGCCTGTATGTGTATGTGTGTATGTGTGTGTACCTGTGTATGCATATGTGTGTGTGCCTGTGTGTGTATGTGTACGTATGTGTGTGCCTGTGTGTGTATATGTGTATATATGTGTGTGTACCTGTGTATGTGTGTATGCCTGTATGTGTGTGCCTGTGTGTGTGTATGTGTACGTATATGTGTGCCTGTGTGTACCTGTGTGTGTGTGCCTGTGTGTATGTGTATGCCTGTGTGTGTATATGTGTATATATGTGTGTACCTGTGTGTGTGCCTGTGTGTATGTGTTCGTATGTATATGCTTGTGTGTGTATATGTATATATATGTGTGTACCTGTGTGTGTGTGCCTGTGTGTGTATGTGTACGTATGTGTGTGCCTGTGTGTGTATGTGTATGTGTGTGCCTGTGTATGTGTGTGTGTGTGCCTGTGTATGTGTGTGTGTGTGCCCATGCCAGGCCTGCCTTTTGTCCTTTGGTTTGTTCGCCTTCCTCTTCTTGCAGATCTATGCCCAGACGTTTCTGGCTTCCTGGCCAGCAGCCAGCTTTCAGGTGCTGGTTCCTTTTCTAAGAGTGCCACCATTCTGTGGGGATAAGCTTTGCCTAATAAGCCACCATATCTGTTCCCAGCTACCCAACCCCTACCTTACAATTGTAAATCTGTGCTGTATGCCAGGCCTTGTTGTGAGGTGGGAGTGAGAAGAAAGGAATCTCTTTGGGGTCCTCTAACCATTGGCATTTTATCTGGATGTGCCTCCAGAATGGTCCTTCTGGTGCAGCGTGGGTAAAGGGGCCTGGAACTGTCCCCTTGGCTGGGCCCAGAGAGGGCCTCAGTGAAGGTGTGTAGGAAGCAGGGTCAGGGGAGGGAGTCGGGAGGCCCCATGGAGGAAGCTACAGTGTCTAGGTGGGCCAATGAGAAGGAAGTACAATAGGAACCTCACTGGTGAGCACAACTGTCCCCTCTGAGCCGTGCTCGGCACCAGCCTACACCTGCCACTGGCACGGTCAGTGGGTGTAATTAGATCCACAAACAGATGGATAAACAGACTGAAAGAGACCCTAAGTCACCAGAGGTATTGCAAGGCTTGGACATTTGTCTGTTGTCCTTTGGCTGCTGAGGGAAGAAGCTACAGGAGAGTCGGAAGGGGACTGGAGTCCGCCACACCCACTAGATAGGTAAGCAGCTGCTCACAGTGACTCTCCAGGAGGAATGGGGGGGGGGGCTCCAAGTTGGTCCTGTGCCTTGCACCACCTACTGTGTGAGATCCCTCACATGAGAGGCCCCACAGCCCCTCCCCCAAGAGGCAGGCACTTTGCCTATTCGGAGGATAATTCCCCATTATACAGAGATATTTAGCCTAATAGAAGCCGACAGATCATTCAGGGTAGTAATGTACTCCAGCTTCAAGCGGTTAGTTCCCTCAGCCTGAACTCCAGATTAAAGACTCCTTGCCCGTGCCCGCCCCGCACTGGTGCCTATGACCTTGACTGCAGTGTGTGTGGGGGGTGTAGGTTTCTCCCTCTCTGCCTCCTTCCTCTTATTTTGCTGGTTTCCTCTTCTCCTCCTCCTTCCTCTCTCGCTCTCTTTTTCTCAAAATAAAAAAATAAAAGGATTTTCTTCTTTAATATTCAGCCAAAGGACTATTGCTTAAAAACCCTGCCTGCTCTAGGGACAGGCGCATTGTGTTCAGCTGCCATCCATCATGAGGCCTGGCTGGACCAGAGCACTGGCTCAACCATGTCACTCTGGAGGACACTGGGTGGCTGAACTCTCTGGTGGGGCATACACACACAGAGGTTGACAGATAGCCTGTACCCTCTCTGCCCAGCTCCACGCCCCCAGAGACCTGGCTTGTTCTCTGAGTGCTGATAGCAGATGCTCCCAGGGAAAGAATGGAACACAGGGTCCATGCATACTGAAGGAGGAGCCTTCTGAGTTGGGACTCCCCAGCAGCCTGTGACCTGCTGGACTATGGACTTGGCAGCTGGAGAGCCCCTCCCTATGGGGAGGTTCCTGCTTCTTTCAGGCAAGCATGGTAGGATAATTTGGGGGATAGAAGTTGGGAAGTTCTCTAAGTGAGATACCACTGAGGGATCCTAGGACTGATGTGCTATAGGTCCCTGGACTGATGGAATTTCTTCTTTGTGACTCAATTTCCTATTTGCTGAATGGGGTGATGCATTCTAACCTTTTTGCTCCCGATGTGGGCGAGGGTTGAAATGAAGATAGGTGCTCGGGAGTATAGAGATGTGAATGGCTGCTGTCCTGATTGCTCAGTCTCTGGCAAACTCACTTTGACCCATACAATCTAGCCTTGATATTGTACATAAATGGAATCTAAGAAATTCATGACAGGAAGAAATCTTTCCCACCCAACACGTGGGCATCCCAGACTCCCTTGTAGCCTTCAGGGACAGACCTCACTCCTTCTCACGCAGGACCATGGGTCTACAACCCTTTCTAACTGGGCCCTGCTCACTCTCTCTGCCATGAATATCACATTGCTTTGTCAGAAATCTGACTGAACTCCTGTCTAGGCCCCGGAGGCTGCTGCCAGGGTCATCAGCAATGATGTCTCTCTGAGCAGATCTTTTGATTCGGGGATGGGGATGGCTCTTTGGAAGTGGCTGGGCCACTTTAAGAGCTGTTGTAGGAGCCAGGGAGACAGCTTGAAGGTTAAGAGCACTGGCTGATTTTTCTGAGGGCTCAGGTTCCATTCCCAGCCCTGCATAGTGGCTCACAACCATCTGTAACTCCTGTCCCAGAGGATCTGATGCCCTCTTCTGGTCTCTGCAGGCACCAAGCACGTATGTGGTACACAAACATGGAAAATACATAATATACATAACATAAAAATACACATAAAATAAATTTTAAAATTTAAAAATAAGTTTAATAAAAAGAGCTAGAGTGGGCAGTCACCGAGGCCCCAAGAACTCTAAGCAACCAGGCTCCACTCTGTATCTGGTTCTGGAGCAACTCATAGGACCCACTCAGACTCTGAAAACTCTCCTGCTCACTACATTGCCTATTAATAAAGCAAGTGGAGGGATTTGAGCAAGGGATTGGTCTCTTTTCTCTGGACCCTCATGGGCTAAGTCTACCATCAAGGCAGGACCTGAGGGTGCCTAAGAGAACCTCTAGGAAGCCAGTCTGCTCCCCCCACCCCGCCACATACACCTCCATAAAAGCCTTCCACCAGAACCCCGTATGATGTACTCACTCACAGGCTTGGCATTGACTATTTAACCACTGAGTTTCCCAGACCCTACGTTTCTGTTTTGTCCATAAGGAAGTCACACAGGCCCTGCTCGTGCCTGCTGTCATTATTTGATATACATCTCTCCCTGTGAGACTAGAGTGAACTCCACAGGCCCCGCCATCTGCCTGTGTCTTTTCGTGCTCTGCATCACATTTCCAGAGCTTCTTTTTAGAATAGCTTGAAAGCTGACTAGCCCAAGCCAAGTTGGCCTTTTAGCCCTCCATAGGGAACCAGCGGGGCTGGGTGCTGGTAGTTATAGATGCCAGTTCTTGGTGTCTGTCTTCTCAAGACTCCATCAAGCTTTTGCTGGGATGATAGTGGTGGTGTGTGGTATGTAGATCAGGGAACAGAGCCTTCAAAATGAGATGGCCAACCCAGGCCCTACACCTGGCAAGGGGAGGGCAGGGCAGGAACTCCAATTTAGGACGCTCCATGACCCAGCTCAAAGTTGTACCTCATACAGCCCTTGCCCTCAGCCTCCACACTTCCCATCCTGCCTGTCTCTTCTCCCGGGCTCAGCCAGCACGGTCTTGAGCAGGCTTCTGCCGGGGCTCCTTTAAGCCACCCCATCTGGTCCTGTCTAAGGGCTGGCTTGTCTCCTGCCAGTTGGAGGGTGAGGATCACTAAGCCTTTTCCTGTGTTCTCTGCACAAGATGAGGGAACAGAAAGAGGGCTCGGGGAAGGAAGATGCGCCCCCAGGGAACTAAGATTCAGGAGGGGTAGGCGGCTCCATGGGTGTCGCATCTGCTTGTTATTTTTCAAAGTTATTTTTAAGTTGGTGGTCTGGTTGTAAGAGCAGCATGTGTTTGTGGATGCGGCTCTGGACTCCTCCTTATCCTCTTGTCTCCTTACCTCGCCTCCTCATCCCGAGCATCAGAAAACTGCTGTTGGTGATGCTGAGGCAGGCAGCCTCCCTCTCTCACCCTCCAGCCTTGTCTGCTCTTCCTTGGGTGACTGTGACAGCCAACCCACCCCACCCCCTCAGTTGGCAGCTCCAAAGGACTTTAACAATGAAGAAAACATCAGTGAACTTATCTGGTTAAAGCCCTCCAGTGGTTTTGCCTTGCACTTGGCCTGATAGCCAAAGCCCCCAGGGCCACAGCCTCCATGGAGCCTCACTTCCTGAAGCATAAGCTCAATTGTGGCCCCCTTTAGGAAGATCTCCCCTGAGCCTCTGGCTGGAGCAACCCCAGCCCTGCTTCTGCTGTCCTCTTTCTGCTAGATACTAGGATTTTGGTTGCACTTGGCTCTCGTAGGGGGTGTGTTTGTTTTTCTGCTCATCTTCTGGTTTCAGGACAGTACTAGACTCATCTATCTCATGCCCTCATGCCCTCCTGCATTGCTGGTACCTACAGAACACCTAGCACTTAGTACTTCCTCAAAAGCATTTTATGAATGAACAAGTAACACAGAAACAGATAAAGGCACAAGCAGATGATGAAACTAACTTACACTGGCAGTGTATGTGTGTGTCTGTCTGTCTCTGTGTGTGTCTGTCTCTCTGTGTGTGTCTGTCTCTGTGTGTGTCTGTCTCTCTGTGTCTCTCTGTCTGTCTCTGTGTGTGTCTGTCTATCTGTGTTTCTGTCTGTCTGTATATGCGTGTGTGTGTGTGTGTGTGTGTGTGTGTGTGTGTGTGTGTGTGTGTGTCTGTGTGTGTGTGTCTGTGTGATGAGAATCGTCTGTCCTTTTAACAACAGATTTGGAGGCCCTGGCCTGAAGCTCTACATTCATAGGAAGCTCAGCTGCGTGGGGGCACTTTTGCTGTTCAGCCATGTGACTTCACCCTCAGGACTCCATTATGCTCTGCCTGTGGATTGATGTTGTCTGGCTGGAGGCTATGGCCTTTGAGGTCACCTATGCCAGCAACTACCTGATGCATCGGGAGGAGGGAGGGAGTCAGATGTGGATGGCAGATCACCTGGGCACTATGCTGCTGCAGTGTAGGCTCAGGCCAGGATGCTGCTGGCAGAACTGCCTGCATCTCTCTACCAGAAACAGACTGCATTCACAGTCAAGGTCCCTAGATGTAGTCAGAGCTTCAGTTAGATAAGTTTTCATTTTTTTGTGCGGGTCCTTTTGTTTTCAAGAACTTTTTTTGTGATACATTTACTTCTTGAATCCCTAGATTTCAATTGCTATGTATTTTCCCATGAAATAAAATTAAGAAGACAAAAAAACAAAACAAAAACCACTCCATTTTAGTTCCACCATACCAAGGCCATGGTGGTTCCTGAGAAGATAGGGCTGGGATGAGGCACAAGAGGTTCTTGATCATTGGTGGATGGCTTCCTCATCTAGTCTGTTAAAGGGGTCACTTCTTCCTTTTTAATGCTACCATCATGGCAGGGGAGCCAGATGGAGAGGTCTCTTTTTGAAAGAGGAGCCTAGGTTTCAGTCCTCAACTCTGCCCCTACCCAGGTGGAGCCAGAGCCATGAGCGGCTGCTTCAGACCTCAGCTACCTCTAACATGAGTCTGTGATCTGGAGCACAGTGGACCCAGCAGGTATGAGTGGGCTCCACGGAGCCTTGTGAGCCTTGACCCCACCCTTCCTGCTCCCTTGGTCTCCTACCCCTTATTGTTAGGGGACTGCTAATATATTGTGTTGGTCATTTTTATTGTCTGAGTACTATTCTATTTAGCAGCCGAGCTGGGAGACCCCTTGCTGACTTGATTGTAATGTTTAGACTAAGCTTTGTTCCCAAAGGGTTTTCCCTCTACAAACACTTTCTTTCAGACAATCTCAAGGACATCTCTTGAGGTTGCTATGAAGAAAGACAAGGGGTAGTTGCTGGGAAAGGTGGCTCCTTTCAAGGCTAGGCTGGCACACTATTCTTGGGCAGCAGCAAGGGGTTTAGGGCTGTGAGACACAGTGCTGTGATGGGCAAGCCTGCCTTCTCTGAACCTCAGATTTTCCATTGACTGTGGTTCAGATAGATAAGGGTCGAGCCGGCTTGCGTCGTCCAGTATGATAGCCACTAGCCACCTGCAAACTAAAATGTAAGTTAATTAGAATAAAATCAAGTGGGCCAGGAATATGACTGTAGCTAAAGGGGCTTATTGTGAAAACTGTTTCATCCTCAGATCCTATAGCAGGATGAGAAAACTAATTCTCTCTCTCTCTCATACACACACGCACACCAGTCAATCAAGTAGCTTCACTATCCACATATCTATATGCACAGGTAGCTGGTGGCCACCACATTGCACACAACAGCACACATGCAGAACCTTGGTCTCAGTGCAGAAAACTCTATTATCCATGCAGGTCTGGAGGTACCTTCAGGGGCCTAGTGAGCCCTAACGAGCTGTGACCCTGTCTCTGGGCCTTTGCCTTTAGATATTCTTATACGACTAGGACAAAATGAAACTTCTCTGAGCTCAAAGCCAGTACCCTGAAGAAGGAGTGACTTGCCAAAGGTCAGCATCCCTGGAAGGGTCTCTACATATGGTCACTACATCCTATCTCTCAGCCAGAGTCTCTGCTTGGGGAAGGTGAGGCAGAGAGTGGGGGCCTTTGGGGTCAGTAGCATAGTGTGAAGGTACAGCCTGTGGCCTTCTGATTGTTCACAAAGGAGGGTACAGCAGCCCTGGCATCTCCCTTTCTTCTTCAGGGGAAACCCTTGACTAAAGACCCTCCTGCCACCTGAGGTAGAAATAAGATGCCAAGCTGAGGAGGAGGAAGTTAACCTGGCTGATCTTACCTCAGGTTATACTGTTAGTCCAACATTGCTGCCCCACTTCTTCCTCTGGCCCCTCTGGCCCTCATAAGACCCCTAAAGCTCATAACTGTTTCTCCTTTTTTTTCTAGGGATCCTAAGGCAATGTCCTGGCTGTCTTGAGTCTGTGGGCTCCAAAGCCTCCTGCCCAACTCTCGGGACTCTGACCCTGTCCAGTTCTGACCAGCCTTAAGCTGATTTTTATCCCCACCTGCTCTGAGGGGCTCTTTGAGCTTCAAGACTCAGCCAGACACTGCAACAGTTACGGTAGGTGTACCCCAGTCACCCCTGCTCCCTATTTCTGGGATACCTGAGCGCTCTTGGCCCTGGGAGAGAAAGGACATGCTTTTGAACATTCCTTATCAGAATTATAAGCAGGTTTGGGGGATCCCTATTTCAGTGTAATGAAATTACCAGCTTAGGTAGCCAGTGTCTGGTGGAAGGATGGTCTTCAGGCAAAGTTTGATCTAGCAATTCCAACACTGTAAGAAAACACTGGCTTCTGATGATGTCCATTATGCCTTTCTTGGTGATAGCTACACTCTTAGTGGCCTTTGGCATAATCTGGGCCAATGGCTTTCTAGATTTAAGACTGGGGTTGAAGATAGAAATCTGCTTTGATGGTAAAACAAACTGAAAGTCTAGAATTGACCTCTTGGTCCTCATTGGCAGGATTTGGACCATCCTGAGCCTTTAACCAGGTACACAGGTATTAAGGGTCTAGGGAGCATGATCTAACCTTTCCCAGTCAGGTAACCAGGGCAGAGAGAAGGTTGTTTAAAAAAAAAAAACCTCAAAATCTTGTATCTGTATGCATGAGATCTGCAAAGGCCAGGGTCTTGGGAGAAGAGGGGAAGAGAGGGAGGTTGAGGTAAAGATGGAAATCTGTTGTGGCATGTTCTGGGTAAAGTCCAACCAGTCCTGCGGCATATCAGGACCATCCCTGGATAAGGAGCCAGGATCCTCACTATGCATTAGTTAGCCATTAGCAATCCACAGGGCCCAGCATTGTTGCGAGGGATGCATAGAAGGATATTTCTCTGCTGCAGCTTCTCCAGGGCCGGGGTATGGGTATCCCCTCCGCCTGATCCCCAGCATCTCTTCTCTTTCCTGCCTTTCTTAGGCCTATCTTTGTTTTCAATCTTGTCCATTTTTTCAAGGGGTTCCTTCCAAGGAGTCTCTGCTTGCTGTTCTAGCCAGCAGTTACCTCCAAGGGTCCATGGTCCATGCAGGAGGACGGAGATGCAGGACCATTTCCTCGTAAACACTCCACTGCTTACTGTCTGTTTGCCTTGACTGCTAGGCAGTTCATAGACAAATTGTAGTTTTTTTTCTACTAAGCCATCAGGAAACAAATATTCAATAAACATGTTGCTGGCTTTGCCTTCGTGCCTTCTACTCGCTGTCCTGATTTCTTGTTTTTAAGCTGTGCTACTGACGTTGTTCTTGGCAGCCTTGGACTCTTTAAGAAAGAGGTGGGGCAGAGAAAACCAAGAGGGGCAGAAAATACTGACTGAAGACAAATTCTAGCCCTTGACCTTCCCAGAGGCAGTCTGGGAAGAGGGTCTCCCTGGCCCAGGTCCAGGCTCATTTCCAGGAGACAGACACCAAAGCCTGACCATGAGAGCCCTGTCCTGTGCCCACCCTGCCCTCTGTGGCTTAAGAAGAGCATTGTTCTGTTCCCAGCTGTCTCCTCCCTCCCTGCCTTATCAGAAGCTAATGAAAGAGGCTGGAAACCCAATCCTCTGGTAATTAAATTTACTTAACGGGTATTCAAGTGGAGTAATGAGAAGTTTAATGCAGTGATTAGATTTTTCTTTAATTAATTAAAATGAGAGCTGTGTGTCTTGCCAGCGATCCAACTTGACCCCATGCTTGAGAGCAACTGGCAGACAGTGGGGGACTTGGCTAAGAAGGGGCTCAATGTGGTGGCATCCCCGGCCCTGGCACAGCTGCCCTCAGGAGTGATGCCTGTTTCTCAGTCGGGGAGGGCCAGGTCTGAGCCCAAGGCCCAAGGAAGCGGGGGTACCCACCTTCAAAGAGCCAACACTGAGCCATGCGGAAATTAGACAAGAGAGTCAGCCAAGCAGGTTTTTTTAAAAAAGCAGGAAAGTTTCCGGCACTTTTGACAACAGAAGTGTTGAGGGTGGTACCTTCTGTAGGTCCAGCCAGACCCGGGTTAGCACTGAGCCAGCTGTGCTAACAGAGGAAGTAGATTAATATGGAGGAGAGTGGATAAAGCTAAGTGGATTGGGGCTCAGGGTGGCCCTGGTGACCTGTAGAGCCTGTGCCTGGGCATCTGTTCCAGAAGGCTGGCCCTCTTTGCTGTTTTCAGGAAAACATTTCCCCTTGAAGCCACCTTTTCTGGGATCTGCCCATGGTTGGGGACAGTGGTCTGGGAATGCCATCTTAGCTGAATAACTTAGAAAAGATTGGTCAAGCCAGAGGAAGGGTGTGTTGCCACTAAGCAGTGGACAAGGACTCGGTGTCTTCACTGTGGAGCCCCACGTGAGCCAAACACTGTGGGGTGTCTTCCAGCAGAGGAGCGGGTGCTGGGGTGTGGGAGGACTCAGTGGCCCTGTTTGTCTGTCCCCATTGCCAGATCTGCTGCCTGTGGGCAGGACTCCCGTGCCAGACCCTGTTCAGAATGGCCTAGATGAATCAGACATGGTCCCTGCCCACAGGGCTGGTGGGGGATGTGGGAAAAAAAAAAACCCACAAGAACAACAGTGATGAGTGATCGGAGCTGGGATGGGGGCGGCCTTGGGGCTGGGGTGGTCCTGGATCTGTGTTTAAAGCATTGGCTTAGAGTAGGTTGAAGGGCTGAAGGTGGGAGCAGCATGGAAAGGACGATGAAGAGGAAGGCACCCGTGAAAGGTTGGGGCCCCCGGGAAAATGACTCTTTCTCAGGACTAGCTGTGACCCCCAGCTCCCAGTGAGCCAAGGTATTCCTGTGTGGGAAGTTTGGCGGCATGCCTGGCATTGGACTGGTAGTGGCACCTTTACTAAAAAGCCATGTGTGTTCCCTTCCTAGAAGACTTGGGGACAGGATGGTATTGTGTGATGATGTTCATCTGGATTCTGCTAGGCCAGCCTGGAGGTCTGTGGCCTCCAGTCCTGTGCACTGGAGTATACTCACTCTGAAAGCATGGAGTCAGATACGCTCTTCTTACCATCTGGAGGACACAGCTGGGCCTAGTGAGCCAATCAGAGAGCCTGGGCCATCAAGCTGACATCCAGAGCTAGGTCTTTGGCCTGGGGAAGTGAAGAGTCTTAGTTGGACAGGAGCGGAGTGTGGCGCTATCTGACCATTGCTCAGAGCATGGTGCTAGCCAGAACCTTGTCCTCTGTGCTCCCTCTGCTTCCTCTGCATCCCCTCATCCCCATTTTCCTCATCCATGCCCATCCTTGAACATTTAAGAGTACAGAAGACACCCATGTGAGAAAAGGCAAGCCAAGAGAGGGGTACGGGGCCCTGCCTCCAATGTCATACTAATGGATAGAGTCTGAGGCAATGTTATCTTGAGTTCTCTAAACAGACAGTTCACATTTCAAGGCCTCCTGGGGTGGGGACCTTGAATGGCAGTTGCTCACTCTTCATAGCAGGCACCCCAAGGAGCAAGAGTTTTGAGATGGTCCACCACCCTTAATTTTCTCAACCTCCTGCAGCCTGCGAAACCAGGTTCATGGGTGTGAGGGTCAAAGCCTTGGACTGAGTTCAGATCCTCCTCAAGCCACTCCCTCCCTTCCCAGAGAGTTTCTCCACTGTCACCCCTCTCCAAGGGTCCCTAGCACCCCTGCCAAATCCCCATGTTTTCCCACCCTGCCTGTTTTTCAGGCAGAACCAGGGCTCTTCCCTGAGGTCTTGCGTGCCTCTCCTCCCAGGCAGCCCTGACTCCTGTGTCCCAGCTCTGAGAGTGTATCTCCCTATCCTCTTCCATGCACACCCTCAGCAGCCTTCCACCCTGGGCCCAGATGCCTCCTTTGTGGCCCCTGATTGCAGGCACAGTAAGGGTCTCCCATGGCCACCATCTAACAGCTTCTGCCTGCCTACCTCTTGGGCTCTTCAGCAGTCTGATCTGACACATCAGCCACATGAGGAGTGGAGGGTATCATTTGTTCCTAGTGTCCTAGCCAAGTGGTCCCCTGGGCCTGCCACACACTAGATACACAAATAGCTGTGTATCTTCTTGTGTCCATGGCTTCTCTTCTGTCCTGGCTCAGTGGGTCCCTCATAGTGGGTATGACCCAGGGTTCAACCCTTCTCCTCTCCAGAGCTTTCGAGGGTGACTGCAGGCTTCCTTCTTCAGTAAAATTCCTTGTACACCCTCCTACTATGTCCAGCTGTGGGGGAATCAGGGCTCTCAGGCAAGCCTTAAGGCACAGCAGGCCCAGAATCAGGGGATCCCTGCCTGGGCTGCTGAGATAAATGGAAAGTGACACAGGGCAGTGTCTAGGCTCCTTTACCTGTTTTCGTAACCCTGGCTGCAAGACCATGAGCAGATCCTGCAACCTCTCTGTGCTTGGGTTTTCTCTTCTATTAAAGAGACAATGACAGGCTCATTACAGATGGTTGCAACCCAGAGGGGTGAGTACGTTCAGTGTCAGGCCTGCCATGCACTCAGGACAGAGTGTACATTCCCTCTACCCACTGCTGTTATTGCAATGGCCTGATGAAGGTGTTTGGGGATGGTATTCGTGAGGGATTTCAGAAGATGGGGACATAGGAGCAGCAACATGAAAAGGGAGCAGGTGAGACACACAGGCAGGAGAGGACGTGCCAGGGAGGAAGCAACCCGGCTGACATTAACACCTGCAACCATGTAGGGCTCCCCTCACCCCAGTGCTGTCTCCGCCAATGCCTCACTGCCATTGGTCAGTTGCATCTCCTTCTAGAACTTTATCTGTGCCTTTACAAACATTTTTATTGGGTATTATTTTAGAAAATAAAGTCATATCTGTACATCATTCTGCAAGCCCCATTTGTCACTTACCTGTGTATGTGGGGAGGGAGGCATCTCTTAACATCACAACACAATTCTACAGTGTTCTTTTTAATCGCTGCCTAATATTCCATTGTTTGGACATAGTGTAATTTATGTGACCAGTCCCCAGCTGATGGATATTTAGATAGTCTCCAATTCTTCATTCTTGCAAACAATGCTTCAGTGAATATCCTTGTGTATGTATCTTGCTGACACATAGAGGCATTTCCTTAGGATGGATTTCTAGGGTGGAGTTGTAGGGAGGGGGTGCAGACATTAAGTTTTGACATCTCCATTGCTCTTCTGAAAGATAAAGCCTGCTTCTGCCTGTCCTTGGTGAGGGGAGTAGCCGCCCCACCACCTTCCACACTCAACACAGTTGGTCTTGTTAATTTTTGCCAATCTAGAAAAACGCCTCGCTGTGGTTCCAGCACTCACTTTGTGCCTTCCCAATGAGGCCATCTTTTCATGTGGTTATTGGCCACGAGCGCTTCTTCCTCTGTGAGTTGACTCTTTAGATCTGCTGCCCATTTTTCTTTTCTTTTTGCCTTTTTCTTATTGATATAAAGGAGCTTTTAGCACATTAGGAACGGTCAAACTTTCGTTGGTTGCTTGTGTTGGAAATATTCTCCCTAGCCAGCTGTTTGTCTTTTTAGCTCTGTTTCTGGCATCTTTGGCCATGTAGAGGCCCTACATCTTTATTTAGTCAAGTCTATCAGGCTTCTCGGGGCCTCTGAGGCGTGCGTCTGGCTCGGAGAGACTTCCTGTAGGGCTTTTTCAGAAGAGCAAGGACAAAGCCAGGTGTGACTGGGATGGTTCTTCTGGTTCCAACTGAGACTCTTGTGCCAGACAAGATGAGAGACATGCAGGAGCGGTTGAGCTTGAAGAAGTTGTTCTAGAACTGACTGGCTGTGGTGACAGGGTGTGACCGTGAGAGGGAAGAGGGCAAGCATGGTGCTTGGCTTGGAGGATGAGTGGCTGGTGCCATGTCAGGAGGGTATAGGACTAAGAGGGAAATGTGTGGTGTATATGAGTGCTCACCTCTGCAGGGGATAGACATCTGAGCACGTACATGTACACATGTGCACGCTTCATGCACATGCTTAGAGGTTCTAGATAGTACTATGACCTGGTTGGGGAGGGTGTCACTAGACCCAGAGATATTATGTTACTCACTGAGGGTCATAGAGCGACTAAATGATGCAAAGAAGCTTCCTTTTAGGTAACTGACCCAACCTCCCCCACACAGAATTCCTGCAGTGGCCTTCTCTCATTTGTAATGTCCAACTGGAACCATGAGGGACTCTTAAGGGCAATTATGGAGCCTGCGTCTGATGTGTGGCTCTGTTCTTCTGAGACAGTTCATCTTTTTGTCCTTTGTCCTCCATTCTGAGAGGGGAATGATCACAGTGCCCACCTCCTCAGGTGTCTGTGGGCAGTGTGAGTCAGTACGCCTAACACGGGGCTCCATGGCTGTATCAGTGGTGGGCAATGACACCAATGATGGTGCTGGCAACGACTTCATCCTTTGCCTTTGAGCTGGCCTGTACCTCCTCCTGTCCCTCGGCCATCAACCTCATTCCTGGGTCCTCAGTACCCCTAGGAATCTTGTCACCATTTGCCTTGAACATGTGTCCCCTCTGCTTTTAGTCTCAGCCCAGACTGAATTAAAGTTCAATCTGCCAGGAAAAAGAAATCAAAGGAGAGCAGTTAGAGTGTCCTTTGGGGCTGCTCCTGAGGCCACTCCGGTCAGGCGTTTCCTGCAAGCCTGTTGTCCATTCATCCATCATGGCTCAGTCTCTGAGAATCAGACCATGAAGTCCAAGGTGAAGACCCTCACTCCCTGAGCAAGAGCGTTCAGCTGCACATGGTCTGAGCTGACCCATGGCTGCTCTAGCTCCAAGCCAGTCCCAAAACCTGATGCCAGGAAAAACTCTTCTAGTCAGGAATCAGAAGCACAATACATGGTGAATTCAGGGTGCAGCTCCCTACCCGTGCCCATCTGGGCATATCTTATGATCTCACAATGCAGCTCAAAACTTCTGTAACTCCAGCTCCAAGGAATCCAGCACCTTCCTCTGACCTCTGAGGGTATGGCAAACATGTGATATACAGACATACACGTAAACATCATACCCATAAAATGTAAAAGGTGCTGGGATGCTATTTGGTCCTCCCAGGCCAAATGACCACATCCACAGAGGCTGTCAGTTCACAGTCTCCTCCGAGGGGCTTCTTCACAGCCATCTTCTGGAAGCCCTGTCCCCAGGTCCCCAGAGTTTCATTCAATGTCTCCTTTACTTTAGGGGCATCTTCATTTTAACCAGCCTCCACTCCACTCCTACCCAGTCCCCAGCACATTCCAGAACCCTGCAGGGTGCTTCACAAATGACAACTGTGGTTTATAGCGCCCCTGTTGCAGTTTGAAGCTCGGGTAGGCCCATGGATGCATGCGTGGAAATCAGTACCTATCACAAGGGAAGCTGAGTTTGCCTAGAAAGAACTCACAACAGAAGAGTCTAACAGCTTATGAGGTACCAAGTGTCCCCTCTATTTAGCAGAGGAAGTATTCCACTGCACTCTTGTCTCACTTCTTAGAAAAAGCAAGAAGGGGCAGGGTAACTTCAAGGTATTTCCCTTGAGTGGTCCATGTGCATGTTATCTTGGGGTGGGGGGACTGTCTCTTTCCCTTGTTCTGTGCTCCCACAGGAGCACGCCGCATCTAAAGTGTTAATTGCCAAGTAAAGCACCGATGAGTTTGAAATATAAGCCTACAATTAAGTTAGCAGTGCCAAAGGCCTATGGGTTTCTCCTCCCCCCCCCCCCCCCCCCGTGATCCACTCTGGGATCCTAGAGTCTTCCTTAGAACTGGCCCCAGACCCAAGGCTAGGTGGCCACTCTCAGGGTGCTCTAGCCTTTCTAAAGTCAAGTTCAAACCTTTGTAGGATCCCAATGGTCATCCATTGTCACCTTGCCTCATCTCCTACCTCCCTTCCCCATGTGGGGATACCTCCACTAGGAGCCCCTCTGTGGGGTCTGGGGGCTCCTTTCTCTTGGCAAAGAAACCCCATAGCTGACAACCATGGTGGTCTCCCTCAAACCTCAATTATTTAGAGGCTCCAGGGTGGGGGCCAGTTCTGCCACCCCAAATCCTGGGAGACCAAGGTGTTGACACACTCCAGGGCCTGTGCTACACAGTAAGAGCCTTGGAAACTTGGAAGCTCGGGATCATGGTGTTCCTTGCTTCTCCCCTCCGTTACTAGGGAGTACACACTTCAGGGTGGGGATCTGGGGGAGCTTGGATCTACCCAGTCATTTGGGCGATCAACCACCAGAAGCTCTACCTTGTAGTCCTTTGGCTTCACCATGAGAACCTGTGTCCTCCAGTCACTGTGTAGGGGTTTGTGGGGGCAGTAATGGTAGGGATCAAGGGGTCATACAAAGCTCTGGAATGCTTTGTGGTCCAGTAGCATCACCCACTGCTTCAGCTCACAGTCTACTGGCCTAAGCATCTCTTGTGGCTCAGACAACTTTAGAGATCAGACAGCATGTGCTTTCAATGGGAACACACTTTGTTCCCAAGGCCATTACAGAGTCACTGTCAGAACAACAAAAGCCAAGACTGTGGCTTCCTATTTGTCCTGCCTACAGTTTGTCATATGACTGTTGTGGTCCATGTAATGTCCTGATTAGGATAATCGATTCTTATCCCTGAACACCAAAACACTTGGCTCTACCTCTTGTTACCTGTGTAACTGTGGGCTGATTTCATCTTTGTTTACTCTCATGCAGAATGAGAATAGAGGAGGGTTTGGGATGCAGCTTGGTGTAAAGGGCTTGCCTAGCATGCTCAGGGACCCCAGCAGCACACAAGAAACAAAGAAGGTGGGACTCTAGACAATATCCATTCTTTCATAAAGCATTAGAACAGTACATGGGGTGCTATGGATGGGGTACCACCACCACCATCATCCAGTGTCAAACACTGATGGGGTAAATGGGCATCAAATGGGTATAGAATTCAACTAGAGGCTGGAGAAATGTTTCAGAGGCTAAGAACACTGACCAGAGGACCTGGGTACACTGACCAGAGGACCTGGGTACACTGACCAGAGGACCTGGGTACACTAACCAGAGGACCTGGGTACACTGACCAGAGGACCTGGGTACACTGACCAGAGGACCTGGGTACACTGACCAGAGGACCTGGGTACACTGACCAGAGGACCTGGGTACACTGACCAGAGGACCTGGGTACACTGACCAGAGGACCTGGGTACACTGACCAGAGGACCTGGGTACACTAACCAGAGGACCTGGGTACACTAACCAGAGGACCTGGGTACACTAACCAGAGGACCTGGGTACACTAACCAGAGGACCTGGGTACACTAACCAGAGGACCTGGGTACACTAACCAGAGGACCTGGGTACACTAACCAGAGGACCTGGGTACACTGACCAGAGGACCTGGGTTTGAGTCCCATCCTCTATATGGAGTCTCAAACCCGTCTGTAACTCCAGACCCAGGGGATCTGACTCCCTCTTCTGACCTCCATGGATATCAGGTACACATGTGACACGCAGACATACACAAAGGCAAAACACTCACACGTATATAATATCAATGCATATTAAATATAATAATTAAACTAAGAAGAAAGTTTTCCCAAAAGTTGGTGCTGTAAAATGAACGAGGCAGAAGAGAAAATGCTCGTGACCATCAGTACAGGGAGAAGGTGGGGGAGGGGACCTCAAACCACAACCCCAGTGAGATGCTACTACATATTTGCTATCCTGACTCTTTAACATATCAACAGTATAGTGTCAGAGATGACATGGGGCAACTGGAACACTCAAAATCTGCTCCTCCTGGGAGGCAAGATAGCACAGCACTTTGCAAAAAAAAAAAACAACAACAACAAAAACCATGGTGGTTTCCTGCTGATGCTAGATACTTACCGAGAGGAACAGCTTCACTCATGTAAAAACCTATCTGAATATTTATGGAGGCATTATTCATAGTCTACAAAACTAGTTAAAAACACAAGTGCTCTTTAGCTGGTGAGTGGATAAATAATGGAATACTACTTAGCAATAAAAAGGAATACAATTCTGACATAAGACAACACAGATAAATCTCAAAGGCGTTGTGCTAAGCGAATAGAACCAGATGTGAGGCTCCATGTTGATGTGTATTTGTAGACACCAGAGGAATTAAAACTACAGGGACAGAAACAGGTCAATAGTTGACAGAGATTACAAAAAAAGACAGCCAGGGACACCTGGGATTGTATTGTTGTCTACATTAATGGTGGTGCACACAGTTGTCGAGACTCACAGAACTAGAAGGGGTAAGCTGGACTGCACATTACCATACCTTGATTACTGTGCCTGGGAGACGGTGCTCTATAAAACTGTTGAAACAGGGACAAGTGGCACATATAGAAGAGGGCAGTATGTTGTGGAGGCCCCTACACCTTCCTCATCTGTGGCCAATGGCTCTTTGAGGTGGTGCCTTGGGCTGAGGCCCAGGTGACGAGGAGCTAGGTAAGGCATAGAGGCAATCTAGGCTGAGAGAGAAGGAAAGATCCCTAGGGTCATACTCTGGGTACCACTGAGGAAAGGTGCAGTCACTGAGGCGTGGGTGTGATGACCTGGGAGAAGGGAGGAAGGGAAACAGTGTAGGCACCATGATTAAGAGGAGGGTAGGCTATCACGTAGCATGGGAAGGTGAGTCCCCAGTAGAGGACGTCAGCCAGCCACAGGTCCACAGACCAAGGCAGGAAAACTGGTGGTCAGCAGTGGAGCCTCACCGTTGTGGGATAGTGGATTAGAAGCCAGGCATCCTGTGTGCTAAGGGCTGAAGACAGGCCAGTGAAGTTTCCAGCAGTCAGGGAACAGATTTGATGAGCAGCACGGGAATGCTGAATAGGATTGGGGAGCAAGGGATATCCTTCTGTGTGCTGGGGGTGTAAATAAAGCCAAGGTGAGCAGACTTTTGGAACACAGAGGGAATCATTGGGGGAGAAAGGGCTGAATAGGGATTCTAAACTCAGTGTGGTACTTGTACTAGCGTGAGCTAGGGAATGGGGATGAGACTGATGTCCAGAGGCCTGTACTGTGTGGCATGGAACCTTGTGGGCTAGGCAGTGGGGATCTATCCAGGGCTACCCACTCGGGTAGCTGGAAGCCCATCTGCTTCACACTAACCTTCTCATCCTTCCTTACAGTGTATGCTGAGACCCGCAGGCTGCTGTTCCCCAGGCTCTGGCAGCCCCTCTCTTTGACTCTCCATACCATCTAACCCAGGTAAGAACAAGACAGCTCGCTGTGCCTGTGCTGTTCTGGGGTATGAAGGCTCAGTGTGAGGACCAGGGTCCTGATCAAGACAGCCTCAGTGAGCATTTGCCATGGTAGGATACCCAGTCTAGGGCTTTAAGTCCTTGCAACAGGCGCTTGCTCAGAGAGGCCCAGTTTGGCTCTCGGGATCTGGATGCCATGAACACCTGCCAAGAACTCCCACCACAGAAGGGTTGGCTTCCAGCTCCCACAGTTCCTCTTCTATCATTGAATGCTTGATACCACAGCCACCTGACAGTCCTTACCTGGAAATTCCCAGCTCTCCACAGCACTCCTTCCCTGGGGTAGGGGACTTCCTTCAGTCCAAGGGATGGCCCATCCATCCCCTGCTCTAACCATCCTGTAGCCAGAAGCAGTTGGCCTATTTATACCACAGTCATTGCCCACCCCACCCCCCAAACTGCCCCTCTGGTCCTGAAGACTGCAGCAAAGTTCTTGGCTTCCCTTTCTGGTTCATCTCAGCGGAGCTGGGTTGAGGAGGTCACGGGGCAGGGCTAGCTGGGCCTGTGGGCCTGTGAACAGGGCTGTGAGACAGGTATGGAGCTGTGAAGAGAGTCAGGAATAGAAAGAACACAGAGTGCCTGTGGTGTGAGGTGCAAGAAGGCCACAGGAATGAGACATTGCAGGATAATGGGGGCCTTGGAATGGCTTCTTTCTGCATCCCTTTACCCAGGGGAGGCACAGGATGTTTTTATCCTAGGTAGAGGCATCTTCCCAGTATTAAAACGGTATGTCTCCTACCCTGGCCACCTACCTGGGTAATTAAAAGCATGCAATTGGAACCCTTCCTCCTAGGGACTAACGAATTAAGCCATTTGATACTTGTCTTTCTGAACTTTCTTCCATGTGCTTACAAACATATTTCAAGTGCAAAAATGCATGCTCATACCAAATACACATCTCCATCACCATATTTTTTTTTTTTGCCATACATGTGGACCACCCAGATTTTATCCATGGAAACCTTCCCTTTCCTACCCGTTGTGTAGATGGTCTGTAAATTCTTCATCAATTATTAATCCTGTCGGGGCCATTTAGCATTTGGCTATTTATAAACCTTACTCAAGGAAGCTCTGGGTTTATACATCTGTGTACACTTGCACTGTAAGACCTTCAAGATGTTTTTGGACGTGGTCTACCCAAGTCAAAGAATGTGTATATTTTCACATTTGATCTGTTCCGTATAGCCAGGTTGGGTTGGTTGGGTTGCCTCACACTCCCACAGACTATGCACAAGGCTGTCCTTCCCAGCTACCATCATTAGCAGCCACTTACATTCCTGTCAATCGGATAGAGAAAAGGATTTTGCTTTACATTTCTCCAGTCGCTAATGATATATGTACCTGTCCGTTGGCCATTTCTGAATCTCAGCTGGCGAGTTGCCTCCAGGCCTTCTGTCCATTTCTTTCTACCCACATCCACTTAGTCAGTAGATATTTGCCAGGCCCTTTGTTTGTGTTGGACAGTGGTTTGGTTAGGAATATAACAGTGAACTGAGCTGACCCAAAATGGCTTCTCCATGGAACTTTAACTTAAATGGTAGAAAAGTAGGAGGGGTGTGAAAATAGTGTGTGTGCAAGTGCACTAGGGAGGAAAAAACCAACTGGAGGCTCTGGAGAGAGATCTAGGTTTGATTCCTGACACCTACATGGTGGCTCACAACTATTAGAAACTCTGGTTCCAGGGGATCTGATGCCCTCTTCTGGACTCCAGGGTACTGCATTCACATGGTGCACAGAAATACATTAAGACAAAACACATAAAATAATTAACAAAACACACACAGCAGGAGAGGGGCATGGGCAGCCTGGATAACATCAGGATGTGATCATCCTGCCTCCGTCTCCCAAGTGCTAGGATTACACATGTGCCATTATGCCTGATTCATGTTGTGCTGGGGATTGAACCCAAGGTTCCTGCATGCCAGGAAAGTGCTCTACATCCCCAGCCCCACAGTATGGACTTTTCTGCCTACGGCATTTTTTTAGCAGCTCGGAAGTTCAGGATTTTGAATTTTAAGATTACAGATACTCAGTAGCCAGAAGGGAAGAAGATGAAGTTTCAGGGAAGGACCCAGCTGTGGAAAGAATGGAGAACTATATATGGAAATAGATGGCCCTTCATTTGAGTTTCCTTTTTAAATTTCCAAGTGATTCGGCTCAGGAGAGTATTAGCCAAACGTAGAGCCTGTATGAGTGCTGGGCTCACGTAGCATGCCTTTGATCCAGTCCTGACCGTGGACATGAAAAGGGTGTGACACCAACCTCCATGAGGAACTGTGGGGTTGGTAGAGGTATGCTGCTGTAGCTCTGGGGAGGGTTTTGAGCTGGAGACACAGATTTGTGAGCATCACTTTAAAGATTATATTTAATGCCTTGGGATTAAGTGAGAGCAGAGAAAAAGAGAGCAAAGGCCGAAAGGAGAAGGCCCAGGACCTCTGCTGGCAGAGTCCGGGAGGAGAAAGAAAACAGAGGACTGAGCAGGAGCCCAAGGTTGGAGAGAAAGATGCATGGGTGTGTTGTCCTGGAGGCCAAAGGCAAGATGTGTTCTCAGCACGTGCCAGCTGGGCTGAGAGACGGAGTGGGATTTGGTGAGACCCCATCACTGACTGGGGAGACAGAGGCAGTGAAATATGCCATATTTTGTGAGAGGTTAAGAAGTTTTTCACAGAGTTATTTCCTGTGTACTCTTTTCCCTAAAAGTTTCTGCTAAAAAAAAAAAACCAAACAAAAACAAAACAAAAATCAGCAACAAGCTCCTATATGTTGTTTATTAAATTTAACTATAATTAAAGCCCTGGTGTGTCTGAAGTGTGTGATTTGAGGTAGGGATCTGTAGTAATTATTTCTCTGCTGCTAAGATAAAACACCGTGACCACAAACAACGTCTAAAAGGAAGTGTGTATTTTGGCTCATGATTCCAGAGAGAGAGTCCAAAATCTTGGGATATCATGACAACAGGCAGGCACAGCACGTCAGCAGGAAGAAGTGAGAGATCCCATGCCAACCACTGACAGGAAACAGAGAGAAATGGAATAAGGCCATGAACCCTGAAAGCCCCCCCCATGACATACTTCCTCCAATAAGACTGCACCCCCTAAGAGTCCCACTACCCCCCCCCCCAACCTGCTCTCCTTACTGGAAGCCAAGTGTTCAATATGTAGGGATACTTCCCATTCAGACCACAGCAGGAGGTGGTCAGTGAGGAAAGGTCCTCCTGTGCTGCAGCCTTTGTCCTCTGCCAATTTGCCCAGGCCTCATATCCATCATTTTACCATCCTGTTGACCTTTGCCTGGGAAGAGACTTGGGGAACTGGGACAGTAGACTCAGTGGTTGACGGGGGCAGAGTGAGGAGCAAGGGATGGGGAGGAAGGAAGTCAGGAACTAAGGTGCTCTTCTGTGCCCAGCACAAGGCCTTACCTTCACTGAAGTCATACAGCAACGTGGTTTGTGAGGTTGCTGTTCTATTCATCTGCACACACAAAACTTAGGCTCAAAGGTCTTCCTACCTCAGCTACCGGGGTCACTTTCTTGATGCTTTTAAAACTAGAAGGCTTATAACCTGTTCCTCTCAGAGAGGTGGAAGGCTCTAGCACCAACTGTCCTCGACACCCCTTTGCATTCCTGTCTGCCATTTGGCTAGGTCTGGAAGGTTTTCCCATTTCCAAAACCAACCCGGAAAGACCAAAATACTCCTGGCAGGGAACCACACTTCGGCTTACAGCTAACGTCTTCATTATCAGCTAACACCTCTGAGGGGTTAGCTGGCAGCCAGTTGAGGGTACTGAGTGGCGCCTGCCGAGGTGTATCTGGGTTAAGAAAGGATGGGAAGTGTGGCAGGCAGTTCACAGCCTCCTTGGTTCTGCCTGGAAAGGGAGGTGATTGGACCACGTGAGGGGAGCAATAGCTCCTGTGAGAGGCCTGGGATGGGGCTCAGAGAGAGCGCTGACATCCATTAAATACTTGCTACATGAAATATCAGGATGACATCCATTAAATACCTGCTACATGAAATACCAGGAGGCCTGTTTTGTGTCTTGACCCAGGAAGGTCAGAAAATCAGCCACCCATGATCCACCCTGGGCCCAGCTGTCAGCTGTCACTCAATTGAGACCCATCTCCAACACCCACAGCTCAGATCTGTCATCCAGCCCTGAGGAGGGGGAGAGGAGACAATAAGCCATCTGGAATCTCCTTCAGTTCTCTGAGGGTCTGTCTGCCTGCCCTGCCTGGAGAGCTAAGGCTCAGTCTGTCCCCAGAGTCAGGTTCAAGGTTCAAGGTAGACTAGGGGTTAGGGATCACTCAAGAAGGCGGCTAAGTAAGACAGCCCTAGAGGTACAGTTGGCTCACTCTGTTGCTAATGCCACTGTGCTCTGGGGACAGAAGGAGGGGCTGCTTGACTGAGTGAGACTTACCTCCTCCCCTTACCTCTCTTGCTCATGACTGGCCCGTGTCTGAGATGCCATCATATGTATAAAGGTAAGTGATGTCCAACTTTCTCTGTATTGTGTTAGACTCTGGCTTAGTCTTGCTGGCACCCTGAGACTAAAATAATCTCTTCCTCCAACAATCCCTTGCCACCTGTCTCTCCCCTGTCTCCCATCCTCCCTTCGCTCCTTGATGGTAATCAGGCCCTGAGTCACTGGCCAATTTGCTTCTAGCTGGATGCCTGCCAGGTCCTGGGTCAGCCTGCAGCCTGGTGCATTCAAGTTCCCAAAAGTTCTGCGTGTGCTCAGGAGAGGAAACCCTGAGGGAGGGGGAGAAAGTGAGACTTCCAGGAGGGAGGGAATGCCTGACATCTGAGAACAGGGCTAAGTAAGAGTTCAAAGGGAGTCTATATGAGCAGAGGCCGGGAGGACATTCACCTATAAAACGGAAGAGGGGCCAGGCTAATGAGCAGACTCAGTGCTGAGACCTGGGAATCTGGAGCACCAGAGGACAGGAAATAATATGCCCCTCTGTGTCACCACTCAGTGTTACCTCCAGCCTGTCACCTGACTTTAGGGTATGGAACGAAGAAGTCCATGAGCCATGTTTCTGGACTGGTGCCAGCCCAAGGGTCACAGCAGATGAGTGTGTCCTGGGTAGCATGTTGGTGTAGTCATTGTTCTGGCTCGGGACCTGCCCTGGGCAGGTAATTCTAGAACCATGCCTGGGCCTTGGGCTCTACTCTTGAGGGACATCCATGCCTGGGAGGGAGACAAATGTGTAAGCAAGAGAAAAAAATTAAAGTCCCCTTATGTGTATGATTTGTTCCATTTTAAGCAACTTGTTTATAAAACAACTGAGATTTAATTCATATACCATAAAACCCACCATTTTGAAATAGACAGTTCAATAGTTTTAGGATACCCATGAGATTATGTAACCATAGTCACTATCTGATTCCAAGCTGTTTTCGTCACCCCAAAAGAGATACTGTACCTATGAGGAGAGCCTCCATCCATGTTCCCCTGTCAACCACTGACACACTCAGGTTTCAAGTAGGAATCACAGGAACTTCGGGCATTCAGCATCATTATTTCATGCTCTTCTAAGCTATGGCATGCATCAGTGCTCTGTTCATCTGCATAATATTTCACCTCACGCGCCACATTTGCTAACCTGCTCATTTGGGGCATTTGAGT
This sequence comes from Phyllotis vaccarum, assembly GCA_033318265.1. Taxonomy (NCBI): domain Eukaryota; kingdom Metazoa; phylum Chordata; class Mammalia; order Rodentia; family Cricetidae; genus Phyllotis; species Phyllotis vaccarum. Next base: position 75,029,215 of record JARWLC010000012.1, read on the forward strand.
AGTGTCTTACTTTAGAGTTGTTGTGAACATGTATGCACAGATCTTTATATGAAACCTTGTTTACAGTCCCCTGGGTCTGTCCTGAAGAGTGTACTTGTTTAGTTTGGATGGATTTATCAAAGGCCCGTGAGCGCGGTCTCCCTTTGCCACGCAGCCCTGATTATTAGCCAGCAATGGAGGGAGAGGGCTTCTGACCTGGGCAGGTCCTAGAGGGCATTCTGGAGGGATTCTGCACTGAACCTCACTCCTGAGAACATATTGTATGAGTTGGAGAGAGAGGAAGGTAAATTTCTGAGGACAGGATCGAGGTCACCAGGCCTAACCTCAGTGTCCCACTTCCTCCAGTATCTGCCTGCTGTCTCACCTTGACATTTTTCCAGAAAAGAGCCACTGACTGGAGAGACAGGGAAGATCAGTGGCTAACTCCATCCCTCCTGAACCCATGGCTGAGGCAATTCTAAGCTAGGGTACTCCGTGTTCCAAGATGATGTCCAGCATTCCCCTCTCTGCTCAGGCAGGTGAGAGCTGGGACAGGCCTAGCCAGGAGCTCCCGGGGCTATACAGAGCCCAAGGCAGTGCCAACACCCGGGCTTCTGCTCTGCCACTTAATAGGTAATTATACCCTGACATGCATAGAGGGGAAGAAGGGATTTTCTGTGAAGCAAAATCTCCCGTGAAATATTCAGGCCACGCTGGGCTTCTTCTCCCAGCCAGCCTAATCACGGCTGCTTGGTTTGCCAGGGCTAGAGAGGCCACGTGTGCCTACAGGCAGCATGGGGCTTTTTATTTCTTTCTCAGCAGAGAGAGACTCAAGGGCCAGTGAACACCCAGCTTGGAGCCTCAGATGCTCTGTGTGTGTGTGTTGTACACTAGATCATATATGTGTCTCCCTATGTCTGTGTGTTTGGGGTATGTTTTTGAGTGTGTATATCTGGGCTTTGCCTCTTTTTTGTCTGTATATGTTCATATAACCTGAACATATATGTAAGTAACCATGACCGTGCCAGTTCATATGTGACCATCCAGCATCTGTGTTTCACATGCTTGCTGTCTGGCCGTCTTGGAACCTTCTCAATGAGCCTGTTTTTCTGATTTCACATATGATGTTCTTAGACTCTTTCAAACAAGGGGCTACCCTGCGGGTGGGTTTGGTCAAGGCTGTGTATGGCCTGGAAGTCTTGGAAGCCCTTGCAGTTCCCAGGTTCAGGGACAGCGGAGTACTTCTGGCATGGGGCCTGTCGGTGTCTAATTGTGATCACAGTTCAGTACTTGATTGAGGGCATTAGTAGTATTTGCTTCTGAGAGTTCATTAAATTGGGACATGCCCGACCCCTTGTTGGTGGCCCTGCACCTTTGCTTCAACCTCTGTCTGCCCTAGTTCTTCATTTGCCTATAGAACACCCTCCTGAGGCCTGACTCTTGCCCATAATTCGCTTCCTCCTTTACACAATATTGCAATCAGGGCTAGAATTATTGTACCTACATGGCAGAAGGTGAGACTGAGGCATAGAGAGACAAAGACGGGCCTTGAATTCTGATAAAATGGGGGCTGGGGCAGATTCCCTTTCTAGTGCAGACCCAGCTTTGGGCCCTTAGTAGAAAAGACCTTACCTAGGAAATGGATATCCGGAGCTAGGATGCTCTTCTCCACAGTGACCCACCCCCCAGCTCTCCTTCCTCCTCCCAAGTCCCCATAGCTCCCCTGACTCCCCTCCTCACAGTGCCCTGGAGAGACAGCCCCAGCAATCTCTTCACCTCAAACTGTGGTCCCAGGATGGCCACTTTTATTGATATTTCTCCATCGTGACTGTAATTAGCAATTCTTCCTAGCTGAGCCCTGTCTGGCAGACAAGGAGAGGAGCTGTGGCTGCTTATGAATGTCAGCTGTTAATGTCACAGTGGCACAGTGACTGGAGGAGGGGCTGAAGGAGGGAGAAGTGAGGGGGCTACTCTGAAGAAAGCCAACACCTCTTCTCCATATTTTTGATGCCACTGTTTCTTCTGACAGACACTTGTGTCCCCTTAAGAAAGCTTACCTCGAGCAGCACCATCCTACCCATTCCAGGAACTTTTGCCCACCCCACCCCCACCTTCATTCTTCCAGGACTGCTTGGCCTAAAGAGCAGCTTCCACAGTTCTGAGCAAGTCCTGGCTGCTCAGCCTAAGTAAGGGCCCTGTAGTCCCGGCAGTCTCCATCAAGGGCCTCTTGGATTACAGGAGATGACAGAGCATTAATTCAGACTGTCCTTAGCACAGGGAAGATGGCCTCCCTTCCCTTGAGCTGATTTCACTCAGAAAGGCAAACATTGTGGGACATGAATGTTCCCAGACCTGCAGCCTCCGGGTCCATCTGCTTTAGGTGTCTGCTCTTCTTCCAACCCAAGGAGTGCGTAGGTCAGCAGCCTCTCGTGGTACTATCTGCCATACACTGCTATCCAGATGACTAGATCCTTCAGTTTCAGAGCAGAGAAAGCCAAGCCAACCACTACAGCCTAGCTGAGTTACCCATAGTCCACCTTTGCTTTCTCCTTGCTACCGTCTGTGGCCTATCCAGGGCTTGACACCCAGCCCAGTATTAAAGCAAAACAACCATGCAGATCTGTATTGGCTGCTGGCGATTGCAGAGCTAAGCTGTGGTAGCAGGAAGCAGGCTGTGTGGGTCACAAGATCTCCCATGAGCCTCTGACTCTCTCTGCCCCAAATCACTTCATCTAAGAACATACATCTCTTTGTGTATGGGGAGTTCCAGGGCGGGCATTTGCACCTCAACCTCCAACCTGGAGATAGTTCTGAATCCTGTGCTCACTCAGTCCTTAGCTACCCCCATGTATTCCAGTGTGTCCACACGCCAAGGGCACTATACGCTTTGAGAACAAGGAGTTGATTATGCCTCAGATTCCCCAGGTTTGTGATGTATGCTGAAGGGGGGCTGGTGTGTGACCTGGAGGACACTGGCAGCTGAGGTCTTAATGCAGACCTGGGACTTGGCCACGATGCCCTTTGTCCACATCTTACATTCACTTAACCCATACTTCCTGAGTGCTGGGTACTAAGGTCTATGCCCTGCCCTCAGGGAGCCCATAGCCTATTGGGGACAGAAGCTTGGGCAGGCCTGACCAGCACAGGACTGGTCCAAGCTATGCTAGTGTTGAGTGGGGATGAATGGATGGAGGAAGAAGGCTACCCAGAAATGAAAACATTTGCACTCCAGTTAAAGAAAAGCAGGTGTGTTCAGACTGTTGAAGAGGGAACCAACACCCCAAGAAGTGGGAACAGTCTGTGCAAGGACTCTGAGCCAGGGAGAACGGGCCTGGAACATACTGTAGGCAAACCAAAAGTATCCCAGCTTTGCTTTTCACCTTCTCTGGGTGGACAGGTCAGCATTCATGGGTAGGCAGTTCCTCAGCCTGGGAACTGAGCCGGCCATGGAGAGGAGGGGTGAGGACAAGCTGGGACTGCTTTGGGCTTAGGACTGCTAAGAGCTCAAGCTGGCCTGAAGGACAGCTGGGGTCATGGCCACCTCCAAAGCTTTGAAAGCTCTTCAGCTCACAGCATCTTCTGTGATAGGCAGAATGGAGATAGGCAGGTAGGCTGGAGTCCCACTAGCCAGTAAGCAGCATGTACCTCAACCCTTCTGTGGCATGTTGAAGTCCTTGGCTGGGGGTAGGGTTTCAGCTCTTAAGGTTCAGCATAGAGCTTGGCTATATGCCATGCAAGGACTAGTAGTGGATAGGCCTGAGACAGAAGTGCAGATTCAGAGTCTCAGTGGGACACAGGCCTGGTACTCAGGTGCCAGAAGGTGAGATGCTTCTTTCTGAATTCTTGTCTCCAAGCAGTTTTTTAAGGCTTTGGCTTGTACACCAGTGGCTAATCTTGGAAATCTTTCTCCTCTCACCCATGGGACTCAGAGTGGCCACAAAAGCACCAAGCAAGCCCTGCCCACACTCATGGAACCCAGGCAGGTGTGCATATAGGCTCATTGCATACAGGTTCACATTCATGCATAAGCAGGTAAGATGTAAGAGGGATTCTGGGATCAGGACTCTAGGCCATGTATGGACACAAGAGCCCAGGTATGGCCAGCAGCCCTACTTCTCTCTCACCATAGCCAGAGTCTGTGGGGACTGCTGCTCCTAGGCCTGTCGCTCCCTGGTGCCTCACAAGGCCCTCTCAAGTCCGGGAGACAGGCTCTGTCAACTTGCTAGGGCTCTCTTGATAGCTGGTACTGTGGAAAGACATAGGCCTTGAAGGGACAGCTTAGGCTGATAAGGCCTTGCCCAACCATCTCTGAGGACCTACCAGTAACTATGCTGCCCTTGCATGTCCTCTTGATGCCAGGAGCAGCTGCACAAGAACCTATAAGGCACTCTTAGAAGGAGACATTAGGAAAGCCAGAGGGTCTAATGGCTGGGCCACAAGGCCCTGACCAGTCAAGGTCTTGATCCCTCCTCTGGGCCTGGAGTAACAGCTGCAGGTGGCAGGTCTAGCTGGGGAATCCAAGGCCTCTCACCTTGTTGTCAAGAGCATATTTTAACCATTAATGACGGCAGGAAGCCAGGGATTTGGGAGGATCTTTCTCTTTCATTTCCCAGGGCTCAGAGCTTTTAACTGCCTCTTTCATACACACACACACACACACACACACACACACACACACACACACACACACTATAAACCAGTAGTAGATAGGGATAGATCTGATTCATTCTTCCAGAAAGGGCTCCTCAGCCTCCCCCATCCTCCCAACAGATGCTCAGTGCTGCACATCTTAGCTGTAGTTCAAGGCCAAGGCTGCCCCTAGTACTTCTGGCCCTGCTTAGCTCTTTCCTGTGCCTCCCTGACTGATAACCTTACCTTGGAGGCCTAAGGATCTCCTCTAACCAGGCCCCAGAACTAGTGGGTCACTTTTGACAGTCTGCATATGACACAGAGGGCGACAGGCACTCTTGCAGGACCCTCCCATTTCAGCATCTGAAGTCTGAGGGACCAAGGTTTGTGACCTGTCTCCAGTGAGCCTAGGTCTCAGGACCCAGAGCCATGTAGTGAGAACAACCCTATGTCAGTGATAAAGTGGAATCCGGCTACGGCGGATCTGCCTTAAGAGGAGGTAATGGGGAAACTGAGAAAGCCACTGCTGTTTCAAAAGGGAGCTTGGAGTGGGGATTTGGCTCAGCTAGAAGACTCAGTGTGCTAGGGGAGGGTTCTGGGCTTTTGGGCTAGCCCAGCCTACTTAGATGGCATCCAGGGGAGTTCTTAGCCAGAAGCTTCCTTACCCCCACCCCTGCAGCACCAAAGTTCCACCTAACTCGCCCTGGTACAGTCCTCAGGGGACCCAGCCAATCAGGTGTTCCTTCTGCCAGGGCATGATTATGGGGGTCACTTGTGTCTGTTGAATAGTGCATTTGGTTTAAGCTAGATATGGGGGGTCCTTCTGGATGCCACAGGGTGGGTATCTTATGGAAGTGAGAGAGATCCTCAAAATATGTTTTGGGTTTTGAGGTGATCTCCCACCCTCAGAAACCCCATCAGCCTTCTTCAGAAGCTAGCCACTGCCTTCCAAGTGTGGTGACATCAGGGCTGCCTGAAGGGCCTTGGTTTGTCTATACCCAGAAGCCTATGTGGCATCTGCCTTTTCCCAGCATAGGAGGCATGTATGTCTGACGTGTGTGCACTTGTGAGATCATGCGACACATGTATGTACCCAGAGTGGGCTTATCAGCCTCCAAACTATCTGACAATCTGGAGCCAGAGAATGCAGGCTTTGCTGGAGGCATTAGTTATAGACCACAGAGAGGCGAACTGGCCCCTCATTCACCACCACTTAGAAATAGACACGTTGGGCTGGGATGCTGAGAGCCCAGGGGCCAGGCAGATGGTCTCTTACTTTATGTGAAGGCTTGGTTTCTCTGAGGTCTCTATCCTCCTCACCTGACCCACATAGGAAATCCCATCTTTCTTCCCTGCAGACCAACCAGTCAAGTTGTGCCTTGTGCTCAGAGGCCTCCTGCACAGGAGTTGGATTGGAAATGGCAGGGGCAGTTGAGGAGGAGACAGGAGTTGCACTGTCTTGCTGTCCCCCTATGAATGTGACCTTATTCATCAAAGGACTGTGAGCCCTGGGAACCTTCAGGCTAAGGACATATGAAACAGCTCCCTGGAAAGGTGTGAATGTGTCTGTCATCCAGTCCCATTTTGCCTACCTCAGGCCCTGTAGGATCCTGGCAGCGGGCATGTGGGTATGTCACTGTCAGAATCAGGAAGTGCTCAGGAAGGTCGTGGCAGAGCAGGCATGTCCACCATGAAAGGACCTCAGGAGCCTCCCGTTGTGCAAAAATAGGCCAAGCTAGGAATTTAGGGCATGTTAAGACAGAAAACTGGCCTGTGCTTTGCATGCTGTGTTGAGGGCATCACTGCCCTGCATGGTAGACCAGCCATGGAAATGGTGACCATACTGGATCATATTTGAAGTCTTGGATAGCATGATAGGCACTAATATCCCCATTTCATGGACACAACCTGAGACCCAATGAGTGGTTTGCCCTGGAATGAGTGAAGATCTTCCAGAGTGGGTGGGGGACCAACCACAGTTACACTCCCTACCCAAGGAAGCTTTACTTGCTGCTTTGGGCTAGAAGAAGCCAACATTCCCCTCCTGAACCCTGGGCTTCCCACATTCCTGTTAGTTTCCAAGCTGTCCAAGAACTTCTGTAAATCTGACCACAGAGTCTCATGCTTTACTTTTCACCCCATTACTCTTGTGAAATCTTGTCAACCAGAGGCTCCCTGGATTCTCCTCTGTGACCCTATGTTCTTAATGGTTGCCATCTTGGAGGTTAGACCGATCCCAACACGCTGGTGTGTCCCTGAAAACTGCAGGGGGGAGGAGCCGACCCTAAACAGTCTTGCATCCAGAACTATTTGAAAGCCCACTCAGCTCCCTCCCACCCTGCATCTCCATTCTTGTCACACCCGGCCCATCTCATTTCCTGTATTCCAGCTGAAGGCTGCTTTCCTCTCTGCACATAATGACCCTTGCCCACCCTGTCTGCTTCAATGCCCAGAATTTTGGGGAGCAGGCAATGAGCTTGTTTCCCAGCTACCCCCAAGGCCCCTCCTCGCTCTGTCTGCCTGCCCTGGGAACCCCTGCACCTAGCAGATATTTTGCTACATGTGTGTATGTTTGCGCACCCCCTAGGCCCTGAAAGCTACTCACTTACTCTTCTCCACCTAAGTTAGATGAGACTGTATTCAGAAAGGCCCGATCCTTGGTTATTTTGCCTCCCACACAACAAACTCCAAAGTGGTTCTTAGCCCAAAACAGACTGGCCTCAGGTTAAGGTGAGCTGGAAAACAAGGTGGGGTTTTTTTGTTTGTCTGCTTGTTTTAACTAATTATACTAAGTAGTATATGACTGCTAGCAGTTTTCCCAGTCCGTGGCACCAGCATATGAAGAAGGAGTGTCAGCACAGTAGCATCATTGACTACTAATGCTGAGTTTTTACTGTGTCGAGCACTGTTCTAACACTGTGCATATACTAAATCACTTAATTAATCCATTAACTCGGATTTCTAATGAGTAGGAAGGGAGAATGTTGAGGGATGAGGGGGTGAGAAGGGAAGCAAGGCTTTCCCTCCTTCCATTTCCACTTGACACTAAGGAGAAAGCCCTTTCCAGCCACACTTCCTAAAGTACTTCCAGACACAGCAGGTATCTGTGTGTTGTCTCTGGAGCAAGGGGTGCAAGGGAGATGCTGCTTCTTGGGGCTCATAGTCCTCCATGGGAAGATGGGGCTCAGGACCTCAAGGTACCTTGGAGAATTCTGGGTATTTAGGTCATCGCACAGCCATCTGAGGAATTGGAGACACCTCCTCCATTGAACATATCCAGGGCTTGATGCTAAGCTTCAGGTGAATCTTGTGGAGCTGACACAGGAATCCCATATTGCAATGGGGAGAACGAGGCTCCAGGAGATGTAACACAGCCTGTTTTTGCTCCTCAGAAAGTAACTTGCTTCTGAATACACCCCCAAGTGGGGTGAGAAGGGTTGCTGATTCTACAGGACTTCCCCTTCCTTGGTCTGGTTGTCAGGCCCTTTTGCCCTCCATTAAGTAGTCTCTGTCTCCCAGCTCTTCCCTGGAGGAGGCTGGGCCTCTGCTGCTAGGCTACCCACAGCCTCTCCCAGCCTCCAGCTTTCAAGGTCAGGCTGCCTGGATATACAGTAACTGATGCAAGAGATTTCCATTAGGAATCTCCCAGCCATGGGCAGCTTTTTCCTTTTGCCCAGCACTGTATGCTACAGCATCCCCCATCCATCTTACCCACTGCTTTGCAGCAGGACCCTAGATCTTCAGAACTCAGACAGAGATGATGATACCATTCTGAACTGACCCCAACCGGTCAACTGCTGTTTGCTGTGAGACAAACTCTTTGTCCTATTGGAAACTCGGTATCCATGTCTAGGATGGTGTCTGACCAGATGACTTTGAGATGAGGAATTGATAGGGTGAGTGTTCTGATGAGGGTGGGAAAGATGGCACCTGCTTGTCTCAACAAGTCCAAAGAAGAGGTGGCATGAAGGCATTTGAACCAGGCTCTTAAGAAGGGACCTCTTTAGCTGTGGTGGCACACGCCTTTAATCCCAGCACTGAGGCAAAGGCAGGTGAGTTGGAGACCAGCCTGGTATACAGAGCGAGTTCCAGGACAGGCTTCAAAGCTACACAGAGAAACCCTGCCTCAAAACAAATAGAACAAAAAAAAAAAAAAAAAAAAAAAAAAAAAAAAAAAGCCTCTTTGGCATGAGGGTGAATAATAATGAGATTTTGTAGAGAAACATAACCAGCTCTGAGAAATGATGCTTCTCTGAATATCTAACTACAAGAAGCCTGTACCATATCCACTAGAAATGCTTAGCACTCTCAACAGACCCCTGGGGAACCTGCCAAGCCTAGCCAAGTCTAGTCCGTGCCCTACCCAACACTCAGTTCCAGTCCTACGGAGTTTCTTTTTGTCCCCTGCACTGGCTGTTCTCTGAGCTGCCTCTGTGCCCATAGTCACATGTGATCCCATGACCACTGACAGCTTTCCTCAACCCAATGAGGGATAGCTGCCTAAGCGACCCTTGACTCTGCTTACTACAACTTTGGGGTGCTGAATTTCATGCTGAAGCTGACTGTCCATCAGGTGGAGCGCCCAACTGAATGTCTCTCGAGACCCTGTTGCCAGCCCAACTATCTTCTCTCCAGGAGGCCCAGTTTATCTAGTTGCTTTTGGTGACTGCTGAGGTGTGCCTCTCTGGCCTTGCTCTGCCATGTTTTTGGCTGACACTGAATCCCCTGCCTGAGGGGCCTGAGGTGAAGAGCAGATCTTCAGATGGTGTGTGTTGAGTGATCTGACTCTTTGGGTCTCAGTTTCCCATCTATACATTGAGGGAGAGCTCTCTAACCGATGATCCCCTAGCTAAAGTAGGTGAGACCAAGGCTACACCCAACTGAGGGTGAGGAGTAGGGCATGTACTGGACTCCACAGTGAGCACAGGGAGGCATGAGCAGTAGGGCAGGGCAAGGCCTTCCATCTCAGCCTCCTACCATGGCCTGGGCCATTGTGAGCCAGGACAGAGGCATCCAGAATGAGGTGCCACCACTAAGGCCCCTTCCCTTCCACCCCCAGGAAGCAGATGGGCCAAGCTTGGGCGGGCGGCAGATACAGGCCTGGCATTTGTGTATGTGTGTGGTTTTTTAAAAAATCTGACACATTTTTGTCACGTCTTGGTTCATCAGAACAGTAAAGGAGGCGGGAGTGTGAAGAATGTTTTAACTCGCAACTTTGTAAGAGTTCCAGGTTCTCCAGGGCTCCTCCCCCTCCCTCAAAGCCCCCGCTGTGGAGCCTCCAAGCCCATCTGTTCCACAGTCCCTGCTCCCTGCCCCCATCTACCCATCTATCCCTCTTTCAGTTGAGAGGAGTCATGATTGGAGGCAGTGGCTGGGGACTTTGCGAATGGCCTAGGCTGGGAGACAAGGGCTTTTGCTTCTTAGCTCTGCTGAGCCCAGACTTGCTGTTTGACCTTGTATACTTTCTACACCCTATGACCTGTTTAGTGTTCTTCTGGGGTCTGGCTCACCACCTTTGGGGTTCTCTAGCTCTGACATGCATAGAAATGTCTGCTAGAAGGGTTAGAAACAAGAAAGATGTAGGTAGAACACACACAGAAAGCTTGGGCTTCGTAGCCTCTAGAGAGAATGCAAGAGGAACGGACAGATCAACCTTCACACCTCCTCCTCCTCCTCAACCTTGCCTACCATCCTGCCACATCCACCCAAGAAGATGGCCCAGGGCTAGCTGAAGTCTGAGGAAGCCACCTTGAGGTTAGGTGAGGAGGAGGAGGAGGGAAATACCAGAGACTTTCTTCTTCTCTTTTGCTTCTTGGTACTACAGAACCCCAGCAAAGGATGCAGGGTAGATGCCAAGCCCTAGAAAACTGCTCCTTAGCCACCAGTTCTGTAGTCCCCAACCCTGGCACTAGCTTCCACTACATTAGTCATAGAAGTGCCAGCTGGCCTGGAAAAGGAGGGTTGTCTACAAGGCAGGCTGGCAGGCACTGCCCTAGTGGGCATAGGAGATTTGGGGCTAGGGAGTCTCAGCTAAGGCTCGGGTTGTTTCTCCATTCCATGGCTCAAAGGTCAGGGCTCTGGGCACCTTCGCTATTGCTTGCTGACCATGGTACCATTGCCAAAGACAAGAAAAACAGCCCCTGACTCCACTTCTGTTCCCCGTGCCCTTCTATACTTCACCAGGAACTCTCAAACCCAAGGTTTACATCAAAGAGCAAAGGCAGAGGGGAAAGAGGCAGGTGAGGCCCACCTTGGAAAGCACCAGATCATTGCTGGCCACAGAAAGCCCTACTTGGTGATGAGAAAGCTCTTAAGCACCAGCGTACATTCTGGCCCCCTGCATAGGCTGCCAAAGGGCAGCTAGTTGAGGGATCCAACATGCCCCCCATGGCAGGCGCAGTCAGACCCAGGGCCGGCTGAGTCAATGTGCCTTGCTCGAATCTCACCATATGGGCACTGGGTGGCTGCAAGGGGTGGAGCTGCAGTTGCCATGAGAACCCGCACGTTGGCATTTCCTCTTTTGGGAGGTTGAACCATGTTCTGCAGGCAATGTAGGCTTCTGAATCCCATTTCTCTGTGTTTTTAGGAAGGGAGAAAGGGCAGGGGAAGGGGGTGGAAGTAGGCGTGGAGGGAGGATGGCAGAGTCAGACCGACTGCTCTGAGGGAACAGCTGGCTCTTTGGGGATGCTGAGGACCACTCTTCCTATAGGCTCAGCCTAGGGCCAAAGCAGGATCTCAGGTCCCTTCTGATCACCAGTTCTGGCCTTGAGTAAATGTTTTTCCTAAATCACATGACCTTGCCTCCTGCCTGGTGTCCCTGTGGATTCCCTGGACCTTTCTGAGGGCTATACTCTCTCATTCCCTGTTTGTTCAGTGTTGTTGAAAATGACATAGAGAATATTTAAAAGTAGAATATTCTCCCACACTGCTAAAGCCTTAGTCCCATCAATGGGCTAATTAATAGCACCAACTTGGGAGCTTTCCATCCACCTGGGGAGAGGTCCAAGCAGAGCTCAATTTGTGGCGGTGCTTTGGTATGATAGTTCAGGACATGGCTCCAGCAACAGGTGAATTAGAGAGAAGGTCCCAGTCCTGGAGGGAGTGCTCACCTGAGCAGGGTGTGGTTTGGGACTTGATGTGACCAAGCTCTGGGAAGAAACTTCCTGGGCAGGGAGAAGAGTGAGGTGACCACAAGTAGGAAATTGGGGCAGGGAGCCAGATATGACCCATTCCACTTCTCCAGGCATGAGGCAGGTCAGGCCACACTGCTACCCAGGCCCTTGGAGCAAGAGAAGAGCCCGAGAGATGAAAGTGTGCCCAAGGGCTCCAAAGGAGGGGCATCTGGTTTCCCAAGAAGCTATGGGGTAAAGAGGTGAGGAAGTGGGCCTACCTCCAGTAACAGCAGAGCCTGGGTGTGAAGTCCTACTGTGTGTCAAAATCTCAGTCTCTAAAGCAACCAGGGGGAACGGCAGTGTTTGGCAACCTAAAGGACTATGGCTCAGAAAAGATTTGCAGTTCATCAAGGTCATGCCCCAGGGGAGCAGCACTGTTAGGGTGTCCAGCCTCTGACCCCTGACCTTCAGGCCTCACCATCCTGCATCCCCAGCAGACCACAATGAAGACTACGGGGCACAGTTGTCCCCACTGCCCAGGGACACTGTCTGAACACATCTGGCCAGCTAGGGTTAGCCACTAGAGCCCAGTTTGGAGAGAACATGGTCCTGGCATCATATGCATTGGGAGTGAGCCCTGTCTTTACCGCTTACCCATTCTGGCTTCCACGGTATGTTATTGAACTTTTCTCAACTTCCATTTTGTCGTCTGGAAAAGGGGGATCACAGTGGCACTGCATCAGTCAAATGAGATGATTAAACTCCCGAGACTTCGAAATACACAAGCTCCTTTCTCAGCTTGTTACATGGAGTAGCTGGTTCTCATTGTCATTCAAGACCCCAGGCTGATGGCTAGTCATCATTTTAACATGTATATCCACAGTTGTCATGACAGCAAGAAGCATGATCTCTTGCAACCCATGTACCTTCCGCTAAGGTTTCATTGGTCAAAGCATGTCATGAGTTACATGTAACTCTGAGGGGGACAAAGAAGAACAATTCTTAACCATATGCTTAAAGAAAAAGAATCATCTGGAGAATTGGTAAACATCTCTTCATGATGGCCTCAGGCACCTGCCACACAGGAATGCTGTGAGCACTGAGTGAACCAAAGAAAACACACAGAATGCGCCTAATGAATGTGAGCTCCTCTCCCTTAGGCCCCCAACTCCAGAGGGACCCACCTCTCTCTCTTCCCTTTCCTGGCCATGTCTCTCAGATAAATCATCAGCACTGACAATCCCTACTTCAGAGATGAAGACCTTTAGCTTTGGAATGAAGACAGATGGCAACTTCCCCAGGGTATGGCACAATGGCAGCTGGGGCAGGAGCAACAGACAGGTAGCTCACTCTGCTGAGTCCCTTTTCCAGCTCAGACCCTCTTTTAACAAATAAAAAAAGTAGCAGATCTTGGTAATACCTTAACTCTATCAAGGACTTCATAAGACCCAAATCAAATCACATCTCCTGCAATCGAACAGTAAATTCAATTCCATTCAACACCACAAGGGCCTAGGGGGTCTGGGTAGCCCACTTGGCTGGGGACCTGCCTCTTGATTCACAAGAAGATGCCACTCTCCCTGGCATAGGTCTGCCCTAGAGTTTAAGATCGGTGAGTAAATAAGGCCTGGTGTACAGGGAACAGTGTAGGGAAGAGACAATGACTCAAGCCCAAGTGGACCAGAACAGAAAACTGGGTTTCAAGACACTTGGACCTGTGTCCACAGCCACCGGGCTGTGGCCTTGGGCAACGTCTCTTTCAGAAATGTGCTCAGTCCCCATCACCACCTCTGACTTCTGAGGGCACCTCTCCTCAAACTCAGGAAACCACAGTGGGAGTGAGGGCCTTACCCATTTTCCCTGCCTTTGCTCTTTCCCCACAGGCCAGGCCCTGTGTACTAGACTCTGCTCTGCCCCACAGGAACTCCATCATGGAAGGACAGTAGGCTGAGCATCTGTGGCAAATGGATGGCAAACATCGCCCAGAGCAACACACACACACACACACACACACACACACACACACACACACACACACACACACCCCTTCTCCTGTTGCAGCCACAGGCAAGAGATGGTAGGTTTGTTTGAGAAGAGAGAGCAGTTGTCAATCACCATCTCACGGTGCACTTCTAGAAGCCCAAAGTGGCTTCTGAGTCTCCAGGGACTCTGGAACGAAGCCCCTTTTACCTAATGAATCCCCATCAGCAGCAGGAGTAGGTACCATCTCCTTCTGGCAGTCTTCATTGATGAAGCACTTTGTGTCTACCTTCTTGTCTGATCCCCACAGTGGCCCTGTGAGGGATGCTTCTGTCCCATCGAGTTCTTAATTCAGAGAAGGCAAAAAAATGTGCCTGAAGTCAGTTAGTAACGACCTACCCTCATGCTGGCTGACTCTCTGGTCTATTTGTGTCTGCCTTTTAGGAATCACGTGAGCCGCCCTCTGGGATCTGGCATGAAGGAGAAATGGATTCTGGATTTTCCACTCTGGCTTTCCTTGTCTTCTCCAGAATTTAAGAAGCATTCTGCGGCCTCTCTTGCTCCACCTCAGCCCAGAACCCCTGAGGATCAATCCAGAGACCCAACGACTTCAAGATCTAAACACACCAAGGCCCTTTCCCTGGACACAGACTGGACAGAGATAACCAGTTCATCAGGTAAAGAGGCCAGTGTGGCACTGACCACACAGGTACCACCATCTTTTATGTGGGGGAATTCTGCTTACCGAGCACACTGATGCTGCTCGGGTGTACTTGCTCTCCGTTTGAAGCTGTTTGCACGGTGTGATTTCAAGAATCTTGAGGGAGTGTTAGCACATGCACCAGGTCCTTGCTTGTTAGTGCCAATGACAACTGAAAGCAAGCCTGGGTCAGGTGACTTTCTTACACACGAAGTCTGGCTGTTTGACCTTCAGAAGGAGCCAAAGCCATGTTTTCTTGATCTTGCTTGTTCATAGTTTCTAGGTACAGCTCAGATCATAAAACATTCAAATTCCGTTAGCTTCCCAGCAACACTATCACCTGCAATTTTTAGATCAGTTGGGTTTCATTAGCCTGTTTAGCTCTTTCTATACCAGCCTGCAAATTAGCGGAGAGAAGGTGTTAACTGCCTCCTAGGTTCCCATGCAGCTTTCTCAACACTGTTCATTCAGTCTCTGTCATTCATTCACTTACTCAGACATATTGATTGACTGTCACGCCCTGGGACGCAGGGGTGCCAGAGGCAGAACTTGCAGTTACATTTCCATAAACAGAGTCCTCACTTTCTCCAGTTCCTTCCCTAAACATGGGCTCTGTGGGCCTCGGGAGACAGCTCTGTGGATGAGGTTCTCGCTGTGCAAGTGTAAGACTGAGTCCCAATCCTCAGAATCCATGAGAAAGCCATAATCTTGCAGATTCCCTGAGTCTCTAGGGCAAGCTGGCCAGCTAGACATGGGCAACATCTGGATTCAACTAAAATCCTCCATAAATAAGACAGAGAGAAGTCAAGAAAGATCCCTGACGTCAGCCTTGGGCCTCCATATGTACACACACATACGTGGAGTTACATATGCAGAAAAAAAAATGATTCTGTGTATGAGTGTGCATGCATGAATAGATCTACCATAGCTGGTTTTCCAGTGAAGGCTTTCCTCCATGCATCTCTCTGACCGATCCTGCCATGAAGCTACCTTTAGGACTAAATGTCCTCTAAATCCAGCCCAGGAAACCCCATGTCAGCAGAGGTTCGAGGGTGATTGAGGACAGCTTTCAGAATCCAGCCTGTACACTCCGACCTATCCATCTCCTGCCTCATGCTTACCCCATCCTTTGTGTTGCCCATACGTGACCTCTTTGTGACAGCATTTCAGACTGCCCTTACTATGCCCCAGTCCTGAGACTACCACACCTTTGACTTGGCTTCTCCACTGCACAGCTCCTGTCTGTCTTTTCTCACCCTTCAAATGACTTCTAGAACAGGAGGAAACTGGAATTTAGGACAAAGGTCCTGCCTGGATTGGACCCAGATATGGCCTCTGAACTCCAATGGGCTGACTTACTGCTCAGCTCAGACAAAACCTGCAGGGTCCAGGTTGCCCCCTGCTGGATGCCCGGAGTTGCCATGGCAACCTTCTGCCTGTCTTCCCAGCATGGAGACAATCAAAATATAACTGCAAGGACTCTTCTATTCTGTGTCCCACCTGGGAGCCATTTAAGCCTCCTCTTTATTCCTTTTGACACATATTAATTTTAGGGGGTGCTCTTAAGATTATCTTGAAATCCCCCCTCACTTTAGGCTCCATGGCATGGCCTCCAAGAGCCTGCCATCTTACACACACACACACCCACACAACCACACACACACACACACACACACACACACACACACACATGCTGTGCACTTGTTTACACACCACACTGGAAACAGCAAATTGGCCTCCTGGTACTTCAACAACAGAGCTACAGGGAAGACTTGGCCCAGTCTCTTCATCTGCACACCGCTCGACAGTTTGCAAACACCTCTTCTGCCGAGTATCACGCAGATCATGTGGGTACCATTGCCTCTGTAGTTACCTATGAGAAGACAAGGTCACCTGGTGGCTAAGTGGGGCTGGACCGAAACCTTCCAGACTTTCCTGTTCTGTTCTTGCCGCTTCCTGCTGTGATCCGCGACTGTCTGAGTAGGGAGCAAGCAAGTACCTTTCCTTTGTCCTTCACATTCTCCCTTTGCCCCACTATGAACAGTGTTGGGAGCTGCTACATCCAGGGGACTCACACAGCTCTTGCCATGCTCCTGGTTGCCTTGGTTTCTGACCTCTCTAGCAGAGCCTTCCCCACCCATGCTCTCGGCACAAGTTGGCCAAGCACTTAGCAGCTACCTGTCTCCAGCTTCATCTGTACCCATCCCACTCCATGTCTTTTGGCTCTTCCTTGGCTGGGCCCCAGGCTTTGTTCTTCCCAGGCTTATCTTCCAGACATGTCTTTAACCGGTTCCTCTGTCACACCAAAAAATGGCACTGATATTAAACATCACCACATAGTCTGTTTGTTTTGGATTCATGAGCAATTTCACAGGCCACATGTTGACCAAAAGCATTCCCACTGTGTGGTTAAAACATTACACACTGGGCAGCCAAGGAGGGGTCTGAATCTACGGAAAATGCAGACTTCTGTCTTTATAACTTCATGTCTGTTCCAAGTGAGGGGAATTCTTCAGCTGTATCTTGAAGGCACTTCCCTGATGTGTGTGTGTGTGTGTGTGTGTGTGTGTGTGTGTGTGTGTGTGTGTGTGTGTTTGTATTCTTCCAGTGTAGAGGATTGAACTCTTGCCTATGCTAGGCACATTCTTCCTCACTGAACCACCCTTTCACCCCCACCTCACCTCACCCCAACTCTGGATTTTGATGCACACATCAAGGTCTACCACAAAGCTCGTGAAACAGCTCGATCAGTAAAGTGCTTGCAAGGACCTGAGTTCAATCCTTAGACACTAAATTTTTTTAAAAAAAAAAAAATCTAGCATAGAAATACATATTCATATTCCCAAAGTAAGTAAGGCAGAGACAGGTAGATCCCTGGGACTCACTGGCCAGCCATCCTAGTCCACTCAATGACTATGGGAAGCCCAGTTTAATGCAGTTTTAACAACACCTAAGGCTGACCTCTGACTGCCATATGCACATGTGCACACACACACAACAGTACTGGGTGCAGAGCTGAGAGTCTGCAGCCCTGTGGGGGTAGAGAAACTCTGAAGAATTCTGGGGACTTTAGTAGTAATAGCAGGTTCAAGTCCTAGGCCCAGTCTCTGTTATCCTTTTCCGAGCCTCTGTTTAGCAGGGGAATAGGAAGCAGCCTAGGAGTCCAGGAGAACAGGACCCTGTCTTCCATCTCCAATCCTGCAGAATTAGATGTGCAGAGCAACCTGTGGATGGAGCCCAGGCGGGCCAATGTGGTGCTTGCGGCTCAACCCCACTTTACTTGTTCCCCGAGACTCAGCGTGCTCTGGTTTCCCTTTTCACAGTAAGGTCACTGAGACCCAAAGAAGGTGACCAGTGGCTGAGATAGACTTGGCCTTCTGCACACTCTCCCCCACTGGCCATAAGGAGTCAGAACAGGCCAGGCACACGATACCAATCACTCAGTGTGGGAATGTAGCCTAACCCCAGTGTAAGAATGTGGGAAACTGGGGTTGTGGAGTCAAGTCTCACTTAGAGAGGAAGTGACATCTTTCAGAATAGCCATGTGCACACGTTTGAGCCCTGTTTTCCCCTCTGCAAAGAGTCAGCAACAATGTGTCTGACTCAGAACCATTGCATATTTGCACCAGCCACTGTGACTGGCCCACAAACTCTTCTTAAATGCTTGCTTTTGTGTGAATGTTAACTCAGTGGCTGCTATATCTAGGTTATCTTGAGGCTCAGCTTCCTCATCTGTAAAATGGAATTGATGATGCTCTGAAATACCCAATACCAAGCCCCCCAACACCATTCCTTCCCCAGAAAAGAACCCCAGGAGAAAGAGGCAAAGAAATAGATAGATACCTTCCTGTCTGTCAACCCATCCACAGTGGTGACTGCAGTTTTCATAGAGGAGGGGAATCTGCAAAGTAGTCAAAAAAATATTTCCTCTGTGACTCCAGCAGCCCAGCTGTTCTCTTTCAGGAAATGTGCTGAGGGCTGAAAATGCAGGAACAATGATAGAGAGATAGGAAAGTGGGGTGGGGGAGGGAAGTCCAAAGTGAAGGGCATGGGGTGGGACAGCATAGAGTACAATGTTTTTCCTGGACCACCTAGGACAGCATTCAGCAAGACTGTCATTTACCCAACAACTGCTGGGATCCAGTGGCCACCAGGGCACCTGCGCTGTGGCGCCAGGGGAATGAGAATCATCCTGCCCCACCTGGAGGAGGCTCTTGAGCTTCCTGAACCCTCTGGCATCTCAGCATAGAGTTAGAAAAGTGCTTTGTGTTGGGGAGGGAGGTCCTATGGAGAGTATTCATGCTTACTGGGTCTCTGGGAAGGCCCTTGGATTCCCCTCTCTCCTTGTAGCCCTGGCCACTCGCTGCCTCCTGTCAGATCCTCCTGTAGAGATACTTGCCTCTGCTCTGGCCTGTGCTTCCACAGAAGAACCACTGTGCCCTTAGCTCTCACTCCTGGAACCAACTGGCCAGGTCTGCCATAGACAAGCCCAGATGAAGAGCTTGGGGGTTGGCATTCTCAGCTGGCTATCCCTTCCCTGCCCACCTCTGGACCCCCACTAGCATAGCCATTGGAGAGATGGGCCTCCCAGCTCCATGTCACTACCACACATGGTTCTTCTTCAGGCGATAAGTGCCCTGTCATTCAGGCCTCTGTGACCTTCAGTGACTTTTCTGTCTCCCCAGGCCTCTGTTTCCTCACTGTGTAGTAGGGATGCAGCACACCTTCTTCCTAGGGCTGTGGAAAGTATGAAATGAGGCTGTGGCACCTGAGGGCACAGACTAAAAGCCTGGCAGTGCCCACAAGGTTACAGAGCCTGTCTGCTCTCTGGACCCATGTTGAAAAGCACATCCTTTCCTGGCCATCTGCTGACCCTGTCAAGCCATGAAACACTAGCTGTACCCTGTGGACAGAGCAGCCTTGAAGCTCCTATGCCAGCCTTCATCATGGAGATGGCTTGGGTTTTCTAGGTGTAGCATGTACTCCCAGGACAGCGGTCTGGCGGCCTCTGAGCTGACTATCCCTGGCCACAGTCCTACCCAGTTGTGTCTACCCCCCACTGCCCACAGAGGTGGGACTCATATTTGTGATGTAAAAAAGAGAGAGGAACTTAAGCCTCCAGCTTCATTCTAAACCACAGCTAGGTCCCTCAACCCCTTATTCCCTCCCCGCCCCTGCCCCCCACTTAGCTCTCTTGGTTGCCATGACAGCAGAATACTGGGAAGCAGGACTCCTTAGAGGGACAGAAACAGAGTGAGACCATGTGTGTGCTAGTCTCTAGGTGCATATCCGTGACTAGGTGGCTGCCCCCTTCATGCCACTGTGGGGTGGGGCTGGGGGCTGTGTGTGTGGTTAAGGGCTTTTCAGGTCACATGCCTGGCTCATGCATGTTTCGTAGACATACAACTAGAACACAAGCACGGATGGTCAGAGCCTTGGTTACTCACTACTTTATTGGTAGGGTTGGAAGGTGACAGAGTCTGCAGTTAGCTGACTGTCCCCTTGTTCCCTCAGCAAGCTCACACAGATGTCCCCTCTGTCACCGTGCCATGGGAGGCAGGCAGGACAGGTAGATGGGGAAATTGAGGTATTCTATGTATACTTGCTAATTCAAGTTGGGGCTGTGCTGGGGCCTATAGTAGGGTATCTGAGAGGTATTTGGTATGTTATACCCTAATCTTCCTCAACTCTTCCCCAGTATGGAACCCTTTTGTGTGTGGTCAATGCCCACCACAAGAGGAGCTCAGCATTGAGGCCTTCTACTCACCTATCCATCCTCAGAGCTAGCCATTGGCTTAAAGAAGGCCTTCAAACCCCTCTAAAGTGGGCCTGGAGTCAGTTCTCCAGGCTGGTGACACATATGAGGTACAGAGGGAGGAAGTCACACAAGGGAGGAGGACCTCCAGAGGCGGCAACCATGTACTCTTCTGGGACCAGCAGGCGGGACCAGCAGGTGGGACCAGCAGGCATGGAGCTGGGATGTGATGATACATATAGGAACCACAGATACGTTTGTCTGCTTGCTATGCTTCAGATATGAGCTGGTATTTATCTCCAACTATGAGGCACACACAGACACCACCCCCTCCAACTCATCGATGTGGAAATACCACAGCCAAATTGAAGTGTGAAGAGTTGTTCAATGGTGGAATGAGTAGCCATAAGGTAGTCTACCTACTACTTGAGTGAGTCTTGAGAGTGATGAGTGAGCTCTCTGCCCATCCTACCCACCCATCCCACTGTGTGCTGGGGCCCCTTTGATCCCAACTTCCTGGTTGCAAGCCCACAGCTATGGCTTCTTGCTACAGACCCTTCACCCCCTAGGTTGTCAGAGGCAGCCTCCCTGCCCCATTCTAGGTAGAGGATTAAAGCTCTTAGACAACAAGCCTGTCCTTAGACTATGTGCGTGGAAGGAAAGATGTCTGGGTGTATGATGTGTGGGGCAGAGAGAGGGTGGGGTGGGATTCAGTCTGAGTCACTGGGACTTCCTGAGGGCATACCAGGCCTGTTTCCCTACTTGCCTGCTGAGCCACCCCAACAGCTCAGGTATTTCTGGCTGGTTTCACACCCCAGCAGGTGGTGTGAACACACTGCCTCAGTGTGCACACCCATGTTTAAATTTGAGACTACAGGGAGCTGTGCTGGGGTCTGAAATATCAAGCTACCCCTGATCCATACCAAGTGCCCATGAAGAGGATCCTACCCAGGGAATCTCTGTCCAAGTTCCAATGTCCATGACAGTTGCCAGGGTCAGGGCTTACTATGAGTCCTGGTTTCTCCAAAGCAAATCACCTCACCTTTCTTTGGGAAACCCTGCCCTTCCTCTGCAGGGTTGTACCTTCCCTTAGTTTCAGAGTGGCCAGTAAAAGCCTGGCTAGGAGCCTGCCACGGTGGCACACTCCTTTAATCCCAACACTCAGGAGACAGAGGCAGGTGGGTCTCTAAGTTTGAGGCCAACCTGTCTATGGAGTGAGCTCCAGGATAGCTACACAGAGAAACGCTTTCTCCAAATAATAAATAAATAAATAAAATAGACTGGCTAGGCCTCATCGTGCCCCTACACTCAATCCTGCTTTGGGCTCATTTTCCATTATCTCAAATGGACCTGTAGAATAGTGCTATTCTGCCCAGAAATGCCAAGTTCATTTTTCAATGACAGAAATGCCACATGTGGGAGGGGGTAGGGGTAGGGACAGAAAGAGAAAGAAGATGCTTGAGTCTTCCCCTGGGATCCCTGGAGTCAGGACATCCCTCCTCACTCACCTGCCCTCATGTGTGCAGTGGGGGCTGGGACAAGCAGGCATGGACAAGCAGGGATGGACAAGAGCTCAGTCTGCTGCTCTTTTCTGCCCAGAGGGAAAACCCTGTGTGTGTGTGTGTGTGTGTGTGTGTGTGTGTGTGTGTGTGTGTGTGTGTGTGTGTTGGGGGGGAATTGGGAGCTTTTGCCCACAGCTGATGGGCCTTGAAGAACATAGAGATGTTGACCTACCCCGAATCTAATGACAGAGACAGCACATTTCACCCCAACAAAGACATGGCACACAGGCCCATAACACATCCCCAAACTAGATACCTACAGAGCAGCCCATGCTGGCCTCCTGCTCACAAGGACTCATCCTCCTGAGGGTGGGTGTGCTGGGCCTGCTCCAATGGTGGGCTAGCTCACTGGGGTCTCAAGACCTGCTGGAGCCAGTGCTAAGATCAAACAAGGCAGGCACAGGAAGAACTATCTGAATGCTTTGCCAGAAAAGGCCATGTTCTAGAAGCTTCATCCAGTCATCTCTCACACACACACACACACACACACACACACACACACACCACTGCCTTGTTAGATGGAATTGAGAAGAAAATGCAAAAAGACCTTCAACCCACCAGAAAGCAGTGCCAGCCTCTCTGGAAACTTCTCTCTGGCTTGCTGCTTCTAGACCAGAGCTGTGACGCCTGGAGTATAGGACCTGAATTAGGGATGGGGTGGGGTTCTCACATACTGCCTGATTTAGTAGATGGGGATGGTAGACTTGTGCAGGAAGAGCAGATCCCTTGGAGACTGCAGACCACAGGTCCCTGGCCTCTCTCATCACCCAGTTCATGTGGCCTTTGCCCCCAGGGTATGGCCTGACATCTCATATGTTCTAGCTTCTCCCTTCAGCATCATCAAGGTCTTGCCCGGATGAACAAGGAAGAGGACCTGGAGGCTGCCCCTGCCTCAGTCTGCTCCAGAGATCCGGGTGTTCTCTGACCTGTGTCCACCCCTGTCCCCATGTGTCCACTACCTGCCCAGATGTCTGTCCTGCCTTGCTGTCCCCCTGGTGGCCAATCTGCCACATGTCTGTGCACTCTCCCTCAGTTTTATATAAGCTTGGAAATAGACTGATGGTTCCTGTCTCTTACAGAGTGGACTGTGATTCCAGACTAAAGATGCCCCTCTTAGGGTTGACAGCTACACCTTGAAGATTCCTCCACCCCTTCTCTGACTGTGCCACTCTAGCTAATATCACAGACTTTACCCCCCAACCTGTCCCAGCCACACTGGGCAATGGGCTGGATAGCCAGGAAGGAAGAAGGCTTGTCACCCTACCGTACTATACACCTGGCCAAGGCCAAGCTTGAGGTCTTTACTGTCACGGGCAGATCAGGAGGTCCACACTCCAGATGCTTCAATGTTGTCTGGCTTTGGGCAGCCACAGGGCCTCTGTGTGGGTCTATTAACCAGATACTGAAGATAGGCTGAATCTATAGACAATAAATCACACAAAAGAGGACTCCCCTCTGCAGAGAGAAGTCAGCTGAGGCTTCTTATTCTGGAGGGAAGAAGGAAGCCACTTGAGGGATGTGCCTTTTGAGGGTATCAGATTGGGCAAGGGTTGCTAGCTCAAGAGGTGTGCCAGACTTGCATCCTATTTGCTGGTGTCTAGCTAGAGATTTGGAAGCCTCCCTTGACAAAGACCTTAGCACACCATGGGCACCTATCAGACTCCTGGGAGCCAATTCTGGCAGCTCTAGCTCCAGGGCGCTGTCTCCATTTACCCTCTCTACTCCTTGGGATAAGATGCCCGTGGATACTAGAGCCTGAGTGGGCCAGGTGCTGGCATCCCAGCACCTTCCCCCATTTCAGTGCGCCTCCCCGGCTGCTGTCCTGGACTCGGGTCTTAATGGAGCAGAAACAGGCTGGCAGAGGGAAGCCTCATTAGGTCTGATCTAATTAGGAGGCTCTATGCAGTAGAGGTAGACGGGGAGGGGCACCCATTCCTAAAGCCTGCTTTACACCAGGAATGTCCTATATGTACAATCCTAAGACCCTCCTTATAACCTACCAAAGTAGACTGTCCCACACAACTAAGATGCAAAGTTTCTCAGAAGGGGCAAATGGTTTGCCAGGGTGACAGTCAACAGTGGCTTCCTTAGGAAGTGCGCCCTGGAGGCTCCCAGTTTCTACTGCTACTCAACCCCTCAGGCCACCTTCGCCTACTGTTCACAGTTTGGCTAGCTCTCACCCATGAGAGTCCTTAGACCTCCTCTCCCTTCCAGCACTGCCAAATACCACAGTAGGGCAGATGGTGAGAGGCCAGATATGGGACAAACCGGACTCTCTTGCTCTCTGCCTCTGGTTCTCTCTGTGATCAGGGTAGGGGAGCTGACACTGTGCCAAGGGGCCCGTCGCCCCTTCGTTAGTCTTAGCTAACAAGCTGTTTATGGGTACGACATGACACCTGCTTTCTTCTTTATAAGTTCAATAATTTATAGGCATATTAGCAGCCCGGCGGCTGCCCTGGGCCCCAGCCAGACGGGACGGGGCGATGCAGCCGGGTGCCTCTGCCGATATTTACTCTCTCCTACCATCAATTATTAAGAAGCCCTCCTTCAGTTTTGCACATAATTACACGCGCCGTTATGGTTTGAACTCCCCTGCTCTAAATCCCTCTGGAGCAGGGCCCAGCCTGTCCCACAGGGCTGCCATAGCCCAGGGACTTGGCTGCCTGCAGACTGAAAGAGGTGTCAGTAGCTCAGCCTCACACCCCATAGTCTCCTTGGCTAGCTGTGGCCTTCTCTACCCAAGGCCTTGCTGTCTGTGTAGAGCACCTCTGTACACATGACTGTCCCCTCACTTTTTGATTCAGCCTCCTGAATGTCTGTCCTGATTCCCCAGTGCCTGCTCTGTGTGTGTGCAAACACAGCCTGCATCACACTGGGTTGAATCTTGTTTGCTAGACCATGGGCTCTGGAGGCACAGAGAGAGCTGTGGCAAATGTTTGTTGAGTGATAAATGAATGAGTGGGTGGATGAGTAGATGGATGAAAGGATGGATGGTTGAGTACCTCATCGCTAGGGAGTCCCCTGGAGCACCTGCCTCTTCATCCCAGTTCAGGAAGTCTGTCCTAGTTGGTCCTTTTCATCCCAAATCTCTTCAACTCCCCTGGTTTAGACTGAGATAGACCAGCAAAGCCTAGGCCCTCATCTACATGCAATCAATCACAGGAGGGCCGGGCAGGATGGAGTAAGAGCATGTGTGAGTTGGAGAAGGTACTCAGCCTTTTGGATACTGTGTGGTGGAATTTAGGTGTCAGCTGATAAGGTCAGAAGACACTTATCCAGGGTCCTGGCCTCCTGAAGGGGGAGTGGCCAACCCCATTCAAGAGGGGCTGCTAAGGTCTTGGGGGCCCTGTTTGTTCCTGACTTCTTGAGAGACTGGATCAGTGTCCATCGTCCATCACATAAATCATCCAATCGCTCAAGTGTCTATATAAGCTGTTACCTGTATCGTGGGTGTTAATTTATATTCTAATAAATGTTAATCTTAGATTAGTATATTTTAAGAGAGATTTACTCCATCAATACTGTTTCCCCATTGGCTAACCAGGGATGACAACAGTCCCTCAGTGGATGTAATTGAGGCTTACATGAGGACCTATCATGTCACAAGTATTCAGTCATACTCCTTAATCTCAACCTTGATGTGTCTGTGAACTGAAACCACGTAAATTTAAACTGTCTTGGGTTGGATGGCCTTATTCTCACCTTCTTGTGCCCACTCTTCCCTGGTTGTGACCTCCTCAAAGTTCTAGTGACTGGTACTGCACTAGGCTCACAGGCTCCACAAATACCACAGACTGACTGATCAAGATTTTGCCATATCTCATCCTACTTTATTTTGGAAGAGGAAGAAAAGTGTCCCATGTGACCAAAGACTAGCTAGAGGCCATGTCTTCCCCATGTTAACAGCAGAGTGAGAACCAAGCCCCAGGTGCCTACAGGATTTGAAAGCCCAGGGTTACCTCCCTGGGGACCCCATGTCCCAGCCTCTTTCATAAGAACATAATAGGATGGCCCCTGCGGGGAGTTGTTGAATGAGCAGTTAACACAGTTAGGAGCAGGGTGCTGCTGTGGAGAGTACTTGAACACAAGGCTTAGGTGACCTTCCCTCTCCGAAAAGTGCCATTCTTCTAGAGTGATGGTCATTCTCCTGTGTGTATACTTTTCCTACGTGTGTAGATATCTGTGCTCAGATCGTGCGTAGAGTATGCTTTTGAATCTGACATAATGCTGTGGCCTTGTATGCATCCTTGCTTTGTTCTTCCACGCTGCATTATGGGATTATCTGCACTAGTGTGTGTGTGTGTGTGTGTGTGTGTGTGTGTGTGTGTGTGTGTCTGTCCTTATCATCATTTGACATCACGCTATATCCTGTCCATCTTCCTGCCATTGAGACATATATCCAAGGTTCATGACCCCTACTGCTACAAAAACATAGTGATGGACCTTTCTGTACTGGCCTTCTTGATTCTCTGTGATAGGTACCCAGCATGGAGCCGTTGAGTAACATACTATGCATTTTTCAGTCTTATCAGGGAGCCACCAAGTTATTATGCAGTTCCTCACCCCATTGGCAGGAGGCTCTTTACCTGAATTATTCCTGTGTCCCCCGCCACAGTGGGAGCAGGAATGGTTTGCATACACATAACAGGTAGAGCATACCTTAAGTATATCCCCACATGTAGTAGCTTAAAACAAATAAATATGACCTCATAGATTGTTCAGGGAGGGAATTCAAATAAGGTGGAGTTGTATCTGTGACTTCGGGTCTCGTGGGGCTTCAGCAAAAGTATTCAGAGAGCTGTGATCTTTCCAGTGCTCTTGTTGTGCTGACTAGAGATAGTTTCCTTTCCAAGTGGGCTTCTTATAAAAGTTACCGTGCTAGTGGTGTGGCAGCTGATTCCCTTAGAATAAACAAGCACCCATGGACAGAGGACATCTAAGATGGAAGCTGCATCTTTTTAAAAAATAATCTTATATTCAAAGTGACATTCTGTCCATTCTGCCACATTCTATTCATCAGAAGTGAGTCGGAGTAGAGGGGTTGCTCAGTGGTTGGAGTTCTTGCCTGTCATTTGTGAAGCCCTGGGACTCCGGGGGGGGGGGGGGGGGGATCAGTTGATCCATCTGCACTCAGGGGAGTTCGCATGACACACTGAGAGACTGTAAGGCAAGAGCCGCTGAGAGTCATCTTAGGTCTGCCTATTAGAGGCAACTGAAATTTGGAAAGAGAAGTGACTTGTCCAGGGTCACACGACAATTAGAAAGAGTATCAGAACCAGAATCCGAGGCTGCTTGATTGCTTCTGAATCTACTACCCTGCCTTTAACCTCAGATAATAACAGGTTTTGAGCTAAGTTAATAGACAAGTCTCTAGCACATCGGAACTCCAGATGAGTGCTTAATGAATGAATTTGCTAACAGTGCTGCCTGTTTGCATGCATTAGCTCAAATTTCCCCTCATGTGCTCCATGGGGATCGCCAAGCCCAGGCGCTTAGGAAAAGCTGCTCTGCCAAGCACAGAGCTCAGGGTCCCAAAGAGCTGGAGAGTGGTCCCTTTATACAAATAGCTATTTATATCTTCATATTCTTTTGCTCTGGACTTAATCTCTTTATTCCCCATAGAGAGAACACTTCTCTGCCTCCTCCCATTCCAGGATAAGTCAAGGTTAAGAATATCACTGGGTCTTTTCTTGGGGCCTTTGAATGGTCAGGGTACTCACTGACTGGCTTCAGACAAAGTTCTTACTTTTCAGACCCTGTGGATATCACATCCAGACCAGGCAGCCTTCCAGTTCTGCCAGGGTTTCTGCTGAGGCCTCTGAGAGCTTCCTGACCTCCTCCTTGACGCTCAGCGCCATGCCCCCATCCACCACCCCGAAGGTTGCTAACTGCTCTGCTTCTAGACAGTGGTATATCACTCTGGGGCCATGACTCCGGCCCTGAGTGAACAGAGACGTGACTGTCTGGGATCCAAGAGCACCCTGTGGCTAGAAAGGCCCAGTACCTGGCCATGGGGCTACTTCCAAGCAGGAACTTTGCATCCAGCTCTCTTGAGTACCGACTCCTTTGTCTACCTTATAGTTGTACCTCAGAGGATTCTAACTTATGGATTATCTGCCATGTCCCAATCCACTTCAGTTCAGCCTGAATCTCTAGGACTTCATTATGCCAACGGCCTCAGTAGCCCAAGCTTAAAAGACTTGAGAGCATGGGGTAGGCTGGGGCCTCTGCTGTAGCTGCCAGGGGGTTCCAAGGATTCTGGTTACAGAATTTAGCTTTCTAGGAGCCTAGAATTTTCCTTTAAGGTACTAAGGAACCCTATCCCATTGTCCCTAGGCAGGGCTGAAGAACCCTGAGGCCTTGGCGAATAATTGAGGGAACTCTGGCCCAGAGAGGGGCGGTTCTCCCTCAAGGTCACACAGCAAGGGAATATGTGACATAAGACAGAATATGAGGTTCACAGGAGCACCCAGTTCCAAAGTCAGGCACCACCCCTTCATCCCCTACTTCATGCCTACTGCTGCTTACCCAGAGCAGAGGCCACTACCTCCTAGCTCCTCCACTCCGTTTTTCTTGCTAATTAGAGGTCTCAGCAATGACTCTGCTGTCCCAGCCATTTTAGAGCCATCATTAATTTCAAGTGCCTTCAGAAATAACCATCATCGTAAAACCCTATGAGCTGCTGGGATGCAAGCAGGCAGGACCAGCAGACAGGGAGGCAGGCTTGTGTGTACCACCCACTCCAGTCTGCCTCAGAGGAAGCCTGTCCCTGCTAGGTCCCGGCCACCTAAAACCTCAGCCTCTAAGAATGAGAGGGGACATGGCTAGGGCTTGGATATTGAAAACAGACAACTCCAAAGCAGCTTGGCTTCTCGTGTGCAGAGTAAACGTGGACAATGCAGCCTTTGTGTGATGGGATCTGCAATGTCAATCCTTTTTTTGCCGTTTTATCTTATTTTATTTTGAGGTAGGCTTTCAGGAACTTGGAGCAAGCCCCCTGCCTTGGTCTCCTGAGTGCTAGGACTGCAGGTGGGCCACGATAGCTATCAACCGTGCCATTCTTGAGATGAGAATGAAAACATTTTGGAGTCTGGCTTACAGATTGGCTGATATGTGTTAGAGGGTTGGTACCCTCCTCCACAGCCCTGAAAGGCTTACTCCAGCCCCTGCTCTGTGGCCAAAATGCTGGTTCCTTGAAACCATCGGAGCGTTCTGACTTTATTAGGATTTGCTTAGTAGTATGCGGAATCCAGGATCAGCTTCATTCCCACGTGCTCTTGGCAGCTCCTAGTGGATGAATAGAGCAACACGGGAGTAGCCTTGCCTAAGGCCTTTAGGTCCAGCCTTAGGGAGGAGGGAGGTCTTTTGCTTTTGAAACACACAGGAACCCAGAAGAAAGACTTACTTAGGAGGTGGACCAACAAAGGCCTACAGGTGTGGGTGAGCTCCTCAGCTGTAGTTCTGGTTGTAGCAAAGTCTCGAAACTGGGCTATCCTGATGCTTCACAGGTGGTTCTGGGACCTGTGAGAACACTGTCATCCCATCAGACATCCAGCTAACGAGGGGACCCAGTGTTAGCCTTCCTCCCTTAAGCGGTCAGAATGGCATGGTCAGAAGACAGAGAAACAGCAATGGCTGGGCTGCTGCATACAATGGAGGAGTATGTGAGGTAGCTGTGGCGTTATCTCCATCGCCCCAGGACACCAAGAAATGCTGAATAGATGGGCGCCACAAGACCCCAGCCTAATAGACCAGCTTCTTCATCCAGCTGGATGAGCAATTGGAGACTAAGGATGGGGGCGCTGGGCTCTCCCCCATTTCTCCGACCAGATCACTGAGGCAGGGAGCAGGTGAGTCGGGGGCGGAGATCTGCGGTGGCCGCGCCTTGCCTGCGTCAGTCGCCGCACCAGGAATAGCCCCCGCCCCCGCCCCCCGCC
The DNA here is from genome assembly GCA_033318265.1 of Phyllotis vaccarum. NCBI lineage: Eukaryota > Metazoa > Chordata > Mammalia > Rodentia > Cricetidae > Phyllotis > Phyllotis vaccarum. The sequence goes on from JARWLC010000012.1 coordinate 75,058,869, forward strand.
CCGCAACGGGTCTGGCAGAGCCTTTACGCAGGAGCTAGAGAGCGTCTATTCCTGTCGGGCTGTGGGAGGAGGCGGCGCGGGAGGGCGGGAGCTCACCCGTAACTCACAAACAGCCGGGGTGGGGGAGCTGGGGAGATTGGGAAAGGGGTGCAATGATCACGGAATTGGGGGGCCCGTGAGCCGCCTGCGCTGGGCTCTGAAAGGGAGGGGACACATGTGTGGCTGCCCCACCTCCCCTCCTACCAGTAAGTCCCTCTGCCAAGCCTACCTCCCACTGGTTTACTCAGCCTTGGAAAGCCATTCAGATTCTCTCTCCACGGTTTACAAGCTGTGTGACCGTGGCCAAGTCACTTAACCTCTCTGAGCCTGGGGTTTCTGCTTTCTGTCACGGGGGAGTAGTAGTGTCTCATCCCGAGGTTGTTGGAGGAAGAATGTGAGTTGCATGGAGCATCGCCGACACCTGTGAGGAGGGTTTCTAGTTAGGCCTAAGATAAGGATGGACATAGACAGAAGGCAGGAAGGTCCCAAGCAGTGGTGTGGCAGGGAGACTGAGAGGTATCCAGAATCGATTGCGCTGGAACAGGTTTGTGCAACTCTTTGGACTGTGTGTGAGGTTGATCTGTGGAAATCAAGGTAACGCTGGGGGTGGGGACTTGGGGCTGGCCCCTCCAGGCCAGTCAGGCACCTCCGAAATCCCCAGGCTGGTTCCTTGGAAGGAGAGTGAGGTACTGGGAGCGGGATCCTTGCCCACCCCAGAAAGGGGCTGGTCTCTTCCCTCCCAGCTCAGCTTCCTTCTTTGCCTGCTGGCATCCCCACAAGCTATCAGGAGCGTTGAGATTCTAATGGGTAGAAGGGGCCTCTGCCTTGTGGCGTCTTCATTGATGGTTATTCCAATAAAACTGGCATAGTTTAAGGGGCATCTGGCTTTGAGCAGATGGAAACGGTGTACAGTAGGATGTGCGGTTCTAATGGGTTGCCTTTGCCAGGCCACCCTGCCAGTCTAGTCTGTATCTGTAGCCTATCAAGGGTCTGGGTCTCTACGTAAAGATCTTATTCTCTGGGGCCATCTGAAGATATGGTCCCCGGCCAGGATTCACCAAACTCGGTCTTTATTTTAGGGAGTGAGGAATAGCTAAGCCCAAACCGAGGCTCTGTGCTGCCCTCTGCTGGTTGTTTAGTAGAGTTGGCTCCTTCCGGAGCCTGCCAGAGAGGCCTGCTGCCCTCTGCTGGACTGGAAACCCGACGGGGTGGGGACCCGAACGCCAAAGCAGATTCTAGAGCTGGCCTCCCGGTAGACCCGCTAAGCCTGCTCGGCTTGCACACCGCCCTCCTATGCTTCCCGTTCTGCTAGCCTCCCCACAAGATCCCTAGGAAGTGGTGGTGGTGGTATGTGTGCGTGGGGGAGGGGGTCCCCAGGCATTTCGAGAGGAGGGGTCACGTCCTGACCCTTCCTCACGCCGTCCTCTAAGCAACCCTGGCCAGGTGGGGGGTCCTGTCTGTCCACGTGCGTGTGTCGGTTCGCACGGCCGTGTGCAGTGACCCCCAGTTAACACGTGTGAACACACGCGCTCACATGCACACGCATGTGGCCAGAGATGATCACACGCGAATGGGTGCACGCTCCCTGGGAAGACCGCAGGCCCGGCTGGTTTAAGACTAGCCGGAGCCTGGGACCCAGAGGGGCGCTGCGTGGTGCAGGGCGGGAGCGCGGGGGCGCCGGCCCGGGAGCGGTCTTCGTCTGCGCCCCGTTGCCACTCTCGCGGCCCCCCGAGCGCTGGGCAGCTGCCGGGGCGCTCTTCGAGCTTCGCCCGGTTCTCTGAAAGAAGGACCCCCACCCAGGTTTTGCGGCCGCGCCTTCTCCTCCCCCGCCCGGCTCCTGCGCTCGCTCACTAGCTCCCTCCCTCCCTCTGTCCCTCCTCCCTCCCTGGCTCGCTGCTCGCTCCTCTCGCTCCCTCCCCACGCCGCGGCAGAGCGCGGAGCCCGAGCGGGAGCCGGCGTGGGAGCCGGAGCGGGCGGCAGCGCAAGCGGCGGCCGGACCTGGATCCGTCCGGGTCCCGGAGCGCGCGGAGTCCCCACCCGCGCCGCTCGGGCCCCCCTCCCGACGCGGGGCTCTGAGCAGCATGCGCGGCAGCTGCCCACCGGCCCCAGCCCTGGCTCCGGCCCCGCTGCGGAGAGCGCCCGGCCTCGACCCCGGCCCCAGCGGTAGAGGCGGCGGCGGTGGCTCGCGGCCGGCCCGAGGGACAGAGCTAGGTTCCCGGAGCCCGTGCCAAGCGTCCTAAGCGCGCCAGCTCCTCAGCCCACCGCGGCCGCGACCTCCGCCCCTGACTCCCAAGCACCTGCCCGGGGGCCGGCTGGGCTCCCGCCCGCGTGGGACAGACAGACGGACGGCCAGCCCTGCGAGGGCGCGCGGACCGGGCGGAGGTGTTGGAGGAGGAGGAAGAGACGGAGGAGGGGGGCTGGGCTGGGGCTGGGGCCGCGCCGGCAAGAAAGACATGCGATTGGTGACCGAGCCGAGCGGACGGACAGCGCACCCGAGATGCAGGTGAGCCCCTCCACCGTGGCCGAGCCCGAGTCGGCAGCCCTGCGGTGAGTGCCTCTGGGAGCAGTGGTCGGCCCAGGCTTCTCCCTCTTGGGGCTATGCAGGACAACCTGTACTACCCAGACCCCTTTTGGGGTCACAGGCCTGATCCTCAAGTTTCAGATGATTTTCCCGTTTCTCTTCCGCTGGCCCTAACAGATCCCGGGTTGGCAAGCTTGGACTCATAGTCAAGGAGAGATCCATTCCGTTCCATTCTTGCCCTGGTGCCCCCTAAATCATCCTCCCATCCTGGGCATTGGTCACCCAGAGGATATGCTTTCTTAGCCCTGGATAATTCTCTTTCAGTGGACCAGCGACACCCCCCCCCCAGCCCTGGCCAACACCCCCAAGCTTGGGGACACAGCTAAGGAACAGTTGCTCCCAGGCTCCAGCTAAGATTGTCCCTCTCTCCACGGGAGCCTTCTCTGCCTCTTTCTGGTTCCTTTTTGGCTCCTCCGGGGTGAAAGGGAGGTGGAGAGGAGAAGATAAGGGAAGGAGAGTCCAGTTGAGGAAGACCCAGGAACCTTGGGGCTCCCCTTTGTCTTCCTTCAGCCGGGCTTCTCACCACCTCCTGCCCCACTTTTCACTCTGAAGGAAATGGGTGGGAAGTGGGAACCTGCTGAGAAGGGGGAGGTGAGAAAGGAGCCTTCTGAGTGTCCCCAAACACACCCTATTTTGGTGGGCTTTGGGCTTCCTGCCTTCTGAGATACCTCAGAAGATGTTTCTCTCTAGGTGGGTCCTGCTTTGAGGAGGGGTGGGGCCAGGTAGGTGGGCAGTCCCCTAAGGTCTCTTATTGCTGGGGTCCCTGCCCAGCCGCTGACCAGCTCTTGTTGTGGCGGCACCTCCCCTTTGTTCTCAAAGGCCCTGTGGTGGGTGGGTGGAGTGGCGACCAGGGCACATGGAAGATGGGAACAGCTCTGCCCTGGTGGGTGGGAGTGCAGGATGCCTGAGGTGGGGGGCAGGACCATCTGGGCCAACCCCTTTCTGCCAGCCCAGCCTTCCCTCAGTCCTTGGATGGGCTTGGGCAGCCAGAGGGCGCCCGGCTCTCCTGGTTCCCCGTTCTGGGCTCAGCCCTGCTGGCAATTATGCCAACGGTGCCAAGGGAGTCCAGGGCACCAAACAGGCAGAGAGCCTGGGGTTTTCCTGGACCCATTGAGGACTGCTGGTGAGGGCGTGGGTATTCCGCTGTCTCTGGTCCTTTGTCCTTGTGTGGGCCAAGAGGGGTGCAGTCCTCAACCTTTGGGAAGGGGCTGGCACCTGGTTTACTGGGAGGCAAGATAAAGGTGACAGAAGATGTGAAGAGGCATTGGGGCCACACTGAAGGTGCCTGGGAAAGGGGACATGGTCTCGGAAGATCTGAGGGCAACACCCAGCTGCCTCCTTGAGGAGACTCTACCGAAGAAGGACAGGACCCCATGGAGCCCCTGTTGTCTCTGTGCCCCTCCCCCCGGCCCTAATTGAAGTGTAAGATGGCCTTGGGTAGGGCTCCATCAAGACTGTGCTGTTCCCTAGACCTGGAATAAATGAGGGTTTGGGAAACAGCTTTTATGGGATGGGTGTGTGCTGCACGCTGGCGTTTGCTTTGTGAGTGGAGGATTCCCGCATGACTTGAATGGAGTGTATGGAGGCTCCTTTACCTGTCACGGTCCTCTTTGATCTTGGGGACTCATCTCTTCTGTCCGTGTCTCTAGACACACATTTCTTACACTAGATAATTGGTGGGGTTTGTTTTTGTTTTTTAACCCAGAATCCTAGAGGGTCACTCTCCTCCTCCTCCTCCTCCAGAATGAGCCATTGCTTAGCAAAAAAAGTTGAGCAGGACCTGTGTTTGTGATAATTCAGCTGAGCCACTGTTAGGTGCTGTTGAAAGTAGAAGCCTGGTCCTGTGGGCTGGGATCCTGGTCTGGCTTTTCAGTGTGTGATTTTCCAGCCCTAGGTTCCCCTCCCAGAATACAATCACGGATTGTATTTTATTCTCTCTCTCTACCAGTTCTTCCCCATACGCCTGTACCCTCCCTTGGCTTGGCCTAGCATCCCTCCTCAAAAGGCTCTCTCCTTCAAGAAGCCTCCCCTAGCTGCTCTAAGTACCCACAGTTCTAGAGAACCACATGACTTACACATGATGGCACACCAGCCCCATTCATTCATGCATTTATTCTGTGCATCCGGGTGAGCTGTCTGCTCTGCCCCCAGCTAGACCCTATTGATGACCTTGAATACCTAGGCAAACCTCCAGACATGGAAAGACATTAAGAGGCCCCAGGACCTCCTGGCAAGGACAACCTGGAGGGAACCTGGAGTCCTTAGCTAAAGGAATGGGTAGGCTTGGATATGCACTAAAGGTAGAGACTGGAGGGAGCCAAGGCAGAGTGCTCAGGAAGCAGGATGGTTCTTTGTGGGAACTGATGGAGTCAGGCTCTTTGGAGTAGAGGGGGTACCTGGAGGGTTTGCAGAGACACAGGAAGAGTGGGAGGAGGCTCTGAAGAAAGCTTTGAGAAGGCAGGGGTACTTCCAAACACATCTGAGGCATTCTTGATTCTGACCTTTGTTTATGAATGAATGGATAAGTGACTATCCTGGAGTGCTGTGGGCCAATTATGCTTCTGCCCGGGTGTTCAACTTCTCTAGTGTTGTTTCACTATGAGAAGGAACTCTGCGGCCAGAGGCCTGGTTCAAGCTTCAGCTCCACCACTGCGACTTTGGGTAACTTACTCTCTCTGGGCCTCTGTGTCCTTTCCAGTAAAGTGGAGTTAACTGTGGTATCTACCTCTATGGAGATGGTGGCAATTGAATGTACTAATACACGCAAAGCACTTAGGACGGTGTGGAGTGCAGAGCGAATGCTTAATGAATGCTAGCTACTCACAGTTCATATCAGTGATACGCTTTCAGTTTCCTCCTTGGAGGTTGTGCTGAGATTTCCTTTTATAGCGGAGAGAACCATCAGAAGAATGGAGCGCTATCCAAAGCCCCCCAACCGCAGGCGTGGGTGGGTTCACTCTAACATGCTGCTCTTCTCAATGGTCCAGGCCTAACTAAGCTTGTTCATTTGTTGATCCATGCATTTGTATTAATAATAGTAGTACTTTGCCAGGGCATGGTGACACACACCTGTAATCCTAGCACTTGGGAGGCAGAGGCAGGTGGGTCTCTGTGAGTTCAAGGCCAGCCTGGTCTACATAGGAAGTTCCATGCCAGTCAAGGCTACATAGTGCTCCCACACACACATGCACACAAATATTAAATTAAGTAATATAAATAGAAGTAATGCTCATAAGAGCATAATGAACATGTGGTCCAACTTTCCAATCTCAACATTCAGCCTTTGCCTCTTGCTGTGTGCTTCTACACACCTCATCCTCAACTCCTTTTTCTGAGGCAATTACCAACCACCCTGCACTGTGCATTTAAATTTCTCTTTCCTTTTGTGTTTGGGACCGAGGATATAGCTCAGTGGTGAGACAGTTACCTAGCATTCATGAAGTCCTGGGTTCAGTACCCAGCATCAAAAAAATTTAATAGATTTAGCTATATAAGAACTGTGGTGTTTTACCTGTATATAAAATATAAACAGCATGCAGTCCTCTGGAATTGGCTTTTTCCTTCATTATCATATTCTTGCAAATGATAGTGGATATTCAGCACCCATTCATTTTTCTCTGATGGATTTGGTTGTCACTTGAATGTAACACAGTGTATTCCTGGCCCTCCTGTTGCGTATTTAGGTTGCTTCTCTTTCTCTTGCACATAGTGCTGCCACGAACCCCCTCATCCTGTCTCCTGAGGCAGTGTGGGAAGTGCCCTGAACTGTTGGACTGCAGGGCATGTTCATGTTTGGTTTTCCTAGGAACTGTGCCAAAGTGTTTTCCAAATTGGTTAGACCACTTTATGTGTCTCCCCCAGGGGACCAGTGCTCCCACCCCACCCCCATCCCTCAACAACTTCATGCTATCTATTGGCTGTCTTGATTTTTCTTGATTGAATGAGTGTAAACTGGAATTTCATTATAGCCTTGATTTGCATTTCTGGGATTCATGGTTTGTGGTGTATGAAAGGGGGTTGAGACAGGCAGCCTTCAGTGTGGGATGGATGCTCACTAAGTGATTATTATCCCATGAAATTCAGATTCCTCTGAAATGGGCATAGTTCTGTAAAAGTTCTGAGCTCAGGCATAGGCGGGAGTGCCTGGGAGGGGGCTCCCCAAGGAAGTGGAAATGAGGAGAGATCAAGTGAGACTCATGTCCCTATGCAGCAAGGCCAGAAAGGAAACAATTCTGGGAGAGCCAGTCACACTGGGTCCTGGCTCAGGAGCTCCAGGGAGCTTCTGCTTTGTTTTAACAGCCTCTCCCTGCTCAACTCTCTGAAGCTCCCCATCCTGCACCCTGGCACTGGCATGAAACCTGGCACCGTTGAGTGCTTAGCAAGGATGTGGTGGCCAGCTGCTGGATGAAATACGTGTATGCTCCTTCCTCTGGCATTCACAACTTCCTGGGGGCCTCTCAGATAGCTCTTGTCCAAGCAACGAATGAAGGGTGACCAAGCAAGATGGCCCCTGGACATCCAGGGTTCCTAAACCACAAGGGCCACCAGAAGGGCTAAGAGCCAGGTACTGGCAATCTAAACTGGAGTAACTCCTCCTGCCAGCCTGGTGTACCCGCAATTGGTTTCACCCTCCTTCCCCGCCCAGGACTGGGCCCCTGAAGCTGGTTAGAGACAAGCGCCAGGGCTGGCGGAATAATTATGCTTATTTCATGTGACACCCAAATTGATTGCCGCCAGGGTGACATTACCAGGGCATTGTTCCTCATCTCCAACCTCTTATTACATGTTATTAGGGTGTGTGGTGTGTGTGTTTTTCTATTTTTTTTTTTTTCCATTTCAGGGAATTAATCTTCCCCTGCCACTTCCTCGCCTTCCCTCTGCAGAGAATCACTCTAGCCTGGGAAAGGGACAGGGCCTGGCCAGCATCCCTTTTCTGTTTGGTCCTGAGCAGGCCTGCAGCTACAGCTGGGGCCCTGGCTATCTCTAGTCCCTTGGCTTAGGTCCAAGATGTGGACATCTTAGAGCTGAGAGAGGCTGCTAGAAAGGCCTCTGCTTGCAAGCCTCCCCTGACAAGCTACTCACAGTGGGGCCAGAGGTCTTCCCACCTCCCTTTTGTGTGGTTCTATCCACTGGTCTTAGCTTCACTCTCTACACCAGTCATGAACGCTTGATGCCTTCAGCCTTGACACAGTTCTTAGAGATTTACAAGGTTCTCTCCTCACCACATGTGGAGCTGTGCGAGGGCAGCTTTGGGGTCAGCCAGCTGTGCCTGAGCAGGGCCCAGCATAGTCAGTGACTGACCAGAGGATCTACCAGCTCCATGGCATGAGCTCAGTTTACCATTTTGGAAGAATGGGCTTTCACAAGGGACTGACCAAGACTCAGTTGAACGGAGAGGCCTTGACCAGCCAGTATCAGGAGAAGGGTCGTGTTTTGTTTAGAGTTTGCCTAACTATGACATAAATAAATCATCAACCCTTGCTTTATGTTGTATCAGGGGCTTGTTTTTCCCGCTTGGTGAAGCACAGAAACATCCCAAACCATCACCCACATGTGATTTGGCTCCACTATGAGTTGTATGCCACATTGGAATGGCAGAGAAGATTTGTGGGTGACCGTTCCTAGGCCCAGCATGAGATATAGTGAGCCCTAGGCAATCTCGGGTTCTCTTAGATCTCATTTCCTCATCTGTATGGTGGGCTCTAAGATGTAATGTCTCTGGATGTGCTCAAGGTAACACCTTCCTTCCAACCTCATGAGCACTCTGTGCCCAGCATGGTGAGGGCTGCATAAAGTCTGCCAGCGCCGTTACAAAGGAAGACATGGTCTCAAGGCGTAAGAACACTTCAAGATCTTAGAGGTCTCTGAGTGGTCAGGGCAAGCTGGGGTTTAATAAATCCCAGTTCTGGTTCTGCCCCTTGTTGCTGTGTGACTTTTAGCAAATGATATGACCTCTCTGAACTTCACTTCTCTGATCAGGAGACAGGGATAATTATACCAACCTCCTAACTGATTGTGAAGATGGCATCAGTCACCTGGCTGTGTGGGCACTGCTTTGCTTGGTCACTATGTAAGACACTGTGGAGAGGGAGGCAGAGTTTAGACTCTCCAGAGTTCCTACCACGCTGCGACCTTAAACAGATTCGCAGAACCTCTTTGTGTCGCATGTTTCCCCGTTCCTTTCTTCTCTTCTCTTTTGTTATTAATATTATTTCAGACAGGATCTCTATATATAGTCTCCCTTGGCCTAGAACTATGTAGAACAATCTGGCCTCAACCTCACAGAGATCCCCCTGCCTCTGCCTCCCAGGTGCTGGGATTAAAGTCATGCACCACCACATCTAACTATTTCCAATTTTTTACCTACAAAATGGGGGGTAATGACTCCTCCACCTGCCTTAGTGGGTAGTGGTGGTTTCCACAGGATGCTTGATGCCAGGGGCCTTCTAGAAGGGTTCCCCGCCACTTCCCAACCCCTCTCTGTTCCCTTTACTTTAGCCTGCTCAGATCTGTGTCCATCCCTCTCAAGCCCAAGGCCTAGGGCTTCCCAGGTGGTGGTAGGCTAGGCCCTAGGAGTGAGCACATCTAAAGGAGTTCCCCTGCCTGAAGAAGATGGGGTAGAGGTCTTCAAGGTGTCCCTGAGTGCCTGGATTGGCATCTCAGCTCAGAAGAAGGGTCATATGGGAATGCAGGATCTGGGTTTCTGGCCTCCCTACCATCACTTCACATATGCTCTTGCCAACATCTGTTCACCTAAGAGAAAGCTCCCAGTCAGGCAGGCCCAACACTGGTGACCTTGCAAAGTGGGTGTAGTCTTCCACCAGTATCCCACGGCAGGGTGAGGTACCACGGCTGGAATCCAAAATAAAACCCAGGAACCCTTGGTCACCATAGTTGACATTCGCTAGGCCCTGCCCAATCCCTGCTTCTCTCTAAGATGGGCCATTCCTGGAGGGCAGAGCCTATATATAGAAGCCTTTAAACACTAAGATGCTTTGACAATTAAAATTCATAATTTATCCCTCAAATGGCCTGAGGTTTTGGGCTGGCCGGAAGGCTAACAGCTCCTGAGACTGGCTGTGCTTGGGTCCAGTGGGCAGGGGCCAGGTACTTGACCAGAGAAACCCAGGGAGTTCAGGACAGCCAGGGTGCCTGGAGGCTGGCCCAACCTCATTTGTCCTAAAAGGCTGATAGGTTAAATAGCCCAGTTGGTACCCTTCAGTCAGCCTTGCCCACAGGCCAGGTAAGCACACTTGGGAGGAGACTGGATTTCTCAGTGTACCAAAGAGACAGGGCTGGTGGCACTAGGCCAGGTGTTGCCTCACCCACAGACACATTGGTGTTCTCTGTGTCACACATACATACTGGTATTTTCTGTGTGTCACACACACACTCTGACACTGATTCTCTGTCACACATCTAGCATCCTTCCTGCCCCCTCACCTACACACACACACCTACACACACACACACACACACACACACACACACACACAAACACACAAAAGAGAGACAGACAGACCCTGGGAACCTAGCAACTCTTTGCCACAACCAAGAGCAAGATGAAAATAAAGAATTATGTACAACAAAGGACATGACCTCAATTTTCTTCCAGGATGATTTTTCTCTCCCCTTGGGGGGTGGAGGAGTAGAGCTAGAGGCAAGTGCCAGCCAGGAGGGGACATCCTGGGCTGTTCCAGCCAGCTCAGTCTGGCTGCCGACCCTCCTCTCAGGGTCCCCTCCCCTGTGCCCAGGTGCCTGCTCCTGGGCTCTTAGCCTAGCCCTGCAGACTAACGCTACATTCTCCCATTATCGGCTCCTTCTTAAACCATTACCAGCCATTCACACCTCGGCAGGGATGAGTCAGGACAGCCGGAATGGAATGTCTTGAAGGAGCCCAGGGACTGGGGCAGGAGAAAAGCCAATAGGAATCCTTGCATGCTTTCAGTTTGACCTGGCTACAGGCCCCCACTCCTTCATACCCTGGCAGCCTTCCTCCCTCCGGAATCTCTTCCTGAGCCTAGACTGGGCATTGGAGGACAGGGCTGATTCCTGTCTAGTGTTTCAGGGGCTGTCCCCTCAGTCACGTGACTCTGACTAGTTGAGGTGGGAGAGGCTAGGTAGGGTGCAGAGATGAATGGAACCCAGCTCCGCGTTTTAATCTGGGAGGGGTAGAGAACGTGAGGAGGAGGGAGCATTAGCAGCGGTACTCCAGAGAAGCCCCACAAGAGGGGAGGAGCACCTCTGGTATGGGGGGAAGGGGAGCCAGAAGGTAGCTATGGAGTGTTTCTAGAAGGGCACCGTACCACCCAGACACTTGGTTCTAACCGGTACGTGTAACTGGTGCTGTCTGTCATGCTGCAGCAGGGACTCAGTAACACTGAGTCTGAAGAGACAAAGGCCCCAGCAAGGCAGCAACCAGGAGCAGGTTGAGAAGCTCAGACTTTCCTGGCTTTTGTTAGTCTGTGTCTGCCCACCTGAAGATGGTTAGCCGATCAGACCACTGTAAGGGTGGTGGTGGGGGGGGCTTAATTGGCCCTCGCTTACAACTGAACGCCACACAGTGAGGCAGGAGCCAGAAGGCTGGATTAGCTCCCAGACGCTGGCCCCATCTACTTCTGATTTGGGGGGGGGGGTCCTTTCACCATGTTATCCAAGCTGGCCTGGAACACACAGAGCTGCCTGTCCTTGCCCTCTGGAGTTCTGGAATTAAAGTCACATGTCACCAAGCCTGGACCCCTCCCTGACTTTTGCCACTGTCCTTGTGCCCATCTCTCACCAGCCTCCTGCTTCTCTCTTGCCTCCTCATCCTATGAAACCCCATGTCTCTATTCTGCCCTCCTTGCCTCTCTTGCTCACGGTTCTTTATGAGCAGTGAGGCTGGGTCTGAGCACTTTGGGGATTCCCTAGCCAGCCTGCTCTGCTGCAGACCCAGCTGTGGGAACAGGCGACTTCAAGGCCTGGGGTCACCAGCCTTGTTCCCAGAGAGGAAGTATCTAGCTCACCTATCAGCCTAAGAATCTCGAAGCTTTGTTGCTTAGAGGGTCTAGGTCCAGCCTTATAGAGCAGAGGCCCTATGCAAAAGTCATTTCTGCAGGGAGGGGGGAGGTTCCTATCCCTGAGGAATGCTATGTGGGAACACATGAAATACTGACACAGAGAGCTCAGCATAACTAAGCCTTCCACCCATGCTGCAGCTCACTCCCAAATGAGGGAAGATTTCAGTTCAGACAAGGGCATGGGTTCACAGGAAGCCAAGGGGACAGTCACTGAACACACACCAGCTATCCCAGGCTAAACACCTGGAACACATAACAGGTTTCTCACCTACCACAAGGGCTAAACACCTGGGCGAGGCTCTGAGGACTGTTAGCTTCTCTCTTCCAGCTACATCAAAACCAACTAGATGGACAGAGCCTGCTGCCTCCTGGCTTTGTGGCCTCATGTTGGCACAAGTGAGTTCTCTTCCTGGACCTCAATTTCTCAACTGTAAAATGAGTGAGAAATACCCCTTGAGAACCCAGGCTCCAGGGCCTCTGAGACCTCTACCCCTGCAGCCTACAGCAAGGCTCTCCATTGTTAATCCCTTCCCTGTTCTGAATAGTCCTCCAACTGGTTTGTGGACCTGGCTCAGAGCTGCACCCAGATACCACCATAAGATGCTGCCTATGGGACAACATGACCCCAGCCCATGCATGAGCAATCAATCCCACACCCTTTCCTTTGCCACCAGTTGACCTTCCCACCAGAGTCCCAGTGTGACTCTCCAATCAGGAGAGCTGAGCAACTCAGGGCCACCTTGATGAAACTTAAGCTAAGGTCTTCAGCCCCCTCTCTGTCCCCAGCCAAGGATGTTTGATTGACTGTCCAGCATTTGGAGTGTCGGTTCCCTGGAAGACTCTGAAACCCAGTGTCTATCCAGTGAGGTATGCAGGCCAGGAAGAACAGGCACTGCCCATGGGACCCAACAGGCTGGTGCAGAGAACTGCAAATAGCCAGTGTCAGGTAGCACTGTCTGAGCCAAGCCATGTCTGCCCTGGGACATGAGGGAGATGTGGAGTGGCTGGAACGCCCCCCCCATTCATAATGCAGATAGTTCAGAGCCTCATTTTGAACTACATGGATGGCTCAGCCGCCTCCCCAGCCATGCTTTGGGGGAGGATTCAGGCTACTGCAGGGTCTGGGCATCATGCCCTGGGCACTGCTATCCTCTGCCTGCCACCTGCCTGTCTTTGATATTTATTTTCTTCGTTTATTTATTGTTCCAATTTTGAATTCTTGCCCTCATGAGAAGCCCTTCAGGGGGGCAAGGATCCGAATTAAAACACTGATTAAAAAGCATAAAGCACCCTGGAAAGTACAAGAGCAGCCTTAGACTGCCAGAGCCCTGGTGGTGAGTTGAACTACCCACTTAGCAGCCTGGGTGCCCCTCTCAGACATGACCTCCCAACATGTTATACTGACAAAGACTCCGTGGGGGTGTCTTTACTTGGGTATAGCAGAGCCTATACCCAAGATGCTCTGCTGCCTGTTATGCTGATATGGACAGGCATCCTAGTAGCTTAGGGCCTTAGTTTCCCTATCTTTCAGGACAGCCATCCTCCTGTGAAAGGCAGAGAACAATGGGCTAGGGAGATATCTTAGTCTGTAAAATTCTTGCCACGCTAATATAGATCTCCAGCACTCACATAAAACATTAAGTACAGCGGTGTTCACCCATAATCCCAGTGCTGGGGAAGTAGAGAAAAGAATCTCTAGAGCTTACAGGCCAGCCAGTCTAGCTGAACTGGCGAGCTTCAGACTCAGCGAGAGGTGTCCTGTCAAAAACTATGATGAAAAGTGATAAGAGAGACATCTGATGTTGACCTCTGGCCTCCAGACACATGTGCACACATATGAACACACACACACCCACATGTGCTCACACAGAAGTAGTAGAACAAGGCAATTCAAGGATGTGTACACAGGGGCTCTCCTGACCTCATGGTGCTTGGCCACTGCTCTTTGGCAAAGTACCTGCCTTGGGGTGGTAGCTCTACAGGGCAAGGATGCTCAGCTTTTCCACCAACATTTTAAATACCTCAGGTTTCATTGTTCAGTGGGCCAGCACCAAGGTGAGCCCCAGAGAGGGCTTTCCACACCTATAGCAATTCTTGGTCACATGTTGCCTCCCACAGAATGTTCATCGACATGTTCTTGAGCACTTCACTATAGCAGGTGAGATGGATGGAGTTGGGACAGTGGCTGTGTGACCCGCAGTTGAACATACATCACGTGGTGGCTGAGGAGCATGTTTCCACCTCTGTTCAATTGCCAGGATGCCCTCTTCTTCCTTCATGCAAAGCATTATGGCATTGTCTCCAGATGCCTCCCATCCTCTCTTCCTGTCATCCTCTTGCGCCTTAACCCCTCTCTCAGCGATCCAGCTGTCATTTGGAATGAGGTGAGCCACACAGCAATCACTTGCCACTGCTAGGAAGAAACAAGTGTGTCTGTGTTGTAGGCAAGTGATAATATTTGAGTGACTCATGGGGGACTTCATGGGGGAGGTGATCTTCAGAATAGAAGGCTGGAAAGCAGCTGGGACAGTTCTCCAAAAGAAGACGGTTTAAAGGCAGGGTGTGCAGGACAAAGTGGGAACATCTGTGTGGCTCTGAGGGGTGGGAGAGGAAGTGAGCGGGTGCTGTACACACAGATGTTGTGCACCTGTGCAAGAGGGGTTTGCCAACACCGTGGGGGTCCTTATTCTCCCATTCTCTCTTCTCCAGCCTCCTCTGGCAGCTCCCAGGCTAGCCCAAGCCTGAGATGGGTGCTAAAAGTCCGATGCACCTCTTGAAGTCCCTGGCCTCACACCCACACCAGCCTCAGCTGCTGGCCCAATTACTTATTGATTGCCTGTCAGGATGTTTGCTTTTCTGGTGGGTCACTGGAGCGTGTATGACTGTGGAAAATGGTCCTGTGGGGGCAGGGTAGGGAGATACTCAAACAGAAGAATCTGGAGAGAGAATGAGGGGAGGAAGGTGACAAAACTCTTGGGAGTAACAAAACTGTGCAGATTCCATAACATGTCAATGACACCATGAGTTCTCTTTGGTTAATCAGTCACTTAGTCGATCAACAACCAGGAAGTACCTGTCAGTCCTTGAAGACCAGTGGAGCATTTGAAAGTGTCTGGAGCCAGAGCTTCTGATCCGGATTGGTCCCTGCTTACTGGCTGAGTGGCAGCACAGTCTCTCGGAGCCTCAGTTGCCTTACTAGTTGACGTAGATGACAACCATGACAAATTGTGGCTTTAAGGCAGAGGCTGTGTCAAGTACTAGGGAAGAGCCCAAACTGGGCACAGATGGGACTCCCAAGCCTGGCTTCTCAGTCTTGCAGATGGCTCCACAAGGCCATGGTATAAGACTAGATTGCAGCAGTTCAGCCCACTAGCCAAAGCAAGGGTGATGAGCATTGTAGCATTTTCAGCAGAAGGCTGCAGCGGGGTACTTATTTGGGGCATCCCTGAAGCTCTCTTGGCTCCTCCCCCATCCCATCTCCAGGCCAGTTCCCATAGAGGAAGTAGAAGGCAAATATGAAACACCCCTCCCCCATCCCGGCCATCTCCCACCAAGTTCAGCATGTCTTAGGACCCAGACCCAGCTTTAACCACTCTTGCACTCAGAACTGCAGTGTGGGTGTAAGACTGCCTATCTTCTGTCTTAGAGGTCAGACCAGTAACTGGAACAGCATGGTGGTGGGAAAAGGTGATGGGGCCCAGAGAGACAAATGGATAGGAGGACTTCTAAAGTGGGAATCCATCTCGAGAATCAGTTGTCTCCTTAGGCTCCTGTGGTCTTTAAATTCCTGCAGTCTAGAGAAGAGACATTCTAAGGCAGAATGTCAGGGTTAAGGCCAGGATGCAGGAAACAATCATTCTCTGAGTTGAATAGCTGATCTGATCAGGACTAAGTCTTTGTAGAAGAGTTAGTCTAGGGCTCACAGGACCCATTGGACCCCAAGTAAGATCTTCAGGTACAGAGGCTTCCTGACTGGTTCCTGACTTCGAGATGGCACCCCATACTGGAGCAGATTTGGTACCTTCTACAGATACCAAGTGTTTGTAGGCCACCTGGGACTCAGTGGCAGAGTTAGGCGGAATTTATCATGGTGTCTGCCAGGGTAGAGTGCTCAGCAGCTTCAGGAACCCTTTCTTTGTGGGCTGGGTCCTGTTGTATTTTCCCTTCCCTTCAGGGCTATTCCCAGGAACCTGGCCTTGAGCCTTCTGAGCCTCTGTAAATCTGAGTAGCTCACCAAGACTGGCTTTATCACTGATGAGGCGCTGGGTGAGTTGAGACTCGGGACATGCTTGGAGAAGTAAACTGTGAATCCTGAAGGAGATGGCACTGCCCTCCTCCTCCCTCTGCATCTTTCCATCTGGGACAGGGATGAGGTGCGGTTCAGCCAAGCGTAGCCTGCTCACTACCGCCGCTGTCCTATGCTTGCTTCCCCTGCAGGTGAGCGAGAGGATGCTGGCGGGGGGCGTGAGAAGCATGCCCAGCCCCCTCCTGGCCTGCTGGCAGCCCATCCTCCTGCTGGTACTGGGATCTGTGCTGTCAGGCTCTGCCACAGGCTGCCCGCCCCGCTGCGAGTGCTCAGCGCAGGACCGAGCAGTGCTCTGCCACCGGAAGCGCTTAGTGGCGGTGCCTGAGGGCATCCCCACCGAGACTCGCCTACTGGATCTGGGCAAAAACCGCATCAAGACGCTCAACCAAGACGAGTTTGCTAGCTTCCCACACCTGGAGGAGCTGGAGCTGAATGAGAACATCGTGAGCGCCGTGGAGCCTGGCGCCTTCAACAACCTCTTCAACCTGCGGACGCTGGGGCTGCGCAGCAACCGCCTGAAGCTCATCCCGCTGGGTGTCTTCACCGGCCTCAGCAACCTGACCAAGCTGGACATCAGTGAGAACAAGATTGTCATCCTGCTGGACTACATGTTCCAAGACCTATACAACCTCAAGTCGCTGGAGGTCGGTGACAACGACCTCGTCTATATCTCCCATCGAGCCTTCAGCGGCCTCAACAGCCTGGAGCAGCTGACTCTGGAGAAATGCAATCTGACCTCCATCCCCACTGAGGCGCTTTCCCACCTGCATGGCCTCATCGTCCTGCGGCTTCGGCATCTCAACATTAACGCCATCAGGGACTACTCCTTCAAGAGGCTATATCGACTCAAGGTCTTGGAGATCTCCCACTGGCCCTACCTGGATACCATGACCCCCAACTGCCTCTACGGCCTCAACCTGACATCCTTGTCCATCACGCACTGCAACCTGACCGCTGTCCCCTATCTGGCCGTTCGCCATCTGGTCTATCTCCGCTTCCTCAATCTTTCCTACAACCCCATCGGTACCATTGAGGGCTCCATGCTGCATGAGCTGCTGAGATTGCAGGAGATCCAGCTGGTGGGTGGGCAGCTGGCCGTGGTGGAGCCCTATGCCTTTCGTGGGCTCAACTACCTACGTGTGCTCAACGTCTCTGGCAACCAGCTGACCACCCTGGAGGAGTCGGCTTTCCACTCAGTGGGCAACCTGGAGACACTCATCCTGGACTCCAACCCACTGGCCTGTGACTGCCGGCTGCTGTGGGTGTTCCGGCGCCGCTGGCGGCTCAACTTCAACAGGCAACAACCCACCTGCGCCACACCCGAGTTTGTCCAGGGCAAGGAGTTCAAGGACTTTCCAGATGTACTCCTACCCAACTACTTCACCTGCCGCAGGGCCCACATCCGGGACCGTAAGGCACAGCAGGTGTTTGTAGATGAGGGCCACACGGTGCAGTTTGTGTGCCGGGCAGATGGCGACCCTCCACCAGCCATTCTTTGGCTCTCACCCCGCAAGCACTTGGTCTCAGCTAAGAGCAACGGGCGGCTCACAGTCTTCCCTGATGGCACGCTGGAGGTGCGCTACGCCCAGGTACAGGACAACGGCACGTACCTGTGCATCGCAGCCAATGCTGGCGGCAACGACTCCATGCCTGCCCACCTGCATGTGCGCAGCTACTCGCCAGACTGGCCCCATCAGCCCAACAAGACATTCGCCTTCATCTCCAACCAGCCGGGCGAGGGAGAGGCCAACAGCACCCGCGCCACTGTGCCTTTCCCCTTCGACATCAAGACGCTCATCATCGCCACCACCATGGGCTTCATCTCCTTCCTAGGAGTTGTCCTCTTTTGCCTGGTCCTGCTCTTTCTCTGGAGCCGGGGCAAAGGCAACACAAAGCACAACATCGAAATTGAATATGTGCCCCGGAAATCGGACGCAGGCATCAGTTCAGCCGATGCACCCCGCAAGTTCAACATGAAAATGATATGATGATGGATGGGGCAGGGTTGGGGCACAGGGACCCCTCTCCCCCGGGGAACACTGGGCAGGGAAGGAGCCAGGCTGCTACCCACTCATTCTTAGGCCTTCCCACTTCTTCCCTGCCCTCCTCACTCACTATCCCCCTCCTACCACGTGCCCCTGCTGCCTCGCCAGCCCTCACCGCCTGCCCTCCTTCTACCAGACTTCAGAAGGCCAGGCCTGAGGACCTCACTCACCTGCACAGGGGCCAGAGTTGACAGACGAATCCAAAGCCGACGAACCGACACGCGGCAGAGTCAATAATTCAATTAAAAAAAAAAAAAAAGTTACAAACTTCCTCTGTAACTTGGGTTTCAATAATTATGGATTTTTATGAAAACTTGAAATAATAAAAAGAAAAAAAAAACTATTTCCTATAGCTAGTCGGAATGCAAACTTTTGATGTCCTGATGGCCCCAGGGCCTTCTTCCAACTCAGTTTCTAGTTTTCTCCTCTTCCTCCTCTTCCTCCTTTCTCTTCTCTTCCCCTGTGGGGAGGGAATCACTCAGGAAAACAGGGAAGGAGAGTCCAGCCCCGCCCTCTGGCCCACCCTGCTAGGCGCCATTTGGAGCCATGGGAGGCATCTCAGCTCCAGGGCCCAGCTCTAGCTGGCTTTTTGCAGGAAGTAGGGGAGGGGACAGGACTGCCCAGTGTGGGTGGGGCTTGTCTGCTGGTTGCCAGGCAGCACTGCCAAGGGGAGGTAGGGTCCAGGCTCTGACCGGCTGGGGTCCTCCTGGGGGAACAGCACAGGCAGTGGAAAGAAGAGCCAGAGGTAGGCCGGAGTCTTCGCCTCTGGTCCCAGCTCACTGTTGTGTGACTCAAGCAGGTCACTGGCCATCTCTGGGCCTCAGTCTCCACATCTGTATAAATGGGAACATTATCCCTGCCCTGCCTACCTCACAGGGCTGTTGTGAGGAATTGATGAGATATGTATGTGAAACACTTTGTAACCTGTAAAGCGCTGTGCACATGTGTGTGGGTGACTGCTCTTATTCTGGTCATTATTTTCTCACGGTGGGATGGGATCCTCATGGGGTCAGGGCTGGGAAAGGGGCGGGGCAGCTCTTGGGGCCCCTATGGACTCCTTTTAGGATACTGGCTGGGCTGGAGAGTCAGGGTTCTAGCTCCACAGAGCATGGTAGATTCTTCTACCTCTGGCCAGAAGGCCTCTAGACAGAGCCAGCTTTGGCCTGGACATGGACATGGATGTGGATATTGGGAGTGCCAGCTGTCTGCAAGTCTTATATATACACCACTATTTATTGACTATTTGTTACTTCCTATATAAAGTTCTCAGGATAGGAGGCTATTCTGGGTCAGTGTCGAGACAGCCTGTCACCCAGTTCTACCAGTTCTTCCACGAGGTCACATTCTGGGCCTATCCTGGGTCTCTTAGATTTGGAATCTGGGACTCAACTGCCCATGAACTGATCAGGAGAGCCAGACAATAGTCTCTACCTGAACCATACCATTCAAACCAAATCTAAATGCCCCTAACTCAGCCATGAAGAGGGTGGCCCTGGGTAACAGGGTGACAAGTTAGTGGTTGTTTGTCATTTTCCTAGAAAGAATTCTTGGGCCCTGTCTAAAAAGCTAACCACAGCTTGGTCAACAGACCTAGTACTCACTATGCCTCGCGTCTATGGGCAGGGAGGGCATGGGCCAGGACAGCTGTCCTCTCCACTCCAACTTGGTCCTTCCTTCTATGGACAGCTTCTGTTCATTCCTGTGTGGGTCCAGGGTTTCCTGCCTCCCTTTCATCCTCTGGCTAAGGGAAAGCTTTAGCAATGCAGAGACCAAGGGGCACAGACCCAGCTGAGCAAGGACAGGGAGCACTAGGAAAGTTAGCCCTCCATATGGAGAAACTGCCAGAATGCAGCTCATCCAATGGACTCACACCTCCAAACCAAGGCCTGGGAGTGAGCAGAAAGTCTGGTGAGAGAGCTTGAAATAGGCACTCACCCCTTTGCTCATTCATTCGTTCATTCATTTCTCAGGCATCATTGCCATGTCTCTGCTCCTAGCTTGGCTGATGTCTAAAGCTATAGCCAGCCTTGCCCCAACCTTCTCCCAACCACTGCCCAGGACTGCCCTGGTTCTGGACAAGGCTTGAGCCCTATAGTGACCTCCTACTGGACTTGGTGGAGATTCCCAGAGGAAGCTTAGACAGTTACAAGGTTCTGAGGTCCAATGTCAGATCTCTGTTCAAGTTCTAATTCTGTCACTCATCAGCTAGGCAGGATGATCCTCCAAGCCTCAGGTTCTCACCTGCAGATTAAAGAAACTTTTTTTTTTTTTTGAGTCAGGTCTCACTATATAGCCCTACCTAGAACTTATAGGTCACCTGCCTCTACCTCCCGATGTTGGGTTAAAGATGTATACTGCCATGCCTAGCCTGATCGTGCTGCTTTTGCTGAATGAGAAGAATCAAATGAGGAAGAGGTTGTCTGAGGACTGCTACAGTGGTGGTCATGTAGAGTGGTGGTCCAGCTCTGGCCCACATACAGAGGACAAGGACCAGGGGTGCCAATAACCTAGTTAAAGCTCTCAGCCTCCAAGTGACAAGACCAGGATCTGCTTCTAGACTCTCTGAGCCACAGCTTTCTCAGCCTGGCTCAGGGCTTCTCAGCCACGCAGAACAAGAGAACTCAATGGAAAACCAGAGAGGCTGGGATATGTAGGGTCCTTAGCATGTAAAGTGTTTGCATCCAAGAGGCTCATCGTATCCCATGATGCCTCGAGAACACTGCAGGCTGCCATCTCCTGAGGGAGCTCTTTGCCATCCAGTCTGGAGGATGAGCTAGTACACCTTCCTTTTTCTCCAAGAGACTGCATATGGAATTGTCACATGATCTCTGGGATGCCTCAGGTGCTGCTATAGTAAAGGGGCCAAGGCACTAATTTACTCCTGGCTATTGGGGCAGAAATGGCTCCCACAGAAACTCAGGAACCTAAGAAAATTCTTAGATTGCCATCAGGTTGGAAAGAGTTTGGGAGAGGAGTGCCCAGGGTCATAGTACAGGGTTGACTGGTCTGGAAGCTAGAAGGCTGGTGGGTTTTGAAACAGCCTCTCTTCACTGTGAAAAGTATCATCTGTAAAAGAGGACATTCTTCTACACTACTGCAAAGAGCCTCGCTATGGCTCACGTGGGCAACCTGAAATACCTGGCTGGGGAGTCTACTTCTCTATGCCTAGTAATCTCTGGAAAGGACACAGGAGCAGCAGAGACCCCCACCAAGGATGCACAGGCACTGGCCTGGAACCTGAACCCAGAGGCAAACAGAATCAAAGACTTTCTAGCCCTCTAAACCTTGTAATAATTCTGGGGTCCTAATCTGCACCTTTGGTCCTTTGGGGATGTCCTACCATCCTAAATGTGGCAGGGGTCTATACCTGTAGTCCTGAGGAGATGTCTTGCCATCCCAAATATGGCAGGGGGCTGTTCCCAACTAACCTTTACCCACCTGGGATCAAGGAAAGAAGTAGGAAGCTACTGGGGTAGAGAGTACAAGATCCAGAATCCTGAGCATCCATGCATTTTCCAGGGGACAACCGAAGCCACTTCCAGAAGCAGGGCATGCCAGAGAAAGATGATTGGACCACCTTCACAAAGCAAATGGCCCAGGCCAATCTGATACCCAGGAGATAAGTCCTAGATGGAGCAGCTAGCTTCTCTTTCTGTTTATCCTGATATGTCAGATGAGGTTCAGAGAGGGAAAGTAACCCAACAGAGCCACACAGCAGAGGCAAGTAGATCACAGGGTTTGAGACTCAGGATGACTTTGGTTCAAATCCATAACCACGGAGATCCCTGTACAAAACAGAGGCCAGAATCCTATTTTAGGGTGCCCTGGAATATTAAAAATTATGCTGTATGATTTTGGGAACACTGGTGATTGCTGTGATTAGCTTTATGGGCAAGCAGGGGAATGGTGGCTGAACCCAGAAATTGGAGTGTTAGGGACTTTGTAGGACTTGGTGGGGTCAGTTAGAAGCCAAGCCTGGTCATCCTCTTCACATGGCTCCTTGTGGCCCAGCTGTGGGGAGGTAAGAACAGACATGGCCACCAATCTCCCTGCTTAGAATACCATACCCAGGGCCATGCTTGTGAGTACCTATGAGCAGGGGTTACAGGAAAGAAGCAGGATAGACCTTTGACTGATATTAGGACCCCTGGGGAAGTCTGTCACCCACTGGTCAAGAGGCTTTGAGACGTTTGAGGCCTGATGTCAGGTTGTAGCTCAGGTGGTAGAGTGCTTATACAGCATAGACAAGGCCTTGGTTCAATTCCTGGTACCACATACAAGCATGGTGGTGCACACCTGTAATCCCAGGAGTAGAGGCTGGGGGGATCTAGAGTTCAGTGTCATCCTCAACTATGTAGTGAGTTCAGGGCCAGCCTGGGGTTGGGGAATGGGATAAAAAACTCACAAAATGAAGGACAGCACCAACCCACCAGGGAGTAAGTACCCTCCTACACTAACAGCCCACAGTCATTCCCTCACTCCACACACTCTTAGGAAATCCCCAGCTCTAGCCTTCTTCCTAGTGTGGCTTATTAGAGTCTCTTCATTCATAGTCCCAAAGGAAGTGAATCCAATTGGTCACCTACCAGCCAATGCTTTGGCTGCCTCGGAGTAAGGTGCTCATCTCTTATCCAATTGGCTGTGGATAAGGAGTTGCAGAGGCCAAATTTGGGTAAAGAAGTCACATAAGGGCCTAAGAGGTGGGGGTAAAGTTTTCTGTTTCTGTACAGCTACACCCCTCCCAAAAAAAACCCTTAGTGGTATGGAGTCACAACCATGTATTAATAATCTCCCTTCTTAAACTAGGACAGCTTGTTGGTGGGGCGGGGGGGCACAGGAGCCTCTCTCTGTCCTGTGGGACACCTACCAGGGAGACTTGACTAAGGCTAAAAGACCCAAGGTAGTTTCTGACCATGTCTGTCACCTTACCAAAGGTTGGAAAGGCTGGAGACAACTGGCTTCTGTTTCCACACGGTCTGTTCAGACTAGCATAACATCTTGGAGGCTCCCCTGTGGTAGACAGTGTAACAGAAGCAACCAAGTGTCTTGAAGCCTGAGATAAAATGTTCCACAAGAGCATCAGGGCTCCTTCTGTTGTCTGGGTGTATCACAGGCTCCTCAACTTCAAGGGGAAGAGAGTCTCTAGTCTGATAGGAAGCTGCATACTCATATGAAGAGACATGTAAGACATAAAGGGTGTACAGACGCCTTGGAAGTGTCCCCCTACAGGAATATCTGTAGTCCCTTTGACCTAGGAGAGAGCATCTGTTGATGTACAGGCCTCTACAGTTTGTTCAGGAGTAGGGGACTCCAACAGTGATGATAACTACAGGGACTGTAGAGAGCTGAGACTGACTGGATTTGCTGTCACCTGGTATAACGTCCCTTGTGTGGCAGGGTGCAGCAGAGGCAAAGGCAGTAATCCTGACAGCCATAGTTTAGTAAGAGTTGTATGGTTACGAGGCTATAAGCCATCCCTACATTCTCTTCTTTAATCCCACTCGAAGAAGTTCTAACATATTCCCTCTCAGAAGTGAACCTGGAGTGCTGGGGGGTTGAAAGGATGCCTCAGCCCATCTCGAGGTAGGTTTGAAATCCAGGAATCTCTGAACCATTCCCAATTCCCCCTTCCCATCCATGAAGTGGGCATGGCTACATCACCTCCATCTCTCTTTCGTGGATGCACAAGGTGTTGATGGCAAGCTTGCTATGGTGTGGGTAGGTGAACACGGTATGGACACCCATGGTCAATATCTGTACTAGTTAATTCTCCTAGGCAACCTGGCACCTCTGTAGAATGTAGAACTCAGAACAGAATACAAGACATAAGGTTTAGCAGCTGTTCCAAAAACCTGGCAATCTGGCCTTGGCATCTGCTAGGAGCTGGGGACACAGTGACCATGCAGTGCGGTCCCTGGTGGCTAGGGCTCTCCCCGGGAGTTTGGTTGCTCAGCGTGGAAAGCAATTTATGCCCTTCTGTTATAACATAATCTGCATCCTCAACCCTGGCTATTACTATGCCAAGGAGGGTTGGGGACATGGAGGCTGAGGACCCGCTCCAGCACAACCCCAGACCCTCTCTTCCCCCAGCAGCTTGGGGCCAGCTTCAACACCCATCCAGGACACCAGCAGGGACCATGGCCTGGTTCTCTGAGTACCCTCATCAGCTCCATCCTTGTCCCCCAGCCCCTCTGTAATGTTGGGACACCTTCCTGGGAATGGTGTTGTAGCATATTCCAAGAGAAGACCAAGCAGCAGTGGGGTGGGGGGTCTTTTCTGTGATCATCTCTTGCCCACACAGAGCCCAGGGTTTATCAGCACTTAAGTGGTGGCCAACCTGTTTTTGACAACGAGAAACCAAAGTCTCAGAGGGGCCCAGCCGGGTTGCAGAGTGGTATCGTGTTTTAGAAAGTACACAGTGCTCTGCAGTCCCGTTGTGTCAGTGAGGTACAGGGAGGAAAATGACAAGGCCAAGGTCACAAAATGAGTCACTCAAGTTGAACCAGGAAGTGGCCACAAGGAGGCCACCACCACAGCCCTCAGAAAACTTTCCCACAAGACACACAAGGTCAGGCAAGTGGGGAGGGGGAGTAGCTGGAGGCCCTGACTTTGTTCCGACTCGCAGACATTTACATAGCTCGTTAAAAAAAATATGGCATCGTAAAGAGAGACATGGGCATAGTAAAGCTTGGCCCTCCATTACCTGCCAGCTCCACAGCCTAACAAGGGACACTCCAAGGACACAAGGAATGAAGCTAGGTGCAGCCACAGCAGCACCCAGTGCTGGAGGGCAAAGCAGGCCAGGCATTGTCTCTCCTATGCTTTGTCCATGGCCCGGCACTAGAAGCAGACATGCTTTTTGGGGTGACCTTATACAAATTCCTAAACATCTATGAACCTATTTTTCCCAAGAGCCTGAGAGAAGCCAACACCATCTGAGCCTTCTACCCCTTTCCAGCTTCCAACTTCTTCTTTGACCTCATCGAGACCCCATCACACTGAAGCCTGACCTGCCCATGGCGGCAGAAGCAGTAATTACAATCTCTCCAATAGATGGTATGTCTGGCCCATAAATCATCTGCAGGATGAATGTTACCTTGACAGTCACCTAAAACAATAGGGGGCCTGTAACCCCTACCCTACCCCAGCCCTAGTACCCCTTCTGGCCGATTTCCCACATTGACTCCATTGATGCTCACTCAGTGCAGAGTCCCCAAAAGCCTTTCATTCAGTCTTCACATATCTTGGAGGCCTCCTTAACTCCTGTGTTGTCTTTCTTCAAAATCTACTAACCATCTGTCACCTGGGATGAGTCCCGCCCCTCTGCCTTCCCTTCCCTGTACAGCTGAGGTGGGGACCAGATGAGCTGTGAGAAGCAGCTAGAATCTTGTGGTCACTGGTGAATGCAGACAGAGCTCCAGCAGGGAGCATGCTGGGTAACAGGCCCTACACCTAGAGCCAGGGCTGGGACCTGGCTGGCCAAGAGCCCGTTAGTGCCTTTCTTGTGTGGGGCAGCTGGGAAAGGACAGGAACACTGCAAGACTGATGGGTCCCTCCAGTCACCCAGGCAGAAAGGACTTCTGGAGGTGTGGGTTGGATGGCTGAGTGCTGTCCTATTGTGAGTTCATGAGCAAAAGAAGCCAGAGGAACAGGATGGGTTCTCAGGCCCCAGCTGGGCCCCACAAAAACAGCTTTCCCAGTATGCCAGTGGGGGAGTTTGTGAAGGGTCTCACCTGGGGAGTACTGCATGTTCAGGGAGCCATGAAATCCAGAGTCCTACCAGCAGTGACAGGTTGGGGTGCAGTAACCACTCGTACAAAGTGGGGATCAAAAACAGGTGCCAGCTTTTCAAAGGATCCCACATTCTCAGCTCCAGGTCCCCTGGCTTAAAATGAAAACCTACTCAAATGTATCGACCTTGCTTTTGAGATCTCCCTGTGTTAGAGAGAATCTTCCCTCCTATTGATGTGATGTTTCTGTGGAGAGGACAGGTGTAGGGTGATGACTAGGTAAACTGAGGCAGGATATTTGATGGAGCGTTGCCTGGGCAATAGGGAGCTGTAGTGCATTCTTGAGCACCAGAGTGACACATTTCACAGTTTAAGGAGAGAAGTATTGGAGGAGGCAGAGTCCAAAGTGAACACACACACAAATACCCCATGCCTGCAATCACACATGTACTGCAAAGAACTCACATATGTATAGCCTCCCATTCTCCCACACTGACAGGACACAGATTATATCCATATCAAACCTTACACAACACAACACAACACAACACACACACACACACACACACACACACACACACACACACACTTGCATACATACATACCATCAGAGCCTGGGACAACCAAGGAGTATACTCCAAGCACTGTCTCCTAGGCAACCAGCCTGAGCTGCCTGGCTATGCTAGGAGGGACTTGGAAAGGGGCATGGTCATGGGGATCCCATACATACACTGCCTTTTGGACATATGTGCCTTGGCCCTCATTCTGAAAAGGTTGGGAGGCTGAGGGCTGAAGTGACAGAGGTGACTCAGAAGCACCCAAATGAAAGTGAACCACAGTGGTGCTGATCCCTCTAGATAGACTTGGAACAGGTGGGTCCCCAACTTTCCCCTGACTGTATATACCTGTGTGTGCGTGCACCCACACACAGGCATAATAGGCACATACAGAGAGAGAGAGAAAGAGAGAAAGAGAGAGATTTTATGACAAACCAGCTCATGATCTAGGCTTATCCATAAATGAATCCCCTAGTGTTGGATCTGCTCATGGGGACCAGGTGAGACCAGGCCTTGAGTTTTTTTGACCCATTGAAACATAGCATATTAGGAAGCTGGGCTGAGTAGAGGGGTTTAAGAGCACAGGGTCTGCAGCCAAGAGAGCTGGGTCCAAATCCTGGCTCTGTCACCAGCCAGCTGTGTGACGATGGCAAGCTGCCCATTCAGCTTGTGAGGAGTGAATTAGATCGTGCCTTCGAGGCCCTTAGAGCTGGGTCTGGCACAGAATAAGTGGCCAATAAATGTTTGCCCCTACTGTTAGGATTTGTGCAGATTCCCACAGCTCTCGGTGCCCAGGCTCTTTTCAAAATGTGCAGAACAACCATGGACCACTAAAGCGAGAGCCTCATAGATGCATGAGTAAAGTTTGTCCCAGCCACACAGAGCTCTTCCAACATCAAGTGCCCTATCCAAAAAAGAGATTTGTCCCATTGGGGTGAAATGAGCAGTCCTGTTGTCATTTTCCTTTTGAGCAAACGAGTATGCAAGCTTTCCTTTACATTAAAAGCAAGCACGGTTCCTACCAGGCTCTTAGGCCAGGCTCTGCTTGCTAGCACATTCTCTGTTTCATGACCCACTTGCCTCCAGATCCAGGAGGATTCACCTGCTCCTGCCAGAAGGGGAAGTTGTTGCCCACCTAAGAAGGCATTGACTATATAGGATGAGGCTTTAGACTCCCCCATTCCACATCTGATCTGAATTTGTACACCTGCCCTCGATAGTGCATGCCTATACACATCCTGGATGGTTCACAGAGTCAGGTGTCAACCGAGTGTCATGGCTGTGTGACCCTGGTTAGTCTCCTCTCCTTGGGTTTTCCCATCTAGAAGATGGGGTATTTAAGAGTTCTTCCTTCTTCCTCCCCCACTGGGTCCCTACTCTTGCCAGTCACAAAGATGCACAGGAGATATTAAGAACACCTACCCTTGGGGAGCTTGGAGGTGGGGGCAAGGGAAGCAGCCACCAGTGGTTCATGGCAAACATTGAAAAATGTAGGGAGATGTCTGGGGGAAAAAAATACTCAATTGGTACTTGCTATGCAATCATGGAGACCTGATTTTAATTCTCAGAACCCAAACCAATAAATAAAAAAATAAAATAAAATAAATAAAAATAAACCAAATCTGAAGCAATAACACAGCTGTAACCCAGTGTGGTGAAAGCTGAGACACATCCCTAGCCTGACCAGTAAGACTCAATCCAATGAATTAATTGTCTTGTAAAACAAGGTGATGGCTCCTGAGAAATGACACTCAGAGCTGACCTCTGACTCTGCCCCCCCCCCTCCAAGCACACACTGTTAAGGAAGATATGAGTAGCAAAGTATTGTGAGAAATGACACAGGACAGGGTGGGAGTCGCCTGTGGGCCACAAAGCACTCTGTGTCCTGTCAATTAACTATTGATTGGGACCAGAATGAATCAGAGGGACCATATCAAGTCCCTACATACACTGTGTCCCACCTCCTTCCTTGACTGCTGCTACCTTCTGGGGACACAGGTCCAAAGGAGTTTCCTCAATGGTCAGACCCTATCTCACTCTGGGGTGGGGGAGAGACAGGAAAGCAACAGCCCCCCAGTCCTTTATCACAGCAGGACCTGCCCTCAGACCTGCTTTACATAATTGGCTTCTGGTGAGATCAGTTGGAAGTGATTTGGCACATCAGCTTAAGCCTCCGCTCTGCACTAATCTGCAGGCACCCTGAGGCACATTACCGCTCTTCTCAGCAAAAAAAGAAACGGAGATCATGACTCCCCCTTATGGGACTGTTGGCAAACTTGGATACCATGTCCAGAAAAAGAACTAGGCTTGTGAGATGTGCCCAGTAGGTGCCAGCTGCTTTCCTATACTAGGCCCTTCAGGAAATGAAGAGCCCTAGGCCACTTTGTGTGTTAACTACCAGGGCTGTCTGTGTTCCCATACTACTTGACTGATATCACAGCCTATTTGCAGATATCTCTGACTGGTGGTGAGGTGGGATGGTGTTCCTGTGGAACAAAGGCTCTCGGAAGCCTATCCATTCTCTTTAACTGGGACACTTTGGCTCAGCTGCACAGAGCTCAAGTCACCTGTCACTCTCTGTAGAGCTGCCCAGTCAGGGAATGCATGACTGAGCTTGTTACCCTGAGATGGCAACCTTAGCTTCTCCAGTCCCCTGGGGACAACTCACCAGCTTCTGTGTTTAGCTGTAGACTCCCAGAGGGAGCTGTCAGGCCAGGATTAGGTCCAATCAGCCAGGACGGGACCAGGAGGCACTGAAGGCTTCCTCTTCTGGCCTGTGGGGAGGACAAAGTCTTGAAGTAGACATCTGAGTAGAATGAAAATGAGATCCCTCCCTCCCTCATCTGTGGCTGGGCTCCAACTGCTGGTTGGAGTCACAGGTAGCTTTAAACAGACACACACTCTTAACTCCTGCCTGGACCCAGGATGCTCAAGAGCTCCCCAGGTGTTTGGAATGTGCAGACAATGTTCAAGGCCAGTGTTAGCCACTTCCCATGCCTAGTCCCTCACTGCAGATATCCACTCCTTTGGTCTCATCTAAGCCACTCTCATTGCCTAAATCAGCGTTACCCAGGCAACCCTAGAACATACGGTGAGAAAACAGATTTCCAGGTGAGGCCACCCCTCTAGGATCAGAACACCTGCAGAGGACCTTCCTCACCACATCAGCATACTAGGTATGCAACCCAGTCATAGAGGGAAGTCAGCCAAAGCCATGGAGACATCCATGCAGCAAAGGATGGGTAACATCAGTTTTGAGCCTATCAGTAGGCACTGAATTGATCCCACCCCACCCCCATTCCTGTGCTGGGGAAACAGAATGGACAGCTCTTGTTCTGTCTGACAAGGAGGCCTCAGTTCTGTGAGACGTGCCATCACACTCCCTGACCACGTGGGCTGACACCTGATAGGACCCTTTGCCCTGGCATAGCTGGTCTAAAAGAGGGCTCCTGACCCACACTGGGTTATAGCTGTGGCGCTCATGTTATGAACCCTAAACAGGACCATCACAGAGTGGGTGTCCAATGTAAGCACAAAGGGGTTTATTGATTACAAACCCAGGCTTGGTCTGAATCGGCAGGTGGAGAAGATCACCCTGAGATCTCACAGTGAAGGGTTTTTAAAGAAAAAGCAGGGAGTTTAGGTCTAAGGGAATTTGGAGAATTTCTCCACAGATGTTATTTACTAAAATTTTCTATGCGTTGGTGTCTGGGTAAGGTCGCTCTGACCAGGGCCTTGAGTTGTTTGGGCCATTTGTGGTTGTTTTAAATTTTTATGGAACAGCCCGTGGCCAAGTTTTCTTTAAAATGAATTTCTTTTTTAAAATGGAGTTTCTCCTATTCTCTTCATTCTGTCCTCTTTCTTGAATCTTTGAGAACCCAGCCATGACTCTCTGTTTTGTTTTAATTTTATCTATGCTCTCTGAGCCCTTTCAGACAGGGGCTGGTAATAGGCTTCTCTCAAGACATTGGTTGTTACTGGTTGGTAGCTGGACCTAGCAATTATCAGTTGAAAAGTCTTTCTTTTACATGTATGGGACTCTCAATTGTAGCTAGATCATAAGGGGAATAAAACTAGCAAGGTTAAAAAAAAAAAAAAAAAAAAAAAAAAAAGGTCCACGGTGACATTGGGGATCTAGGTGCCAGGTGGGGCCACCTTTGACACTGGGGCAAGGACTTCTCTGCTCTCAAGATTTATGAGTTGCCGAGTCAAATTCAGGGGGCATGTGGGTTTTCTGATGAACATCTCACAGGCACAGTACATACAGTCTGTTGCGTTGTCAATATCGCTGTGGCTTGGGGCACTGAACTTGGAGCTTGAGTTGGTTGTCTGGGTTCTGGGTTCATTTTCCATAGTCTTCCTTAAGTGGATCTGCAAGCCTGGCGTGGGTGTAGTGAACCCAGGCAGCTACACTGTCAACTTTGACGGAAGTGGGTGTGGTCAACAAGACGATGAAGGGTCCTTCCACCTGGGTTCTAGCGTTCCTTGGTGGTGCCTTCTAACATACGCCCAGTCCCCTGGCCAGAACCTGTGGGGTTCAGGTGGGACATCAGACTCATAAAAGGCCCTAAGCTTTGGCCACACATGCTTGTGTGCCCATTAGACTCTGTGTATAACATCAAGGAGATCTTGACCATCCAGCTCTTCCAAGAGACCTGTCTGCAGACAGGGATAATAGGGGGTCGGGGACCAAACATGAACTCAAAGGGTATCAGTCCCAGCTGGTACAGAGAATTCCTAACCCTGAACAAGGCAAAGAGCAGGGTCACCCCATCTGCACCAATCTCCAGGCTAATGTGATAATAGTCTCTTTATATTTCTATTCATGCACTCTGCCTATCCTGAACCCTGGGGTCTATGAGCATAATATAATTTCCAATCACTCTCCAGGACCGTGGCTAAATTCTGACTCACCTGGGACACAAAAGTCCGTTCATTGTCTGACCCTACCATAGCAAGAAATCAATATCTGGACAAAATGTCTTCCAGAAGCTTCTTAGCTACCACCTGTGCTGTTTTGTGCTTGTTGGGGAACGCTTCTGTCCATCCTGAAAAAGTATCTATAAACACTACTATTTAAATCTACACTTACCACGCTTTATTTCAGTGACATCCAGCTTCCAGTAGGATCTGGGTTTCTTCCTTCTAAGTTTTGTCCTAGGATCCTTTGGATTTGTAACAGTGTTAGTCAGTGGACAGGCTTTGCATTTAGAGACTATGTCTGTTACCTTTCAATGCCCATCTTTAATCTTAACTCTGAAAGGTCTCAATAGGTCTTGCATTCTATGAATTCCCATGTGAGAGGAGCCATGGATCTTTTGAAGTAACTTCTGCCCCGGGTGTTCAGATTACCTTGCAGTCTGATGACCACCACCATCCCTCCAGACATTGTATCAAGGGGAGGGTCTTTGTCTAGACTATGTTTTCCCAGGTATACTTGGGAGTCTCGGGCAGAACGGGAGGCCCTGGGTCTACTAGAACTTGTACTACCATCTCCCGAGTGGTTTTATCTGCCAAATTATTGCCCTTCGGGACAGGCATGTCTCCTTCTTGGTGTCCCAGGCAGTGAGTGTATTATGGTCACCTTCTTGGGCCTCCATAAGGCCTTGAGAAAGGCCAAGATTTCTTTGTTTTTAATGGTCTTCTCTTCCACAGTCAATAGCCCCCTTTCTTTGTACATTGCCCCATGCACATGGGCAGTGGCAAATGCATAGTGACCATCAGTTTAAATATTGACTTTCCGCCCCTGCCCCAACTCTAGGGTTTTTGTCAGGGCCCCGAATTCTGCCCTTTGAGCAGAGGTGCCAGCAGGCATCTGTTCAACCCAAACTACTTCCTTCAAAATAGTGTCTGCAGCCTCCACATACCTCTATCCATTCTGCACGAAACTACTTCCATCCATTTACCAGATAGATGACTTCTATAGGGAGATTATGTTGTTCCATTGTAAATAATTGTCCCTGCCTATGAGTTTAATAAAAAGCACTGATTGGCCAAAGGCAGACAGGAAGTGTGAGCGGGGCTACCAGACTAAGAAGATTCTAGGAACAGGCAGAACAGAGCAGAATGCCAGAGAGAAGCCAGAAGAAGCAGAGGACAACTATGCTGCTCTGAGAAAAGGTACCGAGCCCCGTGGCTGAACAGGATAAGAGTCATGGGTTAGATTAAGGGTAAAGAGTTAGCAAGTTATATGCCTGGGCCTTAGGCCAATCAGTCTAAAACTATTGTAAGCATCTGTGTGTCTGTGCAGGTCTGTGGGTCTGTGGGCCTAAACCTTGAGGCTAGGCCCGAAAGTCCGGTCCAGAAACCTCATACTACAGACTTCTGCATCAGACAGAGGGGTACCCTTCAAATTAGGCTGGATGCAGTGCACCTGAGTCAAGATTTCAAAGCAGTTGTGCAAGGATGCTTCCAGGTCTGGATCAGGTAGTGGAATGGCTGGGTTCAGGGTTGTGGGCACCTGGAACATTATTCTGGCTGCTTTGAGCAACAGAGTCTGACAGTGGGTCATTCTAGTATCACTCAGCCACCTGTGTGTGTGGGGTTGAGAATTCCCCACAAAGCATGAGGGGTGGATATAGCATGATTTTGTCCCAAAGTCAATTTGTCAGCATCCTTTATTAGTAGAACCATGGCCACTATTATGTAAAGTCACAGGGGCCATCCAGCTGCAACAGGGTCCAGCTTTTTGGATGAATAGGCCACAGGCCATTTCCAGGGACCTCAAGTCTGAGTTGGCAATCCCCTTGTGTTCGTCTACAAGTAAGTGGAAGGACTGAGTCATATCTGACAGGCCAGTGCTGGGGCTCAAAGCAGGCTTTGTTTGAGTTTGTCAAAAGCCAGCTGATGATGTTCATTCCACAAAAATCCTTTCCCTCTAAAGTGGCCTCTTCTAAAGGCTTGGCCAATTCAGCAAAACCTGGAAAACACAGCGGCAAAAGCCCGCTGTGCCTAGGAACTCTCTCACTTGCATAGGTGTGGTGGGAGTCGGGATCCTAGCAAGCCACCACTGCCCTCCCTTTAAGATGTACCCCAAGTAGGTTACCTGCTGTTGGCAGGGCTGAGCTTTCTTACTGAAGCTTAATGTCCCAGGCTTCCCAGAGTGTGGAACCAGTTGGTTAGTTTCTCTCAAGAAGCTTTCTTGATTGGCAGTTGCAATTAGTAGGTCATCCATATACTGGAAGAGACTGACTTTAAGGTTCTGTACACGGTACTCAGCCAGGTCTTCACGCAGGGTCCCATTGAAGATGGTGGGGAATTTTTGAAGCCCTGTAATAGTCTGGTCCATATCAGCTGTCCGCTGATCCTGATCTCTGGATACTCCCAGTAGACTCTTGAGGGCTAGAGGCAGACTAAAAAAAAGGCATCTTTCAGGTTTAAAACTCTATACCACTATCTGTCAGAAGGTAAGGAGCTAAGTAGGGTGTATGGATTCAGTACTGTTGGATGGATGTCAATCACCCTTTTATTGACTTCCCTTAGGTGCTGGGCCCAACCTATAGTCATTGGTATGAGGCTTCTTAACAGGCAGCAAGGGTGTGTTCTAGGCCGACTGCATAGGTCGAAGGATTCCCAAACCTAGTAGCTCTCTGATATGTGGAGTGATACTCTTACTGGCCTCCAGGGGCATTAGGTACTGATGGACTTTGACTGGAACCGCCCCTGGCTTGATTTCTACATGGGTGGGGGAGGGAGGGGAGATAGGTTGCCAATCTATCCCCCCTATTTTGGCCCAAGCCATTGGGAACTCCTGGGGCCATTTCTTCAGCTGGGGGTCAGGCTCAGTAGCCACTTGGTGCAGCCTATACTCCTCAGCCAGGTCACAGGTCACCAGGACATGAATGGGCTTCCCATCTTTGTGGAGGAGTTTAGCTCCTTCATCAGAAAAGTGTACCTGGGCTTTCATTTTAGTCATCAAGTCATGGCCCAACAAGGGATATGGGCATTCTAGGATTATCAGAAATGAGTGAGTTACCTGGCCCGCTCCTAGATCCACAGTTCTTTGGGTAGTCCATGAATAGGGCTTAGCCCCTATGGCCCCTTGGGCCCAACCAAGTCTTTCTATCTGCCATGGGACCATGTGCCTTTAATAACACTGAATCTTGAGCTCCTATATCCACCGTGAAGTCAATCATTTCTCCTCCACTCTTAGGGTTGCTCTAGGTTTTGGGAGGGGGGCCGAACGCTATCTCCCCTATTCATTATTCATGTATACCTGACTGAGGACTTTGGCATTGCCCCTAGTCACCTTTCTGGAGCATTCTTTTGCCCAATGCCCTTCCTCCTTACAATTGGTGCACTGGTTCCTCCCCAGTCGGGCCCCTCTGTTAGCTTTTGGCTTTTCTTCTTCCCCAGTCAGTCACTGTAGTCTTCACACTTGCCCAGATCATCAGTGACAGCTAGTAAGATGCTGACTGGATGCCGGTTCTTGAATTTTATACACTTTCTCAGTCACTGTCACTGAGTCTCAATCCTTTCCCCTCCTAAGTACTCTAATTTCCGCAATTTCTTCCTACTATTTGGGGCTGATGAAGGCTAAGGTCATGGCATCTGCATTTTCCAGTGACTCTGGATCACACGGTGTGTATCTTCTCATAGTCTCTTGTAGTCACTCCAGAAATGTAGCTGGGCTTTCATCTGGGTCCTGCCTAACATCATAAACCTTGCTCAAACTTGCAGCCTGGCACACAGCTGCCTGGAGACCTGCCTATAGAGTGTGGTGATAGGTTAGGCGATTCCCCTTACCTTCAACTGTGCTGTGGTCCCATTTGGGGTGGGTCAGGAGGAATCTGCTGTCTCTGAGAGCCTGGTTAGTGGTAGGCTCCTCAGCAGAACCAATTTCCAGGCCTCCATTAGGACCTTTTCCAGGCCTCCATTAGGACCTAGCCCCTCTTCTGTTGTGAAGAGAATCTGTAAAAGCTGTTGATAATCATCCCAAGTGGTCTGATAGGTAAAGATAACAGTTTCAAAGAGGTTAAGCAGGTCTTGGAGGTTCTCAGAAAAAGGGCATTTTGAGACTTCCAGTTGTAAAGGTCACTAGTAGTAAAGGGCCAGTAATGAAAGGGTTGACTTCCCTCTTGGTCAAAAGGTTCAGCCACTCTTAGGGTAAAAGCAACCGAGCCAGGTTCAGGGGTCCCTCTTCTCTGTTTCTGAGTGCCCCTTGCCAGCCCCTCCTCTGTGATGGGATTTATGGGGCTCACTGGGGTCCCTCCTTGGGCTTCTGGCACATTGGGGTCTCTCTGTTCAGACCTGAGGGCAAGGCTGTAAGGAAGGAAAATGTCATTCTCGATGTTTCTGCACACTGAAGGCCTACATTTCAGTGGGTGTTTCTTCTCTGCAGCCAGTATCTCAACCTGTCTGGGGAGAAAAGCCTGAGCCCATGGGGGAGGGTTGTCTACCAGACTTCTCCAGGTGATGACGTAGGGTATCTGGTCAAGATGCCTGGTCTGAGGTCTAAAGATCAGGGTCGTCTATAGCTCCGATCCAACCAGCATCAAAAGTACCCTCCAGGGGCCAGTTGACACCTAAATTAGGCCACTCTACACTGCAAAAAGTGACAAACTTGTTTTTGTGAACTTCTCAACCCCGGGTTATGAGCTATAACCCGCACTTCCTTCTAATGGGCCAGGCAAGGGCCGAAGGGAGAAGAGGAAAACTGTCCCATGGCATCCATTATAGTCAAGACCACAACAACAAGAATTAACCCAGGACACAAGAAACACAGTGTAACAAAAATCTTGCCCCAATGAGATGACCAACAAGACTTCAAAAACAGTGAGGGCTTTGTATCCTGCTGAGGGAGCAACCCTTCAGACTCCATTATACCAAACACTGTTGGGATTCGAGGCTTTCTATCCTCAAGCAGGGACCTTCTATTCCCTTACCCAGGAGGATCCAGAATGTCTCCTAGACCCCTATGATCCCAGTCCTCCAGTGCATCTGCTCTGAACATTACTGAGTCACATTACAGATTCCATGTGCTGCTGAAAATGAAAGTACAAAGTTACACAAAGGCAGAGACAAAGTAGACAGACAAAGAGACTTACAGGACTGGAGGTGGGGGAGGGGTGTCTTGGGCATCCCAAACAAGCCCCCAAATGTCGTGCCCATGTCAGGAGACCTCCAAACAAGATCACCACAGAACCAGTATCCAATGCAAATACAAAGGAGTTTATTGATTGCAGGCTCGAGCTTGGGCTGACTCTGCACACAGTGGGTGGAAGAGAATGGTCCTGAGCCCTCATAGTAAGGGGTTTTTAAAGGGAAAAATTGCAAGCAGGGAGTTACAAGCTTTGATGTTTCAGAATTGGGTGAGAGTACATGACCTTTGAATTCATTCGTTACAAGTCTAGGAGAATTTGGAGGATTTCCATCAGCAGTTACAGGGACATCTGGAGCCCACAAATATTTTTTTACCAAAGCTTTTCATTGGTTGGGGCCATCTGGGTGAAATTGTCCTGACTAGAGCCCTGAGGTGTTTTGGACTGTTCATGGTTGTTTTTTGTTTTTGTTTTTATTTTTTTCCTAAAACTGAGTTGAGCTAAGTTCAACCCTCAGTAAAGTTCTGTTTTAGATGGAGTTCTTTCTCAAAATGGAGTTTGTCCTGTCCTCTTAGCTTCTTGCCACTTTGTTCGCAGTCAGGCCCAATCCTAGGGCCAGTGTCCTTGGAAGAGACATAAAACTATATTGAAATTTTAAGAAGCATGTTTGCAGAAAGATCTATTGTGAAGGCGTAGATTTACCCTTATAAAACTTTATCTCATGGAAAAACCATTTTTCTAAAACATCTAGTGCCTGAGGGCAGGGACCAGGTCTAAGGAAAATCTAAAAGATAAATAAGTAAATCTCAAGAACGCACCTGACAGCCAGTAGATTCAAAACTTGATTTTGTGCTGAAAATTCAACCAATAGTTTCCAAAACTTACTCTACCCCATATACCTTTCCCCAATCCTGAAATGTCAGGATGTGTTAACACCCCATTTAAATATTTTTTTTCTTTAAAAAACCCTCTTACCCCTTAGCTCAGGGCCAAATTCCCCCCACTGTGTCAGAACATAAGGTTCGGTCCCAGGTTCAAACCTAGCCAATAAAATAAACTGACCCTCATGTGTTTGCATCAAAATTCAGCTCCCTGGGTCTCTCAACATGGGTACTATACTACCAGTCTTTGGAGCCAGCAAGATGGTTGGAGGAACCAAGACACTTGCTGAGAAAGCAGTTCTGTCCCTGGAACTTGTGTAAAGCTGGAAGGTGAGCACCGACTCTTAAAGGTCCTCTGACTTCCATGCTCACTGTGGCATATGCTATCTCCTTCTCCAAAGATAACAGTAACAGTAACAGTAAATAATAATAATAATAATAATAATAATAATAATAATAGTGGGGTTTGTGGGAGGAGTTGTTTTAATTTGGGGGGTTTTGATGAACAGGATCTTACCCTGTGGCCCTGACTAACCTGAAACTCTCTTTGTAGACAGACTGGCCTCAAACTCACAGAGATCTGCCTGTCTCTGCCTCCCCGGTACTGAGATTAAAGGCATGTGCCACCACACCTAGCAATAACGCATTAAAAAAACAATCTCTTCAATTTCCAATCTTTCCTCTCCCAACCTGAGAGGTCTCTACTTAGAAGACAGCTCTGGACTCTGATCCCTTTGAACATCAGTTCCACTCCTCTTCAGACATCTTAATCTCAGCTCCCAGTTTCTAACCAAATCTCTGAGGTTCCCCAGTTTCAAAAAAAAAAATCCTACAATATACATTCTGATTGGCTGAATTGAGTCAGGTGACATCAATCTGGCCTAATCAGCTAAGGCTATGGTCCATGGAAAACTAGCGACTCTGCCTGCGGGGAAGAAAGGAAAGTTAAATTGTATGGCCAGGAGTTCCCTCTGCTTCAACCCTTTAGTCTCCCAGGAACCACAGGCCTCAAAAAGGCCTACACTAACTATCCACTAAAACCTGACACCATGCGCTGACTTTCAGCAATTAAGGAAGAGTGGAGGTCTCAGCCAGGGTTTCATTTTGTTCTGCCAGCAAGGCCTAGTAGCTGCTGAGGGACTGGCAGAGGTGACCCTCACCCTCAGGCATCAGCTGCAGGCCTGATCTGCATCCTGTCCAGATATTTCCAGTAAATAAACATTGACGCTTTTGATATCATGTTAATTTCACAGGCGGCTGCTCTGCTGACAGTTTCCACACTCTGCCAGCACCTCTTGTCAGCTTTATACTCACAGGCAGACAGCAGCCTGCTCACAGGGCACCCCACATGCAGACATAAAAAACAAGTGCCTTGCAGCTGGGCCTGGTGGCACAGGATGAGGCAGGAGGATTGCTGGGAGTTTGAAGCCAGCAAGAGTTAAGATTGTCTCAGATATTTAAAAAAGAAAAAGAAGAATGTGGAAAAGGAAATAGAACACTGGAAACTAATGTAGCCATGAGCACCATGGTACTCAGGCTACGGAAAAGTATCCCTGTACAGCAGGAAGTCTGACATCTCCTGGCGGCAAGGATCAGGCTACAGGGCTTGGTAGTATGGTCTTTGTTGTCTCTCTACTTTTCTACATTTCTGGTTTTTACATCTGTGAAAAGCGATAATTATTTCAACACTTCTTGGGACCCCAACCAAAATCCCAGACAATTCCTGCTTCTTAAAACCTCTGTAAGCAACCCAGAAAATCCACTGAAGTGACCCTCTGGCTTTGGCTT
This sequence comes from Phyllotis vaccarum, assembly GCA_033318265.1. Lineage (NCBI taxonomy): Eukaryota > Metazoa > Chordata > Mammalia > Rodentia > Cricetidae > Phyllotis > Phyllotis vaccarum. The sequence continues at coordinate 75,097,895 of JARWLC010000012.1, forward strand.
CTGCACAGCCCTAGGAGGTTCCTCAAGCAGAGACATGATACCATGATGCCAACAGAAAAGCCAAGGCTTACTGCAGATGGAGACTGGTTTGATGCCACCGCCAGAAACAGGAGCAGAACCAAGGCAGAGCAGGGTCCCTTCAGCTCTGTCAGCATCATAAACCAGGACTCTATGGGCAGCAGAGTGGGAAGGTGGGGCTCCCTACCTTGTCCTAAGCCTAACTCAGCTGGCCCCATGGGCATTATTTGTTTCAGGTGTTTTACACACACACACACACACACACACACACACACACACACACACACACACACACAGAGTCATGAGGTCTCTCATATATATGAATTATTCTATTCCAGGCTGAGTTCGGGACCACTTTTGGTTAACATCTTTTTTTGGTGCTTTCAGACCCCCAGGGTATCCAGGGTTCCTGGGTTTCCTCCTAACCTCTCCTGATGCTGCCTTACCCGTGGCAGTGATGAGAGATGGGAGTTAAAAAAAAAAACTAGCAACTCTGAAAAAGACTAAAACTTAGTCCCAAGTGTCCACAGTGACCACACTTCAACCACCCATCCCATGAATAGAGGTTTCACCAGTCCAAAGGAATACCTGGAGGTTACACAGCCCAGGTTAGTAATAGGGGCAAAGGATAACACTTCAGCCTCAGATCCTGTCCAGGAAGGTTCAGATGACCATCTCCTGTGGGGGCAGGGCTTCTAGGCACATGCATCCCAATTCACACCCACGCACTTCTGGCGCCTGCTCCAGCTCAATAAAGACTCCTTAATGGACTAAAGTGAGTTAGAGTCATTAACACTGTTATCAAAGGCAGGCAGTGGCTGCCCAGAGGTCTGGATCCAGCTCTCAGTCTGTGGAACTTGATCAAGACCTTCATCCCCCAGAGCCACATACAGGACTCTCACTCAAAACCAAAATATAATCCCTCCCACCCCCCAAAGGTTTCCCTTAACTTTGCCAACATTATTTCCCATTCCTGAGTTCAGCATTCAACCCCCCACACACACACACCCAAGCCCCTACAGATGCCCACCAATGCAGGAGAATAGAATTTCTCCCTGCCCCTTGTACACTCAGGCTGCTCTGAAAATGTTGTGAATGTTTGGGAGAGTGAGGCTCAATGGCAGAGCACTTGCCTAAATGCTGCTCCTGACCCATCTGTATTCTTTTTTTTTAAATGTCTTCTCTTGTAACACAGGCTGGCCTCAAACCCTGTATAGCTGAGAATGACCCCCTGCCTTCACCTCTGGAATGTAGAGATGACAGGCATACACTACCATGGCTGGCTTATGCACTGCTGGAGAGCAAACACAGGTCTACATGCATGCTAGGCAAGCACTCTACCAACTGCGCTAGACTCCAGCTACATTTATGTTGGGAAAATAGCTGGAGTAGGTCTCTATTAGTGCTTTTAAAAATAGGGCTTTTGAGATGGTTCAGCATATAAAGGTGCTTGCCACCAAGCCGGAAGATCAATCCCTGGGACCACTTGGTAGAAGGAGAGAACCAACTCCCAAAGCTTGTCCTCTGTCTTCCATACACACCACATCATGTACATACCCCCCCACACACACACCACATCATGTACGTACCCCCCACCACACACACATAATGCATAAACATAGAATGAATAAAGATAATGATCCTGAAAGTGTTCAAGTCACCTCCTCCAGAGACTCTCCTAAACCCCTCCCCCAGCCAAGCTGAGTGGTCTCCTTCATTGTGCCATCTGCAGGAACCACCTAATAGGTTTTCTGTACCCTGATAATAGGTTTCTCCACCAACGCAGGAAGCCGGATCAACCCTAATTAAAAAGGTAAAAGACTGGGTTTATTCTGAGCAAAGCAACTCCTGGGTGATTCCCCCAGCCCACAGAGATTGAAACAAGGGGAAAGGGCAGGAAAAAAAAATATGACATGACCAATCTAAAGGAGGGAGCTTAAACACTGTGTAGGTGTGGGGTTATGATGTGTCTGCCGCAAGCTGGGTTTGTGCCCAGTTATAATGCTTAAGCTTTGGGGAGGAGCCTCCACAACCACTGGGAGTGTGGAACTGACTTTCTGTCGGTTTTTCTGAGAGGGTAGGGTTTTTAGAGAGAGAGAAAGAGAGAACTGGGGCTAAGCTGGAGATTCCAGTATATGGGTGTCAGTTTAAATCTTATTACTTCCTGTTGTCATGGATCCATGTGGTGTGGGGAGAGTCTGGAGTCGGTGGGCTCACATTTAGCCAGAGATATGGGTGAATTCTGTTAACTGCCATCCTGAAGACCTCAGGAATCTGTTCCTGGATAAAGCAGAGACATGTTGCTAGGAGGAAAAAAAAAATAGATTATTATTAACACTATGACAGGACTAGCCATGGAAGCGTGAATACACCCGGTAAGAATGGAAAGAAGAGGTGCCCTGGTTGTATTGACAAAGTTCTTCAGACAGTTTGTGGAGTGACTTGATTTTACAATAAGGTTTCTTGGGCCCGGGCAGCCAGAGGTCCAGACCCACAGACCTGCTGTCCCAGACCCCTTAGCTGCCCGCTGCCGATTAGACCCCCCAAAATGATTCAGATGCTTATATTAAGTTCATGCTGCTTGGCCTATGGCTCAGGCACATTGCTAGCTAGTTCCTTCATCTTAACTCAACCCATTCTCCTTCTGCCACGTGGCCTGTGGCTCACCTGTGTTCCTTACATGTTTCTTCTTAGGCAGCTGGGTCGATCTGTTCTGACTCCGCCCTCCAACTATTCTGATTCCCCACCTACTTCTTCTACGGTGCCTGTCATGGGCCAAAACAGTTCCTTTATTCAAAGATTGATATTCACAGCATACATAAATGCATTCCCACATCACTTGACAATAGTTTCCACCAGGCCAGAGTCCATGATGTAACAGCAGCACTCTGTCCCCAGGAACCTGCAGATGTCTGTAAAACAGCTGAAACAGGGTTACACCTTGGCTAGGCCTTTGGGTTAAAAGGCATGAACATATTTCCTGTGTCTAGAGAGCCTAGTTTCAGCCTGGTCAAACACCCGCTAAGTCTATTCTTACAAGACAACCAGAGGAGATTTAGAATCTTGAGCTTGTGACTGAATAATAAGCAATCAGCGCCCTCTCAGTTTACCAGAACTCCTTTATCAATGCTATAATTCCAGACCTGGGGAAACCCCGAGTTAACAATAGCTAGAAAGGGGACAAAAGTCCAAAACATCTTTACATGCCTTATATCATTTTCTGTGTTTCTGAAACCTGTTTGCCCGTTACTGTGAAGCCTGTGAACAAGGAAAACCTGTCTGTATTCTTAATAGGAAACTTAACTAATGAACTGTTGCTGTGGTTTTAGCCTTGAAAGGTTGGGGGTAGAGTCGTTAAACTGGGGAAGCTATCGGTACCCTAGTCATCAAACACCATCAAATCTGAGAAGGATGCATTTCACCTGAGTAAGCAGAAGTGAAACAGCTTCCGAATCTATTTTAAAAAGACAGTGACTTACTGGCTACCTAGAGAGCAACCCCAGGTTCCTCCGTGGTCACTGGGGACAGAGGTCCCAGGTCAATATCAGTCTTCAGCTGCCAGACCCAGTAGATCTGACAGACTTTCCTGTGGAGTAGAAATTTGAGAAGATGGGCCTATCTTGTCTTGGCAAAGCAGGGCAATCAATTAACCAGTGTCCTGTTTGTCTACAGTCTGGACAGGGTCTGGGCAGAAGTTGAGGTGAAAGGCAGTTTTTTTCTGCTCTGTGACTAGATTTGCTACATTTAAAGCAAGCTCCAGGTGGAAGTTCTTCTGTAGCCATCCATCTTCTTTAGAGGAAATGGGGGTACTGCCAGGAGCTGGCATATCCCTATCATGAGAAGTTTAGTAAACATTTTAAATGCCATTATCTCAGGTCTCTGAAGCTTTGAGGATCATTATCTGCTAGGTAATCAAAACTACACAAACATAACTTGTTTCTAGTTACTTGTTTTAGATTTAACTTTGAAAATATTGGAGAAGCTAAGTCTGAACATATCAAAGAGGTTGATCCTTTATAAGGTGGCCGATGGTTAACTTGTATGTCTTATAAGATTAGGATCTTATAGCTTTATTCCTCTTAAGGGATAAATAACAATTTCTGAATGGGAGATTTTTTAATATCAAGATAAGACTTTTAACTCATAAACATAGTCCACAAAAAAACTGAGATTTTTTTTTCTGTTCCTTTTATAGTACACCATTATAGAATACAATGGTTTTCTATATGACCTGGTTTTCCAAACTAACTACAGCTTAACAATGTTAGTTAAAGCAAAGTTAGACTTGCAAAATCTGGCTGCCAATAAGAAACATCCCTGTACATGAATGCATGGAGGTGCAGCTTTAATACCTCATTAAGCCAGCATTGTTTTAAATCCCATCTTTTATAAACCTTATTTTTAGGATGGGACAAAAATTAGCATACAAAAATCCATCCTAATCCAAAATATTTTGGAGACCTCTTGTCTCTTTGGTAGCCCCACTGGTGGTCACTTAATCAAGAGGATGGTGAAGTCACGTGACATCCCTCTTCTCCAACCTTACAAATCCTGAAATAAGAGTTTACAGTATAGAGCAGCATGCAAGAAACCATAGGAATAGAAGATTTTTAGGAGTGAGGTAAGAGACCTTAGAGGTAAGAGACGTTGGAAGTGTCGCATAGTAAGTTTAGGTATAAGATATCTGGGGACCCTTTGTGGCAAGTAGCAGCTGCTAATGTTTTGTGAGAATTTGGAAATCACAAGTTTTGGCCATTAATTTGATTGAGTGCATGTTCTTGTAATGAAATCGGAGTCTGTGGAGGGAGAGAGAGAGTCTCACAGTGGATCACTGTGTAAGCGTGTTTCTATAAATTCCAAGAGGAAGTTGAGGGTGATGGGGAGCTGCAGGATTGCAGGCAGAAACTGAGAAGGAGTGTAGTGGGTCTGCAGTCTGACTGCAGGGAGAAAATCAGGAAGGGACAGAAGATACGGGAGGTGTCCGTGTGTGTCTGCAGGTCCCCAGGCTGCTGGGGGAAGGGAGCAAGCACAAGAGCCGTCCACATGGGCGTAGTAGGCCTGCAGGAGCCAGACAAGCACAAGTCATAGGAAGAATGGGACTCTAAAATTTGGAATTAAATTCAGTCACAGACAAATGATTCATACATACCTTATTGAAGGCCAGATCAGCAGATGCTGTAAGGGAAAACAGGCATGTGCTGGGCACGAAGCAGCCGGCTGACTTCCATGTCATAACAATAAGAAGACACTTACACAGGTTAGGGCAGGAGAGCAGACAGAAACAGAGAACAGATCTGTTGTGAGTAGAATCCCAGCATGACTGTAACAACCGCCAGGAGAGCCTAGTGAGTACTTATCGGTGGGCCCTGACATAGTATACCAGTAGGAGAACACACTAGAAACATTCAAGTTAGTGCGAGAGGTTTACTGGAGGATGCGCAGAGTGAAAGAGTGCCATGACAGACATTCAGACAGACAGACAGACAGTGAGCAGGATAGAGGAAGGGGTGAGAGCACAGAGCTCAAAATCTCTGCATGAGGGAGCTCAAAGCATTTGTCATATGGTGGGAGACAGCCCCAATTTAGATAAGCTTTGCAGTAGACACCTCAGGGGTGACTGAGATTGGATTTAGACTCACAATCGCCCATTTCCAAGCCTGTGCTGGAGACTGATGTCTAGAGAGGTATGACCATTGCTAGAGCCTGGGGTTGAGTTGTGGGGAGGTGTGGGATTGCCTTTAAGTAGGGACATTTCCTCCGCAAAGGTCGAATAAAACACAGATGGTCTTTGCTCTGGAAATGGATCAGGGTTGCCTGGCTTAGCCACTGCTTGGCAGAAACTCGAGAGTCTTGACCCAAAAGGGGTCTTGTCCCAGAAGAGGTCCCTGACCTTTGTAGGTAGCGGCTTGGAAATGGGTGACTTACTGCAAGTCAAAGTAGATCTTGTTTGACAGAGGAGATAAAAAAGTGGCCTCCTGCATGGCGGGGGAACCAGGTCCACCCAGCAGGGAAGGCTGAAGGCCCAGTTTTAGCACCAAGAAAACAGATTTTCTGTACCAGCACAGGAAACCAGATCAACCCTAATTAAATAGTAAAAGACCAGGTTTATTCTGAGCAAAGTAACTCCTGGGTGACTTCTCCAGCCACCAGAGATCAAGGTGGGAGAAGGGGCAGAAAAAAATAAAAATCACACTGCCTATCTGAAGGAGGGATTTTAAATACCCTGTAGGAGCTGGGTGATTGAGTATCTCCCCTAGCTGGGTTTGTGTTACAACACATTAGGTGGGGATTGGGCCACTCACCACCACTGCCAGGACTTTTGGACAATTTTTCTGAGAGGGTGGGGTATGGAGAGGGCTGAGCTGGAGATTCCAGCCGAACACCACCCCAAATGGAGGCAATGTTTTGGATAAATTAAAAGGAAACTCTGGAGAGGTGGCTCAGCAGTTAAGAACTCTTAATGTGATGGTCATGGTGGCATACACCTTTACCCCCAGCATTCAGGAAACTGAGCTTGAGGCCATCCTGGTCTACATAATGAGCTACATGGAACAGCCAGGGCTGCATAGGGAGATGAAAGAACAAAAGAATGGTTAGCACTCCTACAGAGGACCCAGGTTCCCAGCATGCATAGCAAGCAGTTCACCACAACTCACAATTCCTATTGCAGAGAATGTGGTGCCACTCATCCAGGGCCTATTATAGGTAGGCCTTTCTCTACTCATCCACTGCTTCTGACTCTCTCAACCCCATCCCTGTGAGACATTCTACCAGAGGAGAGAATGAATTCCAGAAAGGCTAAGTGTGTCCCCCTAGAAAGTGAGTATAATTGTAAAATCCAGGCTCCAGAGCATTTACCTTCTCCTGCCCGAACAAACCCTGTGCTTTGAGTATTTCTTGAGGGCTTCTGTATTCTCTCTCTCTGGGATGTGTATGAAAAGGCAGTTGTCCAAACCCATTTTTCCACTTCACTACACATGCTAGAATACACAAAGAGCAAAAACGAATTATTGTTGGTGTGTGTGTATGTGTGTGTGTCACAGGACAACTTTGTGGATTTGGTTATCTCTTTCCACCTTTATCAAATTCAAGTCCTCAGGCTTGCACAGCAAATGCCTCAGTCCTAGACCATCCTAGGGCCCTGGGACTTTTATGAGCTAGGTACGTGATGGCTCACACCTATACATTTGGCACTCAGGAGCCTTAGTTAGTAGGACAGGAAGTGATGTAGTCTAGGCATCCTGAAATGATACCTCTTGGGGGTCTTTATCAGGTTCATTTTCTCTACTAGTTAAAAAATTAAAAGACAGGAAAAATCTGAACTGCAACGGGTCACAGCAGAGAAATCTCAGGCACCACAGACAGAACCAGCAGTTGACAAGGTCTTTTATTGAGAGGGAGGAAACACACAGAAAAAGACCATCTGCAAAGAAGAAGGGTTTGGCAAGCCGAGAAATCCAGTGTCTCCTTGAGGGCTGGGGTTTAAAGCCTCTGAAGAGCTTCCACCCTACGTTAGGGTTGGCCATTTTGAAGATGGACGGTTGATTGGTCAGCAGCTGTTGAGTGACCTGTTCTGAGCAGGCTTTGAACTTGTGGAACCAGTGCATCAGCAGAGGCCCTAAGTGGTGGAGGCAGAAAGCTACCAAGTCAGGAGGGTGAGGGAGACGCTGGCAGTCTTGGAACCTGACCACCTTTATCTCCTGGCCACAGTCCCTCTCTGTCTGCCTACCAGGGACTCTGTCTCACTCCCGCCTCTCAAAAATTCAAACCTGAACGACTTAGCAAAACTGTCTCAAAAACTAAGGCAGTGGCAACCAAAACAAGAATTATATTACAAGCCAGGTATGGTGATTCATGCTTTTGATTCTAGCATCCAGGAGGCAGAGGCAAGCAGATCTCTGAGTTCAAGGTCAGCCTGTTCGACACAGGACAGCAAGGACTGTATACTCTGTCTCAGAAACAACAACAAAATAAAATAAAATCTTAAAAATAAAAATAATGATATTACAAAATATAGGCAAGCTAAACACAGAGGAACCAAAACATAAGACCTACCTAAAGGAAAAAAAAAATACAAAATAATGTGCAAGTTCTGGCTTCTCATTCATCAGAGCCACATCACCCTACACAAGGACACCATGTTGGCTAGGACTCTCTCTGCAGGCTTCAGTCACGTTGCCTTCCATATACAGTCTCCTTGACTCCCAGGATAAGATCTGATGCTAAAGACTAAATTCTCCAGACCTGCCTTCTCAGTCCCAGTCAGGACGAAGCCCCTTTCCCACAGAGAGCTCTTTCTTGCCCACAACCAGTATTGCTCTGTGGTCAAGGAGTGGGTGGGTTTCTGTCTACATCCCACAAAGTCCCAGCAGCTGGAAAGGTCGCTAGTGGCTCTGACCTCAGAACAGATGGTCAAAGAGCGTCATCTCCAGGTCACCCCCAGCTTGTGGCTGGCTCCCATGTCCTGTAGGATGGTGGGATGTAGGGAACCTGGACACACATCTGCCCTCGGGAGCATCAGGAACACAACCACCACTTATCCACTTACCAAATGTTTACTCGACACCTACTGTGTACCCAACAGTGTACATATCAAGTAAAGCACTAGGGACCCAGAGAGAAACAGAACCAATAAATGACCAAGCCTTGGTCAGTCTTCAGCCTAGCAGCAGCAGCATCAGAGCAAATACTTCCTGTCAAGTGCCGGTGTAAGCAGTCTGGGCTTTGTGGGTCACATGTGGGCTTTGTGGATTTGTTGAGTTTATTTAAACTTCTTTGTTTTCTTATAATCCCTTAGAGACGTAATAACTATTCTTATTTTGGAGCCACCCCCAAACAGGTAGCTTGCTACATGTGACACTCAGGTCACAGTCCATCAATCCCTAGTCTATCGCAGTCAGTGCTCGCCAGCAGAACAGCATTGTGGGACATAGAGTTCAGGCTAAATTTCTAGCAGCTAACTTTGTAAGAGTGAGGTGAGATTGATTTTATAGACGTAGGCTTCGGTGAGTGGTGTTATTAAAATTAAAGATGAGATCTGTTATTCCCTTTTTAACACTCTGATGTGCATTTTATACTTATGGCATGTTGCAGTTCAGACCAGCCACATTTCCTGTGACCAAACAGCCCCTTATGGCTGGTGGCCTCTGCATCGGACAGCACAGGCTGAGTGGGAGACGCAGATAGTAAACGAGATAAATAAGTCAGCTATGGCAATACTTGATGATAATCGCTTGAGCTAGAGCTGACCCTATGGCAATATTTGAAGGTGATGGGACCTATGAAAGAAGATGGGGTGAGGATGGAGAAAAGCGGGGGGGTGCTGGGTAGGAATCGCTCTTGTCCTGGAGAATTTTGCTTAGACTACCTTTGTTCCTTCCTTCGTTCCTTCCTTCCTTCCTTCCTTCCTTACTTCCTTCCTTTCTTTCTTCCTAATATGTGATCTATGTGGTGTGTGTGTGTGTGTGTGTGTGTGTGTGTGTGTGTGTGTACACATATGTGCAAGCCCAAAGTTGACAAGTGTCTTCCTTGACTACTCTCCATTTTATTTACCGAGGCAGAATTGCCCACTGAACCTGGAACTTGCTAATCCTGGCTAGTCTAGCTGTCCGGTTTGCCATCAGGCTTTCCTGTTTCTGCCTCCAAAGTGCTAGGATAAGAGACGGCTTCCACACATGCCACTTTTCTGCTTCTACATGGGTTTTAGAAATCGGAACTCGGGTCTTCACATTTGCATGGCAAGCAGTTTATCTATTGAACCATCTCCCCAGCCTAAGCAGAGCATCTTCTAATTCCGAGAGGTGGGAAAGTGATCCGCAACGCTGTGAACTTTAGAGTGGACAAATACTTGAAGGTTTGTCACACCGAACCCAACCTGGGTATGGGATGCATTCCTGCCCTTTGACGTGATAGTGGCCTTCTTAGTCACCTCCCTAATGAGGAGCTTGTTACACTAGACAATCTTGACTTTGCACCCAGGGTGGCAGGCTTTTGTCCACTTTTTTATTGCGGTAAAACACACATAAAATTTATCATTTTGGCACAAATGTTACGAAGGTAACCAACTGTTTCTGCTTGGATTTAAGGCCCACTCTGCAAGTGTTACAGCTCAGGAGGGAATGGTATTCTGACTTGTTGGGAAGTCAGGCTATACCTGAAGTTGTGTAGGGAAGGTATCCTGGATACCTACAGCTGTGAGAAGAAATACCTCTGACTTGTCAGGAAGTCGGGTGTTACCGGAAGCAGTGAAGGGTGGTATCCTGGACACCTACAGCTGTGGAGAGAAAGGGATCCTGACTTGTTGGAGAGTCAAGCTATACCTGAAGCTGTGTTCCACTGGGGGGCGTTCTCTCCAAAGGATGTGGTAGTCCTGCTCCTCTGTGAGAGAGAGCAACTGCTCTATCCTGCTAAGAGAGCTTCCCAGCAGAGAAGTCTGTTTCTTCTCAGCTTTGGCCAAAGTTGTTATTTTGTTTGCTAAGGAGCAAAACCCCGCAGAAATGTAGCAATCTGCTTAGTGTCCTGCCAAAAGTTATTTCTGCCCTGCCCGGCTGAGGAAGTTCCCTGTCAGAGGTGTCCATTGCTTCTCTGCCCCACTTCATTAAGGAGCTTCCCAGAAAAGATTCTGCTCTGTTCCACTGAAAGAAAGTTTTCACCCAAAACTCTTTCAAGAGATGCATTAGGAGGGAGGAATCCAGGAGAAAGGCTGCCTCTGCCAGGGTGGAGAAGGGCAGTGCCAGCTGAACAGTCAGAGGAGTTATATAGGGCTTCTTAGGGGCGGAGCTTTTCCAGGAAAAGATTATCAGGTAAGGAACTGGTCAGATTTCAACCCCCCACGAGCTTGGACAAACTCAGATTGGTAGGTTTTGTGCTCAGCTGCCAGGGGCATATTTGGCTCTTGTTTCAGGGCCGAAGTGTGTTTCTTTTATTGGCCGTTTTTAGCCTTTTGGCTCTAGTTTCAGGGCCAGTGTGGGTTTCTTTCACTGGCTCTGGTTTTCAAGTCAAGGTGGGTTTCTTTGGCTGGCCTTTTTAGCCTACACATTTTGCAGGAGGAAACTCACGCCTGGTACTCTAAATCTGGCCAAGAACCCATGGTTGGGGAGCTCACAAACCACAGGGTTAAACCTACTATCATTATTATGCTAAGTGGACATAATATTAAACTATCTCTAAATTTCTATCCCCCTACCCACAGATTAGTGCAGCTCTCAGATGCCATCAGAGAATTTGCTTTACACTGCGGATAGTGATTAGCACAGACCCTCAGAACTGATCAAAGTGCAGAGGATAAGTAGCTGTAGAGTGCTGGGCCGCGGTGGAACATATACATCACCTCCATGCAGAAAAATGGAGTAGGAAGATTCTAAGCAAAGGTTGGAGACAACCAGAGCAAAACTGTGTCTTTTGAACCTGACAATACTCTTACACACATGTATTTACACAACGGCAGCTGCCTACACAGGCCCTCACAAGATCAAGCTGGTCGAGATCGGGGTTTCTTTCTGTATCCTTGGCTGTCCTGGAACTCACTCTGTAAACCAGACTGACCTTGAACTCAGAGATCCACCTGCCTCTGCCTTTGTAATGCTCCTATTAAAGGTGTGAATCACCACTACCTGGCTAAATCACTAATTTTTTAACAGGAAATTATTTGCATGTTAGACTTCATCCATGACTCCTGGCTGTTTTGAGAGTAAAGTTTAGAGTCCCCACTGAAGTGTGTGCTTCTGTCTTTTAGCTGCAAAATACCCTGCCTTATTTACTAAAAACAAAACAACAACAACAACAAAAAACCAGACACACGAACTCCAAAAAATGAGTGGGCTTCCGAGCTGGGTGGTTCAGACATGTCTTTTCTTGTCTTACCTATCACTGACTAGAACTGATTTACAAACTCCATCCTGAACAAGTCACCGGTTAGGGAATAGAATCACCAACTGGCAACCCTGTTCCTGATGTCAGTCAATTCCCCAAACTACACCGTGAGAGAAGAGTGCTTAGAATGTGGAGATGTCCCAGTGTGGCAACCCCAGGCTTCTTGTGATGAATTCTGCTCATACCTGCTCGTTACCCTTCTGATCCAGCCTTCTCTGTCCAGACAAAGTGCCCCACCACCTTTATCTGAACTTGATACATGCTGTTTCTTTTTCTTGAAGGGCCTTTCCCCTCTATGCCCCAGGCCTGCCTTTGCCTGCCTAGCTTCTCTTTCCCAAAGCTTCAGGTCAGATATCATCATCTATGCAGAAGGGACCATGCTTGGTCCACATGTAAGACTAAGACTCCAGGGGAGAACAGACACAACAGCGGACTCACTTCCAGAACCTACACGAGAGTATGTACAAGGCAGACACACTACCAATCCTGTTAAATAGAACTTAGGTATTTATTTTAGTGTGGGGTCTTAGTGAGCTTGGAGACAGAGCAAAGTGTTCATGCTATCCAGGACTTTCTGGAGAGCAGTGCTGAACACAAGGAGGAGCCCACAGGGAGGAGTCCCATAAGGAGGAGTCGGCCTCTGACCTTGGCCAGGTCATGTACATGATTAGGGTTGGAACAGTAGGTGGGTAAAATGCCAAGAGCTGAGGCAGGATCGTTAACCCCATGGCTTGTGGCTAAGGGTCACTTGCTATTCTTCTGCTCAGGCTGGGTCGGTGAGGCCGGCAGAGCCTATGGGGAGGCAGGTCTTCTTTTGCAGGGAGTTTGGATATGAGAGTGAGGCAGGGAGCAGGCAGATTGAAATTCCATCAGGCACTCACAGAGCCTGCTCCCTGGAGCCCCGTGCCTTTGTTCCGTTTAATCAATACGTAATTAAACTCAAATCCCAGCTTAAGAATTTCCAGCGGTGCTAAGACCAGGCTTTCAGAGGGTCTGGCAGAGCCAAGGCTCCTGGGTTCACTAGCTGTTAGCCCCTTACCATCCTTCTTTACCCTGTCCTACTGGCCTTCAAGGTCACCTTCACTAGAAGGTCAGGCTAGTGGGAGACTCCAAATGTGACCATGAATCTCAGGAAGGAGCATGCTCTCAAGACCTCATCCCTGTCCCTGCCAGTAGAGTCTGGGAGGACCTGAAGAGAGCAAGCTGTGGAGGAAGGGGACTCAATCCTGCCTGCCCAGCTGTCCCTCCTGCCTCTTCCCTTGAGGGCTCTGAATAAACCAGACAGACATATGGCACTAGCTGTGTGTGCTGAGCTCTGCATGGGTACCAAACAAGACTTCAGCTCCATCACTCATTAAATCCTCACCATCCCCCTGTGGAGTTAGATGCTCTTAACTATTTTAAAGATGAGAAAACCGACCTGGAACAGGCCCAGTGTCACCAGCAATACTTGAGTATCAAGGACCCCAGCAGAGCGGGACAAGTCTACCTATGGCTGCCAGGGAGAGCACAAACTCTGGAACACATGATTATCAGAAATATCAGAAACACCGTTACCACACTATGTGGCCCTCTACAAGCCTAGAACTTGCTCTCAGGAAATATGAAAGTTCCTTCTGGGGCTCATACTCTTGGTGCCTAAGGATGTTATGCTCATGCATGGGCATCCCTGTTTTCAGGAGCCCTACCTCAAACCAGCATTGGCCAATAGAAACACATATAGACTGGACAAGTGAATGGATACTCCCCCCAGGTCCAGTCTATCTTATACCTGACTCTAAGTGGGCAGAGTCTCATAGGACAGTGATCTGACACCATGCTATGCTAGAAGCTTCCCTAACAAGAACCAGCCTTCCCTCAATGAGAGCAAATCCTGGCCCAGGACAATAAAGAGAGAAAATGGCCCTGTCCCTTCAGAAAACAGAAGCAGGATTGCCAAGCATATTGGCTCATTGCCTCCATAAATGCTAAAGGAGCTGGGGCCCGACAGCATAGGCCTATGATCCTGGCTACATGGAAAGCTAAGCTGGGGAAAAATTAAAAGTTCAAGGGCAGACTGAGCTACAGAGTAAATTCAAGTCCAGCTTGGGCAACTTAGTGAGACCCTTTCTCTAAATAAGCAGCGAGAAGTAGATAGAGAACTTTACCCATGTTCAAGAGACCCAAGGGAAAGGAGGGGAGGAGGGGAGGAGGGGAGGAAAGAGGAAAGGAAGGAAGGAAGAGAAAATTGACAGACAGACAGACAGATACATCTGGGACCATAATAGTGAGGAGAGATGCCTTAGCTCCTGAGACATAACTGACAAGGCACCTTGGGGACATCAAGAAAGCTGGGCTTGCCAAGCCCAGAGGCAAGCCTAAACAGAGCCTAAAATGGAAGAAAGCCTGGCAGTTTCTGGACTCACACATCTGCCCAGTCTCACTCTTCCCTGTACTTACACCAGTGCAGAAAGTCCACACAGAGCTGGCATTCAGAGAAGTGCTGGATGGAAGGGAGAATGTGGGGGAGGAGGACTTTCAGAGCTAACAAACCCAAAGGAAGGCTTCTGAGCAAGGGAGTAGGGAAGCCTCAGCAAAGATACATGGAGAAGCCCCTCAGCTTCTGCCATCTTGATCTTCAAGATAACAGCATCCCAAGTGAGATCTGTCAAGGAACCGAGGACCAGAATTTGGACATGGCTATGCAGCCAAACAACATGGTCAGGTAGGCAGTGGAGCCAGGCTGGACCACCGTGATTGATCACTGGTTACAATTCTAATGGAGATGCTGCAGGGGTGGGGGTGAGAGACCTTTGGAATACAAGAAGAGTCTTGTAAAAGAGATGATATTCACGAAAGTGCTCAGAATTCTGCTTGGGGTGCAAGAGGAATTCTGTGGCTCACTTCCCCATCTGGGCCCATTGTTATGCATGAGTCTGAAAGGTGGACAGAATGAACCACAGCCAGCAAAGCAGGCAGAGTGCACAGTAGGCTGCGGAGTCAGAGAGTTGGCAATGACCTGCTTGTGATGACCAGCCTCACACTAGGCTGGCCCTGCCTGGTGGGCCACTGGCCAGACTCACCCTTCTTCATTGGAACACCAGACAGCTGCATTGAGGCCAAAGCAAACCTCCTTCCTGGGGTAGCCCCAAGCAACCCATTCCCTCGGGTTCACGCCAACCTTTAAGGATGATGTATGGCCAAGCACAGAGAAAGGGCAAGCGGAGATTGGAGACAGGGCTAAGAAAATGTGACAATAGTTCAGCTCCCAAGGGGCAGGCAGGAGCTGGGAAACTGGCTCAGGGCGTGACAGACATGGTGATTAAAGTCCTCCTGGATCCTTCTCCCCTATCAGGGCTCTGATGGAGGAGCTGGCTGAGGTGGGGGCAGCAGAGGGTCCAGACCTCACTTTGGGGGGAAGCCCCTTTGTGCGGCACTCTACCTCCAGCTTTCTGCTCCTCCTAGCCAGAGCATAGCCTGGGAAGAGTTCAGCAGATAAGATTGGTCAGGGGAGGTGATTTTGAGATACGAGGGTCAGTTGAGGTCTGGAAAACACTAGGAGTTACAGAAGATCTCTAAGAGCCACCTGGTCTTGCCACTCAATATCTGTGAGGTCAGGCACACTCCATTCTGGCTGCATATCAGCTCAGAGATTCCCAACTCATTTCCATGGGGCGGGGGGAGGGGGGAACCACCTCAGGATTTTCTTTTAGAAACAGGATCTCAGGTAGCCCAAGCTAGTTTCCAACTCATTATGTAACCAGAGATGACCTTGGACTTGTAGTCGTTCTGCAGAAGCTTGCCATCATATGCTTGGTTCAAGGTGTGTGAGACCCAATCCTTTTCATGCGTGCTTAGCATGGGCTCTGCCAACTGAGTTACAGCCCCAGGTCCCCTCTCAGAGATTTTGCCAAACCGCAAAAACTATTATTCTCTAATCAACTTGCTTATGGAGAAAGTTTACTTGAAATGACATCTTTCTGTCAGTACCCGAAGGGAGGAAAAAGTCTCAGTTTCCATAAACAGAAATTAGACATAAATATATATATATATATATATATATATTCTAAACTGTGGAAGAGAGAAACCAGAAGTCCTGGATCTGTCCCCTCTCAGGGCCTTGGACCTGGAAGTGAACATGTGTCCTTTTGTCTTGCTGCTTCAATACTTATATGACAGGCAGGAAAATGACCGTCAAGGTCACAGGCCAATAAGAATCAGAGATTTGAAGATAGACATCTTGAAGAGAGACCCTTGCGCTCTTCTCAAAAAATCACCTTGATAGACAGCGACTGAGAACTCTGTCCCAACATAGGACTAAACATTAGTAGGAAGGAGAGAAAGGCTGACCTCCCAGGGTAGAAAAACATCCCAAGCTGGAGGGGGAGCTACCTTCACCAGTGACAGGCCTCACCGCTGTACTCCTACATCAGCACCAGGACCCACAGGACCTCAGGGAACCCGCCTTCTATTGTCCCTGATCTGCCCTTTATGTTCCGTAGCCCCATCACGGCACTGGGAAGCCTCCTAGCAGAAATGCCCCTTTGTTAAAAATGAAGAAGAGTCTGGCCTCAACGCTGGTAACCATGGTGAGCAGCACTGCTGTCCCCATGGCTGTGGCTCCCTTGGGCTGGGAAGGGGAAGACATCTGCTATGCAAAGCTGAGCTCTTGCCACACCATCAGCAACCATATCCTTTGAGGAAGCCATGCAGCTGGGTCCACACTGGTGCCAGACATCAACCTTCTTGCCCAGGAGGCAGAGAAAGGAGTGTTGACTGCCCTGAGGGAGGACCTGCTATCATGTCCCAGGTTTTGTTTTGTGGGACTAAAAATATCCTCCCCTCTCTCGAGGTCGGAGCCAATCTGGCACCAATCATGCACGTGACGATTTGAGGCTGGTGCTCCTGAAGTGAACCCTACGTCAAAGGCCTGGGTATAGGTAGTGATTTGGGAAGTGACCTCTGGAAGTGATGGGAGGGAAGAAGGAAAATGGGGAAAGGAAGGTTGCTATGGTAACTGACTCCTTGGGGGAACATCTGGAGGACTGCAGGGTGCTTGCCCGAGCTGTCCCACCATAGTGTGGTAGAGGAAGCTAAGCATTTGTCCCTATTACCATGTCCTCCAGTGAGCCTGCTCCTGACATTGTCGATGTACCCAGCTGTGATTCAGCCAGTTCCTGGGCCACAGAAAGCACCATCGGCAAAGAATGCAGATGTTCAAAGTGGAAAACTTGGTGTAGACACAATGGGACCAGCCTGATGTGAGCAGGGCTGACAGTGCCAGCCACATCACTCTGTGTGTGTGTGTCTGTCTGTCTGTCTGTCCTTGCATGCCATAGCACGTTTCTAAAGATAAGAGAAGACCCCACAGGAGTGGGTTCTTTCCTTCCACCATGTGGGTCCTGGGGTTGAACTTCATTCATCAAATTTAGTGGTGAATACTTTTACCCATGGAGTCACTTCAGTGGCTCCAGGTTTTTGTTTATTTGTTTTTGAGACAGGTTTTTATGTAGCTCAGGCTAATCCTCTAATGTAATATGTAGACCAGGCTGACCTTGAGCTCCTTACCATCCTGTCTCCACCTCCCAACAACTACCAAAAGTATAGGCATGTGCCACCATACTCAACTTCTGTCAACTTGCCTGCTTTTCCTTCTAGAGTCTTCATGTGTAGCCCAGAATGGCATCGAGTTGATGCTCTGTCTGCCTTGGGATCACTGGTAGCTGGAGTTATAGGCTCCACCCTGCCTGACTTACTTTGAACTTTAAATAAAGTGATATCACAGTGCCCGGCATATAGTAGGTACTCAATGATTTTTGTTTTTTATTTATTTTTTTGCTATGTTCTTGACTTTCCAGAAGCCATTTTTGAGCTTTGAGAAAAGAGTTCATTGGTTGAGTCATAAGCAATCACAGAAGGCACAATCCCCAACAGAGCTCCAGGCTGTCAGAGAGACAGGTAATTATTCTCCCTGGATATTCCCCTCTATTGGGCATATTGCCAACTTGGGAGCTGCAGTTCTCCTGTGTCTCTGTACTTCTGTCTACATAGTAGTGTTATGGTGTCTTAGTCTGCCCTGGCAGGGTAACACATGACCAACAGACATTTAGTTAGCATTCTGGAAGTGAGAAATGCAATATTAGGGTACCAGAAGATTGGACGTCTAGTGCAGAGTCATTCCTCATGGGTGGATTCTTCCTTTCTGGGTATTCACAGGAGTAGGCAGAGTAGAGGCTTCTCGGGCCTCTGAATACCATTGCACAGTGTATTGAGTGTCACTATGAAGATTCTGACTAGAGATTTAGACAGAGGCCAAGAAGGCCAGGGCTCTGGGGCCCATAGAGAGCAGGCCCTACCTCTCTTTATCCAGAATACTATCAGGGAGTCCAGAGACCATCGCTAGAACACCAAGGAGCAGAGTAGACATTACTGTTCAGGGCATCAGACAAGCCAGGTCCTTGATTACAGGAGGAAGGACCCGGTGAGAAGCCACAGTGGATCTGTTGAGAGTTATTAATTGCCGCTTGACTGGAGGTTAGTTAGGTGCATCCCTAAAAGAACGGGGAAGAAGGAAGTAGGTGACCTCCCACCTACCTCACCGTACCTCACCCCCATCAGCCTAGAATGGCTGAGGCTTTAGACCCCTACAACTGTGTCCATTGCAAGTGGGGTGGAAGCCTGAGATGATAATCTGGAAGGGGAGGGAGGGAAGAGAGAGAGGCTATGGAGTTGACATAGCATCCTGGAATCCAAGAAGGGTAGGACTAGAGGGGAAAGGAAGCCCAGTAGAGGGTCTCTACTGTCTTTCCTAGTCACTTCAGGAAGGCAGCTCCTGTGACTATCCCAGGAGGGAGCCCCCTCCCACCCACACCCTCAAGAGACTGCTGCTTCCACAGTCGTGACTAGGAAATTACCTGAGCAAGGCCATCTTCCTCTGTGTTGGTCGGTTTTCTCCTTATCCCAGTGATACTAAGCCAGGTTTCTGGCAGCTTCAAACACTTTGGGCAAGGTTCTGTCTGAGGGCATTCAAAACCTTCAAGGAGTACCTAATGGGTCTTCCCTTGCTATGTACCATTTAGAGCTTGCTCCACCTTGAGTACCCAGCTGGGTATCTTTCCATCTTCATCCCCACATCAGGCTCCCACTCCTGTCCTTGAGGAATGGAGTTCATGGAACTGGGAAGGCACAGAGGACCCCTGCCCATTCTGGGCCATGACCACACGCCTATCACAATTTCATTACATACCTCAAAGGCTGACTCCAGCCATGTAGAAGGTGATGGTAATTACAGGAAAAGGAGACACAAGACTCCCTGATACTGGAGCCACTGGCTCTTATCTGTGCCCAGCAGGGACCTCTTACTTCTTAGACTATCCTCCAGGATCTTCTTGCTCAAGAGCCCTTGAACTTTCTGCCTAGCAAGGTCTCCTTCCCTGGGCTCATCAAAGTGCACACTCAAAGCCTAAGGAGTATATGCAGGTGGGCACCCTTCCTTGTGAACTATGGTCTTTCAGGGAGCACAAAGGGAAAGACCAGATCTTCCCACAGAATTCCACAACCAAGCCTAGACTCTGAGTAGCTATTCATCAACCCAAGAGCCTAGGCATGATCTAGAACCTTAAGTATCCAGACAAGTTGTTGATGGGCAACCATCTGTACTTGTACCATAGCCCAGGACTCAATGTCAGAGCCTGGAGAGGGAGCTGATGGGCATTAGGCTTCTTCTCTGAAGTGGCATCTCAGCTGAGAGGGAGTCCATTGCAGGCCCAGCACCTGCAAA
This sequence comes from Phyllotis vaccarum, assembly GCA_033318265.1. NCBI lineage: Eukaryota > Metazoa > Chordata > Mammalia > Rodentia > Cricetidae > Phyllotis > Phyllotis vaccarum. Next base: position 75,117,543 of record JARWLC010000012.1, read on the forward strand.
CACCAAGCAGCAACCTCCCAGCAGAGCAGGATTTGAGTCTATGACCTGATATCCATAGTCAGGAACTATCTGATCATGTATATATCTGCTGAGCACACTCCCATGTGCAAAAGCATGATGCCAGTATGCAGGCATGGAGGCACTGGTGTGTGCTGAGTATGGCCTGGACTGACAGGTTCTTTTTTCTTCCACATCATCTGCATCAAGAATGATCTATTATTTCCTCTCCTGTAATGATGGTGACCTGATTAAAATTTTTATTGGATTTCACAAAATAATTTTATATACAACATTCCCCCTGGGACTGTGCTGGAGGAGATGATAGCGCAGGGCAGTGGGAAATGAGGGTCTGGGGGCCAATATAAGAAGAGGGAGTAACAGGACAGTGACATGAGAAAGGTTGAGTCAGAAAGTAACTCATGCGCCTCTGACATGATGGGCAAAGCCAGCCAGGCAGAGAGAAAAAGTTGAGGGGCTTAAGCCAGGCTCTTGGGAGGCTGCGGGCTGAAGCATCTCTGTGAAATCAGCTGTGAGAGGAGTTCCGGTGACCTACTTTGTCAGGAGGCCTTGCAGGTAACAGACAACAGGAGGGGACCCAGGGGCAGGGACAGAAGATGGCCACACACTTGTTTCTTCCCTTCTCCCTCCCCAAACTAAGGCTCTGGTTCTATTTCAGAATTGATGATGCCAGAGTCTGCACATGCCCTGAAGTCCCCAGGCCAAAGCCAAGGGTGTCTCTGCGTGAAAGTTAGTCCCATGGTACCCTCTGACTGCCACAGAGCCCAGACTGTAGCTTTACTTGGGGACTTTATGGCACTAGCCTAATTTGGTCACCACCTTGGGAAAGTCGTTGAATGTAATCGACCTTGGTTTCCTTGCCAACTGAGGAGCGGCGTTCAGGAAGATTCCAGAATGTCAAAGGGCCTGGCTCAGGTAAGTTTCTTACCCAGCAGTTGCTATTCATATCTAGTTGTAACTCAGTCCTTCCTTTATTCGCAAGCACTTCAATTTCCCCTGTCCCCAGAGCACTGGGGATTGGCAGTGCAAACTTCCTACCTCATGGGGCTAACACCTATCAGGAAAATGAGCATCGCTGAATATGGAAGGGAAGAGTCACTTAGATAGTGATAGGTGCCCTAGGAAAAACAAGGACAGACTTGAAAAAGCCCTCTAGGGGTCCCAATCTAACAAGTGGGAGGGCAAGTCTCCTTGAGTGAGTGCCAGAGTGTAGCTACAGAGTTGGTGAGGCCTGCAGGTCCTCAGCTGACTCTGAAGTCCCACAAGTGCAAAGGCCCCAAGGTAGGAATGCTGCATGTAGAGTCACATCAGAGACCAGTGTCAGGAAGCAGAGTGAGCTAGGGGTTGGGGGGGATGTATGGGCCCCTGTGAGGACTCCAGCTTTCCTAGGTATAAAAGAGGGCCCTGCAGAGTCATGCTCATCCCCATCACCTGGGTGAGTGAGAGCTTATGGTCCTTTTCCCTGCCCCAGCTGCAGGGTGCTTACCTTTTGTGGGCAGGTCAGGGCAACTGGACTCTGACAAGAACTCTGCTCCCAGGAAGCTGAATTGAGGTAAAGATCAGAGTGTGAGCAAATTGAGGCTGAGCAGGGCCTGGCTGGGCCCCAGGGATGTCTCTTCTTAGCATCCCCCGCCTCCATCTCTCTTTGCCAGGTCCACCAATCTAGACACCCCAGGCTCAAGTCCAATCTTGGATTTGGCACATTCTCAACTAGAAGAGGGTGTAGCTGATGCAGTCGTTGGGGAAGGAGCATGGAGTAGTGGATAGGACTGTGTGGTCCTGGCCCTGTGCCAGCTTGGACCGACTATGAGGGTGGGTGCTCTGTGCAGTCAACAGGGTAGATAGCGCCCATGGCAGGAAAGAAGAACATAGACCTGCTTTCAGAGACCTTGAAAAAACTCAGGCCTCTCAACCTCTTTATTTCTCTGTGTAGCCCTGGCTGTCCTGGAACTCACTCTGTAGGTTAGGCTGGCTTCAAACTCAGAAATCTGCCTGCCTCTGCCTTTCAAGTGCTGGGATTAAAGATGTGCACCACCACCACATGGTAGCATTTTCTCCCTTAATACAAACTGCTTTGGGGTATCTCCGCCTTATACCAATGGGGCAGAGAGGAGCATGTAGCCAGAGCAAAAGAATCCAAGGAAAAAACAGTAGCTTTGTACTGATAACATAACAGCAGGTGGCAGGCCAGAAATGTCAGAAGTGAATGTCCAAGAAGGTGCTAGGAGAAGCCATCCAGATATTAGAAGGACAGAGAGGGGGGCTTAATATTATAGTAACTGCTGGGCCAGTAGTTCAGGCATATTACTATTTAGCTCTTACGACCCATAATTAACTAACCCACAATTCTTATCTTTGTTAGCCCCATGGCTTGGTGCCTTTTCTTCAATACACTAGTCTCATCCTGATTCCTCTGTATCTTTCTGGTGTCTGCTGCTCTGCCTTTCCTCTTCCCAGAATTCTCCTAGTCTGGCTGCCCCACCTCAACTTCTTGCCTGCCTACTGGCCAATCAGTGTTTTATTAAAATCAATATTACAAATGACAAAACTTTACAGTATGCAAGAGCATTATCCCACAGTCACCTATGCTGCAGACCTGGAGGCCTAGGGGAGTGTGGTTAGACAGCTATAAATGCCTGGAACGGTAGTAGTCTGGGAAGAAAGGTAGCGTAGGTACCCTGCTGAGGGAAGCATGATGGTGGTGGGTACAATCAGAAGTTGTGTAGGCTCTACAAGTTTGTTGGAGATCAAATCTGTGTTTCTAATAGGCTGTCTAACTCTAGGATGGAAACTGAGTTGGAGGAACATACTGAGGTACTCGTGGTATAGATGGGGTTCAGGAATATAACAAGAGTGGGGTATGCAGTGTGAGACCTGCTGGCACAGAAATGCTCTTGAATAGGGAAAGATGAACAGGGTTTTGGCAGGGGTGGTGACAGAGAGTGGTTCCAGGCCAGGGATCTGAAGAGGGTGACAATGGGTGGGGCAGAACAGCTTTGAGGTGTAGTCAGATTTGGAAATGTAAGGTTGACACCTGTGGGGGCCTTTGAAACCCATCACCGGAAGATTGGAAGCATGAAATCTGAGCCTTGCCATCCATGCCTCTCAGTTTGTCTATCCAAATGGCTCACCCATCCAGGCCCTTAAATAGAAAGCCTGTGGAAGAGAGGCTGCAGGGTTTTGTCCAGAGAAGTTATTTTTACTAAGTGCCCAAGTATTTTGAAAGAGGTCAGAGCCAATGGTTTGCATGCTTCCTAGGGTCCCAGTAAATCAAGGGCGAGGGTAGGGGCCAGGCTGGTTGACCCAAATACGTGCTGCGTTGCTGGGTAACGATCAGTCAGCTCTGCAAGCTAGCATCTGTGAAAATGGAGGACCTGGAAAAAAAAAAGAACTCACACAGCCACCTGGGGCCTGGAACCAGAAACTACCAGGCCAAGTGGGGAAATGTCCCCAAATGTCTCCTGAGAGAGAGTGTCCAGATCCTCTGGAAACTGCTCCTCAGGAGACAGGGAGATGAGAAAGTCCGGGAGGGAGTAGCTTCCCAGGGAGACCCACATGGCTGCAAGAGCAAGCCCAGCAATGAGGCTTAGTGGTTTCTGGCACAGGCTGTGTAGCAGGTGGCAGAGGCCAGCTCCCTGCTCCAGTGTGGGACCCTTCCTTCTTTTTCCTCAGCTCTTGCTCTGGGCAGCTGCCATGGTTAGCTTCAATGGAGCACTGACTATTCCTAAGGGGAGCTATCCCCCCTTGGCCTACTCAATTCACTGTGTATTCACTGAAAACTTGAGGTAGTGAGAAGCATACACAGACAGGCAATTCACACCACATTGAGCTGGGGGACAACACCACAAGCCTGCCAGAAATTCCACCATCAGGGAAGATTGTGAGGGTGACAAGATAGCCCAGGGCATATAATGACACTGGCAGACAAACTTGGTGACCCGAGTCTAGCCTTCTGGACACATATGGCAGAAGGAGAAAACTACCTTCTAGTTGTCTTTTTGATCTCCATGTGTGCAATGAGGCATGTTCTTGTATGTGGATGCAATCGTATTCACATGCATGCACGTGCAAGAGCATACATACACATACACACAGACACGCACATGCACATACACACAGACACACACATGCATACACGCATGTACACACACACACACTCACCACACATACACACAATACGTAAGTAGATCTAATTTTGAAATTAAAAACAAATAAAGCAGCTTATTATCTTAGAGGCAAAAATGACTGATAGAAAGTTCCAGAACCTGAGCTTGGCTCTTTCCTGATAGGAGCAAATACCAGTTGCAAATCAGGTTGCAAGGCCCCATAGGCTTCCTTTCTTCTCTGCAAGCTTGCAGAGGCCCCTCAATTTGAATTATCACCAAGAGCCAAAATTTGCCCTCTGAATACTTCAGACCATAGGCATCAGGAAGTGGTAGAAGCAGTCAGTGGTTGGGTAGGAGACAGGATATGGGGTGGGACATGACAGGAGACCTGGTGAGGACAGCTGAAGATCCAGCACCCCTAGTTGTGCAGTCTGGAAGTGGATAAGCCTGGCTTAGCATCAGCACTGCAGGCAATACCAGAAGGAACTTTAGGGAACCTGTGTTTGTCCCCTTCCCCTGTCCAGGCCTCTGTAGGAGCCCATGCAAGTCCTGCTCCCTCTATTATCAAAATCTCTACCTTTCCAACTGAAGTCCTTCTCAGGTCAGGACAGGCTGCTCTGCTCCTTCTGACCTGAGCAACTGCCCCATCTACCTGCAGTGCTCACCAGAAGCCTCATCCTTTGCAGCCTCCTCTCTATGACATAAGGCCCAGCCTACTCACAGCCCAAGTCCTTGGGGGCTAGAAGCTCTTGGCTCCCTTTTCCCTCACAGGCAGTAAGGACAAGGATTTAAAGAACACTTGCTACCTGGGGCCATGGTGACATCTGGGCCCAGACTGCTACCGGGACCCAGGTCTGGATGCATAGTTCTACCATAGCCAGGGACTGAGTTGATGACTGTGACCCATGGTAACACCAAAGGCCACAGAGATGCCCGGAGTCTAGGTCGCAACCTGTGGCCATGCTGTTGTCTGTGGGCCATGCCACCACAGGAGCCATGCTGATCTGGGAGTCCTGTATTGCCACACGTGGCCATGGTGTTGTCCTGGGTTGGTAGCCCAACAGCAGCCAGAGTCTGAGTTGTTGTCTGTGGCTCTTGTTATCACTAAGGGCTGTGCAGATGCCCAGGGTTTGGACAGCCATCTGAGAGAGACCATGTTGGTGTCTGAGGGCCTTGCTGTTACTGAGGCCATACTGATCTGGGTGGCCTGTGCTACCACTGAGGCCATCTGTGGTCCTGCTGCAGCTGGGGTCTTTGATGATGTCCATAGCCTGTGTTGCCATAGGGGGGTCGTAGGAAGAATGCATCTTGAAATCCAGGGGTTATGCTGAGGTGGCCTGTGTAGGGAAAAGTGGCCACTTGAGACCAGAGCCAGTGAAAGAAATGCTTTATCCCTGAATCTAGAACCAAAAAGAAATGTGTCCTGTCTCTGAAACCAGCACCACAGAAATATTTTGGCCCTAGTGAAAAAAAATTTCAGCCCTGAAAACAAAACCAAATCAAAAATTAAAAAAAAAAAAAAGTATAAAATCTGACTAATCCTCACCCTGGAAGTCTCCCTAGAAAGCTCTGCCCCCAAGAAACCCTATATATAAGCCCTGAGCCCAAAGTCTGCTATCCTCTCCCACTCTCCTGGACCCTTCTTCCCTCCTAATAAATCTCTTGAATGAGGTTTGGGTGGGTGAAGACCTTTCCCTGGAGCAGCAACAATGGAGCTTGGACAGAGATCAGCTGAGGGAGCAAAGCTGTAACACTGTCACTGCTCAGACCTTGTTGAGGAGTGCTGGGCAGAGTTGTTACATTCCCTGAACAGAGAGCAGCGAAACCTTCAGCCTGCCACTGTAGCAACTTCTCCATGGTGGCCCTCCCCTGCCACTGCCAGAGCAGACCTGTTAACACTAGGGAAGCCTTTCCCTGAAGCAGGGATGTAAGCTGCTACCTGTGGTGTTCATTGGCTCCAGGTTGCCTGAATACCTTTCCATTAGAGCTGCAGTGTTCTGTATGCCTGGGCTCCTGACTGCCAAGATCTCTTTCCATCTGAGCTGCACAAATACCTACAGCCTGACCCTTCACTGGCCCTGGGATAGCTGACCCTGCCTCTCGATGGTCAAGATAGCTGGCCCTACCCCTCACAGAAGAGCTGGTTCCTGCACTCAGGAAAGATGATCCTACCCCTCACCATCGGTGTGGGAGAGCTGACTGACCCTGATGGCATGAACCTAGGCTCTGCCCCTTGCCTGAGGGGTAAGATCACAGTGACCCAGACCAACCAGCATAGGACACAGGTGATACTTGGCCCATTGTATGGATAGTGGAGTTAAGGTCCAGGCAGAGTAAAGGATGCTATACAGTGTAAAGACCCTTACTATTTGGGTCTGCTATTTCCCAGTGTACCACCTTAACCAAGTGGCTTACCCTCTCAGATCTCAGATCCTAATTCATAGCTCTGGGAGGCAGCTAACAGTGCAAACTCTAGCCTCCTGGTGGCACTGTTGAAGACTGATAAATATTTGGGAGTGCCCAGGAAGCAGGTAACTCTCCCTGGGAGCAAAGTCTTGAGAAGCAGGAGCCCACTCCAGCTCTGGGCAAAGATGGCAGGATCAGCAGGTTGCCTGACAGCATGGAGTGGGCACAGCAGGAGCTCAGAGTTAAGTTTAGACTGGACAGCTGGGGACCTGCAGAGCAGTACAAGTACCAAGCATGTCCCTGGCATTGCTGGAGACTCAGCATTTCTGGCACTCATGGCATGAGTGTAGTCTGGACCACTGCTAAGGAACGGTGTTGAAATGGGTTTCTTATATCTGTAAGCCTCCTTGCCTCTCTGCATCTTCAACATTAAAGAGATGGGCTTGCTGTGTGGGGTGGTTTGAATGAAAATGTCCCCATAGGTCCATAGGCCCCCATGGAGAGGCACTATTTCTGAAGTAGGCAGGGCCTTGCTGGAGTGGGCGTGACCTTGCAGTAGTGGGTGTGGCCTTGCTGGAGTAGGTGTGGCCTTGTGGAGGAACTGTGTCACTGAGGGTGAGCTTTGAGGTTTGAGATACTCAAGCCAGAGACTGTGACTGTCTCTCCTCTGCTGCCTACAGATCCAGATGTACAACTCTCAGCTCCTTCTCCAGCACCATGTCTGCCTGCATGCTGCCATGCAGCCCACCATGATGATAACGGACTAAACCTCTAAATGTGTAAGCCAGCCCCAGTTAAATGTTTTCCTTTATAAGAGTTGCCGTGGTCATGGTGTCTCTTCACAACAATAGAAACTCTAAGACAATACATTTCTTCCTTCAAGGTTTAATGACAATATATTTGTCTTTTATCTAGATGGACACTGCAGTCTCTTCTACACCACAGCAAGATCTTTTTTTATTTTTTTCCAGAAGCCATGTGGCCCAGGGTTCTAGTCACTAGGAGGTCAAAGCATCATGGCATCTTACCTTGTAACAAGGGTAAGGCCTAGGTTCAGAGTCTGCCTGAGTCCTGCCTTAGGACACTGAGGAAAGAGAAATCCCACCGTGAGACAATGTGCCCCTATCCACGGCCTCACTCCAACTCCAGTTCTTCACACTTGGAATCAGGTTCATTCACTAGGGAACCCAACACTCTTCCCACCACACCCCCACCTTCTAAGAGTGGCCCTTGACTTTCTCTAGGGAGCCAGCCTCCCCATTCTCAGTCTGTGTGTCGGGACTGATTCTGTCTTTGTCTCCAGGCTGGAAATGTGACCTGAGCCTGGCCAGTGAGTGGCCACATGTGCTTTAGGGCACATGACCTAAGTGAAATCAATAAAATTGATTCTGGAACAGTGCAACTCTTAGACTTAGAACCAACAGGATGTCATTTTAGAGCTTCTGGGGGTGAAGCTGGGAGTTCAAGTCACCACCAAAGGGAAGGACAGGAAAAGAAAATCTTCCTGATAGCATTTGCACCCTTAGAGCCAGATGTGCCTGAGGTCCCTATGTCCCTTGTAGCTCAACTATGTGAGACAAGACTTTGCTTTTCTTCCCATCCCTTTCTTCCTTCCTTCTTCTTTCTTTCTTTCTTTCTTTCTTTCTTTCTTTCTTTCTTTCTTTTTTTCAACGTCTGGAGTTCTAATTTAGGACCTTGTGCATTCTTAAGCCTATACCCTGCCACTGAACTATACCACAGCCAGGCTTTTTTGGTTTTGCTTAAACTATGTGGAATAAAGTTGGTGTTACTCATACCCAAGAGAATCTTCACCGGCCCCAAAATAAACATGTCAAGAGGACAGCCCTCCATAGTGACAGTGGGGACAACTGCGTGGGCAGCCAGTCTCACGCTTCAGGGAACAGTCCTAGCCCTACTATCAAGGTCAGGACCTAAAGCCTCCCCAACCCAGATGCATCTTGCCTCCCTTCCCTACCCTGTCAGGAAAGAAGGTTTGTGTCCTGGATTCTGACCTACTCTTGGTGAACTCTGTAATCCCCTCTCAGAGAGCTGACTGAGGCTGGGAGGCAGCTTTCAGAAATTGCATGGGCCTTTCTTTGGTGACTGAGAAAGCCTTGGAGGCCCCACCAACCACCCCAGGAAGGTGGACAGAGGCAACAGGACCTGACAGGCCAGATGCAGAAGAAAGGAAAGCAGAGGGAGGGGTGGGCAAAAGAAGAAAGAGCTACTTCAAAGCTCATAAAATCACAGAGAGTTGACTGCCCAAGAAGAGTACTGACTGCTTCCTAAATTATGCAGATTTGTGCAAATGTTATGCAAATTAGCCATGCAAAGGTGGCAGGGGGCACTTGCTGACAGGCTAGCTCGGGAGCCTTCTCATCAGTCAGTCAGCCTCTGCTTCGCAAGTACAGGAGCTGTCACCTCTGCTGGGGATGGGGGTGGGGGGCACAGGGTCTGGTTTATTTGAGACTATAGCTTACCTTTCCCTCTTGGAGGTACCTCCCTCAAGTGACCCTCCAACCCGCCTTCCATTTCTAATTGTTTCTTCTCAGAGGTGGCTACTTACAGTCAGAACTCTCTGGTAACCTGATCTACCCCCCAACCCCCTCACCCCATGTTACAGATGAGGAACTAGAAACCCAGACCTGCAAAGACACTGTTCCCTGAAGATCTGTGGTTGACTCAATCTGAAGTCCTCACCCATCACCTGTCAAAAGCTATGGTCTTCTGCATGGTCAGAATGGGTCAGCATCTCCTGACTTCCAACCCCAGTCCTACAAAAGTTTCCTCTGCCCCTGGAAATCTACAAGCTGTATACTAACTCTTTGCCCTGGGGTCTGTGTTATAAAAGTTAGGTTTAAAAAGTCATAGCATTTGGTCCCTAGGATATGGGTGTCAACTGAGAACTATGCAGTCATCATCTTGAAACTCTAAGGACGCCCCCTTGTGCACAAAAAGGTAAAGCCACCTTCTATATGCTCCAGCTCTCCCTCAGAGCTGGCTGAACTGCCTGCCCCCCCGCACCCCCCCCCCGCACCCCCGCCCCCACCCCACACACTTTTCATAGTCTTCCAACATCCTTTAATCACAATGACGGAAACAGTAACAAAAATGGCCGGTCTCTGTGAGTGCTCGCTTTGTGCCAGGCACCATTAGAAACGTTTAACATCCTCACCACAGCCCTCCAGGTCAGAATTTACTGTTACTCTTGTTTCACAACAGGACCAGAGAGCAGAGATGCCGTGTCAGTCATTCATGACCCATCTGATAGGTAAGGTAGCTCTACCCAAGTGCTGGTGCCAGAGCACAAACCTAGGAGCCCCACTCAGCGCAGACCCTCTTCTTCTCCAGGAAGCTCATGTTTACTGTGTTACTAAAGACATCTGCCAATTTCAAAGTCTCATTCCCAGACTGCTATAGCCCAAAGCTGCTTTCTTCTTGAATCCCTACAGCCCCAGAGTCCAGTGGCTTGATCTGGAATTTGCTCATGGGGTCTGGCAAGAGTTTGCTGAGGACAAGGCTGGTCTCCCTTCCTCCATCATCCACTGTGGGTCAATTGGACCTAGGGCCTGGGGGAGGGCTACGGAGAAGTCTAAGGAGAACACGACCAGACAGCTTTTCCAAGGCTCCCCATGCCTGGATACTCTTCGCCTATTCTACCCTATGTTCTATTTGTACGTGTGGTGGACAAAGACATCAGACCATCCTTTCTGCTCAATACCCTGGTTCCCCAGGGTGCCCTGCTCTTTTATTTTTGGTTACTGGAACCTAAGGACCCTCCAGAAGCACTTCTCTTGGGATTAAGGGGAGTACACCTGAAGATGTCAGTACACCATTAGGGATATGCAGGTCGGGTTCTTTAGAGTACAGATGGGGACGGAGTGAGGGTAAAGGTCAGGTTTGAACCCTCGGTCCCGAATCTTCTCATTACAATTGGACACTCTGCTTCAGTCTACAGACTTGGAATCTCTCTTAGGGCCACAGACACTTTGGCAAGTCTGGAAGAAGCCCCTAGTGCTAATAGATGAAGGCACAAGCGAGGAGGCCCGAGAGTCCCTGCTCATTCTGTCTGTGCCTTGGTCTCAAAGCTCAGAGCCCATGGCCTAGAACAACCTGCCCCGCCAATGCTAGCTCATTTCCAAGAAGCTGCTTCTTGCTGATGTCTGGGTTCCTGGACAGCCAGCTTAGCCAGTCAGCGATCTTCAGGCTCAGTGAGAGCCCCTGCCTTAAAAGAGAGGGAGAGACAACATATAATTGAGGAAAACACATTAACCTCGGGGCCCTACACACGTGTGTATACATAAAGGTCCCGAGAGACACTGTCCACGGCTGCCCTCTGACCTTAGCATGCATCCATACACCCATACACGTACACAAACAAGAGCATGCATACAAAAGGATATTCCCAAGGATCCTTTCTGTAATAGCAAAATACCAGAAACTGCCCATTTCCCATCAATAAGGAACTGTTTAAAGAACTGAGGAATATCTTAAAGCACCTAAAAGGGGTAAAAATCAATTTCTAACATGAAAGATTCCCCCCAAACTTATGAGGTAAAGTGAGTTCCAGAATGAGTTCTATGAAGTAATATTCTAGTTAAGTGATTTTTAAAAAAAAAAAAAAAAAAAAAAAAATGACAGTTTGGACCAGGCATGAGTAGCTCATACCTTTAACTCTAGCACTCCAGAGGCAGCAGCAAAGACCTCTGTGAATTCCAGGCCAGCCTAGACAGGGTCTTCATAGTAAGATACTGTCTCAAAATAAAACAACAAAACACAGCTCTGCCCACATGCAGATATTTGGCTTACCACACAGTGGGTGGAATCTCTCTGAGGTATCCTGCACAGAGCCTATAATAGGAGTGTGGCCTGCTCAGGGGAGGAGGAACTGTGTCACAGGGTGGCAGGCTGCTTGATTTTTGTGGTGAAAATAATAAGCATAATAATCTTTGAATACGTTCCAATTGCCCAAGTACAAAATTAAATACCTTCTCCCTTTCACACCTCTGAAGGCTGCATGGGGATGAGGCTCCTTCTGACTGCCCCTCCCCTACCCCATCACAGCCAAGCTCATTTGGTCTTGGCTGCCCTGGCTCTGCCCTCAGGGTTATGGAACTGTCAGCTTGGTTTTCACAACTTCCCATCAACAGAGCGGGTGGCCATCCCTCAGACCTGATCAAACCAGATACCATCAGCTTTGTAACATCCATTCCCTTGGGCCCCAGCTAGAGGCCAAGAAGTAGGGACAAGTTCCAAAGATGCCCAGGCTTTCAGGCCACAGCTTCCTCGGCTCCAGGAAACAGCTCTCTGAACAACAAGCAGGAATGTCTGATACCCTGAGGAAGAAAGAGCCCAATCCAGTGCCTCCTTGTGCCAGGCAGGCTGGAAAGGCAGAAGGCCCTATGCAAACCTGGGGGGGGAGGGGGTGTGGAGCTCAGAGACTAGGTCGGCTGACAGGCTCAATGAAGGATACTGACTTTCCCAAATCCCTCCAGTGAGTCTGTGCAGAGCTTCTGCCCATCCCAAAGCTCCCACAGAGAGGTCTGGCCTCTCTCTGTCCTCCTTTCTCACCAGCTTCCCATGGCAGGAAATTCTACAAGAAGCTGACAGGGCAGGAATAGCCAGGCCCAAGGGGCCAGAAGCAAGCCAGGAAGGTTCACAACTTGGTCAGTCATCTGTGGCCCAGGGAAAATATTGACCTTCTAGATCCTAATGCCAAATTCCATGAAAGCTACAACTCCAGACTGAGAAAACCCACCAGGGTTTCATAAATATTTGAAAGTGTCTTATCGATTATCATCTAGTTAGGACTGGAGCCCTGGGTCTGAGGGTAGGCAGGGACAGAAGGCTGGGCCTTCCCCATACCACACAATCTCCAAAGTCACTTAGTCAATCCATTCAGAATCTGTACATAGGTACCCACAGGAAGCTGAAGCAGGCTTAGACTGGGAAGAAGTGGCTGGTAGGGGTGGTGGATAGAAAAGGTTTCTTGCTTTATTCTGGGATAGCTTTTTAATTTTTTAAACATATAAATGTGTTCTCTTTTCAAAATAGTAAATAAAATGTTTAAACAGCTCCTGGGGTGACTGTCTCCCTGCTCCTGTTTAGATATGTCAAGAAAATGAAAACCAAATAGGAAATTCTAGGAGTTCCCAGCTGGCTTAGGAGTGATCCAGTTGTCTATACCAACTACTGTGTCAGCATTTGGCTGTGACTGTTGATACAATAACCCTATGAGTTCAGAGATGCCCAGGGCTCAGATAAGCATAACTATTAAATGATGCTGAGCATTTGGGACAGGCTCTGTGTACCACACACACACACACACACACACACACACACACAACAATGACAGGTCATGGAGGGTCGAAGCACCACTTCCTGCCAATGTATCAGGCCTCTTAAGAGAGAAGAGCATTTTCGGACCCTATCATGCTGCTGAGGTGACCTCACAAGTGGCCAAGGGTTGCTGCCCTCAGCTAGGTGTTGCTGAAGTAGTGGCTTCCTCAGCAGCCTTGAGCAAGCGTGGATGCTTCTCCAGAGTTCCAGGAGCTTTTCCTCTGCAAGTCTGAAAATCTCAGGCCTCTGCCCTAACATAACCCAACTTACGTTTCCTGAACAGCCCAATAGAGCACCTGGAACTCAGCCCCAGGACAGTGACCACAAGTTCAGCTGCAGGATCATGAGGACAGAGAAGCTGGGCACACAAACTCCCCACATCAATACCTGCACATCTGTGTGTACACATGACACACAAACACATTGTGAGTGTTAGTGTATGTTTAAAGGTTGTTTTTTATTTTAAAGATTTGATTATTTTATTTGTATGAGTACTTTGTGTGAATGGGTATGTGTATGCCACTCACATACCTGGTGCCTGCAGAGGTCAGAAGAAGGCATCTAATCTCCTGGAACTGGAGTTATGGGTGCCTGTGAACCATTATGTGAGTACTGGGAATCAAACTTTGGTCATCTGGCAGAAAAGCCAATGCTTTTAGCTGCTGAGCCAATTGCTCCAGCCCTTGTTGTGGGGGAGGGGGGTGTTATTGTTTCTCATTACTGTTATTTAGAGACGGTCTCTCTATGTCGCTCAGGTTGGCCATGGAACCTGGGACAACCTTGAACTTCTTCCTACCTGAGCCCCCAGAGCACTGACATTTCAAATCTGTTGCCACCATGCTTAACTCGTGCATCTATGATCTATGCTAATCAGTTCCCACAGCTCAAAAGTGCCTGGAGGGTTAAGGGACCCCTCAATGCCCATCCACCTCCTTAGTTGCCTCTTGGTTCCTCTGAGTTCCCAACCTGGCCCACCATTTTCTCTTCTTGCCTCCCTCCCTCTCTCAGCTTTGGGTAAGTTCTATGGGTCCCTTTGGGGGTCCCAACTATGGTGTGGTAGTTATGAATGGCATGGATAGAAATGACATGGATATAAAGAGCCACCTTTGTGGCAGCTTCTCAAGGGGGGGAGGATCACAGGCCTATAGTGTCTACCCAAAAGACTCCAGTGAGTGAGACCCAACTGGCTGAACACTTGACAGTCTTGTTTCATCCTCTTGACCAGCTGTGACAGGAACTTTAACTCTAAGCAGTGATGTCACAAAGTTGCATTCAGTCACAGAGTGAACTGGGAGTTACACATTTCCAAACACCTCTCTTCACTTTTAGGCAACCTTGATCATTCTCACGGCTTCAGGTCCCTGTGTGTCTCAAGTGTCCCAAAGCTGCCCAACTTAGAGAAAATGCATCTCTGTCAGACACCCAGACACCCTACACTCCTGCATTCCATGTCCAGTTCTTGCCTGCCTTTGCCTGTTCCTGCCTACTCCGGGACTGTGCAGTACATACACAATGGAGTACCGTCCCAGACAACAGCTTCCCTGCTCTTGTACCATGCTTTCTTCTACACCCCGCCGCCAGCCACTCAGGAAGACCTCTCCAAACCCAGAACCAGACCTCACTCTACTGCAGCCTTTCCCAACCTCCAGGGGTGGCCTGGCACACCTGCATGTCTCTCTAGGCCAGTTCCACACCCAAGTCCCAGCTCCCAGGGCAGCACTGACCTTCCTGCCTCAGAATCTTTTGCTCTTGTGTTCTCTCACCTTGACTTTCCTTCCCCACTGAAGGCCTTTCTAAAATCTCCATCTGAACATTTCTTTCTCATTCTGTTTTTCTTTTCCTAATCTATTGTAGATTTATTCTTTTCTTTTTTGTAAAGGCTTTTTATGGCGTATTACTAGCATCTGACAAGGATACATTACAGAGCATTTTAAAGAAATTTAAAGAACTATTTTATGTGTGTGCGTGTCTGTGCACCATGTGCACGCCTAGTTCCTCTGGAACCAAAATAAAAAGGGGATATCAGATTCCTTGGAACTGGAGTTACAGAAAGATTATGGATACCGCGTGGGTGCTGATAACTGAACCCAAGTCCCCTGAAAGAGTATTCAGTGCTCTTAAAATCTAGCCTTCTCTCAAAGCTCCATTTTTAAGTAATTTAAACCAGTATTGAGCTATCCATTTGTGGAATCAAGATCTCAAACTTTTGTTTTCTGTTTTACCTGTGTGTGTCTATGTGAGGATGTCGAGTCCCCTGGAGCTATAGTTAGAGACAGTTGTGAGCCACCATGTGGGTGCTGGGAATTGAACCTGGAAAGCACAGTCAGTGCTCTTAACTGCTCAGCCGTGTCTCCAGATTCTAAGATTTAAATTTTATAAATAAAATTTTATTTATAGTCAATAAAAGAAGATCAAATCTGGATTCCCATAAGTTACCCTGAGAAACTGCTGTCCGGACTGACATCTGTCCATCATTAGGCAACTTTTGGACACGGCCATCCATGTCTTTCTAACCAATCAAGTGACGCCGACTATAGGCACCCCACCCACAGGAAAAAGGGAATCAAGATGGGAAGGGCAGTTTGCCTCTCCAAAGACAAGGTTAGCCCAATCCAGAACATGACTAGAGGGGCCCCTGGGTCAGCCTTACAGGCAGCAGAGGCATGAAAAAGGCCTGGTGCCTGTCATATGCCCATGTGCATGGCTAGGGGGAAGAGAATGACACGCACATGCACCCTGAGGGATGCTCCCTGCTCGTTGCTGTAGATTTGTATTCCTGCCGACTTTTATTTCAGGCCTTGTTTATTTCTCCTTAAAACGCGGCTGCTATGCCAAGAGTCGTACCCGAATTAGCTGCGAGTGTGTAATTTTACAGCTATTACCCGGGTGTTTCTGTGACTTGGATAATAATGAGAGAAATATAAACAAACAACTGCTTGGTAGTTTAGCTGGGAGGCCTCGGAGCTGCACGTGCACGCTTCCGAGAGGAGGCGTTCCATCCCTTTCCTGTCCTCATTTCTACCCACCCCCACCTAGGCCCAGGAATGGGGTGTGGGCTGAGTAGGTCGTGGAGCCCCTGCCCTAAGATGTTTGTGCCTCCAGAGGGACAGTCCCCACCCACAACGGTCCTCCCCATTTCCCCCTCTACAAAAGCTAACAAAGGCCTGGCCTAATTATGGGATATTTCCCTTCTCTGGTGGCTAATGGCAGCAGAGCGTGTGTGACATTTTGCTCTTTCCTTTATTCTTGCTTTTTATCTACTGCTGCTAAAGGCTCTAGGCTGAGGCTGGCACAGATGCCCACCCCTCCTCCTTGGGTTCTGGCCTCTTCCACTCCCACGCCTACTCACAGACCCTCCTCCATCTCTCTGAAAGAGGAAGTAGTACAACCCTCTGGGCCTGGGGGAGGAGGAGAGCAGGGGATCTAGACTGGCCTTGGGCTCCAGAGGAAAGCAGAGCCATGCGTCTTGCATCAGCTCAGCCCAGGTCTCTCAGAAACCTTCCATACGTCCCCGTACCTACTGTGCTTCAGTTCCCCTAAATCTGTGCCACGAGACATTTGATTCCCTCAAGTTCTCCTCAGAGCAACACCCAACGTAAATACCTAAAGGGTAGAGAGCCATCAAGGGTCTAAAAGGCCCCTCTCCGTGGGCAGGAGATGCTCAGCTGTAGGGGTTTGCTGCAGGCACACAGCTCAGAAGCCACGGAGCCAGGGAGCCAGAGGAGAAGGAGGGAGCTTAACAAGCTGGGCCTCAGTTTCCACAAGCACAGTCACCAAAAATACCGAGCATGTTACACCTTCAAAAGTAGAAAAGTGAAAACCTATTGCCTCAGCTTCTCTCCAAGGTAAGAAGGGGATGCTAGAGCAGGTGTGGTGTGAAACCAGAGGGGGTTAGTGTGAGGTGGAGGTCAGCAGAAAGGGGCAGGGACGAAGTGGGGGGCGGTGGAGAGAAGGATCAGTAGAAACAGCATGTATGCCCAAATGAGACCCATTACTTTACAGGCTAATTTTTAAAATAGTTGAAAAAAATTGGAAAAAAAAAAAAAAAAAGCAAAACCAATCAAATTCCTCCTTGTCTCCCTCAAAGGCAACCTCTATGAAGTCAGGCACCCTGACAACTTTAGCTAAGGTATATCTACTCTATGTATTCACACACACAGACTTTTTTAAGAATCAAAATGGGGTCACGGCTTATATATTGATCTGCCACTTGCTTTATCCCTCACCAATATATCACCAACTTCTAGGTCAGTGTATTCGGATCGAACTCATTTTTTAATGGCTGCGGGAGTGCTCCACTGTCCTGCTGGACCGCCATTTATACCTATGACACTGCATCAATGGTCATCTGGGTTACCTCCAATTTGGGACTATATCAGTTTTTTTGAAACAATAAATAATATTTATTTGACAGTCCCAAAGCTTAGTGTCTTAAATGGAGTATTTATTCTGCTCACGGTCTACAAGGGCAGCCTCGAGCTGGGCTGGCCTGGACTCACTCCCAGGTGGGCTCATTCACAGGCCTGTGGTCAGCTAGAGGAATGGCTGTGGTTATAACCTGGAAGAACTCTGCTTTGAGTTTCTTTAAAGATACTTTATCTTTATTTTATGAATTAAATTTTGCCTTTATGTATATATGTGCACTGTACGTGCCCCAGTGCTTACAGAGCCTATAGGGGGTGTCAGATCCCCTGGAACTGGAGTTATAGGCAGTTACAGCCATGTGAATGCTGGGTACTAAATCCAGGTCCTCTAGAAGAGAAGCAAGTGTTCTTAACTGCTGAGCCATCTCACCAGCTCCTAGGATTCTTGAGTCATAGTGGAAGCTTATCATGAAGCAGGCTGGTCCCCATGGTGGAAGCTTGGGGGGGGGGGCTATTCAGTCTGTGCTTTGAGCTTGTGCATGACCACATCCACCACTATAGCCCCTTGACCAGTCCAGAGTTAAGGGATTGAAAACCCTAACCCTAACTGACAAGGCATTGGCAAATTGAGGCCATTTTGTTAAAGAAGCTGTTACAAGTAATTTTGTACCTATGGCTCTCCATTATTTCTGGCTGGCATTTCTGCAGATGCCAATGGAAGGCTCATGGAATGCTACTGCTCCTGCGTTCCTTAGGGAGAGGAACTTTCGCTATAAAACCACTCCTCTCAAAAGCTCACAGCAATGTCTACTCTCACTTACTTTCAAAATTGATAAATTGAAGCAGAGATGGAAAATGTTTACCGGGCACTTCTTGTCTCAGTGGAGTCACCTCAGCATGTGTTACTGACACTTGCCAACCTCAAAAGTCCAGAGCAAGAAACACAGTGACCAGTGTGGAGACCTAGACACCTGGGCTGGCTACTAACCCAGTACTGTCTGGTTTCAGGCCCTATAGCTTGACCTTTTGCAGCCTCCAACCTCGGGTTTGGATCTTTGGACTACACTGCAATTATTTTTGTCTGTGCTACTAGGGAAGGCCCCAGCATCGTCCTTTTGTGTGGGCAGCTGGTTGTCCAAGCTTGTGTGCTAAAAAGACTATTCTTTTCCCCCATTGAATTTTCTTGGCTCTCTGTTGAAAATCGATGAACTGTAAATGTGAGAGTTCATCTCTGAACTCTCATTTCTGTCCCATTGATCCATATGTCTTATCCCATGCCGGTCCTACACTGTCTTGATTATTGTAGCTTTGTGGTGAGTTTGGAGATCTGGAAATATGAGTCTGCTAACGTGGTTATTTTTTAAGATGATTTTGGCTATTCTAGCTCCCTTAAATAGACTTTATTTTGTCAGAGCCGTTTCAAGCTCACCATGAAATTAAAAGAACACAGAGTTACCATATGACCTCTATCTACACACACACAACCTCCCTTGTTATCAGATCCCAAGCCAGTATATTTGTTACAGTCAATGAATGAGCCTACTCTGACACATCTGAGTACATAGTTCACATTGAGGTCTTACTCTTACTGTTGGACACTGTAGGGATTTTGGTACCTGACATATATCCATCGTCACAGTACCACACAGAATAGTTTTACACTCGCTAAGTTCCATGTTCCATCCACTCATTTTTCAACCTTCAGCAAGCATCGCCCTTTTTATGGCTTTACAGCTTTGCCGTCATCAGAATGGTGTCACCTGCTTACAATCAAGTCTGTAACTTTTACAAACTGGCTTCCTTGACTTGGCAACATGCATTAGATGTTCTTCTGTGATTTTACATGGCTTCATTGCTCACTTTTTAAATATCTATTTATGGGGTGGGGGTTGCTGGCATGTCATGGCCAGGTCAGAGGGCAATTTGCTGGAGTTGGTTCTTATACCATTTGTGTTCTGGGGATCAAAGTTAGGTCACTGTGATTGGCAGGAAGTGTCTCTACCACTGAGGTATCTCATTTCACCAGCCCTGATCACTTCTTTTATTTTTTATTTTGTATATGTGGATGATTTGTCTGCATGTATGTCTGTACACCACATGGGTGCCACTATCCCTGGAGGCTAGAAGAGGATGTCAGACCCCCTTGACAGACAATTGCGAATTGCCATGTTGATACTGGGAACTGAACCCTGGTCTTCTGAAAGAATAAGTGTTCTTAACCACTGAGCCATCTCTTCAGCGTCTCTGACAACTTCTTTTTAACACTAAAAAATATGCCACTGTCTGGTTGTACTTATGATTAACCCATTCATCTACCAAGGGATACATTGGTTGTCTGCAAATTTCCTCAGTTATGGAGAAATCTACTATAGTCTTCCACACACAGGTTCTTATTTGTGTTGTTTCTGATTTTTGTGTGTGCAGTACTAATGACTGAGCTCACACAGATTAGGCAAGTATTTTACCATAGCCTCTGCATTCTTTTTAATTTTGTTTTATTTTATCTATTAATATTTTAGATTTATTTTTCAAATTTTTCTGTGTATATCACATATTTTGATTACATCCATTCCACCTCCTTCCAGCTCCCTCCTAGAACCCTCAGCACATCCCTTTCCCAACTTCATTTGTCTGTCTGTCTGTCTGTCTGTCTGTCTGTCTGTCTGTCTCCCTCTAGTTAATATCCCATCCACAGAGTTAAACTAGTACTGCAAACATGCACACGAAAATGGGGTCAATGGGGCATGATCAATATCAGTGGCCATATCCCCAAGGAAAAGTGATTCTCACTTCCTTAGCAGACACATCAATAGCTCCTCAGCAAGGGGTGGAACCTTGGGAGTTCCTCCTCCATCCATGCTGGAATCTTGACTGGCTTGATCTTGTATGGGTCTTGTGCAGGTAGCCCTGGCTCTTGTTGAATACATGTGCACAATAGCCAAATCACATTGCTCTTGCTTTCTGAGACAGGGTCTTACTATGTTCCACAGACTAGCTTTAAACTCAGTCTGAAGCTCATGCAGGCCCATGATCCTCCAGACTCGGCCTTCTCAGTAACTCGGATTACAAACTTGCAGCAATAGCCCTCTTCCCTTACAAGTTTTTGTGCACATACATGTTCTTAGTGCACTGGGGATTATACTCAGGAGCCAAACTTCTGGATTGTGTGGTAAGAGTATGTTTAGGTTTGTAAGACCACCAAACAGTCTCCCAAGGAGTTGGCTCCATCTTACGTTCCTATAGCAATTCTGTGTTTTCATTAAAAATTTGGTATCTTCTTGTCGATTTCTTCAAGAAGCAATGTGAGATCGTGACAGAGATGGAGTTGCCTATGGAAACCAGCTGGAGTACTGCGCTCTTAGAGATTGGCTTACCGTTCACGAACGTGGGATGTCTTCACCTCAACTTCTTTCCCTTCTTTTAGTGTTTTGTAGTTTTAGGGAAACCTGGTTAAGTTTATTCCTAAGCATTTTATTATTTCTTGGACTAGAGGTTAATGATATTGCCATCTTAATTTTATTGCTCATTGACAGCGTGTACAAGTATAGTTGATTTTTTTGTTATGTGGTATTCTTAGACCTTGTGCTTTGGATATTTAGCCCAATGTTTCCCAAATATATCAGCCCAGAGCAAACCCTTATTTTAAGTAACATTAATTGACGTTCTCAAGATCATTTCTCAGGACACGGTTGGTGGCACTAACCCAGCTCTGCACACTTGCTTTTTATTTGCCCCAGTGATCCTTAGGGACAAATCCTTTCTGGCCTGTTCATGACATACTCTCTGTAAGACATTTCCTACCCACCTGGTCTTCTCAGAAAAATATGCCTACTTCTGAAACCTGCTCAAATCTGTCCTGCTATGTGTTTCTTTTCCCGATACTCACGCCCACCCCCTGCTCTTGGATCATGACTTCATATGCTGGTTCAATCCGTCTGCTTACATATCTATTTCCCTCTGTGGCTGTGACTGATGCATGGGCCAGGCCCGGGCATTATTTCTTCTGTAGCACAATGATTTAACTAAAGCAATGACAAGAAGGGAGAGGCAGGAACACCGCCCCAGTTGGCCCCTCCCCTCTCTCCCCTTTCTTCCCTCGTCTTTTGGTTTTCTTTTGTTTTTTGAGACAGGGTTTTCTATGTAGTCCTGGCTGTCCTAGAACTTGCTCTGTAAACCAGGCTGGCCTCGAACTCAGAGAGATGGCCCCTGCCTCTACTTCCTGGGTTCTGGGATTGAAGGTGTGCGCCGCCATGCCCAGCTAATTTTTTTTTTTTCAATTAATGTGTATGTATTTGTGTGTGTTCTGTGTCTGTGCACAAGCCCACAGAGGCCAGAAGAGGGCATTGGGTAACCTGCTGGAGTTGCAAGTGGTTGTAAGCCACCAAATATGGGTCCTAGAAACCGAAGCTGAGCCCCCCAAACAAGAAGGAAACACTTTTAGTTGCTGAGCCATATCTTCAGTTCCTAAAGGACTCTTTTTAAATTTTCATTTTTTTAAATTATGTTGGGGATGGGGCAGGGTGATGCCATGGCATATGTTGGAAGTCAAAGGGACAACTCGTGCGGTTTTCTCTCTCTTCCATGTGGGTTCTGATGATTGAACTCAGGTGACCAGGCATGGCAGAAGCATCTCACTGACTCCTTCCTCCCTTCCTCCTTTTCCTTTTCTTGTTTTCTTCTGTTTGGTGGCTACTACGTGTACAGACTAATTTTATGTCGGCTCGACCCAAGCTAGAGTCATCAGAGGGGAGGGAGCCTCAACTGAGAAATGCCTCCATGGGACTGAACTGTTTGAAACCTGTGAGACTTTTTTTAATTAGTGAGTGATGGGGAGGGCTCAGCCCTCTGTGAGTGGTTCCGTCCCTGGACTGGTGGTACTAGGTTTTATTTAAAAAAAAAAAAAATGGGTTAAGCAAGCCATGAGGAGCAAGCTAGTAAGCAGCATCCCCTCCATGACCTCTGCATCAGCTCATGTCTCCAGGTTCCTGCCCTAACTTCTGTTGATGATTAACAGTGATATGGAAGTTATAAGCTGAATAAACACCTTCCTCCCCAGGTTCCTTTGGTTGTGGTGTTTCTTCATAGTAACATTAACCGTAGCTAAGACACAAAAGTAACACTGAGGCTCTATACAAGGTCTAGTATAGTTCTAGGGCTAATACCCCCCAGCTCGGTGCTCCATTCATATCTGTACACTTGGCCAAGCATCTAGGAACCCTAATCTCTCTAACCTCTTGATTCCAGCCATAAGGGACTTATTGGAGAGGCTCAAAGGGTTTGCTCTCCTGTGACCAGCACTAAGGCCTATCTGGTGACTGATTCTACCCTTTGCATCTCTGAGCTCCACCTTGCTCAAAGTCTGAAGTCAGTCCTGAGAGTCTAGAGGCATAGAGGGGATAACAAGGTGTCCCCCACATCTATCCAACAGGACTAACTAACATGGAGTGAGCACTAAAGACAGAAGCCCAGGATGCAGGTGCTGGTGATGTACTTCGCTACAGCTCTCATGCCCAAACCCCTTCTGAACTCATTTGGGAGTCAGTGTGGAAAGATGCTCAGACCAGCAGCCTCTGACCACCCCCTTTCTCCATCTGGGCTAGGTTCCTTCCACTGCTTCAAAAGCCATCTCCCAGGAACTATACCTGCTCTAAGCCCAGCACCCCCATTCTGGCTTTCTCATGGGGTCCCAGAAGATAGAGCTGGGCATCTTGTAAACCCTGTTTTTTGTTTTGGGAACACTGAAAGATTCAGGAATTGTCAGGAGAAAATAATATTCCCATTGCTGTGCCCTGTAAGTGGCCAGAGACATGGCTGGACCATGAGATGGCTCAGTGAATATAAAGGTGCTTGCCGCTAATGACGACAACCTGAGCTTGATGCTTGGGACTGACATAGTAGAATGAGAGCATTATTTCCTACAAGTTGCCTTCTAATCTCCACACCTACAGGTACATAATTAATTAATTAACTAAAAATAGAGACACAGTCGGTGTGCACTCCCTGTGTATCAGATAGCAATATCTTTATGTCGTTAACTTGCTTCCAGAGTCTTTATATCATCATCTCGTTACTCTTGTAATATAAGGCTAGAGTCATTGCTGTTCCAATTATATTACTTAGATTTCAAGGCCAAGACTCATCTCTGTGTGCATTGCCTTCAGACTACATATTTCAAACCTGGAATGTGATTGGTCTCTAAAGGTCAGAAAGGTTGGTCTCTAAAGTCACTGATGAGAATCTAAGGACTAGGTCAGTGAGGCAATCTTAGCCTCTCTATCCTCAAACCCACAACAGGTGCCCAATACGTGCTGACCTGTGAGCAGCAGTACAGATGAAACTGTAGGCTATGAGGCTAGGGCACTAGCCCAGGATAGAGGTGGGGTACCTGGCATGAGGATGAATGGAATGCTGGCTCAGGGTGGCCATGCCCTTGCTGGCCCCTTACTCAGCCCTGCAACACCTCTCCCTGCACCCCCCATCCTGCCCTATTAGATTAGCCCTGGGCCAGTCAGCGAATCTGGCAGCCTCCAGACCAGCCTCCCAATCTCCCTGTGAGAGGCTCCCTGGGATGTGGCCTTTATCAGGAAAAGCTGCTTTTGAAAGCCCTGGCTGTCAAATATGGTCCCTTCAAAGGGGCCAAAAGGTGGGCGTACTCACCCTGCTTTGCCCCTGCAGGCTCCGCTGGCTCCCTATGATGGCTGGCGGGTGTGTATTTTAAAACATCTAAATGCAGCCGAAGATAAAAATTATTTACAGCCCCCAACCAAGCTGGCAGCGCTTTAGAGTGTGCTCTGACGGTGCCTCTCCCTAGCTGATAAAGGGCCATAAACAAGGCTGACAAGTTTATAATAACCTTTTTCTTCCTCTCCTTCCTCCCTCTCCTGGGCTCTCAGCTTGTCCCCTCACTTGAATGCTATGAGGGATAATTTTTTATTATTCTGCCATTAGCCGAGAATAGAGAGTTTGATGGGGGGGAATAAAACATCAAATCATTCAGAAAGAGAAGTCTACGGAAAACAAGCGAGCAACTTTTATTTTTCCACGTCAGCAGAGGCCGCTGGGATGTCATCATCACAGACAGGGCTTGCAAAATTTATTTTCCAATGTCCGCCCATCCCCCACCTCTACTTCATTTTCTTCTTTCTTTCTCAAACGGTTAGTGTGACTGGAGGCTGGCACTATCCACCAGGTGGCTGACGGAGCCTGGGCCCTAGTGGAAGGTGGCATGGAGTTTCTCAAAGAAGGAACACAGTTCATTCTTGGCCCTACACCCTGGGGCTCTGAGCCTGCCCAGTAAGCAAGTGAGCACACTGCAGTCTTCAATCTGTCATCTGTATAATGAAAATAGGGGCCTTCAAAGATCTCTAGAAAAGTAGCCCACAGGAGCTGGTGTCACCAAGGTGGAGTTGCAGCAACAGATACCAAAGCACAACAGAGGAGGGGGTATAGAGAACCAGAGCCCCATGGATTTACATAGAAGATTCTTGGGAGTGGCAAGAAGAGGCAAGAAATCTTGTGGGGCAAAAGAAGACAGGTCCCTCCCCCACGCAATATCTGCCTTCCCATGGGGAATCTCTCCATGCAGAGATCATTTTCAAAGAGCTTTGGTGTGAAAGTCCCAGAGGCTGAATAGGTTCAGAAACAGTTGAACTATGGCAAGGCTCTTCTGAATATTTTCTCCTGAAGACGCTCCCAGC
Source organism: Phyllotis vaccarum (assembly GCA_033318265.1). Classification (NCBI taxonomy): domain Eukaryota; kingdom Metazoa; phylum Chordata; class Mammalia; order Rodentia; family Cricetidae; genus Phyllotis; species Phyllotis vaccarum. Next base: position 75,142,473 of record JARWLC010000012.1, read on the forward strand.
TGCAACAGTGGTACGCCAAACCACACTTCAGCAAGGAGACTGATGCTGTCTCACAGGGACCTAACTCTCCTCTGCACCCCAGGGCCCTGGCTTTCCAGTGAAATTGTGGCTGGCTCCCCAAGTGTGCCCTCTCTGGAAAGTGAAAATGAAGTGTGGGGGAGGGCCCTCACCCCACCCCTCAATCCAGGTTCTCGGATGGGGCACTTGGCCATCCTCTCTCCAAGTTCTGGCTCTAACTGATGGGTTGTGAAGATCTCTGGTATGAGCCTCTTGAAGGCTTCAGGGAGGAAATGTGCTTGATAAGGACCAGCTAGAGCAAGGGTAGGAACAGGACCCATGTCCTTCATATCTCGAGGGGTACCACTGATTTTTCTATTTATCCTGCATAGCACAGTTCCTGTGACATTTGCCAGCAGGTCACAGTAATGTGGCTTGAGAAGGAAGGTTATTTAACTTTATTATGTATTGTGTCAGGGAACAATTAATAGGGATGGACATTCATGCCATGGCACTCATGTGGAAACCAGAGGACAACTTTGTGGACTCATTTTCCTCCTTTCAACTTTATGTGGGTTCCAAGGCTTGAACTCAGGTTGCCAGGCCTGAACAATACACACCCTTTATCTGCTAGGTCATGTCAACGGCCGGCTTGGCGGCAATTCTTACAAAACCATTCTACAGGGGAGTATGGGCAGATGAGCTAAACAGGACACTATAGGAAGCTAGAGAACAGTTGGGGGCACACAGAGATCCAGAGACTTTGGGGCACACATCTTCTTACTAGAGGGACCGGCAAGACAGGGCGAGGATGGAGTGCACAAATATGTGCTTTCAAGTCACTCTGGAGACACCCGGTATTGTCCCTCTCTCTTCTCTCTATTGGGAGGAACCGCAGGGTCACATGAAGTGGCCATAGAGTTACCATTTAGCTGTTAAACCATGGCAAGATTAATCATCCCCATCCAACCAGGAGTATATGCCCCCCACCCCAGAAAACCAGTGCCTGCCTCCCTTGGAAACCAGTGGGCATGGCTTCACAGATCATAGGAAGTAGCGAATGCAGTGTTTATGATGAACTCTCTAGTTCCTTGGTAGCCACAGGAAGGAGATTCATCTCCCCTGCCCCTCCCACCCACGCCTGTACAACTTCCTTTCTTCTCACCATCAAAGGGACATCTGTCTCTCCGTGGGAGGGAGACCAGCATCCTGGGAACATACCTAGGGCTTTGATGTCCAACAGTGCCAACTGGGCCCTGCCTTCAGCTGCAGTCTCTGCTCCCTTTCACTGCCTCAGGGTGCAGCCCATTTACTCTCCTCCTCTCTCCCCGAATCTGCCCAGCTCTGCTGTCTCAAGCCTGGAGATCAACCTAGACAGGGAGCTCCCCATTGGCCTACCCCTTGATCTAGATATGCACCTACCTTGTCCTTATGCTTGCACTTGCAAAGGCTGGATCTGCTCATGCCCATGAACCCTACCTGACCCATTTCCCCCATTATACTGTGTATCATGTAACTGCATTTTGTGTCTCTCCTGGGCCTCCATCACCAAGAGAGAAACCCACAAAATCAGCGCCTAGATCCTTCCACCCCTCTCCAACCCAAAGGAGATCTCATTGTGTTAAGATCTTGTTTACTTTCTTGGCATACCTCCTGCAAGGCTGGTTTGGGCCAGGTGCCAGGGAGTGAATGATGTGGAGAGAACCAGAGGAAATCCGAAGCACTGGGGCACACCAAGGTACAAGAGCTATATAGTCACTCTGGTTTGTAGACCAGGTTCAACCATGTTCCTAAAATGGAGGCAGCTGACCCACCAGGGCAAGAAGTCAGGATGGCAAGGGTGGGAACAGAGAAATGGCCTTCTGCCTGCCTCCCAGTTGTCATCTTTCCAGTGAGGCTGACAGCAAGCAGAGGCGTGGGTGTGCTGACCAGTGGAGGAGTGGAGCAGAAGGACAGAGGGCATCCTGGGATGAGTCTGGGGCCAGTTCTGCACTGAGTTGGGAATGAGCAGCTTCTCTGAAGGCCGTTCTTGAAGGTTGGATGTCAGTTGTTCCCTAAACACAGTCTCCCTCTCACCAGCTCCCTGTTGCCTCCCTGTCAAAAGGGTTTCCTGAGAGGGCTGTGTAGGGTCTTGGATGGGAAGACAGAGGATCACTCGATAACCTGTGTTCCTGGGACATTCCCAGAATTCACCATGAACAGTCCTATGATATTACACAAATTCTACTTGGTATTATAATAAAAACTCGGAGCCAGATATTTGGGGAAAGCTGAAAGATTTGAGAGACAGAGGAATAAGCTACAGCTAATTCTCACCAGCCATTCCTCAGCCTGTCTCCAAGAATCTTCCGACTCCAACCTCTCCACAGCTAACCAGGGAAGTGGCAAGTGTGGGGAAAGCTGAACGCCTCTCTCTCATTCCGCCCGACTATCTTACATCCTCATTCAGCAATCCTAGAGCCAGGGTTAGAGGTCACTACTCCCTGTCCCTGACATTCACGGCTTAGCTCTGTGGGTAACTCTGTCCTCTGGTATTCCAGACTGTTTTTATTGAATATATCACCATACCACATAGGTCACAGTCATTTGTACATATATAACATACATATATATATATATATATGTATTTACTTTAGACACACATGTCCACATGCAAATGCATACAGGTACATATACAAACTCACATTAGCACAACATACATTTAGCACCCACATAGAACACTACACCACACACACACATTTATGCCCCTAGGCTTGAATTTCAGAACTCACCTATCTTTGCCTTTGCCCACAAAACCCTCATCATCTGTGGTTCCTGAAGCAGACACAACCCCCTTTGCAACCTTCCATTGCCTCCAAAAGCCAGGATGACTCGGTCAGGACACATCAGAAACTGGCACCCCCTTCTAGGCCCTTCATCCCCTCACATAAAATCGAAGACCACCGTGAACAGAGAACACGGGTGTTGTGGGATAATGCTCTTGTACACTGTAAAGGTGTGTTACTTGAGTATTTTGATTTAATAAAATGCTGATTGGCCAGTAGTAAGGCAGGAAGCATAGGTGGAATGACCAGACTAGGAGAATTGTGGGAAGAGGAAAGGAAAGGGGTCGCCAGCCAGACCCAGAGAAAACAGGAAGATGTAGGACTGAGAAAAGTTACCAAGCTGCATGGCTAAACATAGATAAGAATTATGAACAGATAATATGAACATGGATAATAATTAAAGGGGAAGAGCTAGTTAGTAATAGGCTTGAGCTACTGACCCAATATTTACTATAATATAAGCCTCTGAGTCAATTATTTGGGAAGCGGCTGCTGGGTATTTGGGAGTTACTAGCAGGACAGAAACTTCAGGCTGCATATAGGAGTGAGGTAGCAGGGAAATGGTTTTGGGCTGCTGTCCCAATTTATGGATGAGGCCATTTGAGAATCCAGCAGTGCAAAATCCTGTGCCTATGCTGTGCTCAACGAAGGTCAGCCTTTTCCAACTGAAAGGAAAACCAGAGCCCCACATCTAGCAGCATCCAGAGAGAAGCAACCAAGATGCAGCTCAATTCGGACCTTGTTGGATGGAGTGGATCAGAAAAAGAAGTGACAATAGGGGCAATCCCTGCAGGAGCAGTGCCAGCTTATGCAAAGTCAAAGAAATTTGGTAAAGCACAATAGAGTGAACCACATGGCATGTTCTCTCACCTCCTGCTTTTCTAGGAACCCAGATGGCAATGGTGTGGCTCTAAAGGGTCTCTGTCACAGAGCTGCCCCCATCCTGCAACCTTATAGCCCAGGCCTAGACAGTCCCTGCTGGCATCCTGACAGTGAGCAGTTCCTGGGGAAGGAACATGGCTCTCCCTCATGAGGCAGACTTCTTCAGAGAGCCAGGCTGATTGGCAGCAAATGGGGTGGAGAGGCTGTAAATCCCTCTGTGCAAGCCTACCCTGCCCTGATCTGCAAGGGCACTTAATTTAACCACTGCAGTCACAACAGCTTTGTGGACCTGCTCATCAGGCCCCTGGAATTTATGACCCTAGAGAGTCCTTGTTCTTCAGGTACTGAAAGCCTGTCCCACTGAGCCTGTTTCAGGGTGTCTGGGACAAGAGCAGTCTCCACTTCTGAGGTACCTCAGCCTCTCCCAAACTTTAACCACATCCTGTTACTTGCAGCAGGACTAAAGATCTCTAAGGTGAGGTGCAGTCAGATGGCTCTGCTAGGCTCCCATTTTGGGGTACATGTTGGGGGGGGGGCTCTCTCCGACCTCCTCCAGGGCTCCTGAATGGGCCTGGCCTCCCTTTCCATCTTGCTTCTCCACTTAAATGTGGTCCTCCTCAGGGGGCTGCAAACCCTTGTCATGCTGGGTCAGGGAGCAGAACATTCATTGACTTGCACTGGCAGCCTGAGGCCTGCAGCAGCTCCTCAGGCATCCAAATGAAGTTCCACCAGGCCTGCTAATCAGGCTGGATTATCTACATAATCCTCTCCATCCCAAGGCCCCATGCCTGCTTCTAAATGAGGAACAATGATGTCTCCTGACCTTGGGCCACAACAGAGAGACCAGGAATAATAATGTTTTGCTATTCTTCCCTAAAGTCACATGATGTTCCTGACACCTTCCTCCCAGCATGGCATCCTGCCTACTATATCCTTGATGAATAGTATCAGCGTGGAATGGGGCCTTGCAGAGCTTCTGTCTGAACTAGGCATGTGAAAATAGAAAAATCCTGTAACTCTCTCCCCCTCAACCCCTTCCTGAGGTCCCTGAAACTAGTCTAGGTTGACAGAGTTTCGGCTTCATTGTATCACTAAATTAGATGGCTGTTTCTTGGAAAAGCTTTGTTCACAGGATTGATGGCTGCTTGGGACACACCCGGCAGCCTAAATCTGATACTTCCTGGATTCCTGAGACCCACCTGGTGAGCAGCTTGACCTTCCAAGATAAGGCCCTGGGACCACATTCCTGATCTAGCAACCTAGGTGGGGTCACCCAGGAAAGCCCTACCATGAGAACTGTTAACCAAAGCAGGCAAGAACTTTCTAAAGCTTGCACAACGTGCCCATCGTGACCATTGCTCCAAGAAATGAATGTCTTCAAGTGGTCCTATTGTTTCACAGGAAATAGCTTGCCAGCCTGCATTCCTAAACTCTATCCTAAACTGACCTTTGGCCCCCCTCTGTTATCGAGCAGAGCCTGCCCATACTCCCTCCTCTACCCAGAGCACGGTATAAGAATTCTGCCCCGAAAATATTCGGGGCTCTAGGCTTCTATACAGTGCCTGGAGCCCATACATGTGTGTACCGGTATTCATATTCATTAAACTCTCATTTTCTTTAAAGTTAACAGTGGTCATTAGCCATGGTCTTGGGGTGTCTTGGGGTGCTCTAGGGGTGCCCGCCTATTACAGCAAGCTTAATTGTGCACCCTATGTCTATCTTCTGTTATGTGACCTTGGACAAGATGCTCCACTATCCTGAGTCTGTCTCTAAGTTTAGGGATTGGAGGCATAGAATGGCTGGAAGGTGAGGCTGGTTGTGAGGTGAGAAGCCCCAGGCTAGGATATCACAGGTGCTCAGTGCACAACGCTCCCTTTCTGAAATGATGGAATTGCCAGGTGGGCTACTTCTCAGTAGAAGACCCCTGGAAGTAGCTATATCTACTTCTGGCTCTCTAGATAGCCACTGTCATTGTTTTCCAGGGGGAGAGCCTAAGAGACTGACAAAAATTTGAGATAATTCTGGAGGCCTCCAAGAAGCTAGCTTTTCCTGGCTTCTTACTGTCCCCTTAAACCCACCAGGTGGGCCAGGCTAGGCCTCCCAAATACTGCCAGATCTGCTATCCAGCCCTTTGCCCCTCCACCAGCCTACTTAACTTTTGCTTTGTTTTGTTTTTGACCAGGCTTACTACATAGCCCTGGCTATCCTGGACCTTGTAGACCATGCTGGCTTCAAACTCACAGAGATTTGCTTCCCTCTGCCTCCCAAGTGCTGGGATTAGAGTGCCCCCACCACACCCGGCCAGAACCCACTAAGCTTGATTGGATCCAAGACAAGAATCTAAAGTAGCCAGAAAGAGAGCAAAGATGAAAGAGTCATCTCCCTTCAGACCCGAAGCTCAGGTAAGCTGATCTCATCCGCAAGAGATGAGGAGTCTTTTGTGGTGGGAACCTGGGCTTTCCTCTAGCCAACCTCTGAATCTGTTAGTTGGACTTGTAACATGAAGCCCTGCTCCCCGTGAGACCGGCTTCTGCAGGAGCCAGTGGAGGGTGCTTCAAGTGCCTGTTTTGGACCTCACATAGATACAGGCCACCTCACCCACGCATGAAGAGTGTGGGCCACAGTGAGGGCTGAAGGACCCAGAGGACAGATATCCTGAGCCAGCTTTCAAGTAAAGGCAGAAAAATTAGTGGATGCAGAGAAGACAGACAAGATCTGAGAAATGAGAGGAATGTCAAGAATTCTCCCTGGGGAGCCACCCACCCTAGGGGAATGAGATGTATGGGCTTCTCCGAGAGAACAAAATGTGTCCTTAAAGACATGAGCTGTCACAGGACCAGACCGGAAAACCTGAAGCACAGCCCAGCAACAGCTCTGGGGACAGCAGTATCTACACTGAAAGAAGGGATGTCAGGGAAGGTGGAGATGCGGAAGGGGCAAAAAGGAGTCCCCAAATCCCAGCAGGAGACTAGCTTTGCCCTTCCCTGCCCTTCACACAGGAAGGAAGGGAGCAGAAAGCTCCAGAGAAGACTTTGGTGTTGACAGAAGGGTAGGTGTAGGTGGTGATGGCTCTCAGGGCCTGGCCTCCACCCCCAGGCTTTGGGAAGCTGAGAGGGAGGGTCCCTCAGCCCCTCTAATAGATTCCTCTTTGATCATGTTTTTGTGACCTTTGTAAAAGGCAATTTAAATTCTAATTGTCCTGTGAGTACCAAAGGAATCAATTAGAGACAAGAGCGGCTAATTGTGTGGGGGAAGCAAGTCCAGGGCTAGAGGTATAGGGAGATACAGTGCTTCCCCAAATCCCCTCCCTCATGTCTGCCTGACAGCCTCCCACCAGCTCCTCTTTCTCAGTATGAAGGTACACTCAAGTACTCACCACGTGCCCGGCACATAATCTAATACCCTGACGAGCAAGTTCCTGTCAGTCCTTATGATGGATCTGAGGCTAAGTGGTGATCTCACCCTCATCATACAGATGCCAAGACTCAGGGCCTGTGGTCACACAGCTGAGAAGGGCAGACCCCAAGATCTGCTCTGTAGGTAGTCTGGTTGCAGAATCTAGAGTTTTTTCACATCATGCTGGTCTCACCAGGAACAGTATCCTGTCTGCATCCAGTAGGCTCAGATGAGCTGAGTTGGTGACAGGATGCAGTAACAAGACCAGCACAGTCAAGACAGCAAACAGTTGTACCCAGAGGCCACTTGTCCTGAGGATTTCTGTTGTAACTGGGGAGATTTGGCAGGCTTGAGAGGCCCTGATGGTACAGTGTTGACTAAAGGGCTCTTACACAACCATTCTAGGGTGATTGTAAAACCTTTTTTAAATGGGCCACTAAACATTTCAGCATTCAGACTATAAGAAAGCTGAGATTGGGCTGGGCTGGTACACCATGGGTGGCTTATCTGTTCCAGGACAGCCCTTCTTAACATGCCTAGCTTCCCTCCATCCCCAAGCGCAGCAAGAGGGATGGGAGCAAGATGGGCCTTACTGCATAAACCTCAGCCCCAGAGGACAGTAAAACCTGCTATCCTGGACAGGGTCAAAAACTAGGGCCTCTATCTCTGTGTATATGAAGACCTGGCCCAGTGTGTGAAGAGGATCAGGCTTGCTGTGTGAACAGATCAGGGCTCAGTGTGTGACCAAGCTGGGTATTCAATGTATGACCTGGGTCAGGGCTTAAAGTGTGATCAGAATCCAGACTCAGTGTGTAGCCAGGCTCAAGGTTCAATGTTTAAGCTACCTCAGGGGCCTACCTATTCCAAGGTTGGGGCTTAGTCAGTCTCTGGTGCTTCTCTCCTCTCCAACTGACAAACAGTGCACTTGGTGCTGATGTTGCCCAGCAAAGCAGATGTGAATTGCCAGGTTTAATGCTCTCCCTTCCCCTCTCATGTCCTCTTGGATGTCTGTCCTTCATCAGTGCATCATAACCCAGCCCTAGCATGAGGTCACTAATGGCCTCCGTGCAATACAGATGATCCAGGTCCCAAAGGGAAAGACCACATATTGGCTATAGCAATTTGGGCAAATCACCTACCTTCCTTCAGGTTCATTGATCCTGGATGTCTCTGTAGGTATCTCAGCTTTCAACCCCACAGACTTCATATTCCCTGGAAACCTGCTTCTTTCTGACATCACCAATATCAGCCAAAGGCATCTGATCATCCAATTTGAAAATGGCCCTGGCCTAGAATCCCTCCTTGCAAGGCCTACCCCCAGCCTCCTGCAGCAGGAGAATATTTTACCTCTTAGACTTAACTGCTGCCTCACAGGCCCCTCCCACCATTGTCTTCTGCTATCGATCTCTAAACTACAGCCCAAGAACTCTCTCCCAAGTGATCATCTGGCCATGTCACTCCCTGCAGGGACCCAAACAGAACCAAACTAATTCAGCTCTCTGGGACACATCTTCTCTACAGCTCGAAGAGAGGGGGCCTCCCTTAGGGAGGGGAGGGTGGGCAGGTAAGGGAGGCAGGGAGACATGCCCTGGGCCTTTTTATCTCAACCATCTCATTACTGCATAGTAAATGTATAAAATACTTGGTTTCAGACCATAGATAGAGGTAATATTGCTGTCATATTTACCCTTCCTTACTATCATTTATTCTACATTTTCCCATCTGTTGGTCCCCTTCTTCCCAATTTGTTCCCCTTCCACTCTCATACCATATACATAACCATAGGAATATAACATATACATATATGTATTATATATACATATATATGTATACACACACACATATCTATATAGAGAGAGAGATGCAGATGTCACAAAGGAGAAAAATGTATGATACTGTCTTTTGGTTTCCTGAGTCAGGCTTATTTCACTTATCATGGTTTCCAGTCCCAGCCATTTTTCTGCAAAAAGGTGATTTTGTTCTTTTTAAGTTCAGCTCCTAAGGTTCAAAAGAGGGGTATACCTGCAAAGGGGAATAAAGAGGGAGGGTACAGCACAGAGGCAGGGGCATGGCCGCAGAAGAGGAGGGGCAGGAGGCATGGTGATGCTCTCTGTGGCATCTCTAGGTTGCAGATGGCCTTGGTAGTAATTCTTTAGCCAGAGACATCAAGCACAGGAAGGAGAGGAGAGAGCTGGGGTTAGGGCAGAGAAGAAGCCAGCCTGAAGGCAGGTCTGGCCATGGCAAAGGGACACAAGGTGAGGGGAGGGCCTCATTGCGTGAATAGACCCCAGTCCGGTGTACCTGCAGCGAGTCTGCCCTGATTGCTCTCCACCCCCTCAGTGCCCAGCTCCCACCTGTGTGTCCTTGAAGGCTCATGCTGGGGGAGGTGACAGAAAGTGACATGAAACAGATGGTCGGATTCAGAGGAGGCATGCCAGACTAGCTCAAGGTCACCTGACTAGCTCAAGGTCACCCATCTGCCAGTAATTAATCCGGGGTTAGCATGCTGGTCTCCTGCTCTGGGATGGTAGCCTTTGCTCCAGCAGCATACGGAGGATCAGAGACCCAGGGGGAGCCTGAGCTGACCATGGAGGACACCAGCAATCTTAGGCTTGTGAAGAACTGAACAGGGACAGAGAACTGTCTATTCAGCTTGGTTGCCATCAAGGTCCAGAGCTGTGAAAACCTGACAGCTCCGGGTCCCAGACCTGCTCCCGTCTCACCAAGTGAAACTGGGCCCTTCCCTGTCACATCAAGGCCCGCAGGCCGGCAGGTGTGACAGAGGAGACAAAAATGAGCCCCTCCCAAGGGCCTTCCTGCAGCATCTTGCAAGAGATCACAGGCAAGGGTCAGTGCAAGCCTCTTTGGGCAGAGCAGAGCTGGGAGCCAGGGCAGAGCCAGGCTGGCAAGCTGGCAGGCATCGCTTGCCATGCTGCAGCCCTTCTGCCTGTGTGGAGGACACGGCTATGAAGTGTAAGTAAAAACCCAAGGCTAATTTCCTCGGTCAGAAGGAGGAGGCACTGCAGCGTTCTTAAACCCTAATTAAACCCGCTCGGGCGGTGGAACACCAAAATCAGTTCCAAGATCAATACTGCTATTCATTTAGAAGTGTAACAAGGTTAGAGAGGTGAGCAAAGGAAATAATTAACTCATTTGCAGCCTTTTTAAACAGAAACAGTCATTTTAATCTCCAGGGTAATTAGCTATGCTCTGTCCATCAATCATGACCATCACCATTATTTTAAGTATTTGATTAATTAAGGAGGAAGGGGACTAAGGCACCCTTCTAGGCTCAACACTCTTTTCTGAATCTGGGGAGACCCCTGAGCAGGCATCTTAGAGCACTTCACAAAGGGTTAGGAAAAACTGCGGAGAATGGCCAGCAGAGAAGGACATGTGACAAGTGTCACCAAAATGGAGGTAGGTTGACAGGTGCGGGGGACCCTTGACTCTTACCAAAGAACATGTCCCATTTAGAACTGGAAGTGTTGGGGTCTGGGAGCCCCAAGTTCTGCTCTGGTAACATGCCCCTCGCAACTCCTTATGTCCTGTGTTACTTTAGATGTTTGTGGACAGCCAGAAACTGAGGATTCTAAGTGCCCAAGGGCCTCCAGCCACTGGAGGGCAGCAGAGCCCCAGGGACCCCAGAGCCAGGGCTGGGCTGTCTCGGGCTGTTCCAGACCCTGTAGCATCTGCTTGTCTCTCACTGTTCAAGATCCCATTGCTCTGTTCTGGGACCTCAACAGGAAGCTGAGTCAGACCGTCCTCTGACCCTGCTAACAGCCCAGATTTCATCATCTTTGCTGTTCAGAAGGAACCACAGGCCCTGGACCATCTCCTTCACATTCCAGATGGGAAAACAGACCCAGAGAGACGCAGGGTGCTGTTAAGCTAGTCTTCCTGTTTAGTTTTTGTTAACAAACACAGGAGACAAAATTCCTGGCCTGAGGACATTCCAGGTGCCCTCAGGAGAAAATTGTAAACAAACTGTGACTACTCAGCAGGATGAGAAAGCTGCCAGACAGTCAGCTTGGGACAGGAGGCTAGCAGAAGCATACCTCCAAGCAACCTGGGCAGTCAAGGAAGGCTTCCTGGAGGCGACACCTCTCAGCTGACTCCTGGTAACAGACAGAGCAGAACACTTCCCAGGGAGAGATAGGCAGTGCAGGGGCCCAGGCAAGCGTGTGAGGAGGGGATACACAGAGTTGTACACCATAGGCAATTCAGGAGACTTGAGGGATGAGAGCAGAGCAGGGCAAGAGAGTAGCTATGGGTGTGTCAAGATAAAGGGGCTAGGCAGGAAAGCACCGGGTCTGGTAGCCACTGCCCTGCTATGCCTCCCTGTGTCCAGCATTGGACTGGCCCCAAGGTCGATGATATCATTTTCTCCAAGAGCCTCTCCCTAATTCTGTCTTCCCTGGGACTCATCTGGGATGTGTGGAGACAGAAAATAAATAACTACCCGCTAAGGCAGGTCAAGGCTTCAGCTCTTACTGCCCTGGGCCACACCAGCACCATTGTCCTAAAGCATTCCTCTGGCCCCATCTCAAATAGCTCCATTTATCTCTGAGTCACCTTCCTCTCTAGTTGCTGACTCTGTGCCTGGGGTGTACAGGCAGCTCCACTTGGAAGTCTAGTCCACCCCTGGTATCCTCAGCACTCAGTCTCCAGCCTCCCTAGTTCCAAGTCTGCTAGGCTGGTAGAGTACTGACCCTGTTCATCAGTCACCTAGGAAGCCAGGAAGGCCAGAGAGTTTGGCTGGGTCACTCAGCTGGCACATGATCTTCTGGGGGAGTTCTGGGTCTGGACACTGGCTCCAGTGGGGGGAGGGGGCAAGAAGAAAGCGGAAGTCCAGAGGAGAGGGGGAGGAGAGAGGGAGGATCAGGCTGGGCCTGGAACTCAGTTGCCAAGGGCAACAGCATTGCATCCTGAGGAGGAACCAGATGCTGAGGAAGGGCAGCAGATCCAAGGCTCTGCAGGCTTGGGGTTAGGAGGCAATACGCAGCCAAAAGCCCAGGAAGAGGCTGTGACATATGTGTGTGTGAAGTGTGTGAGTGTGTGTGTGTGTGTAGTATAAGTATGTGTGTATGTGTGTGTGATATAAGTGTGTGTGTGTGTAGTATGTGTGTGATATAGTTGTGTATGTGTGGTATAAGTGTGTGTGGTATGGAGTGTATTGTGTGGTATAAGTGTGTGTGTGTGTGTGTGTTCTAGTGGGAGCTCTTGCGTACTGTTCTGACCCAGGACAGGTATTTCTGTGGGGAGTGAGACAGAGAGAGCCTTCTCTCCACATTTGTAAGATCCTCACAGCCGCCCTTGCTTTCAGGACTACAGTGTCTCTGGTGAGAAGCTAGGGCTGAAGAAACATGCTTGACCCAGCACAGGGCCACACCAGACTCCAGCTTGAACCCCAGCATGCTAGCCCTCCTCCTACCTGCTCAGATCCAAGAGAGGACAGACAGCTGTGGAGAGACTTAGGAGACAGGAGCAGAAGACAGTTGTCTGGGGCCCTGGTTACTCCCAGACTGTTCCCACTTCAGTCTCTCTGCCCACAGAATGATGCAGACAATCTTGTCCTTTATTAGATATGATAAACACTTAGGTCATACACATGGAAGGGTCCTCTGTTAAGAGAATAAAAATTACATGGCTCAGAGGTTAAGAGCAATGGCTGTTTTTTTCAGGGGACCGGGTTCAATTTCCAGCACCCATGTGGCAGCTCACAACTGTCTGCAACTCCAGTTCCAGAGTGCCCAACACTCTCATACATATACACAAAACACACATAAATGCACATAAATAATTTTTATCTAAAAAAAGAGAATAAAAAAGACCAAAATGACAAAAAGAAGAGATACTACTTTGCCCTGTTGTTTGCTGCAAAGCAAGGAGGGGTAGGCACCTACCGTTTTCCAGATCTGCAAACCAAGGCTTGTAGACAGCTGGCTAAGGGAAGGAGCTAAGGCACACACACACACACACACACACACACACACACACACACACACACACACCCCAGAGTCATTGGGTAGCTTCTCATCCCTGCCAGAACTCCCCCAACATCCAAACATCTCCCAAATCCCTCATTAGCCTGGTCCCTGAGCATCAGGACTTGCTAAAGATGACCCACCTCATCTGCCTGATCCATTGACCAGATAGTCACCCCTCCCCTCCCCCAGGCTTTTGAGTCTCCATCCCACATCCGGCTAATGTTAGGTCACCACCACCACTGCCCACAGACCAGCCTGTTTGCTTCCTGCCTGTTTCCTAGTCACTACCCCCCAAAGCCAATGCTCATGGGTCCTGTAGGTCAGGCATTTGAACAGGTCACGGAAGGGACAGTTTATTCTGTTGTGTGACATGTGGGGCCTCAGTGGTTGGGATCAAGATCATGCAGAAACTTGTCCATACTCTCTCGCCTGGCAGGAAGCTGGGCTGGGTTTTTCCCCAGAAAACCTACCTAAGGCCTCTTCATCCAGTCCAGACTCCCTCAGGGCACAGTGACTGTTATGTTGGGCTCCAAGGGAAGTGTAGAATCCATAGTGAATTTGTGGCCTGACCTCAGAAATCCCATGTGACACCTCTGTAGCCAGCCCGACAATTTCAAGAGAGATACAGACCTCATGTCTAGGAAAAAGGAACAAGGATACACTTGTTGAAGAGCCTACGGACTGGGGGTCAGGAGGGTGACTGTGGCCCCGTTCCCTCTCTCAGAGCCACATTCATTTCTTCTCCAAGCCTGTCCCCTCTGTGTCCTATAGCAACCTTGCCTAGACTGACAGCCATAGCTCCTACATCCCAATGGACAGACCCAAAGGCACATTTATTGTGCCTGGGGTGGGGGTGGACAATGCTTGTCTCCCCCATTCTTCTTGTATACATGGCCACCCATTGGCCTTTGCTTTCCAGGGTCTTCTGTTGTCTTGCTGAGACCTCTGTGAAATCACACCCTCATCTCTCTCTGATGACTACAGCCAGTAACTCCAGCCCCGACTTGCCCCATAGGACCAGGCACCTTCATCCACCTGCTTTTCATCTCCCTTTACTCTCAGCACACCCAACACAGCTGCCCCCCTTTCCACCAGCCTAGGCCACAGCAGCTCCCTTCTCTCTCCACAGGGCCCTTCAACCTCCCTGTAATCAAGCCAGAGCCCTGTACCTTCCTCTTGACTGCCCTAGATACTGGCAGTTGCACCTTCCAGTAGGTAACACCCTCCATCCTTGCAAGGCCATTTTTCCAAGTAGGCACTTTAGACAAGAAAATCTGACCTTGCCTTGTGTCTCCCTGCCATCTGAGTTCTTGCTGTGGAACTCCGTGTGCACCCTCTTCACATCTATGCTCAGGATTCCAACCCCTCTAAACCCTGAAGCTGCTCCCTCAGGACAGGGACTCTTTTCTATGACCTCATGGAACTTGACTGCTAAACTTTTCTGTGGCAAAGGTGACTGTCTGTCTCTTGCTCTTCAGTGAGAAATAGCCACTGGCCATTTAGGATTATGTTCAAGTGTGGCTGAGGAAATAAAACGTGTTTCTGTGTGTAAAGGCCAGACGATGACATCAGGTACCTTCCTCTACTGCTTTTCACCTTGTTTCTTGGGGCAGGGTCTCTCACTGAACCTGGAACTCACCAGTTCAACCAGACAGGCTTCCAGTGAGCTGTACACATCCCCTTCTCTGCCTCCTTCCCCAGCCCTAAGAGTTCACATCTGCCCTGTTGAGTCTGTGTTTTTACATGGATGCTGGGGATTAAACTCAGGTCCTCAGGCTTGTGCAGCAAGGACTTTACCCACTGAGCCACCTCCCTAGCCTGAGGAATTGAATTTGTAGCTTGTATTAATTTGAATGTAAATGAGTACATATGGCTGTACATTGGATTGTGCCACTCAGTGAGGTATCTTCTCTTCTAGGAAACTTCTTTGACCTCCCAAGACTGGGCTAGAAGTCCCTCTTTCAGAGTGACTAACTCTCCACTGGCCTGTGGATTCTTTTGTCATAGTATCACGCCCACTCCCTTCAAGTGGGTGAAGTATCACAGAATAGATAGATGCATTTTCCTAACTCAGATCTAGGCACAGACTGGACTTGCTATCTGAGTGTGGATATTCACTCATATGTACAGGGAGTTTGCTAGTGGGCAGGTGCGTGCACCCTTCTGACTTTGGCAGGACCTCTGTGGTCTCTGGCTAGCTGAGAACCAGGGTCTCCCACACAGATGCTGGCACCCTAGGCTGGACAGGAAATGTGCCTCTGAATTGGCCTTTGTGAAAATCAAATCCTGTTTTCATTCTGATCTCTCAGAGGCTTCATCAGCATTGCAGATGAATCCTCGTGAAATCCCAGTCAACAGCTTCCAGTTTTTTGTGAGGACCACCTGCGCTTCCTCACTGTGTGCAAACAGCCCCCTGAGCAGGCCCAGAGGATTGTCACTTAAATGACCTTCTAAGGCAAACAGCCTGGGCTTGTGACCACTCAAGCTGAGGTGTCTAATTTCTTCTGGACAGAAGCAGAAGGAGGGGGGATTTTTACCCCCATCAGCTTCTTACCTGCTGCACTGTGGTTCTGGGAAAGGCTCCTCCACCAGACACCTCATGTGCCAGAGGTAGGTTCTGGACTAGAGGAGGGGCAAACATGAATCCCATCCCTTAGGAGCTTTTTCCCCCTCAATTCTCAGCCATTTCCTTGAAAAAGGGTGTAGTGATTTAAAGGAGGATGTCCCCAAAGACTCAGACATTTGAACATTTGGTCCCCAGTTGTTGGTGGTTAAAGAAATTTAGGTGGCAGCCTTGCTGGAGGAAGTACATCACTGGAGGGGTGGGTTTTGAGATGAAAAGCCTGGTAGGATTTCCAGTTGACTCTCTCTGCTTCCTGCTTATGGTTGATATGTGAACTCTCAGTTTCCTGATCCTGCCATAATTCCCAGCTATGAGGGACAGTAGTCACGGTTCCTTCTGGAACTGTAAGTCCCAGCAAGCTCTTCTATAAGTCAAGATATTTTATCATGGCAATAGAATAGTAGTTAAGATGAGGAGAATCTTAGAAACCAGAACCTAAACAAGATTCCAGAGGCCAGATCCAGTTCCTATAGAATGGACAGACTGTGAAGGCATGCATTTATCTTTACAGAACTATTTCAGGAAAAGAGCATTTAATGCCTGAGGGCAGGGCCCAGGTCTGGGAGCCTGGGAAGAATCTCAGGAATGCGCCTGACAGCCAAAATAGATTCAAATTAGCTTCATGCCTAAATTCATTCAGCCAGCAGATTCAAGGCTTGGGTTTGCCCTGAAAGTGTACCAATGGCTGCTGAACCCCAAACCCCTTTGTCCAATCCTGGAACACCAAGACACGTAGCACCCTGGTTATGTATTCTTTTCCTTAAAAACCCCTCACCTCTGGGCTCAGGGACAAAACCCTCCCCTGTGCCAGAACAAAGGGTTTTGACCTGGATTCCTTTGAATGTGTCCAAAAGAATAAACTTACTCTTCTGTGTTTACAATGGAACCCAGATCCCTGGTGGCCTTTGGGGGTCCCTCCACACGGGTACAACACAGACAGACTGAGGTCACAGGATGCTTGGCCCTGAATAACAGAATGGAGTAGGGAGGCTTCAAGGTAAGTCCCACTCAGTCAAGGCTTCTGAGCACCATGGCCATGACTCCACCCTGGACCCCCTTCTTCATGTCTCCCACTCTCTGTCTGGCCTGGCACTGGGTGATGGGTAGTTGTCCTCAGCTTGGACCTTACTGTTCAAGGAGGGCTTCTTATGAAAAGGCAAGGGACCATTAAGGTGTTACTCAGTGGAGTGTGAAAATAGAAAAATCCTGTAACTCTCTCCCCCTCGGCCCCTTCCTGAGGTCCCTGAAACTAGCCAAGGTTGAGATGGCTGCTTGGGACACACCCAGCAGCCTGAGCCGGATACTTCCTGAATTCCTGAGAGCCACCTGGTGAGCAGCTTGACCTTCCAAGATAAGGCTCTGAGACCACATTCTTGATCTAGCAACCTAGGTGGGGTCACTCAGGAAAGTCCTACCATGAGAATTGTTAACTACTGTTAACTGTTTGAAGCTTGCACAATGTGTCCTGCTCCAGGAAATGAATGTCTTTAGGTGGTCTTTATTGTTCCTGCCTGCATTCCTAAACTCTGTCCTAAGCTGACCTTTGGCCCTGCCCTGTTATCGCGCAGAGCCCGCCCATACCACCTCCCCTACCCAGAGTGGAGTATAAGAATTCTGCCCGAAAATATTCGGGGCTCCAGGCTTTTCTGCGGTGCCTGGAGCCCACACATGTGTGTACCGGTATTCATATTCATTAAACTCTCTTTTTCTTTAATGTTAACAGTGGTCATTAGCTGTGGTCTTGGGGTGTCTTGGGGTGCCCTTTGCATTCAATGGCCAGGACAGCAGCCGCTGCCTCTGAGGCCGCCATTGTTTTCTGAGTCTCAAAATGGCTGAAAGCATGAGTGAACAAGGAAGAGCCAATATAGAAAAATATGGGGACCTGAAAACAAGCGCCTTGCCTGGGACTTTTTGTGCCAGACAGAGGGTCAAGGAGTTTCTGTACATCTGAAGGGAGAGGTGGGGCTACTTGTGTATGTGTGTGTTCTGTCTGTATATATGTGTGCAAATTCATAGGTATGTATGTAGGTCTTACTATACAGCCCTAGCTGGCTTTGAACTCACAGAGATTAACCTGCTTCTGCCTCCTATGTGCTGCTATTAAATTTGTGGGCCAATGCAAAGGCATGGATTTATCCTTACAAAACTCTATTTCAGGAAAAGAGCATATAATACCTGAGGGGCAGGGCCCAGGTCTGGAGTCTGGGAAGAATCTCAGGAATGCGCCTGACAACCAAAATTGATTGAAAACTTAGGCTCCCCCAGGAGCCCTATGCAATGGATTCTTTTACCAGCATATTCAGGGCTTGGGTTCACTCAAAAAGTGTAGCCAATGGTTACCTTACCCCAAACCTTTTTGCCCAATCCTGGAATGCCAAGCCGTGTAGCACCTGCTTATATATGCTTTTCTTTAAAAACTCCCACACCTCTGGGCCAAAATCTTTTTCTGCACAGAAACAAAGGGTTTCGACCTGGGTTTGTTGACCCTTCTGTGCTTAGAACAGAACCCAGCTTCATGGTAGTCCTTGGGGATCCCTCACCATGGGTACAACACCACGATGCTTTGTTAATATATTTTTTGAGATAGGGTCTCTTGCTGAATGTGATTCAGTTAGACTGGCTAGCCAGGGCGTTATAAGGGCCCTTCTGCCTGTGCTGGCTTAGATCTGGGGTTTATATGATCTGGATGCTGAGGAACTGAGCTTAGGTCTTTACACCAATGCAGCAAGCACATTATTCACTGAGCCACCCTCAATTCCAATCCCTATATTTTAGGAGAGAGGTTTCATGTGGTAGCTTGTGAGTCAAGCCCTACCCACAGAGGCTCCAGCTGTCTCTAGCATCTCCTCTTATCCCCGACAGTTTTACTGGCCTTTCCCCCCAAATTAGCCCTTCCTTGCCTAGCTCTGCCTCCCTTAGATTCTCAGGGACTGACTTCGTGAATGACCTCGTGAGAGCTAGCCTGTGCTCTAGCCAATGGAACACCTTCCCTTCTTTTGTTTAGATGGCCTGCTGGGGGCAGAGATCCACCCTTAACCATCCAAACGGAAAAGTTGGGTTTCACTGTCACATCCCATTACCTTTTCAGAAGGCATTCTCCTTGGACAGCAAAGCCACAGCCAAGAGCAGTCACCCACCAGCTGGTGCCAGGCAGCTCAGGAACTGTGGGGAAAAAGGAAGGTAGGGGTCTAGGAAGGAGTCACAGCTACACTGTCCAGCTTAACTGCTTTCTTTTTCCTCCTACTCTGAAGACTGGAATCTAACTCAGGATGGAGACATTGTCTTCTTCCCTAAGAATTAATCCAGTTGGCAGGCCTGTCACCAGGCCAAGGGGCTACAATTCAGGTATCAGATTGGCCTTGAGCCATGCTAAGGACATGGAGGGAATGTATTTCCATTCCTTAATGAGATAATATGCTTTTCTTTGCTAGAATCCTTGTCCTCGGTATGGTAACTACCAGGCTGCCATGAGGTTCTTTTTTCTTTTTTTTCTTCCACTTTCTTTTCTATGCTGGCAAGAACCTAAGTACATTTTTTCTGATACTATGAGATTTTTCACTCTTTGTTCTACGAAGTTATCCAACCCCCCCACACACATACATACATGCACACACACATACATGGACACACAGATACTGTAAAGATGAAATTCTCCTTGCCTAACCTAAGATTTGACCTCTTGTGCTGTCAAGCTAACTTTCTGTTTGCTAAGAAGGTACATGTTTACCACCCCCTCCTGAGAAACAAAGGATGTGCTTCCTGCATTCCTGAGATAGGTTGCTTTGCCACCTGACTCCCTGTGCCTACATTCCTGATGTAGCAACCTGGGTGGGGCCACCCAGGAAAGTCCTACCATGAGAACTGTTAACTCATGTGCTGTTTACCGAACTTTCTGAAGCTTCCACAATGTGCCCATTGTGATCATTGCTCCAGGAAATGAATATTCTCAGGTGGTCCCCAGCTTGCCCAAGACTCACTATTGTTTCACTCACTATTGAAATACGCCTGCCTGCCTGTCCCATTCCTAAACTCTGTCCTAGGCTGACCTTTGGCCCTGCTCTGTTGTAACTTTCCTATCTCAGGAGCCCACCTCCCCTACCCAGAGTGCCGTATAAAGCTTCTGCCCTAAAAATATTCGGGGCTCTTGGCTTCCACAGTGCCTCGAGCCCGCACATGTGTGTATCAGTATTTCTATCACTAAACTCTCTTTTTCTTCAAAGTTAACAGTGGTCATTAGCCGTGGTCTTGGGGTGTCTAGGGGCGCTAAAGTTAGGGATGTCCACCATTACATGCACACACATGCACACAGACACACACATACACAGACATACACATACATGCATACAAAGACACATATGCATACACACAGACACAGACACAGACATACACACACACACACACACACACACACACACACACACACACACACACACCCCACACACACTCTTACAGATGGTATGACTTTCTTCTTTTCCATCTTCCTATCCTAGGCAGTTTTGAGGTTTACAGCTCTCCTGCCTGGGTCTCTCTCTCTCTCTCTTTCTCTCTCTCTGATTTTCATTTTGATTTTTGAGACAAGATCTCTATTCTGGAGCTTTCTATGTAGACCAAGTTGTCCTTGAGCTCACAGAGATCCTCCTGCCTCTGTCTCTTGTCGCACGAAATAATTAACTCAGGGATAGATCTCTGAAAAAGTTGGAGATACTAGAGAGAATAAACACCACAGTCAAATCTTACCCAGCTGTCTTCCAGCTTCCTCAGTCTCGATTCCCTTGGAATGGCTTTTTCTGTGTTTGAATCCCCTCTAAAGTATTCTTTGGGTAATTAAGGTATGGCCCCACATACCTGCTTGGGAGCCTGGAATTCCTTCTATAATCTGAAGTGACCTTGACTCAGTTGGGATTAAGGGTGTAGGTCACCAATCCCTGGTTACTCCCTGTGCTGGGATTAAAGGTTTGAATCACCTCTCTGATTTTCCTAGTCTGACTGTGGTTAGAGCTCTGGGACTTCTGGAGCTTTTACTAGCCCCCCACATAGACTGTGGTGTTTATTCCCTCTGATATCTCTAAAACTTCTGAAACTTTATTAAATCCCCACAGTCTCTGGAGTGCTGGAATTAAAGGCATGTGTCATTATGCCTGGCAATAGGCAATAGGTTTTTTATTTCCTGTTTGTTTGTTTGTTTTAAACTCTGGTAAAATTGTCTTAGAGTTTCCTTTTGAGTCTATTCTTAAATTTTTTTATTAATGAGATTCAGAATCCAGAAAGAGAACCTGAGTAATATGTGCCCAAAGTAAGGCTCCCTGAAATTTCCAGTACCATTGAAAGACCACCCCGGGGGTGGGGGACCCCCGAAACGGACTTTTCTTCAGGAAGAGACCCCGGGACCCAAGGACCGAGCTACGCCCACAGATCAGATGCAAACAGCACGAGGTTTATTGAATAGCACAGGTACCTGCGGGTGGACAAGTCTCTCAGGAGGACTTGCGCGCCCAGCCCTTTGTTCAGGGCCTTTTTATGGGGTTGGGGTGGCAAAGCGCGAGTACAGAAGCAAAAGCATAGTTACAAGGTTTTCATTACCTGGTTTGAATGAAGCTATTCTGTTGAGGGGGTGAGGGCCAGGTCATCATCTGGCCTGCCTGATATCGCCCACCCCCAGGCGGCGGCCTGCTGTTTATCTTTCTGGGAACTCTGTCTTCTATCTCTCCCTGGAACTTCTCCTGGTCCTTGACTGGGGCCAGATCACGTAGCCATGTAACTATTATCTTTCTTCCCCCTCTGCCCTGCTGACATTGTGAAAGCTTTTATTATTAAGTTTCGCAGGAATGCTAGTGTCTCCAGTATCCTTGGTTGGGGAATGTTTGGCATGTCTTAGGCACATTTATTTATTGTTTCTGCAACATTCTGTTGTTAAACGGACCTTCTTGAGCAAGAGGGAATTGCTAAAACAAGGGGGGCTGCTTAAGCAAAAGGGAGGGGGGTCTTACACCATTATTCTCTACATATGGTTATTCTCAGTGTCACTTCATTTTCCAAAATGGCTGTTGGTCCCCAACCTGTCCTCACTTCAGGGAATCAGCGAGAAGCTGGAAAGTGGAAGGCCTCATCTTCCTCATCTCTTTCCCCAGGGCAGAATCCCTCCAGGAGCCCTATCCAATTGATTCCTTTGCCAGTTTCTCCTTGGCCTTGCCTGGCTCAAGGGAAGCTGGGAAGTGTAGTCCTTTAGCTGGGTCAGTTGCCCTTAGAATAAAATTAGAGTTCTGATAGTGTGGTGTTTCAAATAAGAAAGGCTTATAGATTTGAATGCTTGGCCACCAGGGAGTAGCACTCATGGAAAGGTTTAGGAGGCATGGCTTTGTTGGAGGAAGCCAGTCGCTGGGGGTGGGCTTTGAGCCCGAGCCAGGCTCAATGACACACTTCCTGCTGCCTGCAGATCTGGATGTAGAACTTTCAACTACATGTTTCCAGCACCATGTTTGCCTGTGTGCAGCCATGCTTCCCGCCATGCTGATAATGGACTAAACCCCTGAAACTGTAAGCCAGCACCAATTATAAGAGCTGCCGTGCTCATGCTGTCTTCACAGCAAGAGAGTGCTGAGTAAGACAGACACCAAAATAAAAATAAGACAAAGGGCCTGGATGAGAGGTTTCAGACAGCATTCAAGGAGGCCGCTGAGGCAGGTTGTCTTTTAGGTGAGATAGCAACATGATAAACATCAGGAGGATGCTGTGGGCTGTGGGGCCTCAGGCCCACATGGCAGACAGGAGGCCCCTTCTCATAGGTTTCACAGGAAGGGGGCTTCCTGTGGTTGATGAGCAGTCCATAGAACAGGCTGTAATCAGGGTGGGCAACCAGGTAGGGTGGGGAGGAAGAAAGGGTCTTGCATTTCAAGGAAAGAGCATGTTGGGGGTGGCATGTGAAGAGAAGTGGCCCGTTTAGTTAATGTGAATCTGTGGTCTGGGATGTGACAATTCACAGGATCTGATAGCCTGGCACTTGTATACAGAATCTGCTGTGAGAGAGGAAAGAGAGACCACTGTCCTGCGGGCAGACAGCATGGTACGAGCAGCCTCTAGTCTGGATACTTAAACTAGAAAGTGCAGTCTCTTGTTGCTTCCCCATTCTGCTGGAACCTGGGAACCAGTTTGAACACAGAGTAATCCTGACCCAAGGTTGGGCAACCCTCCCTAATGTCTACATTATTCTTGTTTTTATTGTGAGATGCCTACATTCCCAGCACTTGGAAGGTAGAGAAAGATGGTACAAGAATTCAACGTCATTTTTGGCTAGTTAGTGAGTTGGAGGGCCAGTCTGGGATATATAAGAACCAAATTCAAATATATACATATATTTATTTATTTATGATATTCTATTTATATATGGGGACTATGGTGAGGGTCAAATTCTTCTGCATGGCCTCAAGCAGCAGGCAGGTAACACATTTCAACTGGAGAAGAAACAGGTTCCAAAATGTGGATTAACTCCTACGATGGCAAAATATGAGGTTTGATTTGTTTGTGAACTGAGCTTGATCCCAGGCTAACCCTGAGACCTGGCATTGCTTACAGACGGAACCATGATCCTGACAAGAGCTCACATTAGATCTCAATTTTATCTTTCCCCCCTTTTTTTTTTTTTTAAAAAAATCATTTATTTTATTTATTTATTTTTAAGTGTCTCTGTGTGTAAATGGGTGCCCTTAGAGGCCAGAAGAGGGTGTCATATCCCTGGTATCTGAAGTTATACCTGGTGTGAGGACTAGGACCAGAACGCTGGAAAAGTGGTAGTTCTCTTAATCCCTGAGTAATCGCTCTAGACCTATTTTGTTTGTTTGGTTTTGAGACAGGGTCTCTCTTTGTAACTTATGCCATGGAACTCAGCTTGTTGGCCAGGCTAGCCTCAAACTTACAAAGATCTGCTTTCTTGCTCTGGAATCTCTGGAATTAAAGGCATGAGTCACCATGCCCAGGTCAGACACCTTTATGTATTTAGTTATTCACTCATTCATTTATTTGTGAGATGGAGTCTTATGTAGTCCTGGCTGATGACCTTGAACTGATCTTCCTACCTCCACCTGCTAAGTGCTGAGGTCATAGGTGAGCATCACTACACCTGATTTGATCTTAGTTTAGAATGAACTTCGACTCCCTTTCCCAGACCAGTCTAAGCTCTGACCCTGCTCTCTGAACCCTAACAAGAAGATCAGACTTCTGGAATTCTGAGCTCTTGCAGTGCTGTATGGACAAGGTTGCGGTTCAGGCCGAACCTTGCAGAATAGGGCAAAAGAGCAAATCCATCCTGTGGACCCAGCAGAGAGTCAGTGGATGCCTTGAGAAACAGAAGGAGCTGGCCGGCTTCTCCCTAGTAATTTTCCTAGTGCAGACAGCTGTAATAGGGAAAGTATTAAAATTTAAATCCAAGCCCAGCCTAACCTCTCACCGCCTGCCCACAGCCGCCTTGCCTGTAATCTTGAGCTGGCTATCTCCTCCTGGGGAGAACGACAAACCGACTCCAGGAAAGTGATAAATTTTCAATTTTATTTTAAAATATACCAGATGGGAGATTTTATTGGAGCCATAAATATGTCAAGAGCAATGTTGGTGTGCGCTGGGCGATGCCCCCTCCTCAGGGCCTCTCTCCCTGTTTAGAAATTCCATCAGATTCTTAATAAGAGGCTCGAGTTCGGCAGCAGCAAAATAGTCTGTATATTAAAGCAATTGAATTTCCATTTGCCAGACAGCTTGCGCTCTAAGCTTCCAGGTTCCAGGGGTGTGAGGTTGCTAAGCTCATCCTAAATGAACCTAAACTAATAACTTCAGGCTGGGGTGGGGGAAGGGAGAGGGAGCCAGTTGGCGACACCAGTCCAGACTCTGGGGAAGGAAGGCAAGATCCACCTTCATCTTTTTTGCTAGGACGACATCCAGGAATGAAACTCCTCACCACGCTGAAGGGCCAGCTCCCTCCACTCTCTAAGGGGAAACTGAGGACCAAAAGTGCCGTGAGGTGGCTAGATTGGTGGTCTCCCTTTGCCCATCTCCAATGCTTTTGCTGATGTGATCATTCATCTGATTATCTTGCTGGGGCTTGTGGTTCTTCAATGTGTTTAGTGGGCTGTGGGAGAGGCTGCTGCACCTCCTGGGTGGCAGAAACATTTGGCCACACCCCTCTCCCAAGCTCCCCCTCAGACTAAGTATCCGCTTTGGAAGGTCGTTCTCCATTCTGGGTGTTTTCTTTCTTTGACTCTGACTGAAGCTCTCTTTCCAGTTTTTTCTTTGCATCCCCAGAGACCGCAGACACTGGATCACAAAAGATCCTTCGGCCCAGAAAAATTAGAGATGATTTGGTAAAAGGGTAGGGAAAGCAAAATTCAGAAAGGGCACTTCTGATTGATTCTAAAACAATTTAGGTGGGGTCTGCAATCTGTCTGCTCAGCTTGCCGTGGCCAACTGTAGTCGTGGCTCAGAGGCACTTACCCAGATTAGACACAATCTCTGGTGGCCACGGCAGAGGCTCAGCCAGAACACGGCTTCGACTTCCAATTTGAAGCCTCCTCTCTCAAAATTAGTTCGAACTGCTAAATTCCAACAATTAGCCAAAACTGTGAGTGTACATACCACTGCTGATACTCCCAAATGTTGGAGATGAACCCCAACAACACTGGGCATGATGCCGGCTACTTGAAAGTGTTGCAAAACTCCTGCTTTTGCCAAGACCCAAGATTCCTGGGTCTATCCTGTACTCACTGTCCCTCCTCAGGGGTCTGGGTCTCTTCCATTGGGAAGGATGTAGACCCGTGGGGCTATGAGAAGATGATCAAATCCTGCTGCGTGTGTCCAAGGAGTGTGGTGATGGTTTGCTATGAAGTGTTTCCCCAAACCTCTCTGGCTCAGTTTCCATGCAGGGTTGAGAGTTGAGGTTCTTGGGAAGTATGTGCATCATGGGAACTCTGACCTAATCGCTACATTATTCTGTTGACTGCTTCATAGCTCGACGGTATAACTGGAAGGTGGTAGATACTTAGAGGTGGGGTCTCACTGAGGAAATGAGTAGGGTCAGTGGGTTGTGATCTAGAGGGATATACTTATACCTGGTCTTTTCTCTACACCATGGTCCCCACCAGGAGACAAGCAGCTTTTCTTTATAACATCTTCCTGCCTTGATGCTTGGCTCACCACGCCTACAAGCAACTGTACCAGCTGACCATGGATTGAAATCACGAGCCAAAACTAATCCTTCCTCCTTTGTGTTGATTTGCTCAGGGTCTTTTGTCACAAAGACTCAAATGACCATCTCTGTCCCTCTGTTTCTGCACTGTGAATGAAAGATCAATGCTTTCCCTATGTGTACCACACTCCGTGGGGGTCGGGGGTAGATGAATATGCATGTGTGCCCAAGTCTCCAGAGCAGACTTGGAACAGAGCAGCCATCTCCTTAGGATGCACAGAGAACCATGTGACAGAATCTTCCAGAAACATGTCAAATTCACAGTAGGTACTGGGTGTAAAAGACTGACTTGGAGTCTTACATTGTTAAATAGGCTCCTTTCGCTTTCTGGGCCTCCAAGGTCCCTCCTATCTTTGTGGACCTCTGCTTGTTGATGAAGAAGACAGGGCATAGGTACAGACAGGGGCGAAGCCTGTGAGAGCCTGTGACCTGCTTTCAGCCTCCCCATAAGGATGAGGAGGAGGTGAGGCTCTGGCCTATGTATTCTTTCTTTTCTGGCCCTCAAGAGAAGCTTACTCTGATTTGAGACTCCCGGCAGCTGGTCTCTTCATCATTCAGCATCATGTGGTCCTCGCTGGGAGAGTCTGTGTTGAGCAAAGCCGTGAGGTCTCAGCCCTCCTGTGAGTTAGACTTCAGTGGAGAGAAAGAAACAGCACAAGGTGCTCATTTTAAAGGGTCAGAGGGATGTAACGGAGCTGGGATTGAGGATGGGGGTCAAGAGGAAGCAGTTTGAGGTGCAGTAGTTGGAGCAGGCTTTTGTGAGGAGAGGCAAGTCAAGCCAAGACGGATTCGGGCAATGCAATGACAGGCTGTGGTGGCCCAGGCCTAG
The DNA here is from genome assembly GCA_033318265.1 of Phyllotis vaccarum. NCBI lineage: Eukaryota > Metazoa > Chordata > Mammalia > Rodentia > Cricetidae > Phyllotis > Phyllotis vaccarum. The sequence continues at coordinate 75,169,240 of JARWLC010000012.1, forward strand.
AATCCCAGCGCTCTGGAGGTAGATGAAGGAAGGACAGGGGTTCAGTTACATAGAAAGCTTGAGGTCAGCTTGAAATCCAAGACAGTTTGTCAAAAGAAAAAGGGGGGGGGGAACATATATATTATAGCCAATATAGAGACACCTAATTATGTCTCTCTTCGGAAGTCTTTCACCATGCTTAAATATAAATCTAAAACATGTAGTCTTTGAATGTTATGTTAGATCCCAGCTTCCACTGGGCTGCCACACAGCTACTGAGTCACTCTGCTGGGACACTGGGAGTCTCCATTCAGCCCATTTGGTGGTGCAACAATGTCTTACCTTGAGAGTGAGCGCACATCCAAGGGTACCAAATCCCGTTCCCTTCTCTGAGAATTCCAAAGCCTTACTCGGGCTTTTGCTGGAAATCTCCCCCATCCTCAAAAGGTGTAAGAAGAGGCTCTCTCTTCCATGTGGGCTCTAACTCCTCAGAAGCCCTGCCGTGCTGCCTGTATCTAGTTCTACCATGCTTTCGCCCTGTCTGTTCATAGCGTTAATAATTCTTCTAATATACTTATGAATACTCAGTCATCCTGCTGAGTGTCTTCTTGAACCATCTGCCCCCATCCAAAGCCTAACACGTACTGTATCTTATTCTTATAAATATACTGACTTTGCCTCATTTCGACTCATCTTGGAATTATTTTCTCCAGCATAGTCAAGGATGTGGTGTATGAATGGGAGGTACCTTAGAGGGGCCCTCTTCCTTCTTCTGGTGGAGAGTCCTGCCATAACCTTTTTCACCTTAGTTCTTTTATTTATCATGAAGATGATTGATTGTGCCCGCCATTATTATGGAGATGTCATCTTTGCCTCCTCCAGGGAGCAGTCCCAGTCATCCCCAGCTACTTCCTGGGTTCTGTTGCCCTTAAACCACCTGTGTGGCCTTAGTTAACTTCTCTGTGCTTCATTTCCCCAGCTTCAACACAAGATTGGTGGTAGCCTTGGTTTGTACCACTGCTGTGAAGACTTGAGCGAGTTCATCCACTGACTCACTTGGACCATGCCTGGTCCTGGTTCAGTGTGACTTTTGTTGTGTATATTTAACATAACAGTAGGAGACACAGTGCACTGCTTCTCTTCCATGACCATTTTGTCTTCTTCTAATGGCCATCCTTGTTGTAGAATATATGAGAAGCTGCCGGGTGGTCCCCTGGGCCTGGCTCCTCAGGGTAGATCCACTCCTCTTGCAGAGGCTTGTCCCTGAACTGAACAAGCCCTCAAGATCCGCCATCCATCGATCGTCAGCCTCGGAGGCAGCCAACCAGACATGCACTTTTAACAGCTTCTTAATGTGATGGAGCTCAGTGAGCTTGGAAAGAGGAGGCACGCCAGGGGCTGCGGGAAGCTTTCAAGGTCACCCAGCATCAGCCTGACCTTGAAGCCTGTCACTGGCAGGGAACAGCCCAGAAGCTGCTGGGATGGGGACCAAGAGTACCTCTCCTTTTTTGTTTGTCAAGGAGGCCCTGGGGGCCTAAACCAAGGAAAGCATTAAAAAAAAAAAGAAAGAAAAGATAAAAAATGTTAAGTGACTAAAAGGGAAAGACTGGGGCTAGGGACAGTGACAGTCACACACACACACACACACACACACACACACACACACACACACACACACACACACGTCACTCATTTAAAAAAAAAAAAAAAAGGCTACAGCCCACAGAACAGCATTGGCTGGGAAGATAAATGATAGGCCTTCCCACCACCCACTAGCCTGTCTTGTTAGGACCTGCTATTTCTTTTGCCCTATAGATGGATAAAAAAGTCTGGGCAATTTCCTATAAAGACACACGGCTCAGTTGCAGACCAGACCTGGTGGGTCTTGCAATGTTGGGGCCACCAGCCAGACCACCGACATCCAGCATTTTCTGGAGAGCAGGCAGCACTCAGTAGCCCCTCCTGGCTGCCACAGCCTATCCGAAGATGTCAGGATCCCAGCCCCTCTAGGCTGCAGCTTGGGCAAGTGGATGGCACAGCCCCCACTGTGGGTCAGGCTGGGATGTGATGAGTCCATTTCATAGATGGAGGTCTGAGATGGAGAACTGGCATGGTTTTTCAGTGGTTGCTCAGTTGGCTAGTGCAGGTGGGATTTAAAGCCTCATCTGATTCCCAGAACTGAGTGCAGCCCAGCTGACTTAGGGAGGAGCCTTGGGGCTCTCAGCTCTGGGTCAGGGTCTCTGGGACTAAAGGAGCATGGGCCCCATCAGATCAGGCCAGAGTGGAGAGGCTACACCCGTTTCTGCCCATTCTCCTTACTTCAGCACAGAGAGATGTCCTGGGACTCTTCCCCAGCTCAGGTAAGCCCAGAGAGACAAGGGACTTCAGGTTTACCGTCATCCTTGAGCTGGGGACCAGGTACCTTGGTCCGGTTCTAGCACTGCTCTTGTCTAGGAAAGACCTGACCTAAGTCACTGTGATCTCTGTCTCAGTTTCCCCGTTTGAGCAACTGGACATGAAGAGTCTAGACTAGAAGGTGGTTTTGACTGGCACCCTGGCCAACTGGCCACCCTAGGCTGATGTACTCCAAAACAGTAGTTGGCAAGTTGAGCTCTTCCAGCCTTAACAGACAGGCCAGTTCACACAGTGTCCACAGAAGCCGGGAAGGAAGTAAACCGAAAGCCATGTCCTCAAGACCTAGAGGTCCTGGGTCCCTCACTGAGCAGTTCTGGAAAGGCAGCTGTGATGAACAGATCCTTACCCGGCCTGTCTAGACTGGCCCTGGGCCCTGAGGGACAGCTAGCTGCTTCCATCCTCCCTCTTCCCACTCAGACCAGAGAGTATTCTGTTCCCGGCAAAGCAAACACCAATGGACAGGAGCTGCAGGCAGCACCAGGAGCCCCTCTGTGGGCTAGTCCTTCCCTATTGTCCCCCGGCCCTACAAATACCAGGCAGCTGCTGCCTCCTATGCTCTTTCTATTGACTTTTTCTTCTTAATAAACTATTTATTATAATAAGCACTCCAAAAGTAGAGGTCAGGAGATTTCTGTTAGCTCAAGGCCAGTCTGGTCTGTTTAGCAATTGAGTTCACCCAGGTTTAAATAGTGAAATCCTATGCAAAAAACCCAAAACAATAAACAACAAAAATTTTGGTGTTCTTTTTTTTAACATTTTATTTTTTGAATTTGTGTGTGTGTGTTATGTGTATGTTTGTGGTGTGATGTGTGTGGTGTGGTGTATGGTATGTGTGGTGTGATGTTTGTGTGTAGTATGTGGTGTGTGTGTGTAGTATGTGGTGTTTGTGTAGTATGTGGTGTTTGTATAGTATGTGGTGTGTGTGTAGTATGTGGTGTGTGTGTGTGTGTGTGGTATGTGGTGTGTGTGTGTGGTATGTGGTGTGTGTGTAGTATGTGGTGTGTGTGTGTGTATGTGGTGTGTGTGTGTGTGATATGTGGTGTGTGTGTGTTCCCCCATGCACATGGAAAGGTTGGAAGACAGCTTATGGGAGTCCTCTCCTTCTACCATGTGTTCTCAGGGTTCTAATTCAGGTCAACAGACTTGGTGACAAGTTTCTTTACTTAGTGAGCCATCTCACTGGCCCAATCTTTCTTATTCCAGGGTCTTTCCCAAGTGAAAGACTTGATCCTAGATCATAGCACAAGATGGTCAATTGAGGGACAGCAGGCTTCACAGGGTCTCAGAGGTTGGGTCAGTCAGAAGCACCTCCAGGGGCCTTTATTCCTGGTTTTTACCTTTACCTTCATGTACCTCTCTCTCTGTAGCTGAGGTGACCTGGGGCCCTTCCAGGCCAGCCACTCAAAATCAGAACTTACAGGCAGCCACAGGGTCTGGAGCCCAGGGCTTGGAGGAGGAGCTGGCCTGGCAAGTGCAAGTCTTGGGCAGAGGGTGGTTTTGTGGCCAGGCTTGTCTCCCTTTGCTTTCCACAGGGTCTGACTGGGTCTCAGCATGAAATTCTGGCGGGTGGCAGGGAGGGGACTGGAGACAGACAGCACGTGTCTCCCTCCTTCACTGGCCTCTTTACAAGGTCCTCTGTCCTCAGAGTTACAGTGTTGTAGGCTCTGAGGACACACCTAAGTGAAGCCACGTTCCTCTATGATATAAAGAGGCCTCTGGGGCCTCTGCCTTTCTGTACTTCTCCACAGCAGGGCTTGAACGCAGTCCCTGAATCAGCCAAAAGCCAGTCATGCCCCCAGACAGACCCAGACTCTCTTTATATCCATGCCAGTTTGCTCTCCTAATGGGCTATTAAAAAGCAATCCCACAACTAGGCCAAAAGACCCTCACCAAAAAACGATGCCTTAGGACAGCTTGTGTCCTATGACACAGCCAGCTCTGTGGGAATCTCCATCTAGGATCTAGCTGAAACCTATTCCATCTCGCTATGCACTCCTGACCAGATAAATAGGTTCATGTGAAGGACCATGTCTGGCTCCCCCATCAGCAGGACCCTCTAGGGACAGGACAGGAGCAGGGTCCCATCAACAATCAGGTTCTGCTGGAGCAAGCAAGAATTGAGCCTGTATCTGCCATGCTATTTTGCTGTGTGACTGTTGACAAGTTATGGTCTCTCTGGGCCTGTCTGTGAAATGACATGTGGGTTGACCTTCCCTGTGTTTTAGGTCTATGTCTGACATCACTGACATGCCTGTCTAGTCTCAGGTGTTTCCCTGGTGTTGCCTACCTCCCCCTGGCCCTAAACACCTGAAATCACCTGGCCTGTGTGGCATAGTGGTGTGCACAGCCCCTCACACAGGCTGCCGGTACCTCAGCCCATGATGCTCTGTGAGTCTGGGTTTCTCCGTTTCTCTAGTCTAGGCTGCCACATGGAAACACGGCCATGCTGCCACTGGACTCAGAATCTATAGCCCTTTTCCCTGTGGAGCAAGTTAAAGCCTTAATCCCTTTATACAAAGTCCATAGAATCCATCCTCTGTCTCCAAGGGGGGAAGGAGGTGCAAATTGGCTCAGCCACTGATCTAGAAAGATGCTTGCTCAGAAGACCAGTGCAGCTGGTCACTTTGGCCACACACATGGCCCTGGCTACCCTATGCAACCTTGGAAACCCTGGGAGTTCAGGGGTATAGAGACTCAGGTGAACAGCTAAGCCAGCTCTCCGGCTACCACAGTGCCTCTTTAAATCAGTGTACTGGGTCAGATAGCTGAGCCTAGACTATGGGAGCTATTGGAGCACAGCAAACACACACACACACACACACACACACACACACACACACACACACACACACACACACACATGCAAATACATGTTCCATGGTGTATGTGTACAAGTCAGAGGACAGTTTGCAAGAATCGGTTTTCTTCTTACATGGTGTGGGTCCCAGGGATCAAACTCGGGCTGTCAGGCTTGGCAGCAGCAAATGCTTTAGCCTGCTGAGCCACAGTGTGAGATGCCCGGAAGAGGTGGTGAGCATTCAGCCAGTTTACTAGGAACAGAAGAGATGACAGAGATCAGAGGAGCACATGAGCAGAGGCCTGGAAGTGAGGTGGCTCCATAGTGGGGAGCCAACAGCTAAGGATGTATGTCAGTGGGGTAGAATAAAGACAAATATGGCTGTACCAGACAAGGGAGTGATGTACTAGCCACAGACCAAGCAGGAAGTGACTGCAGGGGATCAGGCTTTTCTTTCTACCCTCACAGTCCTTTGCTCTGTCTACATTTTTCTCTCCCCACCATCAGTGCTTACCTTCATGCCAGGAGATTACGTGTCCCTTGAAGGCCCCCAACTCCCTGAATCATCCATGGGGCCCTATGGCCTCTCTAGCCACTGTACTACTGAGGTGTTAATCCCAGATTATCCTGCACCTGATTACTAACCTCCTCATCCTTAGCTGTCTGCCATTCTCTGTAGCCTCTAAGCATCTTGGGGGGTCAGTAGGTTCATTCACTTCTGTGCTCCCCAACCCTAGCATAGTGCAAGGCTTGTTGCAGATGGCTAGTGACCGTTTCCAGAGTGAATCTGACCCTTTGCATCAAACTGTCCTATTGCTGTCTGGAGGACCAGCCTCCAGCAGTACAGGGCTCAGAGGGAGGCCAGGGAGTCAGAGTCAGTGCTTACTAGACTTTTTTTTTTTTTTAAATCTGAAGAGGTTTTGGGGGAAGAGACACACATTCTCTTGATGGCTTCTTTCAGACCTCTCTCTTTTTAAAATTCTTCTTTTGCACTTTCTGATCTTTATTTTCCTGGTGACTTTCCTCTCTCATTCTTGATGTTTCCCTCCAGACCATCTTAACTCTATCTATATTCTCTTCTTACAGCTTATATACCCCAGCAAAACCTTTCAGGCAATATAAAAATTACAACATGGTTGCATCCTGTTTTTTAAGTGAATGATTATAATAAACATAAAACAAACAGTAAAAAAAAAACAGCATGTTTTCCATTTTCTTTACATGTTTAAACACTTTATGTATTACAAATGAAAGACAAATTACCTCAGAACCCCACATACATTCATACCCAAGCAACTTGTTATAGATTAATCCATGTAGGAAGCAAGATATTTTTCTTGGTCAGATCTTTTCCTGGCAGGCTGCCGTTTTACAGTTACAAAGAAAGGCAATTACTTTATTATTTATCTTGAAAGGTAATCTTATAAGGAATCTTAAAGGAATCATAAACCAAAACTTTAATATATGAAAAAGAATTAGTCAGTTCTACTTTACATCTTTGGGGTACATACCCTCCCATTAATAGTTTCTTATTTATGGAGATGAAGGCAAAAAAAATGGACATGAGGAACACCTTTGATCACCAACCAAACCTAGCAAGGAAAGTACACCAACAAGCAATTATTGGGCTGCTTTGTACTTTTGACCCTAACCTAATGAATTCATAACTCAGCTATGTGTCCTTGTGAACTTCAGGTTGTTTTCTGGGGTTTTTAATCTCAAAGCTATTATAAAAACATCTGATCTAACCTGTAGTTGTTTTAAAGTTTTGTTTCAGCTAATGACACACTCCGAAACCTGTGACTACATTGTTCAGCATTAAGAGAATTAGAACCAGCCTGGCTCCTGGGACTCAGTTGTTTTTCTTAATCATTAACCTGAACCGTGATCAATGCAGCTCCTTAGATAAAACTCACAGGCCCTAGCTATGTGACATTTTTATGTTTTTATTTTTATTCATCAAAACTCTGTATTAGCTAACATTATTATTATCAATTAGATCCCACAACTTAGGGAGGATCATCTCCATAATAATTCACAAGTAAAAATGCCCAGTAGGACGGCATGTTTTCAAAAGATAAACACACTATTTTACAAGCAGTGGTTATCTCCCCACACCAGTTCATACCATGCCAGATACCAGAGAAAGATGGCAGAGGCAGACATGTAAAGACACAGAAGAAGCAAAAGACACTCTGGGGTCTGTGGTCTTAGGGCCTTGCTTATTCAAGATTCACCCATCAGAGATTTTCCTCCTGGTGGGCTGACACCCTGAAGTCAGTTGCCACCGGCTGCTCCTCTGACATGGCTACCAGCTGGCTGGGACAGAGGTAGGAATATTACTTGACTATTTCTGAGGTTTGGTGGGATAAACGCTGCTGATGGGTGTCACACGTAGAAGCAGAAGACAGAATGCCAGACAACAGTGTGTCAAGTTTGAGCACAATTTCACTTTCTGTTGATATCTTTGAGTGTAATCCTGCAGTTCCTAGCTGAGACTGAATAACTGGGGAGTCGTGGGGGAGTTGAGATGGGGAACACCTGTGTGTGACAGGACAAGTGGGCACTAGGGCCAAAAACCTCCGTCTCCTCCAGTGACGGTCACTCTCCTTGTCTGGTGCACAGGAAAAGCTCAGGCTTGCTGGAGAGACTTATTTACCACTGGAGAGATGGCTCAGTGGTACAAGTGCTTGTTGCCAAGACAGAGAACCTGAGTTCAATCTCTGGAACCTAGTTGGTAGAAAAAGAGAACCAGCTCCCACCTGTTGTTCCTACTTTACAACCATGGGGTAGCACTTGTGAGTTACCACCACCCATAAATAAGTGAACAAATACAGAAAGAGAGAACTTCTGCTTGCCCAAGCCTCTGTTTCTTTAACCTGTAAAGTGGGATGATGATCCCTCCCTAATAGAGTTATTGCAAGCTTTCCATAACTGTGACAAAATATTCTACAAAATCAACTTCAAGTTGGGATAGTTTAATTTTTAAAAATTATTTATTGATTATGTACACAGTGTTCTGCCTGCATGTATATCTGCATGCCAGAAAAGGTTGCTAGATCTCATCATAGATGGTTTGAGTTACCATGTGGTTGTTGGGAATTGAACTCAAGGCCTCTGAGCCTTCTCTCCAGCCCAGGAAGGTTTATTCAATTCACAGCCTTCAGTTTACAGTCTCTTAACGCTACTGCTTCCGGGCCCATGGTGGAGCCAAACTTCATGCTGGGGACCACATGGTAGAGTGTGAAGACTACTGCCCATACATAGTCTGATCTTCACTTACAAGAGCCTATATTTTTGGAGTCAGGTCCTTCTGATGTTGGGCTGAACAGCTGAACTCAACAAGGTCTGAAATGTCCTTTGGTTTTACTTTGGGAAGGTCCACTGGCATAAGAGAGTCTTTGGTTCCCTAAAGAAAAGAGTTCAAATGAGAGACAGGGTCAGGCCTTCCAGGTTGGCATCTGGCTGAGTCTGGATGACATTACCCCTGTATCAATCCTCTCTTGAATCCTAAGGTCTGTTACCCAAGGGATATAATCCTGTTCATGGTGACTAGTTTTGGCTGTCAACTCAACACATCTGGGAAGATAGCTCCTCAGTGGAGGAATTGCTTGCATCAGATTACCTTATGTACATTGTTAATTGAGGTAGGAGAGATTATAATTATTTAATAATTATTATTTTTATTATTATTATAGTACCAACCTTCTGAGTGCTGAGTTCTTACTAAATTTTTTATATTTTTGTTTTACTGGAGGAAGGTGCTCTGTGTGTGTGTGTGTGTGTGTGTGTGTGTGTGTGTGAGACTTGTGGGAGTAGGTTCTTTCCCTCCTCCATGTGAATTGCAGGGATTGAACTCAGGTCCTTAGGCTTGTGCACACATGTTTTACTTGCTGAGCCATCTTGCTGGCCCAGGAATAGTGGCTTTGGGGGATACTATTATTATTAATGATTATTATAATTATTATAATTATTCCTGCTATGGGCAGTACCATCTCCCAGCAGGTGGGCCTGTGAAGACCTGACCATGAGCTTGGGAACAAGGAAGTAAGCAGCATTCCTCCATGATTTTTGCCTTAGTTTCTGCTTTGAGGATTCTGCCTGACTCCCTCTATGATGAACTATGACCTGAAAGTGTAAGATAAAAAAACAAAACAAAAAACTAAACCCCTCTTCCTCTACATTGATCTCAGTCAGAGATTGTTTTTTAAAATTTTATTTATATGTATGAGTGTAGGGGGATTATGTCGTTCCATTGTAAATAATTGTCTCCACCTATGAGTTTAATAAAAAGCGCTGATTGGCCAAAGGCAGACAGGAAGTGTAGGCGGGGCTACCAGACTAAGAAAACTTTGGGAACAGGAGGAACATGGCAGAAGGCCAGAGAGAAGCCAGAAGAAACAGAGGACAACTATACTGCTCTGAGAAAAGGTACTGAGCCACATGGCTGAACAGGATAACAGTCATGGGTTAGATTAAGGGTAAAGAGTTAGCAAGTTATATGCCAGGGCCTTAGGCCGATCAGCCTAAAACTATTGTAAGCATCTGTGTGTCTCTGTGGGTCTGCGGGTCTAAACCTTGAGGCTAGGCCCGAAAGTCCAGGCCAGAAACCCCTTACTACATATGAGTGTTTTTCCTTCATGTATATGAACATACCACTTGAATGTCTGGAGTCTGGCAGAGGCCAGAAGGTGTTGGGTCCCCTAGAACTGGAGTCACTGACAGTTATTAGCTTCCTTGTAGCTTCTGGGAAATGAACCCTGGTCCTCCACAAAATCAGCAGGTGCTTTTAGACTACCAAGCTATCTTTACGGCCCTTCGTCAGGGGATTTTATCACAGCAACAGAAAGTGAACTAGAAGAGACTCCATTGGTCATGCTCCAGGCTCCAGGCCATAGTGCTCCTCTGCTTTCATTCAGGTAGCCTATCTCTGTCTCTTCCCTCAGCCTATCTCCCAGACCCTGAGCCATCAATCCCCACAAGAATCAGAGGCCAACTTCTCATTGGTTGGTGTTATGTCTTACCTTCCTGAGTCCATACCCAGGTCATGCCAAGGGCATCCACAGTCCAGCTTCCCCCACAGTATCACACAGTACTGTGCAGCTTCCCATAGTTTATCCAGGATCCTATCGTTGAGCAGCAGGGCTGTCTCCATGGTTTTGGTCATTTTAAATAAGGCTAAAGTTGAGTGTAGTGGAGCATGTCATTAATCCCATCACCTGGGAAGCAGAGGCAGGAGGATCTCTGTGAGTTTGAGGTCATCTTGATCTACATAGTAAGTTCCAGGACAGCAAGAAGTACAGAGAAAGACTCTACACAAAAGCAAACAAAATAAATAAAGCTGGTATAGATATTCTTAAAATTAATTAACTAGTTATTTTGTTTTAAATTTTTATTTATTTTATTTTACTGTATGTGTGTTAAGTGTTTTGCTTGAATATTTGTCTGTGCATCATGTGTATACCTGGTGTCCTCAGAGGTCAGAAGAGGGTGTCAGTTCCTCTAGGACTGGAAATAAGGGTGGTTGTGAGCGGCCACAGGGGTGCTGAGAATTGAACTCAAGCCCTCTGCAAGAACAAGCGCTCTTTCTTAACTGCTGGGCCATCTCTCCAGGCCCTGTTTTATGGGGCATTACACATATTAAGCAAATTCTACCACCGAGGTATACCCAACCTCTATGGACACTACTTAAATTAAAAAATATATTTATTTATTTATTTGTGTGTGTGTGTGTGTGTGTGTGTGTGTGTGTGTGTGTGTGTGTGTGTGTGTGTGTGTACACAGCAGAGCACGTTTATAGAGGTCAGATTTTTGAGAGTTAGCTCCTTCTTGCCATCATATGAATCCCAGGGATCAAACTCAGGTTGTCAAGCTTGATTGCAAGCTCCTATACACACTAAGCCCTCTTGCCGGCCCAGGCCTATAGATGTTTTTAGCAAGCCCTGGTGTGGACCTGTTTTTGTGATACTCTCTGCTTTCCTCTAGCAAAACACTAGTCAGCTCTGTCCTTGATCACACACGCATGGACAGGTGGACACAGCCATGAGCTTTCATGTTCTCACGAGAGGAATTTCCTGACCTTGACAGGGTCTTCTCTGGAAATGACTGAGACTGTCAGCTGTTTTTGCTCAGAATAAACATCTGTATTCTGGCCAGAAGATACATGGATAGTGACTAGAGGATGCATTTTCTGGGTTGTCTATGCTCTTACTCCTCTGACTGTTTCTCCCCAAGCCACTATTCCTGGGCCAGCAAGGTGGCTCAGCAGGTATGTGTGTACAAGCCTGATGACCTGAGTTCAATCCCTGTAATTCACATGGAGGAGGGAAAGAACCTACTCCCACAGGTCACAAACACACACACACACACACACACACACACACACACACACACACACACACACACACAGAGCACCTCCCCCCAGTAAAACAAAAATATAAAAAAATTAGTAAGAACTCAGCACTCAGAAGGTTGGTACTATAATAAAGGCTACATCCCAAGGGATTTGCTGAATATACAGTCTTACTAATGCTCTTTAGGGGGATATAAACTCAGCCAAATATAAAACAAAACCCACAGGCTTCAAGCTGGAAAGATGCTGCAGCTATTAAAGGCCAAGACTCCCAACTAAGAAGACAAGAGCCTAGGGGCCTGGGGAAATGGGCTTAGTTGCTGAACTACTTGCCTTGGAAACACAAGAACCTGAGTTCATTTCTAAGAAGCCACATGAAAAAAGCCTAAGGCTGACTGGGTGTGGTGACACACTCTGTGAGTTTGAGGCCAGCTTGGTCTACGGTGCAAGCTCCAGGCTAACCAGGGCTAAGTAGTTAGAGCCTATCTAAAATAAATTTTAAATTAAAATGTAAAACCCTGGTGTGGTTACCTGCATTTGTAATCCCAGTGCTGAGAAGGTGGTGACAGGCAGTATTTTGGGGTTTTCTGGCTAGCCAGCCTAGTTAACCAAGCTACAGGTTAGCAAGAAATCATGTCTCCAAAAAACCAAACCAAACCAAAAAACAAACAAAACCCTCCAAAAAAAAAAAAAAAAAAAGCATTCCTTAAAATTAATTATTTAATTAATTAAAGCAGTGGCTGATACTTGTGGAATGACACCCAAGGTTAGGCCTCCCATATTTGTGTATATGCATCACACTATTACACTCTCATCTGAGGCTGAAATGCCAGGTGGAGTTACTGCTGTGCACTAGCAGGGTGGGTGTGGCAGCTACAGGTCATGTGTGACTCTCTCTCTCTCATGCACACACTCATGCACACACACACACACACACACACACACACACATACACACACACACACACACACAAAGTATGGTGAAAAGCAGAGAAAGAAGATTTAGTTACTGTGAATTGCAACTCACAGTAATTAAGGGGGTCTCTTATCTTCCAAGTTCTTTTTCATGGGAACAGATATAAGCCTTAGCGTTTGGATAGAAGTGCTGGGGCAGAGGACAAGAGGCATGCATCATTAAGCAGTCTCAAGGTGCTCCTTATTCAACATTGTCTCAGCTCAGATCCTGCAAGTTGTGAATGGCTCTCATGGGAGACGGGAGCAATCTGGTTTCTACAGATGGTCTTCTCCAGGGTGTAGCCTCATCATCAGAGATGACTGTCAAGATCTAAGGAATTTGGCTGGTCCTGGAACCCAAGGCGATGGTGGGTTTAGGACAATGACTCTTCCAGCCTTCAGCCTTGAAGAGAGATAAGACAGGCTGGGCAGGTAGACATTGATGATCAAGACCTGCAGAGTTGAGCAAGCAGGAATCTGAGCCAAAGTGAAGAAGACAGACACAGAGGGAGGGCAGGAATGCCAGCCTTTCACCAGCTTTCAGTTACCTTGTAGGACCCAGTGAGAAGCTGATGCTACATAACTAACGTAGTCTGTAAATGTCAGCTCCAACCTGCCCCAGGAGGAACACCTTCCATTGCCTCACTGGTCTGTAACTGTGGTGAGGGCTTGAGTAAGATGTGCAGCAATCGTGTGGGGGGTGACCCTGCAGTGCCCCAAAGTGTCTTAACTGTGAGAAATGGGTAAAAACTGGCAGAGGTTCATGGCCACTTCCTCCCTGGTGCCTCCCATGATGACCCAATTGCATACAACCCTCAGAGTCACCTTATTGACTATGAGACCATTGAAACAAAGGTCCCCAAGGCGTTAGCATTTCCCCCAGGAAGTTCATGCTTGGGGAAGGGAAGGACCTGAAGCTCCATGGCAGCTGGGGAGGAACCTGTCTCCCGGGAAGAGATTCCATGCAGTTCTGACCACTTCCCAGACCATTTGCAGGAAAGACTGGAGCAGAGACAGGATGGGCCAACATGGCCAGACCACAGCTGCAGAAAAACTGCACAGCTATGCACGCCTCTCATCCTCCATTTAAATCTAACACTCATGTCAGGACTTTGGGGTGACTGCACCTCTTTATAAGTTCCCTCTTTTCCCAGTATGGCCACATTGAATAAATCTCTACTTTTCACTGTTATTTGACTTTTTAATTGGTGTATTAAGAATGAGTGGCCAAGACTGGCTTGTAGAAGTTGTGAAGGACAAGGCTGTAAAAAAACTCTGGTTATATGCATATCAGTGAAATCGTATGGCATTTGGGGTTTTTATTTGGTCTGGATTCTTTGCTCAGGAATCTGTGGGAAATTTTATCTACGTCTGGCAAGACTCTTAGTTCATTCCAGATACTTGCAGTTTAGTGGTCCCTTGTATAGATAACACCACTGTTCCGTGAAGTCCACTGTCAATGGATATTTAAATTATACTACTGACTGTGTTGTGACCTCTCACAGTTTGTATAATGAAGCCTTACATCGATGTAACTATATTTAGAGACTGACGTTTAAGGAGTTAGGGTTAGAGGGTGTCATAAGTGAGCGTCCTTATGAGAAGAGGAAAAGCCCCACGGTGTGCACACCAGAGTTAAGGCTCTGTGAGGGTCCATAAAGAAGCATTCAGGAAGAAAGGGTCATCAGAAGCTAAGCTGGCCCTTTGATCTTGGACTTGAGGCTCCATAACCATGAGAATGAGAAGTCTGTTGTTTAAGCCTGTGGCATTCTGTTAGGGCAGCCCCAGCAGAGTAATCCGGGTAGACCTTGGTGTCCACGACAAGCAAGCCTGCTTTAGAATATCCTAAAAGACTGTGGTGGACACCAGTGCCCCTTTCTGCTGTATATGTCTCTAGGAGTACATCGCAAAGCAGACATAGAGGCGGCCGCTGGGGGACTGTTTGAAAATGAAGTCAAGACACTGTGTCATTGTGTTCCTAACAGCCTCTAATCCATAGACCCTTTTCCAATTTCACCATAATGGCCTTTCCATGGAAAGATTCACCTTTGATCACTTCTTGATTCACCTGTCAAGTATCTTTAGTTTCCTTCAGTCCCAGGCAGTTCCTCAATCTTTACTTTCGTGACCTTGACACTTGTAAAGATTACAGGCTGGTTCTATTGTTCTTTGTCCCTCAATCTGAGTTTTTCTGATTCTGTGTGGTTCAGAGGAAGTGAAGCATTGCCCTCCTCCCTGAGGTTGCCAGACTGTGTGTGTTCAATCTGCCCCATTCCTAAACATGTTGACTTTTATATTTATCTATTTGTTTATTTTGAGATAGGCTCTCATCATGTAACCCCTGGCTGCCTCAAACTCACAGAGATCCACCTGCCTCTGTTTCCAAATGCTGGGATTAAATACATATATGCCACCACACCTGCCCGAACACTAACTTTTTAAAAATATTGATTTTATTTTTATTTAATGTGTATGGGTGTTTTATCTGCGTCTGTGTCTGTGCACCATGTGTGTACCTGGCACCCAAGGAAGCAACAAGAGGTGATCAGATGCTCTAGGACCCAGGTCCTCTGGAGGAAGAGCAGCAAGTGCTCGTAGTTACTGAGTCATCTCTCTGGCTCAGTCATATTAACTTTTATCCTTTGGTTAAGATGTATTGGGGGGGGGGTCTGGGGAGATGGCTCAGAGGATGTGAGCACTGGATGCTCTTCCAGAGGACCAAGGTTCAGTTCCCAGCACCCACATGGCAGCTCAGAACTATCTGTAACGCCAGTTCCAGGGGATCTGACACACACATACACATGCAGACAAAACATCAATGCATATAAAATAAAGTAAATAAATCTTTTTTTAAAAAATAGCATATGCTAGTTTCACTGCAATTAACTAATACTCATTTTGCACTTATTAATTTATAAGTAGTTAATAAGCATTTTGTAGGAAGGTAGTTTGAGATTATGTAAATGTTCAGTTTCCCATCACAATATCACCTAACAGCCTTCACATCTGTGTAAGTTACTTCTTGTGCTACATAGTGTTGAGAAAGCAACATTAAGAACTCACTGTTTCCAGGGATGCCATGCAGGGTTGCCGGCTCCACTCTTGGCTAGTCTGTGCTGAGGCAGGACAGTATGTTGGAAGGGACATGGCAGAGAGGAGCCATGTAGCTCACAGAAGACAGGAAGCAGAAGGAGATTGAGAGAGGAAGGGTGAAGGGTGGGATGTACTTTTCAAAATGTATCTCTTTGCCTTGCTTCCTCTATCCCTTCCCAGAAACATTAGCAAATCATGCATTCTCTAGTAGATGAACCCACTGATGAAGCCAAAGCCCTCAGGATCCCGTCACTTCCCCAGACCCCATCAGCTGGCAATCAACTCTTTAACACATGAGCCTTCTGGGGGGCATTTCAAATTCAAACCATAATGAACATTAATGATTCTAGCTTGAATCAAATATTTCCATAATTGCAAAATTTTTTCTACTTTATTTTTTTTCTGTATTTATTAGTTTGCATTTTGCCCTAAGAGCTTTTCTCTTCTCACTAGTGTGTGTTTACGTGTACATGCATACATGTATGCTCCTGTTCATGTGTTACATATATGTTCCTGTGCATACGGAGTATGTATATGTGCACATGCATGCATGTTTCTGTACATGTGGTGCAAATATGTATTTGTGTGTGCATACATATTCCTGTACATGTGGTGCACAAGTGTGCATGTTTCTGTTTATATAATTCTCTGTATGCACACATGTGCATGGATATATGTTCCTACATATGTGTTGCATATATGTGCATACATGCACACATACATATAGTGTGTGTGTGTCTGTATGGAGGCCAGAGGACCACTCTTGGGTGTTCTTTCTCAGGTGCCACCCATCCTGCTTTTTAGAGAGTTTCTCACTAGGGCCTGAGGCTAGGTCGACTGGCCAGGAGTCCCGGGATCCATTTGTCTTTAATTCCTCAGTGCTAAGATTACAAGTGTGGGTCAACATGTCTGGCTTTTTACTTGGATTCTGGGAATCAAACTCAGATGTGCAGTAAGCACTTGACTAGCCAATCAGTATGTCCCAGCTACAGAGGTCTCAGGGGCCTTCTAGGATCACCAAGACCCACTCAGGTAGGGAACAGAGCCTCATGCACTGGAGATGCCCTGGCCTGCTGGAGCAATGGCTGACTCAGCAGGCCCCGGGAGGTTTTGGAAACAGAGAGGTTAACGATATCAGAAACCTGGGTAGAAATCTTCCAAGGAAGCAGGTCAAATCTTCTAGAAGGCTGCTGGGTATCTTGCGGTAGGAGGAGTCTGAAGCTTAGGTAACTTGGGCATGGTGGATTACATCTGTAACCCCAGTACTCAGGAGGCAGATCTAAGTTTGAGGGTAGCCTAGTCTACAGGCCAGCTAGGGCTACATAGTGAACCCCCTGCCCCTCCCCAACAAAAAAGAAAATACCAAATTTGAATACGAAATTAGGTAGAAGACCTTGGACTGAGTCTTAAAGCACAAGTCTCTTAGTTGGCTCAGGCATGTCTCTCCTCCATCCTCACTTGAAGAAGCCCCTGGCCAGCAAAGCAGGGCTGAGGGGTCCCCTCTCTGCAGAGTTTAAGATTCTGCTCATTTTCTGCCTTCCTTGAGCTCTAAAAGGCAGGCTAAATGTCTGCTTTACACTTGTCTACAGTAGAAACAGAGCATAATAAATACATAAGGCAACCAGAAGAATGCAGGGAAGGAAGGAGTAAAATAGGCATAAGGACAAGAGATGCTAAACTTGGGTTGTATGTTGGGCAGGTTGGGGAGATGCTATTGGTAAAGTGATTGCCTTCTAAGTGTGGGGCCTGAGTTTGAGTCAGAGCATCATATAAAAGAACACCCTTTAAACCTAGCACTGTGGAGGCAGAGATGGGGGGCTCTTTGGGCTTCACTGGACAGCCAGCCTAGCTGAACTGGGGAGCACTAGGCCAATGCAGAGAGCCTGTTTCAAAACCAACATAGACAGTTCCTAAGGAGCAATACACTAGACTGTCCTTTGACTTCTGTTCACTGGTGCACCCCACACCCACTGCTACACACAAATTATGTGTCAGGCCACATATATGCACTGCTGTGTTCTAATAATCCCAATGTGTGTGTGTGTGTGTGGGGGGGTTGATCATAAACTGTCCCTCCAAAGGCTCATGTGTTGAAAGCACTGCCCTTGGAAGTAGGTCACATCACACTTGGAAATGAAGGTGGCCACTGAGTAGTAACTCTGGACTTCCAGCTACCCTGGCAAGACGTTCATCTTCACTGATCAGAAGTGTTCAGCATTTTACAGTTCACAAAATGTGTCTGTAGATGTGATTCTCCCCAGGAACACGTTGGAAGGGTACATATTCACTGTTTCTTAAGATGCACAGGGTCTGGCTGATGGAAGGCTTGCAACACATTTTTGCATCTTTGCTGGGTAAAAGGATGAGCTTGGCCAGCAGTAACAGCCCTTCCATGGAGTATCCTGTGAGCCATAGTTGGGGGGGCAGGACTATAAACCTGGAAGTAAATAAGGTACGCCTAGTGACCAGAATGAAATCATAACAAAGCCAGGCCCAAACCACAAATGTGATGAAGGAAACCTTACAATGTTCAAAGGTTTTCCGTTATGACTCTGTAGAGATTTTTTTCAAGATGGGTCATTTCTCCAAATTCAGGGTGTGCCCTGTTTTGCTGGCACCAGAGCAAGAGCCTGTCCAATGACCCACCCCATCCTGTGTTGACGCCATCATCTCTTATCAACTCTAGTATGAACCCCAGGGTACAAGGGCTCATGGGAGCAAAAAGACCTTTCATGGGGACAGCTTAACAGGGTTGGCTGTGAGCAGAAGATCTGTCCCTTACCACTTATCTCCTGCTATAGATGTTGGGATCAGCTACTTACTCCCCTGTGCCTCAGTTTTCCTTGTCTGAATAAACAGGTAAACAGGTTCCTAATAGTTTCTTCGTGGGCACAAAGGATGCAGTATTGGCATGTGAATAAATGCAGTAGGGCACACAAAACTGGAATGTGATGCTCAGTGGTGGCAGGGAACACCTGCTATCGAAGTGCTTAGCTTCTGTGTCTTGTAGAGCAGAACCCTGGGAGTCACCTAATGGGCTCTGGGCACAGTGGCTGGCGTGGGACTCATAGTCTTTCCCACCTCTGGTTTGGCTCAGTGGCTCAGCCTTAATTCTTGGCTCAGGTTCAGCCCTCAATCTCTGGACATACCCCCCCCTCCCCTGGTCACCCTGGGGATTAGTCAGGAAGTATGAACAATGAGTTTATTGTTGCCAGAGGAAGACAAAAATAGTTTGGGACTACAGACTAGCAGGGGTGGGACGGGCATGGCCTGACACAGTCTTAGGGAGTTATTTTTCTAGAGGGGAACTCAGACTTGAAGAGGTGTGTTTGGAGTGGGTCACTCGTAGTTGCCATACCCTGCCCTCCTGACCCACACCCCAGCATACCCTTCTGCAGGTGTCAGTCTCTGTAGCTCGGCTCCCATTAGCCAGCACTTGTGTCTCTGGGGAGAATGGCTCAGATAGTCAGAACCACTCTGCCTGCCCCCAAACAGATTAGGCAACGTGTGGGTAGGTAAGTCCCCGTGCCTGGGAGTGTAGAAGGGCAAGTGCCCAGCCTCCTTACCACTGATGAGAACATCTCTACGTGCCCAGGCCTCCCTGAGTCATGAGGAGGAAGCCACTCTTCCTGGCTTTGTTTGATGTTGCACCCTTGGCTCAGATGCTTCCTCATTGCTTCCTTCCACTTCCCTATCTTCCCTTTCAGCTTCTTGAGTTTTGGGTTTTTTTTTTTTTTTTTTTTTTTTTTTTTGAGACAGGGTTTCTCAGTGTAGCTCTGGCTGGCTGTCCTGGAACTTACTCTGTAGACCAGGCTGGCCTCAGACTCACAGAGATCTGCCTGCTTCTGCCTCTGGAGTTTAATCCTGAGTGGGATTAGAGACATATGTCACCACTGCCTGGCCCCCTTTCAGCTTCTTAATAAAAATTTCAGTGTTTCAGGAGCATTTGACCTAAGACTGTCCCCTATCTACTACAGGACTAGGTGCAGTGGAGGGAGGTGTCACTCATATGTCTGACTCTTGGAAGGTACTGGGGACATGAAAGGAAGGTAAAGGGAAGAAGAGGGAGTTACTCAGGGATATCCAGAATCATGTACATAAACACAGAGATATCCTTATGAGAAATTACTGGAGCCTGGCTCATGGTGGCACATGCTGTAATCCCAGCATTAGGAAAATAGAGGCTGGAACTGGGGCTATACAGGGAGACTCCTATTTCAAAACACCAAGGCCTGGGGGATATAGGTCCATAGTAGAGCACTTGCCAAACATGTGAAAGGCCCTGGGTTCAAGCCCAGTAACACACACAGTCACACTACATACACACACACACACACACACACACACACACACACACACACACACACACACACACACACACACACACACACACGAGAGAGAGAGAGAGAGAGAGAGAGAGAGAGAGAGAGAGAGAGAGAGAGAGAGAGAGAGAGAGAGAGAGAGAGAAAACTGGCTCTTAAGATTATGGAGGCTCCAAAGAAAAAGGCCCTAGGAGAACTTTTTTAACAAAAGCCAGTCTGAGAGCTGTGTGTGAGTGCAGAAGAAGCCTTCCCCTGTTCCCAGGCCCATCTACTACAAGGAGGGCTTTGCTTTACCCAAGTACCCACTCAGGTGTTAACTTTCCAAACATACCTAGAAGCAGTGCTCAGTCAAGTGTCTGGGCACCTGTGGTCCCAGCAAGTGAAATATTTAGGTAACCAGCTCACAATTTTGCTATCTGCTGTCCCTCCATACATTGCCATCACACTGTCCCAGCACAAACCTGTTCCGAAGGTGTGAAAGACAGGAATCAGTGTCCTTGGTAGGCGGGAGTCCTCCCAAAGTGGGCTCTGCCTTTCAGCAGCCCTGCCCAGACCCTTAGCTTCCTTCCTGATTAGGGATCTAGAGAATAAACCACATTAAGTGCTCATCAGCCAAGGCAAGGAGGCCAAGTGGCCATAATGAATAGCACCGATGGGAGTCAGAGGGTTAGCATGCACTCCCCAGACTGGGAACCAACTGTCTGGAGTACATGCTATGCTGAATCCCAGGGAAGAGGGGAGTGCAGGCCAGGAAGGAAGCAGAAAGGTGGCTGTCAGAGCTGTCTTTAAAGGACACCAACACTAATCCAGCATGGTGGCACATGTCTATAGTCATAGTACCTAGAAGGCATCTTATGTACATATATAATCATAGCATATATGTTGCCTAAATCCAAGGTCAGCTTGAATTATATAATGAATTCCAGGCTAGTTTTGACTACATAATGAGATCCTGTCTCAAAAAAACCCCAATAAACAAACAAAAAAAAAAATGAAGAAAAGGAAAAATAGATGTAAGGTTCTATAACCTTGAGCCTTTGGCAATTCTTCTACAGAGAGGTCAGCTGAAGCTGAATTTCATTTTAAAAAACAGAATTTTTTTTTCATTTATGTGTGTGTGTGTATGCATGTGCCTGAGGATGCCAGAGGCCATTGGATCCCTTGAAACTGGAATTTTAGGCAGTTGTGAGCTACTTGATATGAGGCAGGGAATCAAAACTCTGGTCCTCTGCAAGAGTAAATGCTCTTAGCCACTGAGCCATTTCTCCAGCCCTTGAATTTTATTTAAAAAAAAAAAAAATGTATCGCCAGGCATGCCTTTCATCCCAGTACTTGGGAGGAAGAGGCAGATGCATCTCTGTGAGTTTAAGGTCAGCCTGGTCTAATAAATAGCAAGTTCTAGGCCAGTCAGTGTTGTATAGTGAGATCTTGACTCAAAAAATTATTTAATTAAATCTATCTATCTATCTATCTATCTATCTATCTATCTATCTGTCTGTCTGTCTGTCTGTCTGTCTGTCTGTCTGTCTGTCTGTCTGTCTTTCTACCTACCTACATACATACCTACTGCATTAAGGTAGTATGGTTTCCCCCTCCAACTCTGTTTTTTTCAAATGGAGAAAATGAGGCCCAAAAGAGGAAGGCATTTGATCAGGTTAGTCTGGACTTCATGGCCAAGCAGGGGCTCTTATCTGCTGACTAAAGGTAGGCACACATGACCTTGAGCTCTAGAGAACAAACACACATAGTGTAAAGCACTTCCAAGTACACTCAAGCCTTAGACTAACCCAGCAGAGACATCTCACTGTGCCACATATTTATGAGACAGCAGCCAAAGAGGCCTTCAGAACCGTTTGTGGCTGCTGAGTGGTAGAAGCCAACACTTGGGCCCAGGTTCCTACCTGCAACTTATCATCTTTCCACTGCCTGCCTCTGTCTGCAGTGTCCAGCTCTCTGCTGCTAGTTCCCCAACAGTCTCTTATGTTTCTCCAACAAGTATTCCTTTTGTAGATGCCTCTCCAGCACCTCACTAGAGCTGCCCTTTATTTCAGGCCCATTTTCTACCCCAGGACTCTGGCATTTGCATGGCATCCTGTGCTATACAATAGTACCCACAATATGTCTTGTCATGCTGACTTCCCCAACTGTGACTTCAGCCCCAGACAGGAGCACCTGGATCTCTGAGTCAATGTCAGAAGGCAACCTGGCCTGCTAAGGGTTTCTTGCAAAATGTCACACTGTTCCAAACAAACTGAACTGGCTCAGCTGTGGCCACTGGGGAACTGGGAATGAAGGCCTCCCAGGCTCGGCTTTGATCTCTTACACAAGCATCATCCCTTCTTAGTCTGTGAGTAAGGACACTACTCATTAGCCACTCTGGAAGCTGTAGACCAGGAGCCCAGATGTCATTCCTTAGTGCTTTGGGATGAGGCTAGTACTATGGGCTTTTGACCTCTACAGGACCCCAAGCTGTTTGGATGTCTCCCTGTGTCTGATCCAAAGATTGCTAGCTGAGGGTGCTTGTCTGGTCAACAGTGAACTTTCCTCTTCCAACCTTCCTTTAGACTCCCAGGAAGCCACACTCCTACCATGGAGGCACTTTTGACAAGTCCCAGCTTAACCTTGTAAATACAGCACCTGAATCAGAAAACCTAAACCAAAGTCCCACCTCTGCTGCTCCTGAGATGAGTGTGTTATGATTGCCATGGATGGCTGCACAAGCTGTCCACTGTCTGGCTGTTAGGAGTGGGGTCTAAGGACGATAGCAGCCATATCACCTAGCGTAGAGCCTCCTGACTGCCAGAGAGACTGAACAAGGCTTACCTTACAAGGTGAGTTAAACATGAGTGAGAGTTTCAGAATCACTGAGGTGTTATGACCCTAGGGCCATGGTGTGGTGGCTCTTCTGGAATCCTGTGATCCAGCTCTGTCTGGTTGGGAAAAGTCACTTACCTCCTATCGAATGGAGGTAAGGAAGCCTGGCTCTCAGATAAGCGCTGGGGTGAAGAGGCCTGGTTGACACTTTGTGGAGGCTCCAAGGGCTTGACAAAGTCTGGGAGGTGAGGCCTGTACTCCTCTTGACCTCAACCACTCCCAGGAAGTATTAATCCTTAGACTGTGGGTCTGTAGATACCTTTTTTTAAAAAGATTAAAATTTAAACTTTAAAAACTATTTTAAGCGTGTGTTTGCCTACATGTCTGTATACCATGTATGAGTGGTATCCACAGAAGGTAGAGGATGGCATAGGTCAGATGTGAACTGCCATATGAGTGGGGGGGGGGAGGGGAATCAAATCCAAGTCCTCTGGAAGGGCAGCTAGTTCTCTTAACCACGGAACCATCTTTCCAGCCCCAGATGCCAACTTTCACTCAACAGATTTATAGAGGATAAATTCAAGGGAGAGAGTTGAAATAGCAAAGCTGATGTCAGTGTGAGCTAAGCCAGGGTCTGGCCCTCAGTCCTCATTCCCATCAGCCCCCTGCAGATTTATAAAACTGCCCTTGCAATTTGCCTGCCTCTGTCTTGTCTCCAGCACCCTGTGGGGATAAAGTAGAGGGAGCTTGAGCAAAACCTCAAGAAAGAATCTTCCTTGAAATAGAACACCTAAGTGAGCACGGTGAGTCTCACATGCAGTCCCCGCCCTTGGAAGGCCAAAGCAGGAGGTCACCAGGAGATCATGGGCTACAGAGTGAAACTTTGTCTCAAAAATGAAGACAATGAAACAAAAGCAGAAATTAAGAATAGAATATCCCAGTAGATTCTGTTCAGGTGCTCTATGGGGCAGCACCTTCTCAGGCTTGAGGGCGCGCTGGGGAGAAGGGGGGATTCAGAAAAAAGAATGCTTTTCTTTCTCCTGTCTCTCTCTCTCTCTCTCTCTCTTCCTTTCTTTCTTTTTCAAGATAGTTTCTCTGTGTAGCCCTGGGTGTCTTGGACTTCACTCTATAGACCAGGCTGACCTCAAACTCACAGAGATCCTTCTGCCTCTGCCTCCCAAGAGCTGGGATTAAAGATGTGCACCACCACTGCTGGCTGGGAAAGCTTTTCTAAGTGATGTAGCTATGTTTTGTACTGGGTTCTTCGATATATGTTGATAAGCTCCAGGTACAGGAGCCCTGTCCTTGCATTAGTCACCACTAGAAAGGTCATGTGATATATGTACCCAAAATGCGGACAACAACCAGTACAAGGCCCTGGGGGTAAACCTGTCATCTCTGGGTATTACTAGAGGGACGTAGATAAGCATGAGGAACCTCTGGACAGAACGGTAGAAGATTCTAGAAGATGATGAAGGGATTTGGATTGAAAGAGAAAGAACTAGAAGGTGCTGAGTGTGCTGGGGACAGGAAACTGGATTGGAGCAGGGCTCAAAAGCATTTTCTAAAAAAGGCTGTCAGTTTGTTTCCGGTCCTCAGCTTTGCCCTTGCAGTGCAGAGCAGAGATGGGACAGGTAAACAAATGGCCAAAGCTATGTTCCATTCTCTACAGATATTCAAACGCCACATCTCATCATTTATGTGTCACAAAATAGTGCCTTCTTTTGTCACTTTTCAAGTCATTTAAAGAATCAGGAAGAATGTAGAAGAGTCAAGTGCTATAGCAGTGCACACCTATAATGCCAACACTCAGAGCCTGAGAGAGCTGGGGTTTGAGGCCAGCCTGGGCTAGTGAGGCTTTTTCTCAAACAAACAAACAACAAACTAGAAGATAAAAATAAAAATAAAGAAGAATCAGTCTTTGCTTGTGAGTTGTATAGACCATGTATCCAGAATCGGTTAAGGAAACCTCGCTTGCTCATTTCTGACCAAGGGTCAAAAGAGAAGTTAGTCTGGGAAGGTAGGTTGAGGCTAGACCCTTCTAGGTACCTAAGTCCAGTATTTAAAAAAAAAAAATCTAGTTTTGTTTTGAATCCAAGTCAGAGGTTGGAATCTAATATTTAATTTGTGTGTGTGTGTATGTGTGCATATGGTGTGTGTGTGTGTGTCTAGACCAGAGGTTGACATTGAATGTCTTTCTCAATTGCATTTCACCTTGTATATTGAAGCAAGATCTTTCACTTGAACCCAGGGTTGCCAGTCTGACTTAGTCTAGCTAAACAGCTTGTTCCAGAGTTTCTGTCACTGCCTTCTGAGTGCTGGGATTACAGGATGGCTGCCTAGCATTTAGGTGTGTGTTGGGGATCTGAACTCTGGTCCTTAGGCTTTTGAGGCAAAGAAGACATGTTTCTATCTCCTGAGATCTATAATATTTGGATATTCCTAGATTGGACCCCTCTTCCAAGACATTGGCTGTCAATATCTCAGGGAGGGTATGTGTGAAGATTGTGCCTTTTAGTAGAAGGGAAGGACTGAAGAAGGAGAGGCTGGAGGTAGGGGGTTAAACCTGAGCTACCTAAAAAACATGTAAGTGAGACGTCAAGTAGACTACTGACATGTAGACCTTTAGCTGGAACTGAAGCTGGAGGATGTAGAGACAGGAGCGGATGAGCCTCACACAGAGGATCAAGAGAGCCAGAAAATTGGGCACACACACAGCAGGCTATTTGTTGAAAGCCTAGAGGAAGGTATCATTTCAGAAGGTATCACTTTTGGGCCTCAGCAGAGCATTGGGGTGTTGGGAGATCTGGTAATAGAGCAGACTCTAATGGCATTACTATCAGCAGCTTTGTGGGAAAGTGGGCGTGGAGTCACAGAGGAAAGAGGTGACATCAGCCAGTCTTTAGAGACATTCTAACCTTTGCAAAATGGTCAAAATGACACATTAGTCATAAAGATGAGCGATTGGATTAAACAAACTTGTACCAAGCACCTACTGTGTCCCAGGCACAGCCTTCAGAATGCAAAAGCAGGGAGACAGGCCTGAATAAACCACACTCTAATATACTTAATCCAGAAAGGCATAAACAAGTGAGTCAGCAACAGGGATGTCAGAGCATATGATTCAGGACCAGTAGCACAGAGTTGATATTGTGGTGCCCCTGGCTTTCAGATATCAAGAGATAAAGAAAAGCCTTTCTCAGCAATGTGACAGAAGCTTCCAAAAGCCAGAGTCATGAAAGAAAGCAGGGGGTTAGAAATAGAATATGGTCAAATGTGTCCTCACGGTGCAGAAGGGAGCTAAAGAAGATGAATCTGAGAGTGAAGCTGTGCCCACTTTGGCCCTGTGTGAGTGGACTGAAGGCAGAGGGCCCTGAGCAGAACCAGAGGGAAGGTTCACAGGGAGTCAGGTTCTTCAGCTGCAGTGTACAGTGGCACTCTTCACTAGGCTGTTAGATCCAGGAAAAGATGTGCGTTTAGGGAGAATTTGTTCTTAGTTTTGGACAAACTGAATTGGGAAGGTCTCCAGGACAACAGATGGAAAAGGCCTGAGGGAGACAGAAATGGATTAGGAACTCCAGAGAGGCAGATCCAGGATGTCCACACACGGGAGAAGCTGCATGGTCCAGATGATGTTCCTGTTGTTACAGACCTGGATGGTCTGTAAGGCCTGGGTTTGTCAGTCAGCTCTGAGGATAATGGAAGGCAGAGCACGTATATAGCTAGCACATAATTCATTAGTGCAATACATGCTTTATTTAATTTTAAAAATTATGTATCTATATTTTAATATGTATGAATGTTTGCCTGTATATATGTATGTGCACCATGTGTGTGCAGTGCCCTTGGAGGTCAGAAGAAGGTGTGGGATCCTCTGGAACTGGAGTTAACAGGCAGTTACCTCTGCAAGAACAGTGAGTGCTCTTACCCATGGAGCCATCTCTCTGGCCCCCACTTTGTCTGTTTTGATGGAGACTCAGAGATTTAGGCTAGTAGGGACTATCTGGTCACATGTTAAAGTCTTCTGAGGAGATACATACACAGGTGACCTGCTGAGAACCAGAGGACCAACAGTTTTTCTAGATACTTAAGGCAGATCCAAATCCCCATTTAATAGATGGTGAAAATAAGTCTCTAAGAGAGGCAGACCTGTTTCAGGCCATAGTAGTGTTAACTGCGGGATGCAGCTTCTGAAGTGCTCACAACTTTGGTTGTCCCAGCTGGGGAAACGCTGGAGTCAGAGGCTCATGGGAATGGCATGAGGAGGGGTGGAAAAGCACGTTAGGTTCAAGTTGCTAGTTTTGCAGAGTGTAAAATTACGGCGCAAGTCCTAGAGAATAAACAGAGTTAACACCCCATTAAATACAATGGACTTTCGCTGTGCGTGCCAGACGTGCTAGGACTGAAACTAGCTGGCGGGAGGGAAATGTATCACATCGACTGCCTTCATCCTTCCAAAGAAGAAAAATCCAGAGAAGGGTGAGAAAGCGCCGGCAGGGGCTCTGCAGGCTCGGGGCTGCGGACCCAGTAATGAAGTCTTTCTGGAAGGTAGGAAGGGCTGTGTGCACTGTGCTATTTTTAAACCTGCTGTAGCGGCAGTTGTATTCCTGCCCTGGCACTTTCTCTTGCAGAGGAGGGGCTCGGGGGAACGCAGCCAGGAATTTAGATGCTATTTATTGTATTTCCTTTTATCAGTCAAATGATTTTCTTATTTCCCACATAAATAAAGATCTTGCGCTTGTTGACCTTGTCAGGACTGCTGTGCTGTCTGGAAATTGGTCCCAGAGAGAGAAAAGGGCATTGTTGATAGGGGCTGCTTGGTGGATTGGGTTTCGGTTCTCCCAGCAGAGGAGCTGTTTGCCAAATATAAATAAATAAAAACCTTCTCCTCAAAACAGAATCTGATTGTCTTATGCCTTCTTTTTTTCTCTTGCAAAGCTGAAAGATTGTCCAATAAGTCTGCTTCAGTAGACTTCTGCACCTGGCTTTTTAGGATCTCTCCCCCTCCCCCCATGTACACGCTCACACCTCTTTTACTTCTCTCTCCCTCCCCTCCTTTCCTCTTCACCATTCCCCACTCTGCCTCTTTTCTTTTCCTCCCTCTCTCTTCTCTTCCTTCCTCCCCTCTCCTTTCTTCCCACCATCTCCAAACACACAGCGAATCTGCTCAGGCAGTGCTGCAGAGCCTCCTCCTTGGCAGGAATCAGGGCATAGGGGCGGGGCCCCCTCTGTCTGGGTTGCCAGTTCTGGCGGTTGGAGATGCCAGTACGCCTGATCTGAGCCGTGGCAGCTTCCACTCTGCTGGAAGCCTCGGAGCCAGGCAGACCTCTGCCAGCGCCTTCCAGGGGCACAGTGAGGCCGCAGGGTTGCCTCTCGGCCGGAGTCCTCCTCGTGGGCACGCAGCCCCTATTGTCTCGCCTGGCTTGGGGCTGCTGGCCAGGTTCGCAGGCAGAAGTCAGAGCCACTGCCTCTCATCTCACAACTAGCTCAGCAGATGCTGCGGAAGGCTGGAATTTTATTGCAAATCCTCATTTTTTGGCTGGCTCACAGCTATAGAACATCAAAAGAAGCAGCTAGTCTGGGGGTAGCCAGCGCCTTGCAGGCTCGCAGTGGGAAGGGTAAGGAGGTGAAGGCCTCCAGTACACAGTGAGCCGGTTTTATCGCAGACCAGCTTCGCAGACCCCTAGGGTCCTTTCGCGGTGCTTCCTAGTTGGGACAGCAGAGGGCGCGCCCTCCTCTGACAGCACTACGACCCGGCCCGCCTTCCCACACATCTGGAAATAGGCTCTACCACTCTTACGAAATACCAGAGGGCCCAGGATCTGTCTCTGTGAGATGTGCTGGCACCCGAGTGTACACGCATACACATCACAAATTCCACTTTCTCATGAGTTATATTTCCCGTGAAGAGCGCTCGTGGAATGTGGGGAATTTGCCTTGCCAAGGCAGCCAGCACATCCTATTCTTGGGTTTGTCTGGCCCCAGTTGTAATGCTTGGATAGACCACCTCTGGTCTGAAGCCTTTGTCCTCCCCTCCCACGTGGAGTGGGGGAAGAAAAACAGGAGACCTCCCAGATTTTTCCTCAAGGGAAGAAAATTAAAAATGTTCAGCGCTGACCTTATAGACCTCCCTGATGAAAGCAAATGTGGAAGTCCAAGACAGTGTCTTCCCAACTACAAGATATTAGTAATGCCAAAGTGACGAGCCAAGGATGGAGGAGTGTGGGGTTTAAGTCAGCCAAAAGCCCTAGCTGCTGTTCTAAGACTGCTCCCCAGACTTCTGTAAGCTGTATGCATTTAAATGTCCACATTTTCTGCAGAGGCCAGAAATCTCCACTTCTCTTGGCCAAACAACACATCAGTCTAATATGGTGTGGGAGAAATATGTTACATTCTTTTATGAACAGAATGTTAACATCACCCAGAATCAATATTTATATCCAGGAACACAATGATCTGGCTTGTTTTGTACTGCATGAATTTAAGATAGGGACATTGGGAAAGAATGGGGAGTCCTGCCCCTCCCCCAAAGGATAGACAAGCTAAGGCTCAGGCATCCTAATAGAGTTCTTCCTGGAAGATTGGGATTGGGTCCCTTCCTGGCTCTGCAGTCCTGTCTCTTGGGGTTGTAAGAAGACACTAAAGCAGCAAGCTAAGCAGGAACCAGTGATGAGGTCAGGGATGTGAGGCAGCATCCTGTAAGCAGGTCAAGCCTCTTCCTGTCAAGTGAGTAGAGAAGGGCCAGGAGCAGGGCCATGGTTGCATCCGGCGTTTTCTGCTGAATTCAGACTTGGTGCTGACACAGAGGAATACTTGGAAGCTGACAAACAAGGAAAGTGATGCTGCTCCCATGCATGTAGCTGTTGTTTTGGACCAGGCAATTACCTTCAGGTGAGGCAGGGACTGGGAAAAAGGCCTGGCCTTCCTACTGCCATCAAATGTCTTTGTTTCACATTGTTTTTTTTTTTTTTTTTTTTTTACTTTTCTTTCTCTGGAGACAGCTCCATGCGTGGAGTCAGCTACTTTCTCCCTGCATGTAAAATCTTTACCTAATTAAAACAAAAACAATTTCCCAGAAGACTTTGTGTTTCCTGGCAACATAGAATCTCAAAATGGGAGCTTCCTCTCCACCCTCTTCAATGTGAGGACTCAGTGGGGCCTCCTTTTGCAGAGCAAGCTGGTCCTCATCGTTCTCAGATGAGGCACTGAACTCCAGCCCTTGCAGCAAGTTTTTCTCTCATCAAATACCTGGAGCTCCTTACCACCTATTCTGCCATAGCATCTTTAGTGCCTTAGGCATAATCGCCAGGAAAGATCCTTTGGTGGAGAGGGGAGATTAAGGTATGATTAATCTCGGCCCATTTAGCTGTAGGTGAAGTCCTCAGAGACTGAGACCCCCCCTTTTCAGGTCCACAATTGATACTTTTTACTTACTTCACAGTCCCTAGCCTTTCCTGCATGGTGTTGGTGTTTAGCTACTGCAGTGTGCTTGGTTTGTGCAGATATTTCCACCCAGTTCTTTTCTATATCGAGACAAGGTCTCACTCTGTAGTCCTGGCTGGCCTGGAACTCACTATGGAGACCAGGCTGGCTTTGAACTCAGAGATAAGCCTGCCTCTTAAGTGTTCGGATTAAAAGCCTGTGCCACCATGCCCAGCTTTTTATCCAGTTCTGATAGATGAACAATCAATACCCAATCACATTTGCTATACAGTCAAGATAACCAGATACTGCCATGACAGAAGACCATTAGCATGTTCTTCCTGGATGCATTGTTGATCAATCTCTCGCAGGAACCCCATGCAAGTACATGCTGTAACAACTGCACAGACGGCAGCCGATTTCAGCCAGTAAGTAGAAAAGCTGCTTCCATCCACATGCTCTTCTCGGTGTCAAGGAAAGGGGAGACCGAGTAAAGGTCGGCAGCAAGGTAAAGCAGAGAACATGGAGTCTTCCCCAGGTGTGGTAGAGGTTGGTGGGTGACTCTGCCTAAGCTTCCTCTAAGTCAGCTCCACATCATCCCATGTCCAAACTTATCTTTCCAGAGATGCTTCCTTAACACATCTATATCTCAAACTGGCTTACCATAAAGACTTCCAGCCACTTCTCTCTGCCCCAGCCTGGAAGGAAGCCTCCTCTAAGCTCTCCAGCCTGTAAGTGGGCCTACTTATCAAAGGGTTTCTTTCCATCCCTCCCACCTCTAACCAATGCTCCATCTTGTTCTATTTTTACCTCTATCCGGGATTCCAGGCATTTCCCACTATGCTCATCTTAATCATGTTATTTAGGGATTTGTTAGGAAGCACAAACATGTCTGCTAACACATTTTTAATATTTTCATAGCTATATTTCAATATAGTGGATTTCTTAACTTGTTGCTGTTTTGAGACAGGGTCTTGCTTTGTAGCTCTGGCAGACCAGAAACTTATTTTGAAGACCAAACTGGCCTCAAAACAGAGAAATCTGCCTGTTTCTGCCTCCTGAGTGCTGGGATTAAGGGTGTGCCACCGCACCTGGCTAATTTTATTTTATTTCTTAAACTAGTTAAAAACATTGCTTTTAGAAGGACTGGTTCGCAGCCTTCACTGGATTACCACAGAGATTCATGACAAAATAAAAAAAAAAATGACTACCAACTTCTGAGCTAGTTTACTATCTTCTCATGCTACTGCTTTGCAAAGACAGCTGTGGTTGTTTTTTCCTTGGCTACAGATTAAAAGTCCCTTCCCTGAGCATGCATGTGAAGCTCATTAAGGCCCTGCTTCCCAACACTTCACTGTCTACAGCACCTGGAAAGCACTCAGGGCCTGCACACTGCTATGCAAGTGCACAACCACAGAGCCACCTGACTGGCCTAGTGTCTTTAACCACAACAACACTGTCTTGCTGTAATGCCCAGCTTAAAGGTGTTACACTGGTGAAGCCCGTTTTTGGACAACCACTGAATCCTTCCTTTGTATTTTCCAGAACACTCTGCTCACAGCGTTTGCTCACTTATTGAAGCCCACTGTAGTTAGCCTTTCTATCTTTTTGTTGTTGTATTTATGAACTAGCCTCCAGAGAAGAGGGACTTCCTCAGCTTTTCACCCAAGGCACACAGACGTTCCAATGAAATGAATGACTACGTCCAAAACATTCCTTCTCCCACGCGGTGAGCAAAATTCAGTGACCACGTTAGTGTGCCTTAAAAACAAAAAACCCAAACAAACTGAGAACTTCTTTTCATAAATAGAAGGCTGCTTAAAATACCCACCAGCCTGGAGATAAACGGGTTATCATCTCACATTCCACCACACAGGCCCAGCTGACGTGAGGAGGGCAAAATCATCTCACCAGCCATTTGCTCTGGGCTGCATCTCCCATGTCTTCTCATATTACCCTTCTTTGAATGATGCCAAATATACTTCTGGCTAGTCTCCCCAGCACACGCTTCCCATTGCCTCCCAGCCATTTCTAGCCAACGGCTTATGGTATGGTTTTTATATCCTACAACACTCAGCAGCTTTTGGCCAACCTTAAACAAAGGCAGAAGTGAGGCTTTATTTAAATTTTCTTTTCCTAAGGAGTTTGAAGAATTAAAAAGGAGACTATTCCTTAATTTCATAGTTCAGTGAGCAGCTCGACTGAGCCTACGTGCGTGTATGCACCGAGCATGGAAGGAATGTTGCAAACAGTGACCTGAAGTTAGCCACTCAGGGAAACCACAGGCTTTTAAGAGCTGAAAGGAATTTTTTTTTTTAACTGATAGCAGAGATTTAAGCCAGCTGCTCAGGGCTAATCTCAAATTTAACTGGTCTAAAACAAATTTTGTTTTGCTTTATTTTTAAACAGTGTCTCACTATGTAATTTACCAGGCTGACCTCAAACCCTTTCTAGCCAAGGCTGACCTTGAACTTTGGTCCTTTGGCTTCAACTTCCAGAGAGCTGGGGTTACAGCTATGCACTAAGGCATCCAGTTTATGTGGTGGTGGGATGGAGCTCAGAACTTCATGCAACAGGCAAGCACTCAACCTATTGACTACACCCTCAGCCCTCAAACAGAATTCTTGATCCTTCCTTCATTTCATCTCTAAGTCCGCTCCATCTAAGGCAACAGCACCCTAAGTGCTAAAGCCCAAAAGCCAGGAATTAGTGTGTGTCCACGTGTGTGTGTACATGGGTACTGCTGACGTTCAAACTCAGGGCTTGTGCATACGAGGCAAATGCTTTACTACTAAGTCACAGCCATGAGTCATTTTTGATTTTTTTCATTAATATACAATCCTTTAGCACCTTTGGTCCGTTATAATTCTAAAGTAAATTCAATCTATTGCTCTTTTCCACCCCCACTACCATAGCTGAGACAATGTCACTTCCCACTGGACTCTTGTGCCAGTTTCTTTCATTGCCCCCCCCCCCCTTTCTTTTGAGATAGGCACTCAGGCTATCCTGGAACTCACTATGCAGACCAGGCTGGCTGCAAACTTGCCATGGCCTCCAGTGCTGGAAATAAAAGTATGCACTCCTGTCTTTGTACACACTTTCTAACCAGGCTCTTGATTCTTTGTTTCCTTCAAATTCTTCTCACAGCAATGAAAAAAATCCTTAAAAATATACCTGCCCCTCACTAGTGTTGAATCTCTCCGGGATCCTTACAGTCAGGTAAAGCTCTTCGCCATTCCTTATACTCTCTGCATAGTTTTGGACTCTGCTTCATGCTGTTCCCTACTCACCAGCTTTTTCCCTTCTTCCTTTTCTGCCTCAGGATTGTAATCTTTTGATTCCCAGTCTTAACTGGTTCCGTCAAATCACTTTTTCTTCAGAAGATAGTTATTGAGAAAGACTTTTCCTCTCCCTAGTTAATATCTCATGTTTGGCCAATGGCTGGAGGTGAGGTGGGTACTTTACAGATATCTCCCCCCAGCAGCAGATAAACCCCAGGGATCTGGGACCTAGAATAGCTGGTGACAAAAAAATTCAATACTGTGCCCAGTTCTCAGACCCACCAGGCTCTGATGTGGCCCTGAATTCATACTGGTCTCATTCATTACAAGTATCTCTGAAAAAGCTCCGTATGGTAGAACACACTATAATCCCAGCTCTCCAGAGCTCAGCATTATCCTTGTTACTTAGTGAATTCTGGGCCAACCTGGGCTATATGAAACTCTGACTTCAAACAAACTGACCTCAAAGGAAAAAACACTTAAAAAAAAAAAATCTCAGTAACAGTGTGCTTATGGTGGAATGTGGAGTTATAACTAAATATATATAAAGTCCTATTGAAGTCATTAAACACATACACACAGAGCTTGAATGCTGGAGTTTTTGAATACTGCCTCACACCTTTGATCCCAGCACTCTGGAGGCAGGCAAGTAAATATCTAAGTATGAGACCAGCCTGGTCTACAGGGCAAGTTCTAGGACATCCAAGGCTACACAGAGAAATCATGTCACAAAACAAAACAAAACAAAAACAAAGACCGTATCTTGTGGCTGGTGTGATGGCACAGTCCTCTAATCCCAGCACGCAGGAGGCACATGCCCCACATCTCTGTAAATTCAAGGTTACATAGTGAGATCCTGTCTCAAAACAAAACCATTGCATAACCATGCAAATGACTTATTATCCCAGCCCTAGTCTTCATTCACTTAACTATAAAGTGGATATGATATAAAGTTGTGGTAGGAATCAAACGATAAACTTCATATGCAAAGTAGAACAGACTTTTTGCATAGCTTATAGTGTTTAGCTGTTTTTCTCTTTTGCCTGAGTGTCCTGTACTCTATGTCAGGAACTATTCTAGATGTTGTATATGGATAACTAGTTAGCCACATAAGAACTAGAGTTCTCATGTTAGCAGCACATATATTAAAATGGGAAGTGAGAGCAGGGCCCTGTGTGAGGGTCGGTACAGGGGCTTGTAAGTTACTGCATAAATAGGCAAACAAAATAAAGAGACTATGAAGCCAAGAGTGTATCTCAGCAGTGAAATCTGTCTATCCTGCCTGAGAAGGGGCATGTTGGGAAGGAGGGGTTCAGGAGGAGCGGGAGGGGGTGAGAGAGGATGTCTGGGATGAAAATGACCAAACTGTATTTTAGATTTATAAAAATTGTCAAAGAAGTTAAAAAAAATCTATTTTATGTACATAGATGTTTTCTCTGCATGTATGGCTCTACATCAGCTGCATGGCTGTTGCTCCAGACCAGAAGAAAGTGTCAGATTTTCTGGGACTGATGGTTGTGAGCCACCACGTGGGTGCTGGAAGATGAACTGGGGTCTTCTGAAAAAGCAGCCAGTGCTCTTAACCACCAATCTCTCTCTATATATTGTCAAAGAACTTAAAAAAGTTATCTCAGGGATGGGAGATGTTTCAGTTGGTAAAATACTTGTGCGAGGACCCGAGGTCATATTCCTAGTACAGTGTAAAAGGCCTAGTGTGATGGGCATGTCTGAAACTTTTGCTTTAGGGAGAGGGGAAAGACAGATAGATTCACAGCATGCTGGCTAAGTTGCTATGTTGGAATCCTGTATGACCTGAGAAAGACTAGTTGTCAAATAGACAGGGCTTCCGTGGTGCCTGTCTTGGACTGGTCTCGGTCTCTCTCTCTCTCTCTCTCTCTCTCTCTCTCTCTCTCTCTTTTTATGAGAAACACACACACTTCTTATTTAAGTCATTGTTGACTTAGGTTTCTGTTGAATGCAATGCAATCCAATCTAACCAAATTATTGAGTTCTGGGCTCAGGAAGAGATAGGACCTATCTTAGAAAAAACAGGGTGGAGAGCAGTAGAGGGAAACCCTGACCTTGACCTCTGCAGGGAGAGTGGCGTGCGTGCCCCTGCGTTACTTCCTCATTTGAAACCCTTTGAGCTGCCCTAAGTCAGAGCACGTAAGCCTGGGAGAGCAGCCAGCAGCCAGTGTGTGCTTTTAACCACGGAGCCATCTTCCCAGCCCCAGAAACACACTGTATGAACACTTTTGTAGCTCCACACGCTAAACTGAAGTGAAATGGAAAGGTGCTCTTGTGAGCTGGATGTCCATTTCAGTTTCCTCACAAATCTAGCATTACAGATACTCACAAAAATCTTCAGAAAACCCGCACTGCCTGGTCTTCATTTCTCAATGCCGTTTCTATGTTCTCAGGCTCCTCTTTGGAACTTATATTCCTGTTTCTTGCCAGAGTCTCTCTTCAGACATGTGCTCCCATGAGATGTTTCTAGTTCCTGGTCATCTGACCCTTGGGACTCCCCATCCCTCTTTTCATGAGCTGGTGTTCCTATCTGCAGCCTTTCTAAAGTTTACAACTGTGCAGGTTTGTGAAAAAGGAAAACAACTCAGAGAGAAAGGCCCTAACTTGTCCCGTTCCTGAGGCAGGAAGTTATTTCAGAGAGCAGGAAGTAGTTATAACTTTTCCACCAAACAATACTTCATCCTCCCCACACGGTCAGGGAGTGACCATCCTGGTGCAGAGCAGACATCTTCCATCTGGGCAAGCATTGCCACCTGTTTCTGTTGACTTTCACCAATCATGGTCACCAGCTGCTGGGGCTCGGAGAGAAGCTAAGGTGTGAACAGGAAATGCCAACTCTCAGCAAAATCGGTTTGTTTCCCAGCTGTCTGGAAAAATCAATATGGTTCTGAAGAAGTATAGGGTTATCTTCTAACGGTGAAGAAAAGGACAATGTTATTCATTAACATATACATTTCTGTTGCCTACTCTGTGCTCAGTTCTTCCTCTCCCTTACTAAAACTCCTATTACTGAGCAGTAACGTCCACACAGTGATGCTTCTAGGATTTTTTAATAGCCAGCTACAGTGATGTGACTGGAAGTGTTGAGTGTGACTTCCAGGGAAGACAAGAAAATCAGGCTTGCTGGTTTGTCCTTGCTTCCCTCTCTTCACGTTGCCAGGAATTTCAAAGGGATGGCTGCTGGCCAAGTAGCTATGTTGGAATACAAGATGACCTTGAGAGACACGATGTGTTTTAGTACAGACAGGAACCTCTGTCAGTCTTGGACTGGCTTTTTTTGGCACACTGTTTTATTAGAGAGCCACACTTCTGATTTAAGCCATTGTTGACTTGGACACTTAGACTTCTGTTAAATATAATCAAACCCAGTTCTAACTCCAATGCTGTGATGATTCTTGGCATTTTTCAAAGTATGGTGGTGATTTCTCTTACCTAGTTCTCACCTAGGCACTTGTAATGTTAGAAGAGGAAGCCTTAGGTGACACAATGCCCAGTCCACACGCCTTGCCCCCAGGAGAGTGGGCTCTGGAAGCCAAGGCTGCCTCATTGTGAAGATTTCAAAAGCATGGCAGAAATTCACAATTCTCCTTAAAAAAATATTTTGATTGTTAAATGTGGTTATTTTTAAAAAGCAGGAATTTAAGCATAACATTTCTTCAGTCAAAAGATCAACTAACATTTAAGTCAGAATCACTGACTTAAAAATATCCTTCAAGTTGCCTCCAAAAAACTACCACCATATAAAATGAATTAGAACTCACTGTATTGTTATAATGCACATTCAAAGAGCTGCACTGTCAAACAGGTGAAGACACATTTTGAATAAGCAATTAGTAAAATGAATGTGTGCTCTAAAAGCCTAGCAGACTTGATTAATGAAGAGTTGACAAAGTCAGAGAAAAAAAGCAGAAGTAGAACTTTTTTGTTATGATCCAAGCAAAACTGGTCACATGGATTTAACATAGAAAAGTTTTAATGAGACAAATGTCAAGCAAGCATATTAATTTCTTAAAGAAAATCTAAAAGTTTAATTACAAAACACTTGTACAGAAACCTGGCAATTCAACAGTTCCAAATACATGTACACAATTTTTCTTTTTCTAAAACGTCTCAGAAATAAAACCCCTCATCTCCTTTCCCTAGCTGCTCCTGTGTTTTAATAAAAAGCAAGAAGAAAATGTGTAACACTGTATGGGTAACTGCTTAGTTTGGGAAGAGAGCATGTAGGTGCAGAATTAACTATGATCCTATGTGAAAATAAACCCTTGTCTCAGCCTGCATCCTCACCACCTCCCCTGTGTTGAGCATGGAGGTTAGAGGAGGTGGCACAGACCAGCTCTCATGCCACCCTCCAGGCAGATGTCAAGTTACTGCTTTGACAAGGATTCCACCCAGTAGATTCTCTTGCTACCTTCCTAAATTCTGGTTATGCAAAGAGTCTAGACAAGATGAGGTATCACATCTAGAAAGGGGAGAAAGATGATCTTTGGACCAAGTCATAGCCTTATCTGGCCATTAAGTCAGTGCTATGGGAGCGGTACAAAACCACATACAAAGAGAAACCGCAATATGAGGAGGAAGGAAGACAGGACAGGAAGCATCTGGCAGAAGGCAGACACAAACTTCCAGAACCAGCTTGGGTGTCCTTCTGCCACAGACAGTGAGTTCTACATGGGCTTAACAGGCAAGCAATCTAAATGGTAAGAACAGGAGATGAGGGCAGGGAACCAGGACAGGACACAGGCAGCAAAACTGGTGGGCTGTGCAGCAATAATGAAGGAGTCTTTTACTAGGGGAGTGGTATGTGGGCTTCAGTGCATGAAATTTGAGGTTTACTAGCTCCCTCTGGTCACTATTGCTATTTCCTTTGGACTAGCTAACAAAGCACATAGAGGAGAATACAGTGCTGAGGAGACAGAGTGGTGCAGCCACAGGATGGGGGCTCCAGACTGTGCCCTGGTTATGGGCATACTGTGAGGAACCACATTTCATTCCCTTGCCTTTGGTGGCCTAGTACTTAGATAATGAATTCAGCATGCTATGCTTTGGTTCCAAAGATCTCAGCTGCCATTTTTAGCCTTGTGCTCTAGAGCATGAAAGAAAAAGTAAAAACCAAACCAAAACCCCCAAATCCCAAATCCCAAACTAACCCTGAGGAGAGAAACAGAACCTGTTTATTTTTCTGGTTTAAAAAAAAAAAAAAAAAAAAAAAACCCAAAAAAACCAAAAAACCCAAAAAACCAAACCCCTTAATATGGAGAGAGAAGAAAGGAAGCCTGCCTTTTCCACACAGATTCCATACATTAGCAGTTAGTGGCTACAGAAGGAAGACAAAACACAAGAGGATTCCACTGTGTCCTTATGTCAGCTACCAGACTACTCCCAAAGATGTTTCCGTCATCACCTTAGCGCACAGATCTGAACACCAAAGACAGCTGCACAATTTCCACTTAGTTAAACGTTGGGCTGTTTTTCAACACCAAACAAGCATTACTTTCCCTTCCTTGCTCCTCACCAATGACCTTTTCCTCGGCAAAGTGCTCCACAAGACACTGCCAACAGATGGGGGCTGAAAAGCCTTGCTGTGGCTGGGACTCCATGTCTGAGCAGGAGCAATGCTCAGAGAACAGCAGGCAGGACTAGGCAGGAAGGAGAGAGCATTGTCCTTCAGGGCAGCAATCACACAGCCTGCTGAGGGCTGGCACCCACTGAGCACCACGTAGGGTGTGAAACACAGCCTCACTCCACAGGGCACCGTCAACAAGAAGCTCCCTTCTTTGGAGTCACAGCAGGGCAGTGATGGGAGAAGATTGGGCCCATCCAATGAGAATTCTCCTTCAGAGCCCCGCTGAGCATCAAAGCCCAGAGGTCAGAAAATGGAGATGTATAACTTGGTGGGAGTGAAGGGAAGCCCCAGAGGCATTTAGGAAAGTGACATCTAGGTAAGAAAACTGGAGTGGAATTGTAACAATGAGATATCTTCCTTTCTGCTGCGGAGGGAAGGAAGATGTCAGTCTCAGGGTCACCACTGTCAAGAGGAATGTATGCAGATCCACTTCAGCAGAAATGGAAATGAGAGAAATCTAAGACTGGGAAGTCAGTGAGGGGCTGTACACTTTCAAAGCTTCACATAGGGCATTCCTATAGAGTTCACAATCCATCTTTGCTGCTCCCTCACACAGCTTCCTGGGGTGAAGGCATTTCACTTACTGACAATTCTTTCACAGGGAAGGATCTGTAGTCTTCTGCC
This sequence comes from Phyllotis vaccarum, assembly GCA_033318265.1. Classification (NCBI taxonomy): domain Eukaryota; kingdom Metazoa; phylum Chordata; class Mammalia; order Rodentia; family Cricetidae; genus Phyllotis; species Phyllotis vaccarum. Next base: position 75,208,945 of record JARWLC010000012.1, read on the forward strand.
CTCACTTAGTTCAAATGTCCATGAATGGGTTCTCATTCTGCACAGGTGAAAACATTACATCTCCGAGCACTAAGATCTGTAGAATAGGGAAAAAACACCAAAAAGGTAACTGTTGACCAGGAGTTAGGGCTACAGATTTTAAAATGCTTTGTTTGACTTTTGAGAGGGTTATAACAGGGAAAAATACAAAACAAAGAACTCATAAAGCTGTAGGCAGGTATCAGTAAGATGTTGTAGACAACATTTCCATGAGAAATATGGTCCTGTTCTAGTCCTGAATCCCAGAAAGCCAGCGGCTGCCATCAAAATGCAACAATCAGATAAGTCTGTGAGGGAAATTGGCGACTCACTTTAGCCCACTGAATATAAGGCCAACCAAAACCAGTTTTTAAAAACATAAAACTAAGGGTATCTGCCTAGGAAATGTGCTTATGTAAGCTATCAACACATTTTCTTCCTGATTAAAACTATAGTCATTGGCCAGCAAGATGGCTCAGTGGATAAGGTTGCCAAACCCAGTGGCCTGAGTTCACTCTGGGACCCACACAGCCAAAGAAGAGAACGAGCTCCCTTAAGCTGTTTTCTCATCTCCTTACCCACAGTATGGCATGTACATGTTCACAAACATGGACACAGACAGGCAGGCAGAGACAAACACACACAAACGCAATGAAAATACAATGCATAAGAAAGGATATTTTAATCTTCAAACAACCAAGTTATGTGGTTTAACAGAAACTGGGCAACACACTGATTGTGACAGTTATAAAAGTGGCCAACTCTTGGTTGTTGGAGTGGCCATCCTCCTGGTTCCATTTTTGTCTCTAGGAGCTGGTTAGCCACAGAAAGGTGAGAGCTAGGCTAATCCTCTGTTGTATATCTATATTTAAAATAAATTTAAAATGGCTGGCCAAAAGTCACTGACATCTTAATCACTGTATTTATCTTAATATTTTTTTGTAAGTTTTAAGTACCTCAGCCCTACTCTACTCCTGTCACCTTAGAGCTATGCTTCAGAAGCCCTTGAATGACATTAAGTCAGCCATGTTTAGTTCTGGCTTCTGAAATCATTTTCTTGGCTATCTTCAAATGCTACCTCTCACCTCTTTGGGATTTAGTTTCTTCATAACAAAATGTTGGGTTTCTGAGCTGGAAAATAGCCCAGTGGGGGTAAAGTGCTTGCTGTGCAGGCATTGGGACTCACATAAAAAGCTGAATTAGTGGGCACATCTACAGCCCCAGTGCTGGAGAGCCAGGGGTAAGCAGACCAATAAGAGCTCACTGGCCTGCTATTCTGGTCTGACTGGTGAGCTCCAGATTCACTGAGGGTGACAGAGGATGATTCCAGAAACTGATCTCTGGCTTTCACATGTGCACTATTGGAAGAGTGCACATATATATAACACACACACACAATGCTGGATTTCTAACAGCCTTTTCTAGCTCTGATATATTTCTAAAACTTGCAAACTGTGGCCACTAGCTTCCCTTTATTCTCTGGCTCCTTAAGTGGAAAGAAGCCTTTGCCAAGCTCATGTAGAGTAATTAATTGCACCATGAGTGCTGGGGACATCAGGCCTAGCTGTCTGTCTATATATATTTGTATAATGAGACCAAGTTAGTATTAATCACAGATTTTCTAATTGTTTCATTTGACAACTGTGGGGGGGGCTTAGTTATGTTTGCATGGAAAATTGTCAAAATCTGCAGTAATAGAACAGTTCACATCTTCAGGCTTTTCTTTTTTTCTTTTTCTCCCAAGGACAAAATACTTTTGGTTAAAATCAAGGAGACTGGTAATGGCCTAGGTTTTTCAAAGACTCTTTAGAGAGGAACCACTACAGTTTACAGCCTTATGGTAGACAGCTTTAAGAGAGCCTTACTGGCATATGCTCAAAGTGAAAAGCCACTTTTGGCTTCATACCCAAATTCATTGCCCTCTCTTTAGGGGAGGAGACTCCATGTTATCAATTACTGATTTCTTTCATAATCTTCCATGCTGAGTCTCCCAGCTCTCTCTTTTTAAGCCTACAAGAGTGCTAATTGAAAACACTGTGTGAGAAGGAAGATGAGCTTCTGAGAATCCCAGGCCTAGATTTACAAGCTGTTCCCTTCCTAAGCGGCAGCAGCAATGGCACTTCCTTATTCTGTAGGGAGCCCGGCATCTCTTAGAAGTAAGTCCATTCCATCTGGCTGCTTGCTAGAAGGACGATAACCTTGTTCTAATATAAGCATGACCAAAGCTAAAGTATAAAGAATTGTCTTGTACGGTCACCATCCAAGGACTCAAGCAGGATGTTTCTGCTAGCAAATGTTACCTTATTAGACAGAGAAATATGGGCCTTATGTATTCTCACATGTGTTGCTCAAACTCTAAACCAAACCAGAGTCCAGGTTATGCAGATGAGGGTACTCCTGTACTTGGAAGACAGAAATGCAAATCCATGCTACTCCCAAGGCTCATTCTGCTACTCATTTGTGTTTTAGTCTGTGGCTATTATCCTATGTGACCCAACCCTAAAATTTCCACCTGGATTATAGTCAGTAGGTAAGAAACAATTCAATCAACAGATCACAGGGCTGCCTATTCTGGAGATGGCATGTTACAAGAGCACCCTACTTCTAGGAATTAAAGTGAACAAAATCCATTTTCCTGTGTTACCTGTTATCTGGCCAGATGTGGAAATACAAGACACCTTTAATCCCAACATTCAGGAAGCAGAGGAAGGAGGAACTCTGGGCTACCTAGTTTACATTGCAAGTCCCAAACTGTCAAGGGCTAAACATTGAGAGCTTTGTCTTAAATGAAAAAAATGATGACTGGCCATTAGTACCAAAAAGTCTTTACGGCAGCTCTCTTTTGGAAATATACGTTATGCCCTTTCCTCCAAAAGGCTGAAACACTGGCTGCTACTCATTTGTTGACTTTTCATTCATATGTGTGTGTCGGTGTCCAGGGAGGCCAGAAGAAGACATCAGATTCCTTGGAATTGGAGTTACAGGCAGTTGTGATATTCTGGGGTGATGAGAATTGAACTTGGGTCCTCTTCACTGCTGAGTTATCTCCCTAGCCACCCCCCCCCTCCCTTGAGACAAGCTGTTTCTATGTAGTTCTGGCTGTTCTGGAATTCACTATGTAGACTAGACTGGCTTTGAACTCAGAGATCTGCCTGTCTCTGCTGGAATTACCTCCTTTAAAATTATTTTAAAGATGGGGTCTTGGTATGCTGTCCTGGCACTCACTATGGAGGTCAGGGTGACCTTCTAAATGGTGGGATTACTTGTCTAGCTCTTTCCTTTGTTTACTGTGCTATGTTTATGTGAGCATGTGGGTGCTTGTGAGGATGCACATGCAGAACACAGACATCCAAGGCTGTCATTTCTCAAGAACCACTTACCTTCCTTTCTTAAGACAGGTCTTTTATTGGCTTGGAACTCACCCATTAGGCTAAGCTGACTAGCTAGCTAACTACAGGGACCCACTGTCTCTTCCTCCTCAGTTCGAGGATTAAAGGTGCATCCTCACACCTCACTTTTTTTATGTGGGATCTAGAATAAAAACTAAGGTCTTCATACTTACGTATTAAGTACGAAATGACTGAACTATCTCTCTATATCTTTTTGTTTGCTTTTCCAGATGAACTTACTAGTGCTAGCCCATGTTGGTGATGACCTCAAAATCGTCTTACCTCAGCCTCACAAGGGCTGGGACTGCAGCAGGTGTGCGCTACTATGACTGATCTTTTCTTTTTTTACCTTTTAAAATCAAACCATGAATTGCTTTACTGAGGTTTAATTTATATCAACATTTAACATACAGTCACACTGCTACTGAGTGGTGAATAAGAACACTTCTTACTTATATAGGATTAAATATACAAGTTCCCATTAATTACTTATAAATTAGCATGAATATTCGTCAGGGAAAAGACAGATAATGGTGAATGTTATTTACTTTGATCTGAGAACTATTGTTTGGGTGATTTCCATTAAACTTTTCCAGAGTCTTCAAGACCCTTCTGGAAACCAGTAAGGGGCAAAGCTAAAGCTAGAACAACAAAATCATATTGCGTCCATTAAACAAGCCTGATACATGTATGAGAGACCATCTTAAGTCTGTTTTTATATTGCTGAGAAAGACATCTAACAATTACACAACATGAACCTACGTCAAGTCTTCACCTAGGTCACTTTGTGAAATTCCAGATTTTAGCAGCCTTGATGGTCTGAGGATACCCCACTTTTGAAGACAGGTTGGCATGCAAGCGTCAGTGTGCACTCACCAGTGCTTAACGATCAAGTCTGTTCACAACCTCTCGGACTGTAGCTATGAAGTTTTCATTGTCCTGGGGATTAGCTAAAATTATACTGTGCAGTCTGTTCATATAGGAGTCAATGGTGTCCACTGTTGGTATTTCTCCACTTCCTGAAGTGAGACAAGAAGACAGTAAGAAAACTTTCCCTATGCAGTTCAGCTACATGATATCTAACAAATACATGTTAAAAAAACAAAACAAAACAAAACACCAAAACGACACTGATGTGGTTTGCTAAACGACAGATTTTAATTTCATAAGAGAGACTTTTAGACCTTAAAGATAGGAAGCTAATCTTCATATTCTGCTATGGTTTGGATGAAAAATATTCCCAACAGGCTTACACATTTTTTTTTCCTCCCAAGAGAGGGTTTAACTTGCTCTGTAGACCAGGCTAGCCTCAAATTCCCTGAGATCCACTGGCCTCTGCCTCCTGAGTGCTGGGATTAAAGGAGTGCTCTACCACCTCCTGTAGGTTTATGTATTTCAACACTTGGTTCCTGGTTACAGGAGGGTGTGGTACCTGGCAGAGACTAGCTGGAGTATGTCCAGGGAGAGGGCTTTGAGTCTATAGCTGTGTCCCTCCTTCCAGTCCTGCCTCTGGCTCGCATCTCTGACTACCGTCACACTTCTCCACCATGAGGGACCTTCCACCTCTGGAACTATTGCCTTCCGAAAGTCTCTTTTGGGTAGGATGTTTTATCACAGCAATAACAAATAACAAATACATACTCTAAACCTGTGGGCTTGGAATCTTTGGGGGTCACATGACCCTTTCACAGGGTCACCTAAGGCCATCAGAAATTATAAATACTTACATTACGATTCATAAAAGTAGCAAAATCACAATTATGAAGCAGAAACAAAAATAATCTTATGGATGGAGGTCACCACACATGAGGAGCAGTATTAAAGTGTTGCAGCATTAGGAAGGTTGAGAACTAATGTTCTAAACAAATGGGTGATATAGTGTATATAAAGAGTTGCATAACAAAAGGTTTGAGACTGCCAGATTTTTGCCATGACCATAATGAAAACGAGAGTGTAGGTAAGAAATACTAACGTTGTTTTCCTTCCCATCAAAACACAAATAAACACAAGGCAAACAAACATACATAGAAGAAAGTACTCTCCTTAGGATTTAAAGTTCATCACCTAATGGCTCTGAATACCAAATTAGGTTTAATGGTAAAGAATATGTTATATTTAAGTAAAAGTGGACAAAAATTTAAATGATCAGAGAGTCTTAAAGTCTGGATGGCTTTAATAACTATGGGTATGGGCATTATTATGCGTCTCATTGAAAAAAAAATTTTTTTGAGACAGGGTTTTACTATGTAGGTGGCTCTAGGTATCCTAGAGCTCACTATGTAGACCATACTGATGTTGAACTAAGAAATCCTCCTGCCTCTGCTTCCCAAGTGTTAGGATTAAACGTGTGAACTACCATGCCATATCTAGCTCCCATTGATGTTGGGAGGCAGAAGCAGGCAGATCTCTGAGTTAAAGGCCAGCCTGGTCTACAGAGTGAGTTCCAACACAGTCAAAGCTGTTACATAGAGAAACCCTGTGTGTGGATGGGGGAGAAGGTCTTGATGGGATGCTCCACCTCTACCCCCTTTCCTCTTGGGAGATACTTCAGCTTCTCCACATTAATACCTACACAAATAGCACCCCATCCCGACCCCAACCCACTCTTCTATCACTGAAAATGTATGGAGAGGATGATATTACCAGGCAAGGGCATGCTGGCAAAGCTGTTGGTCAACATCTGCCGCAGGGTTTCCAGGTGCTGCTGAAGGACAGTGTTACGGCTCCGCTCCTGAATCACATCCACTTCCAGCTTCTCTACTGCTGTGCGCATGCTCTCCACATGTTTTTGTAGGGCTGCATTCCTTTCTTCAAATTCCATGTTGGATTTACGAAGCTGGCGGAGCTCTGCCTCACGAGCTGAGGACACACGACCCCCAGAACACATGTGAAGGCACCTCTGAGGAGTCCCAGTAACCCTTCTAAGGAAGTTCTGCTTATCTGTCTCTCATTAGCTACCTCCTCATCTTCCAATTCTCTTTATGATACTCCAGATAGCAATTTCAGCGATGAAATGCCTGGTTCCCCAGAGCTATTTTAATTCTTAAAGCAACACGTTCTATACACAAGATTGCCACAAGCAGTGTTAATTCCCGGCATTTTGTTAGATCTTGCTTTTTAAAATCGTGCATTGAGAAGCCTGAAGGGCTTCACAGGGTATCCAGGAAGACCGTCTAAGCATAGCTATGGATACCCATCTGTTCTGCGATGGGATCAGCCTTGTAATTTCTTTTCTATTTCTTTCTTTAAAAAAAGAATCCATTTTAAAATTTTATGTGTATGGGTATTTTGCCTCTATGCACCACAAATGTTTGGTGCCCACAGAGGCCAGGATAAGAGCATTAGATCCCCTGGAATTGGAATTACAAATTGCCCCCCCCCCCCAAGAAAAAGCCAGGCAGTGATGGTGATCACCTTTAATCCCAGCTCTCTGTAGGCAGAGGCAGGCAGATCTCTGAGTTTGAGAACAGCCTGGTCTACCCAGTGAGTTCTAGGACAGCCAGGGCTATATAGAGAAAAAAAAAAAATCCAAACAAACAACACAAAACAAACCCCAAACCCCACAAAAAAATCAAGTCAAACCAAACAAACAAAAAAGCAAACTCAAAAAATAAATTCCCTGGTGGCGGCTGAATCCTTTGGATGCACAGCTAGTGCTTCCAACCACTGAGTCATCTCAGTGTAAACTTTTATTTGGATAGAGGGTTCTGGGCTTCCTAACTAAAAGACACTGCATTAGTGACTTATATTTATTTCTTTTGATCTAGAAACCAAAGAAACTTTGGCTGCACCTCACTTTTCCTCACTGGTCACACATATAACAGTGAAATGACAGTCTTTGCAGCAGAGTCCTTGCTAGTCCTAAGGAGGGTTATCTGCCACTGCTTTGAGAAATGGACTCCTGAGGATTAACTCCCCTGTCAAAGACCCAAGGAACACCCCACCCCCACCCCCCAATACACCCACCCACAGACACACAACCAAACAATCAAACAACCAAGCAAATTACTGCAGTAATTACCTTTGCTGTGGTTCAGGAATTCTTCTGTAAATATAGGGATGTCAAAAACAGAGCGTTCCTTTACCTCTGTTTCTTTCTATGAATCAAGAACAAAAGTTAGTCCTTAGAAGCTAAATTAAATAATAGTGCCCAAGGCAAAAGGATCATTTCTTCCTTAGAGAAACAGCTGGTGAGCAGAAATCAGACCAGGAGAGCCTGGGAGGGGATACATTCACTCCTTAGAATGGAACTTCACAGATCTCCTAGGTATATGACAGCTAGGTAGTGACAGACTTTAAAACAAACCCACATGCAGTTCACTAATGAAGACAACAGAAGCCCTTTCTTAGCACTGTGCTTTGAATAGTCTACAGTATACAGCTGTAAATGAGGCTGGGTTCAGAATTGAAAAATGGTATTTTAGTTGTTCTTATTGGTTACACATTTAAGCATTATCTGAGATGTGAGTATGCAATCAAAATTTGCAGAGTAGAGACGAGGAATTCTAAGCAGAGATCTGCCAGCAATGAGCAACAATAATGGCATTCTTCTGGTACTTCTATCTATTTATGAAGGGGTAGTTTATCTTTGGGGCTCTTGTAGGCTTTTCTTCAGACACAGGAAAAACAAACAAACCCAAGAAGCTGGAAATAACCAGGCTCTATAAATAAGAAATGTAAGGATTACATGAGACAGAAAAGAATAACAAAGTCCCAATTAATCCACATATAAACCATTAAAATAAAAAGTATCATCAACTACTGTAAAATATTTCCAACCATGAGCTTTAAGAACAGAGCCAAGGGGCTGGAGAGAGGGCTCAGTGGTTAAGAGCACTGCTGCTCTTCCTGAGGACCAGGGTTCAACTCCCAGAACCCACATGGCAGCTCATGACTATCTGTAACTCCAGTTTAGGGGATCTGAAACCCTTACACAGACATACTTGCAAGCTAAACACCAATGTACATAAAAAAATAAAATAAAACAACAACAACAAAAAAAACCAGAGCCAATATTTCAACTTTCTTTGGCTGACATTTCTGTAATAAATTTGAAGTTGAAGGTATAATGAATTAAGCTATAGGTACTTTATATTAAAAATTTTGTATAATGTAGAGTAGAAAGTGAGGAAACAATCAGGAAATCTGAAGATTTCAAAACATCTCAATAAGAAAGCTGTAAAGAAAACACCCAGAATTCATTCCTGTAAAACATGTTAAGAGATGAAATGTATAAAATAAAGAGTAAAATGTGTCCTTTTGCCAGGTGTGGTGGCTCTGGTGAATTTCTATGAGTTCCAGGACACCTAGGACTTTATACCCTGTCTAAAAACACCTCCCCCCCCCCCCCCCGAAAAAATTGTTTCTACTTGTTACCACTAAACTAACTTTTATCTTTGCATAAAAACTGACTTGATGCCCAGTAGAAAAGCGAAACAGTTGAGGCTTGAGGAAACCTGAGAGCAGAGATCCCGTCTCATACAGGTGTTTCCTAGGAAGGGTCAGACTGGAGGAACTGCTTATGGATGGGAACAGATCAAGATAGGCATTTAAGATGGGGCTGTAGAGGTTCATATGTGTAATCAGAGAACTGTGAGATCTCTTTAAAAAACGATGGAAATCTGAAAAAGTATGTTTACTTGAGGAACACTTCATTTCAGAGTGCCTAATTTTTACCACATTTTTTTGCTTTCCTAGTGGAGGAAAACAACTTTTTCTAGAACAATTTAAAAATAAAAGAATTACCATCAAAGGCATCATATTTTGACATACACACCTCTTCCCCAAGATAGCTCCTAGTAGATTTCAGTGAGAACTAATTAATTAATGAGCAAGAGATTGGCTTCTAAAGGGACCTCAGCCACACTCCCAGAAGCTGTCTACAGACTGCAGGCTTTATTATCTAGTTGTGACAGGAAACTTAAACATACAATCCCAGCACACACAGTACATAGGTCTAGTCCGAAACTCACAAGTGACTTAGGACAGAGCCTTGGAACTTCGTTCTCTACCTTGTTCAATTTCCTACTCAGATGCACAGGGGCCTCACCACGGGTCCCAGTATCTGCCATCCAGAATGATAAGGAGTTGCTCGGCTCCCATGATCATGGCTCAAAGGGACTTTTTCTCAAGGTTTTTATTCCATTCTATTCTTTTCCAGAACAGTCCAAACCCAACTCATTATGTAAGGACAGAGGCTAGCAGCAGCCAGGTGCAATATATACTGCCCTTGGGTAAATTCTTAAGAGTACAAAATAAGGACCATTAAAGCAATTAAACGAAAGTGTTTAGTCTCTGAATGCAACAGAGACATTCTACTTAAAGGAAGAGTGGTAATAAGAACCACCAGCATCCTCCATTACTGAGTACATTACTCAGCCCAGAGAGACTCCTCCTGGGAGCCTGGATATACTTAAGTGCTCTAAGGATTGCTCAAGGGATTAAAATCATAAGGATTTGATTACTTCCTCATTGAAAGGATCTAATTTGTTCAGGCTGAGTGTCATTTTTCATAAATTAAACAAAATTATTGTTTCTAGCTAAGTCTTCCTATGAGATGAAGACACTTTCTAGACAGTACAGCTCACTGACTCCTGGACCTAGTGGACTCCCCCCTCCCCTCAAGATGGATTTCTCTGCGTAGCCCTGGCTGTCCTGGAATTAGCTCTGTAGACCAGCTAGCTGTCTACAAACTCAGAGATCTACCTGCCTCTGCCTCCCAAGTACTGAGATTAAAGGCAGCGCCAAAACCACCCAGCACTGGGCTGTTTTTTGATCTGAGAAGACAAGAATATTCTTCACTTTGGATTTCCATTCTGTACACTCACCGAGCAGAAGGAAAAAGAACAGAGGGCTCTCTGAATGCATTTATTTCAGCCAGAGATTTAGGGCAAGGCTCAAGGTAGAACTACAGAGAGTATGCCATGCACCTCTCAAGTGCCTTTAATTTGAGGACTATTCATATTGTCATGAACAAGAATGCACTGCCTTCCGTGATGCTGAATGGCCTCCAGGAGAGCATTTGTCCACGACCAGATGCATTCTGTTGCTTCTGTTCAGGCAGCAATGACTTAGGAAATCTCAGTCAATTTAGAAACAAAATCAGCTTCTTTACTATATGGAAATTGGCAAATCTGTCTTCACTAGCATCTGACTGACATCTCAGGTTTACTCTTAACAGTGTCTAGTTTATTCCATGTAGCACGACACTGTGTTATCAATAGTGGCCAACTAGGATGCAGAAAGCTTCCTTACTGTCTCTAAATTAACTTTTTATTTTTTTAAATTTATTTTTATGTGTATGGGTATTTTGCTTGCATGTAAGGCCATGTATCACGTATGTGTCTGAGGCCTACAGAGGGCTGAAGAGTGTTCCCCTGGAACTGGAGTTGCGGACAGTTGTGAGCTGCCACTTGGGTGCTGGGAATTGAAGACAGGCCCTCTGCAAGAGCAGTTTGTGCTTCTTATTGCTAAGCCATGTCTCCAGCCCCCTCTAACTTAAGTTGAATAAACTTTCTTTTCCTAGACAAATCAGACCCCTCACAGCAGTTCTAAATATGTCTGAGGCCTTAGTATTCTAGACACTGCTTGTAAGAGAAATAAGTGTGTATTTAAAATCTATGATATTTTTATAAGACTCTTTTTATTAACTCACTCATACATCTGCTGAAATAGTCCAAATACCAGAGCACATGTGACCATCAGAGCCAACCTATGGTTTTTTGAGATGGAGTCTCCCTTTGGCTTGGAACTTGCCAATTGGCTAGGCTGGATAGCTGTGACTATCTAGAGATCTACCTTCCCAGAGCTAGTATTACAAACATGTACCATTGTACACAGTTTTTGACATGGGTGCTGGGGATCTTACTGTACATACTTGTACAATAAGCTCTTTAATGACTGAGCCATCTCTTAGCTTAAAAAATATTTTGCCACCCACATTCAGAGGGCCCAGTTTGGTCCCATGCAGGTTCCCCAGCTGTCAATCTAGAGTCTGTCCAGTAGCTCAGGTCAGCTGTCTCTGTGGGTTTCCCCATCATGATCTTGACCCCTTTGCTCATATAATCTCTCTTCCCTCTCTTTGACTAGACTGGGAGCTCAGCCCAGAGCTTAGCTGTGGATCTCTGCATCCCCTTCCATCAGTTGCTGGATGAAGGGTCTATGATGACAATTAGAGTAGTCATTGATTTGATTACAGAAGATGGCCAGTTCAGGCACCTTCTCCACTATTGCTTGGAGTCTTAGCTGGGGTCCTCCTTGTGGATTCCTGGGAATTTATTTCCCTAGCACCAGATTTTTCTTTAACCCCACAATGGTTCTCTCTATCAAGACATCTACTTGTTTGCTTTTCCTCTCTGTCCCCCACAACTCAGCCATCTCATTCCCTCATGTTCTCTTCCTAACTCCCCTTATCCCCTTCTCACCCATGCTCCCAATTTACTCAGGAGATCTTATCTATTTCCCCTTCCCAAAAGGATCCATGGATGTCTCTCTTAGGGTCCTCCCTGTTACCTAGCTGCTCAGGGGTTGTGGATTGTAGCCTGGTTATCCTTTGTTTTACGTCTAATATCCACTTATGAGTGAGTTTGTGCCGTGTTTGTCTTTCTGGGTTTGGGTTACCTCCTTACTCAGGATGATTTTTTTTTTTTTCTAGTTCTATCTATTGTGTGGCTTGGGCAGTTTGTGGGACCTCTGGGACCAGGATTTATCCCTGGTGGATGAACTGGCTTTTTGGAGCCCATTCCCTGTAACAGAGAAATAGCTTGCTCAGCCTTGATACAAGCTGGGAGGGGCTTGGTCCTGCTGCAAACTTGATGTGCCAGACTTTGTTGACTCCCCGTGGGAGGCCTTACCTTCTCTGAGGAGTGGGGGAAGCAAGGGAGGGGGCGGTGAGTGGAAAGAGGAAAGGGAAGAGGAACTGTGGTTGTTATGTAAAATACATCCCACTGTTTTCCAGTCATCTTTGGATTATTATAGGAAAATAAGGTTTTAGAGAATACCTTCTCCAAGCAAGAGCATCATGCTAAGTGGCATGGCACTGGATAGAAAAGTAGAAACTAGATCACGTATGTCCTGTCAGGGAGATCACACATAATTCAGAATGTGAACAACGGAAGTGCTTGGAAGAGTCTAGACCAGGCCAGCTCAGCTGACTATATGGGAAAAGTATAACAGCAACTTGGAAGGCTAGAGCTAGAAGAGATAAAAAGAGTGAGGAGGAAATAGAACTTAACAGGGATGGAAAGAAGACTTGAACTTTGAGAAGCAGAAATAGGAAGATGGAGAAAGCAGCACATGGAAGACAGTGAGCAGTATTTTTAAGGTGTTTGATCTGAGAAGTTGGGACTACTTAAGGAAGACCTTGACTGCTGTGTTTGAATATGATTTGTTGAGCAAAGATGAGTCCCTGTGGTGATATATTGTATATTTAATAAAATTAGTCTGGAATATCAGAGGACACAGCCACCCACAGAGCCAAGCCATGAAGGTCAAGGAGTGGTGACCCATGCCTTTAATCCCATCACTTGGATGCACCCATTTTAATCTCTGTGAATTCAAGGCCTAACAGCCAGGCAGTGGTGGGTCACATCTTTAATCCTAGCACTCTGGGTGGGGAAAGAAATATAAGGCAGGAGAAGAAGTTCAATCGTTCTATCTGAGCAACCAGGCAGTCTGAGGACCATGAAGACAGGACTTACTGGTTTAGCCTAAGGAGTTAGCTAGGTGAGAATTAGCTGTGGTTTGTTCCCCATCTCTCTGATATTTCAGCTTTTCTTTAATATCTGGCTCCAGGTTTTTATTATAATACTAAATAGAATTCATGCAATAAGTTCCTGACATTTTGAAGCATGAAATGACCATAGATTTTATTTTTTTAACCATATATTTAACAGCCTACATCTATATCTGAAGCATATACAAGCAGCATAGTCAAACACACAAGCTTATGTGCATTAGACACACACAAAAATACAGAAAGCCAATCAAAATGCTGTCAGGGTTGAAGGCAAGCAGAGGTAAGCAGCCAGTAAGTGAGCACACAACAGAGAGATGGGGATGAGACAGAAGGGGCAGGGACTGAGATGCAGTCAGATCTGCAACCGAGGATCATTTTAACCAAAGGCTGGAGTTCCTAAATAACACCTTCCAGAAGCAGGACGACAGCATTTGTTGATAAACTACAGCCAAGTTGCAGTCTCTAGCTGGCTTCCATTTCTACATCTTATTCTGAATTCCAACCATTTCTTGGCATTTAAAACTAATAAAATTCTTAGACTACAGTAACAGATTGGGGTTAGGGGCTGTAGTTCAAAGGCAGATTCATGACATAAGTGTCTACCATATGTTAAGAATCCCTGAGCCAAAGCAACTCAGTCTGAATTATGGGAGGGTGGGGGGAGGAAAGAATCAAAAAACTCTGTACCATTCATGAAAAGAAAAAGTAACAGCATTTCTAACGGCAATATTATTTTAAATATATATGTGAATGTACTGAAGGCTAATTACCTCATGATCATGAGTAGCCTGTCGGGCTGCATCTAAAAATACAAAAGAATAGAGAAAACATTAAATTGAAAAAGAAAACAATAGCAAAACCCAAGTATATGACTGTGCCAACCACAAAACTTTCTGGTATCTGTGAACTTCCACAACATAAGATATTTTCATTCATAACATTATTAACTATCAGTCAACAAAAGTTAAAGGGAACCCCACACCTACAGATCACACAATTAGGCATAAGAAAACAGCAGACAGTTCTTACCTTTGAGAGAACAGGGTGTGAGAGTAGGTAGGAAACACATGCCAAAGGTTTTAGCAGCCTAGATGTGCAAGTGTGCAGAAGATGCTGTGGCTAGGGGATGACAGACCAGTGTGGGTGGTGTGCCTTTGGCAGTGTTTCCTGGAGAGGGGAACTGGAGCAAGACTTGTGAGAATGTGATGTACCATTTCAACAGAGAAAAGATCCCATGAAGACACAGATGCTGCCTCATTCACTATCACTCCCTTAATGCCTAGAAGAGAGTCTAGAACCTTAACAGAAGAAGCCCAATGGATCTCCTTTTGAATTCATGCATGAATAAATTATTGAATGAAGAAGATCATAGAGACTGAGAGAGATAGCACAGAAAAGGTTTAGGCATGTTACTGCAAGTTAGTTGCTCAGTATAGAAGATAGATTTGTTTAAAGGTAGAGAAATGTCTAACTTGGAAACTAGACAAAGAAAGGCAGGTAGGTAATAATAATTAAAATCTGTAAGTGACATCTGTAAGTGAATATAGGATAGTAGATAAATGCAGAAACGCATCTCTCCTATTTGCCAACTTAACACTCACAGCACTCCACCACGTATGACAACCTGCCTGCCCTTGGATTTGATACCTTGCCTATGAGGTTTGCCTTTCTGACGGTCCTGAGTTTTCCTACTGAAGACCTTGTAGGCCTCAGTCTTCTGATACTGCTCCAGCTCCTTCATGTAACGCTCCTTGTCTCTGTCTGCTTCATCGAGGTAGCGCTAGGAAAGAAATGTGGGATTATTTTCAAGACACTGAGATGAGGTGAAAAATCAGTTAACTTTTTAAAGGAAAGATTACAATTAAACAATTTAAAAAGTTTTAGGAGAAGCTGAAAGCGGATATAGGGATAAAATAACATCTTTCAGTCATAAAGTAAACAAGGGCTGGTGAGGTTGCTCAGTAGGTAAAGCTGCTTGCTACCATCCCCCACAACCTCAGTTTGATCCCTGGAACTGACATGGTTGACAGAGAGAACTAATGTTCGAAAGTTGTCCTGACCTCTGCATATGTCCACACATAAAATAAGTAAACAAAGCATAACATTTAGAGAATGAATAAGTGAGTGACTGACTTTCTAGACTGTATTGCCTTTCCTACTTTAATAAGGTAAGTTCTACTGAGAGCATCATCATAAAACATGCATGAAGATTACAGTCAACCATTTCTCAAGCCTTACAGATAGAATTTCACATGGTCACTAGAGTTCTTCAGAGGTCTGAACCCATCTAAGCACATGTTCCCAGGGGGAGGAAGGAATGATCTCATACATCCATTGGCCTTTTTAAAAGCCAGCTGAGTGAACACTGAAGCTGGAGAACATGAAAAGAATGAGCTCATCCTATGAGCCTAAAAGAGAGCTTCAGTGCTATGCTTTCATTTTGTCTATTAATTATTTAGGAAAGTTCAATGATTTTCAGAATTGTTTTGCTTAATGTCTTGTCCATTTCATTCACCAAATAGGTATAAGAAAGTATAAAAGGTGCTGTCTATAAACAAACCAGATTCAGAGGTTATGTTAGAAATCTTGCCCCTTACAGCAGATACAAGGGATTGGCCAAATCTGAGATGAACAAATAATTAAATATGGCAATAAATTATAAATTTCTGAAGAGAAGAATTTATACCATAAATAAACGTTATAATATGAATTATTTATAATCATACCAATAACAAGGAGAATACAAGCAAATGTTCAAGGAGGGAAGAGCAAAGCCCTTGATAGATCAGAAAGCTGAGAACCAGCTGGTAACCGTGTGCAGTGAGTTGGAGCTGAAAAAAATATCATTTTGTAAACATAATGATACAGAAGATTAGGTAAGGTGAAACTTACCTATAGATATTAAGTCTAGGGGAAATATTTTCTTTTTCTTCCTTTTTTTGTTTTTCTTGAGTCTTTTTATGTAGACTGGGTGTTTCGGAACTGATTATGTAAACCAAACTGGCCTTAACCGAGAGAGCCTTTCTTTTCTTTTTTGAGATGGGGTCTCACTGTGTATCCTTGCTGGCCTGTCACTCACCATGTAGATCATCTTCAACTTCGAAGAGACCCACCTGCCTGAGTGCTGGGTTTAAAGGTGTGTAAGACCAGCATTCTGAACATTTTTGATGTGAAACAAATTGCATGTCTTTAAAATATCCCTCCATAAACTACTATGAGTTATAAGAAAAAATTTACCAAGAAAATAAATTAGCATTTCAAATAAGTAATGAAGGCCACGGTATGCCTGCATATGTGATACTTTGAGCAGTACATATCATCTCTTCTGACCAAGAATGCAGAATATCAATCTAATCACGAAGAAACATCAGACAAACAGAAAATAAAGAATGTTTCCTCAAAAGTTAAAAACAAACAAAAAGGTTCATGGGGGGAGGGGTCAGGTTTGGGAGACAAAGGGTTCATATTATCTAAGAATATTAAGGTATAACTTATGAAGACAAAGCAATGCTGTGCAAACAGCCTGAAGAGAATTACAAATATTTGACTAAAACACAGCTTGATATTAGCTTAAAACCTATATGAAGGGATGCTGTTGACGGGAATGATATCACTTCAGTGTCTGAGTATAGACTACAGCATTATGTTAAAATTATAATAAAATTATGAACTTGATGACTTTATCAGTTATGTAACAGAGCATCTCTATTCTTAGGACATACTAAAGCATTCTGAGGATAAAAGGCCAGGATATATGTAACTTACCTTTAGATGGTTTAGAAAAAAAAATTGTGTGCATGTGTATTGAAGAACAAATACATGTGAATGGAGAATAGGGGCACAATTAATTAGCAATAGGAGAAGCTGTTTTAGGATTTCTGGGTGTTCTCTGTACTATTTTTATTTTGTAACTTTCTGTGCATTTGAAATTATTTCAAAATAAAAAGCTGATCAAACACATACAAAACCCTGTGCTAATCAGCTAACAGTGGTTATCATTAGAGATCTATTGTTACTTCTGTTTCTGTTTACACACTTACTATTACCAAAAAAAAAAAAAAATAAACCTTGAACATGCATTAACTTCGAAATAAAGATAGAAAAAGAAAATAATAACCTGGCATGTCCAGCTAATGACCCCTTTGTTATAAACTGCTTCCTATTAGCCTGCTTACCACAAACACAAAGCTTCAAACTGAAATTTAATCTCATCTCTTTGAAAAATTTTGAATTCAATTAATTCCCAAGACAGTATTTTTCAATTTGGTTTTAGTCTTTCTGGAATCCATTTTAAAGAGTGCAAGCCATAAAAGAGTTTAAGACATAAAAGAAATATAGATCCTTCAGATTCCGGGAAGTGGGGGCTTTTAATGCAAAGCCCATCAGCCTCAGTCACCATTGTCCCTTTGCAGCAGTGGCCTTTCACCTAGTGCATGGCTATCTTGTACTTAACCCCCCCCCTCCCCCATCTCTCTAACAAAGGATTCAGTTTGGAAACAGTTTGGAAACAGGTTAGTTTCTGTCTTAGAGGAGACAGATCAAGTAGTTCTGCTTTATTTTCTGCTAGAACTCTGGTTAAAACAATCGGTAAAGCAATAAGATCTTTTTCTTAAATAAAATTCTTATGTGAATTGAAGAATTTTGGCAAATGATTTTCTCTCATTTTTATTCATGACTTTCATTTAGCTCAATGGAATACATTACTTTGATAGATTTCTTAATTTCTTAATATTGAACCACTTTTCAAAACATTCTTCTGTGAACTCAGTATATACATCAAATAAAATGTAGCTGCTTTGGTTGAAGATGGATTCTACAGTCCTTTCTGCTCACAACTCTCCAACAAATTTTGGTCCAGCTTCTGCTCACAGTGCTAGAGAGGAGAAGCACAAGGATCCTGCTATTCTGTCTGGTCTTCTTTGCCTTCCACACTGAGTTTCTGGTGGTTTTTACTATTCACAGCCTTACAGAAACTTTCTGTTTCTGTCTCCTTCCCAAGGGTGCCTGTCTTCTTTCTCTCCTCTGAACATGCCATCAGATCAGGGCCATCCAAACTAGTCTGGCCTCTCCTTAGTTAGTTACATTTGCAAAGGTCTCCTTCTGAGACATAGATTTTAGGGTATGCGCTCTCAACCCCAGTATACAAGGCTAGCAGTCTGAATTCTTATCCAAGATGTGGCACTGGTTAACCTGCTTCACCTCTCAGGTCTCAATATCTTCCTTATAACAGTGTCTTCTTACTTTCCTTCTGCAGTACTGGAGACTGAACCCAGAACCCAGGTGAGGTAGACATGTGCTCTGCTGTAAGATAATACTAAAAGCCTTTCGTTCTTTTCTTTAGTTTAAGATGGCCTCTAGCTAAGTTGCTTGGGTTAGTCTCAAATTCATTTTGTAGCTCTGATGGACTTGAACTTCTATTCTCTCTGTCTCAGCCCCCTGAACACTGCGATGCAACTGTCATCTTCTTGGCTTTTCTGATAGAAATCTTTAAAAAATATATATATCATATTATATCACACACACACACACACACACACACACACACACACACACACGAATGATGTATGGATACATGTCATATCTACGTAGGTACCTGTCGAGTCCAAAAGAGGGTGTCAGATCAGCTGAGGCTGAAGTTACAGCAGTTGTCAACCATCTGACATGGGACCTGGGAAATGAACTCCATTTCTCTAGAGGAGTAGTGAGTGAGCTTAATCACTGAGCCATCTTTTCAGCTTCCAAAGCAAACAAAGGACCAGAAAAAAGAACCATCACCTGTTTTTCCTCAGGAGGCAGTTTACTCCACTCATTGCCCAACATCCTCGTGATTTCTGGAAATGGGACCTCTGGTCTCTTTGCTCGAAGCTGTTCTCTACGCTCGTTCATGAATCGAACATACCCTGTAAGGGGGGATTTGGGTGCATTGCTGTCTCGGAGAGGTTTCTTCCTTTTTCTCCCTTTGGACCAACCTCCTCGTTTACTTCTTTGCTATAAAACAAAGGATTTGCATATCAGATATCCTGCATATCAGATGTTTACATTATGATTCATAACAGAAGCAAAATTATAATTAGGATTAGGAAAGTTGAGAACCACTGCTTTAAGGCATCATGCTACAAACTAGAGAAATAAAGGGCTTTGAAAATCTTATTTTTGGAAACAGGGTTTCTTTAGGTAGCAGAGGCTGACCTCAAACTCACTATGAATGTCAGGGTACTCTGAACTTCATGACAATCCTATTGTTTCAGCCTCTTGAGAGCTGGGATTTCAGGTATGCATCACCATCCTTGGTGTATAAAGGGCTATTTTGGTGCTAATCCCAGAAGATGAGAATGGGGTATCATGATCATGCAAGCTCTAGCCTTCCTTTACACTTCCTGAGATGAGAAATTCAGCAGCACACTTAGTACTGTGCTGGAGAAGCAGATGCTGTTACAGGAGACCCGAATAAGATGTCATATGAGACAATGAAAGAAGAGATGTAGCATGGGATTAAACATAAACCGCCAAAGTGTTCCTCAGTGATACTCAAGACCAGATCATTTCCCATAGCAAATATCATACAGATATTTAAATTAATATTCACGTCTCAGAAAAGTATCAGTAACATATCTAAAATGAAGACAAGTTCTTCATTTCAAGCCTAATGATCTGTTCCTTGAGATGTATGTTTTATAAAGTCATAAGGCTTTTTGTTGTTTGAGATAAAAGTCTTTATATACTGAGTTTAGATAAATCAGTCCAAATCTTGGCCTTCTAAATGAGACTTAAGCATATTGCATTTTGCTCCATAATTTAACAAATACATAGTCTATCAGTTAATATATCATGGTTACAGGAATTCTTACTTAGAGAAGAGAAAGCTAAACAAGATTCAAAAAGATACAAAGCACATATGTGTTAACTGTGGTACTGCATTCCTCCAAACATCTGTGAATGGTGACAGTCCTCTATTTGGCGAATAGTATATTAGAGATTAGGTTTCCAGTTTTTGTTTTATTTCTTGGAAACCTAGGAACATGAAGCTACTGAGAAGCCTAGAGATGTAACTCAGTGGAAAAGTACTTAGCATGAATCCCCAGTATTACCCACCCATACAAACACCCTCAGCACACCCCCACAACAAACACAACAAGTTAATGAATAGCCACTAGCATTCATTATTTCTTTAAGAATGCTAATGGGGTAAATGAACAAAGTAGTCTTTCCACATAAAAGACAAAATCGATGATGCCAGTCTTTTTTGTCTTAAATAAAAAGTGTGCAATGTGATTAGTCATCTATAAGGACCAACAAGGACATGACTACTCAGGCCATACTAAATCTTTGTGTGACTTAGAGAAAGATGGACTCTATGGGAGGGAGAAGGAGTCATTAAGTGGTCTGAATCCTTCTATACATGTGACTTTGTGCTGCAGGGCTCATGAGCAGAGTACAGCCATGAACAAGTATATGAAGACCTCAGGAGTTACTTAATTAAATCATTCATTCACAAAACAAATATCTGTCAAGGCTGAGCATAGTGGGCACATCTGCATTACTACCATGCAGCTTGGGTCACCTTAGACCCTATATCAAAACAGTAATAACAACAATAAATAAAAACTAAAATAACACAACAATCAATTCCTGAGCACTGTGGGACATTTTATAAGAGGTAGCTGCACTTAGAGCGAAGATAAAGAGACTCTATTTGTCTCTATGTCATTAAAACAATTGATATGTCTCTAGGTATATAACCAGAGATAGGTATGAGGAACTGGGCAACTGTCAGCCCAGGAAACTAAGACATGAGGCAGCAATCACTTCACTAACCCCTTGTATGCCTGTTACTTTGGAAGCTCCTGAGGGCAGTGACATGAGATTTTAGCTTACCTCATCTTCATGCCTCTGCTCATTGCCTTCTGCAGCATTGGAAGACTCACTCTGAAGCAGCTGGCCCTGAGAGAGATCCTCCACAAATCCTGGGTTGTTGCTGGAAGATGTGGCTGCACTGCCATATGGACCCTCTTGGTGTGTTAACCTGAGCAACAGGTAAGAGTATACAAGTCTAGTATGGATAGCAGTAAAAGCTCTTATCAGGCTGAAGACAAACATTCCCGCCTGTAAAGGCACAGGTCAGGACTTGAATTACTTCCAACACCACAATCTGTATGAAATATAATGTTTCTGTAGACAATTCCTAGGAAAACTAACTTTAATCTATTTTCAAAATAATGACCTCTCCTCCCAACACAGACTTCATGTTTTAACTCAGCATGCAACAGAGCCTGTCTTTTACCTTTCATGTGTTCCCCATGTGATGGAGGAAACATTAGTGATGGATTAGATGAACAGAAATAGGGCTTGTCCAGGCACTTTGACCCTTATTGTAAAAGAGCCATTTCTTAAAGAGCATAGGAATGATTCTTTGTAATATAATATAGGCCGTATTTTCTTAGATTATAGATTGAGTAACAATCAGATCATTTGACTATCTAGTAAAGTAAGTTTAAATATAATTTTTTAAAAAGTTTTAGAGATCAAGCCCAGGGCCTCACACATGCTAGACAAATATTCTGTTCTGAACTACAACCATAGCTCAAGTATAAATGTTAATTATTCAAGCAGGTATACTATTTCCCTTCCAATAATTCATTCCTAGTGAGTTTTTCTCAGAATGGACAAGGAGGGTACAGATGATGGATGGTTGAGTCTTAAGACTTGCAGTTGATAGTAAGAATTTATTTTTTAAGGGAAGGGAGTTACTAGAAAGGTAAGAGAGGCAGGAAAATGGATAATAGAGTAATATTTGGTTATTATTCTGAAAGAATATATACTTTTTAAGACAAACAGCAACGATCACAATGTAATCACAATGTAAGTACTGCAATAGATTTTTACAGAAAGTGTCATAAGAGGCACTGGAGAGTCAGATAAACTTTCTATATGTGGAGAGGCTGCTAAAAAGATTTCACAAAGGGAGTATTAAAAGATGAATAGGCACTGATTGGGTAAACATCATCATTCTATGCAGAAAGAGTCCAATTAAGAAATATGTAACACACAAAGGAGACTAAACACAAGCAAGACAAAGGACAGAGGAGCAAAAGCTAAGCATAAAAGGTGGAGACTGGAGAGAGCTTAAAGAATGAATGATCATGAACACTGAAGGGAAAGCAGGAGTCCACAGTGACTTTGAGGTTTCCAGCAGATGACCAGGAACTACTAATCATGTCCAGAAGAGAGTACATGGATGAGCACACACGTAGATAAGATGATGAGCTTGAAATTCTTATAGTATAATATAATTAAGTGGAGATACCCTATGGGCAACTGGGAAACATGTCCTGAGATACAAAAGGAGGGATACAGAACCTGAACCAGCCATCTTCTGTAACCAGGCAAGGATTCCATAGGTGGGACTGGGACATTAACCAAGCCACAAAACCTTCCTTTGACCCACAGTTTGTCCTGACTGCAAGATGTGATGGGGTAATGGTTGTAGAGAACTTGTGGGAGTGGTCATCCAATGATGGGTCCAATTTGAGGCCCACACCATGAGAGGAAGCCCATGCTGACACTGCCTGGATGGCCCAGAGCCTAGGACAGAATCAAACTGGTAAGAAAGAAAGGAAGAAACGTCAATGAAATAATATCTACTGATACTCTGCTATAACCAAAGACTGGTGCCTGGGCCAGTCATCATCAGAGAGGCTCCATAAAGTAACAGATGGGGGGATATGCAGAGACCCACAGCCAAACATTAGGTGGATCTTGGGGGAACTCTGCAGAAGAAGGGAAGGAAGGATTGTAGGAGACAGAGGGGTTGAATGACACCAGGAGAACATGGCCCACTAAATCAACTAAGCAGGGCTCATAGGGGCTTACAGAGACTGAAGCGACAATCATGGAGCATGTATGGGTCTGAGCTAGGTCCTCTGCATGTATGTTATAGTTGTGTAGCTTGGTGTTCTTGTGGGACTCCCAACAGTGGGAGTGTGTGTGTGTATGTCTGAATCTTTTGCCTGTGCGTGGGACTCTTTTCTCCTACTGGGTTGCCTTTCTCAACCTTGACATGAGGGTTTGTAACTAGTCTTATCGTAACTTGTTATGCCTTGTTTGCTTAATATCCCTGGGACACCTGCTTTTTTTCTGAAAAGAAATGGAAAAAGTGTATCTGAGGGAGAGGACTGGGAGGAGTGGAGGGCACGGAGATGTAATGTATGAAAGATAAATGATAAATATATAGATAAAAGGCACAAAAACTACAAGGCAGCAGTCCAGGTAACAGTTGTTAGGTATTATCCAGAAAGTACTAAGAAGAAAAGTCCCACAGACCACGATCAAGATAATAGCATTTTAAAAGTAAGTGTTAGAAATATTAGGAAAGGAAACTCAAAAATTAGGAGAACACTACAAGAGAAAGGACAGGGAGATTTTAAGAGAGAGCAGTAATCAAGAAAAAGGTGTTAAAGTCAAATAAGACAGGCTAGCTGGTGAGGCACACCTTAAACCCAGCATCTGAGAGGCAAGGCAAGTGGATTTCTGTGAGTTCAAGCCCATTCTGGTCCATATAGAAAGTACCAAGTAAGCCAAACTACCAACTAAGACACTGTTAAAAAACAGACAGACAGACAAAAATGCTAAGAAATTCTGTTAAATGTGGATCCCTAAAGTTAGGCAGTTTTAGGGAAATATAGTTTCAGTTGAATTATGGGAACAAATATCAATTATAGTGGATGAAACATTGAATGCAAGCAGATGCAGACTGTACTGTAGATGAAAGAAATGATACTTTTCTGGTTTTTTCTAGGA
Source organism: Phyllotis vaccarum (assembly GCA_033318265.1). NCBI lineage: Eukaryota > Metazoa > Chordata > Mammalia > Rodentia > Cricetidae > Phyllotis > Phyllotis vaccarum. The sequence continues at coordinate 75,232,885 of JARWLC010000012.1, forward strand.
GACATACAAAGATTTTATAGAGGGGGTCTCTAGATGGCTGAGGTCCTTTATTAAGTGTTTGCTAATATTCAGCTATGAGGTCAACATTAACAATGTTCTTTAAAATGCAGTGCCCCTAGGGCTGGAGATATGGTCCAGTGGTTTAGAACATCTGTGCTTTTACAGAGGACTCAGGTTCAATTACCAGTGCCAACATGGTGGCTCACAACCATGCTTGACTCCAGTTCCACAGTATTCAATGCCAGGCACCAAGCATGCATGTCGTCCACTGACATACACGCAGTCAAAACACTCACACACATAAAATAAATACACAAGAGAAAGAAGTGCCACTGAGATCTAGCCTGAGCTCAGCAGGCATTATTTTGCAAATATTTCAATTAATCTAGCTGTTTGAGGCTACTCCTGCTTTCCCCAGCACTCATTTCAACAGTCATGGGTTTAAAACTTCCTAAGTTTCAAACATTTTTCTTCCAGCAAAATATGCAAATCAGGTTGGGAAAGAATAGCAATCCAACAAATTCCTGACAGACATGGGCAGATATCTGAAGGCAATAGTCAAAGGTGTCCACTGTGCATGTTCCTAGCTGAAGGCAACAACACTTCCATTTCCACCCTTGATCTCACTCCCCTGAGAGGGACAGATTTTCAGCAATTCTGCCCTGTCTGACATCACCTGCTCTTTCTGTAGGATTGGTATACTCTGTTGAAAGCGTGCTTATATAACTCTTAAAGCAAAAGGAAACAAAAGAAAGACACGGTCTCTACCTAGCTTCTGGTGAAGGTTTTTATTTGTTCCTGCCCTCAACCACTAAGGCCCTAGAAGGTCATACTCGCCGAATTCAATTTTCTCCAATGCTCTCTGAAATACATTCCAGAGGCGATGCAAGCTTACGATTCTCATCTAGGCCGCCAGGAAATACCTTGTGGAATCCGATGTCATTTCTCAGTCCTCGTCCAATCTACCAGCCATCAGTTTCTAGCCCCCTTATTATATAAATTTTGTGTCTGCTTATTCTGCTGCTGCTCAGCTCCCCCTGGGATTCTGGCGTACTATTCCTTCTCTGCCTCTCCTCTAGATGCCTGAGTCTCCCTTGAGCTTAGGCTCTTTAGGTGTTTCCCCTCCCTCTCTGCATAGTGCTCATTCCTTTGGTGATTTGTATCTAGGCTCATGCCGATGATCTCAACCTTCCTCCCCAGCCTAAACTGTCTGGTATGTCAGAAGCTGGTATGACACTGCCTGATTGACATCCTAGCTTAGAGCGCTAACAAGTACCTCAATTTTATAGTTTCCTGACTAAGCTTCTTTCCTTAACTGTTCAGTTCCCCACCCAAGTGAGTGGTGACTCCATCTTTCCGGCTAGTGATGCCAAAGCTTTGGAACTGTCTTTGTCCTTTTCTCCCTTTCACACTGCTCATCTGGTCTCTAGTCAAATCCTGTTTGGTCTACTATCAACATACATCTAGAATTCTGTACTTCTCACTCACTCTACTCAGGAGATGTTTCCCCCTCCTTGTCTTCAGGCCATCATGTCTCCTTGCTTCCAGCCCTGGCTCCCTTCACACAACAGTCAGGTTATTAAGAAGTCAGTCAGACCTTATTCTCTCCAAAGCGTCCAGTGTTTAGAGTGAAAGTTAAAGGAGCCCACATACAGCCCTTCCCACTCAGAGTATGGACCTGGCAGCATTACCTGCAAGCTTGTTAGAAACGCAGAATCTCTGGCCCTACTTTAGATTTTCTAAATCAGCATCTGCGTTTTAGTAAGGTCTCTAGGCAATTCACTGGAGCACCAAAGAGGCACCTAGAGTCCCCTGAGGCCTCTGACCCTCCAATCTGATGCTTTAGTCACACTGCCTTTCTGGCTATTTCTGAAAAGTAAGACATCCTTACTTCCAGGCCTCGCCTTGATTGCTTCCTCACCTTCCTTAGATAATAATGTGCCAATGACCAGACTTCTTCTGGAGAAGGAACACATTACTCAAACCACATTCTCATTAAACATTTTCCTGGCTACTGTCTAAAACTGCACCCTAAATTTGCCTATTCCCTCCTTCCTACTCTACTTCTCAATCCATACTTCCTACCTACATGGCAGGCATTCTACTGACTTCTTGTCAGAATTTGAGCTATAGCAGGACAAAAAAATAGATGGCCATGGTGGTGCATGCCTTTAGGCTCAACACTCGGAAGGCAAAGGCAGGAGGAGGACCTCTGTGAGTCTGAGGCCAGTCTACAAATGGAGGTCTAGGGCAGCTAACACAGAGAAACCCTGTCTTGAAAAACCAAGACCCAAAACCAAACCAAATCAAACCAAACCAATAATAACAACAAAAGGACAAAGAGGGAGCCCATGCCTGTAATTCCAGCACTTAGGAGGCAAGGGCAGAAAAAGGGCCTGAGTTGGAGAGCCTGGTCTATAGAGAGAGTTCTAGGCCAGCTTGGGCTACACAGTGAGATACTGTCAACCTGAAGTAAAATGAAAAGATGAAGCTTCTTGGTCATTTTGATCTTTGTTTTTTATCTAAAAGTGTGAACAGAACACTCTCTGGTATACAACTGGGGAAGAATGCTGTGTTGAGACAGGATCTCACTATACAGCCTTCGATAGACTTAAATTCACAGAGATCTGCCTGCCTCTGCCTCCTAATGCTGACCTGAAGGGTGTATGCCACCTTGCCTGGCCACACTAAACACTTTTCCTGAATGAACTAATCTAGTAACCAGGCAGCCTACAGAAAAGGCTGGGGGGGGGGGGGGGGGAGAAGGTGGAGAGATGGCTCAGAGGTTAAGAGCACTGGCTGCTCTTCCAAAGGGTCTGAGTTCAATTCCCAGCAACCACATGTAGCTCACAACCATCTGTGATGAGATCTGGTCCCCTCTTCTGGCCCGCAGGAATATCTGCAGTCAGAACACTGTATACAGAATAAATAAAGAAATCTTAAAAAGAAAAGTCTTGGGGAACAACTTCATTTAAGCAGTAAGGTCAAAAGGCAGATATATTAGTGAGGCTGAGAAACGAATGTGAGGGGAGAAAACAGAATTAGAAAATATGGGTTTTTTTTTTTTAAAGGGTTTTAGAGAATATTAAAATAATTCATCTTAGAGATTAGCTAGCACTTGAATCTACTACTGAATACATTTTTTCTTTGGCAAACAGCTTCTAATATCAAGAAAATGTAACAAACAAACAAACAAACAAAAAAACCTCAAGTGAAGCCAGGAGTGGTGGTATAGGCCTTTAATCCCAGCAGGTGGCTCTGACTATGAGGCCAGCCTGGTCTACAGAGCAAGTTCTAGGACAGCCAGGGTTACTGTAGAGAGAGACCCTGTCTTGAAAAACCAAAGCCAACTAGCCAAACTAAAAACCAAAACCAAAGCAAAACAACTACTCCCTCCTCCTCAAGTGGAACAGAGGATTTGAAGGTAAGAGGTGGGTACGCTATCAACTTTTCTCTGAATTCCTTTCTTTACAGGTTTGAAGTTGGCTAAAATGTTGAAGCACCTTTTTTTTTTTTTAATTAAAAATTATTTTTGTATATATGGGTGGTTGTGCCTGTATGTATGTCTGTGTACCACATACACACGATGCCCTCTGAGGCCAGAAGAAGGCATCAGATCTTCTGGAACTGGCGCTCCAGAAGATTGTTGAACTGGGAATGTAGGTGCTGGGAACTGAACTCAGGTGTTCTGGAAGAACAGTCAGTGTTCTAACCACTGAGCAAATTTTCCTGTTCCAGTTTCTAAACACTTTGAACAAAGAGTCATATTAAAAAGTTAGAACTTAGGTTGAAGAGATGGCTCAGTGGTTAAGAGTGCTTGAGAATCAGAGTTTGGGAATAGTCCTGTGCATACCTGTAATCCCCAGCACTGAAGGAAGTGGAGGCAGGAAAATCTCTGGAGACTGCTGCCTAATTCTCTAGATCAAAGTCTAGTGCACTTGTCATGTCCACCTGCTCACGTGCATGCATAAACCACACACAAGTTTAATCTTTGAGAAAAAAATTAACAACTGTGCATCTTACAAAGAAAATATATTTGATTTTTTGTGTCCCCTGTAATGGGTATTCCCTGCACCAGGCCCACAGTGCTGCTGTACCAGTTTACAGGGACCAGAGCACTGGCAGACAGCTGAAAGCATATTACAACAGCTCTCTTTGAAAAGCACAACATATGCACCTTCTACTCTTATGGTGTAAAACTGCCTCGTTAGCACCTCATACTTTGTCAGAAACTGTGTTTTGAAGCCTCTGCAAAAGTCCAATGTCCCAAAGCAGCTGCTTACCCAGTTGCAGCCAGATCATTACTCTCCTTGGAGCCGTCTTCCTCTGCAAAAAGGGGCGGCAGGGTAGAACTAGTCATCAAGCTTTCCATCTCCCTGAAAGGAAGGGATAATCATAAAAAAATTAATGGCTTAATTACTTCTGGTTCGAGTTCCACTAATTTAAGGGCCTGCCTTTAACTTTATTACATCAGAAACAGAATAGAAACTGACCTAAATGCTTGTTTTCCTGAGTTGGACACATCAATTTGAACCCTGTGGTTAATGGGCTTTTAACCGAGGTCTTTGTCAACTACCAGACTGAAAACAAGTTGGGGGCTAGGCTTAGTGGGTAAGTAAGAGTGGCAGCTGTGCAGGCCAGGGGACCGGAAGTTAATCCTCAGTACTCACATACATGCCCCAGTGCACCTGTAAAGCCAGTGCTGGGAGGCGGCAGGAGAATCACGGATCAGCCAGAGTTTCTGGTTCACTGAGAAGCCATGACTTGAGGGAATACGCTAGTGATAGAACAGGACACCTGATGGTCTTCTCTGGCTTCTATATGCTTGCACATGGATATGTACATGCACATATATGTGTATACCCCACACATACATATATTACACATACACACAAAGACAAGATCAGTTTTAATAAGCAGGGCATGTTCTGAAAAGCCTTTTATTCATCCTTTAAAGTGTTTAAAGTAAAACAACTTTAATTTGTTATTGTGTGCGCATGACATGTGTGAGTGCAGGTTTGTATGTATGTGTTCATGCCACGGTTTGCACATGGAGGCCAGAGGCTCTCCTTCCACTGTGGGTCCACTGTGAAGCCTGCTCAGCAAGTACTTTTACCAACTACACTATTTCCCCAGCCCTTCAAAAGTATTTGTTTCCTGTGGAGATTCTTAGGTGGAGTGACCCAGAAGCATTGCAACCTTGAGCAAGATATTTAACCAACCACTTTAAGCTAAAATTTTACCAGCACAGACACAGACAGAAGTGCTGATTTAGCTCACGGAGTTATTGAGAGGGATTAAGCTGAAAGTGCTCCATAAACAGAGAGAGGCTACAACAGCAAGTGTTTTGAGTATTACTATATATACAGTATTATTATTATTACAGCATTACCAGCTCTTAGTCCCACATGAATCATGCTTGGACTAAATGGTGACAAACCAAGCCTTTCGAAAAGGAAACAGTGCAAAGGAAATAGAGGATGGAAGGCATACTGATGTGGTTCTGAGTCAAAGAAACCACACTTCCAGGTCAGAAACACGCACCACTTCACTGTCATAACCCACAACATAAATAGCATGCACCTGGGTACAGGAAACAGCTCAGCTTAATTGAAGAAAACAAATAAATCACAGGTTATGGACTGCAAGGATAAAAGGACAAAGTGATAAAGAGAGTAATTTCATTTAGCATATCTCTACAAAGGAGGATTTTTCCCTTTCAAGGTTTACCACCAAGGGCTTCACCCCATACAGCGAAAAGCAGCAGCAGCCAATTCATCATGAAAGTGATATTCACACAAAACATTCAATAGTGACCCCAAACATCAGCCACTTAAGTGGAACTGCAAAGCACTCAAGAGAGAAGGCCTCAATCAGTGGGAGAATTGAGAAGTAAATGATGCGAATTCACTGAGGAGGCTCTTGGCAGTCCTCAGTGCTACTGTTAAGGGGCTCTAGTGAGGGGCGATTAAAGGCTGGCACAGCAGCCATAGTGAGGCAGCCTTCATCCCGCTCAGGGGGAAACAGGGAGAAACTGCGAACGACACCAACCAGTATTCTCAATGTTAAATGGAGTGGTTTACTTTCCAACCATTAAAACTGACGCTTTATTTCTTGTTCGTACTAATTTCACTTCTAAATTTATTATTTAGCAGACCAAGATCCATAAATAGTTGAATCTGTCAAATGCCTCTCTGTATTTATCTTATAATTATGGCCTATAAAGTCTAAGAGGCAGGGGAAGGCCTTCATTCATGTGATGTGCGGGAAGGCTCAAGAACCATTTTCAGCTTCCTCAAGACAAGGTACTCAGAGTGGAATGGCTCTGACACATACTATAGAATTCCATTTGTTTTCTAGAATGATCCTAATTCAAATAGACCTTAATTTTAATTCATATTACATAAGACCAGATGAGAGTATGTGCTTTCAGGGTTACTAACACCAATGTTAATGTTCATTTTATCTGGTTCCATTCCCACAAAAAGAGATAGATTCCATAGCCTAACTGTACTAAAGAAACAGTCACATAGCCTCCAACCTACCAAGGACTTGGTTGACTTATTTCTAAACGTGTCCCTAAGTCACAGGCCTCTCAAACTGGGCACTTAAAGCTTTTGGCATTGCTTCCTCATCTCAAAAGGAGAGACATTATTTGGTAGGGAGCATATGAAGTGGTTTTTGTTCATTATGTCAACATGGCCCGTTTAAGAGTGTTCACCAGATATCTTTAGTCATTTTTTGAAATGTAGGGAGACAGCTGGATAACACAACCTTAACAACATATAAACAGACCACATAAACAAAGGAAGTTCAGAGAACACACATTTCTTCTTTCCCCCCACTCTTCTAAGTTTGTATTACTCAACCCATATGGCTTCAGCTACATTTTCTCAGTGTTACTGAGCAGTCAGGCCCCTAAGAAATGAGTAATAAAGTGGGTGGAAGATAAAGGGCCAAGATCAACAAAAGAAGGAAATGAAGAAAAGCCCAGTGAAGCCCAGAGGCCTCTAAAGTAGTTCAGTAAGTTGGAGAATAAAATGATTCTCAAGAACATAGCTTGGATCTCATGGGAACGAGCTTTCATCTGGTCCACTAGGGAGGGGGTGATTCAAAATAAATCATGGATACTAAGCCACTGAATGTAAAAAGCCCTTCAAGTGCATCATCTGTGCCCGATAATGTAGCAGTACAGAGGTCACAGTGAACTTTAAAATCCCATGCAAGGCATTTAAGAAATTTAATGAACGCTACTCTGGAAGAAGAAGGAAATCTGTTCAAAAGCAAAGCAAACACAAATTTGCTCTTTTGCTGCAGCTTTATAAATATCATGCAAGATACTTCCTGGCAGAAGGACCTACCCAAGTCTTCTGGCTATAGTCCTAAAAACTATTATTTTGAGGAACTAAGTCTTCACCTTAGCTTTGGAAGCCTAAAAATTCTCTATAAAACTAACTACTCACTTAGACATGAGCTAATTTAAGACATTTTTAATAAAATTGTAATGAAAATAATATCAATCATACTAATAAGCCAATATATACATTCTCTCTTGTGTTCTCACACAAGAACCAAGTCATAATGAGAACATGGCTTTGGGGCAGCTGGTTTCTCTGTGTTAACAGACCAAATTGTCTGGAACTTGCTCTGTAGACCAGGCTGACCTTGAACTCACAGAGATCCACCTGCCTCTGTCTTCTTCTGAGTGCTGGGATTAAAGGCGTGCTCCACCATGCTGTCTATTTCTTCCTCCTTTTATAGCTCAGGGGATATGGCACTTTCCCCACCAAGAGTGAGGAGATATGTAAATTGGTAGTAGATGTGGCAGCTGCCTATAGTTCCAGCACTTGGGAGGATGAGACAGAGTCTTTGGTAAAAACTGAAGCTAAGATTAGCTCACAGTGAGATTAGTTCAACTAAGAGACTGTCTCAATTTAAAAAAAAAAAAAAAAAAAGAGCAAGCCACTTAAAGTCAACTTTAGGCTTCCACATGCATGCACACACATGCATGGGCACTTAAACACACCTGCAGACAGGCACACACACGCACCACACACGATAGCAAGAGGAAAGTAGCTTTGGTTAATAAGGGCCACAAAAAAAATTGGGTGAAGTTTAAAAATGTTCCTTGGACCTGGGAGAGGCACAGTGGATAACAGTGCTTGCCAAGCAATTCTGATGAGAAGAGTTCAATCCTAGAACCCATGGCGAAAGACAGAACCAATCCCAAGAGGTTGTTCTCTGACCTCAATGTGCATGATGTGAACATGTGCACCAGATGGGCAAAAGGGCCTGTTATGTGAGCCCTGATGACCTGAGATTCCTAGAACCCACAAAAAGCCAGATCCAGTGGTGTGCATCCATATTCCTAGCAGTCCTTCAGAAGACAGATAGGAGGTGGAGACAGCAGAACTCCCTGGAAACTTATTGGCTAGCTCAATAGGAGAATGCAGGGTGGCAGAATGTTGCAGAATATTATTTTAAGGTGTGTTACTTTTGTTTATACTGCATTTGTTTAACTCTGTGGAGCTGTGTTACTGTGCCTGTCTAAACACCTGATTGTGTAATAAAGAGCTGAATGGCCAATAGTAAGGCAGAAGAAAGAATATGTGGGGCTGGCAGGCAGAGAGAATACATAGAAAGAGAATCTGGGAGGAAAAAAGGAGGAAGCTGCCAGAGAAAGAGGACTCCAGGTGTCAGCCACCCAACTACCCCGCAAGCAAGCCACGAAGTAAGAAACAAAGAAAGATATACAGAAATAGAAGAGAAAAAGCCCAAAGGCAAAAGGTAGACAGACTAATTTAAGAAAGCTGGCAAGAAACAAGCCAAGCTAAGGTGGACATTTATAATTAAGAATATGCCTCTGTGTGTGATTTGGGAGTTGGGTGGCAGGCTCCCCTCAAAGAGCAAAACCAGCAACAGCAGAAACAATGCAGAAACTGCCTTATAAGATGAAAGGAACAAACTTCAAAAGCTGTCCTGTGACTTTTACATGTGTTACCGCACCCACATCTCTTGCCTCTCTTACAAAATAACAAATCAAATAAAAAAAAAAAGAAAAAAGTCAACAATGACCTGCAAAGAAAACCACCTAAAATATAAAGACACATAACGGGAAAGGGGTAGAGAAAGATAAACATGCTAACAGTAATCAAAGCGAAGCTGGAATAATAATTTCAGATTAAAAATGCTTGCTCTGCAAAAGAAGATGTCAAAGGAATGAAAGGCAGGTTTTAAATTGAGAGAAATATTTGTAAAAAACCTCAAGCAATAATAAAAGAACAACTTAAAACTGGACTAAATCTGGCAGAATAGAACCTTATCAAAGAAGATAGACAGATGTTGACTAAGTACATGTGATATTCAATGTCATAAGTCATTGACTGCAAATTAAAACTACTACAAACTATCAGTGGCCACATCCAAAACACTGAGTAAACTAAGTGCTGGCAAGGATATGGAGCAAGAGTAACAGTAATCTCTTCCACTGGTAATGGGAATGCACAATAAGTAGACTTAGGAGAAAATTTAAGTTTCTCACGAAAGTAAATATACTCTTATTATATGATTCTGCACTCATGATCTTTGGCATTTGGCTAATTAAATTAAAAACCATGTCCATACAAAACCTGCTAGACATGGGTATTTACAGTAGCTTTATTCATAGCTGCCAAGTCTGGACATAATCAAAATGTCCTTCAGTTGGTAAAGTGTACTACAACCAGATATTAGTATGTTATTCAATAATATAAAGAGTGAGGCCTGGTCTACAAACCAAGTTCTAGGACAGCTTGAAAAACCAAAAGACAAAAAAGTGTGTGTGTGGGGGACTGGCAAGCCATAACAAGGTGTTGAGGAAACAATACATATTACTAAGTATAAGACATCAACATGAAAAGGATATATATATACACACACATATATATATATACATATACATACATATATATACATACATATATATGTATATGTGTTGCTTGAGTCTACTTATTTGACATCCTACGAAGTAAAAATAAGTAGTTGTTGCCAGGATTTGCTATTTGGGGTTTAAATTACACAGTGAGATCTTGCCTCAAAAAACTTAAAAACTAAGCCCGGCATAGTAGTGCATACTTTTAATCCCAGCACTCAGGAGGCAGAGGCCATCGTGGCCTACAAAGTGAGTTCCAGTACAGCCAGGCTGTTACACAGAGATACTGTTTCAAAAAACCAAAACTAAATCAAATCCTAAAATAGAAAGTAGAAAGATGGTGGCTGGGTAGAACAGGTAGTGTAGAGAGCTGCGTGGCCGCACCTTAAAGATGGCGCTGGCTTCTGCCTTCCACCTTCCCTATGGTGAGCGCTCTCTGAGATAAACAACTCCTTATTTGGTTAAGGCTAAGCTCTTGGTTTGCTCCCGCGTACCCGGACCTATTGGCATGGCCCACATGGGATCCCGTGATTGGCAGTCCAGAAGGTATTTAGCAGGGAGCGGGAACCCCAAAGAAGAAGAAGCTATGTTCAAGGTTCCTGAATAAACTGCTGAAAGAAGGGCCTGGTGTTGCATCGTCCTTGCGGGCGAGGATGGGTGTAACAAGGTAGAAAATAGGGCTCTTTATTTCTAGATTTTCAGCTCAGGCTTCTATTACCATTATTGATTTAAAAAATGGTGGAAGTCTGGCAGGATGGCAAGAAACCAAATCATTCATTTATTCATCCATTTAACAGATACCCAGTGGCTACCTATTCTAGGCTTTCCTATATACTGGGATATGATACAATGATTGCAATAGGCAAAAGTCTTGGAATTCACAGTATAGTGGGGAAGATAGGCCAAAACTACTGAGTAAAATTAATGATGCTATACAGTGATAAATGCTTAATAAAAAACCAGCAGAGATAAAGTTTGGGGCTCAAGCGAAAGAAGTATTTTATATGCAGAAGCTAAGAAACCTTCGGTGTGGATTCTTTGACAGAAAAGAGTTTGAAAAGACACAAGGGGAAACTGTGTATACATGTGAAGAAAGGGCAGGTCAACTAGATGAACTACCGGTGCCAAGGACTGTGGAGCTGACAGTGGTGGCAATCAGGCCTAGATTGAGTCAGTAGCAAAAAGCAGTAGTCTGAGAGCTAAGCACAGCACCAAGCTTCTATTAAGGGTTTGGGCTTTTATTCAGAGAAAGGAAGTTACTCTTAAGTAGATAAGGCATGAGATCTAATGTTTTTATGGGATCATATTGGCTGTGGGCAAGAGAGGGAAAGGGATAGAGAGCACGTAGGAAGCGTCTGCAAAATCCAGAAGGGTAATGGAAGCTTAGAAGAAAATACTAGTGCAGGTGTGAAGTAGTTAGATTCTTGATATACTGTGAATGTGGAACCAGCCTGGAAGTTTAAACAAACCAAACCAATTAGGAATAAAATCTATAAACTGTGACTTGTGTATACATTAACTGTGGTCTGTTGATCTGATTAATAATGAAGAATGGGCTGTACTGGAAATTTACTGGTAATTTTTTTGGAGGTAGACAGGTATTTTGATACAAAAGAAACAACTCAGCTGCCATCCACTGCAGTGCCTGTAGCTCATACGTTTTCAACAACAAGCCTGTGTTGCTCCTATTCACCATGGGATCAAGATTGTCTTTGCTGCCAAGAGTGGACAGTTCTGCTTTAGCATTTTACAGTATGCAGTCTCTCTCAGGTTAGAGATGTTGTTCCTCAAAACCAAGAAAGGAAAACAAGAGCGCAGATCAGAAACAAACATAAAGCTAACATCTTATTTAGGATGTTTATGAAGTAATGGCTTTGCCAATTCAAGAATCAAATATTTTCTAAAAAACTATGTCAAAAAAAAAAAAAAACAACAAAAAAACAAACACCCTAATCAAAAGTCCACACACTTAGTTTCATTCTAGGTAAGTGAATTCCTGTACATGAAAATGAACCCTTTTTGGTGGAATCTATTACTGTTAAGACACAAGTGAAAAATCTCCACAAAAGGAAAGAAGCAGCGGGCTATATTGGTTTTATGTAAGGCACTGTGGTAATAGGGAAAATACAAAATACTTTCTTCTGCAAAGGAAAACTTGTCATTTTACAACACAGTATTGTCTTTGGAGGTTATGATCCATTTGTTTGGCTGTTTTATGGTGTCTGTTGGTCTCAAACTGCCCTGCCTACACAGCTTATCTAAACACTGGTTTTATTATCAGTAAGACAAGGAAGTAAATGCCTAAAACCAACTCGGGACCCACAGTAATCCCATAAAATTTGGTATCCCTTCCTCAGTGTGGAGCGCCTTCCTCATTTCCTTGTATACCAAAGCAGTAAAAGGATGATGGGGGAGGGGCAGGGATGTAGCTCAGTTGATACATTGCTTACTTATAACGCATGGAATTTTGACCTTGAATTTACCATGCATAGACTGACCATGCTGGCACAGGAGTGTAACCTCAACACTTGGGAGGTAGATGTAGGTAGATTAGAAATTCAAGGTCACTCTTGTCTGTACACTCAACATGTTCAAGACCAGACAAGGTTACAAGAAACACTATCTCAAAAAAATTAAGAACCTTCAAACCAATGAACTAAACAACTCTAGAAAAAACAAGGAAAAGACTAAAAGGCAAAAAGAGAAAAAGAAAGAGGGATGTTGATATGGCCACATCCCCTTTAAAGGCTATGAAACAGTGCTCAGTTTATTATATCGTGCTATGTTTGGCACTATGGTTGGCTTTGGAACATCCCACCAAAAGTTCATGGGTTTGTAGCAGGTGGTGCTACTGGGAGATGATGGGGGCATTTGAAGGGGGTCCTAGTTATTGGGATTTATTGGGGATATTCCTTGGGATGACTTTTTTTTTTTTTTCCTGGTCCTATTTTTGTCTTCCTTCCCTGTTTCCTCTCTTCCTAGCTGCTTTGAGGCAAGCAGCTTTGCTTTCTTAACCCATGTTCTCCAACATTAAACCCAGCTTATCTCAGCCCCAAGTTATGTAGCTAAAGTAACCATGATCCTCCAAAAACATGAGAAAAAAACCCCCAAACATTCTACTCTACATTGATTTTCTCAGATATTTGATCACAGCTATGGAAAATTTACACTGCAAAATAGCAGAAATACAATAAAAATAATAACGAACTCATGCACGTTTATAGTTATACCTCAAAATTTAGAGTCAGGCAAACAGCTAAAAAGTTTGTGGAAAGGTACATATCCATGTAAGTGAGCATAACAGGGACAAGGTATAGGAACAGAGATGAATCCAAACTATGGTAAACAGCTAAGGTGATCTTTAATTATCACTGTGCATTTACAGAAGCACTGGAGCGCAGAAGGGTGGAACTAACTATCTGACAAGGAATAGTTAGCCTGGAGCACTTACCTATTGAGAAATCCAGTCTCTTGCTAAGGTAGATCACCAAAACAATATGGTTCAAGGCAGGGGTGGTGGATGTCTTAGGTAGGCAACACACAGGAAATTAGAAGCAACACAGTCCCAGCAAAAACATTATCCAAAGTTCTAGGGCAAGGTGTTGGCAGGAGCAAGGGACATGCTCCTCTGTCTTCTATCTGACCCACATTCGACACCTCAGGTATGCAGCTATTACTCTGAGCGGAATAGGTGGGAAAAGGTTTCTTTTATAGGCAGGAAATTGTAAATCTATTAATCTTTCAAAAGTCAATTCTGGGCTGGGGATACAGCTCAGCTTGGTAGAGTGACTGTCCAGCATGTGCAAACCCCATTGGTTCAATCTCAGACACTTCATAAAAAGGGTTTGGTAGTTTATGCCAGCATTTAGGAACAGCTCCACCAGAGCAAAGATTCAAGGTCATAGTGAGTTTTGCAGCCAGCCTGGTATACAAAAAACTCCTGTCACAAAACAACCTAAAAAACACTTCAGAGGACACTGGGTAAATACGGATTTCCTCAACCAAAAGATAAAGAAACAAACAAATTTAGCAATAAGGAGGCAGCACGCTGTGTTCACAACCACTACAATAAAAAAGGTCATCTTCAAAAACAAACAGGCCCAAGGGCAAAGTGCTTAATAGTTTAAACGGGGAGAAATACCCTCAGTTATTTTTGCTTCTAAATTCTAAAGAAGACAAGAGACTAAATAGCCACAAAATTCAAATCTGATGTATTGAAAGCACTTGGGACAAATTCCCTAGAATATTTGTTTGTCTGTCCTGAGGCCTCACTTTTCAGACAGACAGAACATCTTTGGTTTATAAACTATAGATTTAACATAAAAGATTAAAACCACATTAGCTTTAACTCTAACAAAAAAAAAAGAACAAGACTGATTTGGTCACTCCACGGTTCCTTATACTTCCATATTTACTAAAATCTGACAGAGTATGTATTTTTGGAGTTGTCTAACCGGACCCCAGAGGGTTGGAGGCAGCAGAATGGGCTGTCTAACTTTTCCCTGTACACTAAGCACCTCCATTTGCTTATGTTATCATGTCCTTTTGTCGTGAATTGAAATCTACCACAGTACCATAGAGAGGACTTACAGAGGACTCTCTGTGTCCCACACCCCAAATGTAAAACAGGATATTTCCTCAAAGGCATGCTGTGAAAATGAAATAAAATAGTTCATATGTTCTGCAAACAAGAACACAAAGGCTACTTTTTAACTGTTAATGTGTCTTCAATGAAATATTTATGAAGAAATATATTATAAAGATGCAAAAGAAACTAAACAAGCACCAGAATGTTTCAAACAAGTTAAATTAGAAGGTGGTAGAATTGTGAATAATTAATTTCTGATATTTAATGTTCTAATATTCAGAAATACTGTTGCTACTTTAATGAAAGTGGGAAGTCAGGTAAGGTGGTTCGTGCCTGTCATCCCACACACAGTAGGCTAAACTGAATGACTGCTGTGAGAGTTCAAGGCCAGTCTGGGCCATAGGAAGGAAGCTGACCCAGCAAAACCTGAAAGATGGACACTCCACCAGAGCGGTCACACGTGATACTGCAGGCTAGTCTTCAACTATGTAGTTAATGTGACCTTGAACTTCTGAGTCTCCTGCTTTCACTCCCCTAGTGAAAATATACTGATATTTTCTTGTTTTTTTTTAAAGTCCATCTAAGTGGATTTGACCAAAATTCTCAAACAATGAAAAAGCAAAACAAACAAACAAAAACCAGAAAACAGTGTTTCTTAAAAGAAATGACACTACAGTGTTGGGCAAGGATGGGAGAAATCCTCTTCTCAACAGAAAAAATGAAAACTTAGTATACAAAATAACGGGTGTGAGTATATTAGCAAACACACACACCCATGCATATTGGTTATATTTCCCTCTCTATTGCTCTCTCTGTTCCCACTGCCAACAAATAATCCCACTTTTGCTTCCATGTCTATTTTTAAAGTTAGATCCTATATGAATGAAATCATGTGATCTTTGTTTCCCCTTCTTTCTCTCATTACTACCTCCTTGTATAATCCCCACTGAGTTTCTATGTCATTCATATATATAAATTTTCCTCTTTCATATACATTCTGTATATGAAAGAAAATGTGATGTCTTTCTGAGTTTGGCTTATATTGCTTTACATTATGATCTCCAGTTCCATCTATCTTCCCCAAAATGACATAATTCATTCTTTAAGGTGAAGTAAAATTTTACTTTGTGTGGATAAGGAACGAATTTTCCTTATCCATTCACCTATTGATGGACATCTCAGTTGACTCCATATCTTTGCTTTTGTGAATAGAGCCACAACAAACTTGGGCCTGTGAAGTGTCTCTTGGTATGCTGACTTAAGTTTCTTCAGGTATACCCAGTAGTAGTAAAACTGGATCATACAGTAATTTTCTGAGGAACTTTCAGACTGACTTTCTTATCACTATGAATTTAAATGGACACAACCCCCTTGGAAAATCATTTAACAAAACCTAAAACATACTTTTCTATGAACAGCTGTTCTAATTTTATTTATTACCAAGTCCTTATATGGCTCCAGGCACTTGACCTGCTGGAGAAGATGAGGGAATGAAGAAAGGACAGACACAGAATAGACAGAAAGCTAGAATCAGGTGGACTGGCACTCTAGCACCCGGGAGCATGTTTCGTATACACAGTTGAACAGAGCTGAACACCGAGACAGGTTTAGCTAATCTTGGCAGTAGCCTCTTTAGGGGAGCAGTCCTCAGGTTATACATTGGGGGTGGGGTGAAAGCTGTGGTAGACACTTTCTGCACGTACTATCAGAGAAAGGATTTGTCATCCCTTTGAGCTCTAACCTTCCCCATGGATATGACCTTCAACATAGCTATGATCATCTCAACAACATACATTCACTCAGGACTTCATTCACCCAGGGATTCCTCCACATCCCACAATTTCTGTTGCTTTGATAAAATAATCTAAACTCAAAGCAACATAGGGGAGGAAGGATATTTGGCCCTCAATCCCAGGTCACAGCCTGCCACCATGGGGTGAAGTAGAGGCAGGAACCCAAAGCATAATATCCGCAGTCAAGGAGAGACAATAAAACACAGGGATCCTTACTTGTTTCCTGTGCTCAGTTAATGTTCCTGACTCTTACACAGATCAAGGACTAGTCCATTAAATGATTTAGTCCACAGTCACAGTGGGTCTTCCTACCTCAATTAACAATCAAGAGAATTCCCCACAGACCTGCCCAAAGGCTGGTCTTATGTAGATGATTCCCCATTAATTAAGGCTCCCTTTCTTGCTAGGCATGGTGGCACAAACCTTTAATCCCAGCATTTAGGAGGCAAAGACAGGTGAATCTCTATGAGTTCAAGGCCAGCCTGGTCTACATAGTGAGTTCTGGGACAGCTAGCACTGTGTAGAAACCTTGTCTCAAGAAAAAAGCCTGTTTTTCCAGGTGATTCTCGGTTGTGTCAAGTTGACAGTTAACACTAACCAGCAAAACTATCAACTATTTCATATAGATATTAGTGAAATGAACGCATATGCCTAACCAAAAAAAGTATGCTAATGCCAGATATGGTGATACCACACCTTCAGACCCAAAACTCAAGAGAGGTGGGCAGATCTCTGTAAGTTTGAGAGTAGCCAGGTCTACACAGTAAGTTCCTGGTTAGCTAAGGCCACACGAAGTGAGCCTGTCTGGGGAAAAAAAAAAAAGAACAAACCAAAACCCCAAAGCAGCAACAAAACCCTATGAGAATGTTGATAGTAGTTTTATTAATGACCTCAAATGTTAACAATATCAGGGATACATTATATTCTTACAATGAAAACAAGAATATTATAAAGATTAAACTTCTATCACATGCAACATGGACGAACCTCAGAGGCTTAACAATGAGAAAAAAAAAAAACTCAGCACTTGGGAAACTGAGGCAGGAGGATTGTGAGTTTGAAGAAAGTCTGTTCTACACAGGTTAGCTTGAGCCAGATAATACAAAAAATCCAAAAAAGTCAGTTAAGTAAATATTCATGTACATGACTCCAACAGCAATTAACTCTAGGATGACAGAAATTAGGCCAGCAGTGTTTCAGGTACAGGAGAGAAAGGATTGGAGGAGTGCCCAAGGGAGATTAAATATTTACAGGCATGTATCTCCCTACCTCTTTATCGGTGAACAAACTCACTGACTGTATATAGTTAGTATGTAGATTTCTGCAAAAAAAAGGTTAGGACACATCAGAAAAGTACCAATTTAAGCAATTTAGGACTCTAAGATTCAAAGACAGGAGCCACCCCAACCCCAAGGCTCAGTCCAACCTGAGTCTGTTTACTATCTACCCCAACTTCTGAATAGCTCCAGCAGTTAGTGATGCCTTCCCCCTCCTGTCCCAGAGACAGGGTTTCTCTGTGTAGCTCTGGCTGTCCAGGAACTCATTCTGTAGACCAGGCTGCCCTCAGATTCAGAGATCTGCCTGCCTCTGTCTCCCAGACCCTGGGATTAAAGTGTGTGCCACCACTGTGCAGCTGTGTTTTTCTTTTGTGACCTACCAAACCTGTCCCTATGAAGCTTCCTCCCTGGGTTCTCATTCTGTTGGGGTGGGGTGGGGCGGGGCATACAGATCTCATGAGTTCCCTATTTTATGGAAAAATTTTCAATGTCTCAAGAGTTAGCTGATGAGTGCTCTAAAAATTCTAGGCTTCTGTACTTTTATTATTCCATATTTTTGTTCATTCACCATTCTCTCTATACTTGAATAAACTTTAGTATTTTAAAATTTTGTTTCAATCTGCATAGGTAATCAGCTTGTAGAAATTTTACTCAAAATAGGAATTTAAAATGTGTGTCAGTATCTGTAGCTGGCTACACTACATCTGTGTTCATAAGAGCAGGAAGGAGGACCACTGTTGAACACACTAGAAGATGGGTTCTAAGGCGTGGCTTACTCACTCATTAGATGCTTGGATTGGGAGGATAAGAATGAAATTTCTTACACAAAAGATAAATTGGTAAGCTGGTGGCAATTATTTGAATAAAGATGAATAGGAAAGTGATATGCCTAAAGCAATGAATTGTAATAGACTTCTTGAGCAAACACAAAAGCATTTACTTGACCTCAAAGAGACAACTAAAGATTTAATACAATTGTACATTTTAAGGAATTTAAAAGTCTTTACAAAATTAAAGCTTAGGAGATAAATGTAATGGTCAAGAATGAGTTTTTATTTATTTATTTATGTTAAAGCAGAGGCTCACATAACATAAGCTCGTCCAGAGACTTTGAACTTGCTCTTCTCCTGAATCCATGTCCGCAGGGATAGGAAACAGGCATATGCCACCAGCATGTTCAATTTATACTGCGATGAAGATCAAACCTAGGGCTTGTGCATGTTGGCACACACTCTACCAATGAGCTGCATTCCTAGGCCCAATGTTCTCTATTTCATAGACTGAGACAAGAACGGAGACAGAATTAATTCAAGGTTACTTCAAGACACATAAAGTAAATCTTGACTCCAAAAGTAAAATTCATTTCATTTTGAGGCAGCATATGAAGTGAGAAGAAAAGGTGCCATGAAACTGATGGTTCTGTGAAACCGGCATGCAAATAGCCTAGAGAGCATCGGACTGACCAAGGAAAGTATATACAAGTAGTGTCATCAGTAACATGGAACTGAAGGCTTACAGAGTGGCGCAAAGATAAACTGATTCGATGAAGCTAAGCGTGGGAGGATATGCTACTGAGTCCACCAGCTGACTTCTTGATCCCCGAGCTACTGCTGGCTTTTTAATTCATCTAACATTTGGCGCATACTCTAGTATCAGGAAGCTCATTGTTTTGTGCTGTCATTTCTCAAGTATCTGATTTTTTTTTTTTTTTTTGAAAACGCACATGCTTGGAGTGACCCCATCCTCCAGGATCTTGGTTCTCTTACTATCGTCTTAAACTCTCTGGCAACAAAGATTACTGTTATTATTTCTCTTTCAGGTGTAAACACACTGTAGTTCTAGATGAGAACAAAACCAAACAAAGCTTGTAAGAATATCTTTCATAAATTTCTGCCTTTCTTCTAACCAGTGTCCCTTCATTTATTTACTTACTTGAAAGACTACTCTAGGCATTGCTTCTATTCAATCTGAAACCTACAGAAACCTAACTATATGTAATACTCTCAGGAACTGCTATCTGCTGATGTACTCTTTTCTATGGACACCTATGTGTACATGCATATGCCTGCCTGTGTCTGAGGAGGCCAGAGGACAAATCTGGGTGTGGAAATTCCTTAGGTGCCTTTCACTTTTTTTTTAAAAAAGACATTTATTTGGGGGGTGGACAGATGGCTTGATGGCTAAGAGCACTTGTGGCTATTCCAGAGAAACCAAGTTTGGCTCTTATGTTAGGTGCCTTACAACACTGTAACTCTAGCTCTAGGCGATCCTATATATCTGTCCTCCACAGGCACCTGCACTCATGTACACAGGCAAAAACATATATACATAATTAAAACAATTACTTATTTTATTTATTATATAGGAATGCTGTGGAATAATCTTTTAGTGTACTGTAAAGATTTGTCATTCAGATTGGTTTAACAAAAAGCTGATGGGTAGCCAGGCAAGAATTATAGGCAGGACAACCAAACTAGGAAAATGATGGGAAGAAGGGCAGAGTCAGGAGGGATGCTAGCTAAACCAGTTGCTGAGAAAGCAGGACATATAGAAAATGAGGTAACAAGCCATGACACACATAGCAGGCATAAATAAAAAATATGTAAGAGTTATGCAGTAACAAGCTTGAGGTAATTAAGTCTCTGAGTCAGTTATTTGGGAAGTGGCTGCTGGTTATTTGCAAGGCTCCTGGTCCTTTGCAAGAGTAGCAAGTATTCTTAATCCCTGAACTATTTCTCCAGTATGCCCCTCTTAATGTGTGCTGATGTGTACCTGTGTTGTGTGTATATGCATATTCATTTGTGTGAGAACTTGTGTATATGAGTATGGTGTATGCATGTGGAGAACAGTCTTTACCTTTCACCTCATTTGAGACATTGTATCTTGAGCACCAGTACATAAAACTAGCTAGTCTATTAGCTTCCAAGATTTTTCTGTCTCTGCTTCCCATCTTGCTATGGTACAATGGGATGAAGGATGAATACTACTTCATCTAACTTTATATGAGTTCTGGGGACCCGTTTTCCAGTCTTTACTCTTGATGACACATAGTTAGAGACTGAGACACCTTCCCAGTTCACTTCCCCTTTCCCAGACAGGGTTACTTACTGGCCTAGAACTCACCAAGAAATTAAGTTAGACTGGCTACCCAGTGATCTCCAAGAATCCCATCTTTGCCTGCCCAGAGCTAGGATTACACCATGTCCCACCCCTCACCCCCTTCTGTAATTTTGTGGATTCTGGGTATCAAACTCATATCCTTATGCTTGCAAGGCAAGTACTGAGTTATCTTCTCAGTCCAATGATCACTTAATTTTTACTCTAGTTTCTAAATGGCATTTGATGTTGTAAATGACTCTTCAAATTCATTTCTCACTATTTCTTGCATGCTTACATTTCCTATATACTTTTTTAATGCACATTGGTGTTTGGCTTGCATATATGTCTGTGTGAAGGTGTTGGATCTTCTGAAACTGAAAGCTACAGACATTTGTGAGCTGCCTTGTGGATGCTGAGAATTGAACCCTGGTCTTCTGGCAAGAACAGAGAGTCCTCTTTACAACTGAGCAGTCTCTCCAGACCTCCTATATACTTCTTATCTACATTCTTGTTCCCTCCCATCTCTAAGTATTATTCAGCCTTAGCTGACCTCTCTGTATATATTCCTAGTGACTTCTCTCTGTTCCACTGTTTCAAAAGCAACTTGTATTGCTGATGTCTTAATCCATCTCTTTTAAATTCAGAGCCTGTATCTGAAATGGATTGTATCCCTTTGATGTATTATGGAAACTCACAATGAAAACACAGAAAGTAGAATCCATATTCTTTCTGTTAAAATCTGTCCCAGTGCCCATGTCTTCTAGAGGGTACTTTCTTTCATTCAGGGTAAAAAATCAGAAGGTCCTTTTCAATACTGCCCACCTTTCCATCATAAATAACCCCCACAATGACTGACCTCCTCTCGGTCTCATTATTGTCACATTTAAAGCCTTTCCTTGTCCTGATTCCTCTAACAGCCTCCTATCTGTCTGACCCAACACATAGTTAAGAGACTGAGCACCTTTCCCAGTTCACTCCCCCTTTCCCCTGCTTTTTCAGACAGGGTCACTTACTGAGCATCCAGTGACCATATTAGATCAAATGTAATTACAAATGCCATTCCTTGTTGAATCATTCTAGCATTTCACTATCCATTGCTATCATGTGATTTTTTTCTTTCTTTTTTTTCTTTTAAACTGGGTATTGAACTGAGGGCCTACTATGTGCTAGACAAATGCTCTGTATCTGAATTACTTTAATTCCTAGCTCTTTTGGTTTTATTATTATTTGCCTATTTTTTGAGAAAGGGTCTCACTAAGTGCTCAGGCTGGCCTTGCACTCACTCACTCACACCAGCCTGGGCTGATCCTAAACTTGCTGCCTTCTGTTCCTGCCTCCAGAGTAGCTGTGCTTATGGTTCAACTTCCTATGTGAGATTTTTACTTTTTCTTTTGAAATTCTCTGTTTAAAAATATTTTATCATTTGAAAAATCTATCAAACTTGGTCCTATATTAACTTGATCCTATAAACCTTTTGGAACCAAAAATAATAATAAAGAAATTAAAAAAAAGGAATATTGGCAAGTTGAAATGAAATGTAACACAAAAAGTTAAAAGTTAAATATTAACAACTAAAACGTCTTTTGCTGTTTTCACACCTTTGGTATTCTGTATCTGTTTGAGTGAAAGATTTCATAAATCTATCCCTTTGGGAAGTAAGATCTGGCTAGGCTTACTAATAAACTCAGTAAAAATGGCTACCCTGTCAAAAGTAGTCTAAGATTCTCCTCATCACAATTCCAATACAATTCTTTACAGACCTTGAAGAGACAATTCTCAACTTCATATGGAAACACAAAAATCCCAGGATATCTAAAACAATCTTGAATAACAAAAGAGCTGCTGGAGGTATCACCATCCCTAATTTTAAGTTGTATTACAAAACTATAGTAATAAAAGCAGCATGGTATTGGCATAAAGACAGACACATTGATCAATGGAATCACATTAAAGACCCAGACATAAATCTACACATCCATGGACACCTGATTTTTAAAAATTATTTTATTTTTACTTTTTAGAGACCGAGCTTTTCTGTGTAGCTTTGGAGTCTATCCTGGAACTTGCTGTGTAGACCAGGCTGGCCTCAAACTCACAGAGATTCACCTGCCTCTGCCTCCTGAGTGCTGGGATTAAAGACCTGTGTCACCACCACTTGGTGAATAGTGGATTTTTGATAAAGAGACCAGAAATACACATTGGAAAAAAAGACAGTAGCTCCAAAAAAAAAAAAAAAAAAAAAAAAAAATGGTGCTGGTCAAATTGAATGTCTGCATGTACAAGAAAGCAAATAGATCCATATTTATCATCCTGCATAAAACTTAATTTCAGATTGATCAAAGACCTCAACAGAAAACCAGACACATCCAGCCTGACAGAACAGAAAGTGGGGGATAGCCTTACTCACTGACACAGGGAAAGACTCTCTGAACAAACTTAGTGCACGGGCACTAAGATCGACAATTAATAAGTAGGACCTCATGAATCTGAAAAGCTTCTGTATGGCAAGGGACACTGTCATAAGGGCAAAATGGCAGGGTGCAGAATGGGAAAAAATTTTCACCAACTACATTATCTGATGAAGGGCTAAGATCCAAAATAAAGAATTCAAGAAATTAGATATCAAGAAAACAACCCAATTAAAAAGTAGGGTACAGATTTAAACAGAATTAAAAAAAAAAAACCCAAAAAACAAACCTCAAATGGCTGAAAAACACTTAAAGAAATGTTCAATATTCTTAGCTATTAGGGAAATGCAAATCAAAACTACTTGAGACTCCATCTTCCACCTGTCAGAATGGCTAAGATCAATAACACAAGTGACTGCTCATGCTGGCATGACGTAAGGCAAGAGGAGCATTCATTCATTGCTGGTGGGAGTACAAACTTGTACAGCCACAATGGAAATCAACGTAGTGGTCTCTTGGAAGGTGAGAATTGATCTATCTACCTAAAGATCCAGCTATACCATTCTTGGGCATATACCCAAAGGATGCTTTATCCTACCACAGAGACACTTGCACAACTATGCTCACTGCTGATCTATTCATAATAGCCAGAAACTGGAAATAGCCTAGATGTCCCTCAACAGAGAATGGACAAAGAAAGTATGGTGCATTTACAGAATAGAGTATTACCTCCGCTATTAAAAAAAATGATACCATGAAGTCTGTAGGCAAATGGACGGAACTAGAATTAAAAAAATTCATCCTAAGGGGTCCCAGACCCAGAAAGACAAATTTGGTATGTATTATGTGTAGATATCAGCTGTTAAGTCAGTAATAATCAACCTACAATCTATAGAACCACAGAACATAGGTATAAAATAAGAGTCCAGGGGAACAGCTAGATTTTATAAGAAACAGAAACAGAATAGATAATTATGGATAGATATGGGGGTTGAAATGGAGGCTCAAACAGGGAGGTGGAGGGAATATAGGGAGAGACATAAAATTAAGGGGCAGTAAGGGATAGTGTGGAAACCCAATACAGTAGAAACTTCTTAAAACATATCCATATATGAAGACAATCTAAATGAAATTGCCAAATAATGGGGGAGACAGAGCCCCAACTGGACATACCTTGTCACCGAATGAAGCTTCCAGTACTGGGATTAGGTTACATTTAATCGAGTTGTTGGCCGAAGGAGATCCACAGGAATTCCAAAACAACCCAGGCTATTGTCAAGATTATAGGTTGTTTTCCACAATCCGACAGAATCTCCCTTTGCTGAAGACAACACCCACAGACCTAGATGAACATGGAGATGTGGGGCTGGTACCCACATAGAGCCTCATGCCTATGTTCCAATGTCTTTGGTACTGGAAGGCATTCTTCATGGTATAAGAAGAAAAATGTAGACACCAAGCAAGCCACAAACCCTTTATATACAAAAGTTTGGAGAAGTAACCAACCAATAACTGATTTGACTTAAAGTTCATTTTACAAGATGGAGCCCATACCTGACACTGCTTGGATGACCAAGAACCTGAGACTAAATTGCCTAGGGACCTAGGGGAAAACCAAGTAACATTTATCTAAAAAAGGAAAAAAAAAAGTGTAATGAAAAATGACTCCTAATGATATTCTGCTATACACAGATCAGTGCCTTCCTTGTTCAGCCATCATTAAATAGCATCCTCCTGCCTCAGATGGGAACAAATACAAAGACCCAGAGCCAGACATTACAGAGTGTGAGACCTTGGAACACTCAGTTCTAATTGGGATGTCTCCATCAAATCCCTCCCCTCAGAGCTCAAAAACTCCACTGAACAAGAAGCGGAAGAATTTAAGAGCCAGGAAGAAATGAAGACAGCAAGAAAACAAGGTCCTAAACCAACGTGAGTACAGCTCATATGAACTCACAAGACCGAAGCAGCAAGCACAGGTGAAGCCCACACAGGTCTGCACCAGGTCCTCTGTGTATACACTGTGGCTTTCAGTTCAGCGTTTATGGGACTCCTGAGTGTGTGCGCAAGTGGACCTCTGACTCTTGTGTCTTCTCTTGTGCCCTTTTCCTTCTGCTTATAATAACTTTTATCCTACCTTGTATTTTATTTTGCTATATTTAAAGATGAGTGGATGGATGGACTAATAAATGAATGAAAACCTAGCTACTAAGGTAAAGGTTAACAACTGAACTGCCATTTACATCTGTGGGGAGAAGGAAAATCAGCTGTCTCCAGTGGAGTATTCTGGTATATCAACCACTCCACTCCAGGTCTCATGGTTAGCGGCTGACAACAGTTCCTGTGCGCTTTTATTTGGTTACAGTTGGTATTTTGTTGTTGTTTGCTTTGCTTTGCTTTTTAGGTGTTGTTTTATTGGTCTGGGGTGTTTGTATTTTTTTTTTTTTTTTTTTTTTTTTTTTTTTTTTTTTGAGAAAGAACTTAAAGTTGCATGTGCAGGGAAGGGAGAAGATCTGGAAGGACTTGAGGGAGTGGAAGAACATGATTAAAATTTGTTTAAAAATTGTTTTAAATAATAGAAAATATAGTAAGAGAAACCAAACCAAAACGCAGCCCCAGGTGGGTGGGATGGCTCAGTGGTTAAAGGGGCCTGCTGTCAAGCCTGACAGTCAGCGTTTGTTCTTTGAAACATAAGGTGAAGGAGAGAACTGAGTTCCAAAAGCTGTCCTCTGACCTCTACCTGCACAATGTTGCATGTGTTTGTACACACACACACACACACACACTCAAATAAATTAATTTAATTTAAAAATTCTCTTTAAAAAATCTCATGTCTAGAAAACAACCCAGTTATTAAGAAGATAAGTATGGCAAGGCTTAAGGCTCAATTTATATAATCACTTATGATCAGAATTATTCTACATTTTCATACCAGGCACATTATTTTCCACAGAATCATATTTAAATACATTTCAGACCTTCAAATTAGCAGGCTCTCAGATATAAGTTATTTCTGATCTCCCTTACAACCTCTTAATTATAAGATCTATCTTCTTTCCAATAACACGTTCAGTTGCAATCAACTCTAAAGCTCTGGGAGCAAATGCCACTCAGAACTATTACATGTGCATTACCAAGTAAGGTTAGAAAGCTGTAAAGCCCACTGAGAGTCCACAGTGTCAGTTATGCTTCAATCTTCCCTCTGCTAACTTCCAAAACACTTAGCACTATGAAGGTCAAGTGGGCCCTAAGTTTTGGGAGATGTACTCTGCTTGGAAGACAGAATAGCACACAAAAGACAGTGATGGGTCACAGCTGAGTAGCATTAGAGACGCAGCTATGATCTATCTTTATTAGAAATCTAAGGTACTAGACAACAAATAGGAATATTGCTAAGAGTTCATATATCAGCTGGAACACAAGCCTCTTTTCTCAGCTTCTACAGGAGCTGAATTAAAAAAAAACAGAAAACAAAAAACCAAAATCAAATTAATGAACAATTTAAGTATATCAGAGGAAAAGCTCTCACAATCTTTATACTAAATGCAATGCTTTATAAAACAATGCATCACATAAGGCTTACTTGATTTGGAAAATGTTTTGAATTTCATATAATTTTTGTGTGTGTGTATATATGTGCACATTTGTATAGGTATATGCACAGGGACATGTAGGCCAGAGTCAATAGAGATTGTCTTCCTCAATCACTAACTTATTTTCTGAGACACGGCCCTTACTAGGACTGGGGCTCACTGACATGGC
Source organism: Phyllotis vaccarum (assembly GCA_033318265.1). Lineage (NCBI taxonomy): Eukaryota > Metazoa > Chordata > Mammalia > Rodentia > Cricetidae > Phyllotis > Phyllotis vaccarum. The sequence continues at coordinate 75,259,722 of JARWLC010000012.1, forward strand.
TGAGCTGGCTGACCAGTGAGTTCCATGAAGCCACCTACCTCTGGCCTCCAGTGCCGAATTACAATGCTCACCAGCCTGCCTGGCTCTTATGTGGGTGCTACAAGCTCAGATTCTCATACCCGTGCAGCAAGACTTTAAAACTGAGACATCTTCCCAGCCTGAATTTAATCCTCCCCCACCCCCAGACAGGGTCTCTCTACATAGCTCTGACTGTCCTGGAACTCATTATGTAGAGCATATGCCTGTTTCTGCCTCCCCCATGCTGGAATTAAAGCCATGTGCCACGATGCTGGGCCAGATTGGATTTCAAATATCTAAATCAAGGATTCTTTTGGATAATGGTCAACTACTAACAAGTAGTATATTATTTTTGATATATGAAATTACCATCAATCATTTTTTGCCAATGTTTTGCCAACTGGCAAGGCATTTTAAAATTTTTATTAAAAAGTTTTACACTGATTGATTGTGTACCTGTGGACATGCACACATGTGACATAGTACATACATGGAAGTCAGAAGAAAAATTGAGGGATTTGGTTTTTTACTTCTATTACAAGAGTTTGGGGGACAGAACTCTGGTTGTCAGGCATCAGGCATGTGCTAATCCTCTGAGCCATCACCAGCCCAGAATTTCCTAAGTTTTAATGATAAGGATGCAATTATACTAGTTGCTTCCTAGATTTTTACTTGGAATAGCAGTAGTCATCTAGAAGTCAGCCTTCCATACAAAGTATTAACAGAACAATTACATCAGTATGATTTTGTTTCAGGATAGACACTGAGCTACAACCAAAAACTGAATTGTAGTTGAGTCTTATAGTACAGACCTATGGTCTGAGCTACTCAAGAGGCTGAGGCAGAACCATCACAAGTTCAAGGTCAGGCTGAACAATTTAGTGAGATGCTGTCTCAAAATAAAAAATAAAGGGTGGTGCTTTGTTTGCTGGTAAAGCACTTCCTTAGAATGTGTGAAGAATTAGGTTCAATTCCCAGTACAAAAAAAAATTAATTAAAAAGCCTGAATGGCAGTCTTTGCTGTAATAGGATTTTATTTACCTAAGACAACATTAAAGTCTCTGTCTCTCTTTTTTGTTTTTCCTTTTTGGTTTTGTTTTGGAGACAGGGTCTCTCTACACATCCCTGACTGTGCTGGAACTCACTCTGTAGACTAGGCTGGCTTTGAACTCAGAGATCCACCTGTTTCTGTCTCCCAAGTGCTAAGATTAAAGGAATGCACCACCACACCTGGCTAAACATTAAACTCGTTATAGGAAGAAAGCACCACTGATGTGGACATAATTGTAGAAAGATTATAAAACCCACCTACTCTTTGTCAATAAGGGTGCTGTTAGACAAAGTTGTTAAAAATATGAGAAGACATATAATTAGTAAAGGCTGAAAGCTAGAAAGAAATAATTGCCCCAACTCTTCCTTCGTGCAGGAAATAAATCTATGCACTATCCTCAGTATCCCATGTTGCTAGAGAAAGATATTAATTAATTAAACATTGGGAAAAGAACTCTGCAAATGAGACTTAGGAAGTAGTTTGCTTCTCTGGTAAATAAATGATGAGCAGTTGACACTGTATTTCTGACAAAGTAAAACTACTTTTCTTATCTTTTAAAAAACGAACACAAAAGCACTCTATTACATTGCTTAAATTGGCAACTGACTTAAGAAGACTTTAAAAATATGACAGAGTGCTTTCTACTTAAGCCCCCATTCTCTCTGGAATCCAAATGTATTATATTTGTATAATACTACAGTATTAGAGACATAACTTCACCAGCTCCAGAGTCAACATTTTGCATTTTAAAAACCCAAAGAAAGAGCCTGAAGTAGCAACCAGAGGATTATGAGTTTCAGAAATTCATTTAGTCATACCCAGCAGCAGGTATTTATAAACTCAGGGGCTTCCAATTTTACTTACCCGAGAATAGTTATGAATTTCTTGTAAATATCAATAAATACATAAAGTTTAAAAAATATATCATTCAGAGAGAAGAATAATTTTGTTAAAGGTAGTATGAATAATATTAAAGCCAGAAAGTTGTTTTTTTTCTAGGCACTCTAAATTGTTATTCTTGTTAATGTACCTCCTTCCCCACCAGAGCCCTAAATCTGCTCATGTTTTCTCCTTTAGAGAAAGCTTCTAAGTCCAGTACTGGACTCCAGGAATAAATAAGAATATCCTAGTTAGTGTTCGTTAAGATATCTGATAAATAGTAAACATATAATAAAAAACAAACATTTCCTCTTGAAATGAAATTTACTTCATTTAAAACTAGTAGAAAGGTTTAGAAAGATGGCTCAGGGCTTAAGAGCACTTATCTTGCAAAGGACCTAGAATCAATTCGAAGAACCCACTTGATGGCTCACAACTATCTGTAACTCCAGTTCCAAGGGATCCAATGCCCCCTTCTGACCTCCGCAGGCACCAAGTAATAAGCACATGGTGCACATTAAGATATGCATGCAAAATATGCACACAAATTATTATTATTAGTAATAATAATAATAATAATAATAATCCACCACCCTGGTAGTAAACTGGCCTTTTCCCCCCTGAAGGGTTTTGAGAAATGCTAGTAGTCATAAACCTATTTCCAACTGTTTTATTTATAATTTCCTATCACATGTACACTTAAGCATTCCATTTTACTGAAACCAGCTTTAAAAATAGTAATTTAATTAAAACTACATCTGATGGTTCTCAAAGGAAGAAATACAAATGGTCATTAAATATTTGAAAGTGTTCAACAACCTTAATCACCAGGGGATTGCAAATTGAAACTACTTAGAGATTCTATCTCGCCCGTTAAGGGTATCTTCAAGAAAACAATGCTGCCAAACATGTGGAGGAGAAAGCCTTATATACTGTTGGGGGGAATGTAATCGGGTGCAGCTACTATGGAAATCAATATGGAGCTCCTCTGAGTCCCACCCCAACTCCAAACAATTAAAAATAGGACCACCAACCAAGGGGGCTCTACCACTCCTTGGTATATGTTCCAAGAACTCCACACCACACCTATTTCTGCACTATTTACAATAGCTAAGAAAATGGAACCAGCTTAGATGCCCACTAGCAGCTGGATGGATAAAGAAAATGTGGTGCATATCCACAACAGAATTTTACTTAGATGTTAAGGAGAGTGAAATGATATTTGCAGATCAGTTAGGGCATTAAGCAAATAAATCAGACTCAGAAATAATACTGCATGCTTTTTCTCATAAGAATGTAGATTGAAATTTAAACACCTGAACACACACACACACACACACACACACACACACACACACACACACAAAGGGGACTATGAGAGAGGAGAGAGAGGGAAACACTCTATGTGAAAGGGCAGCAGAAAGAGGACCATACCTGGGGAAGAATGAGCACCAACAAAGGGAGAAGGGGAGCTGGGGACAGTGGGTTGTGTGTATGCGAACAGCAATGACACAGCACATGGAAACGTCAATGAGAGTCATACCTTGTTACAAATTAATTAAAATGATAAAGAAAAAGCTCTAAGAGAAAAAGAATGAATATAAACACAAAACATCTAAGAAAATGCAATTATTTTTTAAAATCTGTGTATCTTACAAATATACGAAGACATCAGCATTGTTTAATGTGGTGATTTTTGCTTTATTCTCATGAAAAGATATGCCATATAGTTACAACAGTAGCATCATGGTATATTTATAATACTGTTAATATTAGTAGCAAACAAATACATTAGATCACTTTTCCTTTCGGGGCTGCGATGTTTTCTAAAGAACTACATTCTAGAAAGAGAAGACAATGAGTGAGTCAACACTGCCACAGAGAATTCACCTCTGCCCTTAGTTTTTAAAGAGCTCCAATCTAAGAGATGCAGGCAAGTATGTATTCCTTTGTGGAGGCTTAAATAAAACCTGCCCACACTGCCAATTTAGCTCTGCACTGGTAAGGCTGGCTCATCATCAAAAACTGTCTCTAGGCATCACAATGATCACGCAGTGCCTTTTCAGAGAACACTTCTGAAAAGGATTGAACCAGAGGAAATAATCTCTTTATGATCAGGGCACAGGACACAAATGTAAAATGCTCCCCAAAGTGCAGTTTAATGTGGCGTGATACATTTTCTTGTTTACCATGTTTTCTAACACATAATTTATACCAGAACATGGAAGAAGCCAGGAATACAATAGTAACAGTACCTGCCTTCATGCAAAATTTCAACTTGAGGTGTAAGATTTGAATGCATATGTCAATAAGCAATTTTAAAATTGTGAAAATCCTATGAAGAAAAAGAGTAGAAAGCTGTAGAGTAACAGTAGATGTCATTTATATGAGGTCCATTTGAAGAAGTAACACATCACCGAGAGCCAAATGCTTAAGGACAAGCTTATTAGACCTGATGTTAACAAACACCCCAAAAGATCTGAAGTGGGGGGAATTTAGTCCTCCAGAGAAAGGCTGCAGAAAAATGAGCAGAAAAGGCAAGTAGCAAAGTCAGGTCAGGAACCAAGTCATGCACACATGGAGCCATGTTAAAGAACTAACTATATTGGTTCTCTTTTTCCACCATGTTGGTCCTGGGATCAAACTCATGTCACCAGGCCTAGTGGCAGGCACCTCTATGCACTGAGCCGTCTCCTCGATAGTTATGCTTTAAAAGGGTCATTGTGTTTCTGTGTAAATAATGGACCACTAAGAACGAGGGCAGGCAGACCCTCAGGAAGCTGCCATAACAGCCTAGCACAGTGTAGTAGCGGCTTAGGGCAGGACAGGCCGTGAAGATAAATGAGGAGCTTATAATGGTGACCCTGATGACTTACACAGAGGTAGATAAATGAACAGTAAATGGTGTACACAATTTTAATGGAGGAAAAACAAAAAGAGACACCACATTTTGGATTAAGTAAATGAGACTGTGCAAGACACCGATGTTGGTGGAGAGAACACAAAGTTACTAGCAATTTAGGAGCGGAGTTTGTTGATGGAGCAATGGGAGCAGAAGCATATCACCTATCTTGTTTGTGTAGGGATGCATAGAAAAATAATCTTTAGAGTCTCTTGAGCAGTTAGAGGGTTAAGTAAACCAATTTAATTTATTTAAACAATTGAAATCATAAATGTTTATTTAGCCCCGATGGTTGTATGCAGAATAACCTACAGCCACATAAGGATAAAGAGATTATTACAAGGCAGAAGTTCCCCACCATAATTCCCTCCAGTGCATCATCTTTGCAAAAGTAAGCATCATGACACCTAATACTATAGATCTGTTTTGCTTGTTTTTGAACTGATTTGATGCAGTATGTAGTTATTTTTTATCTGGGTTCTTCTGATGATCATCTATTTTGTTATAGACGATATGTGATAACCCATTCTACCTTGATGGACATTTAGGCTGCTGCTATGAACATTCTTGTCCATTCCCGTCTTTTGGAGAATGTATACACAGGTTTCTGTTGTCTAGTACACTGAGAGATAGTGAGTCTAGAGGACAGTTGTAACCTTTAGACTATATAGTCAAACTGACTTCCATATAGGTTGGTACAGTTCAGGAACCTATCACAAGCATGAGTTGTATTGTTCCACATCACTAGTTCTTAAAATTGTCAGTCTAATTTTTGTTGGTAATTTTTGGATTTTTGAGACAAGGTTTTACTATATATTCATAACATGTCTGTCACTGTGTAGAACAGGATGATCCTAAATATGAAAGGATCCTCCTGACCCAGCCTCCCAAGTTGCAGAATTATAGGTGTGCACCAATACTCTGAGCTATTTCCAGTCTTTTTAATGTTAGCCATTATAATAACGGGCACGCAAGGGTTTTCACTGAGGTTTACATCTGCATTTATCTGACACAAATATGATCATTATAAACTTTTGAATAGTTTCTTTTGTGGAGTGCTTATACAAATATTTTGTCATTTTGAAATCTGTCTTTTATATCTATTTGTGAGATTCTTGTAAGTCCTTCACTGGCTTAACTGTCTGGAGAATCTTTTAGATACCTGTTAAGTAATATACAAACAGACTAGCCTATAAATATGTTTTCTTAAAAACATCACTGCCCAGTTTTGGCATCAAGGTTTTGTCAATCTAGTAAAACAAGTTATAACCCATAGAAAAGTAAAGTTGGACTCATTTCTCTTTAAGACATTTTTTTGTTTGATCTTTTTGAGAAAAATTTTTATTATATAGTCCTTACTGGCCTCAAATGCACAGAGATTTGACTGCCCTCGCCCTTGCAAGTACTGGAATTAAAGGTGTGTGCTGCCATGCCTGGTACAAACATTTTTAAAAAATTCACTATCCAGTTATCACTGCAGTGCACTAACTGCCTCTGGAAAGAAAAGTAAGTCACTGATAAAGTCATCCAGGCTGGAGTTTCTTCAGGGAAATTTTAAATCGATTAAATTTAACAGGTAAAAATAAGCATCTAGATATTCTATTTTTTAACGGGATGATTTGGGTGACATGTATTTAACAAATTGTCCATTTAACCTAAAATTGAAAACCTATTCATATGAGGTTGTTCCTATCTCTTTACCCTTTTGAACATCTATAGTATCTGTAGAATAACCCCTTTCCAGCTCACGGCTCGTGTGTCTCTAATTCTGAGAATTATGGTTAGAGGTATAGTGATGCTCATCTTGACAACTGAAAACAAAGATATGTTTCCTTTTCCTTCCTGATAATGGTAACTTAATCATTGGTATTGCTAGAGGCCTATACATTGTCTGAATCTTTTCAAAGAACCAACTTCTAGCTTGCATATACCAATGTCCTTTCTTGAACTCTTTGGGTTTGGTTTGTTATCCCCCATCCCATGACATAATTAAATCACTGATTTTTGACACCTTTCTTCTCTAATATACACACTCAAGGCTGTATCTCTACTGATTAGCTCTAACTAATTTACATGTGGCTTGAGGTGCTGTATCTTCATTTTCATTTGTTACAAATGTGCTCTAATGTTTTCCTCGTCCTCATATTTACTCGACACCTTTCCCACTATTTCCCCACGTCTCTGCAATAGTTCTGCATTGCTGCTTTAACAAATCATTTACGACTATTAGCTTAAAGTAACATCAAGTGATGTTCTTAGAGTTCTAGATCCTGTACAGCAAATACTTTGAGGAGAAAATAAATTTAGACTGCTGGTTTCTTATGCTTCTCCGTGGGAGATCAACCTCTCATGTCCTCTTCAAACTCCATATTGTAGCAGGCTTTCTTTTGGGCCACCTACAGCTCCCAAATCATGGCGTGGAGACTTGTTATAAGTTATGACGGCTTGGCCTTAGCTTAGCTCTTGTTTTCATCTGTTTCTCTTTATCTATGTTTTGCCTCAGGGCTTTTTCCTCTCTTTCATTCTGTGTATCTTATTCTGTGTTTCTCTGTGTGTGTCTGTTTGATGGCTGCCTGACTTCTGGTCGTCCCCCACTCCCTCTGTGTGTGTGTGTGTGTGTGTGTGTGTGTGTGTGTGTGTGTGTGTGTGTGTGTGTGTGTGTGTGTGTGTGTGTTAGGCACATGTCTATAGGTCAGAGAATAATTCTGGGAGTTAGTTCTCTCTCTCTCCACCAGATGATAGGGATCAAATCCCGTTCATGAGGCTTAGAGATTAAAAAAAAAAGTGCCTTCACCACTGAGGTATCCTCCCACTCCCACCTCTCCTTTGTAAGATCACGTGCTAGGAAGTGTACAGCTAGGACTTGACCGAGGGCAGTATTTCTCAGTAGCAGTGCTTTCTGAAATATTTTCTAAAAATTTATATGTATTTCTGTTTTATGTGTATTAGTGTTTTGCCTGCATGTCTATGTGTGTGGGTGTCGGATACCCTGGAACTAAAGTTACAGACAGTTGTGAACCATCTGTCCAGACTCTATAACACCATCCCTGATACTAGTAACTGCCCAGTAACTGTCTTATTATAATATAGAAAATACAATTTTCAAGAATCTATGCTAATCTCACCAGCTCCTCTATTTTGTTATCTTCTATATTTCCCTTTTCCCTTTTACTTTTGTAAAAATGTCTCATAATACCTTCAACGTATTTCAAAAGAAATTACTAGGGAAAATGAGAAGACACATAAACATTTACTTAACTAATTGCTGGATACTTAAGTGCTCTACTTTATAAATTTATTGTTATTAATATTTTTGGTGTGTGTATATGTAGGAATGAGTATATATTTACATGTGTACACATTGAAGGCCAGAGGCTCACAATAGATTCCCTCGGGCTGGCGAGATGGCTCAGCAGTTAAAAGCACTGACTTCTCTTCTTGAAGTCCTGAGTTCAATTCTCAGCAACCACATGGTGGCTCATAACCATCTATAATGAGATCTGGTGCCCTCTTCAGGTCTGCAGGCAGAACACTGTATACATAATAAGTAAATCTTGAAAATAAATAAATAAATAAAATATTTTAAAAAACCCAAACAATAGTTTTCCTCAATTATGTTCCACATAATTTTCTGAGACAGGGTCTCTCCTGAAACCCGAAGCTTGCCCATTCAACTGAGACTGGTTAAGAAGTCTCCGGAGTCCTATCTGCCTCCCTAGGCCTGGGATCTGGGGCGTACAGGTGTGCACTGTCACATCCAGCTTTTATGGAGGTGCTAAAGATCTGCTTTACTGATAGTTATCTTCCTGGACTCTCAGCTTTTTAAAAAGATAATATAAGCATCAGTGCTATGAACATTTTATTTGATACCTTACATATTTTCTCAGGATAAAGTATAAATGGAATTATTGACTCAATAATACAAACATTTTATTAATGCTGATACACTGCTTTCTCAAAAAGCCATAATACTTGTGATGTCACTCACAACAAAATTAAAGGTCTATCTCAAGAGAATAGAAATTAAAATATAAAGTAGAAAAATAAGGCCATGTGGTGATGGGAAAGAAGTAGGAGAAATGAATTTTGAGGCTGGGAAAGAAAAGAATGAAGTAATTGGATATCTTTTGTTTGTTTGCTTTGTTTTTTGAGACAGGTTTTCTCTGTGTAGCCCTAGCTGTCCTGGAACTCTGCTCGTAGACAAGGCTGGCCTCGAACTCATAGAGATTTGCTTGCCTCTGCCTCCTCAGTGCTGGGACTAAAGATGTGTGATACCATCACCCGTCTAGATATAATTTTTTGTGAAGCAGGATATTGCAGTTATAAGGAAAGAGATACAAGAGGCCTGGTTTTATTGAAAACTTAAATGTTTAAATACAAACACAAATATACACCATTGTCATCAAGAAACAGGTTTCAAAAATAGTTTCAAAGAGTTCTGTTCTCCAACAATAAAATCTTGCATACACATATTTATATGTAGGTAACATAAACCTCTTTGATATCAGGGTTCAACCTAATTTTCAGTAACCACTTGTCATTCTAACCTGCCAAATGTTTAGTAATATGTTTTGTGGACTTTTATTATTGTTTAAGCTACACAGAGAAATGATCTTTTGAACACTAGGGGTGGTGGCGGTAGCAAGATGTCTGAGTGGGTAAAGGTATTTGCCACCAAGGCTGATGACCCGAGCTAGATGTCTAGATTCCACACTGTAGGAGAGAACTGACTCACAAGCTTTCCTATAAGCTCTGTGTGTGTCCCTCTGGTCCCCCACCAATACAACAAAATGAAAAGTTTCTGTTAGCAGTGGTAATGAGCACACTGCTGCACTGCCCCCGTATGCAAGCATGCTCTTAAGTTTCGCATTTGCTGCCTGGTTCATGGATAGAAGCTATTTCTTTTCTTTCCTTATTTATTTTTTTAAGTATTTTATTTTTATTTTATGAACATTAGTGTTTTGCCTGCACGTATGTCTGTGTGAGGGTGTCAGGTCCCCTGTAACTGGAGTTACGGACAGTTGTGAGCTGCCAGGAGGGTGCTGGGAACTGAACCCAGGTCCTTTGTTAGAATAGTCAGTGCCCTTACTCTGAGCCATCTCTCCAGCCTCAAGCTATTTCTTTTCAATCATGTATTTTCTTCCTGTTCTTTCTTTCCCTCTTTGGCTATTTCTTCTGTTCTCCTCCCAATGGCAAACTGCTTTTATTCTTTTTTCTATCCCTCCCTCACTTTCTACTTTATTCCTGCTGCTTTTTCACTTTTTAGATGTCTTAACTCTACTTTTGCTTCACATTTCTCATCTTACTGTGTCTTCCCCCACTCTTCTTGTTGTTGTGGAGAGCTGTGAGTATTGCAGTTGGATCTGTCTTTATTTCTGAATCTGGTTTGCCTCTACTTGTCTGCATATCTGTTGTTGTCTCCATTCTGCACAATATGGCTGATTCCAAATGACACTCTGTGCGTGTTCTTTAGATGCTCTGCCACTGAACTACACTCTCAGCCACCTAAGCACATGTTCTTCTATATGCAACCACCTGTCACTTAAATTCCAGCAAACACTTTAACTCCAAGAACTGGAGCAATAAAAGTCAAACTGACAACCAGTTTCCAATAGACCAGGGTGTTTACAGACCCACTCCTGGCCATCTACTACTACAGCAAGGAGACAACAAAGGGCAGCGGACAACATCAGTGAGAGACTGCACATAGGTCACTCCTATCTTCCTCCAGAGACAGAAAAAGCTACATAAAAAATTCAAAGAATAATTTTTTTTTGGAAAGATCTAGCAAATTCCAAGAAAATACAAAGAAACAACAGAACAAATCGGAAGAAATAATACAGGATATAGGTGTAAGATCCATTTTAAAAAGTGATTTTGAAAACATAACAAAAATCTCAGTGACAATAGATTACAGGCGGTGAATGGATGATCTCTGTGACGGGACTCAAGGCCAAGGCTCTATTTACTGCTGCAGAAGGTGTTGCCGTGAAGCCTGAAGACACAGAGGGCAGAGTCAGTGAAACAGCAGCAGAAAACCCAGCTTTTCAGGAAGATTTGTACTTTCAGGCAGAGGAGGCATTAAGACCCTCCATTTTATAGCTAAGATGCAAAGAAACAAAGGAAAGAATACTAAAAACTGTAGAGAAAAACAGTACCTCACTTAATAAAACAAAACAAAACAGAAAACTTTTCAAGAGCAACAGATTTCTCAAGAAAATGCTAAAGGCCAAGAACTCTTAGAATAAAGTAGTTCAAACCTTCAAGGAAAACACTGCTGCAAATCCAGCAATGTTACCATTCAGAAACAAAAGAGAAATAAAGCCAGAAATTCATGACCACTAAGGAGCACTGCAGAAGACACTTACAGATATCTTGTGCACAGAAAAGAAAAACAAACACAATGTGAAAGCACAGAAAAAATGATTCTCATTAGAAGAGTAGATACAGAAATAAAAACCAGGAAAGAAGAATATTTTATAAAAACGAGATGACAGGAATTAGTACATGTCTTTCCAACCCCCCTCCCCTGTTTCTCTGTGTAATAGCTCTGGAACTCTCTCTGTACCCCAGGCTGGCCTCAAACACAGAGATCTGCCTGCCTCTGCCTCCTGGGTGCTGGGTTAAAGGTGTGCTCCACCATACTCAGCAAATGCATCTTTTAAAAAGATCTGTTGACTGTTTATAAGGAACACCCCTTACTGACAAAGATAGACAAACTGAAAATAAGAGTAGAAAGTGATATCCTAAGCAACATAATTCAGAAGCAAGAAGTGGCGATACTCATATTTGATAAAGCAGACCAGGTCTAAATCAGAAGAGACAGAGCTCATTCCATATTGGTAAAGGAAACAATACACCAAAAAGTTATTGTACTGGAGCTGAGTGTGATGGTGCATGCCTTTCATCCCAGCACCCAGCAGCAGAGAGGCAGGTGGGTCTCTGTGAGTTCTAGGACAGCCAGGGATACCAGACACAGCCTGTCTCATAGAACAAACAAACGAAAGATATAGTTGTAAATATGCATGAATGGCAGCCATCCAATTTTATAAGGCAAACATTACAAGACAAAGAGGTCCCAATTCAATAATACTGGGTGATTCAGAGGGAGAAAAATGATCACAGAGACTTGAGAACACAGAAACCACATCACAGGCCAACAGACCCAGACTTCTACAGTTTTCTACCAAACAACTGCAAAACACATTCTTTTTGGCAGCTCATGAAACTTTTCCAAAGTACATTTTTTTAACCAAACATAAAGTATCAAAATAATCTCTTCTATTATATCACATCATAAAGAAGTAGAACTTAAAATTGTCAATAGCAAAGGGAACTCCAGAAACATGAAGATTGAAGAGCACATTTTGAACCATCAGTAGAACACTGAAAAAAACTGGAAGAATTAAAAACTATTGCTGAATCATCAGGCAGCAGAACAGAAGCCGCAAACAATTTAAGGCATCTTGAGAGGGAATCTATTGCGCAAAACCGAGTTACCCTGTGGACCCGAGAATAGGGAACAAGTATAAGCTAGGAAGTCTGAACCTGACATAGCCTTAGGGTGAGAGACATCCCTTGGAAGCAGTCTAGTACAGCAGTGGACCAGATACTAAGCCGAAATAGCAGGAGCTTGACTCAGGTACTGAGTTGCAAAATCATCCAAAAAACATCTCACTGGCAAAGACACTCATAGATCAAGAGAGGCAAAGAACAGGAATCAATATATCAAGCAAATGGAAAATGAAAACAAACTAGCAGGGTTATTCTGATAGCTGAAAAAGAAGATTTCAAATAAATTCTAGTCTGAAGAGATAAGGAAGACCATCATATATTAATAAAGGGGCCAACCAAAGAAGGCATAACAATTATAAATATATATGTACCAAATACTGGGGTCCCAACTTCAGAAAAACAAACATTAACGCACAAAGTAAGATCATATAATAGACCCTAAATAAATAGTGGGTTTCAATATCCTACTGTGCCATCTATAATTTGTCTACCTACATAAGTTTTCTTGATATACAGTCTTATCACATAGTTTAGGTTGACCTCAAACTTACAGCAATTGTGTCTCAGCTCTTGAAGGCTGAAATACAGGTAGGTACCATTTTGCTTGGCTTCTAACTCTTCACCTTTGATAGGTCACCTGAACTCAAAATGAATGAAGAAAGTTCATAGTTATATAACATGTTAAATCAGCTGTGGAAATGCATGCCTATAATTTCAGCAATTGGAAGGCAGAGGCAGAAAGATCAGGAATACAAGGTTATCTTCAGCTACATAAGGAGTTTGAGGTACATGAGACTATCTCAAGGAGAAAAAAAAAAAATCCATTAGCCAAATAACCAACACCCAAACAAAAACTTTATAGTATAGATCAAATAGACTCAACAAATAATATGCAAAATATTCTATCTAAAATATATAGAATATATATTTTTCCTAGCAAATCATGGAGGCTTCCCTAAAATATACTATGTTTAGATCATAAAACAAATCTTAACAAATATAAAAGAAATCATTTTTTGTGACCTTATCATAATAGAATAAATCTAAAAATCAATAGCAAGTAAGAACTCTGGAAACTACACAAATATATCTGAATAACACACTCTTAAAAAGCCAGTGGGCCACTGGAGAAACCAGGAAAGAAATTTTAAAGATTAAAATTGAAAATAAAAAAATAAAGTAAGCTGGTTCTTTGAAAAGATAAACATTGACATGCCCATAACTAAACTAACCAAAGTGAGAAAACCTCCAACTAACAAAGGCTTAGAGAAGAAAAAAAGGAGCGAAAACAGATGCAATGATGTCTAAGATTAGGGAGTATTTCAAACTTATATTCTACACACCTAGGAAATGTAGAAAAATTAACTCATAGACACACACGACCTGCCAAAATTAAGACAAGCCACAAACAAAAGTCTAATGAGGAAACGGGAGTAGATGGATTCACTACCAAATTCTACAAAGCTGTAAGGTAACTAGCAACCCTATCACTCCCCAAACTTGCCCACACACTAGAAAGATAAGGAACCCTGCCAAACTCACTCTGCAAAGCTAACATTGTCTGATATCAAAACAGGGTAAGCTAAGCACACAACAAGTGCATGCCCAGTTCCCTGACGAATATAAACAAAAGAATTCCTAATACACACCTTCATATTGAAGAACAAAAGTAAAAGGATCATACATGTGCAGGTAAAGGACTCAACTCATAATGATGCCTGAGACCAAACTTGACAGTCAGTGGACCCTGGAACCTAAATGGTGGAAGGAGAGAACCAACTACTACAAACTGTCCTCTGACTTCTATATGTGTGTCCTCCCCAAACAAAATAAATAAATCCATATGTTAAAAAAGAAGAAGAGTATATATCATGACCAATTCTGTTCAATCTCAGAGATATAATGCTGGTTCCATATATTCAAATCAATATATGTAATACATAGACTTAACACAAATAACACGTTGCTCTCAATAGACACAGGAAAAAGCTCTGACAAGGTACATCCTTTTATGATAAAAAGCCATGAAGAATCTAGGAATAAAAGAACCATTATTTTGGCAAGGCAGTGTGGTATACATCTTTGATCCCAGCACTCGGGAGGCAGAGGGAGGTGGGTCTATGTGAGTTTGAGGTCAGCCTGTTCTACAAAGTGAGTTCCAGGACAACCAGGGCTGAGAAACCTTGTCTCAAAAAAACAACCCCCCAACATTATTTCAACCTATAGTCACCGTTATGCTAAATATAGAAAAACTAAAAGCATTTTCTTTAAAATCAGGAATGAGACAAAGTGGCCACTTTTACTTCATACAGTCCTCAAAGTCTTAATGGAACAGGGGACAAGGAAAATAAATAAAAGGGCCACAAGCAGGGAAGGAAGCAGCCAAAGCTTTTGTATAGCAAAGAAAGCAATCATCAAAGTGAAAAAGAAGACTACAGAATGGGGGAAAATCTATCAACATATCAGACAAATAGACAAAGAAATGCAAAAAACTAAACACTGAAAACAGAATTATCTTATCAACAAATGAGCTAACGAACTGAGTAGATGTGTCTAAAAGAAGAAATACAAACAGCTCATAAATATTTGAAAAAGCAATCAACATTCTTGGCTTTAAGAAAAACACATAATTGTCTTGAGGGGCTGGAGAGATGACTCAGTGGTTAAGGGCACTGGCTGTTCTTCTAGAGACCTGGGATCAATTCTCAGCACCTGCACAGGGGCCTACAAATGTCTATAACTCTAGTTCCAGGGGATCCAACACTCTCTTCTGGCCTCTGCAGGCCCCAGGCACATATATGGTGCACACATACATGTTGGTAAAATACTTGTACACATAACAAAAGAAAAAAAATCTATCTTGAGATTCTACCCCACCCTAGTCAGAATTGCTATCAGCAAGAAAATATCATCCAATGTTGACAAGGATGTGAGGAAAGAAGGCAGGCATAGGGCTAGTGAGAATGTAAACTGTTCAGCCATCAGGGAAGTCAGTAGTGGAGGATCTTCAAAAAGCTAGCAAAGGGTGTGATGGCTAGTTTTAATCATCAACTTGACATCAGTTAGAGCCACCTGGAAAGGGAGTCTCTAGTCTAAAGGTTGTCTAGATTAGGTTTGCATTTGGGCACGTCTGTGGACGATTATCTTGACCAAGGGGAAGACCTGCCCACTGTGGGCACTCCTTGTATCATTGCCTGAGCAGGAGCTTCTTGACTGCATAAGAGGGGAAAAAGCTGAACCCTTACATGCATACGTTAATCTGTGCTCTCTACTTTTGACTGTGGATGTGTTATGAATAATTATCAGGCTCCTGCCATGATGGACTGTCATCCCTTAAGCTGCTTTTGCCAGAGTATTGTATCACAGCAGCAGGGAATGAAACTAAGGCAGAGGGACTAAAGGATGGATCTCAGTGGATAAAAGGGCCTCATATGCAAGCACGAGGACCTGACACCCACATAAAAACCCAGTGTGGTGGCCTTGCATGAGGAATAGAAAAGCGTGGGCTGGGGGCTTGCTGACTACCTGAAATAGTGAGCTAGCTCTAGGTGGGAGACCTTGTCAAATAAAACACAGTTTTAAAACCACAACAAGAAAAAAGATGGAGAGTGGCAGAAGAAATCACCTGACATTGATCGCTGGCTCTGCAAATTCACAAATGGACACTGGGCCGAATATATGCATGTACACACACACACACACACACACACACACACACACACACACAGAACAAACAAAACAAAAATAAAATTTCCACATGACTTGGCCATACCATTCTTGGGTATATAATTAAGACTGCTTATATATCCATGTTCATTGCTTCACTATATATAATAGCTAAGCAATGAAGCCAATCTAGATGTCCATCAACTGATAAATGGATAAAGATATATACACATGGGAATTTTATTCAGACATTAAAAAAAGAAAAATTCTGAAAAATGTCCAACTCTTCAATAACCAGGGAAATCTAAATGAAATTCCATATCATCCTTTTCAGCAAGGCTATCATCAAGAAAGCAAAAAACAAACGAAATAAGACAGCCTGTCATGGTGGCACATGCCTTTAATCTTAGCATGTTGAAGGCAGAGGTAGATTTCTCTGAGTTCGAGGCCCGCCTGGTCTAGATGGAGAGCCCTAGGCCAGCCAGGGTTACATAGTGAAACCTTGGCTCAAAAACAATAATAAAACTAACAACCCCCACCCCAACACACACACACACCCATTTACAAACAGAATTACCACATGATCAGCTATACTGCTCCTTGGTATATACATACTCATGACCAAGCGATACAACTTCTGGGTATGTATGTATGTATGTATGTACATACGTATGTACGTACCTACCTATCTATAATGAAATGTTAATAATAAGAATGAACAGGATCATGTTGTTCTCACTGGAAATCATTATGTAAAGCAAAATAAACTACACCCAGAAAGCCAAGTATCACATATTTTTTTCTCATATGTGGATTTTAGGTGAGGGAGAACACATGATAAAAGGGGGACTATTGGGAAAGAGGAAGGGGATCAGGAGGAGAAGGGACAATAGAAAGCAATGGGAGAAAGTATAATCAAAATGTTTTCATGCATGTTAATGTTTCATGGATGTAAAATGCTTAAAAATCTACTTAATTTCTGTGTTTGGACAGCAGGAAAATCTCTCAATACTATGTATGCTGACCTTCCCATCATTCACTTAGATAAGTCCATGTGTAAGTTACAAATTACTTTTTACCAATTATACTGACTGCAGAGATCAGCTCTCATAGTTGTGAACATATATCAGATATTTACTGTACGACAGTAACACCTCGGAGTGCTTACAAATGGGAGTATAATGATTTTGCCACACACTGTATAGATGTATAAGTATCAATTGTACACTGGTCATAATCCTTCATGCTGAGCATAAATAGTAGATAAAAGTTACATATTAAGTTCATTGCAACCCTAGTGCCAGTTAAACTACATAAATATTAAGTAAATGCCTGTAAGTGACACTGTTCCAGGTATGACAAGATATAGTCTATACAGACTTCTCTGGGGGACATTTTCTCTACAGTAACAACTAAAATAAACACCAGGAACACTGGATATTAAGTGCAGCAATAAAGGCACAGAATACTCTGGAGGATCAACAGACAGAACATAGATGATTTGGGAGTAGAGGGAGACAAGGACAGACGTCAGAAAATGGTTCTGGAAGGAAGGGCTTAGAGAAGGTACGGGGCAGAACTTTAACAGCTGGGGATCCCCAGGGAAAGCGGAAGTATGTCAGACAGGACAACAGGAGCAAAGTGAGCAAAGTGGGGTACAGTACAGACTCTCAGACAACATCCAGTTTCAAATGTAAAGGAAGACATGGTCATAGTGTGAGGGGGCCTTAGTAGTGGGAAAATGAGTTGAAATCTTCCTAAAACAATTAAAAGTACTTTAGTCATTCCTTAATTTTTTCTTTAAACTTTTCTATTAAGTATATTTTGTAAAAAAAGATTGAGATCATTGATGTTTCTTCTCTTCACAATAAACAAATCTTTGACTACTTGGTGAGCATGCTGACAGAAGGCAATATGTCAATGAACTTACCACTGTATTCTGTGAGCTTAAAAAAGGTAAATGGGTAACCCCCAATAACTACCATAGATACAGTAGGCCTAAGGGTTAAACCAATGGTTCTCAACCTGTGGGTCTCAAACCTTTTGGTGTTAAGTATCAGATATCCTGCATATCAGCCATTTACATTATGATTCACCATAGTAGCAACATTACAGTTATGAAGTAGCAATGAAATAATTTTATGGTTGGGACATGAGGGACCATATTAAAGGGTCACAGCATTGGGAAGGTTGAGAGCCATGAGATTAAATAATAGCGTTCCTCAAACTCCTACCACCAGACGTACACGAAGTGATTCCCACATACCACCCCCTTTCGTTAAGGTGTCATGTTTAGATTAGGGAAACTGAGGCTCCTGGAAGATAACTGCTCAAGGTGAACGAAGCTAATAAAAGTACAGAGACTAGCTCTGAATCTAGGCCAGTCTCTTCTCCAACTCCCTACTGGTGACTTATAATTACAGAGTACAAAGCAAGTTAAAATAGAAAAACCATGAGACATGCAATAAAGGAAATATTAAAAACAAATTTTAGAGTGGCTTAGAAATCAAGACTAAAAGATATCAAATTTAAGAATGCATCTTAACGCAGCTTGAACAGTAATTACAACACATATCTCACTTACGAATACCAAGCAAGCCAAATTCTAGCTTTGATCCATCAAGTAGGAAGAAAGCTCCAATATGGCTGTTTGTATTTTCTCTACATGCAGCTAGAACATGACAGATACACAGCAGTACTCAGTTTTTGCTGAAATGAAAAATCTGTGAAAGGAATTCCCATTTGAATATATTCAAAAGTTCAGAAATAAAAGACATCAAAGCAGTAAGTATAAAACTATTTAAATTGCCAGGCTGCTCTCTTTAGTCCTCAAATACAAAGCAAAAACAAAAAACGGAAAAACCCTGCCACAACCAGGGACCAAGTAAAGTCTCCTGCTATAAAATGTTAGCATCAGTTTTACAGGAAAGGATAAACAGGAGCATGAAAAGAGGCTTTGCATTATGTAGCATCTCTGTGGATGATCAAATTTCAGCTTGATGGCCTTGAGAATTCTAGCCTACTGTCTCCATGTTCTAAACTGCTCAGAGCAGAGCATGCAATGATTGCTTTAAGGGAAAAGAAAATGGTTACTTACTCCAAATACTCTAAAAATATAATCAACAACTTCTGTATCATAGATGGCAAGTAGTGAAATGGAAGTCTAAAGTTTATTAACTTAAAGAAGTAACAGTATGTTTTCAAATGGATTTCCTCTTCTCAATTTTGACACTAGAAACATTTTGTGTGTGTGTGTGTGTTTTGTTTTGTTTTTTTTTAAAAAGCGTTTAATGGGGAAATCCTCGGAGGAAGATAAGCCTTTCCATAGAAACACTTCTTAAAGAGGAGGAGGGATGGGCTACCAGGCTTCCTTCTCTATTTTTCACCAGCATATCTAATAATTCTTCTTTGATGGGAGCAATGAATATCTGTCACTTATCACAAAACATCTTCCTGATACCTACATTCTATATTGCTTTCTTCTCAACAGACAGTTCTTCAAGCTGCACAAGTCTTTCCATTGCAACTTGTCTTATTTCTATTACACTGCATGTCTTCCACGAATATCTTCAGGATCAATTTAACAAACTCCTTTGCTCTCCAGAACTGTCCCCAAAAAGGCAATACCAGTACTGTACCTTGACCAATATTATGACACTATTTTCTCTTTCTCAATTAGTTCCCCCATCCTTCCACATTTCAATTCCTAACACGGTTAACTTTTCATAGTGATTACATCCAGTATATTATATTAATGTAGAAGACAGTGAATACTTACTCTCTAGTCAATTAATATCCACGTGGTGCCATGTACACAGCCCTAACTTCCTATCAATAACTATAGACAATATTTTGCCTTATCTTTTAAAAACCAATTACTGCAATGATTTTTTAGTCTCTCAAGTACTGATTTTAGCATTTCAGAATTTTTGTTGATAGTGGTGGTTCAGAGGATGAAATGAGAAGTCCTTTCATATGAGGCATGTGCTCTCCCATATCCTCGGCCCATCGGACTATTTTATCTAGTATTTATTTTTGAGATTGGGTCTCGCTGTGTATGTCTGGCTGGCCCAGAACTCACTGGGACCTCCCTGCCTCTGCTTCCTGAGTGCTGAGATTAAAGGGGTGCATACCTGGCTAGGCTGACTTCACTTAAATTTTTTCCTGTCAGTACTGGTGATCAGACTCCGTATCCAAGCACTCATACTATAATAGCAGGCAAAGAGTCTATCATTTACTATTACTTCCAGTCTGAGAATAATGCTTTTTTCAAATGATACATTTTGATTAGTCTCCTTTCCACCAGCCCTACCAAGTTCCTCCCACGTGAATCTACCCCTTTCTGTCTTTACTGGAAAACAAACAGGCATCTGAGGATACATACAGTAACATCAGAACAGGACAAAACAAACAAGAAAAAGAGCCAAGGAACAGAACACCAGAAACTCAAGATGCAGAGACACACGTTCACAGACACAGGAATCCCAGAAAACCCCCAAACCAGAAGCCATACATGCTCACAAAGGACCAGTAAGGAAGGGGTTTGTTTGTTTGTTTTAAATGGCACAAATATCCGAAGATGTACTGAATTCATTTAATCTTGGCCATCTACTGGTGGACACGGGGCCGAACCTTAAGAGTGGTTTGCTTCTCCAGTGAAACTCCTTTGGAAAAAAACTAATTTTTCATTGCCAGTGGCTATCAATTGGGAGTAGATTGTGGATTAGGGATGGGGCCACGTGTCCAGTTCTCTTCTCAGCTCTGAACCCCATCTGGTGCAGACCTGTGCAGGCCTTGTGCATGCTGCCTCTGTCTCTGGGAGTTCATGTGTGTCCTATATATGTTTCTAGGAATAAGAATGGTTTTTAAATAAATGTCTACATTAATTTTAAAACTTTCATATTTAAACATTCTCTACCGTAAGTGCAAACTAGGAAACTAGAAATGCATGCATCTCAATGTTGGAAGACAATGCAATTTAGGTTCAAGATATCCCAAGTTAAAAAAAAACAAAACTGAGATTTCACAAAATAAGGTCCAAATAGACTGATTCTGCCAGCAAACATACACTCATATGCTGTGTTGTTTGATAAGAGAAGCCAAGGAATTTATATTGTTTATTACCACTTCAGACACTGCTTCTTGTAAAGAAAAAGAAAGAGAGAAAGAAAGAAAGAAAGAAAGAAAGAAAGAAAAGGCAGAATACAAGAAAACAGAAAATTCTGTCTTATTCACTTTTTGTTCGTTGTTATTTTCCTATTCAACATGGCGGGCTGAACACATCTTCCTTGTGCTATGCCTTAAAACCATTAGTAGGCCTCAGTTTCAGATCAGTGACAAACTCAATTAAATAACAAAGGGGGAAATGCAAGAAAACGTATCTTTCATAAACGCCACACATAAACTACACGAAAACTGTATTTAGGTTATGGGGATGTTCCCAGACACAGGGCAAATCCTCAGTCCTAAAGTGACAGGTGTAAGTCTGTAACACACTACTGACATCACACTGAGTACTGCACTATGATCCTCTCTCCTTTTGCAAAAACGAAAATGCCGTGTAACTTATCTGAACCATTCGGCCCACTACTAAACTACCTTAAAAGAGTGGGTAAAGAGCTCCTGCTTCCATGACTAGGCAGAGACCACACTACTGCTTCACTCAGTTAAGGACACACTTGACTATGGTGCAAGAGTGGGCGCCTCACGATTCACACAACAAAGTATGTAGTTTTGGAGAGAGTTTTAACAAGGTGTTTCGAATTCTTTGGAGAAAGCCTTAAGAAAATCTTGCTGGGGAGAACATTTCCATATTACACGTAGAGACAAAATACATAAATTCTAATCGTGGCTTGGTGATTATCACAACTTGCGGGGAGAACAGAACTTGTGACTTGAAAACAACCCCCAAAGCTGTAGGAACTATTTCCGAGAATGACACAAACCAACACCTCTTCTGGCTCTCATCAGCACGGGAAGTGGCTTGGACACCCCCCAAACATCATCCTACCCCACAGGAAGTGAGTTATATTTCCCCCTCCCCTATGACAGCATGTCTCCCTTCCCCCAACCGGAAGTGAGGCGCCCCCATTCAGTGGGCCTCAAACCAAGACAAACCAATAACAGCAGCAGCAAAAGAGGGATGATCTTCAAAGGGGGAAGGGCATCTCGACTGTGGCCACCCCCATGCTCGTCTAGCTTACTAACCTGCTGACGGTAGGGGCAGGCAGGGGCCTGGGGACTAATGAAAGTACCTTGCACAGAGGACAATTCCCTCAGCCCCTCTCAATCGCCTTCACTCTTCACTCCGTCGTCTCACAGCTTGACAGAAATTCCTCCGCAGCACTTTATATTGGTGCCTTTTTTACTCTTTTACCTAATCAGTTAGACACCTCCAGATAGGTAACTTCTTTTACCGTGGTAATATTTAGGATTGTCCCGGTGAGGAGAGACGTGAAATATTATACCTGATACTTTCAGAGAAATGAAGGGATTATTTTGCCCAATGCGGCGAAGTACTACGCGACTACGCAAGGTGAGACTAACTTTCGCAAAGGTTCTTGGGAAATGTAGTTTTCTTTTGCATAGCTCAGCCTCTCAAAAAATAGTGGGACTTAAACTGGTGATTAATATATACTGAAGTCTTTGAAACACTTATTTTGCACTTGACGACTCGCTGGCATAAGGTGATTAGGCTCCGAAAAGGTTCCAAACTATGCTGTTGGTTTCCACCGGTGTTTAATTGAACCCAAATTCCCCGTCACGTGGGCCCAAGGCCCGATAGCCCCGCCCTCTACTTTTGGCCCCGCCCCACAACCAATCAGACCTCTTCTAGGTCTTGTTCTCCGGATATTGGCATGTAGGGAGGCGTGGCCTCTTGGCAGCTCCTCCCACGGGGCTAAGTGGGGAGCTGGGAGAAGGCCGAGGTTTGGTGCGCGCGCGCGCGCGCCCGCGCTATCTCAAGAACCGAAGCGGTCGAGGGTGCGCGCGGCGGGGCGGTGTGCGGGGTTGGGAGGAGCGAGCCGACTGGTAGGCTGGGCTGACGGCGATCGGCCGGGAGCGCGCTGTGGACTCCGCGGCCGCGAGTAGTTAGTTAGTTGTGTCAGTTGCTCGGCGGCGGCGGCGGCAGCTGCGATCACCAGAAAGGGGACGGGACGGGCGGCAATGGTGATCATTGCAACGGTGTGTACTCTTCTCAGGTAACGGGGGGGGGGCAGGGTTGCCCACGTACCCTCCGGTCCCTTTCCCACGCGCGCTGGCTTCTGGGGCCAGGGTCGCCGCGAGGTGGGGACGCGGACCTTGGGGAATCAGGACTGGGCGGCGCCGCAGGGGCTCCGCAGCCGGTGCGTCCTGCACGGCGCGGGTTGCAGCGTCTCGGCCACCCACGCGTCCCGCGGGCGCCGCGAGCCCTCTCGTGCCCCCCGTCGGCCCAGGCCTCGCTACCCTGGCTGCTTTGGTCCCGGTAGCGCGGCGCCCTCCAGAGGAAGGAAAGTTGGAACCTGGCGGCTAGGGACTTCCCGGGGCTGAGCTGAGGGGCTCCAGGGGAAAGTGAAGCCTTAGAGGAGCTGGACGCAGGAGGCTGGGGCAGGAAGGGCTTCTGCCAAGTCTGTACCGTCATCCCCGTTCCCAGACCTGGGAGGATCGGGCTCAGCTTTGCAGCATCAGTCAGGACGGAACCGGTGGCTCTGTGCCCGTTCACTTCACGCTCTGGCTGGTGAGCCCTTAACGCGCGCGGAATTACTAGGTTGCTTAGGGATTTGGAGAGGTTGGGTTGGATATATATTTTTTCTTTGCCTTTTGACTTACGGGTTCTTGCGACTTTCCTTTTCTCCTTCGAAAATGACTTGTCATCTGAACTGGGTCTCTCTCTCTCTCTGTTCCCCCCATGCACCATCGGTTGGAGAGTTTGGTTTTGGTCTTGGGCTCTGTATAGTCGTGGACTGTGACTGCCGGGAGCAATAGAAAAGAAAAGCTCCCTCCTCTCCCTTCCCCCAGGTCTCATTTCTGCAGTCTGCCTTTTAAAGGACCCCAGTTTAGGAATCAGAGCTATGGAATGGAGTTATTGGAAGGCTGGCGTTGAAGGATAGAGATGAGTTAGAGGAAAACTATGATTTCATCTTTATTGGCTTTACTATAGAAAACTCAGTACATTTTTCTTTGCCTCTGTTGAATGTGGTAAGATTACACTTTCAATTAAATACTTGGCAGCTTACATAAAAGACTATTTTTAGGTCACTGGATGATGTACATGAGCAGCCTTTTCACCTGAATTGCTTTGAGGGTTCTGTTTGGCAGCCCGTTTTTGTTTTGTTGTTCAGCCACAGTGTCCCTCCATTACCGCCTCTGATAAATGAAGTGTGTAGTCAAGAGAACACATATTGCTCTCTGCAAAGTGGAAGAAAAAAAAAAAAAAGCCAGAAAGCCCAAACTTGAATTATCCACAAGGGTAAAACTTTCCATGAGCAATCTTGGATACTCACTTCGTGATGGCTTCTTTTGCAATCTCAAGAGCATTTTAGATCTTTCAATTCACTGGCTATCCTAATTACTTTCCAAAGTGCCTGCCCCTCCTTGGTGACTTTTTCCGTAAACTATAATTGCAGGTGTTGTACATTTTCTTGGCTTCCAAGATAGGAGTTAGTAGCCTTATCAGAGAAGAGTAACAGTTAACAATGGAAGCAGAGTTCATACCACACCAGTGAGTTTTGGCAATGACCAACTCACAAACTATGTGAAAAAACAAACATCCCCTTCCCATAGATGTCAGAGGGGAAGAAGAGAAAATATTTTATCATGTCTCTATTTTGGAGCCTGTGTTCTGTGGGGAAAATGTCAAATTGTTTTCTTTAAAGCTTTTTGATTTGCAGCCCTCGTCACCCTCTGTGTAGGGACGAACATTTATGTTTGGCTGGTTTCCAGTGTTGTGAGAGAAGATAAGCTTGCTTTCAGTTGTTATGGTGCTGAGTATCCAGTTTGTCTAGTGGTAGTGCAGAGGAACTTGCACAGTAGTGTTCGTACCCTATTACCATTCTGTCAGAATTCATTTTTAAGAGTCTGTCCCGAGGCCCATAAAGAAATAATGCCGCTTCATAACTGTTTTCTGATAGTCACATTAAAAAGTGCGTTCCTGAAATGCATATATGTGTATGCATATAAACATTTATCTTTGTACATTTATGGTAATGTAAATATTTAAGTCTGAGAGCTTAAAAACTTTTATTTGCTTATTTGCATACATACCTTTTAACAGCTAACAGTGCCAAACATATTTGCCAAATAAGCATCAACCATAAATTCAGGCTCTGGCACATTTCATATAGTAACTCTTGTAAATTGCTCCATGGTGAAGCATCATGAGATTAGCATTTGCTTCATGAGAGAGATTTGCTGTTGTTTTTCACCGTAATGACGTGCTGTTTAAGGGGAACAGGTGCTGGGCTCTGGTTGTTTGTGTTGTAACCTGCCAAGTCGTACTCCTTTGTTGGATGGGTTGGGAATCAAACTGTGGCCCCTGGCAAGCCAAGTGTGAGTCTGAGCTCCACATCACTGTGGCAAATGCCCATTTTCAGTAAGAGGCAAGGGCGGAGGTAAACTTTATTTATCCCTGTCGTACTGTGATTCCTATGCCCCAGTCTTTTCACCATTAGAGTTCCTGGTACAGCCTTCTTTCCTGTGACCGATTTTCCTTGGAGAATTCAAATATTCTAGTAACTTTCGGGCCAAATTCATCTTTGGACAAAAAACAAATATTTGAGTGTCCTTAAAAGTGTTAGGCATGGTGGTAAGACGCTAATAGAATGATACCCCTTCTGCCAGGAGCTTATACTTTAGGAGAACTAGCTGGTAACTGGTAATTATCAGATGGTGCTATATATGACAGGTGTGTGCACAGGTGCCTGTGAATGAAGAAAGTACAGAGGAAGGCTTGTTGACTCAGACTTGGATTCTTCACTGTGGAGGATGTTCTGGAATCTTATTGAATTACTCAAGCTAGTCTTGAATAATATATGAATCAACTAAGTTCAGAAAGAAAAAAGTATTAGTGCTGTTGTATTAAAAAAAACTGCAAACATGTATGTAATTTGAAATTCCTAGTAGCTGTGTTTTAAAAAGCAAGAATTGAGATTTCATAATGTAAATTAACTCAGCATTTTAAAATAATATAATTTCAGCATGTGACCACTGTAAGGCAGTGATACTGAGATACCTAACATTTTCCTTTTCTTACAAAGTCTTCAGAATCTGGTGGTATTTGTATACTTTAGCTCATTTCAGTTAAGACTAGCTACATTCAAATACTCTGTTTCTGTACATCAACAGTACAGCTTTAGAACAGAGAGGCAAGTGAAGTAAAATCACTGATTGTAAACTTGTAAACCAAGCTTAGGAATTTTAACTTTACCTTGAAGGCTGTGAAATTTTATTTGGAAAATGAAAACAGGGTTGGAGAGATGGCTCTTCCAGAGGACCTGGGTTCGATTCTGGGCCCTCACATGGTGGCTCCCAGACATTTATGGTTCTAGTTAAGGGGATCTGACACTCTCTCTGGTGTCAGAGGACACTGAACGCAAAACACCTATACATATAAAGTAAACAACAAAAACAAAATACCTTACCACCACCTCCAGTAAACCATCCCACGACACAGCCCGAGCTGGCATCTATTGTTTTGACAGAGAAATGAAAGCTGATTTAGAAACGGGCACAGCTCTAAGCAAGGCCAGTTGAAAAGCTGTTCCTGGTGAGAAATGACATGGGGTGTAGAGAGGTGGATGTAGGAGAGACTTGGAAAGTATTATCAGTAGGACATATAGGTTACAGAATAGAGAAAGACTGGGGGTCCTGTGAGGTGGCTTAGTGGGTAAAGGCACTTGCTGTCATCCTTCTTTTGTGCCTGGATGCACATGGTAGGGGAGAACCCACTGCTACAAATTATCCTCTGTTCTTCAAATGTAGTCAGTGACAATGCCTTCCACATGCAAACAAAGGAATGAATGAATGAATGAATGAATGAATGAATGAAGAATGAATGAATGAAGAGGATTCCTGTGTTTGTGTTAGGAGCCGCTAGGTAGATAGGGCCAAAGCTGCCAGATAGACCCAAGAATGAAAAACAAAAAACAAAACAAAATGGAAAAGCTGAGAGGGTTTGTCAGAAAGCTGAGAGAGGAGTGGTCACCCTGTGTCCTGCCATGAAAAGGGCAAAGAAGATAAGGCCTGAATGAAGGCTCTGAGACCTTGATTAAGCTGTTTGAAGGTAATTTAGAGCAGTTAGCTACATTGTAATGCACAGAGGAGGTTGGATAGTACAAGACTGGAGGAGCTTAGCTAACGGAGAAGGATACAGTGTTTTTCCTTTGGTTTTCTCCTGGCTGGGTTATCAGCCAGCCCAGGCTGACTTTTTACAAGCCCTTAGCAAAGCTGACCTTGAACTGTGGCCTTCTTGCCTTTACCTCCCCAGGACTTAGATCACCACCAGTGTTTGATATCATTCCCAAGCAAATACAGTGTTTGTACCCAAGGACTCTGAAAGAAAGTATAAGGAAGCCAGAAGCTGAGGATTTAAAGAGGTTTGCCTTAATGTTTTTATAAAGTGTCTTGGGCGTGCTTGTGTGGAGAGAGAAAGCGAAGGAGGAGGAGAGGTGAGCGTGGAGGGAAGAATGGGAGGAAGGGATGAGGAGGGAGTGAGGAAGGAAAGAACTATGAACATCCTGGACATAAGACATCTTTGGGTGTCTTAGCTGGGGTTTCTATTGTGCTGAACACCATGACCAAACACAACTTTGGGAGTAAGGGATTTATTTGGCTTACACTTCCACATCACTGTTGATTGAAGGAGGTCAGGACAGGAGCTCAGAGAGGGAACAATCTGGAGGTGGGAGCTAATGCAGAGGCCTTGGAAGAGTGCTGCTTATTGGCTTGCTTCCCCCGGCTTGTTCAACCTGTTGGGTTAATTTCAGGTGTATTCATATTGACAACCAAGAATAGTCATCACAAACAGGAAGTATTTCTTTTCAGAGAGCAGAAGGAGGTAAAGTTTGATGGATGGTAGGGTAAGTAAGTTTGAGAGAGAAGGGAAAGAATTGATAGCATGTCTAATGTGATTTTGATTTAGCCAACAAGAGAGAAAAGGAGTTGGTAGACAGACCCTGCAAAGAGTATGTGAGTTTAAAACAACTTACAGGAGAGACTGGAGAGCAGAGAGGCAGATGGACAGACACATGGCCAGGTAGTGGATTTATTGACTTGGCTGTTTGATTTCTGATTATATCTGGAGAATCTACTCAATATTCATGAGGCCCTTATCTTATCATTGTATTCCTTGTTTGTAAAATGAACAATGAGAGGTCAAACCTTACTGGAAAATTTCAGAACTCAAGTTATTACCAACTGCTTTATAGGTAACAGTTTGAGCATAGTCAGGAGAGGTGGATAGGATGCTCAGAGTTGTGAGTTGGATGAAGAACTGCGAAGTCCGTGGTGGATCATGAGCAATTCACCTGGAGGGTTATTTGTTTGGAGAAAAAATGAAGGGAACGACATGATACAGGCTCCACTATAAATCCAACCTCAGAAGCACAGAATGGGTGTAATGCTGAAGAGCTAGTAATGAGGTGTGTTAAGAATACCTGCTGTCTACAGGCTTACACACTTGCCTTTGCCATTCCCTTAGATCGGTGGGTCTCAGTGTTCCTAAAGCTGTGGCCGTTTAATACAGTTCTGCATGTTTTCATGACTGTAATTTTGCTTCTTTAATGAATTGTAATATAAATATCTGAAATGCAGGACATCTGATATACAACCCCTGTGAGAGAGCCGTTTGACCCCCAAAGCTGTCGTGATACACAGGTTGAGAACTGCTGCCTTAGATGAAGAAGCTAGAGGATTAGGAAGGTTAAATGACATGCCCAATGCAAACTGTCAAGTAATGGAACCAGAAGTCAGCCTCCCTCATTATTTTCCAAACCGCATTCTTCTGAAGTAAAGGGTAAGATGGAAAATGTACCAGTGCAAAGAAAAAAACCAAGAAACACCATGGAGGTACTTAATTTGGAACTTTCGAAGTATATCATTATAAAATGTTTGTGGAACATCAGTTGTGTGCCAGGTACTGAACTAGACAGGAAGTGTTATATTAGAAGATAGTTATGCTTGAGAGAAAAATAAAGCAGGGGTGCCACAGAGGACAGGCTTTACTTTCTTTCTTTGAGAAAATGTATTTATAGGTAGCTTAGACTGTCTGAGTTCTTGGTGATTCTCCCGCTTCAGCCTCCATGCCTGGCTTTTGAGACAAAGTTTCTCTGTTTATCTTTGGTTGTCCTGCAACTCCCTCTGTAGACCAGGCTGGCTTTAAACTCACAGAGATCCATCCGCCTGCCTCTAGCCTCAGCGTGCTGCGATTAAAGGCCGGAGCCACCACACCTGGCCTGAGAGTATATTTAAGGAAAAATGTTGTTTGGGAAAGTGAGTGAATATTTAAAAGAGTGAGACAAATATGATTATTTTTTGAAGGAGCAGCATGCTGTCTATCCCAGGATTCTGGGAGAGCAGGGTGAATAGAAGATACAGCCAGATACAGTGAGAGAGACTGGGTCCCAGCATGTGGAACCTGTAGGCACTGCGAGGACTGATTTGACTTTAGGAGGTGAATTAGGATCCTTACACAGTTCCTGATGTACTAGACTTACTGTGTTTAAATATTTCTTTTTGACTGTTGCAGTGATAGTTAGCTAAAGAAGAGAGAATAGAAGTAAGACCAGCTAGGAAGCTTTCTGAAAAAGTAGTTAATGGACTGGGTCTGATAGCACACACCTTCAGTCCTAGCACATAGTAAGACAGAGGCAGGAAGATCTCTTGTGAGTTTCAAGCCAGTCAGAGGCTACTGAGTTGAGACCTGTTTCAATAATAATACAATTTTTAATTAAACTTGGGCTTGGGGTATATAGCTCAGTAGTAGCATGCTTGCGTAGCATATGCAAGGCCCTGGGTTTGATCTTCAGCACTGCTAAAAAAGGAATCTAATTAAGGGATGTGGTGTCTTGCTCCAACTAGGGAATTAATGGAAGATGCTTAGAACTGGATTTGTTTGTTTATATTAGTGTTTGCCAACTTTAGTACTACTGATATTTTGGACTGGATAATTCTTTGTTTAGGGTGTTGTCCTGTATATTCTATGAGTTAAGCAGCATCCCAGATTTCTTCCCCTAACTGTTCAGTATCAGTTCCCCAAGGTTGTGACAATCAGAAATATCTCAACAGTGAGCAAAATTGTTCCCGTTATTATCCATTGACAAATAGGTATCACCTAGTTTCCTGTAAAGTTAACATCTTAAACACTCAGAATAGCTTATCAAGCCAAGAAATTAACATTGGTGGGATTCCTCAGCTTTATTTTCCACACCACATCACTGTCTATGTACTTGTCAGTTCTTTATCTCTTCAGTGTGTGGCAGTTTCTTGGTCTTTTACGACCTTGATACTTTTAAAGAATACTGGTCAGGGAGCCAGGGGGATGGCATGGTTAGTAAAATGCTGGTTGTGCAAGTGTGAGGACCTGAGTGGATCTCCAGAGCCCACATAAAACAAAAGGTAGGCATATCCATCTACTGTGGCTTTGTAACCCTGGCAAAAGAGGCTGACAGGCTCCTGGAGCTCTTTGGCGAGCCAGTCGGCTTCAGTCGACGAACTGTAGGTTCAGTGAGAGACTTTGTCTCAAAAAAACCAAAGTTTCACCTTTGATGAATTGTCTGTGCAGATTATTTTGCCCATTTTCAATTGGATTACTCCTTTTCTAGTTGATAATAAGTTTTTGTTGTCTACTTTGGATAAAAGTTTTTTTTACTAGAAGATAAGTCTTACTAATATTTTTCTCAGATTATTGCTTGTCTTGTAGTCATGATAGTGGACTTTACATAACAGTAGATGTCTTCAGTGATGTCTAGCTCCTCAGGTATTCCTTTCATTGACTGCCTTTACTATCTTTTTATGAAATCATATATTTATTATTATTAAAAAGATAAAGTGGAGAAGTAATGGAGGAAGACCACTTGATGTTGAATTCTGGGTTCTGCACGTGTGCACCTACGCACACACACACACACACACACACACACAGAGAGAGAGAGAGAGAGAGAGAGAGAGAGAGAGAGAGAGAGAGAGAGAGAGAGAGATACAGAGAGTGGGAGAGAGAATATATTGGTCAGGTATTTTAAAAGATATTCTGAAATTTAGGTTTGCTTTACTTTTTCTTTTTAAAATTTTATTGCATTTTAATTTTGTGTGTGTGTGTGGTATATGCTGCACCATGCACCATGGATGTGGAGGTTAACTTTTTATTTTTTAGATTTATTTGCCTACATACATGTATGTGTACCATGTACATTTGTAGTACCTGTAGAGGCCAGAAGAAGTCATTAAAGCTGGGGTTGTGAGCCACCGTGTGGGTGCTGAGAATCGAAACTGGGTACTCTAAACCACTGAACCATCCATCCCAGGGGACAACTTTTGAGAGTTAGTTTTTCCCTTCCACCATGTGGGATCCTGGTATTGAGCTGAATACATAGAAATCTGCTTCTGCATACCGAATGCTGGGGTTAAAGGCGAGTGTCACCATGCTTAGGCTTCATGTTTAGACTGGAAGCTTTATCACTATCATATTCCTGCCCGTGGATTCTAACATTCTTCAGTAGGCCTTGCTTGTAGTTATTGCTGTGGTGTTTTAAATATACTTTTGTAAAATTTTCTTTCATTTTTTTCTACATGTATTTATTATTTTAAATACTTTTTATTTTATGTGTATGGATGTTTTGCTCACATGTATGTATGTCTGTATATCATGTGTGTACTTGGTACCTGTAGAGGCCAGAATTGGGTATTGGATCCCTGGGACTGGAGTTACAGATAGTTATGAGCTACCATGTAGGTACTGGGAATTAAATCTCAGGTCTCTGGAACATCAGCTGTTAACTGTTAAATCATCTCTCCAGCCCATCGTTCTGCCTACATTTATTAACTTGGCTTCTGTAAGGAAGGTTTGTCCATTTGTCTCTTACCATGTATATCAGTTTAAATTCATGAGTATTTTATTCTTACAGTTATAACTTAATACTATCATTGTTCAAATTACACTGCCTTGGGCCATTGGGACCTCCGTGTCCTTTGACACTCCTTTGTGAGTGTGTGTGCCCATCTGTATGATATGGCACTATTAGATGGTTCAGACTCACTTCCCTAGCCTTAGAATCAGTCATTTGTTCAGTCAGGCCTGCTTCTTCTTATTGGAGAGCGGCATCTGAGGAGAAGATCCGATGGGAGGTATGCTTATTGCTGCTGTTCTGCCACTGCTTCTAGACTTCTTGGTTTTTCTAACTCTAGGCCAAGTTAGGAAATACAGATACACAAAAGATCTCACATCTGTTTTTATTTCTGTATATAAAAACTTGCACATGTTCATACTGAAAATGGTGTAGAGCAGAGTGGAAGAGGTTTCTGTGGAGAGCTCAGAATTCAGCTGCAGATTAGCTAAGGGTTTGTTGTTTTTGTTTTGCTTTTTGAGACAAGCTCTCACTATGTACCCTTGTCTGAACTACTGTGCAGACCAGGCTGGCTTCCAGCTCAGAAATCTGCCTGTCTCTGCCTTCTGAGGGCTGGGATAAAAAGACATGCATACCTAAGTGTTTGGAGTGCTTAATAGGTATTCTAATAGAGATAGCAGTTCAGCAGATGAACTGTCAATCTAGAATTACAGTAGACTGTTCCAAGCCAGATATATAGAGATATAGGTTCAAAGACTTGCCTATAAATGGTTTCAGTCAGACAGATGAAGGAGCATTTGGCTGTATGTAGTCATAATAGAATGAATGTCATATCCATCATTAATAAATATTTATCTAGTACTTATAATCTTCAAGATCCTGAGATGTGTTTGGGGTTAATATGCTTCCTTCCTCCATAATTTACAATCTAGGGTAAGAGAGACTGCAGATCTACAAAGAGAATGAATAACAGTGGATTCCTTTAATCCCAGGACTCGGGAGACAGAGGCAGGTGAGGTATCTGTGAGTTTGACGCCATTCTGAGTCACATGGTGAGTGCCAGGCCAGCTAGGGCTACATAGTGAGGCCTTGTCTCCAAAAGAAAGCAAGGAGGGAGGGAGGGAGGAAGGACAGCGAGCATTGGTGTAAGCATGTGTCTGTTTAGAAGTATACCAAGTATGCACATACTAGCAAAGGTCATAGTGTTTGCCTTTGTCTTCTGAGGGCCTTCTCCCATTTCCTCATTTCTCTAATGTCTTTAGCTTGATAACTGTACCTACAACCAGAGGCTTTCAATTAGACCCATTGCCCTTTGCTGGTTTGGAGTGTTTGTATTGCATTTTTGACTTTGATTTTTTAATTTTATGTGTATGAGCGTCTTGCTTGTGTCTACCTTTGTGCACGTGGTGTGCTTGTATTAGAGGAGGCTAGGAGAGGATGTTGAATTCTCTGAAACGGGAGTTACAGACAGTTGTGAGCTGCCATTTGGGCTCTGGAAATCAAACCTGAGTCCTCTGGAAGAACAGCACTTGACTTTTGAGCCATCTCTCCAGCTCTGCACTTGACTTTAACTTTTAGATCACTGCTTTCTTGCAATAGATAGGATTTGACTTCAGGATACAAGCAAATATTTCCACATAAAAATCAGCCATCTTCTATGGACATGCTTATTTATTAAAATATTTTCAGCCTCTTTTAAAGATAGCCATAGATAGTCACATTTATCGTTGGATTATTAAAGTCAAATGTAAAAGTAATTAATTCAAGCGTGCAGCCTAGTAAACTGAAATTTTAGTAAAACATCTTAATTTCAGTTCCTTCCTAGTAAAATTGGGCAGGTTTCATTGACAGCTGTTGAAGGTGTTACCTGAAGCAGGGTAGTAGTACCTACCCAGTAACTATTTAGGTGTGTCACTCTTCAGGAACTATAAGAACAATGAGAGATGTCAGTATTTTGTAGGTTAAGGCAGGTAATCACAGGACTGTATTCTTAGTTCTACCACTGAATGGTTGGCAAATCTGGTGTTCATTTTTATATTCTAATTTGTTGGATTTATTAGTTGTGAGAAACCTATGCATACTTCCCTGCTGACTGAGTGAACCTCTCAGTGTGGAGTGCAGACTGTTAGCTCAGTCCCTAGCATTCAGTGAATAACTGAATGGGCTCAGACATGAAGATGTAGCTTGTTTGAAAAAAATGTAAGATACTAAAACTTTAGTTACAAGTCAGACGTAAGTCAAAATAAAATAAATCTGCATGGTAGCTCTGTCATTTTAGATCCTGCAAACACACAATTACTGTCTTTCAAATTAGCTCATAAATCTGCCCTCCAGGAATAGGAAAGGATTCTAATTTCAGAGGTCAACCTGCCTGGATTTGAACCCTTGACTCAGCTTTGTGACTTTATTTTAGTTTCCTAATAATGCTTCAGTCTCTGCATTTGTAAGTTGGTGGCAATGGTCATAGCTATATTATGGGAGTTATGAATAAAACTAACATGTATGTCATGCACAACTTTTAAAATGTAAGTAATTTAAACTGCCATTCCAAAATACTGAGAAAAGTATTTTAGAAGTTTTTAGTTTGCTAGAAAATCACATGCTGAGTGTTAGTTACAGGAATAGAAACCGTCTTATGTACCAGAAGAAACCATTAACAGGAGCATCCCGTGCAGTTACAGTGGTGTGCAAGATTAGAAACCGCTAACGGGAGCATCCCGTGCACTTACAGTGGTGTGCAAGATTAGAAACCGCTAACAGGAGCATCCTGTGCAGTTACAGTGGTGTGCTAGGTTAGAAACCGCTAACGGGAGCATCCCCGTGCAGTTATAGTGGTGTGCTAGGTTAGAAACCGCTAACAGGAGCATCCCGTGCAGTTACAGTGGTGTACTGGGTTAGAAACCGCTAACAGGAGCATCCTGTGCAGTTACAGTGGTGTGCTAGGTTAGAAACCGCTAACAGGAGCATCCCGTGCAGTTACAGTGGTGTACTGGGTTAGAAACTGCTAACAGGAGCATCCTGTGCAGTTACAGTGGTGTGCTAGGTTAGAAACCGCTAACGGGAGCATCCCCGTGCACTTACAGTGGTGTGCTAGGTTAGAAACCGCTAACAGGAGCATCCCCATGCAGTTACAGTAGTGAGCTAGGTTAGAAACCGCTAACGGGAGCATCCCCGTGCAGTTATAGTGGTGTGCTAGGTTAGAAACCGCTAACAGGAGCATCCCGTGCAGTTACAGTGGTGTGCTAGGTTAGAAACCACTACAGGAGCATCCCGTGCACTTACAGTGGTGTGCTGGGTTAGAAACTGCTAACGGGAGCATCCCCGTGCGGTTACAGTGGTGTGCAAGATAGACTCTCTGGGTGATTCTTCTACATCTTTTGTTCTTGCCATTTTCTTCCTCTCATTTGCTTGCCCGGGCTCTGGTGGACATACTGCTTTCTGAGTCTTCTGGAAACAGAATTGTGGTTACAGCTGGATGAATCCTGGGCTCAGATTGCCAGGAGTTGATTCTCACGTCTGCCATTTGTAAGCTGTGCCCTTGGGAAAATGATTTTCTCAGTTTTCTTCTGTGTCCTGATCCCTTTTCTGCAGGTACTCAAGGACCAAGAGAGTTTTTAATTACTTAACATTGCAACTATAGTTAGTATCATGTTAAATAATATAAAACATGGTATAAGTATTACATTTAGAAGTAAATGATACTCTGTAGTTTTGCAGTGTATTTACATTTTCATGCACACATCTGTCTGGTTGGCTGTAGCGCTTTTCATTCTTTAAAGTTAGGGCTTCCAGTTTAATTTTCAAAGCAGATTTGGTTCCTTATGACAAGGGAAGAACAATGATCCAGCTTTTAAATGGTGGAACAATGACATCTGAAAGGGTGCAAACCTGACTTCCTCACATTGTGTGGAGCAGTACTTGGACCTTTATTTCAGCAGGCAGTAGGGGGAATTGTGGGAGTTTGCATGAAGGGGAGGCAGTAGAAAGTATTTTGCTAATGCCACTTATTTCTTATCTCTACCTTTGGGGGCAGTGGCAACTATGGCAGTAAACTTTACAACCAAAGAAAACTCCTGGATTGTAATTGAACTGCCCATCTTGACGTTAAAAGAGCTTGTGGGTTTCCAGATTGCACAAGGAAATTAGCTGAGTGATGAGAGGGACTATGCTGTGCAAGAACATATCTAAATCACTTCTTTATGTTACTTTTTGTCCAAATGAAGCTTGTAGAATGGTAGGGTCTGTAAACCACACCAGCAGTAGCACAGAATTACTCTACAAATATAGTCATTTCTAACTTAGGGAGCTGAGCTTTTGAATTCTTTAGTTTTATTTCATGTATTTTTTTTTTTTTAAATGAAGCATGTGTCGGCAGAATTTGACCCCTGCTATAAATACAAGTTGTACTTCTTCCCCCAGCTCTGTGTTCCAGATGTCCAGCAGTAGAATCTTGTCGTCAGAAACACTATGTTTTATGGGATATTCTTTTGCAAAAGGAAGCTACACAGCTTTACAAGGGCTGAATGCTAATCCTCTCTTAGCTCTTTGGGTCTGCATCTCCTTTGGGTCTTCATGCTCTGTATTTTTATGAACTTGCTATCTGACTAGGCCAGACTGAGTTCTTCTGTACAGAAAGACTTCCCTCTGATTCTCTCCATGCTTTTTCTCTGAAGATCTGAAGTTAGCTTGCTGTTATATATTATACCACACATTTAAAAAATAGCTTTTTAAAAATTATTATTAATTAATTATATATATATTTCAAGACATGGTTTCTCTGTATAGCTCTAGCTGACTTGAAACTTGCTTTGTAGACCAGGCTGGCCTTGAACTTACAGAGATCTGAAGCCTATGCCTCCCAAGAGCTAGGATTAAAGTTGTGCACCACCACTGACTGGCTTATGATGCATCTTAATCTAATAATTTTTTTTTACACTTTGATTTTAATTGTAATTATTGTCTTCAAAATCTGTCTATATTTTTCAAATACAGCCATCTTAGTTCAGAGAAACCACATTTTAAGTGCTCAGTAGCCACATTTGGGCACTGTTAACACAGTTCTATAACATAATTTCCCCATAATATGCAATAAACCATCACTGCACAGGAACTCTGGAGGATTATATGAGAGTAAAGTGGCCCAGCCAAGCTGCCCTGTGGATGCTGAATGCTCATGTTTGTGCCTCACGAGAGTTTTTTGTTTTTTTTTTTTTTTAAAGCTTTGCCTTAATAAAATTTTGTATTTGCATATTTGTAGACCTTCATGTCACACATCTGTGTCAAAATTGCAGTTGTCTAAAAGGCAATTGGAAATTCTACTAACAATTTTCAGAATGTTCTCAAAAAGGAATTTCATCTTCAAGGAACTCAAATAACGTTTGGAGGTATACTTTTAGCTTGATACCCGAGGAAAATAAATGTTGTGGCTTCTTCCTTGGAGGGGACCCCTTCTTGGAGTAAGTAGTAAATGCACACATGTACATATTTCACATGCTTTATAGTTCTTTATGCACCCACATCATAGTCTTATTCATCAAAAGAATAGCCACGAGGGCTAGGGGAGTAGGTTAGGCGGTCGAGTTCTTGCCAAGCGTGAACCCCTGCATTGCACATGCCTGTGATCTCAGCACTCACAAGTTAGAGGCCAGACCAGAAGTTCAGGATCATGCTCTGCTATATTGAAACCATGTCTCAAAATGAAAAATTAAAGTAATTTGCTCTTTTAAAAAATGAATTGAGTGGGGCTGGAGACTTGGCTCAGCAGTTGAGAGCACTGACGTCTCTTCCAGAGGATCCAGATTCAATTCCCTGCACCGCATAGTTGTCCATAACCGTCTATAACTGTAGTTTCAGGGGATGTCATCCCTTCTTCTGGCTTCTGAAGGCACCAGGAATGGACATGATGCCCAGACATAAATATAAATATAAATATAACATAAATATAACATAAATAAATCTAAAAAAGGTTTTTAAATGAATTGGGCATTATAAGAAATTTGTTGTCTATTGTATTTAATAATGGAAAAGTAGTTTCTTTGTTTACTGTTTTTCTTACTTAGATAACAGTCTTGTTGTGTAGCTCAGGGTGCACTTGAGTCTTTGCAAACAGTCCTTAGTTTTGCAAGTACTGGGATTACAGGCATGCGTTTTTATTTCTGGTAAGAGAGGAATATTAAACAACTTATGCTTTGAATTTAATTTTTAGTTTGTTGCATAAAAATCCTGTAACATTGATAAGTGTATTTTTTTTTCCCTATCATAGGGAGCATACAAACTCATTGGAGGCCAAAATGGTGGCATTGGAGTAACAAT
Organism: Phyllotis vaccarum; assembly: GCA_033318265.1. Classification (NCBI taxonomy): domain Eukaryota; kingdom Metazoa; phylum Chordata; class Mammalia; order Rodentia; family Cricetidae; genus Phyllotis; species Phyllotis vaccarum. Next base: position 75,298,099 of record JARWLC010000012.1, read on the forward strand.
ATTTTATGTCCCCAGAGTATAATTGTAGTCTTCAGAAAAGGGTACACATATGAATTGGCTTTCTTATTTCTGTAATAATGAGAGGAGCACTCTTCTTCCTCTGTGAGATTTGCAGCGCTTCAGAAATACTTTAAAGTAAAACAGCAGCCTAATGCAGAGCCAGTAATAATATCCACCCAGGCCAGCATTTGAAAATGTTCATGAAAACATTAGCTTTTTCTAGCATCAGCTAGAAGGGTTTATAACTGCCTACTCACTGAGTCATCTGCAGCAATTGAAAATTCGGATACTTCTCATTTGTAAGTGTGTATTTTTTTTTTTTTTTTTTTTAATAAAGTGACTTGCTTTTACCTGCCTTGAGTAAAGAAAGTCTCATAAAACAGTGTCATTGTGTCTCATTCAGAAAACAGAGCGATGAATGCTGGAACTCAGTTTGTTTTCTTTTTATTCGGTCCAGGCCCCCCCCTCCCCCCACATTTATCATGAATCTTCCCACCCCAATTAATCCAGTCTAGAAACTCTATAGGCATGACCAGAGGTTTGTTTCCATGATGTACTAATCGGAGTTCTCTGGAGAAACAGAACTGCTAGAATGAATGAATGTCTGTCTGTCTGCCAGTCAATCTGTCCGTCCACCCATCCACCCATCCATTCATCCATCTATCTAAATAGGACTTATTAGAGTGTCTTAAAGGCTATAGTCTGACTCTTCCAACAGTGGCTGTTTCCCAAGCCAATATTTCAGTAGTTGTTCAGGCCACAAGGCTAGATGTCTCGGCTGTCAGCAGTAAGTATCCCTTAGAATCCTGATGAAGTAGCTCTAATGCTGGTGAGGACAAACAGGCAAAAAGCAATAATGTTTTTGATATAGGCTACCAGAAGTTGTGGCCCAGTCTTAAGGTGGGTCTTTCCATTTCAAATGATCCAATCAAGAAAAGCCCTCAGAGGTATACCCAACAGCTTGGGTTTTAGTTAAGTCCAGATGTAATCAAGTTGACAACTAAGAATGACCATCACACACGATTCTAAGACTCATCAAGTTGACAGTGAATTAATAGTGGTTTATTGTTTAAGAATATTGCTATAAGTTTTTAATCTATAAAGCGTATTATAAATGAGTTATGGAGTATGCATATACTTCCAAAGACCACTGCATTTTCAAAGTATGAGGATTTTCATTCCTGACCTGTTAGAGTTTAGGAGTGGTTAGAGGTTTTAAGTTTATGCCTCTTCTTCAAAGGTGTTTGTTTTCATCATTTGAATGGTAGGTTAGATTACGTAACTCAGCTAGTAGAATGCTTACTAGAAGTGCACTGCATAAACCAGGTCTAGTGGCACACAGAAGTTCAAGGTTATCCTTGACTATGCAGCACGTTCAAGGCCAGCCTAAGATACTTGAAACTGTTTTTTAATTGTACCCGGTATATAGTCACTTGTGTGAGGGTTGGATTTTTAATGCACAGATCTTGTTTAGGACCAAGAGATTGTATTCCTATTTCTGTATGATGGTATATTGATTTTATGTAGTCCCATTCCAACAGCTCAGGACCGGTTACCTCATAAACAATGTCTTTTGCAGCTAGGGTTACCAAGAGGATCCTTACTACTCAGCTTACTCAGGGATAAGGAGACAGGTCATAAATGAGTCCTCTGAGGCTATGGGGTTCAGGATCTAAGGACCCTTGTGGCATTCAGCTGAAGTGGGTGTAGGGTGGAAAACATCACATCCCTCTCCCCCCCACCTCTCTCTCTCTCTCATCTTAAGATACAGTTCTCACTGGTCTGGAACTTGCTCTGTAGACCAGGCTGGCCTCAAATTCACAGAGATTCATTCATCTCTGCCTCTGGAGTGCTGAGAAGAAAAGTCTATGTTACCATAACCAGTCCTGGTAAGCATTTAAGCTTAGCCTTACAGAGGCAAAATTCTTTTAAGTTGTAGCATCTTGGAAGGAATGGCCAGCACTTGCCTACCGTGTCTCAGGAAAAGCAGAAAGGCAGTTTGTTGGCCCATTTAAGAGCTTTGGATCTGTAGTGAAACCTCTTCGTTGGAATCTTGGCACTGCCATTTCCTCATGTGTGGTCTTGAGCAAGTTGATTATTTGTGTCTTAGCTACTTGATCTATAGAATGGAAACAACTCAGTACCTAATTAATAGAGTAATTTCTGGACTGGTATAAGCAAAGAGCTTAGAACATGGTGATAATAAATATTAATGTTTACCCGGTACAGAAAATGTCATATTTTTTTCTTAGTTGTGATACTAGAGATTGAACCCAGGGTCTGGCACATATCATGCATATGCTCCAGTGTTAATTAGCCTTATCTCTTCCTCATACTTAACTTTTCATGTTCGTTGTGATTTGCTGCGCTAAACAAGCTCAGTAGCTCTCCATGCATGGTTGATGGTGGGGAACCTGCTTGTGTCCATGAACTAAGTTGTATATACATGATGTCATATGTACATGACATCAGCTTATTTCTGAAATAGATCCTTTTCTGCCTTACCCCTTTTCTACTTTTGTTTGTACAGTTAAGTGGGTATGATGCTCTACTTCCCACACAGATACCCAAATAACTCTCACTGCTGAAATATTAGGTATCTTATGTCAGCACATAACTTGTTGCTTTATTATTCCATATTAGACAATCCTCATTAATATCTGGGTTTGAATTCCTTTCCTAAGCTTCAGGTTTTATTTATGAGGCAAGAATTCTTTTTAACCAAATGGAATAAAAGCATCAACTTTATAGGGTTATTGTAAGGATTAATAATACAAAACTGTCAGCAGAGTGCCTTCATCTAATAAATTGCCGGTATTGTGAAGGTAATAGCCTATCATCATCATGAGTTTCAAATTGGTGATGAAATAGGAGCAGCGGTGGTACACACCCTCAGTTCCAGCAATAATAGGTTGAACTAGGAGGATGCTGTGCATGAATTTGAACTAGCCTGGGAAATATACGGAATTCTAGGCTAGCCTGAGCTATAGTGTAGGTACCTGTTTTAACACCTCCATCCTACTACCATAAAAAGGAAGAAGAAAAGAAAAGAAAAAAGACAGACAACACTAGCTCTCTCTCTCTCTTTTTTTTTTTTGTGGAACTGTGGGTGTAAATGAAATGTCCTAACTATTTGTGTGTAATATACAGTAGCCTTTCTTTTATAGTCAAAAGTGTGTGTGTGTAGTGGATACATACACTAGTGTACACATGTGTAAGAAGGCCAGGGGTACCTCCCATAATTGTTCTCTACCTTATTCTGAGACAGTCATTCATGGAACCTGGAGCTCAGTGATTCAACTGAACCAGCTGCCTAGTAGGCTCAGGGACCCCGTTTCTGTCTCACCAGCACTGCTGGGAATCTGAACTTGGATCCTCATGCTTGTCTCCTAAGCACTTTACTGATTGAGCCATCTCCAACCCTTCTGTCTTCTAAACCATACAAAGATGCTCTAATACAGTATGACTTGAGATTTGATTTCCTAGCCGACCTCTGCCCAGATGTTGTAGGCCAGATATCCATTATATATTTCCCTAAATTCCTCCTATGATAAAACTGGAAAAATGTGACTTGTGTTCTTTAATCGAATGCATATTGGAAGGTACCTTTAGTGGTTGCTTGGCTTTGTTTTTGAGGCAGTGATCTTACCATGTTGTCCTTTCTGGCCTAAAACTGGCGGTGCTTCATCTGTCTTTGCCTCCCAGTGCTGCAATTAAAGGTGTGGGTCACCACACTTGGCTTAACAATCAAAGAATTTTCAGTAGGAAATGTCTAGGTATCTAAACAGAAAATTTTATATGTAATTATTGGTTATAAAATAGTTTACCATTTCCCTAGATTTATTAGTGATAGAGTGCATGGTAGGATTGTATTATATCCATTTACAAATGAAGTAAGTGGGGCTCAGATGGCTTAATAATTTACCTGAAATCACACACATATTTAGTAACACAGTAGAGATTTACTCAGGCTAATGAGTCTAGCATGTATATGGCTCTGGTATTTGCTCCTCAGCTCTACAAAACAATAAAAATTTGAATTAGGTCAATTTTTTTCTAGAAAATACATATGTGGTATGACTAGAATAGGTAAAAGAAGTTGTGGAAAAGTGTAAATTTAGACCAACTATAAAAGAATGGAGGTATGGGACTGGAGAGATGGCTCAGTGGTTAAAGCTCTTGTTACTCTTGCAGAGACCTGGGTTCTGTTCCTAGCACTCACATGACAGCATGTACCCTCTAGAACCCTCCAGTCCAAGGGATTTGGTGCCCTCTTCTGGCCTCTATGGGAACTGCACACTTGTGCTTACATGCAGGTGTAACACTAATACACATAAAATAAGTAAATCTTTTAAAAACAAATTGAAACAGCAGAAAATATCCTAGGTGCCTTGGGTATTGACACAGATCAGAGAGGATGTGAGTAGCTTGAGGAGTGATTACTTTTGGTAATACGTAGGTTTAACTTGATATATTAGTCATTTTTTTTCACTGCTGTGACAAAATACTCAACAAAAGCAACGTCAGTCTACCATTTGGGGAAGTCATGGCAACAGGGATGTGAGACAGATGCACTGTATCCACAGTAAAGAAGCAGACAGAGAGAGGGCCTTAGTTGGGGTTTCTATTGCTGTTAGGAGACACCATGACCATGGCAACTCTTATAAAGGAAAGCATTTAATTGGGGTGGGTTACAATTGCATACGTTTAGTCCATTATCATGGCCAGACATGGCAGCGTGCAGGCAGGGTTGGTGCTGGAGAAGGAGCTAAAAGTTCTACATCTTGATGTGTAGGCAATAGGAAGTGAACTGTGTGCCACACTGGCCATAGCTTGAGCATAGGAGACTTCAAAGCCTGCCCTGACAGTGACAGACGTCCTCTAAAAAAGCCACACCTCCTAAGAGTGTCGTTCCTTAGGAGAGACATTTTCTTTCAAACCACTTGAGGGATGCTGGTGCTCGGCTTGCTTTTTCCTTTCTCGGTCTACAGCCCTGTCGTACAATTGTCCAGGCACTAGCCTGTGGTGTGCTGTCGTCCATTCAGGGTGGGTCTTCTCTCCTTTCCTAAACTTTTCCAGAACGGGCCAGGCATGGTTGTGTGGGCCTTTAATCCCAGCACTTCTAGACAAAGACAGAAGTATCATCTCTGTGAGTTCAAGTCCATCCAGGTCTACATAGTGACACTCTTGTCTCAAAAACTGAAACCAAAACCAGACAAAAACCAAAGAAGAAACAACAGCCAAAACCCTCAAACCTTACAGGCATACCCAGAAGTGTGTCCTGGGTGATTGTAAGTCAAGCCATATAACAATGAAGATCACACTTGCCAACTCAGAAAATTCATACTAAAATTAAACTTAGAAGAAGGGATACTAGCAGTGGGTAAAGTATACAGTTATAATTGTTATGATATTTAATAGAAAATAATGATCAAGATGAGGTGTTAAAGATGTGCTAAGTGGTGATTTATGCAGAGAGAGAAGGTTAACTGCTTGTGTTCTTTGGTGCAGGAAGAAAAGATTTCTGGAGTTGTTGCCATAATATTAAATTAAGTATTTCTAGAAGTACAGTCCCAGTGTGAAGCTGCCACCCTTGTTGGAATGTTTAAAGGGGTGGCAAAGAGGCAGACAGTGCAATTATCTTAAGATGTCTTCAGATTGGAATTATCTTAGTTATATTTTGCTGTGTGTGGTGTGTGTGTGTGTGTGTGTGTGTGTGTGTGTGTGTGTGTGTGTGTGTGTGTGTGTGTGTGTGTATCTCCATCCCTTGAGGCTTTTACTTTTTTGTAACAAATCTACTTGGTGTTTTAACATTTTATGTTTGATCGCCCTACAAGAGGCTGAGATTACATACCTCTTTGTTTTACCTAGGATCCAGTTGCATATACTTAAAGCATACTAACTATGCCAGCTTGCTCACATCCATCTGAGCAGAACAAAAATGTTTTCCTTCTTTCCTGTTCTACTAGCTCTTCTCTGACTTGCTGGCTTGTCAAGGAAGCTATCGTCCACACATTTGCCCTCACTCCAAATGCTGACGTTGTTTTGATTCATTGATTCCTTCGTATTTATGTCTAGCAGAGTCTGGTAGTTCTCTGGAAGAGTTGCTCCTCCTCCTTTAGCGCTACTAATTTATTTTTACTTTTGTTATAGAGAAAAGAGGTTATTGTTTGCTTTGGGGAGAAGTTTTATGTCTCCTTAGTTTTTTTTCTTTTGTGTGTATGTGATTCTGTGGGTATGTGTGTGGTGGGGGGGGGGAGGCCACAGATCAATATTGATAAAGCATATTTCTCAGCCACCCTCTGCTTTATTCTTTGAGAATCTGGAGTTCACTGATTAGCTAGACTGGCTGGCCAGTGCACTCTATGAATCTGCCTATCTCAACCTTTCTAACCCTGGGCTGCTTTTATTTGAGTGCTGAGGGTCTGAACTCAGATCCTCATGCTTGTATGGGAAGTACTTTACTAGATGAGCATCTCCTCAACCCTATCTTTCATGTCCACTTTATTTAGCCATTTAAGTTAATTTTGGTAGGTGCAGCACCGCAAAATCAGCTTTTATTATGACCACAGTACAGTTCTGTTCTGTTCTGCTCTTTTTGTTTTTTTCCTAGACAGGGTTTCATGTAGCTCAGGCTAGCCTGTAACTTACAGTATAACCTAGGATGGCCCTAAATTCCTGATCCTCATGTTTCTGCCACCTAAGTGGTGTAATTATAGGTACAACAAACACCACACCTGGCATCACAGTTCATTTCTAAGAAATTGTGCACTAAGCAGGGTTGACAGAAGTGAAGTTAAAAACATTAGCTATTAAACAGAGATAAAAGCACTCTCCATATGTGATCATTTTGAATTTGAACAATAAACCCATCTGTTTTGCCTTAAACAAAAGGTATATTTGAATACAAATATTTGTAACCTAATGTAAGCAATGGAGTTAGGAGCACACAAATTCTGTTTTATACATGGGTGGTAATTCAACGTTTTGAAAGTATTGCTTGTTGACTTTTTTATTTTGTCCCTCTCTGCCCCTAGGGAGAGAGCATTTTTTAAAATTTATTAACATAACTTAAAGGGACAGGACGAGTGTTTCGTCGAAAAAGGCCATCAAACGTATCTTAAGCCTTTAGGGGCAGTTTCCTTGTGGTGTATGTAGAAGAGGGAGTTAATTTCCCTTACAGGGTTAGTTTGTATTGAAATCACAGAAGGGGCTCAAGATATGGCCCAGTGGTTAACAATACTTGTTTTTCTTGAAGAGGACCCAGATTTGACTCCCAGCACCACATGGCAGCTCACAGCCTTCTGTAACTTCAGTTCCAGGGGATTCAGTGCTTCCAAAAGCATAGATAGACCTCCATCTTGGCAAAACACCCATATATATAATAATAATAATAATAATAATAATAATAATAATAATAATAATAATAATGTTTTAAAAAAGAAATCAGAGACAAACAGTCGAGAAGAGCATTAGTAGTAATTACAGATTTATTTTCTGTGTGTTGTTCAGAGTGAACATGTTTGCTAGTTTTCTTCAAATAGATCCTTTAAAAATCTTTGGTAGGCCAGGCATGGTGATATATGCCTGTAATTCCAACACTTGGGAAACTGAGGCAGAAAACTTGCCATGAGTCATCAGTCTGCCAGGACGAGGTAGTCCAAGACCAGCCCGGACTATGTAGTGTGAGACCTTGTCTCAAAATACTGAAATACAAACCAAAGCAAAGCTTGTTAGAACGCTCTTCCCACCTTCCCGTGTGTTTCTATTGTGCAATAAGTAGACATTTTACATTAAAAACATAAAGCTGAGATGTGACTCTAATGAGGTACTGAGTTCTACAGTTTAGGGGAGTCTACCAGAATGGTGTGGGGAAATTCACACTGCCATAACAATGTTGGAGGATTAACTGTAGACACGGTATTTGTCTCCTGGCTTCAGTTTCTCCTCTCAGAATAAGAGAGTTTGACCAGTGGCTTTTCTGGCATAGAGACTCGGTGTTGTGATGCCACCAAAGCTCTTTGTTATTTTCTTGAGTAGGAAGTGTTTGTTCCATTTGACTTTCCGTATTTAGTTCCGCTTCTGACGGGTATGAGTAAAGACAGGCTAAATATTCTTGAACTTGAATTAACTTTTCTTCTGTGATTGAAATTAAGTGTCCTAAAAGATATTTAATTTAAAACCATAATCTTATTAACCTTGTGTGTCTAATAGCATTTTTCTGAACTGAAAAATCTATTAGAATTCACACTGATGAGAAGGCTTTAAATGTTATTTTACCTGAAGCCATTCTTAGGAATACCTAGGATGCTCATTCTAATATACAATGTGGAAGTTAGGAGCTTAGATGCTGGATCCTTGGGTATACCTGGGTCCACATCTGGCTCTACTGAGTGTTATTTTTGTGATTTTAGGCAAGTTAGAAGGACGGTTCTTACCTGCTAAGTGTTTCTGAGGAGTGAAGTCTGAGGAATATATTCCTGGCCTATGGTTCTAAGTATATTTAGCTGGCATTTTAGTCAGATGCTCCTGCGATGTGTGCTTTCATTGCCATGGTCTGTGAGCACAAATGTCATAATTCTCATTGAAGAGAATGAGGCCTAGAGAGGTAATGAACTGGCACATCACATAGAAAATGAGTATTGGAATTATGGCTCAAATTAGATATTTCTGACGTATGCCAGAACCTCTGATTTCTACATTTCTGCTACTCTAAGCCTGGTCCTTTGGAAATCTGAAATGCTGGTAACAAGTCTCAGATAACATCTAAGGAAACTTCTGCCATTATCAGAATGAAGTGACCTATCAGCCGCCACCCTTTTAGGCCTCAAGGTTTTTATGGATTGTATTTATACGTTGTGAATTTTTTGCCCATTTCCTCTACAGAATGAAGCAGACTTAGCATCCAATTCAAATATCCTTGTGACATTGGCTGTGGGAAGTGTTGGCCTAGGCTGGGCTAACAGGGGTGGTAGGTAGAAGAGGAGGCTTTGACAGATCTTCTTAACCTTGGAGTGTGAAAATTTTACTAAGCAATGCTATGAATGGTGTGGCCATCCACATAGTTCCCTCTAATTCATTGGGTATTTACTGACGCGGTACACTGGCATTTTGCGGTACACTGGCATTTTTAGTTTGGAACTTAGTCCTTCGATTTGTTGCTTGAGAATAAAAACCAATTGTTTTCTTTCATAAAACTTTAAACTGCATTTGTTTTAATTACTTCTAACCATTTTTTTCTTACTTGAAAATCCTGTAGTGCAAACAATGGCACACAAATGGGCTTCTGTCATTATTCAACCTCCTATGACAATACCATGCTGAGTAATAGTGAATTAATTGAGTGCTGCTGAGTTAGACATTACCACATTATAAGCCCCACAGTTTACTTCACCTGGGTTGTTGAGTCAACCCCGCTTTGTTTAGTAGTTTGGGAAATGTCTACATTGTATTATAATTACTGTAAAATGTTCAAAAGTTAATTGGATACAACAGTCTGTAAGAAATTCTGCAAACTCATCTTCATTTACAAATGAATGAGTAAGGAAATTTTATCCAATTTGTTTTGAAAAGTCCAGGAGTTGGCAAATATCTTGGTAAAAATGGAGGTGGTGTGCTTTAGTTGCTCAACTGCTAACATAGAGCAAAAGCAGCCACAGGCAGCATCTTACTTAGGGTTGCTATTGATGTCAGGGAACATGTTGACCCAAAGTTCTGGGAGGAAAGGATTTATTTGCCCTACTCTTCCAGTTCACAGTTCATCCAAGGCAGCCAGGGCAGGAACCTGGAAGCAGAAGCTAATGCAAAGGCCACAGAGGCCATAGAGTAATGTTGCTTACTAGACTGTTCCTCACAGCTTGCTCAGGGGATGCCAGCCCAGGGATGTCCCCACCCACAATGGGCTAGGCCCTCCTCACCAATAACAAAACAAGAAATGCCCGATGGCCTGCCTACAGCCAGAGGTGTTTTCTCTGTTGAGGCTCCTCATCTCAGGTGACTCAAAGGTGTGTCAAGGTGATGTAAAAACTGACTGGCACAGGCAGTTTATATCTTGGACCACCTCATCTGTTTAATAGTTCCAAAACCCTTAGTGGATGCCCCAAATCATAGGTAGTCCCAGACCCTATTTATACTGGTTTTTCCTTTTAGAGAGTTTTCTTTTCTTTTTTTCATCTAATGGAGGCAGCCAAAAACTTGCCTGTAGCATCTCCAGATTGCCAGCATCACTCCTTTCTACTTCAGGGCCATTATGAATGAGGTAAGGGTTATGCAACACTGCCAAGACTAAATAGTACGTGATTAATGAGTGAGTAGCATATACAGTGAGGATACTGTGAACAAAGACCATGAGTGGGAAGATGGGAGATTTCATAGTCAGAAGCCCTGAATTTAAAATTCATGCTTTATTCATTTGACAACTATTATTTATTTGGCTCCATGTACAGATTTTTAGTCTCTCTTATGTTTTTAAATAATAAATTGGAAATCCAGTAGCATTCAAGGAAGGTATGCTCAGTACTTCAGTAGGCATTTGCCAAATTAAATTTTGGGTTGAGTTCCTATTTTTAGCTGACATCCTGACTTAAGTTTGCCAAAACCTGGTTGGGCTTGGAAGGAGAATGGCATTGTTGCTATTTCCTCAGCATGAGAACGTCTAAAACAGGTGGCTGGCCACAGAGCAGGGAAGAGCAAGGACAGAAGCACAGAATTCTGTGATTTGCACTTTCTGCGCTACATTCAAGTCTTCTTAGCTTTTGTTCATTCTGATCTGTAGAAGACCTAATTCAATCAATTCTGAGCTTGCCAATGTATTTTTATTTTTGAGGTAAATCATTTTGTTAGAATTTTACCCGATTCAAGCTGACAACTTCTATTTTTCCTTTCAGTCTATATGACACAGGGTTGAATTGTTTTGTTTTGCCTTGCTTAAACCTGCTTAAAACCTTTTTTCTTCTTTTTATAGTTGTGTGTGTATGTGTGTGTGTATGTGTGTGTATGTGTGTATGTATGTGTGTGTATGTGTGTGTATTGTGTATGTATGTGTGTATGTGTGTGTGTATTGTGTATGTGTGTATGTGTGTGTGTATTGTGTATGTGTGTGTATGTGTGTGTATTGTGTATGTGTGTGTTTGTATGTGTGTATTGTGTATGTGTGTGTGCGTGTATCTCGGGTCGACCTTACAATCCCTGGCTTTGAACTCGTCATTCCCCTCCCCAGCCCCTTTCCAGTGTTAAGATTGTAGGCATGCATGTAGTTTTATTCTAAATGTGTTCTTATGATTGGTAGGTCTTAGAGCAGGAGCCAGTAAGTTAAAGTATACCGAGTAGCTTTAGAAAATGCTTTTTAAATAGTGGGTTTGTAATCACCAAATCTTCTTAGAGTTTAAGAAATAGAAAGGATTAGATTAATCAGTCATTTTGAAAAGTAAAGGAAGGCCTACATGAGAGCTGTAAACCACACTTCTGTGTTTTTATTAAAACCAACTCCCTCAATATGCATTAACAACTATTTGTATATGGCCTATTAGTTTCTTGTTACTCTGGTAAAATACCTGCTCAAAGCAACTGGAGAGGGTTTCATTAGTTCACAGTTCAAAGGTTCAGCTTATCATTCATGGTGGTGAAGTCCTGGCAGCAGGAGCCTGAGGCAGAGAGATGAACCCTGTTACTCAGCTTGCTCTCTTCTCACTCAGCTTAAGATCCTGCTTCATAAAATGGGGCTGTCCAGGTAAAGTGGCTTTTTTCACTTCAGGTAACCCCATGGAGATAATCTGGGCCAGGTGTGCTCAGAGGCATCCCCTCCCCTTTTTTGTGATTCTAGATCTGTCAAATTGCCATCCAAGATTAACCATCACGGTGGAATTGCAATGGATTTGAGGCTGTAGTTGTATCTTTAGATATTATATTTTGTGAAGCTTTCTTTTCTTGTCATGTTAATGGTGCAGTGACATTGTGTAGCCTAGGCTGACTTTGAACTTGCAGTGACCCTCTGCTTTCAGCCTCCCTAGTGATGCAATTACAGGTGTGCACCACATCTGGTTGTAAGCTTTCTATTTCAGCATTTGATCATTTATAAGCTAGTGTGTGAATACATTTTCAAAATGGATACTTTAATACTAAAATTTTTAAAGATTTGTTTTAGCAGTATTATGAATATAAATAAAATTTATTTGGGGGCCAGATGAGCTCTTTGAGCCTTACATAAAAAGTCTTTTGTGTAATGATTTAATCCCATTGTATTTTCTCTTAAGAAGCTAGTTGCCATATTCCAGATGTGCTTAAAACTGTCTAGTGAATAGGAAGAGTAGGTAAAACAGATGAAGAAAAAAACAGCAATATACAGAACTGAGATCTAAATCATTTTGGTACCTCTAATAGGGCAAACATTCTCTCGTTTTCGAATTGACAGCACTGAAAAGTTTTTTATTATTTTAAAAGTACTTATTTATTAGGGGGTGTTAGGGAGGGGTGGGCAAGCAAGAATGCCACATGAACCTATGAAGGTCAGAGGTTAGTTCTCTCTGGTGGGTTCAGGCCTGCATAGCAAGCACATTTACTTGCTGAGCCATCTTGGCAGCCCTCCTGAGAAGTTCGGTAGAGTTTTTGGAAAGGAGGGCAACTTTTACTTGTGTGATTAGAAAGGGGTATGTTTCAGGGTCTCAGATTCTCTGAGGGAAGTTGAGTTTAATTTTTCACATAGGCCAGGGAAAAGCATGGCTCGTGAGGAAAGGCAGTGAGTGCTGGATTGGGGATGAGAATATTAAACCAGCTGTCTGCACTCGGTGGGAACGGCTGACAGAGGAGGCTGACAGGAGCGAGTGGGATGATGCGGGAAAGAATTATTGTCCTTCAGATGTGGAGTCTTAAGCACTAATGCTATCGAGTCCCCCGTGGATGGGAATTCTCATACTCATTTATTAGGTGTGTCTTGTTAGCTACTTTGGCCCCACTGAAATAAAAATAAATAAAATAGGAGAATGAAGCCCTGTTTGAAACTTCAAGTGGTTTGTTGGTTTTGTCTTTTGTTATCTGAGAATTCTTTCCCTCCTCTACTTCCTTTTTTGTGAGGGGTTTTTATTGAGTCCAAGGTAGAGAATGTATGAAGATTACCCTCAAGATCTACATTAGGGGCCTAGAGATGTGACTCAGTTGGTAGAGTGCCTAACATGCATGAAACCCAAGATTTAATCCTTAGCATTGTATAATCAGGAAGTTAGCCTGGGATACATGAGGCCCTGTCTCAAGGGAAAAAGTAAATAAATTAAAATAAAATCTGACATCATTAGATTTTCACGTTTTTAGCTTTTATTCTAGTATCATTAATTTTGGCAAAGTGTATAATATCTCTTTAGTCCCACTGCTAGGTCAGAAGAAAGCAGGTGTTTTGATTGTGTTGTGCCTAGATTCTAAAGATGAGGGTAGACGGATGTAGGGGTGTAGGCGGATGCACCTAGATTCTAAAGGTGAGGGTAGACGGATGTAGGGGTGTAGGCGAATGCACCTAGAGGTGAAGAGGTAAGCTAATTGCCATCAAAGCAGCCATAAAGACTAAATGAGTGCCTCTTATTTGCTCTTAAGGTATTTTGGAGAAAATGCCAGTAGAATTACTGTAATTTAAAAAGATAATTTTCCTGCTGATTGAATTTGAGACACTCTTTTACTTGGATGAAAAAAGATGATCTATACTTTACAAGTGAACTCTTAAGGTTCCCCTTCTTCCATTAGAGAAATTAGATAAGTAATTCTGTACCTGTATCTTCCTATTTCCAGTATAAAATAAATTGGTTAAAAAAAAAAAAAAAAAGGTTGGTTTGTTGGCAGACTAGATTTGGCTCTACTGTTCTTAGAACTCTGTGGTCTCTGGATCTGTCATCATCTCGTAGCTCGACTTTGTTTTCTTGCTCCCATTGTTTCTCAACTATAGTTCTAGGTGGGTTAGTTATGTTTTTAATCTTTCTAAAACCGTTTATCCATTTATTTATTTATTTTACTTGCGTCTGTATGTGTGTACCTGTGTGAATTTAAGCGCATCACATGCATGCAGGCACCTGCAGAGAAGAGGGCAGGGTCCTGTTGTGGAATACTGTTTTAGCTAGGCAATGATTTACGTTTGTTTGTTTCAATGATGTAAGAATGTGTGATTAATTATATAAAGATGTGGTGCATCTGTTCCGCCTTGCGTGTCTAAAACACCTGATTGGTCTAATAAAGAGCTGACTATCCAGTAACTAGGTAGATGAGGGTTAGGTGAGACTAACAGGAGAAATGTAGGTTCTAGAAAGAAGAACCAGAGCGGGAGGAGGAGAGAATGACCCCATGGTAAAAAGCCAGGCAGGCGCCAGCCAGACATAGAGACACTGTGAGAGTAAGTTATAGGGAAGGGAGAAAAAAGATGAGGAGAGACAGGTTAATTTAAAAGAGCTAGCCCTAAAAGAGCTAAGCCAAGGCCAGGCATTCAAAACTGATAAGAAGTCTCTGTGTCATGATTTGGTAGCTAGTTGGTTGCCTAAAAGAAAGCCTGGTACAGGATTCCCCGGAACTGGAGTTACAGCCAGTTGTGAGCTACCATGTTGGTGCTGGAAGTTGAACCCAGGCCTTCTGGAAGAGCAGTAAGCTCTTTTAACTACTGAGCCATCTACAGCTTTAAATGTTACTAATCTTAAAATACGATCTTCACTGTTAACTTTCTTATTTAAAAGCCCACAGTAGTGTTCTGTCTGAGCTTCAGAGGACCTCTGGGATGGCCTCTGAAAAGGGAGAGAGGTGGAGGCTCAGAATGGTTTTCTAATTGAGCCTGACTTCTGGGCAGGCAAGATGGCTCAGGGTGTGCAGACACTTGTTGCCAGCCTACCACCTGAGTGGTCCTTGGGACCCATGCCACAGAAGGAGACAGCTGACTCCTGCAAGATTTCCTCTGATCTTCACATGTGCACCACTGTCCCCATACACAAAATAAAAACTTAGAAACATTTAAAAAATGAATTTGAAGAATTCACAAGCATTTATTACAATTAAGACACACTTTGATCTAAGATCTAGTCTGTTTCTTATTTAATAGCTATTTTAAGCTAGGCATAGTGGCCTTTAACCTCAGCACTTAGGAGGCAGAAGATCTCTGTGAGTTTGAGGCTAGCCTGGTCTACATAGTGAGTTCCAGGATAGCAATGGCTATGTAGAGAGACCCTGTCTTAAAACAAAAGAACAACCATTCTACTTTATTCCAAATCTGGTTGGTCTTTCTTAACTTGCCATAAATAAATTCATAATTCTTGTTTGAGACTCTGTCAACACTATACTTTATTATAGGGTATAACATAGCATTATGTTTTTTAATCAAAGATTAATGTTGGGTTAATGGGATGGTATTTAAATTAGGTAAAGTTCCAGCATTGAAAAAAATAAATCTTTGCGTGTTTAAGTGTTCTGATGAAGGTGCCAGGTGTTGGTTCTGTCTCATGGAGTGGGCCTAAAATCCATTTAGAAAGTTGGTGGTTACTCCTTTGATGTTAGTGCCCCTACCGAACTAGTGGGCACATCTTGCCAAGTTGGTTGTTTATTGTAGGTCATGTTTATAGTTGGATAAGATTGGTGATTATTTTTCCCTCTTTAGCATACCTAGTACTTTACACATCAAAAATGCTATATAGTAAGGATGAAATTTCCAGGTCAGTACCAGCTTGATATCTCCATGTTCTGTGACTCAACTATGTGGTGTTTTCAGCAGTAGGGTCTTACCATCAATCTCTAGAGCATAAACAAGATTAATGGCAATAGCCTGTACTGTTTTGGTGTTATCTTTGGGCCTCACTGGCCAACAACTCAGAGAAGTAACTCATTCCTGGCATCGAACTTTGTATTTCTTAGCCAGGAAATGTCTGGTAGAGGCATTGTCATCCTGCTTAAATGGAACGGAACTCTACTTAAACTCTTTTTTGAGAAAGCTTCTGTAGTAATAGATATTAATATTACTTTTTAGAAAGGTCTTTAGAGTGGCTGGAGGCGTGGCTCAGTGGTTAAGTATGCTTTTTGCGCTTGCAGAGAATACAGTTTGGTTGCCAGCATGCTCATCAAGTGTCTCTATTAACTCTCCTCAGTTTCAGATCTGACACCCTTTGGCCTCATATGCCTGCAGATGGTCCACATAAACTCACATAGGCACACACATTAATTTAAATTTTTTTTTTTAAAGAACAACATTTCAGTCTCAAAGTTCTCTGAAAGTCCCTACAGGTATGACTGAAAGTTGTTTTCATTCCTGGAAAGTAAATAGTTTTAAAATGTTGTTATATTACCATTTCATTCAACACTTCAGAGGCAGAGACAAGTGGATCTCTGTGAGTTCAAGGCCAGCCTGGTTTACATAGTGAGCACCAGGACAGCCAGGGCTATATAGAGAGACCCTGTTTCAAAAAATAAAACAAACAGAACAAAACAGAATTTTTTTTTGGGGGGGGGATTGGTTTGTGAGGCAGGGTTTTACAGTGTAATGGCCCTGGCTGTCCTAGAACTCATTCTGTAGACTAGGCTAGTCTGGCCTCGAACTCACAAGGATGGATCGTCCTGCCCTGCCTCCTGAGTGCCACCGTCACCTGGGCAAAATTCTTATTATCTGTTTGACTTTCATTTTCACACTCGTTCCCTTTTGGCTTTTTAATGGTCCTGTTGTTTCTTTAGCGTTCTAACCTGATTTCAGTGTGATACATATTTGATTGATGACTTTCAAAGTAATTATCATGTATTATTGAACATACAATTATTAAATTATAAGGATAACTTAAATTCTGATTTTACATACTCAGTAAATTCCTATGATTAGAAAATTCTCTCATGGTGTTTTATTATATAATTAATATACCAGGTAAAACTAATTAAAAGTATTTGAGCCCCCTAGCAAAATATGTAATTAGACATGCTGTTTATAATTAATTGACTCTTCTCATTAGTGCCCTTTCCTTCTCTTTGAATTAGTCACCTGTGTTCTGTAGTGAGCCTTGTTTTCCTGACCAGACGCTGATGAGAATTCTGGGATCACTGTGGATGATTGTAGAAACTTAATATTTAAACTTTTCTTAAAAACATAAAACAGTTAGGGTTATATACTCTGTAAGACAGCTTAGTGAAGACTTTCGCCCTGGTTATCAAATTAAGAACTTATTTTACCAGAAGCTGAAGGCAGCATAGAAAGCAGGTAGATAATGAACTTTTTTTTTTTTTTCTATAGTTTTTAGGGATCTGGATTTTTTTTTTCTTCCAAAATCTGTCTAGCGTCTGTCCAGTTTTGACAGGATTCCAATGGTCCTTGAATCATTGGTACTCTGTTATGTCTCATTTATTTCTGCAAAGAACTAAAAACTACTATAGTAGACTATCTAAAGGGCAGTGCCCATTGTTTCGGATATAAGGAACAGGAGTGTAGTGTAGAGTATTTATCAGTCAGTACAACAGGCACCACCCGGCCAAGATGGCCCTAGCATTGGATCATGGTTTTGAAGGACTCTTCCATCCTTTATGCTTGTTAAGCTTTCCTGTTTGGTTGCTGGATTGTTGTTGGTAGCAGCATGCTTTCACTAGGTACCTTAGAGCTGGGGGCGTGTTAGGTAGGAACAGGACCAGACTACATTATACAGTATCTAGGTACATTACTTCAAGGTGTGCTGTAGTATAATATCTTAATGTTAGCTTTGCAGGAGTTGTTCAAATGCTGTCTGCCTTCTGTGTCAGAGACAATTACAACTAGTTTGTGAGATACTTCATGGAAGTTCATAAAATGTGTACAGGGCAGGTGAAGATTGAAATCATGTTGTGTTATAATGAGTAGAACTCAATCATCATTTTTTATAAAATAAGCCAGTTTCAGAAGAACAAGAACAAGTATTGGACATTTTTGTCATATGAAGAATCTAGCTTTTATTTACTCATTTATACATTTATTTATTTTTTAGCATGGAGGCAGAAAGAGGAGATAAAACAAGGGGGGGTGCAGGCAAGGCACACAGGCAGGAGGGATGTGAGCATAACCAAAATGCTTTATATACATGTATGAAAATGTTACAGAAAAGCCTGTGTTCATTCCATCTAGAAAATATGTCGACAGATGATAGACAGACAGACAGACAGATAGATAGATAGATAGACAGATAGATAGATAGATAAAGATTGACTTACTGTGTGTTCCCTGTCTGGCCTGGAACTTACAATAGAGACCAGGTTGGCCTCAAACTCTGACTCCAAAGTGCTGGGATTGATAATTATCTAGACAAATGTTAGATAGCTACAAGGAAGTATATATGGCAAGAATTATGAGAATTTTGGGGTAGGATAGCAACCAGTGTGACTTCTGTTACATCCAAGTAAAAATCTGTCAAATATGTTTGAGGAAATTCTAAGTGAGTTGGGGTTGAGATCGAAAGGCAGTGTGAGAATGTCCAGTGAACTCAGAGATGGCAGGAGCAGGAGATTTCTTTAGTTACTGTTGTGTTTTGAAAATACACCATGAACAAGGAAACAAGACAACTTTTTGTTGTGTTGTGTTTGATTTTTCAAGACAGGATTTCTTTGTTTAGCTCTGTCCATCCTGAACTCACTCTGTAGACCAAGGTAACCCTGTACTCAGAGATCCGACTGCCTCTGCCTCCTGAGTGCTGGGATTAAGAGGATGTGCCACCACTGCCCTGCAAACAAGACAACTTATAAAAGGAAGCATTTAATTGGGAACTTCCTACAGTTTCAGAAGGTTAGTTCTTGATCCTCATGGTGGGAAGCAGGCACCAGGCATATAGTGCTGGAGTAGCAGCTGAAAGCTTACATCTGATCCACAAACCCTAGACAGAAAGCGAGAGCTTGCAAATGGTGTGGGCGTTTGAAGCCTTGAAGTCCACCCTAGTGACACACCTCCTCCAACAAGGCCTCATCTCTTAATCTTCCTAAACAGTCCACCAACTTGGAACCAAACATTAAAATATGTGAACCTGTGGAGGTCATTTTCATTCAGGCCACCACAAAGATCAAAATACTTTTTTGGATACTTACTTTTTAAGTTGGATAAATAACACCACATTTGTACTTTTGAAATTGCTTTCTCTGGCTCGAGAACTACTGGAGTGTTTGATATGGAAGTTTCTTTAACTGTATCCAAATTCATTTCGACATAGGAAAAGGAGGGACTGACTGTAGGAATTCGTTAGTGTTCGGGGCTGGACTGAGCGTTGATAGAGCAGGAGTGTAATTAAGATCTCTCTGGTTCACCGAGAGGCCTCTAATGAGAAAACAGATTCACGATGCAAGGGTTTTTTTTTTTGTTTTTTTTTTTTTTTTTAATGACATCAAACTGTTGCCTGTGAGGCTTTTTGGCTGACATCATGAAACTAATTTTCCTTAATGGCTATGGAGGCCTACAAATTCAAATGTGCAGAAAATGCAGTAAATAACTAGACTGTCAGAGTCTGGTTGCCTGTCATCTTTTCTGTGAATAGCAGCTTTTGTTTCCAGATTGTCAGAAGCAATTATGTGGACCCCTTCAAGATTGTTTTTGTATGTGCTGTATAATTTAATTCAAAGCCATCTAAATATAGCAGATCAACAGCAGCAAAACACTGCATCGCCTTCTACCTGTGGAACTGGGGAACACATCCCTGCACATCTTTCAGAGGACCCTTGAAATATGCTAAACATTTGTGTTGTATATGTTCTGGTTTTACTGCAAGAAAGGACAGACACCCTTGAAATACACAGTGATACAAACTAGAGTCACTGAAGAGGAGGTATCCTCAACGGAGAAATGGCATCCATAAGATCAGGCCACAGGCAAGTCTATAGGGTATTTTCTTAACTTAGTGATTGATGTAGAAGGGCCCAGCCCATAGTAGGTGGTGCAACCTCTGGGTTCTATAAGAAAGCAGGCTGAGCAAGCAAGCTAGTGTGCAGCACCCTTCATGGCCTCTACACCAGCTCCTGCCTCCATTTCCCTGCCCTGGTTGAGTTCTTCTCTTAACTTCTTCATTGTTGAACCGCCGTTGGGACCTTAAGCCAAATAAATCTATTCTCCCCAAGATGCTGGGAATTAAAGGCATACTCACTAAGTCTAGCTCCAAGTGATATTTTTCTAAGCATCTAGCTAGGAATTTTCTCTTGAAACTCTGTAGTAAAAATAGTTGTTTTGCTGTGTGTTTATATCTGGTATTAAAGGTGACAGTAAAGATTTGAGTTGCTAATAGCTTGTTTCAAAGATGATTTTAAATAGGAGTGGTTTTAGGTTTTCTGATGGCTTTTTTATTCTTCAGTATTATTTATTTCTAATACTCTAATTAGTGAAGACCATCTTCAATAAACTATGTACCATTTCTAGTATTATTGAGCACATATTTAGATAGCGCTGAATTAGATTAGGCTGAATGAAATATCAGTTGTTACTATTTGTAGAATGAATTTACTCAGTAAGAAGGAAACCAAAGCGATCAGCATGTGAAAAGCCTTAGTTCTTTTAATGTGTTTAATGATACAAACAGAATAGTTCAACCTTAAATGCACAGGGCTTGTTTGATTTTGCAGGTGTATTGCATTTTTATATTAATAAAAGCTCTGAGAACTTAAGCAGAAGTGGTCCAGCAACTTTGAGTACTGATAATTGGCATATTAAATCCAAGGGTCTTAACAACTTTAAGAAGTATTTGTTTTGGACCCTTGCTAGTCACCATGCCCAAAATGTCTACAGGTCTGTGTGCAGGTTCAAGTGCTGTTGCTGGTATAATCGGCACACAAAAGCAAGTAGATGAGATAGCTGACATGAGAGCCAGTGTGGCTAATGTATTAGGAAGAGACCAGATTCTCAGTTAGATGACTGAGTAGATGCACCTCAGGCTGATACTTGTCATTTTGAAACACGTGCTGCTAAGTTGGAGAAAGTATTGGTGAAAGAATTGTATGATATAGGCCATAGGGATCAGCATCCTGGTGATTTGATTGTCACTGTCATGTCATTAACATCATCATCATGTATGCCTCCTAAAGAACCAGCAAAACCAGAGCCCACTGTGCAAGGATGTCTACTAGACTTGTTGCATTATCAAGCTTCCTGTCTTGGTTAGGATTCTCTTGCTGTGCAGACACCATGACCACAGAAACTCTTTTAAAGGAGCATTTAACTGGGGCTGGCTTACAGTTCAGAGGTTTAGTCATCCATTGTCACCATGGCAGGAAGGATGGTGGCACATCAACAGATGTGGTGCTGGAGAGGTAGCTGAGAGTTCTACATCCAGATCAGCGGTGGGAAGATTGAGGGATACTAGGTCCAGCCTGAGCATTTGAAATCTCAAAGCTCACCCCCAGTGACACACCATGTCCAACAAGGCCACACCTCCTAACACTGTCCTTTGTATGAGCCCGTGGGGACCATTTTCATCCACACAACCACACTTACCTACTGTTAATTTCAAATGGTTATTTTTGTTAGTTCACATACAGTTCAATGTCTAGGAAATTTGCCTTGGTTTTTATATATACTCAACCCTGCCCACATTTCATAGTGCCTTTACAGCTCATGGATTGACTGGGAAAGACTTGTGATGCTCCATTCTGGCTTTTATTAGGGTCTCCACTGAAAGGTCAGGCCTGTGGGTCTGCTTTATACATTACTTGATCATTTTCCTTCCAGATTTTACTGTCTTTCTTTGTTCTGTATGGATGGTGTTTTGATTATTATTTGTCAGGAGGGATTTCTTCCCCTCCCTCCCTCCTTCCTTCCCTCCTTCCCTGGGAATTCTCTGTGTAGCCCTGACTGTTCTGAAACTCTCTCTATAGACTAGGCTGATCTTAAACCCAGAGATCTGTTTTCCTCTCTGTCTCTGGAGTGCTGGGATTAAAGGTGCACACTACCACTGCCTGGCTAGGGGATTTTTTCTGTATACTTCATGTAGTTTAATAGACGCCTGCTTCTCTAGGCTGAGGAAATTTCTTCTGTGATTTTGTTAAAAATATTTTCTGTGCGTCTGACCTGGGTTTTTTCTCCTTCCTCTGGTCTTATCATTGATATAGATTTGGTCTTTTCACAGTGCCTCAGATTTCCTAGATATTTTGTACCTTGACTTTTAAGATTTTTGTTTTGTTTTAAGACAGGGTTTTTTGGTGTAGTCCTGGCTGCCCTGGAACTCTTTAGGTCAGGCTGGCCTAGGACTTGTAGATCCACCTGCCTCTGCCTCCTAAGGCTGGGATTAAAGGCATGTGCCACCACCGCCATCACTGAGCTTGGGTTTGAGTTTTTAGTTTTACCATATTCTTGACTGAGTTATCCATTTCCTCTACCTTGTCTTCAGTTCTGAGACCCTCTCTTCCATATCCTGTACTCTGGTGAGGCTTACCCCTGAGGTTAACCTGGTTAACTCTGTTGGTGAGGCTTACCCCTGAGGTTAACCTGGTTAACTCTGTTGGTGAGGCTTACCCCTGAGGTTAACCTGGTTAACTCTGTTGGTGAGGCTTACCTCTGAGGTTAACCTGGTTAACTCTGTTGGTGAGGCTTACCCCTGAGGTTAACCTTTTAACTCTGTTGGTGAGGCTTACCTCTGAGGTTAACCTTTTAACTCTGTTGGTGAGGCTTACCTCTGAGGTTAACCTGGTTAACTCTGTTGGTGAGGCTTACCCCTGAGGTTAACCTTTTAACTCTGTTGGTGAGGCTTACCTCTGAGGTTAACCTTTTAACTCTGTTGGTGAGGCTTACCTCTGAGGTTAACCTTTTAACTCTGTTGGTGAGGCTTACCTCTGAGATTAACCTGGTTAACTCTGTTGATGAGGCTTACCTCTGAGGTTAACCTGGTTAACTCTGTTGGTGAGGCTTACCTCTGAGGTTAACCTGGTTAATTCTGTTGGTGAGGCTTACCTCTGAGGTTAACCTGGTTAATTCTGTTGATGAGGCTTACCTCTGAGGTTAACCTGAGGTTAACTGTTGGTGAGGCTTACCTCTGAGGTTAACCTGAGGTTAACTGTTGGTGAAGCTTACCTCTGAGGTTAACCTAAGGTTAACTGTTGGTGAGGCTTACCTCTGAGGTTAACCTGAGGTTAACTGTTGGTAAGGCTTACCTCTGAGATTAACCTGGTTAACTGTTGGTGAGGCTTACCTTTGAGGTTAACCTGAGGTTAACTGTTGGTGAGGCTTACCTCTGAGGTTTTTGTTTTACTTAAATTTTTTTGTTTTCAGTTTTATTTCAGTTTGGGTTTTCCTTAGTGATTCTTTTTTAACTTTCATGTCTTCAACTGTTTTTATTATTTTGTTTCATTGTTTCTGTTTCCCACAGACTCTAATAAGGATTTATTTATATCCTCTTGGAGGTCCTTGAACATATTTGTAATTGGTATTTTGAAGTTCATGTCTTATTCTTCAGCCGTATCACATTTCACAGGGCTACTGTAGTAAGGTTACTGGGTTGTGGTGGAAGCACATTGTCTTGGCTGTTCATGTTTGTGTTTTGGGGCTAGTGCTTAGGTTTGGAGTCATGATGATTGAGATAGTTCTAGATGATGATATCTGGTTTTGCTTTGTGGGGTGAGTGTTTCATTCCTTGGTTTCTATAATCCTTTCTTGATCTTAGGAAAATGGTGGCTGTGGGTTCCTTGCTCTGTCAAGTGGTACTAGAATGCTTAAAATGGTGTGTTTGTGTACAAAGCACCAACAGTCTAAATGTCATAGAATCCGGTTCTGGTTCTTTTGTCTGTTCCCCTGACACGAGTGAAACAATACAATTGAAGCTGTTCCTTGTAATGTCATTGTGAAAAAGCAACGTCTGCTCAGAGCCTCTGTCATGATCTGATTCCATGATCTCATGCTCTCTCCTTGCTATTCAGTCCCATGTAATTTATCTGTTAACCCAGGAAGACCTTGCTTGTGTGTGCATTTAGTTTGGAACTTGCTCACTGTGATGGCATGAATGAGGTGTTTACTTACATGAAAAAGTTGGTTTATGTGTATGGGTGTTTTGTCGGCTTGTATGTGTTTGCAGCACATGCATGCAGTACCTAAACACACCAGAAGAGGGTGCCAGATTCCCCTGGGACTAGATGATTGTGACCTGCTATTTGAGTGCTGGGATATGAACTCAGGTCTTCTGAAAGAGTAACCAGTGCTCGCTCTCTCTCTCTCTCTCTCTCTCTCTCTCTCTCTCTCTCTCTCTCCCTCTCCCTCTCCCTCTCCCTCTCCCTCTCCCTCTCCCTCTCTCTCTCTCTCTCTCTCTCTCTCTCTCTCTCCTCCCTACAAGAACTATCTGTCATGGTACATTTTCTCACAAAATGAGCATTTAATGTTTCTCTTTTTTTTCATTTTATTATTATTTTTTAATAAAAAATGCCTTTTTTTATCCATGTATCCCCCTGCACCCCCTCCCTTCCCTTCTCCCAATCCCTCTCAGACAGCCTTCAGCCTCCCCTCCCCATCCACTCATCCCCTCCTCCAAAAGGACAAGAAGTTCCATGGTGGGGCAGCTCAGTGTATAGCCAGTGCTCTTAACTGCCACATTGTCTCTCTACTTCCTCTTTTATTCTTTATGAAATATTTAGTCCAGAAGCTAGCAAACTTTTTTGTAAAAGGGTCAAATACTATTTGAGGCAGCTTTATAAGGCACAGAATGTCTGCATTGCCTGTTTTTCTTTTGTTTTTAACCTGTCTTTTACCTGTGTGTGTGTGTATCATATGTGCTTGGTGCCCACAGAAGCCAGGAAAGAGCATCATATACCCTGGAACTGGAGTTAAGATGGTTGGGAGTTATTTTGTAGGTCTGGGAGTTGAACTTTGACCTCCCAGAAGAGCAGCAAGTGCTCATAGTAGTTGAGGCATCAACCATCTCCTCTTTTGCAAATTATTTGTTAATAACACTTAAAAAAATGTCAAAATTACCTTCTCTCAAGATCCTGGCAAAAACAGTCGATGGGGTGGATTTGGGCTCCAAGCTGCAGTTTGATTTCTGATTTAGTTGCTTGTGGTATTTATTACTGAACTCAACTACTACAAAATTTAGAAACTAAGATTCTATTGTTCATGTTTTCATGTACTAGCTTCTTCACACAGTTGTTAGACATTCTTGATTCATAATTTTGATAATATTTCAACTGTCTGAGCTGCTTTTAGCATTACATCTAGCTCTTCATTGATACAAGTGAGTTATAATATAAATCTTTACTTGAAGTTCTGACTATTTTCACCCCCCAGCTATCCTCTCATTTCCTACCACTGAACCCCCCTTTTTCTAACAAACCCCCTCTTAATTTCATCTTTTTAAAAATGTATGGCTTATGTGTTTAATTGGAGTTGCTCACATGGGCATGGGTGGGTTATGTTGTTTTACTGAGGGCAGCGTAACAGTGGCTACACTACTGAAGAACTGACCTCCCTTCCCTCAGCAGCCATGAAATGCATGTAGATTTTTAGAGAAGGGAGCTTCATAAGCTCCTCCTCCAGGCGTGATGGAATGCCATGTCTTACACTGCACTACTCCCCCCTCCACCTCTTCTGTTCTTCCCGCCCCCGCCTCTATGTTCTCTAAGCCAATGGATGTCCTGTTTAGGGCTGAACACCACTTATTCTCATCACTTTGAGTCTTTGTATTCACTACTGACCAGTGCAAAAAGAAGTTTTTCTGGCCAAGGCTAAGCTCAACACTAGGGCACCTTGAAAAATGTTACTTAGCCAAACATCTGTAATTGGTTCCTCCTAGGGTCTATGACCACCTCAGCTATGGGCTTTTGACCAGGTTTACAGTGTTAGTATGATTTCTTTCCTACAGAGTGGGTCTCAAGTCCAGTCAGAAAGTCAGTAACAGTCATGCCTGTTGTAACCAGTGGGTACACCTTGCCTGACAGGTTGGCATTGTAGCACACAAGGTTGCCCTAGCTGGGCAAGACTTGGTGACTTTCCTCCTCCATCAGCCGACTAGTACTGTGAAAGCTAGCGAGCAGGGAGGAGGCATCCAGCCTTGTTCTAGATTAATTTCCCTATGTCTTGCAACAGTAGGTGTGTGAGGTCTTGGTTCTTGATCCGTAGGGCCTTTCCATTTATTTCCGCTGGGCCATCAAGAGCAATGCTAATAGTCCA
The DNA here is from genome assembly GCA_033318265.1 of Phyllotis vaccarum. Classification (NCBI taxonomy): domain Eukaryota; kingdom Metazoa; phylum Chordata; class Mammalia; order Rodentia; family Cricetidae; genus Phyllotis; species Phyllotis vaccarum. The sequence continues at coordinate 75,324,167 of JARWLC010000012.1, forward strand.
CATTGTTTGGGGACCTTTTAGGGCCTCCCTGACCAACAATTTAGGAAGGTTCCCACACTCAGCCCCGAGATTTCTGTCTAATAACCTCTAGCTTCTGGGAGTAACATTAGTTGTCCATGTGGGCTACTTCCATTTTCTTTTTAATTATGTTTTTAAATTAGCTTATGAAGTAGCAGGTCTCTCTAGGATTGCTTAAATACAGCCTCAATTTTGGTTAACTCTTCCTCTGGCCCATTTCTTTTCCCATTTCCTACCCTACTCCTGCTTATTTAAAAGATTGTTGGCAAAGAAGTTACCAGGTTAAAGAACTTGAATGTGGAGTGTTTGTGTATGGTATGTGTGAGTATGCAGATGTGTGTCTATACCCATGTGGAGGCCAGAGCAGGACATCAGGTGCCCTCTATTACTGTGGGCCTATTAGCTGGAGACAGTGAATCCTCTGAATTTGCCTGTTTCTGCCCCTAAATGCTGGGGTCATGGGCACATGGAGGCATGCCAGCCTTTTCTGTGGGTACTAATTAGATTCTGTGGGATCTAATTCAGGCCTGAAGTGCAAGTGCTTTTTCCCACTGATCCATCTCCCTCACTCCAGGACTTGAACATTTCAAGGCCTTTGTTGACTATCCCAGAAAGAGTTTTACTAGTTTACTTGATCCAGAATAGTATACAAAGATAGTCATTATATCTATATCTATATCTATATCTATATCTGTATAGTGAAGTACTACATAATAAAATTTGTAGCAGTCAGTACAGCCTAGATTAAGTTATAGTAACAAACAATCCCCCAAATTTTGTGTCTTATTACAATAGAGTTTCTTTTTTTTGCTCCTGCTATATATATATCAGCAGGAGAACATACCCTGATCATTTAGATGGCCATCATCCCCACAAGTTTCATCTGTCCCAGAAGTTGCTTCTGTAATCTCTGTGTTGGCCTTCTTGTTTGTAGTGGCCTAAAGTCCATACCTAGAAATGTGTCATGTCTATGTCCATCTAGTAAGTAGACAAACCAAACTCTGGATTGTGTCCGGTTGACGTAAAACTAGGCAGTATATGCTCCAGCCCATTGAATTATCTCTAAGAGTTCCCTAAGAGTTCCTAATTCCTGACTTGGTACAGGTGTCTAATAAACAAACCATCACAAAAGAGTTATGGAGCAAAATAATCAAATTAAGCTTTCCGTATATGGAATTAAAGTGCCAGCTCAGATTTAGTTTTATTGACCATGTTCTTTTTTCTTTCTTCATTTCAGGTGCCTGTCTAACCCCGGACTTATGCTCTGGGTGTTTCTTGGTGGCTTGTCTAAAAAACCCAAGGTAAGATATTCATTAATGCAGTTGCTTCTGAAAAAGGTGACACTCAGTGTCTTCTATAGAAAGTAAAGCTTGTTTATGGTTCTATGTAGCAGTCTGCTTGTTTGTGGTTTACGGGCTATTGGAAATAAACCTACTCCATGGTTGGGACACTTTGGAGTGCCTTTCCCTCCCTAATTCCTTTTTTCTTTCTCTATTCTTCTCTCATATATTACTTCTCAACAGCAGACTCCTCTTCCCCGTCTCTCCTCCCCACCTCCCCTTTCTCCCAGACCCACCTACCTCAGAAACAGGCCTAACAGGGACATCAACCAAACATGGCATCATAACAAGTTACAGTAAGACTAGGCACATACATCTCATCAAGGTGACACAGTAAGAGAAAAGGGGTCCTACAAGCAGGGAGAAAAGTCGGAGACAGTCCCCACTCCCACTGTTAGGTGCCCCACAAGAACACCAAGCTACTCAATTATAGCACATGTAGAGGACCTAGGTCAGACCCCAACAGGCTGGCTGATCTCTGCAAGCCCACATGAGTCCTGGTCGGTTGGTTCTGTGGGCTGTGTTCTCATAGACTCTGATCTTTCCATCCCTTCTGAGCTCTGCCTAATGTTTGGCTGTGAGACTCTGCATCTGCTCCCATATGTGGCTGAATGAAGTCTCTCTGGTCTCTTAAGGATTTTCCTAGGCCCAGAATACTCTGCAGACAGGACAGACTTTAGGTTGAAGGTTTTGTGGCTGGGTTATTTATTTATTTTGAGGCTGTCGACTATATAGCTCTGGTTGGTCTGGAACTTTCTTTGTAGGTCAGTCTGACTTGGACTCACAGAGATCCATCTACCCTCTTGGTTCTGGTGTGCTGAATCTAAGGGTGTGCATCATCACACCCTAATCTGGTATTTAAAGACAAACCCTCTAGTAGCCAAGTCAAATGAAAACAGCTGCTGTTTTAAAGGCCGGCTAAAGGGCTTTTATACACCTCTATGTCTTCCACTCAGCTATGTCCTATAATTCTCTCTTCCTATAGGCTTATTTAGAGGTGCATCCTATGGAAGGTGTATCCATTGTGTGCTAAATTGGTTTTCACACAGTTTCCCCTTTACAGAAAGCTTCTGAAGATAATATCCACTCCAAAGCTAATATGAAAGACTTTTCTGTTTTCTTACCTGTTTTGACTCAAGGCTTCTTCATTTCCACATTTTCTCTTTTTTAAAAAAAATGAATGGGAGCAGACTGGAGCTGTAGCTCAGCTGGCAGAGCACTAATCTAATGCTCAGAAAGCCTAAGGTTGGCTCCCCAGCTCAACATTAACCAGCATGGCAGTGCATGCCCATAATACCAGGACCTGTCGCATCGGATGTTCAAGGTCTTCCCTACCTTGAGAACTTGAGGCTGGACAGATTAATGCATGAAACCCAGTCTCCAAAATCAATTTTTTCCTCTTCATTTAAAAATTGTGAAGTGGACCATGACATCTCCAGTGTGGTCTGGGAGTCCAGCTTCTCTAGGCCATTCTTGTCACTGTCAACAAGGCAATTCTCTTCCCTCAAAGATAAGTATCAGCACCAGTCTGATTTTAGGGTCCTCCAGGACGTTGGATTCCATGATATTTTAGGACCCCCCCCACCCCTGGAAGAAAGCATTGGAATCTAGTCTTTCTCTACATCTCCCTCAACTCACTAGTATCCTAAGAGCGATTGTTTAGTTCATATCACATCTTTACTGAGAAATAGTTTGTGTATCATAAAACCGACTCGCTTAAAGTGTACAATTTAATAATTTTTTCTATATTTCAGAGATGTACAACCACTAACACAATCTAATTTGAAATATTTCAACACTCTTAAAAGTACTGAGTCACAGACAGTAGCCATCCCATCCTTGCTGGCTGCTGATCTGTTGTGGACATTTCTTTCACATTCTGTAAAGTTTCAAGGTTCACCCATGCTGCAGTATGGGCCAGTACCTCATTACACCTTTTGTGCAGAATGATAGATAGTCTGTTGTTTGCATTCGGCTCTAGACTAGAGAAAGTTTCTGAGTGGTCAGGTCTTTTCCCTTGCTGTTGTTTACTATTTTGGCCGAATTAGGATAAACAAGAGACTGAACCTAAGAAAGTACAAGCCCTGCTACCAAGTAGCTCAGCAGTGAGGTGGTGGTCAGCACAGGGCCAGGACACTGATGTGTTATGTGAGGTGGTGGTCAGCACAGGGCCTAGGACACTGATGTGTTATGTGAGGTGGTGGTCAGCACAGGCCTAGGACACTGATGTGTTATGGATCCAGGGCAAGCTGAGGCCTAGATAAAAGAGATAAGCACGGAAGTGTGCTGAGCAAGACTGTAGAGGGAAGTCTTCATCATCCCTAGCTTGTGGTGAGAAGATCTCACAGGGTTTAGGGAAAGGCCTCAGCTGAGTGATGCCACGTGATCTAGGAAGGCAGCTGTGCTTCAAAGCATGGTAACTGTGGGACACGTGATGGGTGGGATGGGGCCTCTTCCATGCACTTCTCTTCAGATGCTGCAGCCTGATGGCTATTTCAAGTCTGCTCCTGTTACCAAATGTCCAGATGTTCTGCACAGCCCCTTACCATCTTCAGTACCTGTCTTTCATCTCCCTAGTCCAAGTGGTTCACGCACTACCCTGTACATGGACCCAGGGTGCTCTGGGATTCCAGGGAGGTGGAAAGTAGTCTCTCAGGAGTGAGTCCTAGTACCACTTCCTTTTGGTGCCCAGCACTGCTCACTGCTTAGGAAGAGATGTGGCCAGCGAGGTGCAAGTCCTCCCGTAATCAAGAGAAGTAACTTTCTAATGATCTTTCAGTAGGCCCACCAGGCTTCCTTGTTCTGAGCCTTTATTCTTTTTAGTCTGTCTGTCTTTTCTGTATGTCCAGAATGACTTCTCTGAGTTGACATTGTTTTCATACTTCTGCCCAGAATCTTTTGGTGTTTTACCTTTTCTTGGCAATTAAGTTCAAAGTTGGCCTCTTGAGCACCTCTAGTGACCTGCTCACTTTTCCATCCTGACCTATTTTGTAGTCTTTTTTAAGGTAGGTACTCTTTCCTCCATATACAACTTTGCACACATATATCAAGCAGATGTCTATTTTCTTAGTGGCTTTTAGAATGTCTCATAAAATAAAATGTGACTTATTTAAATGCTTTACTGTTCAATTGGCTGCTCTCCAGGTTTTCTTAATCAATTTTTCAGTCTAACTGTCCCTTTAGCTACTTAATAATGCAGTATTTGTAAAATAATTACTGTGTGAAAGTGAATCCTGTTGACTAAGTACAGGAGCTGATTGACCTATTTGCAGAAGAATTAGCTTAAATTCTGAGCATGAAAGAAAGGAAGAGCCATTTAAAGGGTTGATTAGAGAACTCATATGCATGATAGAGCCATTAGTGATAGGACAGCAAACTTTATTATGATAGAATCCCAGCCCTCAGTGCTCAACTGTGTGCTTGAAATCTACAAATAAAATAAACACAATAAAAATGATTCTGTCTACCTTGTCCTAAGCTAATATTTATAACAAGTTTCAGTTTGGAAAATTCATTTAAAAAAAAACTTGTCTTTGAAAGTTTATTCTTATAATAAACATTTTTATATCACGAAGGTAATTTATTCTGCTAAATATAGCATGATACTGTATACTTGAATGTGTCTAGATTATTGACTGGATAAACAACTCCTTACCGAAGCATTTTGTGTGTGTGTACTCAAGTTATGCGTAAGAAATGCTTTCAGTAGGTGTTTTAAGGGATGTAGAGGGAAGTGTCATAGGTTTCGGTCATGACTCCAGTTTGGCTAGCTGACCTTAGTGACTTCCGTTTCCTCCTTGGGTCAGTCTTATGGTGAAGACCAGCTTGTGTGTGCATGTGAAAGTGCTCAGGTCTCAGCTCCTTCTCTGCCATCATTTGTCTAGGCTGGCGGAGCTTCTGTTTATAAGCACTGCTAACAGTCTGTCCAGTTCTTACAGCTTAGGACTTAGACTTACTTTCTCTTTCTCTATGCTGACCCTCATTTCTCCTCACATGCGACAGTCAGATAGTAAACCTAACTCCCATTAATTTTTACCATTTTTGTTTTATTTAATAATTTCATTTAATAATTCATCTAGCAGGCGGTATTGCCTCATTTTCCTGTTGAGGGAAACACGAGGATTGAGATAACATAGCTACCAAATGCTCGAGGTATGATTTTGGTCAGTTTTCTGAAGACAGTGTTAGTTTATTCAGTCATGTCTTGCATGAGGACACATTGCTGTGCTCCTCAGCTACAGCAAGCTTTTGTGTCCATCTTTTCCTTTGCTTGTTTGCAAAGTGGTTAGTGTCCAGCCAAAATGCTGTTAGAAAAATATTCAGTATCACAAATTGGAAATGTTAACATTATATATCATTAAAATGTCTTATTAATATTATATAACACAGGGCATGTGTCTGGAAATCCTCAGTGCTGTAAAATATAGTTGTCTTTCAAATAAGATGAGCTATTTTCTTTCCTTTAAAAATTTTAAAATTATTATAACAATGTAATAGGTTTCACCCTGCCATCTCTTACATATATTTTGTTCTAATTAATCCCAAAGCTAGTTTTTAATAGGCATATTTTATTTTAAGGCATATCACTGTTTATTATAGATGTTTATAAGCCAAAGGTGCTTGTTTTAGCACTGTGGGTTACAACCCCTCTGGGCATCCATTGACCCTTTCATGGGGGTTGCATGTCAAGTATTTTCTTTATGATTCATAGCAGTAGCAAAATTACAGTTATAAAGTAGCAGCAAAAATAATTTTATGGTCTGTACTCACTGCAACATGAGAAACTGTATTAAAGGGTTGTAGCATAGGAAGGTTGAGGACCACTTCTCTAGCAGGAAAGTGGGAGAATAGTGTTCTTCATTTGTCCAGGTATGGTAGAGCTGAGGCAGGAGGATGCTGAGTTGGAGGCAAGCCGGTTTGAAAGAAATATTTCAGTTTGTTTCATAATTTAGAAAAGGTATTCAGTAGGGAATTCTTTTTTCCTACTGTGTCTAAACATTTATTCAGGAGGATGCTTTTGTCGTTGTCAAGAATGAATGCAGGCTCTGGATACTGATCTTATTTAGAATGCTGTTCTTTTGGTGTGATCAGCAGAAGCTACTCAACAGGACTCTCACACTGATCTTTTCTGACCTTTGCCTTGGAGTCACTCATGTTTCAGTTTTCTGTTAAAATCTCCCAGTGGCCGTTACTTGTCTGAAAGTCTGTATGAGTAGCTCACTTATCATTGTTGTAGTTTTGTTTCCCCTGGTGATGACTTTGAGATGGTGGTGGTACTTTGAGATCTTACTTGCTGCTGTTCTTAAAACCATCGGAATTCATAAAACTTGAACAGAGCTAGATCTCTGTTCTGTGAGTATGGAAAGTTTATTCCAGCATTAAGTTTATCTACCACCTAACCACCGTGGGAGATAGTTTTCCCCCAGCCTGCTTGTGTGCCGGATCTTTCTCATTATTTAATGTCTGTTCTTCTAAGAGATTACCTTGTTAGCTCACTAGGAGCTAGTGCACCCCAACCTGATTGTTTCATGACTCGTGTGTTTTCTTAGCAACTAATCACTGTTGGATTGTCTTTTACTTTACGTTTACCCTTCATGGACTAAAGGGACAGTGTGCCTTACTGCTGTGTCCCTAGGATCAACGCATCTGCTGTCATAGTAACCCTAGTAAGTGCTCCTTAAGTAACCAGAGAATGAATGCATTTCCATGCTATGTATCAGTGTCTTCTTCCTTCCTTTATCTCTGTGCTCCCTCCCTCCCTCCCTCCCTCCCTGGAAAGTAAAACCTGACAATGTTTTCTTCAACTAATTTTTATGTGTCATTGACATTTTTCCTGTTGTTTGTTATTCTGACCCTAGTAGGGTCACTTTGGAGGAAGGGAAAACCTTACCATTTTTAAACTCTTGAGAAATGACTACTGTTTTAGTCTACCCACTTCTTTCTGGGTGGGTGTAGGAGCTGGTACAGTTCAGTCACAAAAGCAATGAACAGGTAAGAGAACTGACTGCTAACATCTGCTTCTATCCTGCTTGAGTTGGCCTTTCCCCCAAGGGCTTGTTGCTGTCGGTTCAGCAAAATGAAATCCTCTTCTTGCAAACACCTTTCTACAGGACTGTGGGACAGAAATGATTGCAGATTTACAAAGTAAGCTAAAATCTTCCTCCAGAACAAAGCAGAACAATTTCCCCTGCTCCAACTTGAGTTCTGAGTTAAGGCACCAACATCTATTCTCAGGGGGGTGACATTGAAACTTTTGTCACATCAAAAGGGTAGATTTAAGAATGTATTTACCAGTGTTGGGAAGGGAGGTGACAGCTGCAGGGCACAGGACTTGGATTCTATATTTGTTTCTTAACTTTATGAAAAAGAAAAAGGTTTTGAATAAAGTTTGGTTTCTTGGCCATTTCATTCTTTTAGCTGTTACTTCGTTCACTATACCCCCCAACTCCCGCATTGCATGCATGTGATTGTGTGTGCTTGTGTCAGTGTGCACCCCCATGGATGTCATTCTCTATCGTTTTCTGTGGTTTTCCTTGAGACACAGTCTCACTGAGTTTTGCTGGTTTTGCTGGGCTGGCTGGCTAGCAAGTTCTCTGGATCCCTGATGGTAGGTTTACAGGTATGTATAGCTATGCCCTATTTTTTACATGAGTTCTTGGGATTTGAACTCAGGTCCTCATGTTTGCAGAGCAAGCACTCTTGGCTACTGTTTGCCCAGCCCCATGGATTGCTTTGAAGTGTTAGATCTTAATCGTAATATTTGTCGTTACCAGTATATACATAGAGGTTTTAGATGTATTAAGATAAATTGTATATTACAAGTACATCAGTTCTGTCGTACCTCAGTGATAACAGATGTGGTATTGGTCTGGCTTGATCCATTTTGGTAAATTTTATGTTTGAAATGATTCTCGGTTTGAGTTAGTTTTAAAAGTTGTTGTTCAGTCAATATCCTCTTGTAAAAATCCTTTCTTGAAGCTCTGGTTTATGTCGTTAAGTTCTGCTTTAAGTCTCTAATTTCAAAGATTAAGAAGAGCTCCGTGCAAAATGAGGGTACTAAATAACCCTCACATTTGGTTATGTGAGCTACATGGTAAAAGCTGCACTGGTTCTCTAGTGTTTGGCCAAAATCACATAATCATCCCAGTTAATGGATAAATTTGTTATGATTTAACACCCTTTCATGATAAGATAGTTATCATCAAACCAAGAATAGGAGAAAAGTATTTCACCTAATGAAGTCCAGGTATGCAGTGCTCGCAGCCAACCTCATGCTGCAGACCGACTGTATAAGCTTTTCCGTTGACATCAGAAGCAAAGCAAGGACATCGTACCAGGAATACCAACTAGAACAATTAGAAAAAGAGTAAGTTATCCAAGCTGGACAGGAAAGGGTAAAATCATCTGTTTGCAGAGAACTTAATGTTATAGGTAGGAAATTCTAAGATTATGCAAAAATTGAACTAATAATTCAACAGTTTGATAGACACCATCCATATTAGCCCACAGAATAATATATGTCCATGCATTAGCAGTGTGACAGTATAAGAAATAAAAAATAATTAGTATATTTTGCCAGCAAGGTGAAAAACTTTAAATGCTGAAAACCACCAAGTATTATCAGAAGAAATTAGACACTGTTTATGGCTTCTGTTTATGTTACAGAGATGTAACATTCATGGATCTGAACACATTGTTTACTTTACAAAGTAATTTATAGACTCAGTATAATTCCTCTCTGAATCCCTGTGAAATTTTTTTCAGAAACAAAACTTCATCTTAAACTGTGGAATCTCAAGGGTTCTGAAATAAAATTCCATGAAAAGAACCAAATGGGGCTGGAGACATGGCTCGGAGGTTAAGAACACTGGCTGCTCTTTCAGAGGTCCTGAGTTCAATTCCCAGCAACCACATGGTGGCTCACAACCATCTGTAATGAGATATGGTGCCCTCTTCTGGTCTGCAAGTATACATGCAGGCAGAACACTGTACACATAATAAATAAATCTTAAAAAAAAAAAAAAAAAGAAAAAAAAGAAAAAGAAAAAAAGAAAGAAAAGAGCCATGTGGAATCCACATACTTCCCTATTTTCAAAACTTAAGACATGGTGCCCAGGATGACTTAGTGGGAAAAGTGCTTTGCATGCAAGCCTGAGAACCCGACTAACTCCTATGCTGGCTAGTTTTATGTCAGCCTGACATAAGCCAGAGGGAGATCACTTGAGAGAAGGCTTCTGCAAGACTGGGATGTAGGCAGGCCTGTAGGATATTATTTCAATTCTTGATTGGTGGAGGAGGGTCCAGCCCCTTGTGGATGGGTGACTCCTATGCTGGTGGTTCTGAGTTCTTTAAGAAAGCATGCTGAGCAAGCCACTTCTGTGGCCTCTGCATCAGCTCTGCCTCCAGATTCCTGCCCTGTTTTAGTTTCTGTCCCGACTCCCTTGGTGATGAACTTTGTTATGGAAGTGTAAGCTAAATAAACCCTTTTCTTCCCCAAGTTGCTTTGGTCATGGGGTTTTTTCACAGCTATAGTAACCCTAACTAAGACGTCCCTCAAACCCATTTTAAAGATCAGGTGCTGTGGCTCACATCGCTCATCTCAGCACTCCTGTGAGGTCAATCGGAGGTGGACATAGACTTGCCTGGAAGCACAGGCCCAACCAACCTGGAATGTGCAGAGTAGCAGAAACAAGAGAGACCTTGCATCAGTAAAGTGGGAGAAGAGGATTGACTTCTTAGAGTGATCTGTCCTCTGACTTCCGCATGTGCACCATGACACATACATGCCCACACTCACACATAATCCCACATGCATACGCAATACAAATTTTAAAACTAAAACAAAGGTTTAATAATCCAAATTGTGCAATACTGGTCTAAAGGCATAAAGAACAATGGGATAGAACAAAAAGCCCAGAAATAAGCCTTTTTTGTGTGTGTCAAGTGATTTTTGTATAGCGAGACTATTCCAGTGGAAGGTCGGTTTGTTTATTACAGCACAAACTCTTTCTGGTAGTATTAATAAAACACCAGAGCCAGATATCAGGGAAAAGCTAAAGTATCAGAGAGACAGAATCTGCTATTTCAGTGGAAAGGGGGTGGACTCCTGCCAGCTCCGTCTATCTTTCTTTCCCTGCCCAGCTATCTTGATTCCTGGTTGGACTCTCCTAGTGCTGGGATTAAAGGTGTGAGCCACCACCCCTGATTGAGTTAGGCCTGGAACTCACCAAGATCCAGGGGCTCTCTACCTCCTGAGTTATGGGATTAAAGGTGTGAGCCACCACTTCCTGACTTCATGGCTTGGTTCTGTCCTCTGGTATTTCAGGGTATTTTTATTAAATATACAACAGATCACCACAGTTTGTGTTTTCAACAATAGATATTGAGAAAGCTGCATATCCAAAGATAAAGATTAAAATTGGAATTTTACCTTCTATTGTATAGTATATAAAAATTAGTCCAACATAGCTTTAAGACCAGGATGTAAGAGCTAACAGAAAAGTTTTAAAAGAAACTGCAGATGAACGCTTCATTCCAATGGGTTTGGCAGTTATTTCTTGGCTAGTACCAAAAGTATAGGCAGTAAAATGAATAAGGGTCAGTTGGGCTTCTTTAAAATTAAGAACCTCTATTTCAAATGAAATGGCCAGCAGAGTAAAATTACAGCCTAAAAAGTGGGGGAAACATTTGAGAATCATATTTAATAAGCAATCAATATCTAGAATGCATAGAGAATCTAAAATGTGTTCAGAATATCATAGGTATACAGTAGGGCAAAATCACCTAGCGCAAAACCTATAGGCGTTGAACAGCTCCTGTTGCAGATTGGTTCCCATTTTATGCCGCTGTGAGATGTGAATACATGCTAAGCCAGCCAACTGTAAACAATTGCTTGGCTCACTGCCACTGCCCAGCTCCTGAGTGAATATCATACCATAGACTGCTAATCTGGGAAAGACAAGAATTCTAAACTGGCTATAGAATAGGCATCATTTTTACACTACTGTAAAATCTAAAAATGTATGTGGAGATCTGTGACATATGATTTTAGCAGGTAGTCTGTTTTTAAACTCAGCATTAGCTTAGAGATTGAGGTTTTTTAAATTGACAATTTTTTTAAGTAATTTAATTTACACTATCAAAATTCTTAGATAAAACTTTCATGTTTTTCTATGGAATCTACTAGGATTTATTTATGACCTAATGGTTTTACTAAGTTCTTTTTTTTTGCATTGATCTGTTAGTGTATATGGATATCTGTGTGTTACAGTCAGAGGACAACTTGGGAGTCAATTGTCTCCACTGCAGGTTCCAGGGATTGAACTCAAGTCGTTATCAGATTTAGTGGCGAGCACCTTTACCTGCTGACCATCTCGCCATCACCTACATTTTCTTTATGGGATTTTAAACACTAAGCAATTTATTTACTTTAGTTTGAGGCATGATTCGCTATGTATCCTGTCTGGTTGGAATTCACAGAAGTCCGCCTACCTCTCCCACTGAAATGCTGGGATTAAAGAGTGCACCACCATCACCAGCTATTATAGGAATTTTTCAAATGAGGTTTTATTAAATTGATTCCGCCAATAGTTCTCATTTTTGGAATTGTGCACGTGTCAGTGTATGTGACTTAAGTATTTTTTGCATTCACAGTTGACAGTAGATTATTAAGTATCTAGTGTTCTGTAGCTACACTTTTTAAGGGTAATCAGCTGAAGTTTAGGAAGACTAAATTATTTCACATGTCTCTTGTCTATAAGAGCCTACCTCTTATAGATTTCTTTGTAGGTGTTACTTTTAAGTTGCAGAGTTTGTTTTATAAGCCTCAGCTGTTGAGAGCAGAAGCTGGCTCTGGGTTGTTTCCCTGTCTTGTTCTACGTCTTCATTTTTTTTTTTGAGATAAGTTCACACGGACTGACTTGAACATGAACATGTACATACAACACATACAAAGAAAGAACACAAATAAAGATCGATACGGGGGCAGACACGGCAGCATTCAGGAGGCAGAACTCGAGTTTAAGGCTAGCCAGAGCTACATAGAAAGACCCTGTCATGTTATGTCCCCAAGCTGCTGGCCCCGCCCCCCAGTTGGGGAGTTGGAAAGGTGGCTCTGATCTTTTTATTTAATTGCAGAGTTTACATTTTATTCTTTAAATATTTTTAAATTATTAGTAAAATTCCTTTTACATACCCTTCACTGTTCCTCCTCCTTCCCCTTCTTCGCTCCTCCCCCATGCTCCCCACCCTTATCCACTCCTCAAAGGGGCAAGGTCTCCCTTGAGTAGTCAACATAGGCTAACATAGGGAGTTGGGGCAGGACCCATTCCTTCCTCCTTGTGTCAGGACTGAGCAAGGCATCCCACCATACGGAGTGGGCTCTAAAATGAGATGGCTCAGTTCTTAAGAGCACTGGCTCCTTTTTCAGAGGATCCAGGTTCAGTTCCCAGCACCTGTGTGGCAACTTGCAGGAACTAACTCCAATTCCAGTGGATCTGATGAGCTCTCTTTCACCCGCAGACCCCAGCCATGTAGTTGGTGCACAGCCACACACGCAGTGACGTAGTCTGTACATAAAATAATAAAGCCTTAAAAACAGAGTTGGTATGGGATCTATTCTAGACTATATTAGTTTCCTGCTTGGTACTTTATGTTTCGGATCTTTAGATGCCAGGATGATGCTAACAGAAAAGTCATTGCGTTCTCACTTTGGTCATACACTTTACATTATTTATTATAACTTTCAGTGGTCATTTTTTATATTAAATGACTGTTTACTAAATGGGTTGTTTTGCTTGTTTTTCAGTGATATTTTCTCTTTCTTTTCTTTTTGTTCGTTTGATTTGTTTGATTGACAAGGTTTCTCTGAGTAGCCCTGGCTGTCCTGGAACTAACACTATAGACCAACCAGCCTGGCCTTGAACTCAGATCTGCCTGCCTCTGCCTCCCTAGCTGTGGGATTAAAGGCATGCGCCATTACACCCAGCTCAGTGACACTTTCTTTATTCAAGTGTTACATTATTTTGAGTCCTTTCAAAACAAAATATTAACTTTTTTCTTACAACTTTTATGACTCCACTGTCTTAGTTCAGTATGTGTGGTCTTCTTTTACCAGTCTCTTTTTCAGACTTTGGGGTACTCAGACTTTGGGGCACCTCAGACTTTAGGGCACCTCAGACTTTGGGGTACTCAGATTTAGTTGCCTCTTACTGATGGTGTCTAAGTTTCTTTTCTTGTCCTTTTTTCTCACCCATTTCCTTATCTCCGTGTTCCTCCCCTATCCATCCACTCTAATCCAGTTTGTGTGTTTAGATACTTGTTTAACATTGGAAAATGGGCAATGCTTCTAATTTCCATACATGTTCTGCTGCTGTATATTCCATTTTATGTGTCAGAGGTGGCAGGGACAGGAGATAGAGATTCATGCTGCTGTCTGTAGCAACCGGGGTCCTCTTGGAGACGTCTACTTGTGTAGTGGATTCTTGACTGCACTGCAGAACTTGGGGAGCAAAGCTGAAGTTAAAGAATAGCTTTTAAGTAGATTTACGCATGAGAGTTAGTAAAGGGAGGTATAACACATCTAAGTGTGGGTGTAGGCTTTCAATACTTATATGCATGATTTTGTGGGTTCTAAAATTATGTCATTCAAAGGGTTTTTAAGGGGCCCTCTCCTCCCCTGTTCTTTTTCTGTAAGTGAGATTGTAGGGTGCTTCCTGATGTACACTGGGTGGGACAGACTGTAGGCTAATGGGGTAGACTCATAAGTCACAAAACTGCTGTACAAGGAATTCAGGTATGTTTTTATTGTAATCAAGGCTTATTGTCTTGTTAGTGATTTTTTTCCATAAATTGTAGATTCACAGCTGGGAAAGGAGCAAGACCATACTCAAGTTGTGTGCTTCGACCTTAAGCACAGTTCATCACTGCTTTGACATTCTTATTTGAAATGTCTCCATAGAAAGGAATCATTGTCTCTTTGTAGACAACTGTAAAAGCAATTTTAGTTAATTATGTTGGCATTCCTTATTCTGAGTTGGCAAGACTTCAGGCAGACTTTAGAGTCTCTATCACACCTCACTATACTTTATCAATACTGCAATGTTACTCTTTATTTTGTCTTAAGGAGACATGCATTTAAGAGTAAAACTGGAGGTTTGCTGGATATTCATTATAAAGTTCATTAAGGATTGCCAGCTTTTCCTTTAGAATGGCCCATACAGTTTATATTCCTTTGAACACTGCTTAAGGATTCCTAGACTCCAACTCCATTTCTCATTTATATAATTCGGCAGCCAAACTGAAGTGAGGAGTTTTTAAATAAGCCTGGTGTGGTGGGTGGGTGACTGTGATCTCAGCCCTTCCGTGGGCTGACGGGCTGTAGGAGTATACTGAGGAAGTTGGAGATAAGAGGGCCTTGATTTGGATAAGATGCCAAATTGTTACCAATAAGGTAAAGACAGGGTAGGCCAAGGTGGATCCATCATTCAGAAGTGGAAGAACCTTTGGTCTTAGTAAATTTTCCTTAAGGGTACTTTGTGGTTAGAGCATGCCCTCCTGGACAAATAAGGTCTGCCTACCAGCTCTGAAGCTCTAAATGGTTAGGTTTTTGTGTATGCTCATTGTGGTTCTTGGAATGTAAACATGAATGAAGCTGACTCTCTGCCCTGGAAGCTTTGTGGTTATAGACAAGTGGGTACAAGACTGGTGCCTCACCTGCTGTTTTGGAAAACCTCTTTTGTTGTCTGAGAAATTGACTCTTGCTGTGTAATGTTTGACAGCAGCCAGCCTGAATCACTGTAACTCTTCCTGTTTTACTTTCTAAAACTAAAATCTGTATTAACTGTATATTCAGCTCCCATAACTATCATATCCAGCCTAGTGAAAGGTTCCCCAGGAAGGGATAGAATCGGCAATAGTATTTATTTCTTAAAATGTGATGTTTGGAGCAGGAAGATGTAACATGCTGTCAGGTCCCTTTGAACTGGCAAAGTAGACATTGGAATCATGAAGTAGTTAAATAGCTGTTGTAGGAAGTTTCTGGCCCAGCCTTTTTAGCCTAGCCTTGAGGTTCTGATCCCCAGACCCACAGTCCTGCAGTCCCATAGAAACACACAGACACTTGTATTAATTTTATGCTGATCAGCCTATGGC
Organism: Phyllotis vaccarum; assembly: GCA_033318265.1. Lineage (NCBI taxonomy): Eukaryota > Metazoa > Chordata > Mammalia > Rodentia > Cricetidae > Phyllotis > Phyllotis vaccarum. Next base: position 75,339,676 of record JARWLC010000012.1, read on the forward strand.
CCAGGCATATAACTTGCTAACTCTTGCTCTTTAAGTAACCCATAATTCTTATCCTGTTCAGCCATGCAGCTCGGTACCTTTTCTCAGAGCAGCTTAGTTGTCCTCTGCATCTTCTGGCTTCTCTGGCAACTCTGTGGCATCTCTGCTCTGTTCTTCCTGTTCCCAGAGTTTTCTTAGTCTGGTAGCCCCGCCCACTCTTCCTGTCTGCCTTTAGCCAATCAGCATTTTTATTAAGCCAGTAGGCGAGACAATTATTTATAGTGGAACAGAACACAATCCCACTACAAAAAGCCATATAGTATATAATGCTAATGACATAGAAAATAGTGTTGGGAAACGTAGAATATAGTTTCCAATAGTTTTATAACTAAATTCTTAATTAAAAGATGGACAAATTATAGCCTATGTTATCACATTTGGTTGGCCCCAGAGGTAGAAAGTAAGGCCCTTATTTCTGAAGACATAGTACACTTTAGACACAGGGCCCAGAAAGCCTCTTCTATGAGGAGTTATCTTTCATGGTACCTGAAGATAACATGCCAACTTCCAAAGGCAGAAAGGAACAAGAGTTCTACCCAGTGATGACACAGGAACCACAAGACAAACTTGGCACCTGGCACACAGCCTATAGGTACAGTAGTGGCACTTATACCCTATTGGTTACCAAAAACTCTCTAATTGGATTTAAGCCCTACTCAATGAGTAGGAAATCAAATGGAGATTCTGGTACTGTACTCTGATGAGAACCTCTCCAGATATATTTGAAGAGAGTGCTGGCCAAGTTTACTTTGCATTTTGTTTCCAAACCTTTTACAGATGAATTACAAATTTGTAATAATGGTTGTTTTGTAAACAAATATTATTTAATAAATAATAGAATTAATAAAAATAAGTGTGATTTGTTTTATGAAAATAGAACAGTCTCATTTTAGACTCTGAAGTGCTTGAATGCATGGGCTGTTTTGTAGCCTGACGTTAAGTCTTTTTTCATCATCCGTACCTTTCTGTACTCACTATACTGCACCTTGTCATGAGCACATGCTTTAAGTTTGGCTTATTTTTCTTTCTTTGCCTAGTTGGCAGTTGTTCAGTGGTACAGAATAGGTGTTTTTACCTGAACATTTAGGTGAGAACAACTCATGTGTTCCCAAACCAGCTGTTTATAATACTTATGCTTTGTCAGTTTCTTTATTACTGGCTACAAATTGTATGTGAAAGAACCACATGCAGAAAGAGCCATCTTCCCAGTCCCAGGTATGAGTGTTCTACCTGCATTTCATCACATGAGTGACTGGTGCCTGGGGAGGCCAGAAGAGAGTGGTCAGTCTTCTAGAGTCAGATTTACACACTGTTGTGAGCTACTGTGTAGTGCTGGTAATCAAACCAGCTCCTTCAGAAGAGCAGCCCAGTGCTCTTAACTGCTAAGCCATTTCTTCAGCTCTTCCAGACTGAAAAGGATCCCAGGACTGACACTGAATTGCTGTCGGTACCTCAGTTGCTTTATCAGGAAAACTGTCCACTTCTAGATTTCTTATGTTGTATCTCTGGTATTAAACCTACCCTTCAGCAAATAGCAAGCACGTATAATGGCTTTCTATTTTTTAGATCTGTATTTTAAATTTGGGTGGTGTTTCTTTGTTTCAGTTTAAGGTAATTTTATAGCAAGCTCTTTTAATGGTGCCAGACCTTCAGTTGAGGTCTTTATTTTATTTTATTTTTTTAAAGTATCTATTATCATCAGCTCTTTTAAAAAAAATTACTTCTTATATAATTCTCTTATTTTTTAAAAATGCTTTAGAAATATATTTATCATATAGTTTTATAGTATATTAAAGTATATAATTGTACCACAAATCCTGCAATAGCAGTGTGGCTAACAGCTTTGTACATGACTGCACAAGATACATGTGCTTTTTAACCGCCCATTGAAAAAGGAGTTGAGGATCATAGTGGGAAAGCTTTTTAAAAGTGGGAATGTACTAATGGGCCAATCAGTGGATTAAAGTCCATGTGGTCTATTGTAAAGTAATCTTGAGCCCTTACTGGAGAGCTAAGATTCCATTATCAAATTAGATTCATCTCCATTGGGACTATAGAGTAGTTAGTGTCCTAAAGCAGCTAGGAGGGGAGTTGAGCTGTTTTGTAATATCAGAGCATTCTTGAAGGTAATGTGAACCATTGCTGTTTGAAGGTACTGTGTTTAAGGTGGCTTTCTTTCTTCATAACAACATTCCTATTGATTTTCATACTTGAAAGTATGAACATGAACACCTTTTTTAACTTAATCATTTTATTTGGATTTTTATAATAATACTTTTTCTTAAATAGTGTTTAGTGGCTGATTATTTTCAACAGAAAAATCTTGCATTTGTATAGATTTTTTCAATTTGGTACAGTATGTTTTCAGTGTTTACATAAAAGATTTTAACAGCAATCTATAGCTTTTCTGTTAAATGGAAAGAAACATTTCATTTTGGTGTTGGTTGGTATACTTTATTAATTATAGTCTGAGGTTCTGCTAATGATTAACAGTAGTGTCATGTATGTTTATAGACATTATAAAATGAGTTTGCTTACAATTATCTGTGCCTTGTTAATATAAAATAAGTTGGTAAAGGAGTTCAGACAGATCTTTAGAATCAGGTATTAGAATTTAGAGTGATTTGTCTACTTCTTTGAGTGGATGATTTTAGACTAAATGCACCCTCACTCTAGCAACAGTGGATCTGCCATAGAACTGGAGTCTGGGGTTGCAGTGAGCAGCTCAGCTTAACACTTTGTTTTAAAATCTGGCCTTCCTCAAAGTACAGTTATTACCACAGAAAACAGTGAGCCTCATTAAGAATGTTTAATTTTATTTGAGTATCCAAAGACTTCCTTTAAATTTAAGTGGTATTCAGATAATGTATTTGGTAAGTAGTCTCGTGCGTACTTTGTTGTTGAATCTGTTTAGTTGAAGAAAATAATGGGATTAATTTCTGAAGCATTTCAGAACACAGTGCATGAAATAGACTGTTTTGTGTACCTGTAGTATGAGTTCATTTGTCACTAATTTTTTTATGCATTTCACATGTTAAATTGCTTTCCAAATAAATAGAATCAGGAATCCAGACTACATTGGAGGGAAATAGAACGTCAATTTCAGAGCACTCAACATCACAGGCGTGTGTCCTTTCGGACCTTGATCCAAAAAGGAAAGCTTTTGTGATGAAGGGAGTCTCTCTGTCCTCAGCTGCCAGTGCAGGCTAAACAGAGGAGTCACAGGGAAGATTTTCACTCCTTCACTTTGTTTATGGCAGGAAGAAATGCAGTTTTTTTTTTTTTTTTTTTTTTTTTTTTTTAAGGAAGTGAGTCTAGTTTTTGAAGTGATTGTGAGATTTCTGTTTCTGTTGGAAACATTTTTGATTCTTTATTTCTTCTCATTTAAAATCTGCTTATTTACTCTTATGTTCGAAAGATTAGCCAAGATCCAAAATCGGTGGCTTGTTGTCATGAGAGAGTAACTGGGACGTTTGTCACTGAGTCCTTATCTAAGTTTATACTCTAGTCACTTTGATACTGTAAAGTCTCCAGTGGGAACAGGAGAGGCAGGTGGGAATGTTAAGTACTCCAAGACTGCAGGCTAAAATGACTTAGGAAACGGAGATACTGTATCACCTATAATTGTGGGAGTATTTGGAGCTTACATTGCTCTTATAATTTAGAACACTTAGCAAACAAATTGAAATTATATAGCTAGATTTCAGGCTTTTGAAGTTAGTCTGTGGTTGTTGCTATTTTGAAATTACAAACTATGTTGTATTATTTTTTTGTTTATACTGAATGACATTTTCTTTTGCCCATTTTTAATCTTAATTCATTTTCAAACTAATCCATCTTCATATAGCTTAAGTAAAATTTAAGTTAAATATATTTCAGAATGAATAAATTGTATAAAAGAATCTTAATCAGTGTGAGGAAGAGAGACATAAGAAAGCAGTAGGAGCCAGGCTATTCCAGCACTTGGGAGCCAGAGGCAAATGGATTCCTGAGTTTGAGGCCAGCTTAGTCTACAGAGTGAGTTTCAGAACAGCCAGGGCTACACAGAAAAACCCTGTCTCCAAGGGGTTGGGGGAGGGAAGCAATGGGTAAGACAGAGCTAGATTGTGAGATCCTAGTTGGGAAAAGCTATTATTCATCTTTAAATAGAAAATTTTGATTGTGTATTATTGAAGGAATGTACACCAAAGATCTTAGAAACTCCTCTTTACCGTTAGTACGAGAGCTGAAAGGTAGCACTTCTTTCTGGGGACTTCAACTTGGCAAAAAACCCGTAAACTTTAGGGGGAGGTTAACTGGCTTCTGGCTTCTCAGTGGCCTGGCCACTGCTCATTTGCTTTCTTTATATAAAAGTACTTGGCTACTCAGCTCCACCTGCTTGTCATGGCCACACTAAGAATCAGAGAATACTCAAGAGAATGTATTGTAGCTGGCTTCTCCTGCTTCATATTATCTTCAGGTTTCATTATGTGTGGGACTCAGGAACTGAATTCAATTTGATACATCTTTGCCCTGTGCCAAATTGTCTTACAGACAGTAGCAGACATATTTCAGTGTTTTTCTATGGATATTACGGATTACAGTATTACAGTTTATTTTTAACCACTGTGAAAAACAGTATGGAAAATACACTGTGATCAATTTAATAATGCATTTATAGAACAAAAGTTTATTGTACTCATATTCTATATCTGGATACTAGAAGCATGGAGATAAATAAGATTTGATTTCTGCCCATAAGGATGCCATTGTCTGCTTTTTGAAATTTTAAAAAATTTGTTACAGAGAAATAAGAGGTTCAGACCAGTGAGCTTCACAGATGAACCGACACACTGGTTGTTGGTGTCGATAGTTCCTTTGCTCTCTTTAACCCCCTACCTTGAGAAACCCCAGTGGAAATAAAATTCTAGTAAACAGTGGAACTTTTCCACTAGGTGCTTTTGTAGTGTTTATTGAATGGTTTTCTAAACATTTCTCCAGGGGCTGACCACGGGTAAGCCTCATGCTCAACACTGGGGATATGAAATGAGTGTGACCAAGCATTTTATTCTAGAAGAGGTCAGTGCTGGAAAGAAATGTGTATAAAATAATTGCACTGTGCTGGTAATAACCGTACATTTTATTGTTGAATTCTGTACCAAGTGATTTCTCTTGCTAGCAATCACCATAGGGAATCCATAGAGACTTGAGTTTTCTTGGTAGCAGTGATATTAGGGAAAACAAAGAGAAAACTAAGATTGTGAAGTCAAATTCATGCATGATAAGGGAGGGGGCAGTCTTGCCATTTTGAACCTTTTGTAAGCTCTTTTTTTTTTTTCATGAAATTTATATATTAGCAATCTCAGTGATAAGAAACAAGTATATGTACTCTAGAAACGCACAGTCACATTTTCTGTGGGGCTGAGAGGTTGAGAGCACATGATGCTCTTCCAGAGGACCTGATGTCAGTTCCCAGCATTCATGTCAGGTGGCTCACAACTGTCTGTAACTCCATCTCCAGGCCTCTCTCCTGGCTTTCATGGACACCTGCACACACGTTGTATCACATGTAGTTGCAAACACACACAAACATAAGTACATCTTTAAAAATGGGTGGCAGTGGTGTATACTGTGTTTGAAGAAGGTACTTGGTATTCTTCATGAAGTCTTCTGTTGACTCTGTCTTTTTGTTGACTTTAATAAGACTTTTCATTTGAAACAGCTTCTGTTTGAGAATGAAGAAAGTCAACAATAGCAACAAATAGTAAAGATCATCAGTGTTAGAGCCAACAATGGCAGTCACTGTTCTGCCCTAATGTGAAGTGAATCTGTAGCGTGGTGTAGAGAGGCTGCTACCTGAAGACAGTTAAGAAAGCCTTGTGTATAGAAGTAACTGAGGGCGATTGATGTTGCACGGAGTTTTCAAGGTCCCTATCCAGATTTTTATTTTGTATGCTGGCTAGTTGAAGTGGTTGATATTGCCCCTTATTATTCTTTCCAACATCTTGAAGTGAAATACTTCAAAGAAACCTTTTATCTCTGGGTTCAGGATATCAGTTGAAGTATGCTTTTCCCTTTGGACTCGAAGCCCCCTGGAGTTTTCCGTGTATCCCCGACGTTCCTTGTCTGACATTTACAGCCACTTTAGTTTTCTTTGCTTTCTCTTACTTAGGAACTTTAAAAAGATGAACTCTGATCATGTCAGAGCTAATGATTGTGTTACTACATATAATCTTATACCATTCTCTTCAACAATTTTGCTTCTTTTGAAATAGAACTAATTTTAGATCACTAACATATTCAAAGCCTCAAGTTTACAGACAATACATGGGTGTGCTTTGTTCTGAAAAGTCATTTGGAGTGAATTATTGTTTGCTTTCCAATTGAATTTGACACCCCCCCCCATTTTTCTTGTCCAATGTGTGATGTTCTGTAGTGTGAAGGAAAACTTTAAAGGGTAAGTCTTGATTTATTTTTTAAAATAAAGTGAGCCATGTTTGTTAAATTTCGAGTGTTAAAACATAACGATTAAGATTTTTTTTTTACAAATGAAGGCCGCCCTATCCAGAGCCCATTAGTTATTAATCTCCTTGATTTAAGATCAAGATTTGGCAAATCCTTTGAATTAAGGTTGATAGTTTTGCTATCGTCAGAAAGTGTATAGAGTATTGGCTGTATTGTTAAGTGTTTTCTAGTCCAGGAAACCAAGTACTCACTCTGATAAGTAGCTGCGTGGAGGGCCTGGTGACAATAAGAAGGCTCTAGGGAACATTTGGGAAGAAGTTGGTATACACTGGAGAGGTCAGGCATAGATTTTGTATTGTGACATAAGTTTAGTAAAATCAGAAAGTAGTCTACGAGTAAACCATGAATTATTTTTAACCATATTGCACTGAAGAAAACCATCTTTCCTGTTCAAATCTTCCAGTTAAGAGTTCACAGCCTAATATTTTATTTTACTGGTAAATGCCTGTATTAGACATTTTCTCCTCTAGTATCACTTTCTATATCATGAGTTATTCTATACTAAACATATGTGAATGCCTAATACAAAAAGTTTCTAACAAGAATAAACTATGAGATTTTTTATTATCCTGCCTTTCAGAAATGTCATGAGTTTTGAGAATACAGCATTATAAAGGTCATATAATAACTGAGTTGTTACATTCTCTATAGTTACATTTTTTGTTGCTTTTGATCGTTACTGAAGTGTCTTCTCTTTTTCCTTTTAAGACTACAGAAATATTTGCCTCAGTCTATAAACAGTGTTTGACATGTTATGAAAGTGGTTAAAGGTGGAGTTGGGATCATTGCTCAGTGGTTAAGAGTGGGCATTGCTCCTCGTAAATGACTGAAGTTTGGTTACCAGTACCCGAGTTCAATAGCTCACAACTGCCAGTATGTAACTCAGCTCTGGCCACAACTCCAAACTGTGTGGTTACTTCTTTGTGTTTTTGTTCTTAAAGTACTTTCATTATTATTGAAACAAAGAAACTTGGTGTGTGTCTTGTTTTGTACCTTCCTTTTCCCCAAGATGCCTCAAAACATTTTCTAACTGTGCATTTGGTCCTAATAGATACAAAATTACTTTACTGTGTACATGTATTCGTTTATTGAGTTACCATCTGTTAAGTGCTTGTTCAAGGTATCACACTGAAGAACATGTAGTGAGGATAAATAATGCTTACATGTTACTGGGAAGACAGATATTAATAATAATTAATTTTTCAATGTATAATTTGATTGCAAACAGGATAACTAGTAGGGTAGAAGCATGCAAGTGCTTGTCAGAGGGATATAGTCTGATCTGAGAACCAAGAAAAAATAAATTTTTACATGAGTATGTTCACCCGTGTATATGCTTTTTTGCATATGTGTCTTTCTTTATTGCTCCTGCTTTATTTATTCAGGTAGGGGTCTCCTGAGTCCAGAACTTGCTCTTTGAGTTAGTCTGGCTAGCCAGATTGCTCTAGTGATTTCCTGTCTCTGTCTCCTGTCTGCTGAGATTACAGGTGAGCCGCCACACCCTGCCAATTTCTGTGTGGGTTCTGGGTTTCCAAACTCTGCTCCCCAGGCTTGTATGATAAGCGCTTTCCTCATTGAGCCGTCTCCCCAGCCCCCCCCCCAAAGATAGTAATTTCTTAGTTGAAATCAAAGAGCATGTATATGTGTGTTAGGAAAAGGTGATGAGAGGGTTGTGGAGAGATGAGTAGATACACATATTATAGCTGGGAGGCTGCATATTGAAAGATCTATAGTCTTTACTTATGGGACATGACATCACACAAGTTTATCTGTATTATTTGTTCTACAGTGGACATGTATTTTGCTAAAATACAAAAGTACAAAACCCCATTGGGTATTTGATTATACATGTCCTTATAGGAAAAGAAGACAGATTAAATATCTCAGGTGTTGACACTATGGTACCATTATAGCTGAATAGTTTTCTGTATAATGAACCAACCTTAGCCTGCTTACAACTTTCATGCCTTGGCTTCCTTGCATTGTTTGAAATGAGAATTTAACTATATGAAGATAGCCACTATGTCTTCCTCACTAAGTAGATTCTTGCCACATAGAATAGACCTAGTTACTTACTCATATATCCTGGCTTAAGTTCTTTAGTCATTCTTTATGCATGCATACAAACATACATACATATGTGTATATAAATATATATAATTGTTTATTTAAAATTATATTTTTAAGTATTATCCTAGTTAGGGTTATTATCACTGAGAAGAGACACTATGACCACAGTAATTTATAAAGAAAACATTTAATTGGTGGCTTGCTTACAATTTCAGATATCACCATGGAAGGGAGCATGGCAAACTGCAGGTAGATTTGGTGCTGAAGCTGAAGATGCTACATGTTGCAGGCAACAGGAAGTCTTCTGAGATACTAGGCAGTATCCTGAGCATAGGAAATCTCAATGCCCACCCCATGGTGTTACACTCCCTCCAATGAGGCCATACTGACTCCAACAAAGCCACACCTCCTAATAGTACCATTCTTTGAGATTATGGGGGCTGTTTACATTCATATGTATTATATTTTGAGCACATTTCTTCTCATACTCCTCTATCTTTTTCTCACCACTCAAAATTGCAATTTTTTTTTATGTTTTAGATGATTGCTATGTCCCCTTCCATTAGTGCAAATAATTTATATTTATATCAAGCTACATTCGTGGTAAATCAAAAATGTACAGGAGAAAATTAGCTGAGGAAAGACCTATGAAATACTGTGATGATTAATGTCAACTTGGCAGGGTCTAGAGTCACCTAGGATACAAAACTTTGGGCTTGTCTGTGAGGGAGTTTCTAAATAGCATTAATTGCAGTGGGAAGAACCGCCCTGAGTGGCTGTAACATTGTTCCGTGGACTGGGCTTTAGGGCTGAAAGGTTGAATAAAAAGGAGGAGCTTTCTCAGTCCCCAAGATTCATTGCTCTGCTGTTTTCCTCTCCTGTTGCCATGCCTTCCCCACATGACCATCTGTACCCTAAAAACTGTGAGCCCAGGTAAGCCCTCCCTCCTTCCCTTCAGATGCTTTACCAGATACCTTGTTTCAGCAATGAGAAAAAGTCACTAATATAGATACTACTTTGTATTTGGTTCACAAATCAGAAAGGCTATTTGTTTAAGCTCTCCTGGCGACCTAACTGGGAATAACTGGATAATAGAAAATGGTATCTGATGACTTATCTGCCATATGACCTCTTTCTTCACTTCATTACACTATTAAATTTACATATCACTAACATTTTCAATCTGATCAGCTACTCATTTTATACATATAATATATTTAACATTTGCCATCTATTACATGTAGATGGTGTTTTTGAATTGTAAAGGTGGGGAGCTTTCTTACTGGAAAGCATAGTTTCTGTATAAATTAAAATTTATGGCAGCCTTGTAAGTCATTCTTCCTGTCTCTGCAGAAGTAAAGATTTCCCATTTGCTCTTTTCAATTAGAAGAGTCAAAAATAATGGTGGCAGCTGAACTTTCTATGAACCACAGAGACTTGAGGAGAATTGTGAAGGATTTTTTCATTCTTTCTCCTATAATTCTCTCTTGTTCCCAGGGATAAACCCCTATAAACAAGACAAGATGTAGTTTGTCTTTATTATGATACACTTTTCTACCTTTATGGTCTTTTGCTAATTGAGTACTTAATATACTACTAGTATCAAATGAAAATTACATTTGTAAATATTCACTATATTTCCAGTAAAAATGAGCTGAAGATGTAGCTCCATGGTAAGCATTGGCTAACATGTATGAGGCCTGGGTTCTGTCACCACTATGGCAAAAAGAAACAGATAGAGAGGGGCTAAAAGAAAAGTGACAGTGGCTAGGGAGATGGTGCAGTTGGTGTGCCTGCCACACAAGCACAGGGCCCCAGCACCCACATAAAACCCAGATGTGGCAGCATGTGTCTGTGATCTTTAACACTGCAGTGCATAGACAGGCAAATCCCTGGAGCTCACTGGCTAGCAAGCTTATTTGAATGCTTAAGCCCCTGGTTCAGAATGACACCAGTTAAAAAAATAACGTAGAGAATGATTGTAAAATGAACCTGATATTAGCCTCTGTCCTCAACATGCATGTTTGCATGGGCACCTACATTCATACACATACACCTACACAAATGTGAACACACCACACACACATACACACACACACACACACACACACACACACACACACACACACACACACACACACACACACACACACACACACACGAAAAAGGAGTCTCCTTTTATCTGATACTTACAGTTTCCTTTGTGCTGAAACCCAAACATCTATGCTAGAATTTGTTATCTTTTTAAAGGAGAGTTTTTAGTGGACTTTTTTCTTTTGTTTTTTAAAATGTAAGACTTTTACATGTTGTAATCTTATTGTCTGGTTTTGAGCAGAAGTTTCCGCATTAACATTGCCTCATCCAATACTTTGGCTTTCCCTCACTGAAGTATTTGTCAGGTATAGGACTACAAAAGGCCTCCAGTAGCATAAATAAGCATTTAGTTAATGTGCCAGAATATGTGAAGTGAAACAGAAATACTTGATCAGCCACAACAACTGTTTACTGCTTCCTAAGCCCCAGTGCTCAGTGTCATAACTAGTACCATTAGAAACACGATGAACTGTCAAAACTGGGTCTTCTCTATCTTCATAACACTGAAAATTCTCCTCCTCTTGCCTTGCAATGAAGCTGGTATCTGAGAGAAGTATACATTATTAACTACAACATGATCGGGGACTTAAATAAAAGTGAGGAATATGTTGTAAATGAAGCAAAGTGGAAAACACCTTAATCTCTAAGTCTGAAGTTGCACTGAGAAGTAATAGGTCACATGGGTAACGGACACTTTCCACATACTATACTTTATAGCAACTCTGCAAAGTTGGTTTCAGTTTTACAAATGAGGTCATAGAACCTCAGAGAGATTAAGGTCATACTAGTGTGTGGGAGATTGTGTTGTTTCATTGTAAATAATTGTCCCACCCACTGGTTTAAGAAAAAGCACTGATTGGCCAAAGGCAGGCAAGAAGTGTGGGTGGGGCTACCAGGCTAAGAAAAACTCTGAGAACAGGAAGCACAGAGCAGAATGCCAGAGAGAAGCCGGAAGAAGCAGAGGACAACTATGCTGCTCTAAGAAAAGGTACCCAGCCCCCATTGCTGAACAAGATAAGAGACATGGGTTAGTTTCAGGGTAAAGAGCTAGCAAGTGATATGCCTGGGCCTTAGACTGATCAGCCTAAAACTATCGGATGCATCTGTGTATCTCTGTGGGTCTGCGGGTCTGCGGGTCTGCAGGCCTAAACCTTGAGGCAAGGCCCGAAAGTCAGGGCAGAAACCTCTTACTACACTAGTGTGTTTATTATGCATCTGTTTTTTCTGATAGATGAAAGTTTATATTGAAAATAGCCATTTTATATGAACATTTGTTATTGTGTTCCCAGCATTCACCTCAGTATTATGAAGGATGAAGTAAAATAAGAAAATCTAATATTTCCATCAGGTTTTTCAAATTAAATGCTCTAGTCTTCTGTACATAAAATTTAAGAGCCAAATGATAGGACTTCTACATTTTGTATACATGAACGCTTAATAAATTGTGTCTCTTCTGTTGAGGTAGGGAAGTGTGCGTAAAAGGTAAAAGACTCACCTCAATTGACATCTTTTATGCTCTGACTTATAAGGACAAATACAGAAAACAAATTTCATTGCCTCTTTAAAATATTCGCTTGTTTGTGTTTGTTTTTGTAGCCCTGGCTATTCTAGAACTCACTCTGTAGACCAGGTTGGGCTCAACTCACAGGGATCAATCTGCCTCTGCCTTTTGAGTGCTGGATGAATGGCGTGCACCACCACTGCCCAACTAATATGTTTTCTTTTGTTTTTAAAAAAATTATCCGTGTGCATCTTCATATTCATACATGAATCAGGTACCCATGAATGCTGGAGGTATTGGATCCTCCTGGAGCTGGAGTTATAGGCAGTTGTGGTTTGCCCAGTGTGGGTGCTGGGAATTGAACTCTGGTTCTTTGGAAGCACAGTGCATGCATGCTCTTAACTGCCAAGCTATTTTCCAGTTCTGTGAAATGCTTTTATGGAGAATAAATTTTGTGCAGCCATAATCTAGAAGACATAGTTAGCAATAAACTTCCTTGGATGAGTTGATATCTGGGCTGAGGGAAAGAGACGCTGTTTACCACAGAGTCCAAGGGAATGTTCTTATCATGTTGCCAATATCTTATTTGCTTTATGCACAGATCGCTTTCTTTACTCCCTCCTTCATGATCCATTGCAACTCTTTAGACACTTTATTTTGGCAGTATTTTTATAAGTATCCTTTGTACTCTGGGATAAAAATGAAATTAGAAGGTAGAAGTTTTTACTGTTGATGCTTAAAACAATTTACTGATTATTCTGTCAATTCTCTTCATTTTACAAAGAAGTTAAGGCCCCAGTAAGTCATGATGTATCAGACTTAGGGCTTCACTTGGCCTATTAGTCATGAATCCAGTCCTCCAGTGCTAGTTGAAAAAGGCAGGAAAGTCAGTGATGGCTTAATAGTAAAAATAGTTTATACTCCTATTTGTTATTTTTCTTCATTTGTTTTGGGAAACAAAGAAACATGAAGTAATAGAAATCTTTAAGGTGGACTGTGGGGAATTTTTTAGGTAGAGTTTGTAAAACTGCCATTCACAAACTTGAGTTTTGTAAAATCATTTAATTTCTGAAGACACTTAACGTGCATGTCATCTTTAGAGTGTATCATACAGTGTCAAAACAACAAACTTAACAAAAACCTAAAAGTGTGAGGTTGTGGTGGCCGTAGAATCTGAAAGCTTAGATTTCTTGCTATGTTTTTTTACCTGCCTATTAACTAAGTGCAATAGGCAGGTGAATCGTGAAGTTACAGAGAGCTTGAATTGGGATGCCTTTGGTTGGCTATGATTACGATAATGTATTTCAACCTTGAAACTGAGTTCCAGATGCCAGAAGAAAGCACCTAAGATGTTAGAAAATTCCAGAGAGGCAAAATAAGCTTCATCTAGTCCATAAAGGGATGACTAAGCAGTTCAAAATGTAAATACCAAATTCTATCACACAATCATTTCCTAGGATTTTAAACAGCCACAAGTGTTCTTTTCCTGTACATGTATTTCTAATGGCACAGGCAAGTATTTGCTCCCTGTGGTCTTATCTTTTTCTGTTTCTCACAGGCTATATAAGCTGTATGCAGATAAACCAAATGATTTATGAAAAACAGTGAAAACATGTCCTCATTATTCTCATGAAGTCCAACAGAATTTAGGCTTGCAATACTTGAAATCTATCGATTCTTTTTATTCCTTTAAAATCTAAGGGGGCTTTAAGGGGACTTTAGGAATGACCCTCCTTCAGGACCTTCATGGTCATGATGTCCCTCTTGTTCATCTATGGCCTGGTGATTTCTTCTGTCACAAGTCCAGAGAGTCAGAGCAGCACCCCACCATTCTCCTTCCAGTTCCCCCCTAGAGAGGGTTGGGACCATCACCCCACAGTGAGGTTACTCTGAAGCCCATCACCACATAGCCACCACCTCTCTTCAATCTCAGGCCTGAGGATGGTGCTGGAGAGCCAGGAGGCACTGACAGCCCCATGTTTTGAACTCCGTCACTCACATGCCTCCTGGATCAAGTGCAGGGCTCCTGGAGTTCTGGAATGACTACACCGTCTTGCTGTGCTCTGGCCCTTCTTTGATTTAGCTTACTGCCTCTTCTTCCCTGTCCTCCTCACTTGCTTCTTGTTCTGAGGGCTGAGTTGAACCCATAATCTCTCTCTCAACTCCCAAGTTAAGGGCTGTGCAGGAGGAAACATTTTAAGAGTTATGGTACCTGCAGTGGTGTGTAGAGATGGATGGCTGAAGTAGTAGAGTCTTGACTTGAGAGCTATCTCTGCCTTATCATAGAAGCACTTCTGTACCTTCACAGAGCATGTCCACATTCAAGTTTCCCTGTTGGCCTGAGCTCAGGGACAAAAGGGAAATTGTGCTAAAGCTCCCACTGTTGGGGACTGAGTGCATTGTTCACTGGCCTGAGAGGAATATGCATCCAGCTTGTAAATGCTTTAACCTTCAGTTCCCAGACGATTGTGAGTATTGAACAAATGGACTGGAACTCCCCCATCCCATCTTCACTCTGTGCTCTGCTTCCTCTGGGTGACCACAGCTTGATCAGCATGTGACTAGTAGGAAGGCACTGTCCTGGACGTAGCCTTCTGGGAGAAGGTAGGATAGAGAGGAGATGGGGCCTAACAGTGTTTATTTCCAGGTTCCCCCCAGGAATGTCCTGGATGGAGAGAGATGGCAGATACCTTGCTCTTCAGTTTAGCCTGGGCCCTAGACACTAGCTCTACAGCACCCACTGTATATAGTTAGCCCCTAAGAGAAGAGGATTCAGTCCTGTGACGGGGGCAGCTTTAGTGGTCTCTGTTCCTATGGGACCTGCAGCAGAGCTTGCAGTTTGCCTGGCTCAGGCCAGGATTGTGATTGATCCTGGTGCCTGCCAGTAGGTTCAGCAGGAGTGTTAGTACCACCCACTGGATCTTCTTTACTGTGTGTGCTGCAGTGATCTCAAGGACAGCCTCCTTATCCAGACTCAGGACACTGTGACAACCCCACCAAATCTCCTGAGAGGACTAGAGGGAAATGTGGCCCTGCTATATAGACAGAGTGCCTCCTCCAAGACTCTTAATAATAATCCATGGTAGAGGGGTGAGGCTGGAGAGGTGGCTCAGTGTTTAAGAGGCTGCTCTTTCAGAAGATCCAGGTTCATTTCCCAGCACTCATATGGCAACTCATAACTGTCTGTAACTCCAATTTCAGGCAATCCGATATCTTCATAAAGACATACATGCAGGTAAAACACAAAATCACATGAAGTAATAAATTATTTAAAAGAAAAAAATAATACTCAGCTAGGCCATCAGGACTCAAGCAGATTATAGACCAGAGCTTAGTATCGCCAGAGATTCCAAAATGAGGGTTCCTGATGGAGACAGATTCCTGAGAAAGAGGAGAATGTGCTGACAAGGTTGTAATGGGGGTGGCAGGGCAAGAAACAGAAATCTAACAGTTCAGAGTTGGTAGAAGGAACATGGGGTGTTTGTGTTGATGTGGCTGGTTCTTAGGAGAGCAGTCCCAAGCTGGAGTTGTCCTCACTGGCAAGGCTCTTTTGTAGGAAGTTAAGCAATGGGAGCCAGAGTTCTGAAGGAAGAGGTCACCTTCAGCCTTGGTGTCATCTGCCTGTCATTAAAGATGGCATAGGACTTTGTACTTCTCCACAGCAGCAGTGGTGTGGGCCTGAAGCTCATCATTGCTAGGACCCAGTGGCTGAAATGACCACTTCTATATGCCCCCCACCCACTGTTGGGAGGAAGGAATAGTTCCCTTCAGAGGTGGTCAGGCACTATGCATCTATGTCATTGGTATTTATAAAGCCATTATTGCATGTGTGGTGTGCAGGCCTGGCCTGGGTATCCAGGAATGAGCAGGAGCATGGGACCTACCAGTTCCGCTTCTAACGCTAACTCCATAGAAAGGCCCATACACTAAATCTTAATATAATGTTTGTTTCTGGAATGAATCTGTAGTCTGTATCCTTTATAATATGTGAGCCTGTTTAATAAGCCGCATATACCACGTAAAAGAAGATGCATCCTTTAAGGAGTGTATCTGTGGTACCAGCCTGGCACAGTGTCCATCACTTACTGTTGGAAGAAAAAGCACATTCAGAGCAGCTTTAATTTGTGAAATAAACTCCATTGTTACATTAAAAAACAATCATTAGTCTATATAAAATGAGGTGAAGAGGTTAGAGTAAAAGTCCTTGTCTTGTTCTAAGTCTCCTTCCTGTAACCTGACCCTTCTCTATTTTATCCTATCCACTATTCAAATTAATTCCGAGAAAACTCTGGTAATTATCCTTTTGTCCTTTTTTAGGACCTTTTGTTGACAAGTGCTGGTCTTGCCTTCAGCTACTACTTGAAAAGTCAAGGAATGATTCTTCCCTTGAGACTTCTGAGGCATTTAAGATAGTGTTTGTAGGGGACCTTCTGTCCTCTTTTAATGTCTAAGGACACATTTCTATTTCCTAAGACATTGAATTTTTGGTAATTTGTTTCAATATCCCCAAGAAACTAGTCATAAAAACCAAGAAAGGAAGCTGGCGAGATATAGCTTGGCTGGTTAAGTGTTTGCCATGTGAGTGTGAGGACTGAGTTTGACCCCCAGAACCCAGGCAAACATGGCTGCTGTGGCATGCACTTGTGATGCTGCTCCTAGGATGCCGAATGGCCTAATCGGCAAGCCTTGGGTTACGGTAAGAGACCTTGCCTCAAAACCCAAAGTCAGTGGCTCCTGAGAAAAGCACCCAGTGATGATCTTTGCCTTCTGTATGCACACAACCACATGTGCACAACGTACACCTACACTACTTGAACATATCTGCATACACACACGCACACGCACACGCACACACACACACACACACACACACACACACACACACACACATGTCCACAAACACAAAAAAAAACCCTAAAACAAGAAAGGCCCAAAAAACTGTCATAACCAAGAGTAACCAAAGAGTTAAAATGAGCTGACTAAATATAATGGTCCCTTCTGGCTAAGACCCTATGACAGGGAAAGGACAGCAGTGGGAAACTGAGGAGGTCTAAGTAAAAAGTATGGACTTCAGTACTGTTTATGTTGCCTCATTAATTGTGACCAAGGTGTACTTACATAAGTTGTTGGTAGAGTATTTGAGTGCAGGACACATAGAAATGCTGTACATTATTTCCTCAATTTGAAAACAGTTAATTTCATGACTAAGGACAAAAATTGGGACAAAAAGTATTAGATCCATCAGCTGCATCAGAAGGTAAGGAAGGTTTCACATTGAAGTGGTACCAAAGCTTCATCGATGGGCCACACATTGGGCACCGCTTTGAGTGTCAAATGAGTTCTTATCAAACTATAACTCATTACCAACAGTCCTATAGTGATAGAGTAAATAATGGGCAAAGAAAGTGAATAAATTGGAAAAATAATTTGGAAGCCATTTCCAAGTTATCTATAAAATAACAATTGATGCTAAACTTAATGAGTAAAAGTTTTGTGACTTTGCATAGTCATGTATTTTCTCACAAAATGTCAATTATAAAAGAATTTGTCAGCAAGAACTTGGAAAGTACTTCCCTAGTGAGAAACAAAATGCTGTATTATTTGAAGGGATGCAGTGTAGGAATATAGTTTTATTTTTCTGATACATCTTCCTAAAAATACATAACAAAAGCCTAATCTTGAAGAAAGGTTAGGGAATTCCAGTTGAGGTTATAAAATCTGTAGTTTTCCAACTTAAAAAAATTATGAAAATCCAGAATAATTTAAAGAACTATTCCAGGTATACAGAGGCTGCAGAGGCATGAAGGATAAATGCAACCCGTAATGGTTGACCAGATCCTTTGTTACAGACAACATCAGAGAAACTCAAATGGTCATACCAGTTACAGGGTAGGTCAGTGCGTTGACTTTGTCCTGATGGTGATATGGAAGAGAGAGAGTATCTTTAGTGGTGAATGAGAAACCTAAGGTTTTAAAGTGATAGGATGGAATATTTGCAGTGTGCCATCAACTGGATCAATCATCTTCATGCTCCATATGAATTCTTGTTCTAATATAATAAAAAATCAATTTAGAAAAGATTGTGACTGGGTTTTTTTTTTTTGTAAGAAAAATTATGCAGGAAACCTAGAACTTTGCATGTGAGTTTTAGAATTTACTTTTTTGTTGTCCGACTGCATTTTCACAGGTGGTAGTGAAAGTTTGGCTACTCCGGGAAGGGACAAGGGACACAGGGTGTCAGCCAGCATGTCCAGTAAACATCTGCTTAGATCCTGCCGAGCTGCAGTGGCCTGGGGGTTTAATTCTCATACCACCAAGGAGACACAGAGAAGAGAGGTTTTAGAGGCATGGAATTAAATTTGACTTTGATTTTAGTACATTAAGTGAGACAGTGCCCACTGCTGAATAAAATAAATTTATACAAAGTCCATGTATACCATTTATCTGTTCTCATTCATTTCTCAGTGAGTGTAGATTATAAAATTTGAATTTAGAGTTGTTCACACAGGTTCTTTATTAAATGTAACCATTCCATTCTCCATTTTCTCACCTACCCTCCCTCCCATTTGCCTTGTATACAATTTCACCTTCTTCCATTTCATATACATATAAATAAATATGTCATATATTTATATCTAATATATATATGTGCATGGTTTTCAACCTAGGAATAACAAAATATGTACAATTTATATACATACATGTGAAATTTAATGCTTATTTTAGAAGGGATATTTTACTTTTATTTTTAAATTATTTTTAAGTGTATAGATGGGTGTGTGTCTGTGTGTGGCCTTGTGTGGGTAAATGCATGTGCCTGTGGAAGCCAGAGGCTTCAGATGCCTCCTGGAGCTGGAGCCATAGGCAACTGTGAGACATCTGACATGAGTGTTGGGAACCGAGCTCAGGTCCTCTGTGAGCAGTGTAGGCTCTTGCCCACTGACCCATCTCTCCGTCTTTCTAGAAAGGATATTTTTTTAAAGGACCATTTAAACCATTATATCTAATTTAGTAGTCAAGAGTCTGGTAAGAGTTCTATTAAAGGATAGTCAGTAGTGCTCTTTGAAGTTGGAATTAAGGACACTAAACAAAAAATGTGACACTTTTCAGAATGAACAAGAAATTCAGAGAGGTTGAGGTAAACTACGAGAAGAAGAAATAATAATGACTATTCTCTACTAATCACTACTAAAGCGAGAATATATCTGAGTTATCCATTAGGCTTGTCCACCTGCAACTGAGGACGAATAGATCTTTAACAGACAGTAATGCTGTAATGTTGGCCTCCTTTAAAATAAGCTGACTTTTCTTATTACTGTATTGTGTTGAGACAAGGTCTTACTCTGTAGCCCCTGTTGGCCTGGAGCTTGGCTTATTGTCTAGGCTGGTCTTGACTTTAGGATCCTCCTGCTTTGCTCTTTCCAGTACTAGAATTATAGATTTGTGTCCCCATGCCATGATGGCCGAATTTTTAATATTTAAAATTAGGAAACCTAAACTATAGTAACAAAAGTGAAAGTACCTTTGTGAAATAATAGGATTAATAGTGCCTTAAGAGCTTAAAAATTACAGTGCTTTCGTTGTTTAAATGACTGAAAAATCAGTTCAAATACCTAGAATTTGATAGAGTCAGTAAATATTTGGAATGCAGTAAATGTTGAATAATCAAAAGTTTACAATTTCTAACAGAGAACTAAATAGCTTGCCTATATTATTCAAGTCTTAGTCTCTATGCAGCAAAGTGTTTGAAAAACAGTATAAAACTCACATTAATCTTGGAATCATATAAAAAGGAAGGGACATAACAATAAGATGAATTTCATTTTTCTTTGCCACAATTTAAGAAAGTGTAGCACACAGTATCATCACAGTGATTACTGGACGTTTTAAGACCTTTTACCATTTTCAAAGCTCCCCCTATGTACACTGTGCTTTCAGTATCTGGTTACAAAGTAGAAAGCTTGAGATTCTATATTGTCCCATTTTTATTTTTCAGTCACATGAGAAATCTTTGGTTGTTTTAGTTTTTGTCTCTTGAGACTGGGTCTCCTGGCTATCCTGAAACTTGCTCTATACACCAGGAGGCCCTGCCTCCGCCTCCAAGGTCTGGGATCAAGGTGTGCATCACCACCATCTGCATTGAAATCATTTTACACTAGAATGATTCTCAACCTGAGTCATGACCCCATTGACATTTATCTATCTCCAAAAATATTACATTAAGATTCATAACAGTAGCAAAATTAAAGTTTTGAAGTAGCAATGACCATAAACTTATGGTCAAGGGGGGAGGGTCACCATAACATGAGGAACTGTATTAAAGGACCACAACTTTAAGAAAGTTGAAAACCACTGCTCTAGGGGCAGAGGCAGGTGGATCACTGTGAGTTCAAAGCCAACCTGGTCTATATAATGAGTTTGAGGCCAACGTGGTAAGACCCTATCTTAAAAATCAAAAACTCATAGAATTTTTTAAACATTCAGCCCTCCTCACCCCCTTTAATAATTTATATTCAATTCATTTGTTTCTTTTCAAATAATTGCTTGAAATTTATCACAGACAGAAAATGACAAGCAAGGGTAATTGTAGTCTTGGAAGAGTTGTCTGTCAATGCATTTGTAAGGACTTACTGCTATTTGTTACCTAGTTACAGTTTACAAAGCATGAAGTCTTAGAATCCTGTGCATTTTTGCTTTCTGTAAAATAATTCAAATAAAACAATCACCAGGATTTTAGTTTAAAAACCTAGTAGAGAGATTGGAAAGATGGCTCAGGAGTTAAGAGTATGTACTGCTCTTTCAGAGACTTGATTTGGTCCCCAGAACCCAGGTTGGTTAGCCCTCAACCATCTCTTAACTCCATTTCTAATCAATCCAGCATTCTGGCTTCCACTCTATACATTTCCCCACATAAACATACACATTACTTAAAAGTAAAATATAAATCTTCTAAAGAAAAGAAATCCAGCCATTTTTTCAACTTCAGATTTCAGGTCAGCTGCTGCATGGAACATTTAGCATTCTGTGTACATCTTGAGGTTTAATTTTAGCAGCTATGAATCATTTAAAGCCTTTCAAGTTCAATTTGATATCCTAATATCTTAAGTAGGAATGACCGTGGAGCACATCCTTTTAGATGTGCCCTTTTAAGAACATTGGCTGCTTCTAGTTAGGTATAAATTTGGTCATTTGGGACTAAGATGAAATTTGATCTTTGATGACAGTAACCGACCTCCTCAGGTATGACTTATGCTGTAGTACCTGGTGCTTGAGTCAAGGTTGAAAGAGATAAGGAAAGGGGGGAATGTGTGCTTTCCTTCCTTTATGATATCTTCATTTTTTTTTTCCAGTTTAAAGAAAAACATGTTTTCTTAAATTCCTGAGGCTTTCCATGAACTATTAGAGTTAGCAATTAAAATTGTTTTAATTTACAGTTACTGTCTAGCCTTTCAGAAATTTTCACACGAGAAAATAAAGCATCCTTAACTTGTTATTTCCTTCAGTGGCCCATTTGCTTCCCTCCTGCTCTCATCTTGTTCTCTTGGTACCCACCCACCCTCCTCTCCTATTTGCTATTTGATGAACCAGAATCTAGCACAGTGTAGGCAAGTGCTCCACCACTGATTTGTATCCCTAAGCCCTGTCTTCGTGGGTTTTGAGTTCCTGCCTGCCTGCATATATGTGCACCTTGTGTGTGCAGTGCCCCCAAGAGTCAGAAACTCTGGATCTGGAGTTACAGGTGATTATGAGCCACCATTTGGATGCTGGCAGACAAACCCAGGTCCTCTGCAAGAATAGCAAGTACTTTTAGCTCCTCTTAGTTTTTTTTTTTTTAATAAGAAAATAAAAAGTATTTCAGGAAAGCAGTGTATTTAAGTTTATACTTCCTCTTTCATCTATAAAATTAAAATTAAATATTAACATAATGTTTACACTAAATATATCACTTAAAACTTTTAATTTTATAAATATTAATTTAACATAATATCTGTCTACATGTCTTCCTATAAATATATATTTATTATAGGAAAAAGGCTCATTGTTTAAATTGTAGCTGACAGAGCTCTGCCTACAGATTAAAAAAAGGAAGAAAACCTTTTTTTCTTTATTCTATTTTAAAAATAAAAGTATGCAGTTGAGGCTGGGTGACTCTGGCTCTGAGACATGTGCTTTCTTGTACTGCCTGACACTTTTGACGTTTATCAGGTAAGCCTACTCCAGGGATTGGAGTTCTTCAGTTGTGACCTCATGATGCTTATGTAGTGCTGTGTTGGTCTACAGTCTGTTTCAGGGCTGTGTTTGTATTAAGATGAGTTCATTTTGAGCATTGCATAATTCCATGATAGTCTACACAGAGAATAGTTTCCTCTTAAATGACTCAGAATATACGGTGGCCTTTAATAGTAAATTAAGGTTCTTGAATTTGTGACGACAGAGAGGACCACGTTTTTCTTGAAAGTATCTGTCTCCAAATCCATAGAAGTCAGCTCAGTCCTCACTACAGAACTCAGGAGAGAATTTATTGGTTTCAAGCTGTCTCCCCCCTCCCCCGCCTTTAGCATTAGCTCTTGTTTATGTTATAAGCACTATGCTTATTTTAATATAACATTCTTTTAGTTGAAGAGATGTATATCTTATTTAAAACCTGGAGATTAGATCATTGAGGTTGTTTATAAGACTAGCTGTGACTGCCACTGACCTGTGCAAATGAGCCACGAGGTCACTCGGAGAGTTGTTCTTTATAAGCTGGTCAAGGGTGTTAAGGACATAGGAGAACTTGGACTTGGCAGTTTTGCTATTTTCCCTTTTCCCTTTAGGAAACTTAGGAGTGCTTTAGAACCTTGGAACCTTGGTCTACTTTAGTACTATTCATTCATTATTAACTGATGAACTGGAACTTAATAGCCTTTTTTTTTTTTTTTTTTTTTTATCCTGCTCTAAAATTGTGCTGTGCTTTTATGTTTAACTATAACAAGACACTAGCTTTATTTTGTAGAGCAATTTTCCCTTTAAAAGTGTGGTCATAGGTATAGCTGGTGTAGTTTCCTATCACACGCAAGAGTCCAAGCTCAGAACTCATTTAGACATGACCTGCAGTATCTAACATCCATACTGGGTGTTGCTAGTGTTTAATCACTAATTCATGTTATTTGTGCTAGATGCTTCAGACAGGCAACATAAGAGCTGTAGGTTTCTTTCAAAACTTAACAGCTATTGTGCTTATAAGTCATATTATAGCATTTTATGCATTCCTATATGTATTTCTATTTGTATTTTTTATCCTTAGAACCACCTTGAGAAATAAGCATTGTCTTTTACATACACTGAGAGTCAGCAAGATTGTTTTGTGTAGACAAAATTTCAAGCCTCCTGAATCCTTTTTAATATTCTGTCTGGTACTCTACAGAGAAAGCAATAATCATATTATTTCATGGTGATAGATGACAAACTACAAGAATAGTAATAATTCCCTATTTATAGAGCACTAGCAATTCTTTTGAAAGTCAAAAAGAAGATCCTTTTATACTTGCTGGAGTTTCCTTCATTAGACTCACTCAGTCATAGACCAAGTGCCTCTGTAGAGGTATGGGATCAGTCAAGAAAGAATGGAGATGGTCTCTACCTTTAGGAAGTTAGGTTGTCAAGGCGCTGTTGACTTCTTCTATACATGTGGATAATGACAAGCCAAATTGGCTGAGTAGATTGGAAAATACTTCTGTTTTTCCTGTTCAAAGAAGAATCCTGTGACCTCTCTCATCCTTTGTCCTCCATGAGTCCAGGTAATGCCTGGATCTGCAGTAGACTATCTTGAAGTAGTAAATGCACAGACATAAAGAGCTTTGGACTCAATGGCCTTCTTGAACCTTTTTACTAAGCTTAGGCTGCTTAATATGAGTGTCCTGTGTGACCTAATAGCAATACCGTATTGTTTGTGGTGCACTTATATCTGATCTCAGTTAGCTATTGTGTTTATTTCTAACTAAATAACTTACTGTCTGTGAAGAAAATTTAGCATGTACTAGAAGATAATGTAATGAATCCACAACACGAAGCTACAATATTAATATTTAGTCAATCTTTTGTACTTATGCACTTTCTTAGTCATAGCTAAATTTAACAGCTCTTTAATTAGGTTTGCAAACATACTGTGAAAGCACAGGGAAGAGAAAGTGGTGTAAACTTGATCGGGAGAGGCTGTACCAAGGGAATAATATCAGCACAGGCCTTAGGACAAGTGGAAAATGAGAAGAAGAGCAACAGTAAGGGCCTCTGGGCCTCTGGTATCCCTGGTCAGATAGCAGTAAGCATATATTATATATAGGGTTTCCAGAAGCGTTTCTTGTAATATAGTTTGTCAGGACAAGCATCAGTAGGTGATAATACAAATGTGGTTTGGGCTCAAGTCATAAATGGACATAGCAAAAAAGTTGAAGCTGTCATGATTATGACAGGACTAGGGTTACACTGGGGTTAAGAAATGCTAACAGTATTACAGCTTGTGATTTTAGAGTATTAGAGAAATCATGAAGCCAGAATCACAGCAGTGGTTCAAATGGTAATGGAGCCCTTGTTGATAATTTTAGCACGTCAACTTTAGGAAGAACTCATGATTTGATCCCCAAGTAGGACATAAAGAAGAGAGTGGCTCACAGGACGGCTTGAGTGAGTACAGGGATGGTGTTACTGAAGAATAAATGTAGCAGAAAACATATCTGGTGTAAGGGTAGGTGTTGAATTTGGTTAAGTTGGATGTATTGTTGGGGCATTCAAGTAGCAGTATATAGTATGCTAATTTGAAGCTATGGTACATGCTCACTTATGCATACATATCCTCAAATTCTATGTTTTCAAATTCACCTACTTACTAACATGTATCAAAACTCTCAAATCTATACTTACATTGTTTTTGGAGGTATTCATATGCATGTTTAGAAAGACAGAAAATTTGAATTACCCTTATTGGTGAATTCTCAGCTGAGGTCAAACAAGAAGAATTCTGTCTTCTGTTTTAATTCTCACGCTGCTTTTGCCATCTACTTGATGCCATGTACTCATATTTTTATGTGTGCTTTACATTAGTGATTTTGCTATTTAAAATGGCCCCAAGATGTGTGCTGGAGTATTTATGCAGTACTACTTACTGAAGAAAACTATGATACGTCTTATGGACGAAACACATATATTGAGTAAACCTTTGCTCACTCATGAGGTAGGTTCTGTGTTTGGTGCTCATGAATCAGCAGTATGTATTGACAACGACATTTTTAAGCAGATATATACATAAGATCAGCAGTTCATAGGAACCTAATCTTCTCTTCCGATTTTACAGATGCTTTGGTTTGTTATTCCTACCACAATAACAAGAGGTAGTTGTGTAAGTACATAAAATGTACCCTTTAAAATAAAATTATCCTCATATTTCTATTTTGCAGATATTAGTTCTAGTATATACTCAAGATTATGACCATAAGAGATGTGCAACTCATTTATAATAATTTATGGCTTTACCTCATGTGAATGATTCTATGTATGTCCTGAAGAGGCTTCATAAAATAGAATACTGACAAATGTAGGTGACTGGCAGTATCTGAATGGTCATCCATTAGTGTACTTGAGCAAAACATGTCATCAGTGTCACATAGGTGGACTGACAGTTTCTTTTATGCTTGGCATTTCCTTAGCAAGGTTGAAATATTATCATTCCCCATTCCCTTACTGAAATTTATTTTATAATCGTGTTTATGTGCAAGGCGGTTTCATAATCGAGAACTAGGACGAACACATTCATAACTGTCAATTCGCTTGAATGCAGTAGCTCAAAAGGATTTTTAACCTCCCATTCATTGATTTTGGTTCATATCAGTAGGGGTGTTTTTACATGCAAGATGAGAACTACCCATACCTTCTGACATATCCTGTTATATTGAAAGTTACATTCAGTTTTATATCTTTTTTTACTTCCTGCACAGCTGAAAGAGAATTGGCATCTGCAGTGTCAAAAGCAAGAAGATAAAATCCACATGAGTTTTACACTCCAAACTGATTCTGTAGTTATTAGCATGTATGTTTCTTTAAAATTGTGTTTTAAGTTTATTACATAATGAGGGGTGTGATCACAGCCTTATATGTAGGCCAGGGGACATCTTGGCAGAAAATGGTTCTTCCACACTGTGGGTTCCTTGGATCTAACTCTGTTTGTCAGGCTTGGCATGTTTCTTTACCTGCCGAGTCATCTCTCTGGCCCAGTATGCTGGTTAGTTGACAACTAACAACTTGACACAAGCTAGAGTCTTTTGGGGAGAGGGACTCTCAAGTAAAAAAATAATCAATTCTTAATTGAGAAAATAAGATCAGGCTAGACCTACAGGGTATTTTCTTAATTACTGATTGATGATGTTGGAGGGTGCAGCCCGCTGTGGTGGTATCATCCTCGCCTTACCCCATCCCCAGGCAGCTAGTCTTAGGTGCTTTAATAATTCAGGATGAGCAAATCACAATGAGCGAGCCAGTAAGAAGCATTCCTCCAGCATCTCCCAAAGGCTTCTGCATGAGCATCCGCCTCCAGGTTCCTGCATTTAGCTCCTACTCTGACTTCCTGGGTGATAGACTATAAGGGTAAGCTGAGAGCTGAAATTAACCCTTTGCTCCTCAAGCTGCTTTTGGTCTTTTATTGACTGATTGATTGGCTGCTTGACTGATCGATTGATTTAATGACAGCATTAGAAAACCTAACTGACACCCAGCATATGTTTCTTAATCACCTTTATTCTTGGTAAAGGAGAGTTGCACTGGGTACAATTCAGCAATGTTCAAAATAAATATAAAGAACTCTACAATTAGAGATGCTCCAACTTGAAGTAGCTGATTTATTTGTTTGACTTTAGGTTATGGTGAATATCTGTTTTTATTGCAAGCAGTAGATTTTTTGTGAAAACATTTGTTTTCTCTTATTTTTGGTAAATGGCCTTAATCTTTACCTTTCATGGTAAATCCCCCATAGATCTGTTGTTCTATACTCTGGGTAGTGTTTTTACAGATTGATACACTTCACTTAAACTGCATTCAGAATGCAGAATATTTGTAGTTAAAGTCCCCAGTATACCGACAATTAAGCTTACCATATTTTTATTTTTTGCCTCTGACTAAGCCTCTCTATAAGGATAGCTGTATTTGTGTTCATTTTTGCTCTTCACCATCCCTCTAGACTTTGCCATGCATCCTTGTCATGTATTCATTTTCTTTGGGGATTTCTTTTTTCTACTTGAATATTTATTTCCCGTCTTTAACAATCGGTGAACAATTAACAGATTAGATTTCCCAAGACTAAGAATTTTTTCGCCAATGAATCTTTCAGAAATCTTAGTTTTCTTTTTCACTGGCTTACTGTGTGTAAATTCTTTGCTGCTTTGGCACTGCTTTTCATTCTGCTTAGCGAGTATCTCTTGAGTACTTGTCGCAGTCAGATTCGAGGCTAACAAATAGAGAAATGTGCTATGACCAAGAGTTTGCGAGAGGTAACCTTGAACCTGAACTCTGAAAATCAAGGAAGAGTTTCCCACTAACTGAAGGAATGTGCACAGAGAACAGCTTGAGGACACACATGTGGGATTGACATGATTTGTTGTGGTTGAAGTACAGCGAAGTAGGAGATGAGAAAAAACTGAAGATGTAGGCATGCGCCTTGCCATTGAGTAATTGACGAGTCAGTCTCAGCATTTACTCTGGGAGCGATCCTGGGCTTATTCCTTGTGTGACTGGCTGTCATTGAAGCCTGTAACATATACCAGTGCTTGACAGCATAGAAAACTTCATTTTAAACTATTGATTTTCACAGTTGTGTATTTGGTATGAGATGGGTAGATGTAGGTTACTGGTATGTTTTTGATAACACTTTGAATAGCATGCTTTTTAATGCTTAGGTGTAGGTACTAGATACTGAGTATATGCTTACATTTGTCAACATTTTTTCACCTAAAATATCTTTATTATTAGATTTTGTTTCCTGAGTTTGATATGGACTATTTTTCAGTTCATATAATTTCTTCAGCACTTAGCATGAACTAGACACTTTCAAATACCCTTTTCACATTGTGTTACTTCATTTTTAAAATAATCCTGTAAGTTTCCTTTCTCTTTTTGTCCATTTTGTATTTGTAGACGCTGAAGATGCTAAGATTAACGGCACAGGCGTGGGGGATTTCTGTCGAGTGCAGCAAGGCTTTCCATAGTTTTTTTTCACCTTTCTTGGTTAGCGTCTTCATTATTTCATTAGCAGTTTGTATTATATGGTTCCAAAATTGCTTAAGGACTCAAATTTTAAAACTCTAAGTTTACTGGAATACTAAAAGGTTTTTGAGATACATAGTATACACGACTAGGGTTTTATGACTCAAATAAAATTATATGTAAAACTTAATTTATGTTTGTGCATTTTAGGACATGTAGTTCATAGTTATTGTCCACCCTATCCTGTCCATTCCCAATTTTTCCTATTTTGAAAAATTTAACATTCATCCTTTTCTCTGGAAGTTAAGAAGTTTATCCTTAGATTTTTGTAAAAGCTGCAATTGATTACGTGCAGCCTCTGGGTACTTAAGTCATTTTTAGCAAAGGTATACTATTTTTTGAATGTGGTAAGAAGTTTCTGGCCCAGCCTTGCCCAGAGGTCTAGACCCACAGTCCCAAATAATCGCACAAAGTCTTATATTAATTACATGCTGTTGGCCTATGGCTCAGGCATATTACTTGCTCTTACTCTTAAACTAACCCATGATTAGCCATGTGACTTACTGCCTTTTCTCAGAGCAGCATTCTAATCCTGCTTCCTCTTCAGCTCCCTGGCATCTCTGCTCTGCTCTTCCTCTTCCCAGAGTTTTTTTAGTCTGGTAGCTCCACCTACACTTCCTCTCTGCCTTCTGGCCAATCAGCCTTTTATTGAACCAGTGGGAGGGACAAGTATTTACAGTGTACAAGACTTTATTCTATACCATCTGAATGCATTTTTTTTTAAAGAATGATTTTTATTTATATTAGAGAAAATGATCACCTCTTAATTGCCTAGCCTATATTGTTTTGTTTGTTTGTTTTATTAACCTCTTGGCTATTTTATTGTTTAAAAACCAAGCATGGCACTTCTCATATTTTATCACAGCGTTCAGGAAGCAGAGTCAAGCATGTCTGAGTTCAAGGCCAGCCTGGTTTACAAGGCAAGTTCCAGGTTAGCCTTGGCTACATAGTTAGAACCTGTTTTAAAAATAAACAAAATAAGCAAAATAAAACTAAGTCCACAGTAAAGTACTTGCACAGTATGTAATGACTTTGATCCTTATCTCTAAAAAAACCAAAACCAACCAAAGAGTAGCCAAAGTTTCTTAAGTAGAAAAAGCAAACATTTGATTCTGCCTATAGAAATTAAAGAACGTTAAGTTTTAAAGAGTAATCCAACCATCTTTCACGTACATATGTTCTTCCGTTCATTTTCCTGTAGGAAAAGGATGTTTGAGATCTGTTGGCTTAAAAAAGAGATGGAAGGAAGGAGTTTGAATTAGTTTTTTTCTTTCCACGATGTAGCATTTTCTTCTTAATCTTAAATCACTTTTTATCAACTTTCTGCTCTATCCTAGCATTAAATCTTCTAGTTTTGAGTCTACCATAGTAGCATGGAAAGGACAAAGATAAAGAAGACATGCCCTTTTCACAGTGTTTGCAAGAGACCCGAGAATAGAAAGGACAGGATGATAAAAAGCTAGATAAGGTCTTCATTTTATGATAGTTTTGTAAGGCTTGGCAAATTGCTTAAAGTCAAAAGCTTAGTTGCAGTGGGATTCAGGCTGAGATCTATTAACTATGAATTCCCGTTGCCTTTTGTTATGTCACAATGCTCCTCGATTTATTTAAGTTTGCTTCAGCCACATATTACTGAAGGTGAGGACAAGGGCCTAGATGGAGAGATAGGACATGTCATTTAAGGAAGCTTTCTTAGGAGTTAAAAGGAGAAAAAAGCACCCCTGTTCTCTGAAAGTTTAGAAGTCTAGAAAGGTGAGCTAACGTTTGTGAACACTAGTATGTACCAGATCTGTTGCTCTGTCTTAACATGGGCTTGCCTGTTCCAGTCACACTAGCCAAGTGACATACTGGTATTGTCCCTGTCTTTAAGACAGAAAATAAATTACCCAAGATCACATAGTTAAGTGGTAATAAAAGCAAAATTAAAACCCTTTTCATAGAGTGATTGGTCAGGTTATGTGATGCTTATTTGATTAAGATTTAATGTCATGGGAGCCAAGTAACTGGACAGTTGAGTCTGAGCATCTATGGCCTGTAGTATTTATGACTTTTGAACATTCTTAATTTGACTGTTAGTAATTGGATCATCTCACTAGTACAGTATATATGGCATCTTAATAAGATTTTTTATCATAAGAACTTATAATCATAATTTCTGAAGCTGCATGGTCCTCTGAAGAGATTTTGGTAGTGAGCATGGATAGCGGTGTGAAGCTACAGGTGATGGGAAGAGTGTAGAGACAGGAGGCAAGTCTGAGTCTTTTCAGTTCTCAATTTCCTACTCACTTGTGTGCTGTACACATCTCTTACTTTACTTTCTGATTCATTTTTATAACATGAGGTTAATTGTTTTCTTAGTCTCATATAAAATTAAATTGCTTTAAATGCATCTGAGTAAATACCGAAGACTTCTTAGAGATGAGAAGCCTTTAGAAATCATTTCATTGAATCTTCTCATGTGACAAATCAGGAAACAGATTTCACATTTGTATATTACATTAAGCATTTCTAAGTTCTCTTGTATATGTTAATGTCTTGCAAGCATCCTGATGATGCTCTGTTGGGCTAAATGTTATCACTGTCATTGTACCCATGACCAAACTGAATTGGCTTAGGGTCACATAGCTGGACCTAGACTGAGTGACTTAGTAGCTGTCTCATGTTTAACATGCTTTCTTATTTTAATAGGATAAATTATATCTTTGTTATGAAGACCTTATGTGAGAAAGAATTTGGTGATTTATTAAACAAACTTAAACAGGAAACAAATATTTCTTACATTAAAAATAGTAATGGGGACAGATTATAAGTAACAGAAATAAAGGGGTGTGGTGGTAGTAAAAACCAGTGTCTCTGAGTTAATCATTTTTATTTTTTGTGTATGACTAAGAATAATTGACTTTTAGTGTCCTTGTATTCATCAATAATATATTACCAGGGTTGTCCTATCTTTATCAAAATCATTTAAGAAGATTGTTCTTAATTTGAGAACTTAAGTTAGGTCAAAAATATACATAAAAATTTTAAAATATGAAAAGCAGGTTTTACAGAGGATCCCTACTCTGGTGGCCTCTTTGGTATGTTTGTATATGATTCTGCTCTACTTGTGATGCTGCTTAGAACATGCACTGTGCATGCGTTAACCTTGCCATAGAGAAGAGTAAGTCGCTTTACCTTGGTAACTTGCTATAAGTAATACTGTGTTTAGTTGAAAAGGAAATCTTCTTCAAACTAGTATGAACATGAGTGATTTTTTTTATTTCCATTTTTTGGCTCACAAATAAGTTTGAGAAATATCAAAATACAGTTTTTAATTAGTAAAACAAGTTAGATAGAAAGTGGATTAGGTATAATTCTTTGGACTCACCAAAATAGATTAAATAATGGAATTTTTTTGAATTTGTCAATTGTTAATGAACTGTACATTACTCGTGTAATTATTGTTTGTATATATTGTATTAATTATTATACCTATTGTATATGGTTTTTATTTTGTTAGTTATAACATTCTTTTTTATATTTGACACAGAAGGGGATATGTGGTGATATGTTATATATTTAATAAAACCAGTCGTAATATCAGCGAACAGATCCACCCACAGTCAATCCAGGAGGGTCAGAGAGTGATAACTCACGCCTTTAATCCCAGCACGACATAGGAGTAGTTCCCTTTCAGGGGAGGGGGGAGGAGTAGAATATCATAGAGCAAGAAACAGACCACAGTCACATCTCACCTAGCCAAGCTGTCTTCCAGCTTTCTCAGCCTCACTTCTGTTACTTCTATAGAATAATACTGTCTTCCTACACCTGCCTTAAACGCCTTCTTTGCCCAGTTGTTTCACATCCAGGTTAAGATTAAAGAAAGGTGTGAGCTATTATTATTTAGTAGTTAGCCTTGAACTCACAGACAGAGAAAGATCTCTCTCTCTCTCTCTCTCTCTCTCTCTCTCTCTCTCTCTCTCTCTCTCTCTCTCTCTCTCTCTCTCTCTCTCTCTCTCTCTCTCTCTCTCTCTCTCGGATTAAAGGTGTGAGTTACCACTCTCTGACCCTCCTGGATTGACTGTGGGTGGATCTGTTTTCTGATATTCTAGACTGGTTTTATTAATTATATAAACTTTTTTTTTGTTCCAAGTTTGTCTTTATTTAGAAGGAATTGATTGTCTGAAAATGGAGCTTTTTCTATAGATGCTTGATCATTCCTAAATATTAGTTTTCACTGAAGTCTTTAACTGCTAAACTACATCTGTTCTATGGACATAGTGACGGGTTGTTGCTTCTAATCCAGTAAGGGAGCAGTGAAGGACAGAGTTGGCTACAAACAAAATCAGAAAGTAGCGTAAGATCTGGTTTAGAGATGAAGAATGTGCTGGGTTGGTCCTGAACTTTGTTTTCCTTACAAGTCCCAAGCATTGGCCTGCCAAGCTGCTAATGTTATTTCCACGAGCCCAGCTTTGTCTCCGCCCATTCTCCACTGTCACAGATCCATGGAATTCAAGCAAATGACATTTGATACAGACTTGAATAGTGCTACCTTTTCACTTTTCAGCTTCCTATTTGACAAGAAAGTGTGCAAGAGTGTTTTACTTTTCTAGTCCATTATTGTATGCTACTTGAGTAGAAAATGGAAAGACCTCTTCAAAGGAGTTGATTTTTAATTTTTGAGATAACTGAGGATCTAGTTTATGGAAACTTCAGACACCTAGTAGTCTTCTTGCATTGTTTTTGGTGTAATCTGTTTGTGTCTTTCTTTACACATATGACAGTTTTAAGAACTATAAGTATCTCATTAGCAAGTTGTGACTTAGTGGTCATAAAATAGTTGTGATAATTAGCTGAGAGATTAGAGTTTCTAAAAAAAAAAATGACTGAATTTCTTCCGGTGATTTGTGAGTTTCTTTTGTTTTATTTTTAAGTTAAAGAACTCTTGATCTAGAGTTAGCTGCATACCAACCAGGCTTCCAGACAGCTCTTCATTCAGAGTAAGGTATTTCTTTGAAAACTAGCATTGGTATACATCCCTGTAATACAAGCTCTTTAGAGGCTGAAATATAAATAAAGTTAACATGATACTAGAGTATGAGATCAGAGGAAACTGAGTCAATGATGACCCTAGTGAACCATGTTACCCTAGCCTCAGACCCATGAGAACATGACACGCCCCCTTCCACCTGGAGGTGAGGCTCAGGGGGCTGGCAAAGCCTTCTTCTGGTACATGTGCAAATGTTGATAGTGTGTAGAAAATGTCCACTATAGCTTTCTCCCTTCAGTTATTTATAGCCTGAAGAATGCTTCCATACAGAGACTGCTACTGAGATTAGCTACACCTATTTCAGTGTTCCTTTGTATATAATAGCCTACCCCTTTTGCAGTGTTGGCACACACCTTTAATCCCAGAAGAGGCATGCAGATCTCTGTGAGTTCGAGGTCAGCATAGTCTTCAGAGTGAGTTCCAAGTTAGCCAGGGCTATAACGAGAAACTGTCTGGAAAGATAGGTAGGTGGGTGGGTGGGTGGATGGATGGATGGATGGATAGATGGATAGGCAGCCAGCCAGCCCTACTTCCTTGTTTATAATAATCCTACATTTATTGCTCAACCTAACATGCTGAACATCCAGGGTGCTGCCGTGGTTTCTCCATCAGAGAGACCAGTCTGCTTTCCACCCAAGTCAGGTCCTGGAGCATGCAAGGATATAGCAATGGAAGTTCTAGGAAAATCTCGATTGGTTTTCCCCTTTCAGACATACATAACAACTAAACCATTCCTGTTACTCATGACGTTTACGTCTTACTGTCACGTTTACAAGAATTAAAAAGGTTGAGTCCTATTTTCAGAAATAGAAAGATAGCAATAAACAAGAATTACAAGGTCCTTTGCCTATATATTTTGTAGCTCACTTTTTAACTAGTTCCTCTGTTATTTGAATTTATTGGAGAAAAAGATTGTCAAGTAAGTATAAATATTCAAGATATCAATTCAATATTTGGGCATCATCTATGCCATATTTTTTATTTTTTCATTGTGAAATTAGATTATTTTCATAGATACCTAAAGATTATTCTGCTGGATGCAATTGAGAGTTATTGAAATATTTAATCATTTGCTCTTGGGTCTTTTTTTAAATGAAAAATCTAGTTCCAAATTCCAAATATAAACAAACAAACAAAACCCCAAAGGCCATTAACTGCAGTTTGTTTTCCTTGAATATGAATAAATTTGCATTGAAAAAATTTTAAATTGTCTTGCCAGCCTTGCTTGTTTTTATACATAGCCATAACATTTTGATTCAAGATTTGGTATTCTGCAGAGTAGCTGTTCTGCAGATCTATAAGAACAATAAAAGACTGTGAAAGGATCAGGGAGTCCAAATCCCTAGTTTTATTAGGATTCATTCTTGTTGTCATAGATTCCATGGGCTTGGACAAACGTATAATGACACATTACAGTGCACTTTATTATAATGTCAAATAGAGGACTTTCATGACCTGAAAATATTTGGCGTCCTATTTAGTCTTCCCTCTGTTCTCTCCTACTGTTTTGGTTGTTTTTTTTTTTTCTTTCCTGTTTTCATAGTTACCAGATTATATAGTCCAACTATATTCCTACAATATGTAGCCTATCCAATTTGACTTATTTTTTTTATCTATTATAGGTAAAGATACTATGACTTTTTTTTAGAAGATTCTTACTTAAAAATAATATAAGCAGAGCTTGTAAAAGAATTTGCAAAGTTAATTAGGAAGTTACAGATGTAATGTTTAGGCCCATTAACATTATTCCCTTCATTATTTATATTTTCTGCAAGAAACAAATACTGGTATGAATGAGTATTTAGTTCTTTGGCATTTTAGCACACCTAGATTCCAGTAGGCAACACTGCAGTTATGGTATTGAACTACTCTGCTATCATGTTACCCCATGAGCTGCTTCATATTAGCAGTGCAACTTACCCTTTGCCTGTAGGGGACCCTGTGCGGGACCTCCAGTGGGAACCTGAAAGCATAGCAGTTGCTAAACTGTAAATATAGCATGTTCTCTTCACATTTAGGTCTTTACAACTCAGCACGGGTCAGTTTTCCCACTACTAAATTGAGAACGTTCACCATTTCACTTGACGGATTGCCACCCTCATCCTGTTAATGTTTCTCTTCTCATCCTTTGCCCTGTGATTTCCGTCTTTCTAGTTTTTCAGTCCGGCCACAGATTTATTAGTTTCACTAATATTCCCTCATGATCCAGTTTTTGGTTTCATGGATTTTGTCTGGTTCTCAGGTGGCTATTCTATTATTTGTTTGGTGATTGTCTCTGTCCACTTACTTTGGTTTTACTTAATCTTTTTCCACATACAGTATTTTAGATAATTGCTTTTAGGCTCCTAACCCCTAATAAAAGTAGAGAAAACTACAAATGTGCTCAGAACCTCTTTTGAGAAGCATCTCACAGATTTTTGTTGTTAGGTTTTCACTTTTATTTGGCTCAAAATTATTCTCTAATTTCAAGTAGTTTTCTCATTTACTCTGTCGATTATTTGGG
Organism: Phyllotis vaccarum; assembly: GCA_033318265.1. Taxonomy (NCBI): domain Eukaryota; kingdom Metazoa; phylum Chordata; class Mammalia; order Rodentia; family Cricetidae; genus Phyllotis; species Phyllotis vaccarum. The sequence goes on from JARWLC010000012.1 coordinate 75,375,703, forward strand.
GGATTTTTGTTTGGCTTGTGAATGTTTGAGACTTTGCAGTATCCTTTATTAGCTTCTGACTTGATCCCATGTAGCTCCTGTTCCTCTTGTCTGCACAGCCTGCTTCCTGGTTCAGCCTGTGCTCTGTTCTGAGAAGTGGCCACTGTGCTGCTGTGGATTAGTGCTGGATGGTGCTCAGCTCTGTCCAGGTCTCCCTGCCTGTGTCCTTGGAGCACGCGGCATCTGTCCCCACCTACAGCTCTGCTTTACTCATTTTGTCCCTCTAGTGTTATATACAGGCATGTTTAGGATTATCCTGCCATTAAATTAGCTTGTAGACTAGAAAATGTCTTTTTATCTCTGACAATAATTGAATTAAATGGGGCTCTCCCGACTTAAGATTGAAGGGGTCTTGGCTTTTTAATTTTAATGTGTTGTCTTTTTTGTGACTGTGTGTGGACAATATAAATTTGAGCCTTTTCATATGTCTTACTGACTTACGTGCAGATTTTGCTGTTGTTTTGAGAAATGATCTTGCAGTGTATCCCAGGCAAACCTCAAACTCAAGATTCTACTGCCTATACCTCTTCTGTGTATCACCATGACCCACTCATATGCCTTTTAAATTGAATATTTAGCACAGTAATGCACGTCTGTGGTAGAGCTCTTGTCTAGCATGTGCAAGGCCTTACATGTAGTCTTTCTTGACAAAAAGATAATTTATATTTAATATATTAGTATGATTTGTATTGAATTTGCCACCTCACTGGTTTGCTCTTAATCTTTCTTTCAAAATAATTGTACCTTAACTTCCATTTAATTTCTTCTCTCCTTTTGCTTTGGATCCCATTGGTTTATACTTTGTTCTGTTTACCTGTTTTAGTTCTTGTTCTGTGAATACAGTGTTTCTCCTAGAATGTCCAGTTAAATGATAGCACATCACTTCACACGATGTGTGGTTTTCACAAGAATGTTTTTTCACTATGTCTCATTTTCTCTATGTTTTTGTTTTGCTTCTCAATTTTGGTGTATGTGTGTGCGTGTCTGTGTGTGCGTGTGTGTGTATCTGTGTGTGCATGAGTACACACACGTACATGCGTGTGCTATGGTATACTTATGGAGGTCTGAAGACAACTTTATGAAGTAACTTTGTGGAGTCCTCTGCCACAGGAGTCCTGGCCATCAAGCTTGGTGGCAGGTGCCTTCACTCTCTAAGCCATCTCTCTATCCTGTTCTTAAAAAAAGAATTTTTTTTCTCTTCCTCTGAATTTCCCTTTGGGTAAATTTTGATGCTCTACTCATAAGCTCACTAATGTTTATTTTTCTTCAAACTATAAACCATTGCTTATTCATTTCATACAATGTCTTCTTAAATCTTTACATTTTTATCTTAGAAGTTCTGTTTTTAAAAATCCTATTTGACTTACATTCACCATATTCTCATTTTCATTTATATCCTGGACTATACAAAGAACATAATTAAAATTTCATTTTATATGTTGTCGCTTGCTAATTCTATATTTCTTAGTCTCTGGTATTTTATAGTCAGGAATCACAATTTTATTGACTCTTAGACTATCAAGTAGTTTCATTAAATGACAAATAGCTGTGGATTTTATCTTCCAAAGTTTTAATTTTTCTTTCTTTAAAGAACATTGGACTTTCTCTAAAAGACAGTTTGCTAATTGCATGCTGGTTTGTTCCTTTCTAGACTTTCTAGTCTTAGATGGCTTTCACACATGTGCAGAGTGGTCTCTTTTTCTAAGTCTACTTTCCTCATTTCTGTGATGTGTGTCCTGTTTGGGGTCCTCCTAATTGCCTTCTATATTTAATAAGTTTCCCCCTCATACTAGTTAGAATTTGTTGATTTTTCTGCCCAATGTCAGCTTTGAAAATCTTTGCATTTGTACCCTTTTGTGACTATATTTCCTTGGAATCTCATTCTTTCAGGTAACGCGCCCATTCTTATGTACAGGTTTTTGTGTAGCTGACACTTAGGAAACTAGGTTTCAGTTACAGGATCTCTCCCACAGGACCTTCAGCCACCTTGGGCTCACTTGTTCTACTAAGTGAGGAGGATTATGTTGGGTTCTTCCTTACCATGCTGTGAGGAAATTGCTTCCCATTGGGGAACCTCCTGTTTCTCCACACTTGTGGTCCTTATGTCTGTGTACTATTCTGTACTGTGCGTGCAGTGGGAAGATTGTTCCGAACATGTTTACTTTCTCAGGGTCAAAAGCAGAAGTCGAATCATTATAGAATGAGTTTTAATGCCTTTACAAAGTCCAAAGCTCTCAAGAAACTGTTTTCCTTACTGTTGCTATAAGTAATCTTGTGTCTAATGTGGAAAATATTATTTATATTTCAGCTCAAAGAACCAGTTACAACTTTAAGTTGGAACTTGACAGAAAAAAGATGATTTATCATTTAATAAATCAAGGAAAATTTAATAAATCAAGGAAAATTTAATAAATCAAGGAAAATGTTTTCTTGAGAATATAAAACTGACTTCATATTGTTGGATAATTATAAATAATAACAGTATTCAGTGTTTTCATAAAAATATAAATGAATAAAATGATGGGGGTAAGAACTAAAATAAACTATTTAGAGTTTTGTTTATTTAAAGTTTTTTGTACAATATATTTTGATCATGTCCCCCCACTCCTCGCACGTTCTCCCCACATCCCTACCCATCCAACCTCGTGATCTCTCTATTCCTCTGTTCTTGTCTCTCTTACTCTACCCAAAGAACGAACCTGCCAAAAAGGGAAAAACTAAAGTAAAGCCCACAGAAAGAACCAAGGAAGGCCATAAGTTCTTTAGAGGGTAAAGATATTGGACTTGGATTATGTCAGGAATTGGCAAACATTAATTATAAAAGTAGGCTTCATTGGCAGTTAACTCACTATGCTGTCATAGCTACCTACCCTTTTCTTAGATAGTTCAAAAGCAACCCTAGATGCTGTGTAAACAAAGGAGCTGGATGTGTTCTTAGGAAACCTTATTTATAGACAATGAAATTCAAATTTCATATAATTTTGGTGCTCAAAATATTCTTCTTTTGCTTTTTCCAATTGTTTTAAAATATAAAAACTATTTTCAGCTTGCAGACTGTAAATAACCAGGTGGCAAGTTGGGTTTGGCTCATAGTTCATGGCTTTGACAACTCCTGCTTTGCCTGATTAAAGTTTCCAGTAAGATGTTGGATCCCCAGTAGACTGATGCATTGTATTTCAGTTGTGATGTTTTTACTTCAAACTGTTCCCTCTTATTAAGTTTAAGTGTAAAGTAAAACATCTTTGGAACTGTAGGACTTTTGGGAAAGAATATAGTGCCAAAGGTTATATCAAAAGCATGTGCCTGTATTCTTAGCTACTCAGGCTGAGCTGAGGCTTTTGTTACCAACTTGAGCAGTATAGTGAGTCAGTCAGTCTCTGTTTCTGTCCCTATCTCTGTCTGTCTGTCTCTGTCTCTGTCTCTGTCCCTGTCCCTCTCCCTCTTTCCTGCCCCCCCCCCCTGACAAAAAACTACTCCAGAGCATCTTCAGCAAACTAGAGACCTGGCACTGACATCTAGTTCATCTCTCTACCAGCTTGCATCTTGTCTCTTTTTAATCCTGAAAGGCTGGATTCGTTCCTCCGTGTTGTGTTTCAGTATACCTATTAATACTGTTCTGAAATTAGCACATATACATATTCCAAATTTAGTTATCATATTAGTTACTTTTATCATTGCATTGGCAAAATACCTAGTGAAAGCTGCTTAAGGAACTTGGGGCTTATTGTGGCCGGGAAGGCATGATGGCAGAAGCATCTGACTGCGTTGCATCCTCTGTTAAGAAGAGAGAGGTGAATTCTGGTGCTCTGATCCCTTTCAGTTCAGGACCCACTTCTTAGAATGATAACATGGGTGTCTGAGTAGCTCTCCTACCTCAGTTAACCCATTTCTTACAGGTTTGTCTCCTAGTTGAGTTGTCATGACAATCACTGTTAACCATCACAGTTACTTTGTGCTAAAATTGACCTGAATTTAATGGACAAAAGTTCTCCTATATATATATATATGATTTTTAACTTCATATAATTGTACTTAGAAGATTCTGGATTCTCTTCTCTTAGTTTTCAATCCTGGACCAAAACTTTGTGTCTTCACTGCCTGCTTGAAGAATGTCTTCCACATTACTCTGTTGGCCTACTAGAACAGAAAATACACTTCAAGGCCTTGGCTGTAGTGAACGAATTTTGTAGATCAGTCTGTACTTGAACTCAGAGATCTGCCTGCCTGTGCCTCTTGAGTGCTAGGGTTAAAGGTGTGCACTACCACACCCTGGTTTACAATATGTCTCAAACAGAATTAATATTTACAGGCTTATATATTTTTTGGTGGTATGTCCATAAAGTTTATTCAGGCCATACTTTTGAAAGCATAATTTATTACTATCTTGTAACATGTATGTCCTGCATACAGAATTCTTATAAAATGGTTTCTACTTATATTTGGCTCATTTTCTTCAGTTCCAACTTGTATATCAGATTAAATGAAGGCTGTCTTTAATTCACTGTCCAAAGATTCCATCTCCAGCAGGCTGTGTTGGCTCATGCTTATAATCCCAGCACTTGAAAGGCACAGGCACAGGCAGAAGAGTAGCTATTCAAGCATACTTGGTCTGCAGAGTGAGTTCTAAGATAGCCTAGAATTGCATAATGAAGCCATATCGTAAAAACCTTAAACAACAAATAATGCAACTCCTTATGCTTAACACTCAATTTTTCTGTTTCAGAGCATTGAATACCATCTGAAAATTGTCATCATCTTTGTCTTTTTTCCTCTTCCTCCTTTTCTTCTTTAGATTATAACTGTGAGAGGAAAGTTCTTGTCTTTACTTAAAATACTGACTTTAACCACAGTGGGTCCTAGGTGTATAAATTATTTATATGTGGTTAGTTGAAAGATGAATAAGTAAAAAGAACTTGCTGCATAATTTGTGCTGATATCTAATATGCTAACATGGGTTATAAATCATCAAACAGTACACTGAAAATAGCTGTTCATATAAATGCTTATTCTTGAATTATTTTAGAACTGACAGGATTTATATTTTTTCTGTTTTTTAATATACTTTCACAAAAAAGTTACAAAAATAATTTATTTGCTGAATCATTTAAGAGTAACTTACTTTGTGACCTATTGCCACAGAATACTTTAGAGCATTGGTTCTCAGCCTGTGGGTCATGACCCCCTTTCCCAAACTTATGTCTATAATTCCTAACAGTAGCAAAACTATAGTTATGATGTAGCAACAAAATAACATTATGGTTGGGGTCACCACAATGTGAGGAACTGTATTAGAGTTGCCACATTGGGAAGGTTGCAAACCACTGCTTTAGAGTGTATTTTGTGTGAAGATATTGTATATATATGACTACACAATACAATTTTTTTCATAATAAAGATATTTAATTCTACATTTATAGATTACTCCTGTACAACTCTGCAAGTTCTGGAGTTTGGTGCTGTAAATCCCCAGAGAGTAGGGACCCTCAAAAATCTACATATATATTCCTTTTAATTCAATGGCTGATCCCTATCTTCATGTGTAATAGGGGATACTCCTAATGTATAGTGGAAAATAATGTTTTTAGTGGAAAGTATTGAGCAAATATTTCTAATTAGATTTGGAATCCAAGACCTTCCAAGATAAAGTTGATTTTGCTTTTGTTTGTTTGTTTTTAAAATACAAGAGATTTATCAATTCAAACTCAGCAATGTTCTACTTTAGAAGTAAGTACTATGTTGAAGGCTTTAAGGATTTATCCCAAGATTAAGTAGAAAACTTAAAAATAATCTCTCTAATAAAATAAAACTAAGTTTCTAGACACTGAAGGTAACAGCTAGTATTTAATGCACTTTAGAAGATAAGTACACATCATTCAAAGAAAGATAAAATGCTGATTATGACATCTATATTTTCCATGTGTATTAAAAATCATTACACGTGATAAAAAATAAATTAACATATAAGAGAAAAAAGAAAAATCTAGATGTTGAACTCAATAAAAACTTAAAAATCAGCTATTTTAGCTATAGTTAAGAAGCTTAAAATAGGGCCTATGAAGTGGCTCAGCAGTTAAAGGTGCTTGCTGCCAGCCTAAAGACTTGAGTTCAACCCCTGAAACCCATGTAGTAGAAAAAAAGAATAGACTCCTGTGCATTCTCCTTTGATCTCCATATTCAGACTCTCTGGTAAAGGTGAAAGGAGAAGAAACCAGTCCTGAAAAAAAAATGTTCTCTGACCTCTACTACTCAGCTGTGCTTTGCAGCCCTTTGTCTTAACATAGGGTCTCGCTCACTATATGTTGTCCACCAAGGCTTGAACTTGAAGTCTTTCTACCTCACTGTCTTTAGTAGCAGCACCACCATATCCAGCTTGAAAAAGCTCTTACCTCAAAAATCTGTTTTCAGTGAATGTATCCTTTGAAAATAAAGATAAAACAAATATAAATTTAGACATGAAAATTTAGGCAATTCATTATCAATATAAGTACAATGTTAAGAATTTTTAAACTGAGAAACAGTGGTATTAGATAAAAACTTGGTTCTATGTAAAAGACGAAATATAAAAGGTCTTTTTGTTTAGTTAAAAGACAGCTCACTAGTTTTATAATGTATATAAAGTTTAATATGTGATTGCAATATATAAAGGGAGGATTAAAGTACATAGCTGATATTTTAAGATTCTGATTTGCTTGTTAGTAACTTTAAGTAAAGTGATAATTTCAGAATGCATGTTGTAATATCTGTCATTAAATTAAAACACTGAAAAATATTCCGTTGAATTAAGGCAATGAAAGATAAAACAAAAAAGGAACAGAAATTGAAGAAATAGGGTAGTTTTGAGCTCAAGCATTTATATATTTATATTAAATATAAATGGCTAATCTCTCCATTAAGAGTCAGTTTCAGAGTGCATAAAGATTTACAATTTCAGCTACATCGTATCTACAAATTATTTAAAATGTGAAGACTAAATTATGCAAAAAATTTTAGCATGTTACATTTTATTTTCCGGAGTCAGCTTTCTTTGACTCTATTATAACATGCAAGTCCAAGAATAAAATATTTAGCTAAAATAATTTGGGGAACTTACAGGTACTGTAGGAGTAGCCAAAAATTACCCTTGGAGAATTACTTTTTTGTCACTGTGTACTTTTTTCTACTTAATTTTAAAAGTAAAAGTAGCATAAAGTACCTTCTTTTCCCTAACGACTTAGAGTGGTAAGAAGTCTAATTTTGTCACTGTTCCTCTAGACTTACATATTTGGTAATCCCTTCAGACTGCTTAATATTATGCCATATTAAGGTTAGAAATATTAAGGTTAGAAACACTATAAAAATATTAAGAATACCAAAGCTGTGTTTAGATAGCATTTGATGAGAGCAGGAACCCTGGAACAAGAAGAGGGTGAGTAGAAGGGGCAAGAGACACGGAAAATGACAGCAGGACAGGAGTCTGATCGAGCTGCAATTTTTATTTTTCTCAGGGAGGTTTATAAAGCAAATGAGGTGGGAAGTTGGCTGTTCAGGGAAGAATGGGGAAGACTAAGCAACCTTATCTGTGGAATGTACTGTCTCAGGAAGGTTGTCAGGCATTTCTGACCATAACTGCTTGCAGGTGTTCTTATCTGACATGGAGATAGGGCTGCATTCCTAGAGAATTAAGGATCAAAACCTGCAGAGGGTCTTAATTGGCAGGAAGTTGCACTTACTCACTCCTGGAGAGCTGGGGTCTGTCATGTAGGCTCTGTAAACTTAGCTTCTAAAACAGGTGAAAGGTGAAAATTACTGTAGCCAACTCAGGCCTTGACTCTTGGCACTTTCTCTTTTAAAGCGCTTTTTAAATTTAAAATGTGTTGGAGGATTTAATTTTATATTATGTAAACATAATCAGGACTCATCTTATAGTTTGATTATAAGTTTACTCTTCAACACCTAAGCCATCACCCCAGGAATTGCTTTAGAGTAATAATAATCATCTTTCGGATTCTCTTCCAGTCATTTTTCTTTAATTGGTGTTGTTCATAAGCCATATTGGGGGATTTGGACAGTTTAGAACTCTTAAATTGGATTCCTAAGAGTCAGAAGTAGGTTTTAAAAAAATGTAATTTTGTATAACTGTCTTTAGCATGTTCATAGATATATTTCAAAGTGCTAGCTGGCTAATTAAATATTCGCATTTGGATATAGCTGGAGCAAATATTTCCCAGTCAATAAATACCAACATGTTTCTTGTAAAATGAGTCTCTAAGAACAGTCAGATGAAATTTTACAAAATCTTTAACAGCAATATTCTCTAGTTTCTTTAAGATACTTTGTTTGTAAGTATGACAGTGCAGTTCTCAAGTGTGTAAAGTTGTATTTTTCTCTACCTAAATAAGGAAGTTCCTTTTTAATTAGATGTGCTAAGTGAGGAAATATCCAAAGACAAAGAAACAAATTTAATGTATCTTAAGTTACTTGGCCCTTCAGCTTACATGTTTTATTATTTTTTTTCTCTTGCAGTAAACATTGATACTTTTAGAATACAGGGATGAGAGGCAAGGAAGAAAAGACATTCATCGTAAGAAGATTTGAATCATTTTGAAATTTTAAAGAAATGTAACACTCAGTGCTAAACTACCTTGGTCACCAGAATGGAGGAAGTGCTTCAGATTTAAATGGTAACTAGCGTCCTCCTTTCATGCTGAACCACAGAGGTTTAGAGTACTTGTTAGGACTTTGTAAGTTTGAATATTGGCCATGCAACTGCCAAACTCTGGAGGAAACTGTTCTTTGTTTGTTTGTCTTTTGCTGGTCCCCGTCCCCCCATCCCCCATCCCCCCCTTCCCTTTTTTGAGGCAGGATTTCTCCATGTAGCTTTGGCTGTCCTGGAACTCACTCTGTAGACCAGGCTGGCCAAGAGAGCAAGCTCTGTCTATCAAGCTCTTTTAAAGGGTGCACACGTCACATAGCTTGGAAAGGGACCTGGCAACAGGTCATGTTATAACTAACTGCTTTAGCAGCAGAGGCAGGCTTTTATTTTTGTATTTGAGAGAGTTTACTTAATGAACAGGGGGATTAGAGCTTAACAGGCTTTGTAGCTATCGGGAGATGGGAACAGAGGAAGGGCTTGGAGTAAAGATTAAAAAAAAGGGCTTGAAAGTAGGGACTCCTTTCATCTATTAGATCTCTGGCAGAAGTTGCAAAGGTCCTGTGAAAGCAAAGGTGGATAAGTGGTAGGCACATTTTGCATGAGTAAAGTAGAGAAATGGATACAGGCTGGCCAGTGGGTCATTACCTAAAGGTCCAGGGGTCTTTAAGATAGGAGACACAGGCTGCTTAGTGGATCATCTTACAAAAACACAGAGGATGATGGGCTAAGAACCCAAGTGAGACACAGTGGCCTAGTACCAGGACTTTGAGAAAAGCCAGAAGGTGAGGATTGTGCTCAGGAAAGGAAATTGAAAATTGAAATTGCCAGAAGTAGAGGGGACAGGGCTTACCTATCCTTGGTGTTGAATGGAGAGTCCCAGTCATCTATAAGATGGAAAAGTAGGTCTGTGGAGAGAGAATCAGGTTCCATGGCCTTGGCACATCTCAGACTGCTGGCAGAGTCAGGGAACCAAATGTATTATAAGTGTTTCAAAAAAATCAAACCATGTAACAGGTCCCATGTGGGAGTTTTATTGAAGGGAAAGGAGAGAAGGGGATAGAGGCTGGTCCCTGGGGACAAGAGAGTGGAGTTGAGAGGTTGGCAAGACCTGCTGCCTTTTATAAGGGAACTTATGGAGTGTACACAGGGGGTGCTCTTAGTGGCTGCAGCTGAGGATGTATCTGTCAGTACCTTAAGGCAGGCCAGTACACATACCTGAATGCTAACATCCAGAGTAGAAAAAAGAAATTTGGAGAGACTAACGTTTTTCTTCTTTGAATATTTAAAAGACTGATGGCAAACATGGCTGAGAATAACTTTGGAAAGATTTAGGATTATCAGTTTCTTAACTCTTGATTGTATGCCAGAATAGTTTGAATGCATGTTTATCAAGATTCATATATTTGCAGCTTCTTAGGGTGTCCTAACCATAGCTTTGTGTGTGGTCTATCCATACAACTGTGTGTTTGCATACATGTCCCCATAGTTGATATCAGGATCTACCTCAGCACATCACCTTATTGAGCAGTGTCTTGGTTTCATTTCTGTTGCTGTATTAAAATGCCTTGGCAAAAGTAACCCAGGGAAGAAAGGATTTATTTTAAGCTCTTGATTTCACATTAGTGTCTATCATTGCAGGAACTTGAAATAGCCAATCACATCCACAGTCAAGAGCAGAGAGAAAATAAACTCAGCCATTTTTATACTCAGCTCACATTCTCCACTCTTCCTCAGTTGAGAATCTTCCTGCCTAGAGAATAATGTTAAACACTCCCCACCCCACCCCACCTCCACACACACAGGTGGGTAGGTCTTCTACCTCAATTAATGTATATAGAGATATGCCCACAGGCTAGCATGATCTGGAGATTCCTGATTGTGTCAGTTGATAATTAAAATTATTCTCCACAGGCAGTTGAACCTAGATCTTGCCAGTTCAGTGAGGTTTGTCTTGTGCTTGTCTTGAAAGCCCTGGGATTACAGGAGGGCTGCCACACCTACACAGTGTTTATGTGGGCACTCTGAATTTGAATGCTGGCCTTCATCTTACACAGCAAGTGCTCTTAACAACTGAGCCAGCTCTCTAGCCCCTAACTGTAACTTTCATTTTCTGGTTGTCATTTCATTTTGAGTGGTAACCATTTGTGTGTCAGTAAGAGATTGACTAAACCTACTTCCTTGCTGTTGAATGCAGAGAACATGAAAAGCTGATCCATTGACGGTATTATGTGCTAGTCCCAATGATTCTAAGAAATATAGGACTTGTTTTAAGGAAATCACCTAAGTTCATAAATCATGTACCGAGACATGAATGGATGCTCTAATTACTTTCCTTCACTGATTTTAAAAGTTCTCTAGCTCTGCTTTCTATGATCTTGTCTTTCATAGTTGTTACATAGTCACGCTCATCCCTTTGTAAATGCCCAGTTAATTCTTTCTAGTCTTCAACCATTAATTTTAAAAAAACAAAAACAAACAAAACACTTAAAAGCTGTAGAGATCAACTTTTCCCACCTACAGATGCCAAGGCGTTTCTGTCCTTCAGGTGTAAAATGCATGAGAAGCAATCAGATATGCTCCATTAACAATGCAAGTTTATTATATTTTAGCACATCTACTTCTCTAATCTTAGTCATGTTTATTACCAAACAAAACCCATATAGCATTGTAATATTCTATTGTGATATGTTTACCATATTTTGTAGAATTCTATATGCTATTTACATCCATTTCTCCATGTTTTTTAATATCTTTGGGCTGGCTTATTAAAATTCACAGCATTAGTTGTACTTTCCTAATCATTAATTGCCATGGTTTAAGCTACTGAATTTGCTATCATGATTAAAATATTAACAGGGGAACAGTTTATACCAGCTTCTCTACAAAGTAAAGCAAAGAATTTGTTCCATTTAACCTAGTTCTGAAGTCATGTACCATGTCCAGGAGGTACATAGAATTAAAGACCATTTACATTTTATAGTATCTTTTGGGCCCATCTAAATCAAATGTCTCAAGTCTACAACCTAAAAAGATTTGAACAATATTTAGTTGTGCAGCTCTTGGAATTCTACCTTACATAACTAGAAATTTAGATTTTTAGTTGAACAAACTATCATAGCCCCTTTAGAGGAGATAAAATATAAAGGCTGATGTTCTAGCTACATAATATTCAGGTTAGCGTTAAGTCAAGCTTAACTTTAGTGCTTAAGTCAAGTCAAGCAAGGTCTTAAGTTCATTTCATTATCTGTAAGCTGTGATCCATATGGATGGGTAGAAAAAGAGTACACTCAAAAGCTTTATCTGTCTTTAACCTTATACTTGTAAAGCCTGATAAGCCTTGAAAGCATCCATTGCAAGTACTTCCAATCAGGAAAACCATCCATATAAAAGGAAGCTCATGTTTAATTTGCCCAGTCAAAACAACTCAAAATAATAGTAGCTAGCATTATTGACTGCTTACCGTATGTCAAGCATTAACATTAGCTTTTGATATGCTGTATATTAGTTGTTTTTCTGCTGTGTGATAAAATACCATTGACCTAGGCAATTCAGGGGGGAAAAAGGTTATTTGGGCTTATGGTTCCAAAGAGTTAGAGTCCATGATGGCAGAGTGAAGGCGGGCAGCAGAAAGCCAGGGCTCACTCATATCTTGAAATCATTGAGAAAATCTTGAAATGGCATTCATTAAATTCTGCCTTCAACAAGACCACACCTCCTAAGCCTTCCCCAAGGAGTGCCATCAATAGGGGCAGGGGCCAACTATTCAAATGCCAGAGACTATAAAGACATTTTTTATTGTAAAATTCTTTCCAGACAGTGTATTCTGATCACAATTTCCCCTCCCCCAACTGCTCCCAGAGCCTCCTTACCAACCTCTTCACATACCCAACACCATGACCTAACTTAGCTCTCTTTGGAAAACAAGTAAACAAACCGGAATAATTATAAAAGAAATACACAGAAAACAAAGTCCATAACAACACAAAATCAGAAATCATAATATGCAAGCAAAATGTCAGTAAAACAAACAAACAAAAAATGCCTGAACAAAACAAAGCAAAAAAAAAAAAATCTACAAAAATACAAAGGTTTGTTCTGTATTGGCTATCTGCTTCTGCGCGTGGGACCTACTCTTAAATGTGACAGTGAGGCTCCATTGAGTGAGCTAATTTTTCCTTTCCAAGTGAATGTCAGTTGGAGATAGTTTCTTGGTTAAGGGTGAGAGTCTGTATTCACTTCTCCCTCTCAGCACCGGGACCCTGTCTGGCTTGACCTGTGCAGGCCTTGTTCCTGGTGAATGTGAATTCAGAAGTGCATCAGTTCTGTTGTATCTGGAAGACAATGTTTTCTTGGAGTCATCCATACCTTCTGGCACTTAGAGTCTTTCTGCCTCCTGTTCTGCATAGCTCCCTGAGCCCTGAGGGAAGGAATTTGATTAAGACATCTCATTTAGAGTGTTCCAAAACCTTCACTCTCTGCACATAAAGGACATCTTGTTCAAACCAGCACATTCTGCTTTTGTCTATTTGGGTTGTTTTAAAAGAAAATGCCTTTCTCCAGATGACTTACAAACAAGGGAAAATTGTCTCTTCCACTTCTGAGGGCAAGAAAGTCTATGATAAAGGCACTCATGGACTAGACTCTCCATGGACAGTGTCTGTCTTGGCTCATGAATGGTTTCTTGTCCCTGTATCCTTACAGAAGGCACAAACAAGTTTTCTCTGGTTTCTTGTCTGAGGGCACTATTCCATTAATCAGGGTGATACCCTCCTGACCTGATTACTGTCCAAGGACTCACTTTCAAGTTCCAAACATTGTCAACTTAGAATGTGGAAGAGAGCTAAGTGTTGATTCTGTGGCGTGCACATTATCCTTAACTCTCATGACCCTGCTTGACTTGGGTGTTATTGAAGAGTTCCATTTTACTTTAGTGGAAAAATTACTCTCAAAGAAGTTAATTGAATTGATCACGATTAAATGACTAATTAAAGGTAGAGCTAGGTCTGCCTGACTCTATACCTTAACTCTAAGCTGCAAGTTTACTTTACTTAAACTTTATCCTACTTTGAGAAGATTCAAACAGAACCTACTAGAGTTGGGTTATTTCTTTCATACCTAGTTACCTTCAGCCTTTGGGAGAGCCTGCTGTTCCAAGATTGCCTCCAAGATATGCAAAAAATCCTCAAAGGCAATAAGGGCTAGACTTTTCTGTCTGAGGGGTAAATAAGGAAACACTTTCTGGTAGAACTTCCTCTTTTACTTCATCTTAAAGAATCTCTTCACTGAAAATCTCTGTCTCTACACATTTACAGTCTCCACACAGACACATACCTCATTTACACAGTTATACATCTAAATAGCTGTCTCACTATACAGCCATATATATCTCTTTTTTCATAAACATTTTCTACCTCTCTTTTCATCTCTCTCTCTTTCTTCACACTTTTTAATCTCTCGCTTCTCTCTATATACACTCAGCTACATCACCCCCACATCCCTTACTACTATAAAAACTCTCAACAAATATGTTACGTATACAGGGTCTGACCTATTCTAAACACATGAGAAGTCACACAGTTTCTCTTAGGCTAGGAGGTAGCACTGACCAGGCATACATAGTAAGTAAGGAAGCAGGTAGCTCTGAGTGGTCAGGGTTCCTAGACGGAAAGTGACATTGAAATTCAGACCTTAACCAATAAACATTTAGTTGGCTGAACCTTGAGCCTTGTATCATAAACTGAGATTGGGAGTACATGCAGAAAGTGAATTGCTGCAGCAAAGTTATATCTATAAAAGTTGCTTTGTGCCTAACTTTGGTTCAACAGAGACCTGGGATCTTGCCCTGATACAATTTGTCTCCAGGGCCAACCAGTTTATTTTGGCTTTTAAAAAGTTGACTTTGTAGCTGAGACTGCCGTCATATTCCTTTGTCAGTCTGAGTTCATGAAAAATATCCTAGGATTATTTTCATTCATCAGACTTCCACAGCTTAAACAAAAGTCATCTTCCTGACCATGCACAGCTGTAAGTGTGCCCAGTAGATGGATATATACATGAGATAAACACAGGTAGGGAAAACACCCGCAGCTCTTTTTATGGAAAAAATGTAGGAGCACCTGAGAAAACCTACAGACAGAAACAAGCAGTCATTTATAGTCAGTGACCCTTCAGTCTTTGCCAATGGGACTGGCTCCCCACCAGAGAATTATTCATCTAGTAGGTTGACCTGTTGAATATTAACTGTTACATGCTGTATACTGTTGTGGCCCCTGGCACCTAGTTATGCATCAGAAAACAATGTTGCTATTAACAGCATTATTACAAATCAGTAAAACTCTCTTGAAGGTGTATAGTTGGTTTTTCTGCAGCATCTATTTTATTTTATCAGTAATGTAAGATTCTTTTATTTCATCAATGCCTTATACATACTCAATATGTACAACTACAGATTATTATGTTAACTGTGTACCGTTGGGGAAAATAATCATCGGAATCTCAATGTGCTGCATAATGGGTCTGTGGGCTGAGTAATGGGCTTGTACATTCTTTATAACATTACAGTTTTTAATGTTTCCCATCCAACTTATGCTTTAAATATCATAAAAGAAATGTTAGTTTTATTTTATATACAAATAGAACAAAAGTAGTGATATTTTGTAAGTCAGTAGTGGCTTTGTGCTTGCCAAGTAGCAAACCACTGGGATCTTCAATCCTGTGTTTTGGAAGAATGTGACTGTCATTCTTTCATTTTCAGATGTATATTTTCAGGCTTTTGTTGGCAAACAACTGTATCCATGGGCATATATACTCTTAAGTTTTTGAAATTCTTTACTGTTGGGATAATTGCATCAGAAATACTTTGCAGTAGAGTAAATTACCAAGAAAGGAATGTATCATGTAGAAAGTCTGCTTCCGTGCTGATGCCCAGCAAGACCATGCAAAATAATACTGTGTAGTAAAACTGCAGTCATGCTGTGTGGGAACAGTTTACCTGAAAACAAGTTGGTAAAGTGACCCTGAAATTGGGTGTTTCTCTGAACAGGTTTTGAGTGTTTGGTTTGGTTTGATGGTATTAATTTTTTAGAAGTGACATTACTTAGTACCTAACTCTCAGGTAAAGGAGTATTACAGTCAGAATATCTCTAAACATATGAGTGACAGAAGAGCACATACATGCAGATATGCCTTTATTTCTCTCTAAAAGGGTAATTTATTCTCAATTTTAATTTTTTTCTTCATTATTTTATGTGTATAGGTGTTTTCTCTGCATGTCTGTTTGTACACTGTGTGCATGCTGATGCCTGTGAGAGGCAGATGAGAGCATTTGGTCCCCTTACAGATGGTTGTAAGTCACTATGTGGGTGCTGGGAATCGAACCCAGGTGCTCTGAACAAAACAGCCAGCTCCCTTAATCACTGAGTCATCTTTCCAACTCACTTTGCATCTTTAAATAACAACAACAAAATGGAGATGTACAAAAGTCCTTGCAATTAGGCAGTCTTTCTGTTTTCCACCCCAATAGGACTTTAATTCTGAAGTCATGTCCAGGTATTAGCAGCTAGCTTGAGCAAGAAAGAAAGCCCATTATCATTCTGGTTTGAACCTTTAAAGAATAACAGTTCTGATACTTGACCATCATAACAAAACCAATCTAAAAATGCCAGTTATAAAAATGAAAAGATTATCACTAAGAAACTGGTTTTTCTTGGAGGCAGGCCTGACTTTTGTTCACTGTCTCTGGTTTTCTGTGTAAGAAAGAAAACAAAACAAACAGGAGAGCAAAGATCGCTTAAGTGCTGTGGCCCACACTACCAAAGCATTATAGGTCACTGCACACCTTGTGCCCCAAGGGAAACCAGACTCTGAGCCTTGTTTTGATGCAAACAGGAGAAAACACCATCAGTATCTTTATTTCCAGATTGATTTTTTTTTCTGTATTCCATTGCATATCTGCCAAGAATGTAAAGGCACCAAGACTCCTAGACACTTATGCAATCTCCCCACTTATCAGTCAGGTATTCACAATATGAAATAGCCCCGGTGAGATTCTGCTTCACACTGGGAGGATGGCTAGAATAACAAACACTTCAGTTACCATTCCTTTTGATGTATGATGAAAGAAGACAAAAGAAAATATGTTCTTTGGCAAGAACATAAGGAAGTTTGAGCTTTATGTATTGCTAATAGAAAAGTGAAATGTTTGTCATTGTATAAAAGGTGTTTCATCACAAAGGTAAGGGTGGAATTGCCATATGACACAACTGTTCTGATGTTTGGTTTACATAAAAAAAGTATTGAAAACTGTTCTCAAACATGTCACAGAAATGTTCATAGCAGGAGTATTCACCAAAGCCAAAAGATGGAAACCACCTGAGTGTCTACCAGCAGATGACTGAGTTAACCAGTGGTAAATTAGTAACATCTGAAAAATCCTTAACTATGTAGAAAACTTCTTGCCTTTACCTTGCCAAAGATGATCTTGAACTTCTGATACTCCTGCCTCTGCTTGCTGTGTATTGGGGATTACAGGCATCCCCATCACCTGCATTTTTTAGTACTAGTGATCAAAGGCAGGGCTTCAGGAATCCTAAATAAGCACTCAACAAACTCAGCCTTTTTTGCCAGCTCCAGCAGCCTACTTCTAAATGACCCATGGGCCTAAGAGGAACTCAAAAGGGAAATTATAAAATATTTTTAATTTCATGAAAATGAAACCTCAGCATCTCAAAATTGTGGACTATTGCTGAAGCTGTTCAAGATTTCAAGCATTAAGTGCTTAATTAGCAAAGTAAAACTAGGAGCTTAAGTGTTTGTGTTATGAAAATAGAAAGAGCTAAATAAATTACGCCCAGAGCAAATAAGGAAAGAATTAATGAAGAATAAAAATTACTGAAATTAGTAGAAAACAAAATAAAATTAACCAAAAGTTGATTTCTTTAAAAAGATGAATAACTTGTCCCTTTGGCCCAGTTAACAGGAAAAAGAAGTCATAAGTTACTAAAAGACTTATGATTGGGGAAATAGCACAGATCTTACACACAGGAAATGTCAATAAAAAATTTATTAGCAATGCATTATGTTCATAAATTAATAACCTTAAAAGGAAACATTTCTTGATAGGACCTAAAGAGTCTTACCAATATTGAAAAAATTGAAACTTCAGCTAGAGACAATTCTAGGACCAGATGCCTTTTGCTAAAAATACAAATCAATAAAATATTTAATAAATTATCAATTCTATTTAAATTTTGCTAACAAAAAAAGACAAAACACCTTTAACCCATTTGTTTTAAAACTTAAAGTTTTTATTTTGTGTATATGAATAGTGTTGCCTGCATGTATGTGAGTATATTACATGCATGTCTGGTGCCTATAGAAGTCAGAAGAGTGTGACTGATCCCCTGGAACTGCATCTACTAGCTGTTAGTCATCATGTGTGTTCTGGGAAGTGAACCCAGATCCTCTGCAAGGACAATTGTAGCTAACCACCAGCCATCTTGCCGGCCCCTCCTTCTAACTCACTTTCTGAAACCAGTATTGTACTAAACATGTTAAATAGATCACTAAAAAGAAAACTAAAGCCATGGGCACAGAAAATCTTCAAAAAATATTAGCAAATCTAAGCCAGCAATAAGTACAATGATAGTACATTGTGCATAAGTAGACTTTATCCCAAGATGTCAGGCTCCTTTAACCTTCAATGCAATTCTCCATATCAGCAAATTAACAGAAAACAACTCTGGTGTGATTATGTATGTACCTTAGTAAGTAGGTACTTGTGGGTATGGTTTCTCATGTCGACAATCCAAGACACTGTAGGGGGCTGTTACAAGTTCAAAGGCAGCTTGAGATATAAATTGAGACCCTGTCTCAAATAACAACAATAATAATAGTTAGATATCATGTCAGCTCATAATTAAAAAACAATAGTCTCAGCAAAACAGGAATAGAAGAATGCCCTTCATTCTTGGCAAAGGACGTATATACTTTCTATAGCCGGTGTACTTAGAGGTGAGCATCTCTCTGCATGGTTCTTTTCTAAGACTGGAAACAAGGCAGGAATGCCATAGCCAGCTCGCCAGAGAAAACACAAAGGTCTCTATATTTGTAAGTTAAATAATTCTCTGTATAGAAAATCCCAGAGAATCTACAAAAACTAGAACCGACAATAACTGTAATAGGAAAGTCTAATAATTTAGAGTCATATAAAAATCAAATTTCTGCCTGCTGTTAATAACCAGAAGTGAAAAATAAACAGTACCATGAAATATAAAAACAGATATTGATTGTATGCGGAACCTATATTCACACATGGAGGAGATCAAACGAGACCTCAATGAATATAGATTTTTGTGCTCAACTTTTGGAATAGGTCAATTGTTACTGATTTCAACTGTTTTATTAACTAAATGAAATCAAGTTAATCCTAGTAAGAATTTTTTGTAGTGATTAACAAGCACATGCAGGCATATGTTTATGTGTATGTGTGCATATCTGTGCACATGTACCTGAATGTGATACTGGGAATGAGTCTTGTACCTAAGGCCTGTGAGTCTTCTAGGCAAGCACTATAGCACTAAGCTACACCCCAACCATCTTTTCACCTTTATTGTGAGACAAGGTCTTCCAACTTTCCCAGGATGTCTATCTGTCTTGTTGCCTCCACTTACCTAACAGCTGGGACAATAGGCCTGTGACAGAGCCATTTTTTAAGCTGATTCTAATTTTGGAGAGCTGAGCATGGTGGCAATTGCCTATAACCCAAATGCTTGGGAAGAGGAGGCAGAAGAATCGGGATTATTCAAAGCCATCCTTAACTACATAATGAATTTGAGGTCACATGAAGCTTTGTGAGACCATGTCTTAAATAAACACACAAAGAATAAATAAATAAAATTTATTTGGAGAGGGAAACAAAACAATTTAACAAATTTATTAGAATAAAATTAGAAAGTTCACACTAGCTGATTAAAGAACAGCTAAGAAACTAATCAGTCTACTATTGTTTAGAAGCCCCCTAGTTCGATGGATGGAATAAACCATTTAGAAATACAGAGTGCAGAAGGAAAGAAAGAGAGAGTATTTTTTTAAACAAAGATGTAGAAGTAACTCATTGAAATAAAGGTCAGTCTTTAATAACCATTCACTTAAAAATTAAACCAAATTTGATTCCTTGGATTATATTTTGTTATAGGACCTGGGGATAAATGAGGCAGTGGGAAATAGAAAGAGATTCACTTTGTAATTGTAGATTCACAGCTGTAGATGGGTCTAGCTACAGTTATTCATTGTGATGTGTACTCATCCTTTTCCTACAGCAAATATTATTCCATCTTCTATCACATAGCTGGAGCCTTGGTGGAAAGTGCCTTTCTGGGTGGTGGCAGCGGCATCACATGCCTTTAATGCCAGCATTTAGGAGGCAGAGACAGGTGGGTCTCAGTGAGTTCAAGGCCAGCCTGGTCTGCAAAGGGAGTTCCAGGATGGTCAGGACTGTTATACAGAGAAGCCCTGCCTGGAAAAAAATAAAAACCCACAAAGCGCCTTTTCATAAAAAGAACTGTATATACTCTTCAAACGCCACTGACTAAGAAAAGCATTGATTGATTCTTTCCCCCTGGGGAATGGTCATACTTTCTCTTGATAATGAAAAAGACGAAGGAAGGAAGGAACAAAGGAAGGAAGGCAGAAAGAGAAAGAAGTAAATAGGGTGTAAAGAATGAAGATGATTGTGTGTTGTGAGAAAAATGTTTATGCAGTTGCCATGGAAACAGCATGTAAGCATTCAAAGCAGGGGCTTATATCTGTGTATTTGTCAAATATAAATCAGATATGAGTTGTGTTTATTCTCTCTTAGCCTAAATTTAGTCTGACACATATGGTTATGTAAAATATGCTACTGCTTTATTACATTTGCTTAATGTTTTCAGAGGTCTAGAAATACATGGACTGCCATATTTTAAAATCATATACTTGAGGCATAGAAAGAAAATTTGCACAGTAATATTAGCAGGTAATTTCCTAAATCAAAAAACAGCACAATAACACTGCCCGCTGCTGTGCTGTCCTGAGAATTTCATCATTAACAAAGCTAATTAATTTTTCTTCATTGAACTATCTTCACAGTGTTGGATGTGACTGATACTAGCTAATTATTTTTGGGTGTTTCAAATACAAAAAAATGCACAACTTGGTTAATTCTTAATTAATATATGTATGATTTCCTGTCTCATGAGAACAAGGCTCATTTGATGGTCCTAAATGACAGTTAGACCCTTTGTTTGCCAGAGGAGATTGTCTGAAATTTAACTTATAAGTAAGACATAATTTTCAGAATTTCCAAGAACTTATTTTGTGACAAGTTCCAGAGATAATACCTGCAATCACCGTCTTTTAACGGGCACAGTAAGAGCACTGGAATGGGCCGCTTTTATAGGAACTCTAATTACCCACTTGTCTCTAGTACCTTAGCCTTTCAGCCAGCCTTGCAGTCTATCACTTTACTACTCCATAATGTTTCCTCAAAGACATAGTTAGGGCATCATTTATAAGCATAATATCTTATTAAAGCAGTTATTGCCTATATAGTCCACAAATATAATGCTAATCTAATGAGGCCAGATTGAACAATGAGAAAGCGCTAATCAGAGAAAACTTTACAGAGGACATTAGATTAAAGTCAAAGGGCAAAGATAACTTTTTTCTAGTCAGTATTTTGATGCGCTTTATAGTGAAAAGATAGAAATACATATTCATTACCCATATAAAACATACATGTGCATTAAGTCAAAAGTTGTACTTCCAATAATTTATCTTAAGATAACAAAGATTAAATTAGAAGGATGTACCACACCCTGTTTGTAGCAGAGAAGTATCAGAAATACTTTAAACATGTGGGTAAAAAATAATAATCTTAGGATAAATTTTGGGAACGAAAGAGTATAGAATTATTAAAATGATTTTACAGGAGAATACTTGTTCGCATGGAAAATTGTCTGTGATATATTGTTTAATAAAAAAGTGTTTCTTTGGGATTCCTTTACATCTATGAATCATTGTGAGGAAAACTGACGTCTTTCTTGAGTCTCCTAATTGAAGAACATAGTATGCTTTCCCATTTATTTAGGTTGTTAAACTTCTATTAATGTTTCAGTTGTGTGTGTGCACACGCTGAAGCAGGTCTGTCCATGAAGCCATCGTTCTCTTGCTCAGCCTCCCAGATAACCGAATTAAAGGTGCCTGTCGCTGTGCCTGCCTCATCACCGTGGCCTATTCACCATGCAGCTCCTATGCTTGTTTTCTTGGTTGTATATTCAAGGATTTACTTTTCTTTCTTTCTTTTTTTTTTTTTTTGTTTGTTTTGTTTTCTGAAGCCACTTTTTAAAAGTATTTTTATTTTTTTCCCCTTTGGTGTTTTTCCTTGTTTTGCTTGTTCTTTTGACACAGGGCTTCTCTGTTTCTCTGTGTCACCCAGGATGACCTTGAATTTGTAGTGATTTTGCTCAGAATATATAGGCTGTACCACCTGCCCCGCTAAAAAAATTTTTTACTTATCTTTAATATGTTACCTGTGTTACAGAAATGCAGTTGATTTGGGTATGTTGCCTTTGTATCCTAAAATCTTCAGTTAATAGTTGTGAAAGTCTTCATATTTAGTATTATGAAAAGTTGATGAGTATATAGTCATGTTTCATACAAATGACATCTTTCTTTTCAACAGTTTGCCTCTTTGCTCTTGCTTGCCCTGTCATATTTTAGTGGAGCTGAGAACAGGAGCTATGGTACCTCACTCACCCTGGCCTTACTTTCTCGCAGGGTGAAGGCTATCCTTAACAGTGGAGTATAATTCTGGCTGGGTTGGGGGGTTGGTTTGTTTGCAGGCTCTCTTGAATCTTGAAGAAGAAATTTCTTTTATTCCCAGGGTGCTGAGCATTTTCATTATGATAGATATTGTGTCTTATGAAATAAATTTTTTGTATGAATTCATATCATAGGTTTTCATTTTGAACTATTAGTATGGCGAGTTACATAGGGTAGTAACTTAATATTTAATTTTTAGTACCAAAATGAATCTCACTTATCTGTGATATGTTATTCCTTTTGTGTATCACTGGAATATCTCAGAGGAAAATTTTGTGTTTATGTTTGAGATATTTAGCCTATAATTTTGATTAATTTGTTTGTTTGTTTGTTTTTGAATACTGTTTGGCTCCCGAAAGTTCATTCAGTAGTTAAGAGCACTTGTTGTTCTTGCAAAGAATCCAGGTTCAATACATGTCAGATCACAGCTGCCTTGTAACTCCAGTCCTGGGGAATCCAGTGCCCTCTTCTTGCCTCTGTAGGCACCAGGTAGGCACATACATGGCACATGTATATGCATGCAGGCAAACATCCATGCATATAAGATAATAAGATAAATCTTTTTAAAAATTAATAAAATACTATTTTAATTGTTAAAATAGGGTAAAGTAGGTTTCATAAAGTGTATAAAAATACAAGCAAGTCTTTATTTTATGTTTTCTAGAATAGATTTCCAGAATTATTGCAAATTCTTCTAAATGTGTGGTAAAATTAACCAGTGTTAATTTTTCCTGGGGTTGGGGCTGAGTGGGAAATGAATAGGGGTTAAATTTCATGTAAAGATTTATTTTAGAAATATTCATTGGTCTAGGAAAGTAGTTAGGTATATAGATTGTTTGATTAGCATTGATGAAGCCTTAGGTTCAGTCCCCAGTACCATATAAATCAAGCATGGTGGTACATATGTGTAATCCCAGCATTCTAAAGGTAGGGGCACTAAGACTGGAATTGGAACATCATCTTCAGCAGCTACATAGGGAATTCAAAGCCAGACTGGACTACAGGAAACCTTGTCTCAAAAACACTTAAAAACAACAACAAAAAATCATTTAGTTTTTTTTTTTAAAGTATGTGTGGTGTACATACATGTACACATGTGGGTGAGCATGTCTGTGTCTGTAAATTAATGTTTTCTGATTGTCAGTGGAATATGGTCAGTCCCTACTAGTCTTCCTCTGGAGTCAGTGTGCTTTTGTGTTTCTTACACTACACCAACACTTTCACACACTCAGGGGTTTCACTGATAGAGAATGGGTATGTGTAATGTGTGCAGGCAAAACATGGAAAGAATTTGCTTTAAAAAACAAAAACAAGTCCAATAATGGTGCCGATTGTTTTTGTCCTTAGCAGGCTAAGCCTAGTGGTAGTCCTAAAAGATGGCGTTATTTAGTGTCCCATTTGTGTGAGTATACTTGGATGCTCACACAGTGAGAGCTCTTTCCATCACATTTATCAGGATGTAGACTTACTATGAAGCCATGCATGGCTGTTTTGAATAATGATGTTTCTTGGACATTATCATGCTCTCCCCACCCCAATCTAACTCTAATTAGTACTTATTTTCCTTCTGTGGTGCACATCAGAAGCACTTAAACTACTTCTGCTGTTATCTCCTACTAACCATTCATCCTCCCGGCTCCCCCTCCTCTTCTTTTGTTTGCAGCAATGGAGTTTTAACTCAGTGCCTCACTCACACTAGGCAAACACTGAGATTTACACACCATCTCCCCTCCATGAATCCAGCCCTCTAAACTGCCTCTTAAAAAGAGAGGTGTTTGAGCCCTACCTCACATTTGCTGGCATCAATAGGAACATTATGTGTCTGTAAATTGAAAACTATCTTTGGTCATAGTAAAAATCATTAAAAATTGAAAACTTTTGAAGAGGGGTGATATAGAAAGAAACACATTGTTCAGTTAGCTGTATCTGAGACCAAAGTTTAGATATTCCACAGTGTGAGTATGTGAGGGGTATAACCTAGACCAAGAGTCAGGCTAAAGATAATTGTCTGGTCTTTAATTTCCATGTCTGTAAAATAGAAATGTTAATTCTTTGTAAAGAAATAGAGAATCAAACGAGATAGGTAGTAAGTGCTTGACATACTGTTAGTAATTGTCAGTATTGTGATTCTAGTAACAAGAATTTATCCTGTTTCTATCCTCACCTCTAAAATGGGAGACCTTTTAATTAAACCCAAGGAATATTTATGCAGAACTTTCTATGCTACCTTGTAATTAGACCAATTTACTCTGGTCTTTGAACTTTCCCATAGTTTTATATTTATAGGTCTACTTTGAAAAAGAGGCAGAGAAAGTAGGTGGCATTTTGGTCCTCAATTCCCCAATATCTTTTGGAGTAGCTAATTATTTTTGAAGCTAGTTTCAAAAGCATTCTTTGTCTTGTTTACAAACACGTATATTGATGTTATTATGAACATGGACAAAAGTTTGCTAGCTGTAAAATCACTAAAAACAATTTTTGTCAGTGAAAGAATATATGAATATTTACTTATTTTGAGTAGCAACTCCACTATCGTGTAGTTAATGTTGTCTATCTGTGGACTTGTAAGTGGTAATATTTTAAGCTTCTTTTTAAATATCTCAGATAAAACTCAGGTTTGCTTTATTTTACTTGTTTTACTTGAAATACTTCAGAATACATATCCAGCAATGGGATGTGTGGCCGCGCGTGCGCACACGCACACGCGCACACACACGCACACGCGCGCACACACACACACACACACAGGGAAAAGAAAGCTATTGTTTTGGGTTTTTTTTTGTTTTTTGTTTTTTTTTTTTTTTTTTTTTTTTTTGTTTTGGTCCTGACATTATTCACATGTCCTTTTATTTTCAATCAGTAACAACTTGAAAGAATTGAAATATATTGGTGTCTTTCTTTTTATTTCATTAGAATTTAAATAATTAAATTCTTATGCTCAAGAGTAGAGACAATTTATATGACCTTTGCGCAATATTTATTAAGGCCATGGCTGACTACAGTCTCTCATGAAATGGATATTTATAATGTCTTCTCACTGAAGAGGTTTCTCCCTTTATTTAGTTGTAGTTTCATCATAGAATATAGTAAACTACTAATTTTTTAAATTTAAACATTTAAATTTATATAGTCTTTATATAGACTATATAGAATAAATTTATATAGTCTTTGAGATTCTATAACTTTGGGTTTATTAACTCTTATACTTCTTTTATTTATAGGATTGCCATATGTGTAAGTTTTATATACATGCACTGCCATACATGTTGAGGATCCTTAACCTAAAATTACAAAATCTGAAATGCTCCAAAATCTACAACTTTTTTTTTTGTTTGTTTGTTTGGTCTTTTTTTGTTGTTGTTTTTTTTTTTTTTTTTTGGTTCCCTCATAGCACTCCAAGTTGAAAATTCTATTCCTTGAGACTGGGGCTGGGGAGGTAAAGTAATTTAAATACCACATACAGTTACCTTTGGGCTGTGCATATAAAGTATAAATGAAATGTCAGTGAATTTTGTCTTTAAACTTGAATCCTATTCCCAAGCTATTTTATTTTGTATATGTAAATATCCCAAACTCCCCACACCCCCTAAAAATATCTAAAATCTCAAACACTTTTGGTCTTTTAGATAATTATTTAAGGAAAGGGATACCCTGTATAAAAGTTAATAGTTTTGCAAGCTTGTGCCAGTAACACTTGTATATCTCTGGGCTGGAATACTTTATAGAAAATGCCTCTGCCAGAACCCACAGCAGGTGAGGCTGTAATGATGATCAGCTGTATCTTCAGAGATCTTTCCAACATATTGGAATCTTGGACTTGTGACTTATTTACATAGTCATTCTCTGTAAAAGCAGTCAGTGAGTTACACCGCCAACTATCTGTAGGCCCTGTGTGAACATACCAGAGAAACAATAGCGGCTGGGAAGTAATCTAGACACACACAATGGTAGGGTCTTTGGAGTTCTGAGAACTAGGGAGCCACTGTGAGGTTTTTGAAAAGCGAATTCTCTTGTAAAATGAATTAAGAACATTGTTTTAATGAGGAGAAGGTCTACTAGCAGAGACAGAGCAGATGGACTGCCAGAGAGGTCTAGGTATGAAAGATGAACAGGATATGACGACAAACTGTAGGGACAAAAGGAAAGACATCATCTGGATGTCACTGGGTGTTTTTAAATATATTTTCCTACAGTCTTAAAACATGCCGGCATAGCAGTGTCTGGAAATATCTATGTGCTGTCAGAAGTTAGGGCCTCCGGGGAGTGTGCATTAATTTAAGGCTTCCTTTGCCCCTTTGTATGCTAGAGCCCAACAGGAAACATTG
Source organism: Phyllotis vaccarum (assembly GCA_033318265.1). NCBI lineage: Eukaryota > Metazoa > Chordata > Mammalia > Rodentia > Cricetidae > Phyllotis > Phyllotis vaccarum. The sequence goes on from JARWLC010000012.1 coordinate 75,402,559, forward strand.
GTTTATCCCTGGAGAAAGTGTCTCTATGGGACATGCTTACTGAACAAAAAGCCTTTGTTTGAAACTAACTGACCTATCTAAAACAGAGCTTTTTTTTCTTTTAAAGAACTATTCAACTTAGTCAGACTTTGCCCATCTGCTAAGTCAGAGATAAATCAAGGTTAACAGCCATATTGTTCTAAAAGAGCTGTAGTGTACTTGGAGGGCAATTAAGAATGTTTTAGTGAACAATTTGAACATCAAAGGTGGATCACTAACCACTTTCTCTATTGTATCAGCCGGGTCAGCCAATGTTTGCTTGGTGCTTTTTGTGGGAGAGCAAAGTCTGTTTAGTTTGCCGAATTATAAAGTGGAGAAGTGTGTGGGACTAGAGACCAGGCAGTCATGTGCTCTAAATTGCTTTGGTTATATTAATGATGTCAGTGTTGTAAATAAAAAGCTGTTTCAGAAGTAAGGGAATAAAATTGGTTTGCATGTTGTTAAAGTATATCCAAAGGTATATAGTTTTGACCCTGTCTTTATTGTCATTCAGATTGAGTGGTATTTTGATAAACATAACAAATAAAAATAGTAAGTGATACAAGCCTAGAAATCTCTAGCTTGAGACTGTAGTTTTCCCTTGAAAATACACACATTGTTACCACCCTCAAAACCTTCAGGGTTGCTGTTTTCAGCAAAGAGAAAGATGTGTCAGTTACATGGCATTTGTGTGTATGCTTGTTATGTATGTAATAGACAGTAGTGATGGCAGTTATTGAATTGGTATGCTTTCACTGTGACCAAATTCATCACTGTCCTTCCCAAAGAACTAGTCTTGTTGAGTAGTGCCTGAGAAAGACAAGTAAAGTATGTATGCACCTTTTTTATAAATTCTTTTTTGTTTGGTTGGTTTGGGTTTTGAGATGGGGACCATTATTAGGTTTTGCTGGCCTGGAATTTACTATGTAGACCAGGCTGCCCTTGAACTCCTAGAGAGCCATCTGCCTCTACATTCTGAGTGCTGAGTTTGAAAATGTGCACTACCATACCCAGCTGTGTTAGAGGCCGCTGGGCATAACAGCGCGCGCGTGTGCTTAGAACTGAATCTAGGTTCTCTGCAAAAGCAGTAAGTGTTCTTAGCCACTGAGCCATCTCTCCAGCCCCCTGCTTTTCAGTCTTGATGTGCATAAGAAAACAGACAAGCTCAGCAGCGCTGGAAAGAGACAAAAAACCAGAATCGTAACATTTCTAAGGTGCCCCCTAAAGTGCTACTAAAGGTCTTTCTTTTGATTAAATAGTTGAGGTTGGGCTGGGTCGAGGGTTCCCTGTGGTCCAGGGTGCCATTGAATTGCTGTGAGGCTCAGGCTCTCCTCCTGCTCCGCCTCCCAGGTGGCTGAGATTACAGAACTTGCAGCCACGCCCACTAAACAGCTGTTTCTGTTACTCATGGCTTCCATCCTTATTCAGAATTTATTTTACCTGACAATATTAGCTGTTTCTGGTATTATTTTGCTGTTTTAAACTATTTCACATTTACTTTTTTAGTGAGAGATTTATGCTTTGTTTCAGACTTGAGTGGTATGACCTAAAGGAGCCTTTCTGCTTCTCTTAGTGCTTAAAAAAAGAAGAAGAAGAATTACTGAGACCATTTGGTTGCAGATATTTTTTCCCATTTTTAGGGAACACAGGCTTTAAAATAGGACCTGGACTGTAGGACAATGGGAAAGTTTTTAGATTTTTTTTTTCTTGACATTTCCACTTATTCTTCTGTAAAACCAAAATAAAATAAAATGAAAATTTCCTTAGTGTATAAAAAGTCATTGGAGTAGCTAGTGATTAGCAGTAATGCGTATTAAATGCCTGGTGTAACATTCTATAGACCTCCAGACAAATAAACATTTGACCGTTTATAGTTAAACAATGGAATAAAGCAAACGTCAGCAATCAGGCATTTCATTGATACTATTCTAACAGAAAAAGTGTGAGTAGATTTCTTTTTGCTTGGTTTTGGCTTTTGATACGGGGTCTTGAAGTCCTCTGCTAGCGCTGGTGACCTGGTATCTGTGAACGAAAACCAAGGACTAAATTTATGTTTTCCTTCTTCCTTACTCCATGTTAGCTCCTTCAAGTTCTTTGGAGGGCTTGGGGTCATCACCTCTGACAGTCCATTAGCTGAGCTTGGAAGGGAATGCATTTTAGATGCCCAACCTTATTTCTGTTTTGTGCTTTCCCGCCTGGATAAGGATGGGAGCCCTGAGTAACAGAAACAGCTGTTTGGTGGGCGTGGCTGCAAGTTCTGTAATCTCAGCCACCTGGGAGGCGGAGCAGGAGGAGAGCCTGAGCCTCACAGCAAATAGAAGCATCTTGTTGCATCTTTTCCTGAGTATTGTAGCACAGGGAAGAGTGATGAGAACACAGCTGAACACTGGAAGTGTGCATAGACCTGCCATTACACTGATAAGCTTAGCAAGACAACGTTTGCTCACGTACTGTTGTATTTAATCAGCACCCCTGATTTGGTCTAAAACTACTGCAAGTTTTCAAATATTTTAGTTGGTGCTCAAATCCATCATGTTACTTCCTACTACATTCTGAAACATGAGTGCATAGGCTATAATCATTTCTTTACATTTCCCTTTTCTGTCACATTAACCAGTTTCTTAGGTCACAAAATGTTTGCCCTGCGAGATGCTGCATAGCAGATTGTTTGCAGTAGCACATGCATTACAGAATAATCTATTGGCTGTATTACATCAATGTGAATTCTAGCTGATGGAGCCTCATCTGTAAGAGCACTCTCTCTGCCCTCTTGGGCTTAGCAGTGCAGATCCTCACTGTCATCTGTCTTACTTCAAAGCTAATTGAAATCAGTCAGCCTATATTTCAAAATATCTGCATATTACCAACCATCTGGCTGTTCACAAATAATGAAGACATTTAATATCAAATCTGGGTAATACACTACCCTCTCACCTAGAGAGCAAATCCTATATAGTCTTACTCTAGTATCTGTTTGCAACAGAGCGGTCATTAGAGTCCCCAAACTCATAAAAATTTAATGCAGTTTATCCCATGTGACTGACTGTGACTGATGTTCAAAATGATCTTTGCTGTATTTAGAATTTATTCAGAATTGCAAAGACAGCAAGGTTGATGTTTGACCATTAAATCTAGAATATCAAAAACACATTGCCTGTGGATAAAGGGCATATTAAACTGTTTTCAGTAACTTAGTGGTTTTTTTAATCACTAAAGCAAGAAATATTAAATAAAATGTTTATGGTAGAAAATATACATTTCTGTTTAACATTGTGTTGTTAGTCTTTTAATCTTTAAAGTTAGTCTTATTTATAGCAAAGTTGGAGCTTTATATGTATTATTAGTCTTTTTAGCATAAGTAATAATTTATGAACTAGATTCAATTAAGTAGCCACTTCCACTTCTATAACTATGTCATTCCCTGTTACAGAATACATGTCTCTCACTTCCCTGTCATGAGTAGCACTGAAGAATATCACTAGACACTTACTTGTACATGCAGTGCAGATTAATCTTTGGACAGATCACTGCCTTCTAAGTTCAATTCCTAGAAGTTAATTGCAGTATCAGAAGGCATGTAAATTATTTGTTTGCTTTTGTTTTGTCTCATACTTGAGAATATTTTGATACATATTGCCCGAGCACTCTTGGGGTCGGGGGGAACTGTACTCTTTTAGCCTACTTTGTTATGTAGTCTTAGAAGTGTGTGGAAAATTGATGCAGCTTGACCAGCAGTTAAAAGTGGACTCCTTGTTTGTAAGTTTAGTGCACTTTGGTAGCTGACTGGCTCTCGCGGTTGTCTTGACTTCTGTGGATTTTTAGTAAGGTTTTTTGCTGAGATTCTCGTGTGTGTGTGTGTGTGTGTGTGTGTGTGTGTGTGTGTGTGTGTGTGAGAGAGAGAGAGAGAGAGAGAGAGAGAGAGAGAGAGAGAGAGAGAGAGGGAGAGACAGAAAGAGAGGGAGAGACAGAAAGACCTGTCAGCTCCTATCATACAGTAAGCAATGGGCTATATTCTCTCTGAATAAGATATTCTAAGTGACAACAGCATTGCAGACTTGGGGTGGGGGGGGTAGCAGTGAGTACTGAACCCAGAGCCTTTCCCTCCTTTGAAAATAATAAAATCCAATTATACCTTACTTTTGTCATATTTAAATTATTAATCTCTTTGAGTGCGTTCATTCTTTTTGTGGAGTGGGGGAAAAAATGTTGATATCTACATCACAATATATGAAAAAATTGGTGTGACTGAATAAACAGTCACTTAACAGTTGTAATAATGAATGAATTCCCTGTCAACATATCAAACTCTAAGATAGTTTACTGGGTTTTTAAAAGTTAGTTAATAGAAGTGGAGTGCTTTGAAGTTAATGAGCACTTTCTATACTAAATCCTGGTTCTGACGGGTGCTTACTTTTTCTCATGATGATGTTGTAAAGCTACTTTCCCTCACTTCCGTAGCATCGAAAACACAAAGGATTTTTGTCTTTTTTCGGTCTTCACAGTCCAGACTCTTACGTATATATGAACATGGATATGACTGCAGCACAGACAACCTGTAATTGTTTTTGCTTAATTGCAACTTTATATTCTGCTGGGAAGAAATTTTGGGGGAAAGGGTCCATTTTAATTTGTTCTGTATAGATCTATCATATACAGGTCTATCACATAATAAAGGGTACTTCTCTGGTACCAAACCCTTTAAAAACCATAATTCATAATTTTCACCAACCAACGGGATCTGACTTGCTAAGAAATTCTTTTATATTGGTTTGCTTTTAAAGTAGCCTTCATTATTTAAACAGACAATGAGTATATTCCCTGTATAGTTACAGCAAAGTTTAATCTTTTATTGAGAGATTATGAAGACTTTTAGGTCTATCACTCAGTCATTTGTTGAATCACCTCATTTTTATTCTTTTCTGTCCTTCGGCCAGTAGCCTGATTATGATTTCATTACCTTCCACCTGCAGTTTTAGAACTTCTATTAATCTCCCAAATGCAGTCACCTTTCATATTGCAGTTCATTTATCTCATATACATATATTAATCTGATTCTAAAATAATAGATATAATTATATCATCCTTCTGCCTAAAATATATATTTGATTGGCTATGTTCCTAGATCGAGCTGGCATTCAACAATTTAAATAATTTAATCCTGCCCTTGTAGCATAGCTTTATTTTCTTCAATTCCTCATATTTAGGACTCTCCTTTAATGACCTTATACATCCCACATTTCTATATTCTTGCCACCTGGTGTTCTCTTGGAGCCGCAGACCACTTGCAGAGTGTGTGATACTGAATGGGTAGCAGTGAACCATGTTAAAACCTCTAGCCTCTATGGTTTTATGAACCATAAAGCAGTGATAGGAAATTATGAGGGCTGAGGAAATGCATCCTGGAAGACGATGAACTAATGCTCTTTTTTGTTTTTTCTTTTTCTGCCCACATTATTGACTGAGTCTTGAACCTTACATGCTCAGAATAGATTGAGAACTGTCTGGCGAAAAGCAAAACATCTGCTGTGTGAGGAAAAAAAATTCAGTGAGATTTATTGTCATCTGTTGAAGCAAAGAAAACTACTCAATAGAGAAAAATGACAGAATCAAGAAGCACAGGATAAAATTCAAAATTACTTGACATACAAAGAACTGAGGAAATGGGGCTGTTGAAAGATGAGCAGTTAGTTTTAGCCCTCAAATGAGCCAGATGTTGGAATTAAATTAGGGTTTTAACATAGCTATTAGAGTTATTGTCAACAAGGTAGAACAATAACAAATGTTTCACTGCGTGAATATCTCAACAGAAAAATAGAAAATAATTAAAAATCCACATGCACATACTAGAACTGAAGAACACTAACTCTGAAATGAAAATTTCACTGGGTGGGCTTACCAGCTGAGTAGGACAAAGGAGGGGAAGAAAGGACTTCAATTATCCAGGAAAATACAAAACAAAAAGCCTTGAAGGCAAGGGGGCATGTGCAGCCTCAGAAGTCCATCGGATGGCACTGATGGGTAAATGTACATGAACTGTAAGATGAGTAGGAGGGCATAGAGCGGAAGGGTCAAACAATGAACATCTGATGGAAGAAAGCAGCTTGCAACTCCAAGATGCTAATTAAACCAAGGCAGACACACCCAAAGGGCTCTACCTGAGCTGCATCTTAGCCAAATAATGAGCACCAGAAAGACAGCAAACCTCAACAGCTACACGAGGAAAGTGTCATGTTATATATAACTATTTAATGTGATTAATGGGTGCTTGCTTTCTAATCAGAAACCCATGAGGATGGAAGAGAGAACAGCATTCTTAAACACTAAACAAAAATAATCAGTCTAAAAGTCTATACTCGGTGAATGATTTTAAGATAGAAGCAAAATAAAGATTTTCAGGTGAAGGAAAGCCAGGAACATTCAGCAACATTAGATCTGCATGTGCCTCACCCTGTACAAATGTTAAAAAGCATCCATCTAGACTGAAAATAATTCTAGACAGAACCTTGAATCTTGAATGAAGAACACAAAAAATGCTAGATATCTGGGAGAAAGGCAGGGACCTCCTTTTAAACCTTTCTCCATATCTTGATTGTATAATCATTTCAACCCTCAAAATTACATTGTAATGTGAGATTTATGCTGGAAAGACATATGGGCCTATGTAATTCATGCCTGTATTTTATGGGAAGCAATCCATTATTAAGTACAATAGACTCAGAAAGCATAAGGATACATTCTGTAATCCTTATGGACAGTTTTATAAAGATTGCAGTTTTAAAAGATGGGCTAGAGAGATGGTTCAGCAGTTAAAAATGCATACTCTTGCAATGCACCTGAGTTCAGTTCCCAGCACCTACATGAGGTGGTTCACAATGACCTGCACTGCCCCTCCAGGGAGCCCAGTGCCTCTGGCCTCCATCTCCTGCATTTAGTTGCACAGATACACATACATAATTTAAAAATAATAAAAAATATCAGATATTTAATTCAATAAAAAATTAAATTGGAATTTTACTGGAGCCTAAAACAGCATATTGCGAGTATGCTCAATAACACAGTAACTGTTTCAAAATGCATGTAGCAAAAATTGACAAAATTAAAGGCCAACATGGACTTATAATCACACTTGATGTTAGCACCACTTTATTGTATAGATTATCTGAATATTTCAGCAACTCACCTTAGCTGATGCTTATTTAACATTACACCAAGTATTGGCATAATGCACATTCTTTTTATGTGCATAGGGGATACTTATCAGAATATAATGTAATGCGGGCCCCAAAGCAAATCTTAAGTTTTAAAATAATAAACCCTTAAAGTTTGTTTTTTGACTCCAGTCAAATTAAAGTAGAGGTCAACAGCAAGATGATCTTTGAAAAGTATAAATTAGTGCCAGTGGTGGTGGTACATGCCTTTAATCCCAGCACTCCAAAGGCAGTGGCACGTGGATTTGCTGAGTCCTAGGTCACACCTGGGCCACAGACCTAGTTCCAAGATAACCAGGCTTTTTAAAAGTGAAATCCTGTCTTGGGGTTAGGTAGTGTAGTAAATTATCAAAGTAAGGAAAAGTCACAAACTAAATAAAATATTTTAATTGAAAATGAAAATAGAACATACCAAAATGTGTAAAATGTGTGGACGTTTTAATCTAGAAGAAATTGTATCTTTAAATACTGTGTTACATAAGAGGTAAAAAAGTTCAATGTAATAGTTGAATTGATAAGCTGACTATAAAATTTGTAAATAACAATAAATTAAAATACAGGACTAGCAAAGCCAAGGCAGCACTGCAAAGATAATTGTAGGGTCTGCACAATCCTAGTAACCCAGAAGGCCACAGTAATTAAGACAGTGTTACACAAATAGGTAAGTAGAAGACAGAGTCCAGCCCTGGATGCAGCCCTTTGTGGTCAGTTACACACTTCCTAAACAGGCATTCCAAAGGCCGGTCACTGGGAAAGGGGTCTAAGTATCAACTATAACCTTCAAAAATATGGAAGAATATTAATAGACTTAGATACAAAAATCACATTTTTTAAAAAATTAGAAAGTTGATTCTTTAGTTCCATGATTCAGGGATCATCAGGCTACTTGTGGAATGTGGGGAGAGAGGAGGCTGGGGGAGGCAGAATGTGCTATGATGGCCATGGAATCTCTATCTGCTTTCCTACCAGGGCAGATCTGAAGGCAGAGATTACATCCCCTGCAAAGCCTGTATTTACTATCTAGCCTTTCCAGGAGATATTTGCCAATCTGAAGTATAAGCTTCTGTTTTTTCAGAACTCCAATGAAAAAGGAAAAGCAAATTCAACAAAGGGAAATAATAGGAGAAATAAACAAAGAGAAAATTCAAGAAAACAAAAGCTGGCTCTGCTGAAGCTGTGCACATTCCGAGATCTGTACTCCAAAGTTTGAAGTGTGCTCTTTCCCCGCTTGCTGTGGTAATCTGGAGAAGGGCTCTGTCAGTGCCTTGGTTGTGCTGGCTCTGCAGCTATGCAAGTGACAAACACAGCAGCAGTGTGCACTTGCTGCACTTTGCTGTATGTACACAGACCTTATTAAAAGAAAAATAATCTGTCCACCACTTCAGCCCCAAGCCACGCCGTTTATAAAAACCTGTCTTTATTCTTTCTGCTAAAAGAAACATTTCATTTCTCTGAACTCTCTGGTCGAAACATTTCCTTGTTTCCTACGTTTTGTTGTTATATACTTCTGTTCCCTTACTCCCTGCTTTCTTTTCGGGTAAGACTCTTATTTTATTCTAGTTTCCCCACAGCCTGATATGTGCACGCCTTCTATTTGTTGTGATTTTGTGGGAGAAGGAGAAGACTTTGCACACATGCAGAGGCTACAGGTCAGCCTCGAGTTTCTCCCTGTTCCACTCTCCACCCTCCTGCCTTACTTCTCTTGCTCAAATACATAGGATAGAATTCCCCTGTACTTGGTAAGTTTCTTGTTCGTTCCATTTATTTAATGAATTAAAATGTACTGCTTTCAAAATACACGAAGTACAAGGAATCGTGACTTCTCGACACATTTCCTTTATAGATTAAAACAAATAAATATACCCCCAAAACTCTCAGATTTTTTTTCTTGTACTGAACTCCAGAAAATAATATGTGGATCTTTATATAGGGACCATTTGGGTAATAACTCAGGCTAGAGTTTTGAAAAGAGCTCAAAATGTTCTCTGATTAACTGTTTCTTACATAAGAAACTGTCTATAGGAAGCCAACCTCAGCAGGTAAGTGGCTTGTAGCCAAGACTGGTGATCTGCGCTCTATTTCCAGAACTCACATGATGGACAGAGAGAACTGACTCCCACACATGACTCTGGCCTTCACATAAAAGCCGAGCATTTAGGAACACATACATAGAAAATGCACAGATATTGAAATGATTGGCTTGAGGCGTTAAGTCTGAACTGAAGGGTTACCTTTCATGGGAGTTTTCAAGATAACACTGGCCTTGTTTGTTTACTAGTTCTGTTTACTGGTGTTAAGGTCAGTGAAAGGTACGGATGTTGAGAATGTCTAGCTGGAAGCTGTGTTTAGAACAGAGCATCTTATTTCTTTAGACAACATTAAGAACACAAACTAATGAATGCTCTGAGGAAAACAAAAAGGTCTGTGTCAATTTCATGGTCTCTTACACAAATAAGCAAAGACATCCTCACATGCTAATTTAACTATACGATGCCCATTTGGAGAGTCTTAAAATTGTTAAACAGATCCTTATTTTGTGATTACTAATAAAGAAAATGAACACTTCTAAGTAATAAAACTACATCTTTAAGTATTTTTATTATAAAAGGTTAAGAAAGCGACAGGAAATCAAATAGCTAACATTGTATTTGAGAAAGCAATGCATCAGTATCAGGCTCAGTGGAAGTAAAGTCATAATTGTCTGAGTTCTCAATTGCTCATAAGACATCTTGGTTCTCAGTTTACTATTGCTGTGCCTTTTTCATGGAAGTCATTGCTCCTGATAGATCTGCTGTTAAGTGTGACCACATGAATGGGGTGTGATTGTGAAGAGAGGCTGTTTGTCTCTGGGAAACTGGGACCTGTGAAAGCCAGTGAACATGCTATCAAATTTTTCTTTACACTGAATGCCAGACCATAGTTCTGTGCATTCTGCTAGACAGCTGACAGGTAACGGAAACTGGAGTCACAAATACACGAAAATACCATTGTTTTCACGGGAATCTTGAAGTCTGTTATTTTAGATACAAAAAATATCTGAAATTTTTGTATCAAATAAAAAAGCAAAGCTGTACAATCTCTGCTTTTACAGGACTGTGTTTAATTCACAGGTTAAAACATAAAATGCTTGCCTTGAATTTGAGCCTGCCATAATTTCAGTGTTTCTTGTTTTCTGAATGCTGCTATTGCTGAAACATTGTAGTGATCAGTTGATTTCCACCTTGAAGACTTCTGATTAACTCGTTTAAATGAGTAGTTAAATTCATTGAAAATTCTAAATTGGTAAGGTAATTTTCTAATGATCAAGACCTGGTGTGCATATTTGTGCTCTCTCCACATACGCAAGTGTATATTAACATACCATAAATCATAAATTCTTACCATTTGTCCTTGATTTAGCCATTTTCCATAAAGTATAGTCTCTTGGCCCTTGTGAAATTCAGTCTCAAAGATGACTTGCATGATGAACAACAAAATTTGCTTTTAGCATTTTTTACTGCTTCATATTCACTAAACTTCTTTGTTTGGTTTTTAGTTTCTTCATTCCTGAACAGTTTGCTGAGACAAGCTGATGTTAAAAACATACATCTTTTTTTTTTAGGATCATATAACTAAGCCATATTTCTCATATATATCTTAATAAAGTCACCATCAGTAAGCAATACTAATTATTTTGTTAATAAATATGCTGCCAATTGGCTATAGACTCCAGTTCAGTATAACATTTGAAAAGTATTTTTATACAATGTCTTTCAAATTACAGTCTCTGAAAATCTGAACAAATCTCCTACAAATTAAAGAAAGTGCCCACTAATTGCCTTGACAAAGTAGTCTTGAATCTGTTTTTCATTGAATATTCTTTCTTCCTTCATATTTTTTGTGAGGGTCCTGTTTTCTTTTGCAGTGTTGGAGAAGCCGTGCCAGAATTAAAAGTATAATTATTTATAAGTGACTATTGTGAAAATTGACAGGAATTAGCAAATGTTGGGACCTTTCACATAACTTCCATTATAGTCATGGCAGTCTTGATACTTGTTATGTAGTCCAGGCTGCCCCTCACCTACAAAGAGCTAGCAGTATAAGTGTGTGTTATCACCCCAAGTTGAGGTTAAAAATATTTTTATAGCATATATTTTCTTATGATCAGGATTGAAGAACTAATAATTATTAGATGTGAAGATATAAGAACTAGAAGGTTTAAAGAGAATTTTCTCGTTTTCATGTTACAGATAAACAGATTAGGCAAGTCAACACTAAGGTTGCATTATTACAGCAAGGGCAAAAAAACAGTAAAAATTCATTTAAAAAATTATGAATACAACTAGGGAGATTTTGTTTTATAAGTTTTAAGATGGATTAAACATCCATGCCTTGGATAGCAAGGTATAACACTAGGTCTGTGAACTAGCACCCTATATATTACCCTGTATAATCTCCTCAGCCATTGAGCCTTGCCTTTGTTCCATATAAACAGCCATAGATGATATTTAAATGGGAAATAACTAGCAAGCCAGCTATGAAACACTGGCTTGATCTTTTACAATACTCACTGAGGGGAGAAAGGCCAAAAGATAACCTATCTCTGACGTGAACTATATAAATGTTGGTGGCTAACCAAACCATTCCACATCTTTTAAAGCGTTTCCTTTACTAAAATAAAGAATCTGGGCTCTAGTGATTGCTTTCTTATTTTAAGCTTTATTATTTTGGTCATCAGAAGTGTTTTGGCTTTGTCACAGACAGGGGAAGGCACAGCATAGTTAGCTCCGGCTTGAGGAGTGCCCAACCCATAGAGACCTCCACTTAGGTCTACAGTGACTGCTGCCTTGATGATATCATAGAAAGAACCTCAGAGCCAGCCACTGTGAAGCCAAGTTGAAGTTTGTTGAATAAAAGTCAGTTAGTGTACTCCCACTCATTAGCTGTTTTAGTAGTCTTTGAGATACCTCTCAGAAAAGGAAGTATTGTCTCAATGCTGCCAATTTTCACAGAAGGCCTCACCTTGTCCATTGTGTGAAACAGTTGACTTTTCAGCTAGCAGGAAATACAAACTAGTTCCTAGGCATCAGGTGTTCCTTTCCCTTCCTCTTAACTGCCCATGTGCCTTCATCTTGCCACACTTTAAAGGCAGGCGCCTTTTCCTGGAAGATAAAGATGTAATCTAAAGAGAGAATCAAAGCAGAATCATGGCATGATAAAGTCATAGCGTGAATTTTAAAATAATTGCACACATAATGCTTCTGAAAACAACTTTAATCTTACAGTCTGTGAGAGCAAACCACTGACTTTTACTTTAGTCTGCTACTCAGAACTTTAATGATAGATATATTAATGAGTATTTCTCCTGTGCATGAGAACTAAGTTAAATGTAGGTTTTGAAAAATAATTGCATTATATTTACCATGGTAGAACAAGAAATATATGTAAGAATAATTTCCACCTTGTGATTTATTCAGTGCCACTCAAATTGCCATTGGTAATCCTTGTTTGCCCTATGAGGAAAAGACGGGAGATACCAACATCTGGCTGAGGCAGAGTGAGTATCCAAGCTGAGATTGAGCCCTAACCAATTGCCACAGATGTGGTGCTTTAAAGCAAGACAAAGGTGGTATCCTGTAGTCATAGATATGAGGAATCTGAATCAAGTCCCAGCTGGCTAGAATACAGGTTCGTGGCACTGTGTTCTTAAGACAGCTCTAAGAGAGAAGATCTGTAAAAGATGATGACCTCACAGGCTCTGTCTGACTTACTGTGTGGGCATCTCTGAGAGTGCTCTTGTTCAACCTAACATGCTGATTGTAAGTAAAAATTAAACAAAACAATGTGTTCTTAGTCTTTGAATGTATTACAAAAGAAGGACTGATTATCATCAGCCTGTTAAAGATATTAATAAGGATGTGTGATTTTTGCCAGAATTTGAAACTAGTTGGCTGGAGGAGAATCTTTTAGGTCCCAGAAAGCTTTCTAGTAGATGATACTTCTGTAACATTTTTATCAGTGTTAGACATTTGATACTAATATAGGTATATTGCCTGTGTGTCTCCAGATAATCAAACTTGAATTCAACTCAAATTAGACTTGAGTCAGTGCCCTCACCATCTGTTAGCTTATTTAATAGTTTCTGTTATAAAAGATGTCTTTTCCTGAAGGGTAAAGAAAAAAAAAAATGCTCAGGAGAAAGTGCATATGATGTCAGTACTTGGGGAGCATATTTTGAAAATCCTCTATACTCAGTAGATTAAGGTATATGGAAATCATGGACATTTTTGTATCTTGAATGTCACACACAATTTAAATGTCACATTAAACGGACCTTGAAGTGTGATGATTTGTGTGCTTTGCATTTCTGTACAAATTAGTAATGCATAAAGTCAAACACGTGTAAAATTTAATAATTTTCATGCTTTTGCAGGCCATTCCTTCTTGTTTTGACCAATTGGTTTTCCACAATCCAATTTTTCTATCACCAAGATGTTATTTCAATTGGCTGGGTTTTAACTGTTTCTGTTATTTTGTTTTAAGTTAGGTGTTTGGTTCTTTTTTTTATTGGTCGAGAATTTTAAACATGTATATAATACATGTCTACTGGAACATGTTGCCTCTCAGAGACTGCAGCCCTGAAGCGGGGTGGAGGAGGGGAAAAGGGATATCTCCCTCTCCCAGCAGCACTTCAGATCCAATAGCTCTTCTGCTAAGGGTGGGAATTCCTCTCTGCTTCATGCTGTGATTTTGTATGACTTGATCTACGGGTCTTGTACATGCAGTCACAGCTGCTGTCATTTATTTGTACAAATGCTCTGCTGTATCCAGAAAACACTCTTACTATAGTCATCCATTGCCCCTGCTTTCTTGATGGTCCCTGAACCTGAGGAGGAGGAGTATGATACACATACATAGATTCTCTTTCTTAGAGAGGCTTTTGGTTTGTTGCAAAGTTGAAGATGCAGAGATTTTTCTGTGTGCCACCAAGCCTCCTTGGCATACACATGCTGTCTTCTGTACAATCAATATTTCGCACATTAGTGTGGTACATTATTTGTTAGTGAACCAGCATTGGAATCTTATCACCCAGTTCATAGTTTATTCTGTATTATGTAGTCTAAGGAGTTTGATAAATGTGTAATGAAATATAGTAATCATTATAGTTTAAACAGAATAGTTTCGATGCTCTAAAACTAACTTGCACTTTGTTTCTGTTCTTTTACTGATCCTTTTATTTTCTCCATAATTTTGCATAGTCTATAATGTCATAGAGTTGGAATCAATAGTATATGGCCCTGGGAGATTGGCTTCTTTTGCTTCATAATATACATCTAAAATTTCTCCATTTTTTTTTCTTGGCTTGGCTATTTAATTGCATTTGCCACTAATACTGTGTTACATGGGTGCTGTGATTTGAATGTGGTTTGTTTCTGCCAAAGCCCATGTTGAAAACTGGTTGTCAGTATTGGTATCCAGGAGTAGTATTGTTAAAAGGAACTAATGTTATTCTTCTGAGAGTGGATTAATTCTCAAGGATGCTGTGGGTGTGAGTCAGCTCCTTTGTTCTCTCCCTGTCTTCTAAATATACCTGCTTGAAGCTCTTTCATACATCCTCCTGTTGTTGTAGCTGCTGTGTTATGAAGTATTGTTGAAGCCCTCACCAGATGTAGCCACTGATCCAGAACTTGGAGCTGGATAGACAAGCTTCCTTATATTCATACATAAATTATTCAGTTTGGGGTATTCTGTTATATAATCTGGGCTTAGAAAATGGGCGTAGCAAAATATATTTATTCACTTATTGACCTACTGAAAGACATTTTGGCTGCATTAAGTTTGAGCAGTTATATATTTATCCATTATAATTGTTTAGGTACAGGTTCTTTAAACCTGAGTTTTCATAATATATTGCATAAATATCAAGGAGTAATAAGTTATCCAATAATATTATGTTTCTGTTGTTAATAGTTTATCTTTCAAGGTGACCCCCATTCCTGTTGTCTCCCATTCCTGCCTAGTGTTTGGCTTTGTCAGCGTGTTGGACTTTAATTAGCCAGTTTCATAAGTATGTGGTGCTGTCTTAGTGTTTTGCACTTCCATATGCTTACGTACCCTCTGTGAATCTTCTTACCTCTTCAGAACCCTCACCCATTTTAAAATTGGATTGTCTGGTTTTTTATTGTTGAGCGGTAAGGGTTCTTTATGAACTTTGGGTCATAGCCCCTTTTCATGTGTCTTTGCAAATATTTCCTGCCTGTGTGTGGGTTATGTTGTCATTCTCTTTATGGTGTCGTCCTCCGAGCAGTAGTTTACTTTCCTTTTTTCAAGGCTTTTGGTGTCGTATCTCAATCATTAATCCCAGGGCTAACGAGATTTTCTCCTGTTATTACACAGTTGTCTTGATGGTTTTGCATTTTATGTTCAGATCTTTTACTTCCTCATGGTTGATCTCTGTGAAGGTTAAACAGTCTGTGTCAAGATTCTTTTCTGACATGTGACTGTACAGTTATTGCAGCACCATTTATTGAAGAATATAGTTTCTCCAGTGTATTGCCTTTGCTTCTTTGTCAGTGATGAGTTAGCTGTGTTTGTATGGATCTATTTCTGGACCCTGGGTTTTTCTATCGATCTGTTTGCTTTGCTGCCACTGCTCTATCATCTTGGCTGCAGTACCTTTGTAGCAAGTTTTCTAGTATTTAAGTTTTACTCAAGTTTAGTCTTTAAGATTATTTTTATGTGTATGTGAGTACATGCCTGCATGTATATCTGTGCACAGAGCCAGAAGAGGCCTTCATATCATATCCCCAGAACCTGGAGTTACACATAGCTGTGAATTGTCATGTGCGTGCTAGGAACCAAGCCTGGGTCCTCTACAAGAATAGGAAGTTCTTTTAACTGCTGGGCCATCTCTCTGTCAAAAGTTTTGATGTCTGATAATGTCAGTCTTGTAACTTGGTTCTTCAGAATTGTGTTCATTCTTGATTTAGTTCCAGAGAGTATGCTATGTAGTATTAAAAAAAACTTCTGAGTTGTGCTTTTACAACATATCTAGGGAGTAATTTGTTTTTCCTCCACGCTATAAATAAGACCCAAAGTGAAGCTCATTCCTGGCAAGCAGTCAGTCTACCACACTGACTATATATGCTTGGCCTAAAGAAAGGTGATTTAAAAAAAAAAAAAAAAGATTATAGCTACTGATTCCCATATTTCTATCAACTCCATATGTTATATATTCTAAAAACTCCAAAACTGCTACTCAAAGTATGTATGGTCTGTTACCCCAGCCCTCCTGAATCAGAATCTACATTTTACAAGATACTCAGCCTTCTCTAAAAGTGCACAAGTTTTATCTGTGAATCTGGTGTACCGCCTTTACTTTTTACAAGTTGCAATTCACCTTGAAACTTTAAAACTATATTCCACAGTCAAAAGATTATTGTTTTCTGTCTGCTTATTTTAGAACTACTGTTTAGACAGTTGCTTGGTCAGTGCTAAAGAACAAAGACCGTGCTCGTCACAGCCCGGATTACCAAACCAAACTTAATGCCGGAAAGTTCTTCTGCTGAGGTTATGTATTTCTTGTCGTTCTCTTGGTATTGAAATGGCTCCATTCCTTGTTTGGTTGGGTTTTTTGTTTCTTTGTTTTGTTTTTTGTACTTTTTACCAACTTTAGGTGATTATTATAAGTAGAACTATACAACTTATCTCTGCTATAACATTTTACAGATGCCGTTTTGTATAAAGCATGGGATTTAGAGTCACACAGGCCTGGGTTCTCCTATTAGCTCCTGTTTCCTGGCTTATACTTTTAGGTCTCATTTTTCTCTTCTATAAATTAGAAAAAGATAGAGGGTTGTTAGGGGATCGATGAGTTGGCATAGATCTCAGCATAGCGACTGTATATAGTTTTTCTCCCATTGCCGGAAATGCAGTTAAAATCCCCCGCTGTCAGTTCCGAGATGCGGGTGCTCTCAGTAGCAACTGTGTAGTTGCTAACAAATGTATCAAGTTCTAGCAACTCAAGATTATTGTTACAAGTTTTAGGGAACAGGTTTCCCCCTCCTTTTTCAAAAAGAAAAATAAAAGCTTAAAACATTTATTTTAGAAAGGAAAAGCTTCCTCCTGTATGGGAACAAATACAGAGACCCACAGCCAGACAATGTGCAGAGAATAAAAGACCCTGTAACGCTCAGTCCTGATTTGGATTTATCTATCGAATCTCTCCATTCAGGGCTCAGAGTAGGCTGTGTAATAGGAGGCAGAAAGAGTGTAAGATATAAGGGAATGGGAATGGAGGACACCAAGGAATAAGGGCTTTCTAAGCACAGCAGGACTGACAAACAATTAAACTCAAAAGATTGTGGCCTCATGCACAAGGCCTGCACAGGTCCGTGTGATAACCACTAGCAAATGAGAAACTAGTTCTCTCCAATGGAGTCTCACAGGGGATACAAGCCCCAAGTCCAGCAGTAGATGGCCAACATAAAATCAGTTCAATGGCATCTTTGGAGGTTCTTTGTCTCATAATGTTTTGTTGGGACTTCTTAAAAAATAAACAAAAACATTATAGGTAGTGTGTGTGTGTGTGTGTGTGTGTGTGTGTGTGTGTGTGTGTGTGTGTGTGTGTTATGGCTTCCTGGTTTTGTTTTTATGAAATTCTTATGTGTATGAAAATGTGTATCTCTGTGTAAATATGTGCTTCTTGTGGGATTTTTTTTTTTTTTTGGCTCTTTTTCTTCTGTTTTTGTTATTATTCTTTACATTCCTGTTTTCTTTTTTTGTTTGTTATGTTTTTTTGTTTTTCAAGATGGGGTTCCTCTGTGTAACAGCCCTAGCTGTTCTAAAACTCACTCTGTAGACTAGGCTGGCCTCAAACTCACAAGGATGCTTCTGTGTCTGCCTCTGAGTGCTGGGATTAGGTGTGGCCTTTTCTACTGAGAAACAGAAAGGGTGTGGGTGTGGATGGGAGGGGAGGAAGGAGGACCTCCGAGGAGTTGGGGAGAGTAAACCATAATCAGAGTATAATGAACAGAATATTTTCCAATAAAAAGTAGAGAGGGGCAGAAAGGAAAGAGTCCCAATTTTTAGTCTCCATGTTGCTTTAATTGCCATACCTTTCTCCGCACACTAGTTCTTCCTTCGGCCACATGTCCCTCATCCTCCATCAGGTTCTGCCTGCTAGAAAGATAGTGATTACCTTTCTGCTGTGATAAAACAGCATGGCCAAGGCAAATTAAAGATGTGAGAGTTTATTTGAGCTTATGGTTCCCAGAGGGTTAGAGTCTATGATGGTGGGAGACATGGCAGCAGGCAAGCTGGAGCAGTGAACGTGAAGCAAAGGTGAGCAAACTGGAGGGGCTTGAGGACTCTTTTAAAGTCAGTGTAAGGGAAGTTTATTGCGAGCAGGTTCCTTAGATGATGTCATGAATGATATTACAATTGATGCTGTATTAAATATTTCTAAAGGAAGTGTGTATATAAAACAGTCTTCATGAAAGATACATTTTAATGAACATTTACAAGCAGCTACTTTATTACTTTTATTAAAAGTTCTTATTTTAAAAAGTTTTTTTAATTTTACAAACCAACCACAGTTCCCCCTCCCTCACCTCCTCCCACTCACTTCTCTCCACCTCCCCTAGGGGCTCCTTATAGGAGTCAGGAGAGTCTGACATATCAAGTTGAGGCAGGACCAAGCCTCTCCCCCCAGTTTCAAGGCTGTGCAAGGTGCCCCTCTATAGGAAATGGGTTCTAAAAAGCCAGTTCATGCACTAGGGATAAATCCTGGTCTCACTGCCAGAGGCCGCACCAACTGCCCAAGCCACACAACAGTCACCCACATTCAGCCCCATGTAGGTTTCCCGGCTGTCGATCCAGAGTCTGTCCAGGAGCTCAGGTCAGCTCTATCTGTGGCTCTCCCCATCATGACCCTGAACCCTTTGCTCATATAATCCCTCCTTTCACTCTGACTGGACTGGGAGCCAAGCCCAGTGCTTAGCCATAGATCTCTGCATCCGCTTCCTTCAGTTACTGGATGAAGGTTCCATGAAGACAATTAGAGTAGTCACCAGTCTGAGTTTCTTTGCTCTCCATCTCTGTCTCTCCCCCAACTCAGCCATCTCATTCCCTCATGTTCTCTCCCACCCACCACCCCTTCCCCTTCACCACGCTCCCAATTTACTCAGGAGATCTCATCTTTTCACCTTTTCAGGGAGTTCCATGGATGTCTTTTTAGGGTCCTCCTTGTTACCCAGCTTCTCTGGGGTGAATTGTAGCCTTGTGATCCTTTGCTTTACATCTAATATCCTCTTATGAGTGAGTACATACCTGCCATACTTGTCTCACTCAGGATTTTTTTTTTCTAGTTTCATCCATTTGCCTGCAGATTTCAAGATGCTGGTTTTTTGTTTTGTTTTGTTTTGTTTTTTACTGCTACAAAATCAGTCTGGTGGTTTCTTAGACAACTGTGAAGCAATCTACCTCATGATCCAGCAATACCACTTTTGGGCATATACTCAAAGAATGCACATTCACACCACAAGGACATTTCCTCAGCTATAGTCGTAACAGCATTATTTGTCATAGCTAGAACTGGAAACAGCCTAGATGTCACCCCTCAACAGATTAAGAAAAAAAAAAGTGATACATTTACACGATGGAGCATTACTCAGCAGTATAAATAAATAAAAATAAAAATGGCTTGAGGATTTAAACTCTGAAAGCCCTATCCCAGAGATATACTTCTATCAGCAAGGCCACACCTTCTAATCGTCCCCTAAATAGCTCCACCAACTGAGGGCCATGTGTTCAAGCGTCTGAGCCTCCTGGAGACATTGTCATCCAAATCACAGAAACATGAGATAGTTGTCTCTGTGTCTGGCCTTTCTCCCCCACCCCCACCCCATAGCATGATCTCAGGGTCAAAGGACAAATTCATAAAAGAAGTTTCATCGCCGTCTATCACACTTTAAGTCTTTATAGTAACCCTAGACTTTATTCTATAAATTCATAAGCCTTATTTCTTAATTATATTGCTTCTCTTTCCAAACATCATTCTTTTTTTTCCTTCCCAGAAAGAAATGATCAGTCCTATTTTTTAGGTTGAAAGTACTGCAAGAAGCATATCATATTCTGAATATTGTCTTTTTACTAATTTATTTTATCATCAGAGAAAAGTTAATTCAGTGTCCATTTTTATTTTAATATATTCATGGCCTCTTTCCAGGGAATTTCAGGCACCTTGAAAGTAGCCTGACATTTAGCCAAAGGCATGAATGACTAATTCACAGTTGCATCGAAAAGATAGAAGCAGGCGTAGGATCTCCAACCACAACTGTATTAAATGTCACACTTAGACCACACTGGTTCCCCATGTGCATCTGATTCAGCTGCTTTTTGTCAGAGTTGGTATTTATTTTTGACTTCTGTGTTGTTTCAAATCAGGCAAAACTTTAATATTAATGCAGTCTTCTGGTTAGAGCTGGCTTTGCCCTGAGAGTGTGCTCAGCATGTCACTCTTCACAGGAAGTCAGTCATTCCTCTGTGTTCAGGGGGCATCATCCTCCCTCCCTCCCTCCCTCCCTCCCTCCCTCCCTCCCTCCCTCCCTCCCTCCATCCATCCATCCATATATCCATCCATCCTCTCCTTTCCTCTCCTTCTCCCTTCCTGTCTATTTATGGAACATCAATCAATTGCACTTTTCACAGTTAGACAATAGATAGTTTATTAGAGTAGTCTGGAAGTTGTCTGACCTACTGCTTTCCCTTCATGGAGTCAGGGATCTATTATTTCCTTTTTGTGTTTGAGCTAAGATTTAGGATTGGTTTTGATACCTTGTCTCACTAGGTTTTAACTCAAAATATTAGGTTACTTTTTTCTTAAGTATATTTTTATTTTATTGTGTATATGGGGGTTTGTTGTGTTGTTGTTTGCCTACAAGTGTGTTCATGCACCACATCCATGCCGGATGCCTGCAGAGTCAGAAGGAGTCACATCTCCTGGGTCCAGAATTACAGATGGTGTGAGCTGATGCTTGGATACTAGGGATCAAATCAGCACCATCTCAATGAGCCGCCAATGCTCTTAACCGCTGACCTTCCTTTCCAGCCCAGAACATGAGATTCTTACAAAAACCTACTCATATGCTGAACACTACTCCTACAGTATTTTTCATTTAAACTGTCTAATATAGCAGTAGGTCTATCAGAAATTATTAAACCATAGTAATGGAATTTTTAAAGATTATTCAATCATTGCCCAGAAACCTCATCATGAAAATGTTCATGTCATTTTTACTTTTAATTACATTCAGACTAATTAAATTCTTCTTGAATGTTATATAAACCTTACTTCTTGATTATAAGCAAGCTCCCAAGGAAAATAATAAAATAAAAATTGCCTTTGCCACTAGGGAGGTTTTTCTGGTCTGTAACTACAAATTTTGTTGTTTCTATTATTGGCTTGCCCTCTCCTAAGGATTCTTTGGGGTAATGCTTTCATTTTAAGCAACAATCATTGCCATACATCATAAACAAGCACCAGTGTCTTAAAATGCTGTCTTCTGGGCTTATTTTAGAAGTTAGTGTATATTGTCTTCAACTTTGAAGGTACATTCCTAAATCATATTTTTTTATCATAATCCCTAAATTCTCCAAAGGGATAATATTTAGACTTCTTCAGTTAGGTTCCTCTTTGAGTTAATTTTTCAAGGAGCAAATTTTCTCTTTCATGTCCTTATTTTCTGCGGGAGATGACTATTGTTTGTCATTGATTGCTGTGTGGCAGACAACTTGCCTCCAGATACCTTCTCCATGGTTTTGTCTGTGCCTCGGTGCCTCCTTATCTAACCTGCAGCTCAGTTTCTAGGGCTCTCAGAAAATCAGAAAGCATCAGCTCCTGTAAGTCTAGAGACTTGAGCACTTTACTATTAGAATGCATTTGAAATGGTGGTGACAGAGATAGGGTGAACAGGAGAGTCATGAACTTAAGGAGCTTCTGGGATTTCTTCCCTTTTCAAAAAGAAATCTGACGAGTATTTTGAGACTTAGCATAGGTTATACATTTGCGCCCAAAGCAAACAGCATTTGAGGACCGTCCAAGTGTGGTGAACTGTCATGAGATTCCATTGTACTTCGTTCCTCCTTCAGGTAGTGTGTTTGGGCTCCCACTTCCTGACAGAGCAATTGAGGAGGAAGGGAGTTGAACCCAGAACAGCAGGGTTTATTTGTCTTTCATCCATTGTCCCTTGAAAAGCAACCTTGATGAGCTTTCTCTAAGCAGAAAGATTGTAGACCTGGTATTTAGCTGGCTTGGGATAGGAGGTCCCTGCTGCTTAACATGAAGTATCGAGTGATCTAGAGGGAAGCAAGTGTGATGGTATTGCTGCAGCAAATCATTGTGAAAGATACTTTGGAGCGTCACAGTAAGTCTGCACCTTCCGTGGGCGCCCATTTACGGAGCAGCTTCCTCAGGATAGAGCATCAGCAACACATGTCTAATAGGTGCATTCATTTTAATATGCTCATTCATTGAATAGTCCTGATTAATTAGTACATGTCACCATCTGGTACTTAGTGAGACTATTCATTTTTTAAATGTTGAATTGCAGGGAATGGTGCACACCAATTAAAATCCTTTTAAGTGGATTGTGTTGGTATAAAGTAAACGTGTAGGAGGACTTCATTGGAATTCAGCGTGCATCTCAGGGTGCATGCATCAGCCTGAAGTCAATTAGAACAAAGAAAGTCAAGAGAGGGGGAAATGAAGGAAGAGCTGTCCTTTTGTAAATGTGTCTGCTCCTGTGTGAGGCTTTTGCCTGTTTGCTCTCTCGGTTCTCCTGGTTGTCCTCCCACGGCTGTGTTTACTCTGAGACCCTCCATCTCAGAGTCTCATTTCTACCTTCCTTCTTGTCGTTGGTGTTCCCCACATCCTCACCTACTCCCTAACCTATTCACACAGAGACAGGAGCGTGAACAGATACTTCATGTCAGCCCAGAAGGTCTTCCTCCCTGTCTCTCCCTCTCCCTCTGCCTTTGGAGAGATTGGGCATCAAGTACCAAAATTTTTTGGTTAACTTTTGTGAGTTTGAGATCTTTAATATTAAAACATTTTAATTAGAATAATCACTTAGTGCTGCTGTGACCTGATTTTTATGCAAAATACAATTTTGGAATGCTTTTTCCTCCTATTTTTTAAAGTTGTTCTAATGAGTTTATTTTATAATCTAATAAATGTAAATAATAAAACCATTTGTATGAAAATGTTTCCAAAACATTCTACTTTTCTTGCTTTGTCTCCTGTTAGACATAGTGTACAGAGTATAATTTAACATTTTTGCTGTCCTGCAATGTCAACATCCAACAAAATGCTATTCTGGAATATCATGCCATTCAGGGTTAGGGCTGTTTACCCTGTACTCAAATCCTTTTGCCTTCTCAACCTTGCTCTTTCATAGTTTTCAACCCATCTGCTGTTGGTAGTTCCTTGTCATTGTGTGAATACTTCTGTCTTCAGTAAAACCAGATAGCAACACATCACTTGTCTGTTTAAGAAACTAAGCGGTGCCATCTCTGAGAAATGTCTCTTGCATTCAAGTACCTAAAATTAGTGAGGGAAGGAAGTATACAAATAGCCACGAATGGCATGTGATAGTTATCTTCGGAAAAGAACAGTTAATTCTAAGAGGAATGTGAGTGACTTCGTGGGGGAGTTCACTTTGACTGGATTTGTAGTTTTGAGCAGGTGTTACATGAGTGGGCCTGTAGGGGAGGATGCTTTAAGAAGATGAAAAGATAGTATCAGGACCAATTGTTACATTTTATTCTATGGAATTCTAGTGTATTGCATAGACATCTAAGACTCTGTATGGCTTTCTGGAGAAATAAGGTACTAATGAGCTATTTTAGAGACATTAGGAAACAACAATGTATCATCTCGGCAGTCTATTCCAAAGGCATATCTAGAACTCACGTGACTTGCAGGAGGTGGGGCAAAAGGAGAGGGTAGATTGAGAAGTAAGATTTGGCCGTTGATTGGGTGTTGCATGACAGGGGCCATTCAGAGTTGATCGAGCCTGAAATCTTTCCAGTGTTTGAAATGTGTATATTGTGAAGGAAAACTAATCAGTTATCTGTGGAGACAGATCTATAGGTAACTAGAAGCTGGCATCCAACACTTTAGAAGACAGGGCCTGGAGGTATAGACTCTGTGCCTATTGCACCTTTAAATATTTGCAAGTGGATGAAATCACAGAAAAGACTAAGTCCTTTTTTATTTCGGTGTTGGGAATCAAATCTAGGGCATCACACACGGGCCAGGTAATCACTTTACCACTGAGCCACATCCCTAGCCTTTTTATTTATTTTGTATGTTTATGTGATGCATGCATTTGACCTTGTGGAGGTCAAAGGTTAACTTTGAGTACCAGGTAACTATTTCCATACCAGAAGTGCTTCTTACAATACATGAGAAATGTTTTTCATTGTCTCAGATCCATAAAAGACTGATTTCAACTTCATCTTTTTGCATTATGTTTGAATAATTTCAAAATTGTACATTAGCCTAAATTTGCAGTTATATAATGGTTACGATAGATTGTAAATTTTAGAAAATATTTTGAAGTATTCGTATTCCCAAACAGCCTGTTTATTATGTGATATTCATCTCTTCATCTCTTCATCTCTTTTTTTGTTTGTTTGGTTGGTTTTTGGGGTTTTTTTTTGTTTTTTTGTTTTGTTTTGTTTTTTTGAGACAGGGTTTCAAAACCTGGCTGTCCTGGAACTTGCCCTGTAGACCAGGATATCCTTGAATTCTCAGAGATCCTCCTGACTCTGCCTCCCAAGTTCTGGGATTAAAGGCAAGCACCACATGTGCTGTTTGGTCTGATTGTTGGAAAAAAGACCCAGCAGGGCAAGTAGCAAGGTTTTGTTTTTTTTGAGTGGCAGGGTTATGTATATCTTAATTTTTTGATTTCTTTCATAATATAAAGAATTAAGTTACTCTTTATTTAAAAAGAAGATAAAGTTCATAAAGCATAGATAGTCTGAGTAACTTGAATAAACTCATGTAGATAATTAGTAATATCTTTGAGTCTTACCTATTTATGCTTGTAAGTGTCTTTGTAGTAGTAGGTTGTTAAGAGTAGAAATGATACCTAGTACTCCAGTAACTATAAGAGCCGTGAGCCTAGCACTTCTTCAGGACTGGTGGGCATCGTGCCTGACACACTGTATTCTAAGAGGCCTTGCTCTTTCATAGGTCAGTGATGTAGAGCATCAGCATGTACCTTTAGTGATGAGAATGAGGACCCCGTATATTTTGATGAAGATAGCTTAGCTTTTCCTCTGTTAGTTAGATTGCCTCCTAGTCTATTAAAATGCAGTACTTTTCCAAAGTTCAGACTGTGGCATTGTTCTTGAGAACAGCCCAGCAAACCTGTTGGCATGTGCTCATGTCTATCCAGAGGGTTTAAGTCCTCCGGTTACCGCTCCTGTTTCTCGTGCTCCATCACTGACCCTGTAACTTCGGTGCCTCAGCCTCCGTGTTGTTTTTCTGCTTTAGAGTGGCACTGACTGGAGGGCTGTCACTGTTTTCCTTCCCTTGTCTCTGCATCCCCATCAGCATTGTGTACATTTCATATTACTCTTCCCTTCCTGCACTCAGAGCTGAGTCTAGTTTGTATGAAAAACCATAAATGAAAGATACGGATATATTTGATATCTCCATATCCATCTTCATTTCTTCTACCCTGGTGCCCCATTGGTCAACATCTTACCTGCCTCTGTGTTAGCTCTGGCTTGTCTGGTCTAGCCTTGTTAGAGGTAAACTAACCACACTGCTCCCTATCTGGTAAGCCTCTCTCCTAATCCTGTGCGTTCTCACGCACACAGTATCACCTTCCACCTGTTGCTCAGAAGCTTCCTGCTGATACATTCCAATGGTGTCTTTTGAAATTGATGCAGAACACAAGTCTGAAAATGGGTTGATAAATTTGTTTTGATTTCTTTGGGTTTTTTTTTTTTTTTTTTTTGGAAGACAGTTGCAAATAATTTGAAATAAGTTTTCTGTTGTAGAAACAATAAATAGTAAATAAATTTATAAAACAATTGAAACTTGAAATCATACAGGATCACTGAAGCCTAAGCAGTAGAGTTAACAGATTTTTTTGTAGAAATGCCCAGTTTTTAAGTCAAGATGGGGTGTGGGTACACTTACAGGTGACTGAAAGAGATCGCTGTCCTTCGAATATACACTGGATACAGATCTAATAACAGGAAATAACCTGCTTACCAGTCAGCCAAAGAGTTAAGCATTTTATGTTATTTTAATTCATGTTCATAAAAACTTAAATAGTTCCATTTCTTTATACATGCTTAGCAAATTAATAATGTGAATATAAAACCATAGGAAGAGTGCTTATCTAAGGTAAAAGAGTATTGCTTTAAGGCTCTGCTTTTTAAACTTCGGTAATTTGTAAATCTCTTTGAGTTAAAAAAAACTAGTAATTAATCTCAGTGTTGATATACATTGTAAAATTTTACTTACATCCATAGAATTATTTATAAATTCCCTATATTTTTTATTTGATTATAAAACAAACAGATTAAAGTTACATACAAAAAGCCTGATGAAATACATATTAAGAAAATGTGGTAGATAATGTTTTATTGGAAATAAGTTGTTATTCATACTTAATATAAACTCCCGCTACTCAGTTTCCTTTATAGTTTCTATTACCATTGGCTCACTGGTATTTTGAGACAAGGTCTCACGCAGGCCAGACTAGCCTCAAATTCACTTATTCCTTATGTTAGTAATGTGCCTGGTGCCAGCTCAGATTGTAAACACAAGTGTACACACAGACCTAGAAATGATTTCTATATGCTTATTAGTTATAAGTGGCCATTGTAATGGCCCAGCATATGTTTATGTTAATATATTTGTGTGTATAGTGTGTGTGTGGATATGCTCATGTGTACTGGAGGTGAGTGTACTTCTTGGTGTACATATGAAGGCCAGAGGTTGACTGTAGATGTGAACCTCTATTGTTTTCCATCTTATGTATGTATTATGATTTTTAGATAGGGTCTCTTACTGAACCTGGAGCTTGTTTTAGCGAGGTTGTCTAGCCAGCAAGCTGCAGCCATCAACCTATTCAAACAGTGTTGAGGTGACATGCACCTAACTGCCACAGCAGTATTGTGTGTGGGTGCTTGAGATGTGAACCCAGCCCACATGGCCTCATAAGCACCTGTCCTCTCAGCCAGCCCAGCTCTTAGAGTAATTTCAAGAGCTTGCACAATACTAACCTATTTTGAGAATCATGGGCCCTTGAACGATGCCCTGGATCCTAGTTTAGGAAATGCTCTTCCAGTGCACTTTAAAACTTGTTACATGCAATATTTTTTTAAAGCTATAAATTTGTATTTCTCAAAGTAGTTTGTAATTCAGACTTGAATTAATTTAGCATATTCTTCCCTAAAAGCTTAAAATATAAATGTTTTACAGGTTGTATTATTTACCTTTTTGTAGCTGAAGAAGGAAAATTTTAGTTTAGTTGGAAATATAGTACCATCTACCAAGGTACAAGTTGTACTAGATAATGACGTCTCCAACAATGTTGCTAAAATCACGTAAGTGGACTTTCTTTTCATAGAATAACCGACACTTTTGTTCTTCCCCCTTTCTTTTCCCTCTGCTTATTTTTCTTTCTTTTAAATATCCCTCATCCCTCTTCTGCTCATTCCTTTTCTTTTAATTTACACAGAGCCTGTCTCCTGTCAGTGAGACTCTACTGGACCATTTGTGCATACATAGCATGCACCCACCCACCCTGCCTCTGCCCTTTACTGGTTCTTTGTGGCCTTGGGCAAATCCCAGTTTCTTTATCCCAAAAGCAGAAGAAATAGTATGCATATCGTAAGGTATTTGAAAATTGTGAGTCTTTGTGGATGGGCACAGTGGCTCGGTGTCTGGTGCTAGAGTTTAGTGTGCTCTTATTTGGGGTCTAGTTTTTTCTGAGCAGTCCATTGATACATATGAGGGAAGGACATGGCATAGGCCTGTCTTCTCAGGACTTACGTATTTATAGCATGGTGCAGTATAGTAGCATTTATGGAGTCAGGGAAAACTCATCACAGAGGTAACTTGTGACCAAGATGATTGAAGGGTAAATGGTAAAGGTCTTGGCAGATGGAACAGTATTAGAGGGCCATTCTAATCTAAGCAGAAGGGACAGGCCATTGGTTACTATTAGATAACATTTTAGCTTCTCTGATAAATGGCCTAAGAAAAGGTTTGACAAAAGTTTAGAGAATATTTTGGTACTTTAATTTGAAAACTATTACCAAATTATAATTAGGAGTAATATTAATCATATTTGACTGGTTTGTCAAAGACTTTGACCCTGAGCTGGGAACCAAGCTAGCGCTTGCTGTGCTGTGTTGTGCTGTTTGCCCTTCCTGGGTTCCTATCTTGGAGGATTACCAAATGACCAGCACACAGTTTTGGTTAGAACAGCTTGAGCTAGGTGGACTTTAAGCATGTTTTGCTTTGATCTCTTCTTTAGATAAGAAACTTCCTGTCTTCAGAGCTTGCCTATTCCTGTCCTGGCTGGGAACTGTGATCATTAGGTCAGTGCTCAAGTGAAGAAGGTTCTTCTCATAGAATTTCTGTGTCCACTTCAAAGCTCTCTGTTGTCTCCTGCAAACCTCTTTCTGCAGCCTTGCTTCCACGCCCTCTCCACCCTTTTAGTCTATACTGAAGGCTTTGGCATCTGGTAGACTCTGATCAGCATTTTTCCCTGTGGAAGAAGGAAAGGTTGGGAACAATGACCAATGACGTGGGATACTTGTCAAATTTTCCTTTGCGCTCCCCCCCTCCCGTGTGTATGTGTGTGTCACATATTCCATTACATATCCGAATGAGAACCTTACTTTATAATTTTTACCCTGGAATCCTAGAGACTGGCTACTGTGCAATGATGATGTATGGCCTAGCTCCTCAAAGTGTGTCCTTAAAAGCCTATGTACAGCAGTGAGAATTATTGTCTCTGCCACCGTAGAAATGTGACAGATTTTATAGAGAGAGCTGTGGCCTTCAGGAGTTGCTGGATTGAGGAAGGAGCTTAGCAGTCTGTTTCCATGCTCCTTTATTATTAACAGATTTTCTTTGGTTACCTTAAAGTAATGTGATGTGTATGGTGTTAATAGACCACCTGCACGGGCCCTCATTAAGGACAGAAATTGTGTCCTTGAGGAGCTCCCTTGATGCTGGTTGGTAGTTGAAATCCAAGATTGAAATACAGGGTGAATTTGGTTGTTTTGTGTCAAATCTACTTGAAACAGTTGGACAAGAAGCAAACTAATTATAGTCATTTAGAGCAGCAGAGAGAGCATAAAGCTATAGGAGGTTCTTAAAAGGCTTCTGTGATTCAAAGTGAAGTCAGATCCTCTTGAATAGCTTTATCTGCAGCTGGGGGAGATTTCATCCTGAAAGTTATGGAATAGAATTCTAGATTATAAGATGCTGACTAGCTTGTGAGGGCAGTATCAACCATTTCTCCCATCTTCTCTGGAGGATTTGCTTTAGGATTATACAGAATTGTGTTTGGTGTGAGCCTATGTGGGCCGTAAAGTCGGTCACATTCTCTGTGAGTCCAAATGTGTGTGAGTCCCATTGTGTCTGGACAGTTTCCTTGGAGTCAACCCAGCCGTGAGAAGGAAACGTGGACACAAGTCCCACCCCAGCCAAAAGGCCATTTGCAGTTGATAGCTGCCAGGACAGGAGAAGTCAGTTTTCTCCAGGGGTGATGTTTGGGTATATCACCACACTCTGAGGCAGGGTGATGTTTGGGTATGTCACTACACTATGAGGCAGGGTGATGTTTGGGTATGTCACCACACTCTGAGGCAGGGTGATGTTTGGGTAATATCACCACACTCTGAGGCAGGTTGACAAAACTGACTCCATGGGGTTTGGGATTTTCTTGAGAGGGTGGTTTTTATTTCATGTTGGTGGGGTTGTTGTTTTGTTTTATCTTGTCTTACTGATTTTTTGTTTTATTTTTGGAGAGTGGGGAGTGGGAGAGAGCATAAAGTTGGGTAGGTAGGGGTGGGGTGGATTTGGAGGAAGGAGAAACATAATCAAAACATATTGTTATGATAAAGTTAAATAAAACGATTATAAAGAATACACAAGCAGATGAGCCTTTCTTACCGAAAGTTGCATTTTGGTGTTCTGTGTCAGACCTGTTCTGGCAAATAAGTAAAGCACAACAGAACAGACTGTTCTATTTCCTGTGTACATGCTTTAGGAGACACTTTTTTTAATGTCTCAAACATAACTTCGGTGACTCAAATTTCCTCTTTGGCAAGTGGCATTGTGGAGTGGGGAAAGCTTCTGGGTATTATCAATTGTCCTTTAAGTCATTCCACCGGCATTAAGACCAGTGGGCTGTGCTTTCGATGGACCTGCATGTGGTATAACTTCCTTCTCTAAGAACCTGCATTACATTAAAATAGTTTTGACAGCATCTTTAACTGAACATCTTTGTCTCCAAACATTATTAGTGTTTAAAATCAATCTTCAAAATTCAGGTTTTGTAGCTTAGACAGCAGCTCCATCTGGTGCTTGCTGAAGGTGTTTGCTCAGTTCATCTCTTGGTTTTATGGCAGCATAAATACAAAGATACACAGAACTTTCAAAGGACTGGCAACTCCAAGATGGGTTTTCAGGCACACAGTGCCGATGTGAGTCAATTGTGTCTTTGATAAATTTCATTTGGAAATTTTGTTAATGTGATAGCTGCTAATCAACAGCTATCATTTGATTAACTTTTACTTAGAGTGGAAAATTATTTTTCATATTTGTTAATCTTGGAAAATAAAACATTGTACTACTTACAGAGAAAATATGTAGTCTCTTATCAAAAATAAGTTAGCTTGGTTAACAAGATACTAGGCGGATGTCTTCCTCTTTAATATTCAGTGCCATAGTGCTAAGCACATAGGAGACGTTAAAACAAAACTGGTGACTCAGGAAATACCTCAGATTGCTAATAGAAGTTAATTCTGAGTAATGAATTGCACAACATTCTCTTTTCATCCTGGGGTTTTGTTGTTCTTGTTTTTTTAATTCTCCAGGAAGTCTATACTAAACAAAAGGCAGAAAAACAACAAAAACAACAGAGAACAATTTTAAACATTGTTAGTTTGCTACTAACCCTGACAGCTGATTTGGATTACCAGAATCCCACGTAGATGGGAGGAAAACTGACTCCTGCAAGTCATCCTCTGACCTCCAGGCGTATGTGCACGCACACATGCACACGCATGCATGTACACACAGACACACATACCACACAGAGGCACACACATACACACCACGCACGCACGCACACACACACCACACACGCACACACACACACACAGAGGCACACACATACACACCACACACGCACACACACACACACACACGCACACACACACACAGAGTTATCCATTGTTCAGTCACTGCTTTCCACCCCACTGCAGTGGGATTCCATCCGTACTACTCCACCAGAATATATGTGGTCTGTGTTAAGGTGACTGAGGGGTTTGTGCTGTCAAGTGTAATAGGACACATAAGTCCTCATTGGCCAGTGTCTCTCAGCAGCATGTGAAAGAGTTGTCTTTGCTCTCTGGCTTCTGCTTCATCGTTACCGTGAAAGTAACTTTTATTTACTTTATTCTGAGAGAAAGGGATAGTTATGTTCTTCTCCCTGGTTCGATGCAAAACCTTAGCCCAGAAAATATATCTGTAATATATTATCTGTAATATATATATAAATAGAGAAAATATATCTGTGATCCCAAGCAGATGACACCCAAGTGCTCTCTTGTGTTCTGTTGGTAAAACCAACAGCCTACTTTGTGGTGGTATGCAGGCTCACAAAGTTCACACTGATCACCTTCACACAGAACTTAGGCCTCCTCCTTGTCACTATCTTGGTAAACATCTGAGCACATATACCTCAACACCTCTTGACTCTTCAGAGTCTAGCTGCTCTTTCATATGCCTTTCTGTGCCTTCCCTGATGTGATGCTACACCCTAAGCCAGATGGTATCAGATTTTAACATCCTATAGCAGTCTTTTAAATATTTTCTTGTCTTTTATTTTTCCTCCAAAGTCCATTTTCTGTCCAGCCCAAACTGACTTTTGTAGCTCAGGTTTATTGAGGTTTAACTTCCATATAATAAAATTCACCTTTTTTAGTGTTGAAATTTTGTGAGTTTTGATAAATGTGTACAGTTATGTGGTTACCACCATTTAGCATTTGGATTGTTTCCCGGTTTTGTCTGTAAATGTCTGTATACTGGTATCAGTGTAAATACACGCTGTTTCTAGTAAATACTGAAGAATGGGATTGGTAGGTTTCAAGGCAATTTATGTTTAACTTTACAAGAAACTGCCAAGCTGTTTTCCAAAATGCTGAACCATCCAAGTTCCCACCATTGCTCCGCTTGCTCATTGCCCCCAGAAACATGCTCACTAATCATTCCACTAAGTCCATATTGTGGTCTCCATTTACATTTCCAGATGACAAATTATATGTAGAGTCACATATCTACAAACTATGTGTGCATGTATGTAGTTGATTTTGCTTTTATTGTTGATTTTACTCTTAACTCCTCAGGGGTCCACCACCCAGCTCCTAAAGAAATACATAGAGATTTGTTCTTTTTTATGACCAGCCTTATCTTGGCTTGTTTCTAGCTTGTTTTAAATGATCCCATCCTCCTTTTGCCTCTGAGCTCTTAACTTTTTCTATTCTCCACGTCTCTGTTTACTTCTTACTCTGTTGCTGGCCTGGTGGCCTGGTGGCGGGTGGCTGGGTAGCGGGTGGCGGGTGGCCGGGTGGCGGGTGGCGGGTGGCTGGGTGGCGGGTGGCTGGGTGGCGGGTGGCGGGTGGCTG
The DNA here is from genome assembly GCA_033318265.1 of Phyllotis vaccarum. NCBI lineage: Eukaryota > Metazoa > Chordata > Mammalia > Rodentia > Cricetidae > Phyllotis > Phyllotis vaccarum. The sequence continues at coordinate 75,435,720 of JARWLC010000012.1, forward strand.
GGTGGCAGGTGGCTGGGTGGCGGGTGGCCGGGTGGCGGGTGGCGGGTGGCCGAGTGGCTGGCCCTGGTAGCCTCCTCTCCCTCTCCTTTTTTCTCTCTGTTCCTCCTTTGCCATTTCTCCTTCAGTTTTCCTTCCTCTTCCTGGAAGCCCTGCCTATTCTTTCCCAGTATCGGCTGCTCCCTCCTCACTAGATCAGCTATTTCAGACAGCCTCAGTAAAACAGCTTCACAGAGTTCAACAATGCAACATAAAAGAATACAGCACGTCTCTGCATAATTAAAGAAATATTCCACAGCATAAATGAATATAACACATCTTTAATATTCAGCAACACCTACATATAAACATATACCGTGGCAGTGTGTCTACTGAAATCCATCTTTTGTTTTTACTGATCTTGCACTTGCAAACCCTCTGTTTTGCAAATTTTTTAATTTTATATAAAATCTTTTTTGTCATATAAGCGTGTGTGTGTGTGTGTGTGTGTGTGTGTGTGTGTGTGTGTGTGTGTTGAACCTAGAGCATTATGTGTGCTAGACAGCCATCCTGTCATGAAGTACATACCAATTCAGCATTTTATATTTTGATATTTTGATGAATTACAAGTAATCGGTTCAATTTTTTTCATATATTTGGTATTAAACCTGCATTTTTATCCAACCTAAGACTAGGATTACTGTAACTTTATACTAGGTCTTGAAATCAGGAGGCTTGATTCTTCCAACATATTTGATTGTCATTCCAAGCAGAATTATAGAATTGTGGTGGTATTCTAGGAAAGGGTCTGCAGGACTGAGATGAGCAAAACAGAATTTTAAAACCAGTACATTTAAGCATAGTGTTTGTTCCTTATCTCAGACCTAAAAAGGTGCCTGTGATATAAACTGATTTTAAGGGAATATAAAACTAGTGTACAGACAATTAAAAATGAAAAGCCTACGCCTTAGGAGATGGCTTGGTCAATAAAGAGCTTGGGGAACAAGCATGAGGAACTGAATTCAAATCCTCAGTGTCTGTGTTAAGAAGCGGGGTGTGGTGGCACTTGTCTGTAAGCCCAGTGCTGTTGGGAACAGAGATAGACATATCTCAGGAGCTTGCTGACCAACAGCCTCGTGAAATCACTGAGCTCCAGGTTAAGTGACAGATCCAATCTCAATATAAGGTGGGGAGCAACTGAATATTATCTTCTGGCCTCCACATGCACATGTGCACACACTCACACACCATTTACACACACTATACACACAAGGGAGGGAGGGAAGGAGGCCTTTGTGGGAAAAGGGGGGGGAGGGCTTTAGTAATCTAAGAAATGAATAGCCCAATTGAACAGTACAGTTAGAGCTTATCTTCAAGATGAAGCCGGGCTACTAAGAGATCCAGATCCCATCTTATAGCCCAGAGGTTCTAATTCCTTGTTAAAAATTCAGATTCTTGAATTGTTCCCAGAGATTTACTAGGTAAAGGTTAGAGTGTTCCCCTTGTAGCTTTTAGTTGCCTGGCAGCTCCCAATATGCACACTAACTTAGGAAGCAATGCATGAGGTAAATCTAACCAAGGAAACCTAGTTCCAAGCTAATTAGTAAGGAGGTGATTAACACTTCCAGCCAATAGAACAGTGGGCTTATCTGTTGGGGTTGGAATTCGAGTAACTTCATTTCTAGCACATTCCAGGTGAGGATAGTGTGCTTCTCTGGAAGCACACCTGAAATAGCAAAAAGGAAATAAAATGAACTACACTAAATAAGTGAGGACTACAGCCTCACTTAATAACCACCTACTAACCTAGATAAGAAATGGTGAACATTTGAACTGCTGACAGTGCCTAGCAATGGCAAGAATGAGGTCCAGTGAAATATAAAGAGATAAAATTGGAAAAACTGACTTAGTAAGATTCAGGTGTGAAGTAAAGACAGAGGTGCCATGTATGTCTGGAGCATAGCTGACTAGGTAGATGGTGGTTACATTAGCTAAAGTCTAAAGTGGCTTGCTGTATGAGGGAGGATTGGTTAGAAGAGATACATTGTTTACAGTTGAGATGTATGGAGGAGGATTGGTTAGAAGAGATACATTGTTTACAGTTGAGAAATGGAGTAGGCAGATAGGGATTTTTTAAAATGCACTGAGTGTGAAGAGTCTATTAAATAGCTAACATTTTAAGGGGGAGAAACCAGAGGGACTAAGAATGTTAAGCAGAGATTTATTGACACAGAAAGAGCAGTATCAAAGGCATATCAGGAGGTTGAGAGTGTAGCTCAGGTGTACATTTGCCTCGTGTGCTTAAGGCACCAGCTTCCCTCCCTCACACCCACCCCGACTCCATATCACACACAAAAATAGGTCACAATATATTTCCCTGTGTGTATCAAGCCAAAGAATTATATATGCATATTTACTACATAAAAGTTTAGTTAGGAGGCTAAGTTTCCAAGATACGGACTAACTAAAGGAAAATTGTAAAACCTCCAGATTATTTTTTTCTCAATCTTTTAAAGAAAAGTTTGGAAGTAAAGCTGTTATTTTCCACATTATTCATAATGGTGGCTCTTCTAGTGCCTTCTGTATTGAGATTTCTTTTCCTCTTTCCCCTACAGATCAATCGAACATAGACAAGCACTATGACGGCACAGGGGGGGAAAATAACAGATGCAAGTCTTGCTATGCACTGAAGAAACAGCATTGTCTGTGAAGTTCTATTTTTAAAAATGTCTGCTTGTAACACCTTTACTGAACACGTTTGGAAACCTGGCGAATGCAAGAATTGCTTTAAACCTAAAAGCTTGCACAAGCTTCCTCCAGACTCTGAGAAGACACCCATCACCCATGGCAATGTGAAAACTAATGCCAATCATAGTAACAACCACCGTGTCAGGAACACCGGGAACTTCCGGCCCCCTGTGGCTAAAAAGCCCACTATCGCTGTGAAGCCCACTATGATGGTGGCAGATGGGCAAAGTATATGTGGTGAGCTCAGCATCCAAGAACAGTGTGAGAACAAACCTGTCATCCTGGGATGGAACCAGAACAAGACTTCTCTGAGCCAGAAATCACTTAACAACAATTCTGGAGGCGATGGTGAAGGCTGCGGCCATGCTCCTCTGCAGTGTGGTAGTGACGACAGGACAGTAAAGATACCCAGTAACAATAATGGACTAACTGAAGTGCTGAAGGAGATAGCGGGTCTAGAGGCCACCCCTCAGATAAGAGGAAGGGAAACAAACTCCAGAGAAACATTCTTAGGAAGAATAAATGATTGCTACAAACGATCATTGGAAAGAAAGATCCCACCAAGCTGCATGATAGGAAGCATGAAGGATTCTCAGAGCAAGCGCGTTATTCTGAGTGGGAGCACAGAGGTTATCAGTAATGAAGGAGGCAGGTTCTGCTACCCCGAGTTCTCAAGTGGTGAGGAGAGTGAGGAAGATGTCCTTTTCAGTAACATGGAGGAGGAGCACGAGAGCTGGGACGAGAGCGACGAAGAACTGTTAGCCATGGAGATTCGCATGAGAGGGCAGCCCCGCTTTGCTAACTTCAGGGCAAACACTCTGTCTCCTGTTCGATTCTTTGTGAGCAAAAAATGGAATACTATTCCCTTACGTAATAAGTCTCTACAGAGAATCTGTGCTGTAGACTATGACGACAGCTATGATGAAATACTTAATGGTTACGAGGAAAATTCTGGGGTCTCCTATGGTCAAGGAAGCGTTCAGAGCATGGTATCATCTGACTCCACATCGCCAGACTCCTCTTTTACAGAAGAATCACGTTCTGAAACAGCCAGCAGTTTATCGCAGAAGATTTGTAATGGGGGCCTGTCTCCTAGTAATCCAGGAGATTCTAAGGACTTGACAGAATCTGAGCCTAATTATGAAAGTCCGCCTGGTAATAGTGAGGAGGACTCATCACCAGCCTCCAAAGGCTCAGCAAAAGTTCCAGAGACACACAAAGCAGTCCTTGCTCTCCGCTTAGAGGAGAAGGATGGCAAAATCGCAGTGCAAACTGAGAAGCCAGAAAGCAAAGCCTCTACGGATATTGCTGGCCAGGCAGTCACTATCAGCCTTGTCCCCGCTGAAGAACAAACAAAGCCCTACCGAGTTGTGAATCTGGAACAGCCACTGTGTAAGCCGTACACTGTTGTGGATGTGTCCGCAGCCATGGCCAGTGAGCACCTAGGACGCCCCAAGATGAAAGGTTCTTCTTCTACTCCCAACTCTCCAGTAACATCACCTGCATTGACACCAGGACAAATAAATGCCCATTTCAAACAATCTAGTGCAATCCGATACCAGGAGGTGTGGACTTCCAGCACCAGTCCACGGCAGAAGATTCCTAAAATAGAATTAAGTGCTGGAGGAACTGAGCCAAATGTCCCTCCAAGGAAAAACTGCCACAAATCAGCACCTACTTCACCCACAACGACAAACATTTCCTCCAAAACCATTCCCGTTAAGTCACCTAACTTGTCTGAAATAAAATTTAATAGTTACAATAATGCCGGGATGCCACCTTTCCCCATTATCATTCATGATGAGCCATCCTATGCTCGGAGTTCCAAAAATGCTATTAAAGTTCCCATTGTTATTAATCCAAATGCGTATGACAATCTTGCCATCTACAAAAGTTTTCTGGGAACAAGTGGAGAACTCTCAGTGAAAGAAAAAACCACAAGCGTGATAAGCCATACTTACGAAGAAATAGAAACTGACAGCAAAGTGTCTGATAACACTGCTAGCAAGCCCCCAGACTGCCCCCAAGCTAAAAGCTTTTCCAACAGCACAGAGCGTAAAAGAGGCTCAGTAGCTCAGAAGGTTCAGGAGTTTAACAACTGTCTCAACAGAGGCCAGTCTTCTCCACAAAGAAGCTATAGTTCCAGCCATAGCTCCCCTGCAAAGATCCAGAGACCCAATCAAGAGCCTGTGGCCAAAACAGAAGGTGCACAGGGGTCTCAGGTGGCAGGCAATAGCGGGGGCACCAGGGAGAAAGCAAGCGCTGTGCTCTGTCAGATTGTGGCTTCTATTCAGCCTCCCCAGACTCCTCCAGAAGCACCTCAATCTAGCCCTAAGGCTTGCAGCGTGGAAGAGCTTTATGCCATTCCTCCAGATGCAGATACCACAAAAAATATACCAAAAAATACACCAGTCCGACCCAAATCTCTCTTTACATCTCAGCCTAGTGGGGATGCTGAGGCACATCAGACCACAGAAAATGCCACCGCTAAAATTCAAAAAGACCCACTCACAAAGCCAGTCACTTCCCCTTCCTCCAAATTAGCGACCAGCGCCCAAAGTGAGCCACCACCTCCTTTTCCTCCACCACGTTCTACTTCCTCCCCTTACCATGCAAGTAACCTTTTGCAGAGGCATTTTACCAATTGGACCAAGCCGACTAGTCCAACCAGATCAACAGAAGCCGAGTCAGTTTTGCATTCTGAAGGCAGCAGGAGAGCAGCTGATGCAAAACCTAAACGTTGGATATCATTTAAAAGCTTCTTCCGCCGCCGGAAAACAGATGAGGAAGAAGAGAAAGAGAAAGAGCGAGAGAAAGGGAAGCTGGTAGGCCTTGATGGGACAGTCATCCATATGCTGCCTCCTCCTCCAGTCCAGCGCCATCACTGGTTCACAGAGGCAAAAGGAGAGTCCAGTGAGAAGCCTGCCATTGTCTTCATGTACAGGTGTGACCCTGACCAGGGCCAGCTCAGTGTGGATCAAAGCAAGGTTGGGGCCGAGAAAGGAAGAACGGAGGATGTGTTACTGCAGCACTCGGGAGAGAAAAGAAGTAGTCATTCGTCTCCATCTCAGATTCCTGACAAGGCTTGCAGGTATGGGAACCGTGGAATATAGGAAAGTATTAAAATATTTTCAATACATTTTCAGGTACTAAGTTTTCTTTTATATCCTTGAAGATTGCACAAGAGCCATTTCCGTTTGTAAGTAACACTGCGTAGTCATTATCCATCTTGATAACCACATTCCAAGATTGGAATATTATTAAAGTGATCTCCTTGCACTGAGCAAGGTTTATGGCCCTGAATCTCTAGCTAAAGTAGTGCCTCACATTCTTGTAAATGCAGGGGGCTTGAACATAGAAAAGCAAATCCATAGCACTGCAGTATCAATGTGTAAGGATGAACCTTCCCTCGTATGCATGAAATAAAACTCTAAGCAACTCTTTATGGCTTTTACCAAGTTGTTATCCTCAGATGTATTACTTTATCTTAAGTGAATATTAGTTTTTTTATTGGTGTCTCTTTTCAATCATCTTTTCAAATGTTGTAGAGAAAGTATAGAGCAGAGAGTAAGCATAGACTTTTTTTTTTAATATATAGAAGAAATTTAAGAAGCCGCTTTAGTGATACTGAAATCAAGAGGTAGACTTCTCACTGTGCCGGAGCAGGCTGGGAGTAGGTATTAGTTTTCCTTACTACCTCAATAACTACTCTCTGCATGGTACATCCCAAGGATTTTTCTCAAATTCTACTAAAATCCTAGAAATTTCCTGCATTCATCAGATGAGGAACTGAAAATTAGAAAAGAATTGATCAGAATATTTGGTACTTATAAGAACTAGAATCCACATCTTGGTCTGTCTCACTTTAGAACTTTTTTCCTTCCTAAAATGCTACATCATTAATGAACATGAGATCAAACAAAGGACTGGAGAAGTGACCTAGAAGTAGAGTGCTTATATACCTGGCTTCAGTCCCAGAACTACACACACACACAAACGTGTAGACGCACACATACAGGCAGACACACAGACACACGTATGTATGTATGTGTTCTGTATATTTATACAAATGTTCATTTGTAGGAATGTTTTTCTTTTTACTATTATAAATCAAGTCAATTAACTGTCAAGTAAACAAGTACGTTTATCCAAAGTTTATGACAAATACAATTTTTTTCATCCTCACTCATGTTTGTCTTGAACAAGTGCCCCAAATACTTCATTCTTTTGAGTCACCCTCCCTTCTGACATACCGGCCTCCTCTGTTAGCTCAAGATAACTTCTGATTGATAGGACAGATTTTTCTCACCAGTTTTCTGTAAAAATAAGTGGAAATGAACACCCAATGCCTGTAGTTTTCCTAGTAAAATTCCAGGAAGTTTTCTACATGCTCTTTACTAAAATGATCCTTTCACATACCTACACGTAGTTGTCAAAATGCTAGCAAGTCTCAGTTTTCCATAAGTTCCTGTAATAACAAAGCAACTGAGGTAAAGACAATACTTTCCAGGGGGAATAGCTTCTTATCAGTTGAAGCTTATGCTCCCTTTTGTATCCTCAGAGATAGCCTGTCATGCTTCACTTGTAGCATAATGCATGGATTTCGGATTCCTGTTTCACTTAGAAAGGAAGCCACTTAAATACCACATAGTTATAGTTACCTAGGAGGGAATCGCATATACCTCTTGCAGATCAATAAATGACTTTGTCCTATTTAAGTATGACTGTGGTAAATGTATCCAGACCTTGGAGAGCAGCCAAATAATAGCTTAGCCTATCTTTTGTGACTCTTTGCTATGGCTGAATATACTACAAGTGGATTTGAGGCAACCCACGCCCCCTGTGTGGCAGACCCATTACTGTTGACTTTGTAATTTCTTTATAAAAATGTCAGTGAATCTGAATGACACAGTTGATTTGCTTTCACAGTTATCCAGAGTGTGGGGATACTTTGAAATATAATAAAAAACATTGGAGGGATCTACCCACAGTCAGTCTAGGAGGATCAGACAGTGGTAACTCACACCTTTAATCCCAGCACAGGGAGTATCCTGGGAATGGTGACCTACGCCCTTAATCCAATCCCAGTTGAGGTCTTGTTAGTTTATAGAAAGAATTCCAGGCTCCCAGGCAGGTAGTGGTGGTGCCACACCTTAACTGAACAAAGAAAGTCTTTAAGGCAGGCATAGAAAGACAGGCAGGCTGAGGAAGCTGGAAGACAGCTGGGTGAGATCTGACTGTGGTGTTTCCTCTCTGATATCTCCGCCTTTCCCAGAGATTTGGCCCTGAATTTCATTTATTTGTGCATCACCATAGGGATGTTAAACACACTGCCAGGTTCCACTCCCAGGGTTTCTCTATTGTTGTTTTTCTGGTTTTTCTGTGTAGCCTTGGCTGTCCTGGTGCTCACTTTATAGACCAGGTGGCCGCAAATTCAGAGATCCACCTGGCTCTGCCTCCCAAGTGCTGAGATTACAGATGTGCTGCCACCACCACCATCAGCAATTCCCCAGGTTTCTGCTTCGCTTGGTCTAAGGTACATCCTGACTTTGCATTCCCAACAGGCTGGTGTTGTTAGGCCACACTGTGGAATCATTAGTCTTGCTACTGTTCTGACAGTACATAAATAAAGCCATGATTGTTCTAAACTATTCTTAGAGGCAAATTTAAATTTTCTCATTTCATAGTGTCCCAGAGTAAATAGAAAAAGTAGTATTCAATAGGTTATTTTTAGCCTTGTGGAAAGTTTAAAGCATGAATATGTATATTGGAAACTATTCCATTTGCTTTTTAAATAATTACCTCATTTACTTGGATTGTCATTGATATTTACTTGAAGCAACTTTGAGAGGGAAAACATTACAATCAAATGTCAACATTTGTGTTTCTGGCTTGATGGCAGTGTGATTATTAAATTATCATCCCATGCCTGGGAACACACAGCTAAAAAAATGAAAATATACTTTTCCTATAAGTAAAGAAGACGTTCTAAACTGTAAAGAATGAAGAATCAGAACATCTTTCTGACGGTCAGACTGCAGGACCTGAGCCTACCATTGTGGTTGCGCTATTATTGACGTTAATTGACTGTTCCGAAGACATAAATTGAGTATGTGCCATTTGTTTTAGAACAAATGGGAAGGACGTGGCTGAAGTAATGAACTCAGGTGTGACTTCAGCTCTGACTCTCTGGCCCTTCAGTGTATAGGGCCACAGTGACACTTTACCACACAGTATCAATTTGAAAAATTCCTGAGACGGCATAAAATAGGCTGCCTGGGCTCTGGCGTATTAGCTATTTAAAGATGTTAGTAGCTCCTCTGTCCTCTGTGTGGTAAGTGCTCTATGCACAAATGATGAAGTGGTGCACAACACCTAGTGATGAAATCAGCTTAAATAGACTTTTAGAAATGAAATTGGAACCAGATCTTAAAGGACAATAGGAGGGTGACTATGACAGCATGTATCTGTAATTCCATCAGTCAGGAAGCTGAGACAGCAGGATTGTAAGTTCCAGGCCAGCCTGAGTACACCTTTCACCCACCCACCCAAAACACTCAGAATGAGTTGGAGATTGTGTCATTTGTCAACTCGTTAGCGACACTGTAAACAAGAGGAGGAGGAAAGCAATTAGAAGCAGGATGTGTGACTAGAAAGGATAACGAACAGTCTAGTAACAGCTAAAGACTTGAACTCCTAGAAGAGAAGAGTACCTCACCGGAAGCTGGGGGGTGGGCCAGTTAGTTTGGGTTTCCATCGGTGGTTCATTGTGTTGTGTGATGACCATAGTTAGTAGAGTGTGTCTTTTCAAATTTTCTAAATGTATTTTAAGCCTCATTACAGAAAGATGGGTCAAAACAGTGCACATATTAGTTAATTGTGTTTAATCTCAGTTGCACACATGTACTGGTATGTGTCTCAGTAGACAAACCAGTACTCCTAAAGGGCATAAGACCCTGCCTGACTTCCTAGTCTGCCTCCTATTTCTCGTCTCCTCAGAATTTTACTTTCTGTTTCTCAAACATGATGAACATAACCCTTTGGTAGAGCCCTTCATCAGAGGATAGTCTTCCTTTTAGGTTGTTGTATAGCATGACTGATTTTTTATAAGGGGCGCAGAAGGAACAAAGAATTTCTCTCTTAGTTCCTAATTGACATAAAGTCTGGAGACATTTTTTGGTTAGTGACCCTACTGTGTGCATAACTCTCCACAAAACTGCCAGTGGTGCCACTTTTGAGAAACATGGCTTAGAAAAGACACATGATAATACTGTGTAAGCTTTAGCTACTACTGTTATTATTGTTGCTGATATGAGAATGAGCCTGCCTCACAGTGCCATTGTTAGATGTGTTTAAGCACTATGCCTAGCACTCAGTAAATGTGGAGGTGATTATTATTAGGAGGACAAATGTCTATAAACATTCTATGCAAGAGCAGCTTCTACTTGAAGAAATACTTTTGCCATGTAAACTATTACTCTTTGGGCTTGTTTAGGGTTTTTCAACATGGAATACATCTGTAATCGTTACTTCATATTTCTTTTTTTAATTTATCCATTATTTTTATTAGTCTTATAATCAACATAGTAATGGGTTTCACTGTGATATTTTCATACAGTTTGCTCTTATTGGTCCCATCCTCAGCTCTCCCTCCTCATCCCCATGCTCTACAGCCGGCCCCTCCTGCCCATAGTGCTCCTCCTGCCCACAGTGCCCCTCCTGCCCACAGTGCCCCTCCTGCCCACAGTGCCCCTCCTGCCCACAGTGCCCCTCCTGCCCACAGTGCCCCTCCTGCCCACAGTGCCCCTCCTGCCCACAGTGCTCCTCCTGCCCACAGTGCTCCTGCTACTTTTTTATCACACATATTTTATTGCCCCTTTTTTTTCATGACCGCTCTTAACATTTTCTTGCCACACCCTTATGGCTTTGTTTCTTGTTTCATGAACTACATCTCACCTCCTTCTGTTTCAATTAAAGCAAATTTTTTATTAAAGCACTTATAGTCAAGCATTTACTGGGTCTGTACAATGTGCTTCCTCCATGCCTCATGGTGGAAAGAACATGGGCATTAGAATTGGACAGCATTGCTTCCCGTTCCCACACTGCCACCTCTGCATTCAGGTAGTCTCAGACCATTTGCTTGTTTCAGCCTCAGTTTCCTCCTTTGTGGAATGAGGAATTGCTACTATGTCTCGAGGCTGTGGTGAGTGAAATGGAAAGTGCACAGTGTATGCAGCATTGAGTTCCAAGAGGACACAGGTCTCAGTCCACACTCATTCCTTCATTGTATCTGTTATGTGTTGTAACAATGAGGTTTCTGGCCTGGACTAGCCCCACAGTTCAGTCCCGCCCGCCACCAATTATCTAAACCACCAATCCCAAAGTCCCAAAGAAATACACAGATGCTTATATTAACTTCATGCTGTTTGGCCTATGACTTAGGCACATTGCTAGCTTGCTCCTTTATCTTAACTCTACCCATTTTCATTAATTTGTCCTGCCACGTGGCCCATGGCTCACCTGTGTTCCTTATATGTTGCTTCTTTGGGCATCTGGCTCGATCTGTATCTGACTCTACCCTCCTCCTACGTATGTTCCTGCCTATGGCTATGGTGTTCACCAAGGGTCAAAACAGCTCCTTTATTTAATATTCACAGCATACAGAAAGACATTCCCACATCATCTCCCTGTTTCTGTCTAATCAGAAAGGAAAGTTTCGATTTTAACAGCAAAATTACATATAACAAAATAGCTATCAAGCAAGAATTACAGTGCAGGACTGGACCTCTGCTCCTCCTCCAAAGCAGTACTAACTTCTCAGATGGGGGCCCCCAAGCGAGATTCAGGTGCTTCAGGTGGAGGCCCCCTGTGAGATTTTGCCACCGGTGGAAGCAACATTTGGAACTAGGGGTTACCTGAGAGATCACCCTCGGATGGCTGGCCAGCAGTTTGAATTGTTCTAGAGGATCCTGTCTCCTGACTGGCTGTTGGAAAAATGAGATACTTGCATTGGTGGTTTGATCAGCTCATCCTGGCTCATCCTAAGAGAGATCACCGAAGCTGTTGTTACTGCCACTGTGGCTGCCTCTGTGAGGGGCAGCAGCAGCAGGGATTACCTTTGGTCATTCTGTAGCCACTGCAGTCACATTAGATGTATTGTCAGGAAGAATAGCCAATGCTTTGGAGACACAGAACAGTATGAGATAAGGTATCTTACAGCTTGACTTGCAGATTTCCCTGTTGCAAGAGCAGGTAAATTTGTTTTGGGAATTATACGCAACACCTGTCTGTGGGGATTCAATAAAAGTTTCAGAAGTTTTGGAGATATCAGAGGGAATCTACCCACAGTCTATGTGGGGAGTTAATAGAAGCTCCAGAAGTTTCAGAGATCTAACCACAGTCAGTCTAGTAGAATCAGAGAGTGGTGATAAACCTTTAATCCCAGCACAGGGAGTATCCTGGGAGTGGTGACCTACACCCTTAATCCCAACTGAGTCCAGGTCACTTTAGATTATAGAAGGAATTCCAGGTTCCCAAGCAGGCATAGGTGGGGCCATGCCTTAATTACCAAAAGGGTACTTAAGACAGGATAGAAGCACAGAAAGGAAGCCATTCCAAGGGAAGTGAGGCTGAGGAAGCTAGAAGACAGCTGAGTAAGATCTGACTATGGTGTTTATTCCCTCTAGTATCAACGACTTCTTCAGAGATCTATCCTTGAGTCTCATTTATTCGTGCGACACCTGTCTAGAGAGATCATTGCAGTGAATGAGACCAGAGTGCCAATCAATTAGTTACAGGTATATATCAGGGCATAGAGATGATTAGGAAGTGGGCGGGGTCAATGCTGGGAGGAGCATTGCTTCTCATCATGCTCCTAAGACAGAGCCAGCAGCAAATCCAAGTCACTTACGGCCAAAAAATGTGCTTTGTGCTATTGCCCATAATTCAGCACCTCACAGGTATGGATTAACATCCTAAAACTGGCTAGTGAGCCAATGACCGGTAAGGTATGGGGGGATTGTAATCAACCTAAGACAGGAGAGGTTCTGCCCTGTGCTGCAGAATTCTCTGAGGACTGGTAAGAATACCTGACACACATGCCACCTAAGACAGGCCTAGTATGGATGCCCCTTTTGTGTACAGGGAAGGGGGATCTGTGGAGGTTTGCCTGCAGCTCCCAGGGCTTAGCACTATTTAGTGGCCTGTGGTATTTACCTGAACCAGTTGATCCAGTTGATCCGTCCCATTATTAGAACAGTGCCCAAGCAGGTGCTACAATTAGGAAATCGGGAAGTTAGCAGAGAACAAAGAAGTTGACCTAGGCCTTGTGTTGCTTGTGAGCTGCAGAGGTTACTCAAGGTCAAAGGGCAACCTTGGTATATAAGGCTTTCCTTAAGCTCCAGTGAACAGCATTCTTGGTTCAAGAGTGACCTGCATGTCTGTCTCTCTCTCAATCTTCAGGCCCTTGCTCAGTGAAGCTTTCTCAGATGATGCAGGCGTCACAATGTGTAAAAACTCCTCTCCCTGGTCTGACTCAGAGCAAAGGCGGTTAAGAGTGAGGGGAAAGGCCTTTCCTGTGCTCTGGGCATGTGGAGACAGTCCAAGATTCCATATCCTCCCTTGGAAGAGCTCCTAAGATCTTGTCTTTTCAGGAAATGTTTATCTCTTTCACCCCATTCTTCAAAAACAAACTAAGGCTGAAATGGGGTGCTCAGTGATTTCTGTAGTCATTGAGAGTGACAACATAATTTATCTGCTGCTAATTTGCACAGATGCCATTCTGACTTTGTATTTCGCAGGATTTTTAAACTGTAACTTTTCTTAGTTTTATAAAGATGACAGTGATTTACAATGGCCTATGCTCTTACCTGCTTTGCTGTTATGCAATCCCATTCCTTGAGAACACTTTAAATGGATATCACATCTGTTTTTATTTTTTATTTTTCAAATGGATCCTGTGCAGTGTCAAAAATGAGAGCCTATTTCAAGACCTTGCACTGGCTGCAGTCTACCGTGTGCGCTTGGTTTGCACACAGAAACTCCTTATGTTTGACCACACTCTGTTAGACAGTAGCAAGACTTCATCTGACCTCAGATAAAGGTTAATCTTGGTTCAGGATAAGAAGTTTAACGTTTCAAAGGCTATGGAGGCTTAGTGCAAAATTGGACCTACTAGATAGTGATCAACAAATATGTTTTCCACCTAAGAATGTCAATAATTGGGAAATAGGGCAAATCAAGTTGATGAGACTTGGAAACCAAGGTAGGATTAAAAAATGTCACCGTGGTGGGGGGTCCTACAGGTGAGGATACAGGAAGAAATAGTTGGGTTTCTCCCTCTTTCCTACTAACAGATTTTAATAATGTGGTTTGTGATGGCTGTCCTTGACGCTTGATGCTAATCCCACTTCTGCAAAGGCCATTGTCCCGAGAAACCTTAGAAGTAAATAGCTCAGGAGACCAAAAACAGAACCATGAAACATTTCTTCTGATGTTCATTTTTTAGGAATCAGAGTCTTTTTTAAAAAGGGATTAATTTATTGGTACAGCCACTGAAGAAAGTTGGACAGTAAGTTGTAAAATGCTGTTTGCCCCTGAGAGACAGCCGTTCTCTATAGAATTCTGATTTCATTTTCTGCCCCTTCTGAAGCTGAACAAAGGTGGTTGAATTTGAAACTCAAAGTTGAACTAAAATTATAGCAATATTTAGATGCAGAAAGGCCTTTAATCTGTTCTGATGAGAAATTTGGTTTGCCTTTTAAAAGGTACATTCAGACATTTAACAGATTTTTTTTACAAAAAATATATCTTGGACAAATTTGCCAGGAAAGATTACTTTATTTGATGCTATAATGATTAATCCTACCACCTGGGTAAAGCAGGCAAGCTTTCACATGGGAGACTGTTTCTATAATTTTGAATTATGTAATGAATATTGCAGACTGATGAGGTTTTTTTGTTTTGTTTTTGACTGATGAGATTTTAACCATAAAAGAATTTATTTAGGTAACAGACAGATCTGTAACAGAGTGTGTTTCTTTTGAGCACCTTGCGTTTATCATACAGATTTAAAAGAATAGTTTCTGCAGCAGATTTGATAGGCTTTAGGTGTTGGGGCACATGTATCAGGTTGCAATGAAAAACTAGGCTTTGAGGAAAGTTGCTTAAAGATTTTAACCACAGCCACCCTTCAGGTTCTGTTGAGGTTTTGTAGTAGTGAGGTTTCTTTCAGACCCGGGCGGCCAGGGGCCTGGAACCACAGATCTGCCGACCCCTTAGCCGCCCACTGCTCACATATTAACTTCATGTTGTTTGGCCTATGGCTCAGGCACATTGCTAGCTAGCTCTTACATCTTAAATCAACCCATTTCTATTAATCTGTCTGCCTCGTGGCCCGTGGCTCACCTGTGTTCCTTACATGTTGCTCATTTGGGCTTCAGCTTGATCTGCCTGACTCTGCCCTTCCTTTCCTACCTATGCTCTGATTTCTCCTCCTACTTATTCTATGGTGCCTGTCATGGACCAAAACAGCTCCTTTATTTAAAGATTGAGATTCACAGCATACATAAACGCATTCCCACATCAAGGTTTGGTTTTCAGATTTCCTTGGATACCAAAACAAAACCTTTGGATGCCTAAGTCTCTCCGTAAAATGTAGAGTTTACTCTATATATAACCTCTTGGAGACATGCTGTAGGATGGTCTTTCTATATGCTGTAAATATGTGTTGTTATTATTAGTTAATAAAAAAAAACGGTTTTGGCCTATGGCAAGACAGCTTACAGCCAAGTGGGGAATCCAGGCAGAGAAACAGGAGAAGGGCAGAGTCTGGGAGACATAATCCAGCTGCCCAAGAAGCAAGATGTGAGGGAACAGGTAAAGCCACATGACAAAACATAGATTAATAGGAATGGCTTGAGTTAAGTTGTAAGAGCTAGTTAATAGTATGGAATTAATATAAGCCTCTATGTGTTTATTTGGGGCCTAGAGGCTGCAGGACACAGGAAAACTTGCGGCTACGGAGACACTTTTATTTTTTTGTTTTGTTTTGTTTTGAGACAGAATCTGGTCTTACAGCCCAGGTGAACCTTACACTCACTATGTAAGCCGCTCTCAGTTCAAGTCCAGTTTCCGTTTCCTGAGTGCTGGTCTTACAGAAGCATCCCACCATAAGCTTTGTAGACTTTGATGATTTCTAGATCACTGATCATAACTTAGTCCAGTGTAAATGTTGTGTGACTATTAATTTTCTGTTTTGTCTGGGGAATAATGAGAAGAAAATAAAGTGTATATGTTCTGAATGTTTACTCTCTGAGGACATAGGACCCAAGAGCAAGCTTTGCAGTCAGACATGTGAATGACAGAGCCTGAGGATTAAGGGCTTAGATATCATTGCCGTGGTTATTACAGGCTTCCACCTTTTGTTATAGGACTAGAAACTTCCAAAGGGATTTAAGTAGTGGAAATATAAAAACTTCTTCATGAGCCATTCATTACTTAAACATAGTTTTGTTTTTAAAAAATGTACATGAAATTTACTTACCTTGAAAAAAATGCCTCATTGGTCAGCATTTTACTATTTCAGCACTTGTTAGCATGTAGTAAGATCGTCAAATTATATTCCTTAAGATTTTCATTTTGTAGAATTTTTCCCACTTGTCTCTTGAAGGAAATGGGGGGAGTTTCATCATCTCTGTTATCTCCTTCTTCATGGTGCCATTTGTTCAGAAGACCAAAGTGACAGGCAAACAGACATCAGCGTCTAATTCCCTTGTTTTCCATCACCTCACACATCTCCCAGTGAAATGTTGATGAGGTGTTTTGTTAGGAGATCAAGCCTGTATAAGAGTAGCACTTTAGAATTTGAGATGATTTTCTGGTGACTCGGGTCATTTATTTTCTTAACAAACGATGTACATTCTTTAGAGAACCGATGTGCCCACTCAGAGCCCAGGAGGACGGCTTGTTCTCTTCTCTCCGGGCTGCTTTGTCTGTCCTGCTCTTACTTGGGGGTGAGGTGCTTTCTTCTACTACCTCAACCCTTCATTTCTTTGTCTTCATGTCACTACCTCCACTCCAGCTCTTAGAACCTCCCCCTTTGTCCTCTTTTGCTATTTTAATAACAGAGAGCTGCTCTGCTGGCAAGCGTAAGACACGACATCATACCTTTGATGGATTTTTAAAGTTCTTATTTTGTTGTTGTTTGTTTTGTCTTACTTTGTTTTTCTTCTTCGAATTTTGGTCATCTTTCTTACAGTTTAATGTAAGTGAGATAACACTGGGATTAAAGGTTAGGGGAGTTGAATGTGAACAAAGACTCTGGAGGGCAGTGTCAAGGTTTGAGATTTGAGACTTAACCAGAGTAGGGGAGAGGACCGAATATTGAATTGAATAAAAAAAAAAAACTGGTGATCCAATTTTTTCTTGCCATTTTATGTTTCTATATTTTCTTTTTTCCAAATGACTGTAGTTCTAATTTATTATCAATAGCCAAATGCAAAAATTTTTAATGATACATTCATAACCATAATTTGGGGTCAGCCTTTCAGAGCGTGTATTTTTTCATTTTTTTAATTTTTTATTTATAAAAAATGTCTTTTTTATCTATGTATCCCCTGCTCCCCCTCCTTTCCCTCCTCCCCATCCCCCCATCCCTTCAAGTCCCAAAGTGGGTCAGCTGAGCATGGCACATCCACTCCAGGCAAGTCTGATTTCCTCATCCCAAAGTTAAGGCTGGGTTAGGTGTTCCTCTGCAGGGAATGGGCTCCAAGGTGCCAGCCCATGCACAGGAACACAGTCTGATCCCACCTCTTTAGGCTCCACATACTGCCCATGCCAATCGACAGCTGCCTACCCTTGGAGGGCCCAGCTCCTTTTCCTGATGGTTCCCCAGTGGTTGTATGTAGTATGAGGTTTCTGGCCCGGACTTTCGGGCCTAACCTCAAGGTTTAGGCCCACAGACCCACAGACCTGCAGAGACACACAGATGCTTACAATAGTTTTAGGCTGATTGGCCTAAGGGCCAGGCATATAACTTGCTAACTCTACATTTAATCTAACCCATGACTCTTATCCTGTTCAGCCATAGGGCTCAGTACCTTTTCTCAGAGCAGCATAGTTGTCCTCTGTTTCTTCTGGCTTCTCTCTGGCATTCTGCCTGTTCTGCCTGTTTCTAGAGTCTTCTTAGTCTGGTAGCCCCACCCACACTTCCTGCCTGCCTTCAGCCAATCAGCGCTTTTTATTAAAACTCATAGGTGGGGACAGTTATTTACAATGGAAAAGCATAATCTCCCCACAGCTGTACTTGATTCATGGAGCTCCCCAAAGCTCCAGCCAGCCATCACTGTGGGAATTTTCCTCATAATCCCTATCCCCTTGCTCATATAGACTCTCCTCCCTGGAGAGCTGGACCAGGAGCTCAGATCTCTGCCCAGTGCTCAGCCATGGATCTCTGCCTCCACCTCTATTCATTGTTGGATGTAGGTTCTGTGATGACACTTAGGGTGGTCATTCATTTGATTATAGGGGAAGTCCTATTTAGGCACCTCCTCCAGTATTGTTTGGAGGCCTAGCCAGGGACATCCTGTAAGTTCTTGGAGGTTTCTCTAGCACCTGGTCTCTTTCTAAACCTACACTGACTTCCTCTATCAAGATGTCCATCTCTTTTTTTTTTTTTCCCTTCATCTTTGTTGTTCCTCTCACTCAACCATTTCCTTCTCTCATGATTTGTTCCCACCTCCTCTTGGTTGCAACCCTGTTATGATCCCAATTTGCCAAGGTGATCTTCTCTATTTTCTCTTCCTAGGGGAATCTCAGGATGTCTCTCTTAAGTTTCTTCTGATTCCAAGCTGTTCAAGGGTTGTGGTCTGCAGCTTGGGTATTCCTTACTTTTTGGCTAAAGTCCATTTATGAGTGAGTACATCCCATGCCTATCTTTCTGGGCTTGTGATACTTTTGCTCAGGAGGATATTCTCCAAATCCATCCATTTGCCTGCAAATTTTAGGATGTCTTTTTTTTTTTTTTTAAACTGCTGAATAGTATTCCATTGTGTAGATGTACCACAATTTGTTAATTCATTCTTTAGTTGAGGGGCATCTAGGTTGTTTCCAGTTTCTTGCTATTACGAATAATGCTGCTTTGAACATAGTTGAGCTAATGCCTTTGGGGTACAAATGTGCATCTTTTGGGTAGATGCCCAATAGTGATATTGCTGGATCCTTGGAGAGATTGATTTCCAGTTTTCAGAGGAACTGCCATATTGTATTCCAGAGTGGCTGTACAAGTTTACACTCCCACCAACAATGGAGGAGTGTTCCCCTTGCTCAGCATCCTCTCCAGCATAGGCCGTCATCTGTTTTTGATCTTAGCCTTTCTGACAGATGTAGGGTGGTATCTCAAAGTTGTTTTGATTTGTACTTCTATGGTGGCTGAAAATGTTGAGCAATTTTTTAAGTACCTTTCAGCCATTTGTGATTCTTTTGTTGAGAATTCCCTTTTTAGCTCTGAACCCCATTTTTAAATTGGGTTATTTAGGTTTTTGGGCTCTATTTTCTTGAGTACTCTATATATTTTAGAGATCAGTTCTGTCAGATGGAGGGTTGGTGAAGATCTTTTCCCAATCTGTAGGCTGTTGCTTTGTCTTATTGACTGTGTCCTTTGCCTTACAGAAGCTTCTCAGTTTCAGGAGATTCCCACTTACTGATTGTTGCTCTTAATGTCTGTGCTACTGGTGTTATACTGAGGAAGTGGTCACCTGTGCTAATGCGTTGGAGGCTATTTCCCACTTTCTTTTCTATCAAGTTTAATGTAGCTGGGTTTATGTTGAGGTCTCTGATCCACTTGGTTTTGAGTTTTGTGCAGGGTGACATGTTTGGATTTATTTGCATTCTTCTACATACTGCCATCCAGCTATGCCAACACCACTTGTTGAAGATACTATCTGTTCTCCATTGAATATTTTTGGCCTCTTTGTGAACAATCAGGTGTTCATAGGTGTGTGGGTTAATGTCGGGGTCTTCACTTCAATTCCATTGATCCACAAGTCTGTTTTTATGACAGTACCAGGCTGGTTTTATTATTACTGTAGCTCTATAGTATAGCTTGAGGTCAGGGATGGTGATGCCTCCTGAAGTTCTTTTATTGATCAGGATTGTTTTGGCAATCCTGGGTTTCCTGTTATTCCATATGAAGTTGAGTATTGTTCTTTCAAGGTCTGTAAAAAAATGTGTTGGGATTTTGATGGGGATTGCATTGAATCAGTAGATTGCTTTTGGTAAAATTTCCATTTTTATTATGTTGATCCTACTTATCCAGGAGCATGGGAGATCTTTCCATTTTCTGATACCCTCTTCAATTTCGTTCTTCAGAGACTTAAAGTTTTTGTCAAACTGATCTGCTACTTCTTTGGTTAGAGTTAGGCCAAGATCATTTATGCTATTTGCAGCTATTGTAAAGAGTGATGTTTCCCTGATTTCCTTTCCAGCCCTTTTATCCTTGGTGTATAGGAGGCTATTGATTTTTTTTTTCTTTTAGTTAATCTTATATCCTGCTACATTGCTGTAGGTGTTTATCAACTGTAGGAATTCCCCGGTAGAATTTTGGGGGTCACTTATATACGATCATATCATCTGCAAATAGAGATAGCTTGACTTCTTCCTTTCCAATTTTTATCCCCTTAATCTCCTTTTGATCTCTTATTGCTTTAGCTAAAACTTTGAGGACTATATTAAGTAGATAAGGAGAGAGAGGACAGCCTTGTCTTGCACCTGGTTTTAGTGGGAGTGCTTTGAGTGTTTCTACATTTAGTTCCATGTTGGCTGTTGGCTTGCTGTATATCACCTTTATTGTATTTAGGTGTTTTCCCTATATTGTTGTCTCAAGGACTCTTATCATGCTGGAGTTTTGATCTTTGTCAAAGGCTTTTTCAGCATCTAATGAGATGATCATGTGGCTTTTTCTTTCAGTTTGTTTATATGATGGATGACATTCATAGTTTTTTGTATGTTGAACCATCCCCGCATCTCTGGGATGAAGCCTACCTGATTGTGGTGGATGATTTTTCTTGAGATGTTGTCGGATTCAGTTTGCCAGAATTTTATTGAGTATTTTTACATCAATGTTCATGAGGGAGATTGGTCTGTAATTCTCTTTCTCTGTTGCATCTTTGAGTGGCTTAGGAATCAGGGTGACTGTGGCCTCATAAAAAGAGTTCAGCAATGTTCCTTCTGTTTCTATTGTATGAAACAGTTTGGGAAGTATTGGTATTAGTTCTTCTTTGAATGTCTGGTGGAATTCTGCACTGAAACCATCTGGCCCTGGGCTTTTTTTTTTTTTTTAACTTGGGAGACTTTTAATAGGGGCTCCAATTTCCTTGGTGGTTATAGGTCTTCTTAGGTCATTTATCTGATCTTGATTTAATTTTGGTAAGTGGTACCTGTCCCGAAAGCTGTCCGTTTCTTTTAGGTTTTCCATTTTAGTGGAGTATAGATTTTCAAAGTATGAGCTGATAATTCTCTGGATTTCCTGTGTGTCTTGTTATGTCCCCCTTTTCATTTCTAATTCTGCTAATTTGGATACTCTCTCTCAGCCTTTTGGATACTTAGGATAAGAGTTTATCTACCTTGTTGACTTTCTTAAAGAACCAAGCCTTTGATTCATTGATTCTTTGTGTTGTTCTCTGTGTTTCAGTTGTATTGATTTCAGCCCTAAGTGTAGTAGGAGGTTTCTGTTCCGGTCTTTCGGGCCTAGCCTCAAGGTTTAAGCCCACAGACCCACAGACCCACAGATGCATAAGATAGTTTTAGGCTGATCGGCCTCAGGCCCAGGCATATCACTTGCTATCTCTCTACCTTTAAACTAACCCATGACTTATCCTGGTCAGCCATGCGGTTCGGTACCTTTTCTCACGGCAGCATGGTTGTCCTCTGCTTCTTCCAGCTTCTCTCTGGCATTCTGCTCTGTTCTTCCAGTTCTCAGAGTTCTGTTAGTCTGGTAGCCCTGCCCACACTTCCTGCCTGCCTTTGGCCAATCAGCGCTTTTTATTAAGCCAGTGGGTGGGGCAATTATTTACAATGTAACAACAAAATCTCCCACATCTAAGTTTGATTATTTCCTGCTGTTTACTCCTTCTAGGTGAATTTGCTTCTAATTGTTCTAAAGCTTCAGCTGTACTGTTAGGTCTCTCCTGTGAGATTTCTCTGGGTTTTTCATATAGGCGTCTAGTGCTATGAGTTTTCCTCCTAACTCTGCTTTCATTGTGTCCCATAAGTTTGGGTATGTTGTGGATTTATTTTTACTGAATTCTAGGAAGTCTTTGATTTCTTTCTTAACTTCTTCCTTGACCCAGAGGTGGTTCGATTGAGAGGTGTTCAGTTTCCATGAGTTTGTGACTTGTGATTCTTGTTGTTGCTGAACTCTAACTTTAGACCATGGTGCTCTGACACGATACAAGGAGTTATTCCCATTTTTTTGTATCTAGTGATATTTGCTTTCTGACCGAGTATGTGGTCAATTTTAGAGAAAGTGCTCAGAAATATGTAGATTCCTTTGTGTTTGGATGGAAGGTTCTGTATATATCCAGTAAGTTCATTTGGGTCGTAACATCTGTCAGATTCCTTTTTTCTCTTTGAGTTTCTGTCTAGTTGACCTACCAAAGGGTGAAAGTAGAGTGTTGAAGTCTCCCACTATTAGTGTGTGGGGTTTGATATGAGGTTTAAGCTTTACTAGTGTTTCTTTTACGTATGTAAGTACCCTTGTGTTGGGGGCATAAATATTCAGGATTGAGACTTCATCTTGTTGGATTTTTCCTGAGATGAATAAGTAATGTCTGTCCTGGTCTCTTTTGATTGATTTTAGTTTGATGTCTATTTTGGTAGATATTAGGAAGGCTACACCAGCTTGTGGAAAGTCTTTTCCCAGCCCTTTACTCTGAGCTTTTGTCTGTCTTTGAGTTGAGCAAAGAAAAATGGCTTCTCTTTTTTTATCCATCATGTTAGGGTTTGTCTTTTTGTAAGTGAATTGAGTCCATTGATTTTAAGGGATGGTAATGTCCATTGATTGTTATTTCCTGTTATTTTGGGGGGCAGCTTGTGTGTACTTCCTTTCTTTGGGTTTTTCTTCTGTGGGATTATGGATTGTTTGTGGTTTCGTGGGTGTATCTGGTTTCCTTAGGTTGAAGTTTTCCCTCTAGTGCTTTCTGTAGGGCCAGATTTGTGGATAGGTATTGTTTAAATCTGCTTTTGTCGTAAAATATCTTGTTTACGCCATCTATGCTGATTGATAGTTTTGCTGGGTATAGTAGTCTGGGTTGGCAGCCATGCTCTTTTAGTGTCTGTATAACATCTGACCAGGACCTTCTTGCTTTCATTTTTTCCATTGAATAGTTGTGTGTTATTCTGACGTGTCTGCCTTTATAGGTAATTTGGCCTTTTTCCTTTAGAGCTCTTAGTATTTTTTCTGTATTCTGTAGGTGTAGTGGCTTTATTATTATGTGGCGAGCATACTTTTTGGAGGGTTTAGTCTATTTGGTGTTCTCTAAGCTTCTTATATCTTTTTATGCATTTTCTTCCTTATGTTGCAAAGTTTTCTATTATGATTTTGTTGAATATATTTTCTGTGCCTTTGAGCTGATATTCTCCTTTGATTCCAGTTATTCACAGGTTTTGTCTTCTCATAATGTCCCAGATTTCCTGGACGTTTTGTGTTATGAAATTTTTGGTTTTAGTGTTTTCTTTAACTGATATATCTATTTCCACTATTGAATCTTCCAGTCCAGAGATTCTCTCTTCCATCTCTTGCATTCTGTTGGTTATGCTGCATCTGTGGTTCCGGTTTGTTTCTTCAGGTTTTCTATTTCCAGCTTTGCCTTGGTTTGAGCCTTCTTTATTGCTTCTATTTCATTTCTTTTTATTTCCCGGAATGTTTCTTTTCACCTGTTTGTTTTCTTTTTCTTGGTTTTCTTTCTTCTTTCAGAGATTTGTTCATCTCTTCCAATTTTTTGTTTGTATTTTCTTCTATTCCTCTAAGGGAGTTTTTTATGTCCTCTTTTAAAGCTTCTATTATCTTCATAAAGTTGTTTTTATGGTCGTTTCCTTCTGTTTCTTCTTCATTGTTATACTCAGGTCTTGATGTTGTAGAACCACCAGCTTCTTCTGGGGGTGTCTTGTTGTTCTTTATATTGTTATATGTGTTCTGGCACTGGCGTCTGCCCATTGCTTCCTTGGTTCACTTAGTCAGCTCTTGGTCAGCTCTTAGTCAGTTGTGGGTCCTGGGACTGTATGTCTCCAGTATTATCAGGGGCTGCTTTTATTCAGCTCTTAGTTGGTTGTAGGCCAAAGAGCTGTATGACTCCATTTTGTTGCAGGAGTCATTCTCAGTTGGCTCTTAGTCGGCTCTTAGTGAGCTGTGGACCAGGTTGCTTCAGGGTCTCCAGCTGTCATTGTGTAATGACACAGATTGTGATTTGGGCAGGGTTTCGCCTGTGGGATGTCTCTTCAGCTGTGTTTTGCTGGGGTTGGCTAGGAGGGTTCTCCTAACTTTCTTTTATTTAGGACGGAGCTGGGTGTGGTTGGTGCCAGGAGCTGTGTCCCTGGGCTGGGGTTCAGAGACCATGGTCTCAGCTTTGCCTAAGGATTAGGATGCCACTCACCTCTTAGCCAGCTGTGGACCAGGAGGTTTCAAGGTCTCCAGTTGTCCAAAAGTTCTTCTTTCTTTTAAGACTATCATTATAAATGCAGATTAAACATTTCTGCATCCATTTTCAAATCCATAACACTATTGCATAGATAAATTTTTATAGTTAATAATTATTTTAACTAGAAGCCTAGTATACCAGTATATTCATTTAAAAAGTGTCTGTGAAAACTAACCTGGAATGTACGCTGTGCCACCCTGGTCCTGAAAGTGTTAATGAATCTAGCTTTCACTTGCTTAGCTTCCCAGAGGTAATTTGGCACTTTTCCAAGACCAAACCCCTATAGTAAAGGTCAAGGTGCAGTGAGTGTCAAGTACAGGATTCAAGTATCTTAGCGTATCTTGTACAGCGTGGAACTCCTCAGGGCTCAGTGGCCCCCAGCTCTGTTGATTTCAGAGCATGGCTAACAGACTTGAAGAGACCCTGTGAAAATGTCCTTCAATGGGGAATTGTGTGAGTGAGTACAGTGGGTAAGTCTTTTATGTTTCTTGCTTTTTGGCATCCATGTTTTGTTTGTCCATGTAATTAGAGCAAAGTTCTATACTATATATGTGGAACAGACCCAGGGATTTCGGCAGTTAACGGCATATGCTCTTACAGTGGTTTTCACAGTGACTGATCTGTACCACCAATTTGGAAAAGCAGGCATGGCAAATACACAACTCTAACCAGAGCACTGGCTGGAGCACATCTGGCCTAAATGGTGGGTTCCATGCTCAAAAAAGATACAGTGGAGTCGTAGAAAAAGGACAGCTGACACCAACCTCTGCCCTCCATAGATAAGGGAGTGCAGGCACATGAACATGCGCAGTATTTATTAATTTCACTTCGAGAAAAGAAAAAGGGCCAAGAATAAATTTAGAGCCCTTGAGGTTCCTAATAGCTTGTTGGCATCGAATCCAGGACTTAGGAAGTCCCTCTCCCACAATCCTCAGCCCCTTTTAGACTTCTTCTGCCCTGAGACAGTCTTGCTCAGTCACACTGGAGCCCAGACAGGCCCTGAATTGGAATCCTCTTGTTTTAGCCTCAGAAATAGCTGAGGGTACAGGCCTGAAGGGGGCCAGCAAACCCCAGGGCTGGGATGACAGGCACATGCCACCTGTGTCCAAGTTTTTAGTAGTTCTAGGGATCTGAATACATGTCCTTTTTTTACATGGCAAGTACTTTACCAGCTCAGTAGTCTCTCCAACCCCCAAATTTCTGTAAGAGATTTTTATTTGTGTGCCATTTAGAACGTACATCAACTGCAGACAAGGGAGTAATCTGAAGGAGTACCCTTTTACCATTCCTTTATTATAAAAATTATGCATGTGTCTGGATAGAAATATAAGACTTGAAATCTGCTGGCTACACAACTTCAGAAATACTCTTTCCAAGCCAGCAGAGCCAGGGGTCTCTCTTTAGAACAGCAGTATGCAGTGAACTGGAAGTTCCATTATAGACCCTAGCTCCTGGGGATAGGGGAACTGGGAACAGATTTCTCCAGCAGCACTCAGCCGAGCAGTCTGTGTAAAAATGCTGCATCTTCTCAATGGGCTGCCTTCGTCATCAAAATTGGTTTCTCGTGACATGGACATCATAAGGAGATAATAGCAAGAGGCTCAGCTTCCATGCCTCAGTAAAGACAAAGTGACACTTCCAAGACCCTCTCAGGCACCACTTCACGTCAAGACTAGTTATGCACATACTTAAAGAGAAAGAAAATATTCTTTGCCTGGCAAAAGTTAATAGAAACTACTTCTAATTTCAAGGCAGTACATACAAAGTGACTAGAAAATATCATCCGTCCTTTGGGATGAAAAATGTTAAAGTGTTAATATTCCACATCTACAGTCACATTTAGTGGTTCCCCAGAAGGACATCCAGTGTGGCCAATCAGTGAGCTCTAGGTTCAGTGAGAGACCCTGTCTCAAAACAGTAAGAGAAGTAATTGAATACCTCCACTGTCTACACACATGCGCGCACACACACACACATACACACACACACACACACACACACACACATACACACACACACACACATACATACACACACGTGCACGCGTGCACTTGCACGCGCCAAAAAAATAAAAAAATGTTTCTTATCTTTGTTTCTCTTTGCCTGCCCATAAAGAAGTCAGGAAGAATATGATGAGGGCATAATAGTCTCAGAATACTTCTCAGACCCTGAAACCTTCAAAGAAAGACACCTGATTTTGAATACATTTCTTTGGCCGCCAACATGAAATTTGCTGACTCAGCCATTTTATGTTCCAGCAATTAGTGACTATCCGATCCCCTTGTTCTTCTTGGCTAAAGAACTGACATAGTTTAGGTAGGAGTGGAGCGAGGGAAGGCTTAGTCAAAAGTAAATGAGCCAGCAGTGGTTGAAAAGAAAAAAGACTAGTTTTAACTGGTCCATGACCAGCAGGATGTTCAGATTCGTTTTCGTAAAGGAGATTAGCCAAAGACTTATGTTTTCTTTTCCATTTGCCTTTGACTTCCCTCCTGCACCCGTATAGATGGAAACTGGTGCTTCTGTCCACATGGCTTTACCTTACCAAAGCAGTTAACTCTTTATTTGCTTAGTATAATCACAGTTTTATTCCTAAAACATTCTTTCTAAATACCTTGGTAAATATTTTAACATGTAGCAAATCCTATGTGGTAAGTAAATAAAGTGTGGTATTTACTATCGTAGCCAGGTGCTATTATGAAATGTAATAAATATAGTAAACACAACAGCTAAGTTACTAAATTCTTGAGTGTTTTTCTCTCTAGCCAGTTAAAGATTCTTCTTACTTTTGTTACTTCTTTTAAAAAAAAAATGTTTAGTATTTAGACTTTCATGTATGAAAGTCTCATACTTCCATTTGATTGTTCCATTCCTTGCCTGCTAATTCTCAAGCTCCATTTGAGCCTACCCTACCCCACCAGTCTACAGTCAAGGTCGAGCATCAAAATACCTGGTATCTGCTCAGCAAACGATGACCCTCTGTTAGGGTTATAAAGTTATTTATTCACACCATTGGGAACTGTGTCTTCCATAAATCTCATTTTTAATTTTACTACTACTACTACTACTATTATTATTATTGTTATTATTATTATTATTATTATTATTATTATTATTATTATTATTATTATTATTATTAGCTCTGGCTGTCCTGGAACTTGCTCTACAGACCAGGAACTCTGGCCTGGAACTCATAGAGATCCATCTGACTCTGCCTCCCAAGTGCTGCTATTAAAGACATCCACTACCATACCCCACCCTATAAACCTAAATTTTAACAGAAATTTTGAATTTTAATTTGATGAGCTGTCTGATTTCTTTCAGTCGCCTGGCCCATGAAGTGACAGAGGAATTTTCTCGTCAGGATCCAAAAGCTGTTGTGAAGCAAGATGGCACTTCAGTCAAACAAACATTGTCCCCCCCTGACCTGGAAAGGGAAGAAGAAAAAGGTGATGCTTCGGATCCTATAGACCTGAGCTCCTGCAGTGCTACATATAGCAACTTGGGTGAGTACAAATGTTATATAAACAGTACTTAAACCTTGCCTTTTTATGTATTGGCTAAATGTTATATTTCATTGGAGTTGTAAATTTATATTTACTTCAAAAATTAATATTTTAGTTTTTACTAGACTTATTTTAAATGTCTGCTACCATGGGCTATGTGCCATGTGCTAAAGATGCTGATATGGCCCCTGCCTTAAAGGACTCAACCTGAAGAGAAAGAAAGGAACTTGAATTCGGTATGATGTGACATATACAATTGTGACACATGGAATATTTTTGATATTATACAGAGAAGGGTGTCAAAAGAAGCCTTCCTAGAAATCATTCCTGAGCTGATTTAACATGTCAGAGGGATGAAAGAATACTCCAAACAGGCAGTAAGTGAACGAAACCGTGGAAATACAGAATAGCCTGTACAGTGGTCACTTAAGGTGGCTGTAATGTGGAGCATTAGATAAGATGTATTTCGGGTTAGACCTTCTCTTATATGTGATAGTGACACATCCTAGGTCTTCAAGAAGACAAGTGGCATGGCACTTAAGAGCAGGCACTATTGCTGCAGGACCACATAAAAGGATGAGAAAAGGAGCTTCAGATAAGAGAGGGAGAGAGAACAGAGAACAAATCAGAGAAGTATTTTAGGGCAAAAAAATGCAGACTAGATGAGTTCTGTCGTTGGAGGTGTTCAGACAGAGGCTGGCAGCTGTGTCACAGGCCTGCTGTAATGGAGATGTTCAGAACTGTTGTAAATGTCCTCAGATCACTTTCTTCAGTGTCTTCCTGGAATTCCCAGTGATTTCTGAATCATCTCCCTCCCCTGAATTTCTTTCCTCTGGAAAGTCTGGGGGCTGCCTGTAGTAGGTGCCAGTCAGATCCTAATGAACCACTGACCCCTGATGGAAGTCACTGGAGTGTGTCTCTCAAGAACCTAGTTCCCTTCTCTCCCCTTTGTCTTGTTCCTCCGTTGTATTGTTTTGAGGAAAAATGATACCAAAATCAGCTAGTATTCTTGAAAATTGGAAATAATAGGTTTCTTAAAATGTCTCAAAGATTGAAGCAATACCATAGGAGAAATGCTCTAGTCTTTTGGGAGACTCAGAACAACCCTCAAGTAGTTGAAAACATATTTTACAAAGAAAAGACTTCTAACATCAGTTCCGGTAGATTTTATAGTTTTTATTGGACGTTTCTCGTTCTTTTATATTTTAGAAGTACACATTAAAATGAAGTTTTTACTTACTTTGTACCCTAAAGTAGCATACCAGGAATTCCATATTGTAGATATTTTTGCTAAGACAAAATTTCTTTCATGACAACTTCAGTAAAATGTATTACAGTTTTTAGGAGTTGATATGGGTCCATGGTCAATGAGTTTGTAAGAATCATGGGGTTCATTTTCCACTAGCACCTGGGTGTAGCTTACACCTATAATCAGCAGTTGGGAGCCTTAACTGGGAGAACTGTGGCTTTGAGACCAACCTAGGCTCCTAATAAAACTGTCTCAAAGAAAGAAAAACCGAGTATAGTGGTACATGCCTTGATCCCAGCACTTGGTAAGTGGAGATAGGAAGCTCAGGACTTCAGTGTCATCCTCAGATACAGAGTAGAGTGAGCTTGAGGCCAGGATGGGCTACATGAGACCCCTATCTCAAAAAAAAAAAAAAAGTTTTTTAAAAAAGATTTTTATGTAATTTTATTTTATGTGCATTGATGTTTTGTCTGCATTTATGCTTACATGAGGGTGTTGGATCCCCTGGAACTGTCATTACAGACAGTTGTGAATTGCCATGTAGGTGCTGGGAATTGAACCTGGGTCTTCTAGAAAAGCAGCCAGCACTCTTAAACACTGAACCACCATCTTTCCAGCACCTCTTTTTTCTTTTTTACATGCTAACTTTAAGTTTAATGATTTTATCTCATTATTGGATGAGGAAAGGAAGGCAGAGGAGGCTGGACCAAGTTAGATCCCAGAGAGCATTAGGCACCCATGACTCTAATACTCTCAATCATTAAATTCTTGAAAAGCCCTGGAGGTTTGGAACTTCTGTGCTGTGGGATGGTCTTTCTGCATCCTGTGAATATGTATTGCTACCATTGGTTAATAAAGAAGCTATTTTGGCCTATGGTAAGACAGGACATAACCAGGCTGGAAATCCAAAATAGATGCAGGTAGAAGAAAGGCTGAGTCAGGGCAGACACTTTGATTGAACAAGATGTAATAGAATATATGTAAAGCAACAAGATGTGGTGATATATAGATTGATAGAAATGGGTTAATTTAAGATAAAAGAATTAGCTATCAAGAAGCCTGAGCCATAAATCAGTTTGTAATTAATATAAGCCTCTGTGTGTTTATTTGGAATCAATTTCCTATGGGACACAGGAAGAAACTTCTGGCTACACTTCTGTCTTGTTTCGGTTTCTCAGGGTTTCTCTATGTAACAGCTCTGGCTGTCCTGGAACTCACTTTGTAGACCAGGCTGACCTCGAACTCAGATATCTACCTGCCTCTGCCTCCTGAGTACTGAGATTAAAGGTGTCTGGCACCATTGTCCAAAAGGCTGGGACTTTGGAATCATCAGTTTTCAGACACAAAATTTTAAGATTTAAAAAAATTCTAGTTACTTAAGAGTCCAAAAATCCAAGATGCCCTGTGAGAAAGATTGCTTTCCATTGAGTTTAGCTCAGTCATCGGGCCCTTGCCTAGCGTCTCATTGAACTTAGCACAGCTGTCTGACCTCTTGGTGGGTTTTGTACTTTAGCTCTCAAATATATTTTTATGTGCTTATCCACTGCCAAAAAGTGGAAAATCCATGACAAAGTTAGAACTAGAAAAATGATTAGCTAAGTGCTGAGGTGGCTCTGTGCTTGACTTTGTATGGTATGATACATGCATAATTTTTCTGCTTTGGCACAGTAATAGTTAAAGTTGATTCTGTCCTTTCTACAAGCTAAGGGTTTATTGCTGTTTTCCCGCTGGAACAAGTATGTAAGTGGCATTTGAAGCACTTTTTTTTTTTTTAAAGCCATTCGGCAAATCATCTCCATGCAGTTTTAAGCTATCTCCTTGGGTAATTTTTTGTGATTTAAATCTCCAGTAACTTTTTTTAATGTTACAGTTGAGCTGGACATGGTGACCCATACCTGTAATCCTGGCTCTTGGAGGTCAATAATTCAAGGCCAGTCTGTCAAACATGGGACCCTATCTTAAAAAACAAATAGGTGTGGGGAGCAGGGAAGATAGCTAAGCGAGGAAGAGCACTGCTGTGTGGACATTAAGACCCCGGTTTAAATCCAAGAACTCACACAAGGAATCAAGTTGGGCACACAGTGCCTGTGACCCCAGAACTATAAGGTTAGGGACAGGAAGCTAGCTGGAGTATGCTGGCTGCCAGCCTAGCCTCAGTTTTGTGAGAGACCCCATCTCAGGGGAATAAGGTAGGTCATAGCTCACTGACTCAGAGGTAATCGCTGAGGAGCCTTCATAGAAAGGAACTAAATCCTCCTAATGTAGGTGACCATCGAACGGTGTGGGCAGTTTGTGGAGCCTCTTGCAGTAGGATCCGACTATGTTCCTGGTGCATGAACAGACATCTCAGAGCCCATTCCCTGCAGAGGAACAGTTAACCCAGTCTTGATTCTGGGATCAGGGACTCGGACCCACCTCAACTGGAAATGCCAGACTGAACTGACCA
This sequence comes from Phyllotis vaccarum, assembly GCA_033318265.1. Lineage (NCBI taxonomy): Eukaryota > Metazoa > Chordata > Mammalia > Rodentia > Cricetidae > Phyllotis > Phyllotis vaccarum. Next base: position 75,467,334 of record JARWLC010000012.1, read on the forward strand.
CCTTGGGACTCCTTGCCCTCCTTGGGGAAGGGATGGGGGGATGGGAGGGGGAGGGAGGAGGAAATGGAGGGAGAGCAGTGGTGGATATGGAAAAAAAAAAAAAAAACTTTTTAAATTAAAAAAAAGAACAGGACACCCAACATGATGGTGACTCCACTCTATTTGGTGACCACATGGTCACAGGATGAACTGGCCTTTACCAATTCAATCGGACCCAATCTGTATTTTACAGCATGTCTGCACCCAAAACAATTTCCCAAAGAAGTGGTAGAATATCTCTTTTTATTAAACCTTTGACATTTCCTGTTACTTTTGTCAGTCTTAAAATGTCTTGAAGAAGGATCACTGGTTATCTTTTATGTGGGCATGTCTGACTGCTTTATTATCTTGCTAGAATCAGAAGCATGTAAATAAGTTCTACTCTGTTGAAACCCAGCTGATAACTTTCGGTCTCCTTCATTCACTTTGTACCTAATTACTCAATACATTGCTCTTTTAAAAAGCTCAATCAAGTCTCCCTTTACTCCATATATTTTTGGCTTGCTCCTTTCTCTATCCCTGCATCCTAACACAGTACCTAAAACACTCAAGAGGTGCTAAGAATGTGTTTGAATAAATGAGCTAAAATTGACTGCTGGGTTTGACTTTTGAAGATTCCCAGATGAAAGAAATCTGACTGTTCACAGCCAAGTTCATGTAAGAGTTTTTCAAGTCATAGATCATGTGCTCTATTAATCTAGCTTTTTTTCCTAATATTGAACTCAGTACATACGTTTTTTAATTAAGGAACTATATTGTTCCGCGCCTATCTCTCGCCCGCGAGGAAAGACATAGCACACACTTAGGATCCTTCTGCAGTATAACTTTAATGTATCTTAGGGGAGAGCATTTAGCTTACGGAAAATGGAGAGGAGGGCAGAGAGAGGAGGGGGCAAAGAGGCCGCCGCGGCACGGGAACCCGCAGCGACAGGCCCCAGTGAGGAGAAATAAGGCTAGAGAGAGAGAGCTAGGCCCCGGCGTGGTCTGGGCCGGGCCATCTGCCACGTGGCCTTGAGCCCGCGTCCCAGAAGCCGGGCCGGCGTCCGTGCGCACGGCGGGGCGGAGAGGGAGAGAGCAAGAGAAGAAAGAGACCACGAGGCAGGAAGCACCCGGTTTTAAGACGACCAAACGGCTCTTGCTTTAGACGAAACATCTCTCTATTGGTCGCAGTTCAGAATCTCATATGACGCCACGGGAAAGGCGGAGAAACCAGACCAGTCTCGCGAGATTACCAAGCGCATGCGCTCTCTAACAACTCAGGCGGGTTGGCCAGCACCAGGTAATAGCGCCACCTAGAGGGGCTGGGGCCAGTGGCCTCCAACATCTCACCCTTCTCAAATATTAAGCAACGAGGAAGTCCTATAAGAGGGTGGAGACAGTGATCATCCCCCAGAATACATCGTGGACTTGCGTGGGGGTCACCCCTAATCCCTCGACAGATCGAGATGCCCCCAGCCTGTCCTCTGCCTTTTGCTGGGAAGGGAATTAAGACAGATACCCTTATGCAGGATGATGTGTCTCTCGGGACATAGGTATGTCCCGTGCGATGCCCTTGGCTCAGCATACCTCTTAGGACACGGGCTGAACGCTCCATCTAGTGCAATAGACAAGGCAGTCTAGGTGTGTAGGAGCTGTCTAAGCCACAATATCTCTATTGCTTTATCATAATTAGTCATACCTCTATCGAGGTTTCTGAGTCTAGAGCCATTAAGGCTTGAGCCGAAACTGTCTTGTTTCTCGGACTTTGGATTCTGAACCTACAAACCGTCTAGAGAAGAATGACTAGTCCTCCGCAAAAGCTAGGTCAGATATATCCACCCCCACCCATCTTTTGGAGTAGGGGAAGAGGGGATTTATGGAGTGAGCTCTCTGGTCAGCGACAGGTCTAGCAGAGTGGAATTGGCCTGGACGATCGCCACTTGCAGGTCACGAAGGGTCTGTTCAAACTTAGACGACCAATTCTGTAAGAAAATTGAGAGAGGCTTTTCGAAAGATTAGTTGTCTTTGTAAAGTTTTTATATTGAATAGAGGTTATGTATAAGCCAGCAAGTTATTGCTCACACCTCAATTGTGCCAATTACTGAGGTGGACAGTTTGTTAACCGCCTGTGCAGTCTGCACTATTTTTGAAAGTGCATCAGATAGTTGTGAGCTACTGGGGAGGCCACGGTGATATGGGCGTGACTCGTGGCACGTGGGTCACTACTGCAAAGAAATAAAGCTGAGTATCTCAGCATAAGGCATAAAGGCAATTATCAAATTTGTATCTTAATTTATCTATAATTTTTGAGGCATTGCTAACAATCTAAATAAATGGTGGCCAAATTGGGAGGAAATGAAAATATTTTAGGCGTGGCCCAACCTATATTTTTGGATTGGCAACTGTTACATGGTAAAATTGAATTTTTATCTGGCCTGCCTGAGCAAAAGGAAGCCAATTTTGGTTTTATTAAACTCTGTTTCCTTTGTCAGGCTGCCGAGAAATTTTTTAGTAATATATCTGAACTATTTTTAACTAAAACATAAACTTCTCTCTAACCCCAAACTTCTATTTTCTTTAAAGCTATGTCTAAATCTTTATACATCACCGGCATTGGCAGAGAGAAAAGGTGGGCATTATCTTCTACTGCTGTCACCAAACACATCAACTGGAGAAGGCGAAGGTTCTTTTTCTTGTAATATTTTTCTGGTGAGGCGCTCTGGGATCCAAACTGGATTTTTTTCATCCTGTGGAAAAACACAGACAGCTCCCCGGGATCTTATTAAAATAGGATCCGGGCCTTTCCATTTATTTTCTAAAATATCTTTCCATTTTACTAGCTCTTTTGGCCGTTGTGGTTCTGAGCAATGTCGCTCAGCAGCATTTTGATATTTATCATCAATATTTAAAAAATTTATGGTAAACAACGCCAAGGCAATTGACACTCTTGGTGTTGAGGGCAGTTCTACTCCCCCTCTCTGTTTAAATAAATAGGATTTTAAGGTCTGATGTGCACGTTCAATAATGCCTTGTCCTTGAGGGTTGTATGGTAACCCGGTAAGGTGTGTTACTTGCATCTGTGCACAAAATTGGGCGAATTTTTGGGAGCTGTAAGCTGGCCCATTATCAGTCTTGAGGTAGGCTGGTTTGCCCCAGGCGCTCCATGCCTCTAAGCAATGTTGAATAACATGTATGGTCTTTTCTCCTGTAAGTGGTGTGGCATGAATAATACCTGAGCATGTATCAATAGAAACATGTACAAATTGAAGCTTTCCAAAGGACGGAACATGTGTTACATCCATCTACCATATTTGTAATGGTGAAATGCCTCTTGGGTTAACTCCAACAGTCTTAGCAGGGAGGAATTGACAGCAGTTTTTACACCTGTGTCACGATTTCGCGAGCTTGTTGTCTAGTAAGTGAAAAGCGCTTGCGTAAAGTTTCTGCTGTAACATGAAATTTTGTATGAAAATCTTTTGCAGCTTGTAACGGATTAGCAAAGGCAGCAGCGACCAGGCGTGTAGCTTGGTCAGCCAAATTATTTCCTTTGCTCATAGGACCTGGGAGTCCCGAATGTGCCCGTATATGGGTAATGAAAAAGGGCTCACGTCTTTGCAGCAAACAGTCTTGTATGGCACAAAACAGGGCAGACACTGTACTAGAAGGATTAATAACACCGGCCGTTTCAAGTAACTGAAGGGCATTTACCACATAATGGGAATCAGACACAATATTAAGCGGACAATCAAACTTTTGTAAAACTTCTAACACAATTAGACATTCAACTATCTGGGGTGATTTTTGACCAAAATCTTTGAAAAATGTCTGTGAATTTATAATGTAAGCACCCCTTCCATTTCCTGAGCCATCTGTATATACAATTAAGCCATCTTTTAAAGGCACTGAGGAAGTAACACGTGGATATATCACAGGGTGATAAGCCACAAACTGTAACAAAGGATGTTTAGGATAATGATTATCAATTTTTCCAGGAAACATAGTAGTTAATATGGCCCAATCATCATTGGTAGCAGCTAGGACCTGAACCTGATGGGTGGTATAAGGTAAAACCATCACAGTGGGATAAATACCAAAATACTCTGCCGAGGCCCTCAAGCCTTTTTGAGCTAATTGAGCAACGGCAGCTGGATACCAGGCAATAACCTTTTGGGGTGAGGCTGGGGGATGAATCCATAATAAGGGGCCTGTTTGCCATAATACCGCAGTAGGCAATATTCTTGTTTTAAAAACACATAGGGAAAATGGCTTATTATAATCAATTCGAGCTAATTGGGCCTTTGTTATTGCATTTTCTACTATCTTAAGCACTTCTTTAGCTTGAGGTGTTAAACTGCGGGGAGAGGTAAGATTAGAATCACCTTCCAAGATCTCAAACAAAGGCTTTAAATCTGCAGTGGGAATTTTCAAAAAAGGTCTAAGCCAATTAATATCTCCTAGTAATTTTTGAAAATCATTTAATGTCTTTAAGTCTCTCCTGAAAATTTCAATCCTCTGGGGAACAATCCTATCAGGAAATATATTAGACCCTAGGAACTGTCCAATTTCTGAAGTCTGAATCTTATCTATTGCAATTTGAAGTCCCCATAATTTTAATTGTTCTTGTAATAGAACATAAGCCTCTCTTAAAATCATCAAATCACAATAGCAAAGAAGGATGTCATCCATGTAGTGGGCTATAACTACCTTAGAATACTTTTGCCGCACTGGCGCAAGGGCTTCTTGAACATATAACTGACATATGGTAGGACTATTAGCCATACCCTGAGGCAAAACCCTCCATTGATATCTCCTGTCCGGTTCCAGGTGATTAATAGAGGGAACCGTAAAGGCAAACCTAGGCCTATCTCTCTCATTTAAGGGAATGGAGAAAAAACAGTCTTTAATATCTATAATAATCATGTGCCAATCTTTTGGCAAGGCTGAGAGCGTGGGAATTCCTCGCTGAACTGGCCCAAAAAGATGCATCTGCGCATTAATAGCTCTTAAGTCATGCAACAGACGCCATCTTCCGGATTTCTTTTTAATCACAAAAATGGGTGTATTCCATGGAGAGGTGGAGGGCTCAATATGTCCTTCGGCAAGCTGTTCTGCAACAAGCTCGATCACTGCCTTAAGCTTATCAGAGGTCAATGGCCACTGAGGAACCCATACCGGCACCTCTGTTTTCCAAGGTATAGGTCGTGCTGCCTCAGTGGCACCTAAGAAAAACCCAGGCCCTGTCTTTCTTCATATCCCATCTTTTTTAAAATCTCTTGTGCTTGAACTGAATATTCATTGGATAATACTAGCCCTAGCTCTTGCATAATATCCCGTCCCCATAGATTTACTGGTAGTGGGAGGACGTAGGGTGTGAACCAGCCTTTTTGACCTTCCTCTGTTCTCCATGCTAGAGCAGATGAGCTAACTGTGGGGTGAGAAGCATACCCAAGGCCTTGTAAGGAATGAGAAGACTCAGTAGTGGGCCATGATTTTGGCCACCAGTGGGAGGAAATTATGCTCTTGTCTGCGCCCGTGTCTAAAACCCCTTTAAATTTTTTATCTTTAACCCAAAGAGTTAGGCTAGGTCGCTGTCTCAAGTCAACCAATAAATAGACTGAGTCTTGTTCTGAAGAGCCCATTGTGAGGCCTGTTGTGGTGTCTGATCTATAAGCGGGGAGCAGAGCTAGCTGCGCTATTTTATCTCCAGGATTAATGGTGAACACCCCAGTAGGACAGGAGCATAAGGCTTGAATTTCACCAGCATGCTGATGATCTATTAAACCGGGGTGAACTACAAGTCCCTGTTTAGTGAGGGAGCCTTGCCCCAACAGTAACCCTATACATGCTTTGGGGATTGCCTCAGGCAGGCAGACAGGTACAGGCTGCACTCCCATTTGTGGTGTCAATAAGAAGTGGGAGGAGGCACACAAGTCTAGTCGGGCTCTCCCGGAGGGCTCACACTCTTGCTTTTCCTGACAAACTTTGCCCCATACTTTTGCGGGCCCTGGGACATGGGGCCCACTATCTCGTTTTTTGGCTCTGTAGCCTCTAATGGTGGTAAAATTCTCCCCTTAATATCTCGGACTGAGCGGCACTGATCTGTTCTATGGTATCCTTTACTACAACGAGAGCATAAGGAGGGGGTAGGCCCCTCAGAGACACAGCATTCCTTTTTAAAATGGCCGGGCTGGCCACATTTAAAGCAAACTCTCTTGGCGGGATCCGTTAGAGGGCGCCTCTGGGACTGCAAAATGGCTGCAGCCAGACCGGCGTTAGTTAGGGGACCGCCAAGCTCTCGGCATACCCTTAACCAGTCTTGTAAACCTTTATTTTTTCTGGGAGCTATTGCCATACGGCATTCTTTGGTAGCTTGTTCAAATACCAGCTGCTCTATCAGAGGGGCAGCCGCCTCTGGGTCACCAAAGATTCGACCTGCTGCCTCTGTCATGCGAGCTACAAAATCAGAAAAGGGCTCTTGCGCACCTTGAATGATCTTAGTTAATTGACCGCTCCCTTCTCCCTTTTTGGATAAAGCCTTCCACGCCCTAATGGCTGTATTAGCAATCTGCTGATAAGCTCCCCAGGGGTAGTTAGTCTGATCAGCCGCGTGTGGTCCCTGCCCTGTCAGCATCTCAAATGTCCAGAGCTGTTGTTCGGGGGTAAGCGCAGTAGCATTGGCCCTAGCCTGTTCTTGAGCAGCCTCGTGCCATAAAGCTTTCCATTCTAGATATTGACCCATACTAACCAGGGAGGCCTTAGCAACTGTCTGCCAGTCGGCAGGCATCATGGCTGACAATGCTAACCTGTCTAGCTGAGCAACCGTAAAATTGGCGGTTACACCATACTTTCGGACTGACTCGGCTAGTTCTTTAATCTGAGCGTATTCTACAGGAGCATGTATCCGTCCCCCTTCCGCTGCTTCAAACACTGGATAGGCCAAGCTGAGCTTTTTCTTAACCTTCTCGGACAAAAAGGACAGGGTCCCGACTCGTCCCTCATAAGGAGGGGGAGCGGTAGACATTGGCCGTGTAGGTTTGACGGTCAGTTGTCGTTTTCTAACTCTCACATTCTGATCCTCGGGGGGAAGCTCATCAGGATAATATCCCTCTGTAGCTGCCTCTTCTTTTAGTTCACTCTCCTTATCCGGGCTCAACTCATCGTCTCCTGATTGCTCCAATGTATCAGAGCCACTAGAGGAGCCATACTTTAAATCTAAATTTTCAAGTTTCTGTATCGGGTCCAGAGTGGTGGAACTAGGCTTTAGTTTCTGGTTTCCCGGCTCCCCCAAATTCTTTATTTCATCGGGGGGTTCTTTTTCCTTATGAAGTAATTTCTGGTTTCTTAATTCTCCCATCCTTATGGGGTCTTTTTTCCTTGTATTACGGCGCGCGCCTAACCTCACATTGCGTTCGGTTTCTGACATGCTGTTCTGAACTTTCTTTATCACGCCTCGCCCTTTAGCTATCAGATCTTTATAAGCCTTGTCTTCTACAAAGTTCTTTAGGGTAGGCTGTGCCAAAGACTGGGAGGATCTCACAGACCGGTAAAAGCAATACGCAACCCCAAACAGTAACGCTGTTAAGACAAGCACCAAGGCCTCAAGAAACCTTTTCCAGGGCGGGAAAAATCCCAAAACAAAGTCCAGTTCAGACATACCTCTCCGAGCAACTTGTCCGCAGTTCTGAATCCTGACGGTGCAGACGATGTAAATTCCCGGGATTTCGGCACCACTTGTCCCGCGCCTATCTCTCGCCCGCGAGGAAAGACACAGCACACACTTAGGATCCTTCTGCAGTATAACTTTAATGTATCTTAGGGGAGAGCATTTAGCTTACGGAAAATGGAGAGGAGGGCAGAGAGAGGAGGGGGCAAAGAGGCCGCCGCGGCGCGGGAACCCACAGCGACAGGCCCCAGTGAGGAGAAATAAGGCTAAAGAGAGAGAGCTAGGCCCCGGCGTGGTCTGGGCCGGGCCATCCGCCACGTGGCCTTGAGCCCGCGTCCCAGAAGCCGGGCCGGCGTCCGTGCGCACGGCGGGGCGGAGAGGGAGAGAGCAAGAGAAGAAAGAGACCACGAGGCAGGAAGCACCCGGTTTTAAGACGACCAAACGGCTCTTGCTTTAGACGAAACATCTCTCTATTGGTCGCAGTTCAGAATCTCATATGACGCCACGGGAAAGGCGGAGAAACCAGACCAGTCTCGCGAGATTACCAAGCGCATGCGCTCTCTAACGACTCAGGCGGGTTGGCCAGCACCAGGTAATAGCGCCACCTAGAGGGGCTGGGGCCAGTGGCCTCCAACACTATATGAATTTTGCCTCTGTCTCCTAAGGATCTCCATAAGCACCTGTCCACATTACTCTTTTTAGTTCCTTTGAGCAAGTCATTAAAGCTTCACCCTTTAAGCACTAGCAGAAAACATCTAAAACTATCTGTCTGTGCTACATTGTTGTCAGGGTTAACCGTGAAGGGTGGCTATCCATAGAAGGATATCGTTTGCTGTATTGCTGGACTTGTGATTATGGAGTATGCCATTCAAAATGCCAGCTCTTAAGAAGGCATTCTGAAGAGTACCTTACAATGCATATTTACTCAATAAATAATTATTGGCAGGTATAATTCCATCTGCTGTGGTGTTAATTATTTGAACAAAATATTAAAGTATTGCAGTTAAGGGCTGGCAAGATGACTCAGCAGGTAAAGGCCATACAAGCCATACAACCTGAGTTAAATCCCTGGAATCCCCACAGTGGAAGGAGAGAACCAGCTATCCAGAGCTGTCGTTCAAGCCACAAACCTGTGCACACACGCACACTAAATAAATAAATAAGTAAATAGATAAATAAGTAAATAAATAAATAAATTTTTTTTTCAGAGAATGGCAATTAAAATTATCTGGAGCAAAAAAATAAAAACTGAAGTTGACAGCTTTGAACATTTGTTTGAACATTTGTTATCCCTCCTATAACTGTAATTATTTCTATTAAAAGATATCATGGATTTTTATTCTTAAATTAGTTGCATTCATATTTTAAAACAGTTTCCATATCTGAGAATTGGTTAAGAGAGTACAGTATTCAAATTACATAGATAACTTACCCCTAAATAAATGACCTGTGGCTTTAGGAAGGCTTTCTGTGGTAAGGCCATGTAAACAGAGGACCTGTCAGCTGCTATACCTCTGGCATTCTTTAAAGAGGCCTATCTATTTAAGGGTGCGTGCAAGTGGTCTCTGGAGGTCTGCCAGTGTTATTATTTGACATGAAGTTGTTGTAGCCTGTGACTTGCCAGTTGTTGGTTACATTTCACTGTGCTCAGTCTACCCAGCACAGTAAGAACACTTGGCAGATAAGGTCCTCTCCTCCTAACTCTGAAAGTCTGCAGCTGGGGAGCATGCCAGCCTCAGCCAACACAAGGCCCTGTCCAATTTACAAAGCTGGTGAACAATAGTGGTGGTCTATAAAGTGTGTGTGTGTGTGTGTGTGTGTGCGTGTGCGTGCGCACACACCTAAATCTATAAAGTGCAGTGAATATTGCCCTGTTTGGACATAACTGTCTCTTTATTCCTTCATCTTCCCTTTCTCGTGTATATTATATTACTCACCTTAAGATGGGGGTAGACTAGGATTGAAAATTGAAACTGTACTTTATAGGGAGATAAGTTCTGTTAATTGGGACTTTGATACTACCTTTTATCAGATAGCTTTTTAATGCCAACTGCTGTAGTTCCAGGTAAGGTTCTGGGAACACTATCGTGGCCTTCAAAGACCTGATCTTTTAGAGAGAAAGGCATGAGGCTACCGTTCTTTGAGCCCCTGTGCTAATTGCCATGTACTGAGAGATTTGTGAAAGCTTCTTTCTAGAGAAATCTAGGTCACAAACACTGCATCTTTTACTAATAGAGCCACTGTAGGCTTTCAAAAGAGGCAACGCTCGGGATTTAAAGCTCATCCTGGAGCTGTGTGGGGGATGGCTGGAGGCAGACAGATTGGTCAGGAAACCATGCCTTCCTGTCTTGTTATAAGAGGTAACCGATAGTCAAAGGACAGCTCCTATGTAAATGTGTCATTACATTAGTGCTACCAGGTCACAAGCATGCATTTACTGTGGTTTGTTTTTAATGTGTCTTTAATTACTATCTGAAGTTTTTACTATACAGTCATTTAAAATATTTATTTTAGAGATGCCTTATTCTTGTGTAACTATACCAATCTTGTAAATTATTAGAACCTTCCATCTCTCATTTTCATTCCTAGTGAATTAGCCCCATTAAATTATCCCTTCCTGTCTCATTTTCATCGATTGCTTTCAGAAAATGATGGAATGTGTCTTCTTTATCTGTCGCTCTGAACGCCATGTAAGTGGAGAGGGGTCATGACTAGAATACAGAGGCTGGAGAAGAGAGGCTTGAGTTTGGATGAGTCAAACATTGTCCAGAGGACCTTTTTAGCTCTAGCAAGGCAAGATTTAGAATCAGTCTTTCTTTCTCCCCTTTCCATTTAGAAAGCTGGTATGCCACAAAAATGTAGAGTATGTGGTGTTCTGTCTTCTGCTGAAAACTGAGCTTTGGTGTCTGGATCCTGGAGACTTCAGAGGAATGTACAGGATTAAGCATTTAAAATAAAAGCAGCTAAGATGCCAAACTTTTAGGACGTTGACCTACATGTTTGGAATTTGCCCCTCACCCACCCTTTGGGGAAGGAAGTAAAGTACAAAAACACAAAGCACTTTGAGAGTTAGAAGATAGCTTGACCTACTTGCAGGGACTGTGGAGTGCTCGCTCATAAGTTCCTGATTTGTGAAGATCCTCTATCTCCCACGAGTCCCGTGCTGCTATTGGAGGGAGAGGCCTGGAATTACTGCCCACCCCCTGCCACTCTGGCGCTCTCTTCCCATTGGTTCTCTGTCCTTATTTCAGCAGCCATCTGTCTCGCACCACGTGAGATTCAGACAGGAGGTATGAGCACTGGAAACCCTGTCACAGAAAGAAGGGTAAGAGAAGACAGGAAGAAGTGGTGGCGCGCGTGTATACTTAGTGAAAATTATACACAGTTATATCTGAAGATTAATGAGTTTGAGGGTTGGATTTAAACACTTTCCAGAGGCAAGAGTGTTGAAAGATGGTGAGGAAGACCAGGGATATATCTCAGCAGCAGAGTATCTTAGCACAGATGAGATCCTGGGTTTGTGCCCCAACACTAGAGAAGGGCACAAATAATTCAGTGTGAGGAAAACTTCATTCAGTTGTGTGACTATTACCACATCTTGTTTGCCTGCCCATTAGGTGGTAAACATCTGTGTTGTTTCCACTTTGGGGCTGTTATGAATAATACAGTATAAGCACATGTTCTGGTTTCTGTGTAGACATGTGTTTTATTCCCTTTGGATATCTCTGTAGGAGTGCATATGCTGCCCCATGTGATGATTCTTTGTTTTACTCTTTGAGAAACTCCTAGGCTGTTTTCCAAGCTAGCTATTCTGTCTTAGATTCCTGCTAGCAATGTATGATCATCCAACTTTTCTACATCCTCACCACTACTTGCCTGTTTATTATTGTTAATTTTATTTTTAGTATAATGATCCTAGAAGATATGAAGTATTAGGGTCTTGTTATTATCTAATGAGTAATGATGTATTGGCCATTTGCTGTCATCTTTGGATAAATGTCTGTGTGATCTATTGCCCATTTATAAAGATTCTTAGAAGAGTTCTCTATGTATTCTAGATGCAGGTTTCTTCCCAGTGTGTAATTGAACACATGTTCCCCTGATCTGTGTGTGTTTCTCCTCCCCCCTTCTTCCTTCTATTCTCTCTCTCTCTCCCCTCCCTTCTTGGTGTTTATCCAAGGTCTTACTATGTGACAAGGTCCTCAGCCTCCAGGGTACCAGGTTACAAAAAAATAATTTGTTTTGTTCTTTACTTTCTTGAAGATATACTTTGAAGCATTTAAGTTTCTATTTTTATTTTCGCTTTTACCATACTGTTTTGTTTTCTAGTTTTACATTAGTTGTTAGAACTAACCATTGCCCAACTCAAGGACACAACTATGTATTTCTGTCATCCAATTGTTAGTTCTGGAGTAAGGCTATAGCTCAGTGTCAGATCATGCTTGAGACTCTGGTTTTGACAACCTGCAGTGAATCATATAGAGTTTCATAGTTTGACTCTTATATTTATATCTTTCTATGCATTTTAGTTTATCTGTGTGTATGGTGTGAAACAGAGATGCAGCTCTAACTTTTGTGCTTTGCATATATGTGAGCACCTGTCACCCCCTCTCTGCTCTTTGCTCTGCTGAACTGCTTGGACAACCTTTGTCAGTATTAATTGACCCCATAATATAAAGGCTTCTTTCTGACCTCTCAAACCAATTCCACTCATCTGTATCTTTGCTCTTAACTAGGTGCTATACCGTCTTGATTACTATGATTTTGTAATGAGCTATTTTGTAATGATTATTTTGGCCACTCCTGAGCCACTTACATTGCCATGTGAATTTTAGGGTCCCCACATCAATTCTGAAAGAAATCCAACTGGAATTTTCACAAGGATTACATTAAATCTGTAGGTCAATTTGGGGAGTATTTCCATCTTAACAATATTAAAGTCTCTGATCCATGAGCTTAAAGAGACTGCATAAAATTAGTCATTTTAATAATGTGACTGATTTTTAATAATGTAACTAATTTCCATTTATTCTGGTACTTTTTAATTTCTTTCCGTGATATTTTATAGTTTTCAGCATTCAACTCTTGCTTAATTAAATTTATCCCTAATACTTTAGTCTCTTTGTTTCAAATAGGGTTATTTTCTTAATGTCAGTTTTAGCATAGTCATTAGAATTGATTTCTGTATAGTGATCATGTATCTTGCAGTTTTGCTAGACTAATATTTTCTTTTTGTTTGCTTACAGCAAGTTCTCATATAGTTCACTCTGGTCTCAGACTTACTGTGTAGCTGAGGATGGCTTTGATTTCTTGTTCTTCCTGAATTCATGTCTCTAATGCTGAAATTACAAGTATATTCCACCATATTCAGTTCTGTGATATGCTACGATTTGAACCCAAGGCACCTTGCATGCATGCTAGGCCAGCACTCTATCATCTGGGCACTGGCATATTACTTCTGATAGAAGTTCATATAATTCCTTGAGCTTTCAAAATACATGATTATATGATGTATACATGGAATAGTTTGACTTCTTTCTAATCAGGATGTTTTTATTTGTTACTATCTCCACATTTCCATAGCTAGTGCTCAAGTGTAAGATGAAAAAAAGATGGTGATAATAGAGGTCCTTGTGTTGCTGACATTAGAAAGGAAGCCTGTAGTCTTCTGTAGCCAAGGATGATGTTAGCTTTCCGTTTGATAGAGAAGCTGTCAGGCTGAGAAGGTTCCCTTCTGTCCCTTTTTTTGTCATGGAAAGGCATTAGATTTTATCAGATATTTTCTATAAATTTGAGAAGATCATGTGAGATTGTTTTTCTTTTGTATTTTGTTAGCATCATATACTGATTAATTTTCAGGTGTTAAACCAACCTTGCATTCTCTGGATAAACCCAAATTGTTATGACATAATATTGTGTTTAGAATGTTTAAAGTGTTGCTAGGTTCTATTGCTCATGTCTTTTATTTTTTCACTTGTATTCATAAGTAATATTAGTCTTTAGTTTTTTTGGTCTTTGGTTTGGTTGTCTAGGTAACATTGCTTCTACAAAATTCAAAGTAGCAAGTGTCTCCTCTTCCCTTCTACTTTTTTGGAAGAGCTTGCAAAGGATTGACAGTAATACTTTGGTTTAATTAATATTAAGCATTTGGTGTAAATTCATCACTGAATTCATCTAGTCCTGAGTTTAATTGGCCAGTTATTTAGCTGGCTAGCTAGATGTGTGCTAATAAAGGTCAAACCCAAAGGCTTGTGCATGTTTGCCAAATCCCAGCTGGAAAGTTTTAAAAACCTTTGTTCCATAGAGTTATTCTCCCTCTCCCCCCCCCTTCCTCCTTCCCTCCCCTCCTCTCTTCCTCCCTATCTAAATTCCCCCACACACTCTTGTGCATCCTGTCATGTTTGTGTTTAATGCAGCTTCTCTTCCTTATAAAAATCCTGCAGTGTGCAGTTAATGGAGTGAGGAGAGACTTCAGTTTGCCTTATATGTGTGGTAGTTAGCAGTTAGTGTATTTAAACTCCTAGGTATTCTTGATCAAAGTACTACTCTATGTAAGAAATTAAATATAATTACAACCACAGTTTATCAATTCTTGCCCTTAGTACTTTTTCCAGGAGATAGTTTTAACAAAATAAACCACCGTTTTACTCACTAGCACCTCAGAAGCATCTGTAATTCTGACTTTCCTCATTGCTGTGACAAAAACAGATTATGGAGGAAGGGTTTGTTTTGGCTCACAGCTTGAGGGGACAGTTTATCATGGTGGGGAAGTCATGGTAGTAGCTTTGTATCTGCAATCAGGAAGTGGAGAGAGGTGGGTGAATGCTGGTGTTCAGAACCACAACCCAATGTATGTTGCCGCCCACATTTGCAGTGGTTCTTCCCACCCCAGTTAGCCTACTACAGAAATTCACAGGCATATTCAAAAGTAGGCTAGGTGATTCTAGATGAGACAGGTGTATAATATTAACATCACATAATCCATTTACCTGTACTCTGTGTGATTATAGGTAGCAAATATGTATTTATTTCCTAGGTCTGTTGTGATAAAATACCTTAAATGGGTTGCATGATACAACAGAAACTAATTATTGGGCAGATGTGGTGGAGTCTATGAACTTAAACTGAAGCTTCTGTCCACATGAACTATGTGAACCACAGGAACCATGCTTCTTCTGAGACACTGAGTAGAATCTATTCTTGCTTCTGCCTGACATTTAATGGTGGCCATCCATCTTTGACATTCCTGGTTTACAGTTAAATCATTTCTGTCTCTGCCCCGTCACCACATAGGATTCCCTTTATTTATCCTCACATTGTATTTTCTTCTTCTTCGAATACCAGCCATATTTGATTAGAACCTGTAACCTCAACTTTATTATATTTCCAAATGAAGACCTGTTTATAGACACCAGGGGTTAGGACCACAGCATAATGCAATCCATAACCAGGCATTATGCTCTCCCCTATCTCGTGAGTAAAGGTCTCATTTTAATAACATGACTAATATTTGTAGCTTTTGTGGAAGTGTCATGATAGATTTCTGTCTTTAGAAAAATAGTGTCTTCTTTTCATTATGAAAGAAACAAAATGTAATTATAACTTCATGTGTTTTGCCCTCTCAGCATAAATAGTGGTTACATATATGTACATACATGTAATAGCAGGTGCTATACAGTGTAAAACAGGAATGATGTTACAAGAAACAGAAGAGTATTTTGTCGGGCTCTGTACAATGGTCCCATTGTTGTTCCAATTCTGTTTTCAGTAATTCTCCGAGTATTTTCTTGATCCACAAATGTTGTCATCTCTGCTGTCACAATTCGGGTGTTTCTGGTGTCTGTCCTTTCTTAGTACTGTGGTATCGTGAATGTTAACATTATTGGGAACAAGACTGGAGAATCTGAATTCCTTTTTGAAAACAAAGCCCATCACCTAAACTACTGACACATTCCTCTGACAGAGAAATGCTGAGATATAATTTGTATTAGTTGCTCCATTTGAGCTGTGAATTTATACCTTCAATGTTCATCCCTTGGCTTCACATTTTCAGGAAAGCATTGTTGGGTTGTTAAGATTCCCCATACCTACTTCACTTTCGACTTGTTTCAATTATGAAATGAGATTAAAATATTTTATTAATTATCTCTTCTCCTTTCTTTCAAAATAATGCAGGACCGTCTAGAGCAGCTATGATACCTCCCAAGCATCCACGGCATCCCAAGGGAGCTTTGGATGATGCCATTGCCTTTGGAGAGAAGACAGACCAAGAAGTATTGAATACTTCTCAACCCACACCACCCCCACTGCCAAAGAAAATGATACGAGCCAGTACAGAGCCAATCTCCAAAGACCTTCAAAAAACCATGGAAAGTAGTCTTTGTGTCATGGCTAATCCCACCTATGATATTGACCCCAACTGGGATGCCAGTAGTGCTGGGTCTTCTATTAGCTGTGACCTCAAAGGACTAGACACTGGGTCATATGACTCCCTGGAGAGACCTTTGCACAAAGAGAGACCTATTCCTTCAGCAGCCAACAGTATCTCCAGCTTAGCCACTGTCGGTGTTAAGGACAGATTTTCCAACAGTATGGAATCCCTCTCCAGCCGACGTGGTCTCTCCTCTAGACAGAGTCGAAGCATCCAGAAGCCACAGAGACAAGCACTTTATCGAGGACTTGAAAATCGGGAGGAAGTGGTGGGTAAAATTCGAAGCCTTCATACTGATGCCTTGAAGAAACTAGCTGTTAAATGTGAGGACCTCTTCATGGCTGGGCAGAAAGACCAACTCCGCTTTGGAGTGGACAGCTGGTCAGATTTCAGGCTAACCAGTGACAAACCATGCTGCGAAGCTGGAGATGCGGTTTACTATACTGCCTCCTATGCAAAAGATCCACTCAATAACTATGCAGTCAAGGTAAGAAAACATGAGAATCTCACCTTACTTTGTGTGTGTGTCTTTTAAGGCAGGGCTTCTCTGTGTACCCCTGGCTGTCCTGGAACTCACACTGTAGACCAACTAGACTGGCCTCGAACGCACAGAGATCTAACTGCCTCTGCCTCTGCCTCCTGAGTGCTGAGATTAAAGGTGTGCACCACTACTACCCTTTATTTTTTTCAAACATTCTTTTGGTTTGTTGAGAAAGGGTCTCTCCGTGTAACTGGCCTTGAACTCACCACATAGCCAACTTGGTTTCAAACCCATAGAGATCTCCTGGCTTTTTCCTTGTGAGTTCTGGGATTAAAGTCAGCACCTTGTTACTGAGATGGATCCATTCTTCCTTCCCACTTTCTTTCCTCCAGTTTTTCCACTGTGTAAAAATGAGTGAGCTTCCTGTATTAGCAGTATGCTCTCTAATAAGCAGGTTTATTATTGAGAGGAAAAATAGACATTAAGGAGAATACAGGAAACATTCTTCAGAAGTCTGGAAGGGCTTGTGTTAGTTTCTCCTGTGATGATGAAATCCCTGACAAGCCTGAGGGATGGCTGGTTACTTTTGCACACTAGGAGGGGATACAGTACATCACAGTGGGGAAGGCACGGCAGGTCAGGTATTTGGGTTGGCTTGCCACATTGTTCCTCAGTCAGGAAGCAGAGAGCTGTGAATGCTGATGCTCAGTTAACGTCTTCCCTTTTTTCAGTCTGGTACCCTTTCCCATAGGACTGTGTTTTGCCCACATTCAGGGTGAGTCTTTTCTATTTTAAACCTTTCTGCAAACACCCTCATAAAATAAATAAAAAAATAAATACCCTCATAGTTGTACCCAGAGGTGTGTTTCCATGATCTTTATAAATCCCTTCCCATTGATAATGAACAATAACTATCACAAGACCTTACTCAGACTTCTTAAAAGAGGTAGCCATTGAGCTTTGGCAGTTTGCAGTGGTTACCTGTGAAAATGAGACTCTTGTGTACCTTTCATTCCATATCTCCATCTTTATCTCTGCCGTGAAAGAGATCCTTGTTTGCCCCTCCTCTGTGACTCTCTGCTTCTCAGGAAACACTTTTGTAGACGAAGAGAACTAATATTTAATGCTCGCACCATGTTCATAAGGTCAGGATCTTTTTTTTTCCATTTGACACATGGTTTTACTCAGTGAAGTAACTAACTTGCTTGAGGTCACTTAGTCACAAGAAGAACTAGAATTTAAGCATAGATATCAGGTAGCCAAATGGCTCATTGAACAAAGGAACTTTGCCAAAGGGCCTGATGACTGAATTTGATAAGTTCAGTCCCTGGGACCTGGCTATTGGAAGAAGAATATGGGCTACTGCACTTGGACACATACACCCCAATAAATATAATTTTATAAAACCTCAGGTATTTCTGACTGTGTAGATAGACAAAGATAAACTTTCTTTGCCTATTTTATTGTTTATTGCTTTTTAAATTTATATCAACTATTCCACACAGTGCACTACTTTAGGAGACACAGACCACTTGACATTAAGGATTCCTGTCTGGATCTACTCACTGTAATAGTCAAGCACAAGTCTCATGAGTATAACACCTATGGTATGGACTAAGATCTTCTCAGATTTGCCTTCTGATTTCACCACTTCAAAGCTTTGTCAGTAATAATACTTGTCTTTGGGGGCTGTTGTGTGGCTATGTGAGCTGTCTTTGGCTGCTTCCTTACTTTAAAAGAGTTAAAAATCTTTGGGTCTCAAAGATGTTTTTTCCTCTTCTTTCAGACGTACTTTATGGGACTAAGGAGGTGGTCAAGTGAGGTGATCCAAGAGACAGGATTTACAAGCACGGAGTTAGGATATTCTCCGTTTCCATAGCCTCCTGTTACTAAGTCTAGTCACTGGTTCAAAACCAGTGAACGTATCTAAATGACTTTTATATGTTAATTCAGCTTCAGTGGACCAGATGGTGTCTTAGTGAATCAATGGATAAGGTAAACAATTGCTCTACCTACCTATCAAGACATAGGTGTTGGACCAGCTCTTCAGCTGGCTGCTCTCTGCAGTTTTAACACCTCTGCTGTTGCCTTGGTCCTCTTCTGCAGCCCTCACTTTTAAAATTAAAACAAGGGACAAACTGCAGAGAAGATACAGACTCAGGTTAATATATTACTATTGAGTATAAAAAGGCTTTTTGCGATTCTGTGTAGCTCTCAAGAGCTATTATATCAATTGAGGTTATAGTACCATATCTATCTTGGGTCTTTATTGCTCCAATCACCAATGCAGAATGAGTACCTATTTCAGAAAGAGGCATAAAAGTATCTGTTCTTTCAAAACAATTGAGAAGTGGGGCTTGACTAACTTCATGTATTATTGCCACGCAATCTTGTCTCTTTCCTAAATCAATGGTGTAGTATTGATTTTTTTGCTTGTAATAATACAAAAGCAATCTCAAAAGAACAGGTGGCAAGTGATTATATACTGGGAGTTGTTGGCAGGTTTGGGAAAGGGTGCTTTATACTAAATGCTGAATATAAACGTCTCTCTGAAGGCTTTCTGGACATTTCTAGAAGTACCTAATTGATTATACAACCTTAAAGGAATAAATTCTAACAACTGTTGAGAACCCTGCATTTGCAAAGATGAGCAAAAGAAGCCAAGAGCTGGTCCCAAAACTCTTTTTATCTAGTGTTTGTCTTCCTAAGATACCCTTTTCCATATCAGTAGAGTTTGGAGTAATCGGATAGGAAGGGCTGGTCTCTTAAAATATTGCGAAAGGAAGCTGATTTGAAAGGTAAAGGCCTTACCTGCATATCTACTCTAGTAGTAAACTATTAAAATATCTACTTTGTGTTGGCTTTTTCAGGCTGCCATAACAAAATATCATAGATTGTGTGGATAAATAACAGGATTTGTGTGTATGTGCACGTGTTGTTGAGGATTAAAACTTAGGTCTTGTGTGTGTTAGGCAAGTACCCTACTATCCAGCTAAATCCCTAGCCCAACAATACTGGTGTCTTTTCTTAAAAGGACACTGATCCTATTGTATCCAGGTCCCAACCATATAACTTATTTAACTTTAAGTATTTCTTTCTTTGTAGTTGCATCGTCAGATACGGTTCATTGTACTTTAAAGCTTCAGCATGTAAATTGGAAGGAGACACAGTTTAAATCATAAGATTCCGTCCTCCTTCCCTCACTCCCAATATCCTAATCACCTTAAAAGTCTGAAGTCCCACATTAAAGTCTCATCTGCATATTATCTTAATGAGATACAGATAAGGGGACCGGTGTTATCTGTGAACCTGGTAAAGCCAGACAGCTTACTTGCTTTCCAGATACAGTTGTGCATAGGCATGGGATGGACCTTCCATCCTGAAACTGAGGAATCAGAAGGAAGAAAGGAGGAAGGATGGTCCAAAAGTCCACGTCTAGCAAGTCTTAAATGCCCTTAACTCGTAAGTCTCAAAAAGACACTTTAATCTGATTCTCTGTCAGTCATATGGTTCCACAGAAAGGTTCTCCCACCCTGAGGCACTATCATTGTCCCCCTACTCTCCACATCTAGAGAAGAGGCTCATCATTTGACACCTGAGAGGAAACAACCCTGCCAACAGACCCTTAGTAAGAGCAACAGCATTGATACCTTTTTTCTCAAGGGTTTTTTTTTTTCTTAAGTTTATAAGTGGTATGTGTACCTCCATGAGTTTATGTGCATTCCATGTGTGTGAATACCTGCAGAAGCCAGAAGAAGGCAGTGGGTTCCCTGGAACTGGAGAGTCACAGGTGGTTGTGAGCTGGCTAACATGAGTGCCGAGAACCAAAGCCAGGTCCTCTCTAAGAACAGGAAATGCTCTTAACCTGAGCCACCTCTCCAGCAATAGCCTCAGTCTCTTTATCACCCCACGGCTTTGGACAAAAGCTGTACCCCAAACTGGCATTCCCTGCTAGCATTAAATATCTTGTCCCTGTTCCTGACTTCTGCTGAGAAGAGTGTTAAGCTATACTCATGACCTCTTTAGCCCACACCCTTAGTGTCCAGTAAAGAACAAGCTTTCAAGTCTGGTGCGGTACACACCCCACACCCGTAATCCTAGGGAACAGATGCCAGAGGCCGGAGAATCAGGAGTAAAAGCCATCCAACCTAGGCTAAGTGAGATCTTGTCTCAAAACCAGAGATTAAGCATTCATGCCTTTTACATGAATAGACCAAACATTCTTTCTCTTCTTTCCTCTTTCCGATTATCCTGTAAGCAGTCAAGAGAAACAGTGACTGACTTGAACATCTCAACTAAAAATCAAACTTTTATCTCTTGTACATTCTTTCCTCAAAAAAAAAAAAAAATAGTGCAGCCCAGTTCCCTGCTCCTTTATGACACGAGTCACCTTTCTAGTAATTTCTAATAATTTATTCTTCATTTCTGCCTGAGACCTCACCGTCATCTCCTTTAACATCTGCATCTGCTGTAGCTGTCAGTTCACACTTACCCAGGCTTTTCTAACATGCATCTCCAAATGCTGTTAGCATCTATCTTCCTAGTCCTGCGGCTGCTTCTAGAGCATTTTGGTTTCTCAAGACAGGGTTTCTGTGTGTAACAGCCTTGGCTGACCTGGAACCCACTCTGGAGACCAGGCTGGCCTCAAACTCATCTACCTGCCTCTGTGATTAAAGTCATTTGATGCCACCACCTGGCTAGAACATTCTTCACTATTACTGGAATGGCACTCCCACCGTTTTAGTTTATGTAAGCTGATGGACGTCATAGACTCCATAGCTTAACAGAAATTTTATTTATTTTCTCCAAATTTTGGAGCCTGGACACCCTAAGGGCAGGGTTGTGGCTGGCTTGGTTTCTGGTGGAGGCTTTCACAGGCTTTGTAGACAGCCACCTTAGTGCATCCTGACATCACAGAGAAAGCAGGTGAGCCTTCAGGTCTCTTTACTATAAGGACACTAATGACATCATATCAGGCTCCTACTCATAACTTGTTTAAAGTTAATTAGCTCCTTGTTGCTTTATCTCTGGGTGCAGTTATATTGGCAATTAGGGCTTCAGCATAGGAATTCAGGGAGACAGCTCAATCTATAGCAGCTGTCAGAGTTGGCCTTGGTTGTAAAATGAGTGGTTTTAGCTTGACTTTTACTGAATTTGAAGTTTTTCTTATCTCATTTATTCTATTTTTCTTCATCATGCATTGCTTTATTTGTATTGATCTTAAACTAAAAGACAGTGTAATATAGAATAAAGAACCTTGAAGTCATCTGGGCACAGGTTCTGAAATTTATCTCTATTGTTAAACAGGTCAAGGAACTTTTTAGAGTTTTACCTCAGCAGAAGCTGGCTGACATGCCTACTCATAATATTGTTATAATGCATATAGTTATGTAATGAAACTTTTCATAAACTCTAGAGTACACTTAAATATAATAGGACAATTTATTGTTGGTAACAATCCTGGGAAGGTAGTCCACATGCTATAGGTTGCTCATTATTATTATTATTGATATTGATGTTAACTGAGTTAGATAGGTTCTAAACTTAGATATTTTCTTTCTTATTACTTAAAAGATATAAACATCTTTTTTTCTCTTAAGAATATAGAATGCTACAAAATGTAGCAACCTCAAAAAATTCAGTGATACTGAAATTAGAAACAAATTAAGCTCCTGATATTAAGAAAATAGTTCAATAAATTGTGGCACATTGTTCCAAGTAAATGTTTGTAACCATTAAAAGTGGTGATTACAAAAACTGTATAAGATGAAAAATGTTTATTTCAGAGTGTTGTAGAATGCCAAATAATATGAGCACACCTTTGTTTAAAATGACCTATAGATTAGTAGTATACAGTCAAATCCTATGTGAGAGTGATTGTCATTATAGGTGATTTTGATTTTATTTAAAGATTATATTATGATATATTCAGTGGCCAATCATCCCTCTGAGTTTCCTAAAGCACAGGTTCTCTTAGGTATCCTTGGTCACTGGTCACTCCTCTCTGTCGTTCTAGCCTCAAACATAAATTATAACTAGCTCCCACTTCAGGTCCTGCTCAACTTTTGCACATGCTGGCTCTTCCATGTGAAATGCCCTTCTCCTGGGAGACAGTATAACTCAGTGAGGAATTTCAGCTTTCTGATCCACAGATGACCTAGTCTATAACTGCCTGAGGGATCCTTGCTAACAACCATTTTCTTGGCCCTGTTCCCTATCTACAGAATCAGAATTGCCTGGAGTGAGCTCTGGGAAACCAACAACACCCCCCACAGTGGTTTCCATATAGAATTCCTGAGGCCTTTTGACAAAGTGGTTAAAAATTAGACTTTAAAGTCAGAAGAAGTGGGTGTAATCTATGGTTTAGTTTCCTGTAGCTTTAGCCTTCGTACATACCTTTTCTAAGTCTAGTGTCTCTGTAAAGTAGGAAACATAATTTATTTGTTTTGGTTTGGTTTGTTTGGTTGTTTGCTTTTAAAGGCAGGGTTTCTCTGTGAATCCCTGGCTGCCCTGGAACTCAAGCAGGCTGACCTCAGCTCACAGAGAGACCTGACTCTCGCTCCCGAGTGCTGGGATTAGAGGTGTAAGCCACCATGCCCAGCCATAGTTTATTCTTAAATCTTATATTAATTGCTTTCCTTGCTACTGTAGCCAAATATATAATAAGAAGCACCTTAAACCTACAATGGGAAGGGACTTAAATTTGACTCACTGAGATTTCAGTTTATCACGGAGGGAAAAACGTTATGGCTGGGGCAGCTTGTGGCTGTGGTGGCAGAAATATGATGCTACTTGCTGACATTTCATCAGACAAGCAGAAAGAAACTAGGGCTAGAAACAGGACGAGGCTGTTATCCTCAAGGCCTGCCGTCTAGTGACCCACTTCGTCCATTGAGGCCCACATTCTAAAACAGCACCAGTGCAGAATGCTGAGTTTCTCTCTGTTCCTCTCCTCGGCAGTGAGAGCCACTCTCATCCCAGCCTCCTTACTGTCCCATTCTGAAGATCTAACCGCTTTCAGCCGGCAACCAATATACCATGTCATAGCCCATATGCTCTGTTGTCTTGAAATTTCCAATCAAATTGGCTCCATTATAGTTCATTCTCCAATTTTGGGAGACATAGGCAGAATATAACCAGATTCGTTGCCAGCATGAGACAGATGCGGTCTCCATAGAAACCTTGCTACCTTCTGAAACTTCATGAGCCTGGCCATATTTCTGTTGACATTCTGGTCCCCTGAACTCCCTGTCAGACTGACTCACTAAATGTTAGACCAGCTCACCCCTTGACCTCTGCTTACAGAGTTCTGGATTTCTCTAACCTGCGGTTTCAAAGTTCCTCCTAGACCTGTTCCAAAAGACTAAGAGGGATCTGGTCAGGTTCCTCACAGCAGCTACTCCACTTCTAACTTTGTTTCTTTGTTTGTTTGTTTTAATGAGTTACGTTTTCCATTGTTGTCACCAACCACCTAACTAGAAGGAACCTCAAGGGAGAGGGATTTATTTCAGCTTCTACTGGAGTAATTTTATTTGTAATATATTATATATAGGGTTAATATTTATTAGATGGTATTTTAACATTTATGCATATAAATTAAATTTTAGGGCGATTTTTAAAGGTAGGATGGTCTCAGCGATGGATGTTGATTTAATTTTTAAGAATGTAGGAACCAAACAGGCTGTTAAAGAGCCTAGCAACTCTTTTTCAACGGGGGTGGCCACACCCATTCAAGCTCCTAATAAAATAGTTATAGATTAAAATTAAGTTAAAAACAAAACAATAATATAAACTCAAAAATCTCTTTAAAAAAATAAAGAAATAATTCTACCTATCTATAAATAATTAGCCAAATATATAAAATAAGCCAAAAACAATTTACACTAATATAGATATTTATATAATAATACAAATATAAAATCATTTTATTTATTTAATTACAATATTTTACATATTAATATAAATTTAAATCTAAAATTATTTTATATGTCCAAGACAACTTATACATTAATATAAAATTAAATCTATAGGCCCCACCTCCTAAAAGTTCTGCAGCTTCCCAAACAGCTCCAGTAGCTGAGGGTCCCATGTTTGAATGCATGAGCTTGTGGGGACATGTCACAGTCAAACCATAATAAAGCCATTGTGAGAGAAAAATGTTACAGAATGTCTGGGCATGGTACAGATACATGTAGTCCTAGCAGTTGGGGAGCTGAAGCAGGAAGATCTTGGATTTCAGGCCAGCATAGACTATACAGCTAGACCCTGTCTTAAGAAGGAAACTACAGGGCTCAATATGTACTTATTATTATCATGCTCAGTTGTACAAATAAGTAATAATTCCATTACACAATATAGAAACATGTATGTGTCTTTTACCCACCATTTCATCTACTGCAAGGAACATGGATTTTCGATTCTTGTATACTTAGAACCTAGTACAATATATAATAGTGGGCATTTGATAAAATATTTAATGACCTTTCAAAAAACAGTATAGAATATTATGATAATTTGTAGATTGACAGCAAAACATATCACAAGAGAAAAGCATTGGCCTCTTAGAGCTTTTAATATAGCAGGGAAGACCGAACATAAATAACTCTTAAGTAAGACAGATTATAACGAAGGTTCAAACAAAGGGGCTAATTCAAAATTAATGATTTTAGAAGAAAGTCATACTGGGGAGAGACGCAGAAGACTGAAGGCATGGAGGGTACTATTGTGTTTTTGTAATAGTCCGGGTAATTGTAAGTTCACCAATGGTGCAGTAGGGACAGAAAAAAAAGGGGGAGACATGTGGTTCAGAGTTGACAAAGGTGTGAACCATGTATAGTTAGTACTAGATGTAAGATGAAGGTAACAGTCATAAATTTCTAGGCAGGGCAACCTCAAAAAGGATGGCAGTGCCATTAAATGAAATATGAACTAGAAAGATGAGGTGTCTGTGAAGCCTGCAAATAACAGAGAGGCTCAGCAGCCAGCTAAACACAGGAGTTTGGGACTTGTCAAAAATGTGAGGCCTAGAAAGAGGGTTTACTTATCCCCCGGAATCTTGATTTAGTTCAGATTAAATGGGATGTATGAGATTGTTAGTGGGAGAGTGGAATGTGAGAAAAAAGCACACATAGAAGTGACTGAGAGTTCAGTCTCTGGTAAGCCTCAAGAAAATGCAATGACAAGTGTGGGCAGGGGGGAGATACTCCGCTTGTCCTTTGCCCTCACTGCTTGTGGCATTCAAGAGATCAGGCACTGCACCTCACCAAGGCACCATAGTACTGCCAACCCTGCTAGTGAGGGCACCAGTGAGGCTAGGAGAGCTGACCCTGTACTCCTTGTCTGCCATGTGCTGATGAGTGAGAGGGAAAGATGCCCTCCACTCTCACTCCTTGCCACCTGCAGCAGATGAGAGATACATGATACCAGATGCCTGAGTGTGAGAGACCGAGCCCTACCCCCACCTATCATATTGTGGTGTTGGCAAAGAGAGAGAAGACTCCCCCATGACCCTTGAGGCCTGTGGTAGATGGAGAGCCATCCCTGAGGTCACTAGAGGGAAAGAGCTGGCCCTGCCTCTCACCAGCTGTAGCACTAGGCAGAGTGGCCCTTATACCCCGACTAGGCAATACAGTAGAGCTGGCCCTTGTGGTGTAGCTGTGGGCAAACAGACGTTGAGGATACGAGAACAGAAAAATAAGCCCCACCCCTTGCTGCTTACTGCATAGGGTGAGCTAGCCGGGGCAATGCTAGAGAGCCCACCCTGGCATTGAGAATGAAGGAGAACTGGCAGGCTGACCAACCCCGCAACCACCTGAAACCAGAGCTGTATGTGGCATCCCATCATCCACCTCATCTATGATCTGCTAGAGCACATGAAGGGGCTTGTCCTGCAGACCCAAAGTTACAGGATCTCCATGACACAGGACAATAACAGGATACCCAGGAGAAGTCCCAGTGAGCGCCCAGTATTGGATGATGTAGCAAAAACCAGAGACCTCCAACTGGACCAGTGACTCAACGCAGTGAACACTTGCAAGAAGCCTTATATGGACTAAAGGACTATGTGACTCACTGTGTCACACTATAGCCCCTCCAATGAGATTTTTCTTTTCTTTTAAATTTGATCTTGCTTCAGCCTGGGGGAGGGGAGGTTTCAGGAGTAAAGGGCAGATGGGAAGAGACAGGGAGATGAGTCCCTTTTTTATATCTTGGGATCAAGATATAAAATCCACAAAGAATCAATAGAAATTAAACTGTAAAAAAGAAAAGAGTAATAAGTAGGATGGGCACAGGGATAAGAAATGAGGAGGTGGTCCATCTAGTCAGCCTTTACCTAAGTGTCTTAGTAAAGGAAAAGCAAATCACTCCCCACACAGTTGGTCACCTTCAGCCCCTTTCTCCCTCATCCATGTTTTCACTTCTCTCATCTTGGCAGACCAGACTGTCTGGGTGAGCCACACTGGCTGGACTCCAGCCCCTCACTTCCCTGGTCTCTAACTAAAAGTAACCATTAAACTTGAACTAAACCTCCTTGCTATCCAAGTAGAAATCTCCATTGCTTTCTTTGTCTTTCAAAGAATCACAGTAGCCACTAACCAAACATTCTAGCAGGCTAAAGTCAGTTTACCAAGGCCTTTGTCATCCTTTGCTAAAGGAAACCAAGACCAGAGAGAGTGGTCGGTTTGCAGAAACCCCAATTTCATGGCAGACTCCTGACTCCTATACCTATTATACTGGAGGCAGTAAGCTAACTCTCCATGGAATGCCTTTTGCCTAGAAGAAGAAGAGGTAGATACTGGTAGGTTACTGTTTGATCTCACTAAGTTTTTTTTCCCCCTCATTTATCTCATGAGATACTCTTTGAACAAATGCTGCCATGAAAGACTGTATGTTAAATTTGGATGAAGTTACCTTAAAGAAGACATTCCATGTCTCACATATATAAAAACACAGCTAGCTTTCTGAATGTTCCCCCCGGCAGTCAAAAGTTGAGACGGTGGCTGTCTCTTTTAATAGTGCAAGTCTGCTCTCAAGACTAGGTGATACAAAGTTCAGTAGACACGGGGACTGTCCTGTCTCACCCGTGGGTCTACACCACAGCCTTGTTAAAAGCTTGTAATAAAGTTGAGGTGAATTGTGGAGACCAGCGCTTTTTTTCTTGCACTTTTTGCTCAAATCCCAATTTGTCTTATTTGGGTGGATGCTGAGAGAGCAAGGCACTAAGGGGAATAGCTGTTGCCAGTAGGAATTTACAATGAGTTCATACTGTCTACACAGGCAGTTAATTACTGGCTTAGTAGCAACAAAAAATCTAGATGGGAAACCATCTCCGTTTTCATAATTCAACACAAATAAGTCCAACATTGAAACATTAAAGAAAGCGAGTGATTGGTGGCCAGCTATATATACGTAGCCACTCTAGGTTAGTGTCTACTTCATTTCATGGCTCGGTGCATGTAGAAGTGTCAAAGGCTCAGCTGTGAACTTGCTTAGAAAGAAGAGGTTTGGATTTGTATGAACTTGGAGCCAAAATAAATTGCCTAATAAGAAAAAAGACAGAGCTTTAATATTAATGAGGTGAGAGAACATAGTGGGAATTACAAGTTGGGGTTCATATTAGTTGAATTCCTAATCTGGGTCCTAAGCTCTAAGTCACAAATCAAATGGTGAAGCCTTACACAGTTACCTTCTCAAATTCCTCCTTAGGTTCTAATGGGTTTCTTAGCCATGTGAACATTTTTGTAGTAATTTAAACATTAAAATACCTGGCCAACCTGACCAGTCTCATAGCAGAAATCTGCGGTGTGTAGTCCTAGTACTTTAGACCCAGATAGATTTTCATATAGTAAACATTTCATCTGAATATTGTAAGAACATTGCCTACTAGAGTCGTGAGGGTGGGGAGAGTCTTACCTCTGTAGCTAGAAGTAAAGGATACTCCTCAGCAGGTCAAGGAATCAATGTCAAACAGTAATCGACTTGTGTACTTACAGTATCAGATACTGGGTATCAATTTAGGACTGGGTTTTCATTCTACACACCTCCCATTTGCAGGAGTTCTTTTGTTCCTGCAGCAGAGTCGCACAGATGGAGTAATATGTGTGATCTTCAGTGTTTCTCATTGTGTCCCTCTACAATTTATTCCCTACAATATCCATCTCACTTAAGGCTCACTGAGGCACTGTAAAGCTGCATAGTATGAGAAGGAAATGAGATTTCCTGCTGATAAAGTGGAAGTAGGCTGAAGGCACACTGGGCCCATAATGGAAAAATAAAAGCTAATGTAGGCTATTTTGGGAAGAGTCCTGCATTTTGTAATTATTACTTTCTTTGGGAAAAAAGAATAGAAAATTGAGAGAATGATGAAGGAAGCTTGTAGCTTTGTTCAGCACAAAGTCAGTGAGCCTCTGGGGCTGACTGGACTCAGCAGACAGCGCTCATTGATCCCGTCACTGGATTGTGCAGTCTGGTCGTTCATGAGTGTTAGGTACTCGGGTTTGTAGGCTATTTCCCTTTCCCCATTACTTTGCCAACTTCCATTTGTTTCCTAAAAGCTGTTCAGTACTCTCGCTGCTCTGAGCCAATAAGCCTTATTACCATACTGGATTCAATGTAGCTTTTTCTTGGTAGTTTGTATAGGTAAATTAAACACGAACTATGCACCTTGTTCTCTGATAGGTCCTGAGATACAATTGTCTGTTCTTAAAGTAGACCAAAAATGAGCTAACTATAGATAGTAAGAGAGATATCCAGAGGCAGCAGAGGTTTGGAGTGTTTAGCACTTTCTCTCTATTAGAAGTAACACCCGAGAAAGGCTTTGAAAAGAAAAAGTAGGAATCCCTCTGACACCTAAGGAATGAAAATAGGGCCTCAGACAGAAAGACTGCAAGAATGGGAGACTGGCTACAAACAGAGCAACATGGTAAGAACAATGTGGAAAAGAGGTAGGAAATACAGTTGTAAAGAGACAGCTAAAGTATCTGAATAACTGGGTGATACAGATTTTTTAAAGATGGCTCTGTTCCTGTGAACGCCATTTTTAAAGGAATCCATAGGAGAAGCAAGGAGACACATTGGAAAATCTTTCTGGTAGTCTAGGAAGGTGTGATGGTAACAGAGATGAAGAAAGGATAATTTAATTTAGGAATAAAATCAACAGGAGTTGTCAATCATTTGGACATAGGAAGGAAAGGTAGAAGAGAAATCCAGAGTGAACTTGATGCTGGAAAATGGGAGACAGAGCCACATAGTGGAGCCCTTCACTGTAGAACGAGGGTGGGATGAATTGAGGGTTGGTGGTGCCAGATATTAGAAATTCATAGGATAAAGCAGCACAAATTATTCAGTGAGTGTTGACAGTGTAAGATTCCAAAAGATAAATGATGGTTACAGCGGCATGTGCAAGGAGCTTGCTGAACACTAGTGGTTTAAGCAGCGTTTGGGACAAAGAATCAAGAGACCAGCTCCATCACACTCCACCACCCCACCCCATCCCCTGACTCTGCTCTCTCCTTAAATTGAGTATCTGTCACCAAAAGGGCAGCAAGAAGTAGGTCTTTACAGGTCCCAGGCAGTGAGGGCATTCTAGAAGGTCAGCAGTGATAGACATGTGCTATCTTTTCCTTCCCAGTTGCTTGTAATGTGGCTGTGCAGTCACAGCCCCCCACAGTCTACTTTATAAAAGTTAGCTGTCTAGGTTGACATTCTTATTACAAACATAAATGCTCTATAATGACAAATTTGCCTCAAAGGTATGCAGAGCAGTTGCCATGAGCAACACATAAAATGAGCCCCAGAACTGAAATGAATGTTTGGAATCTTTTCAGATTGTGTGTGAGGAACCATTGTCCAGCTCAGGTTTCCTGCTGAGACCAGGCTGTATTTGTGTTGTTTGTCTGACCCAGGTCTAAGAAAGTCTTGAGAGGGGATAATTTGACCCCAGCTCTGGTTTTGTAATTTGTTTTTCCATTCTCCAGCAGATAACTTGTCAGTGGTTAAAGTGTCCCACCCCTGTATTTGGAAATTTGTCAATCGCTTCAATGACAAATGCTGTGGGATCATAGTTGGTAGCATCTGGATCTATCTCCTCTGCTGTGTATTTTATCAGCTCAAATATGTGCCCATTTTCCCTTCAAGCTCCAATTTTTACACCAGTTCGTTATTCATGCTGGGGTCAAGGGTTATGAACAGGCCAACCAGATATCCTTTTTTGATGTCCCCTCCCTCTACATGAACTCAGCAGCACTTCCTCTGATGGATCATCGGCAGGCAGGCAGGCAGACAGACAGACAGACAGACAGACAGGGCATGGTATATTTTTCCACATGAGCCACCCTTCAGCAGCTGGATTTTGTTCAGCCGTGGTGTGCAGAGGAACTTGGATGTTGGTATCGCAGCTCCCTCTAGTGTCTCTAGGGTGTGGCCACTCAGGTTTGCGTGCATTGCAGAAAATGTAGACAAGCACAGAATCTTCCAAAACTGACAGCATTTTAAGTATGCTTTCCGATACAGATTTTTCTTGTTGGGAATGTGAACTTTTCCTGAAGATGGGATAGCATCCTCCTCCTGCTGAACTTTTTTTTTCAGAGTGTGGAAGACGGGCCTCAAATCCCTGTGGAAATAGTTCTTCTGAGGACTCTTTCTTGAGATGTTCCTGTTCAGGCATGTGAATTTTCCTCAAAAGAAATAAATGAAAACAAGAAACTGAAAGGTTTACTTTGAACCTGAGTAGAGAAAATAGTGGGTAAAGGAATTTAAAAAACAAACCAACCAACCACTGGCAGTAAAGAACTTTGTTCATTTATTCTGGAAAGAGTAGTTTGTTCTCCAAAATAACTTTTGAACTAGAAATTTATCATCTGAAGTCAGGCCATTTTGAGGTATTTTTCTAATCTAAAGGAGTTGAGTTATTAATATTTGAAAAATGGCTAGTATGTAGTACATAGAATAATATAATATTCCTGCCTAAATTAACATCATTGCAGCCTCCATAATAAAGATTTATGAGCTGCCTATCATGTGAAATCCTATTATGGAAATCTCTGTGTTTGGGCTGTAACCAGCTTCATGGTTATAAAGCAATTAAAAGTCCAGTACCTTTCCTCTCTTTATGCCCCATTCCTCTCTCCTTTTCGTTTGCCCTTAAACTAGGTTGACCCGTTATTCTCCAGCCTGTCTGTGTAAACGCACAGATAAGGAAGTGCTGCCTGCTCAGGTTGCTCTCTGGGCAGACCACTTTCCTCCCGAGCATCCAAAGTAGCGGAAAGATTTATCACTTCTTCTTCCTAAGTCACTCTGATCCTTTATCTCAGTTGATCTGGGAGGCTAAACATAAATTCTAGTTGTAGAATTGTGTTCTTATCTGCTTCCAAAACTTTGGAAGACTTTATAAAAATGTCTGACTACCTCTGTGTGTGCATGCAGAGAAAATTAGAGTATCAGTTAAGCCATCTCCTCTACTTCTCATGAGGGTGGCTTTTTTGTTGTTGTCCTCGCCATAGGGAAAAAAGTAAAAACAAGTGTGTTGGCTTCCTTAGACTAGAACCTACAGGTGACCTTGGCATAATGGCAGTGCCTTAGCTGGGCGTGGCTCATAGCTATACCGGGGAGCCTGAGATAGGAGGACTAGCCTGGACTCCTTAGTGAGTTCCTGGCCAGACTGGAATCTTCATGAGATGCTCTCTCAAAACAAACAAACAAACAAGAGAAAGACAGGAAAGAAAGAACCTTTACCAGCCGCTTATTAGCTGTTCTTCATCAGAGAGCCTCACTGCTGTAGCAGGTATTTCTTTTTGCTTTATTCTCTTTGGGATAATATGGATGAAGATTCTGTAAAATTGCCTCCTTTTTTAACATTTCCAAGTGGTCTGGCTGGTTAGCAGCATTACATTTGTGTATCTTAGTCATGTGTAGATTGCCCATGTAATCTCTGCTACCCTACCGCCTGTGAAGTTAAGTTTTTCATATTCTTTGCTTTGTTAGGCAAATGAGACCCAGAGGAATTGAGTGAGCATGCCCAAGGATACTCAGCTATTAACAAGGCTACATGCCAGGCCTCAGTCCTTGGGAGTGTCCTTTCTGTAACACCACAACTGAGTTTAATTTCAGTCTCATTCAACCAAGATCAATGATATTTGATAGACTTTTCAGGACCTTCATTTAAACTGCCAATGAGTTTAATGGAACCATGTGCCAGATCTAACCCCCATACAGCTAAATCATGGCTAGTGTAGGATTTTAAATACCTGGTGACATATAAGCATGAAGTATTGCCATCAGTGCATTATAGAAGGGATTCATGTGATTAATGAGCATATAAGATCTATAACACTGCATGTGCTGCAGAGTTTGAGAGCCTTCCAAAGATAATGTTTTCTGAAAGATATATGTTTGAACTTGAACTCTGCCTGAGGACATCTATTTCAAGACCAGAAGTCTGCCTTAAAAATAAATATAAAGCATTTTTCAAACTGATTAGGTAAGTATGTGACAGAAAACTTGAAAGGCCTTGGTTTGGATGTCTCTGTAGATATATATGGACTTATTTCCATGGCATGGAGCAGTGATATCAAGTCTCTAATTGTAATAAGCTGAGGCAATGAAAAAGAGACACTGTTCTCCCTGGAGACTCCCTGCCTGTTTTTCTTTTATTTTTAATATTCATATGAATAGAAGTCAATGCATACTGCTTCTCCAAACAGTTTTCCTTTTTTTAAGTAAAATGGTTAAAGTGCAATTTTTTTTAAACTTGCTTTTTCCCCCTTATCACTGTAACAAACAGGCAGTATTCATACTACCAAGAGCACGTGCCCCTGGGAGCCTATGGTACCTGAGGTGTGCGGTGGAGGCTGTTGTGGTCTGTGAACCAGCAGCAGGCTGCATGTCCACTGTCAGCCTCTCCAAATCTATTAGAGTGATTTCCTTTGTGCATTGCTTTTATAACCCTTTGGGATCAGAGCTTCTTTCTTGAGTCATGCCTCCTTCGTAGACTTTCTTCTGAAAGGTCTTACTGCTTGTGTTGGTTTTACACAGTCGGTGGTAGGAGGGACCAGCCTAGAAATTTCTGTGGGAAGTAAATGAAGATTCATTTTGCTGTTTGTTGTCTTCTGGCTGGGTGAAGGGTAGAGTAGAACAAGCTTTGGCATTACAGTGTTCTCAGCTCTGCAAGCTGCTAGCACGTATCTGGATCTTATCCTTTCTTTTTCAGAAAAACATAAAGTGGTAGAAACATTCAAAATCCTTCCTTCTGTTTTTTTATTAAATTGTGTATTATCTATAATCACCATAATGTACAAACATCTGGATTCATGCCTCCCCCTGTTTATATCCTCCCCACTCCCCTTCCCTGCCTCTGATAACCACTATTTCACTCCCAGCTAAAGACAATTCTTTAGGATCCACATCTGACAGAAATCATACTGTGGTTTATATGAGCTTTTTACTTAGCAAATGATCTCTACTTCCATCTATGTCATTACAAGTGACAAAATGTCATTGATTTTTATGTATATATACCATATTTTATTCATACGGTCAGTGACTAATATAATTTTCATCCCTTGCCTATCCGTAGTAAACACTGGAGTGCAGGTGTCCCTTCAACAGTACTATTTCCATTTCCTGTGGTTATGCAGTGAGCTTGCTAGGTCGTGGCAGCTCAGTTCTTCATTGTTTTCCACGGCAGCTGTGCTCCTTTATATTCCTACCAACAGTGGGGGTTCCTTTTCTGCATACTCAGACCAGCAGTTTTTGTAACAGCTCTTCCTTTTTTCTATGTTTTATTTTTGCTACTTTTTAATTATGTATGTGTACACATGAGTGCAAGCACCCTCAGAGCCCAGAGGCTTCTGGTTGTTCTGGGGCTGGAGTTACAGGTGGTTATGATCTTCATGGCATGGGTGCTGGGAACTGAACTCAGGTCCTCTGTAAGAGCAGTTAGTTCCCAACTAGTGAATCCATCTCTCCAGCCCCAGTAACAGTCATTCTAATGGGAATAAGGTGGTATGGTTTTGATTTGACTTTCCTTGTAGGTAGGCGCGTGTGTGTGTTCAGAATTGTCTGGCCCACCAGACCTAGCATAATCACACAAAGGCTTATATTAATTACAGACTGTTTGGCCTAGGGCTCAGGCTCATTACCAACAAGCTCTTACGACTTAATGCAACCCATTCTTACTAATCTATGTCTCGTGGCTCGTGGCTCGTGGCTCACCTGTGCCCATTACATCTTGCTTCCTTGGCAGCAGCTTGCAGTTTCTCTCTGACTTCTTTATTTCCACTCAACTGTCCCCCTGCCTCCTAGCTGCCTTGCCACAGGCCAAAACAGCCTCTTTATTAACAAATGGTAACAAAGTATAGTCACAGAATACAGAAAGACACCTCACATCACTTCATGGCTTGGCTCTGTGGGTGACTCTCTTGATATTCCAGGCTATTTTTATTAAATATATATCACTGTGTGTGTTCATCCCGTTGTATGTCTTATTCTGATTATTTTTAATTGAATTATTTGAGTTTTAGTTATTTTTATTGTTAGAGTTTTTAATTAGTTGGTATTGTTTTTATTTTGAACTTCCTTATATATTAAGAATCGTATCAAAAGTGTAGTTTCAAATATATCTCCCGTTATTATCCCTTCAGTCTGTTGATGGTTTGCTTTGTGGTACAGTAGTTTTTAGTTTGTTGTAATCTCATTTGCCTATTTATGCTTTTGTTACATATCCCTTTGGAGTCTTGTGCACAACTTTTTTTTTCCCCATCCCAGCCTTTTCTCTGCTTCCCCCTGCTGGTTCTATAACCTCAGGTCTTGAGGTTAAATCTTTAATTCATCTTCTCTTGATCTTGACTGGCGAGAGCGTAGGGTCAAGTTTCATTCCTCTGCATGTGTACATCCAATTTCCCAGCTCAATCTGCTTTAAAGGGCTCGTGTGAAAACTAGGAGTGGAATGCATAGAGCACCGAGTGCAGCTGCATGTAGGGGTCCATGAGAAATGCTTCTTCCTACAAACAGTGGTCACTCAGCATAGGGCTGGCTGTGTGACTCTCTACCCCTAATGAGCCTGTCCAGTTAGTCATCCTCAGCATATCCTGAGGCCTGTATGGACCGGAGTTAAGTCATGTCTCTTGCTCTCTTTCAGATCTGTAAGAGCAAAGCTCAGGAATCTCAGCAGTATTACCATAGCTTGGCTGTCCGGCAGAGTCTGGCTGTGCATTTTAACATCCAGCAGGATTGTGGCCATTTCCTTGCTGAAGTCCCTAGTCGTCTGCTTCCCTGGGAGGATCCTGATGCTCCTGAAAAGGCAGAGGACGGAACGGAAAACAGTGAGGAAGAAGTGAAAGCAGAAACTGCTGGGGAAAATCCCCAGGCCTGCTCTGAAACAGAGCCATTCCAGAAAGAGAACAAACCAGTCACGTGTAGGAAGCAGAGAAGCCATGTTGTAGTCATCACCAGAGAGGTTCCCTATGTCACTGTGGCTGACTTTGTTCGAGATTCTTTGGCCCATCATGGGAAAAGCCCTGACTTGTATGAGAGACAGGTGTGTCTACTGCTCTTACAGCTATGCTCTGGCCTTGAGCATCTCAAGCCATACCATGTCACCCACTGCGATCTGCGCCTGGAGAATTTGTTACTTGTCCAGCACCAGCCTGGGGGAGCTGCCCAGGGCCCTTTGCCTGCAGATCCTTGCCCCACCTCAGCTTGTCCCACAAGGCTCATTGTGAGCAACTTCTCTCAGGCCAAGCAGAAGAGCCATCTGGTGGATCCCCAGATCCTCCGAGACCAGTCCCGCCTTGCCCCAGAGATCATCACAGCCACCCAGTATAAAAAGTGTGATGAATTCCAGACAGGCATCCTCATCTATGAGATGCTGCACCTGCCCAACCCTTTCGATGAGAACCCAGAACTGAAGGAAAAGGAGTACACACGCACAGATCTGCCTCGAATCCCTCTCCGCTCCCCGTATTCTTGGGGCCTGCAGCAGCTAGCCAGCTGCCTCCTAAATCCCAACCCTTCTGAGCGCATTCTCATTTCTGACGCCAAAGGCATCCTCCAGTGTCTGCTCTGGGGCCCCCGTGAAGATCTCTTCCAAACCTTAACCACCTCTACAACCCTACTACAGAAGAACACTCTGCTCCAAAACTGGTTGGACATTAAGCGAACACTGCTGATGATCAAGTTTGCTGAGAAGTCCCTGGACAGAGAGGGGGGGGTCAGCCTTGAGGATTGGCTTTGTGCTCAATATCTGGCTTTCGCCACTACAGACTCCCTGAGTTATATTGTAAAAATCCTGCAACACCGTTAATGTGGCCTGGACATTGTCCCTATTATTAAATTTTCTACGTTCATGTTGCCCTCATGTCCTTGTCCAAGTACTCACTCAGAATTTAAGGAAAAGAGAGAAGCTAACCTGCCATCTTTGTCCACAAGCAGAGGGGGCCATTCAGCAAGGTCATCCACAGCTTTACACAGTGAGAAGCCGAGTGTCTCCTTACTGTACAGAAATTCAGCTGTACAACCATGCAGTCACCTTCCCTTGGAACATTTGTCATCGTAACAGTCCCACAAATATGAGGTCAAAAATGAAATGCACATTCATGAAGGACCAGCTCCAGTGGAGTTTAGTAAGCTGTGTCCACCTCTCCCATAACTCTAAAGCTCACCTGTCTTAACTAACTAGCAGTACACCTGTCACCAGCCTCAACTGTCATCCAGTAATATTCTCACAGCAGCTTCCTCTTCCTTTAAAGAATCAATAACTGCCTCTTTCCAAGGAGGACATGCAGTTTGCTTCTCTGCTCAGTTTTAGTCACTGGGGACTAGCCTTTGTTCTCGTGGCAAGTGAATGGAGAGAGGGATTCCTGCCTGTTGGACCCTGCACAGAGAGTAACCTGACAGCCACAACCCCACTGCCACTGCTTGGCTGTCCTTCCCCTTTACTCTGTCCCAGCCTGCTGAAGTTTGGGTTTACCATCCACTTTCTGTGGCCCATTACAGAGCTGACCAAAGGTGGTGTCACCAGTGCCTCAGCAGGATGGAATGTAGCTCAGAGTTTATAAATAGTTGGCAGGGCATGGGAAATAATGTCCTTGTGTGTGCAATTCTCCAGGGGCCCTCAGGGAACAGACTCTAAAGTACTGTTCTTTGATTACTGTCATACCTGCCAACATGGCAGCCAGGGCTGGTGGTGCCTGACTCAGTTTCCCCCACAAGCAGTAATTGGCCACCTCCCTTCCATCAGGAGCCAGTATTAACTACCCTGCCAAATGCTATCGACAATAGCTCTGAATGAAATGGCTGTCCACTAAGCATTAGCATTGCCTCAGAAAGCACCTCAAAGCTGGCCATTAGAATGGCCAGAAGGCAAGGGAGGAGGAAAAAGCCACTAAGATGGCCGACCTGCTAAGAATGCCTGCTAAGAATGCCAGCCTCTTCTAGAAAGACTGCCTCCCATTGTGAGTGGCACATTGCTCCTAAGACTGCAGCAGCCTGGAGCTCAGCTCACAGGAAGGTTGATGGCTACAGTGGATGGCTGAGAGCTTTTCCCGTGGGACCTGTGCTCTCCCATGAATTATGTGCAATTTTTGTATGTATTTTTAATCTGTATATTACAGTGTTTATGTTGCATCTTTTCCTGAGTGAGAACTACAGAAACCTTCCTTTCTTCCCCTGGCACATACTTGCGCTAAGAAGCGAGTATTCTTTCCACCTGTGTGTGTATGTATGCTCATGCACTTGTTTTATTCAAAACTGTGAGTATCTGTTTACATCAACCTTGAAATCCCAAGAGTCACTTGAATGGTAAATGTGTACACACACATGCTGGAGATAGGATCCAGGCCTCCAGGGAAGCAACCTGTAGTGGGGTGGACATGTTCTCTGCACCCTGCCAGTGAGGAACCCCGGGGATCTTCATCTACCAGCACAGAATCATCTTAAAGCCAAGACTGATTGTGCAGTATTACTTGGGTGGCACCTTAGTGGCCTTGGAAATTTCTAGACTTTTAACATTTTTAACAGCCTTTCATGTGATTCACCCTTATCAAAGAGGATCGGAAAAAGGAGAATGTATTTTATTATGCATTTTTAAAGAGAATGATATGTGTGAGGCTGCATATGGAGAATGGCCTTGTGTTCCTGGATAGCCCTCCAAACCACCATACCAGGGCTAGTTGGCTCACAGAGAGTCTTGCCTCTTCTAGATAGCATGACTGTGGAGTGGGCAGCCATGAGTCATGGCTGCATCATGCCTAGAAGGCTGGGGTTTGATTAATCTTATAGAGCCCATGTGCACATAACTCCCTGCCTAATATGCACTGAACTGGCAGCATAAAGACCACTGACCATGTCAGCTGGCACAGCCCTTCTCTTCCCACAATGTTTGCAAACTGAGACATACCTTCTCAATGTCACTCTCATGGTGCCTTGCCCATGGAACTCTGAATGTTGACTATTTAGTGCAGGAAGTTCCCCAGTCCCCTCTATTTGCTCTGCCTGCCGATATCTTTCTTTTTTCTGCTACCTTGGATCCAGGCTTCTGTCATGCTGTGGTAGAACAAGCACGCACACTTCCACTACCACTGTCTCACCTCACTGGTAAACCAAGCGCTCGGCATTCCACGTGTCTTGCTATTCTTATGTCCACATTAGTGAAGGGCAAAAATGAAAGTCAGCTAACAAGAGAAGGGCCTTGGGCTTCTCAGGGACAGGTGGTTGTGTTACTTGTCTCTGGGGGATAGGGAAGGAAGAGGGAGGGTGTCCTAGGTTAGATCAGAACAGAGACAAGATCTGTATTTTCTCTAGGCAAGAAGTCCATCAGGTGGTCCTCCGAGCATTTCTCAAAATAATGAAATTCAATCAATATAACCGTATCATAGATACTTTATATTTTCACTTGAATTCATTCATCTCCTAGGAGGAAATCCTACCCTCTGCAGACACATACACACATTTTATATGCACATGTATTATGAATTTTGGAATGTCACTAGTGTAGCACTTAACGTTTTCACAGGTAACATCTGTATTGACTGGATTTTTTTTCTTTTCTATTAAAGTCTATGCCATAGATTCTTCCATTATGTTGAGAGTTTGAACAACTAAGCCCGTATTGGAACTTTTTCTTAAGCCATGTGAACAATCTCTCAGCACATGTGGTTGCTAGAGAAACGGGACTGTGGCTAGAGAAGGCAAAAGTAAATGTCTCTCAGAGTGCCTTGTTAGCATAGTAACCTAGCCTTCAAAAGAAGACTTAACTTTGCAGGGAGGCCTAGGCTACCAGCAGCCTCCTGGGCCACAGAGGAGGGCCTTTGGGGATACGGTACACCCACATAGTGAACAGAAGTTCACCATAAAGGGCAGCATTTGGATAGGCAAAGGACAACAAAAACTGGGAGTCAACATGAGATTTCTGGAAATCACCAAGCCCAAGGCTGAGTTAGATTGGAAGACAGACCAATGGAGTAGGTTTCAGGATTTGCTCTCGAGAGATGGGCTGAGTGAAGTCACGGGGATGTGCACTCCCAAACTTCCGATACATCACTCATGAACTAGTCAGAGCAGCTTCCCATTAAAGAGGCGCCAGTTCTACCTCCAAGCTCAGTGTATGTTCATGAACATGGAAATCTATAAATCTCTAGGAAGATTGACAGAAGTAAAACTTCTGCTGTCACAAAATCCCATGAAAGATTTTGAAGCCCACTAAGCAGGTCATGGAAGGCTTACACTCAGCTTTCCATGTTTAATTTATCCAGTACTGGAAAATCACCAGACATTAGCTGGCAGCCTGTAGTCAGGATTTTCCCATAGCTTTTACCTAGAGTGATCTGAATAGATACAAGCCCGTCTCAAAAACTGGGGTGAATTTTGGAGGCTTCATTGTATTTCAAGTAATTCTGGGGATATAAAACATACACTCACTTGGAAACAGGACAGGAGGAACCCAGCTCCCTGGGCCAACTCTGGCGTGCTCATCATTCTCATCACTAGTGGATAAAGATTGAGATTCTGATCCGGCCTAATAAGTGAACAGGATGGCTACCCATAAAACTGCGTTATTAGATTTACTCGCTGAAGCTCCAAATCTCAAAGGCCTAAAGTGCTGCTCCTGCTGAAGTGTGCATTGGAGTCCATCTGCCCACACTCACAGCAGTGCATAGGTAGGGACACCACTGATCAAAACCAGTGTCCCAAGGGAAGGCAGAAGAGCCATAGTGCAAGATCCTAGGCAGGTTATACCAAAGAACTCAAGCCCTTTCGTCCTACTTCTCAGATGGCGGGGCTGAGCTGTGACAGATGCCAGAGGAAGGGAATTTACACACATTCCACGTTCAGGTACTCAACTGGTAAGTCCATCATCATCATCAAAAAAAAAAAAAAAAGCCCCCTGTTATTTTCAGGCAGCCCATTATGTACATCAGGAGGAAAAGAAGGTGGTGGGGGTAAGGGGGTGGCAGCAACCAGAGCAGATAGTGAAATTCTCTGGAATCTAAGAAGGAATTTTTAACCAGCTTGTTCACCATGACTGGCTGGTGCCCAAACCTTACCTTGTCTGTGTAGCATCGAAAGCTTGGGTTTGAGGTGATTTTTTTTTCTTAAAAAGAAGGTGCTTTCAAAAGGTTTGTCTAAAGAGCTCTTGGGAAATTTCTTAACACACTGTACCATTTTATGAACCTTCCTCCGAAGGTTATTGTCATCACCATCATCTAATGTGTATAAGTACCCAGACTGTCCAAGGTGCTACACAGCTGTCAAACACTCCTGCAGCTGTTTTAAATTAGAGACCTCTGCATCAGCTGCCACTGGAAATGTTGCCCTACTTAGATGGGCCACAGGGGTCTGCATTCTGAACATCCTTTATACATTCCCCCTTCAAGAGCCTCTACATCTGTTCCTGCTTCCCACCCCCATGTTTTTGTTTTGTTTTGTTTTTAAATCAAGAACGTTTCAGGGAATCAAAAGAGATTGGGTTGGTTTTATTTTTTAACCCAGCAGAATCGCAGAGTTATATATTTTGCTATGAATATTGTGGTACAGAAAATCCACTTTGCCCGTTGGTTTGTGGCTAGTATGTGTGTGTTGAGCCGTGTGTGGCTAACTTGAATGTTGAGCCAGCCCTGTGGCTTCAATGTAGTGTTGAAAGATTAAACCACACTTTACAAAGCTCACTCAAATTGTTCCTTTAACTCCTGTTCCAGTCCTTGAGAGTGTTGTGTGTGAACACACTGGCGTGGGTTTTCTGGCATTTTGTTGGAAGATGGACAGAGAAGCAAGATGTCACCTGTCTTAGTGATTCAAATCATGACAGTCCTTGCTCTAACTCTCCATGGCACTGCCCACACTCTGTATTGGAAAATTGTGTTTCTCTTTCTCCAGTGCTTTACCCTCTCCTTACATATTTTACAGTTGTATAAATCAATAATAGATCACCAGTGGCGCCGCCCTTTGGTTTGCTGTGGTACTTTGCTGTGTACTCTGTGGCCTCACGTTACTGTGTAAATAAATTCAGTTTAATATACACTAAAAACCAGACTTAAGTACATGTCCTTCCAGTGACTTGTCCATGGTGACACGCTGGTGTGGGTTTGGCTGCCGATGTGGTTCTCTTATTCATTCCCAAAATGGCTGCCTGCCCTTAAAACAGGTGAGGGTAGATAGCCGGTAGCCAGCATCCCTCTGCCCCCGCCGCCCACCCCATCTCTTACTGACTTTTTTTCTCTTCAGTGCCTCTGTAATTTGAGAAAAGGGGAGAAAGTGGAGAGGGCTCCCCATTTGCTGGATGAGATCGCCCCCTGGTGTCCAGTCGTTACAGGTTTCCTGGTTAGAGAAGCTTGGCCAGCAGCAAGTTTTGGCTGGCTCCTCCAGTGGAATAAGATGTATAAGGACAAGCTTCTACATCTACAGAATTCACACACCCCAGGGCCTATTCCTTAAGGTCCAGTGTCACAACCTTCCAAAGACAGACCAGCTAGTAGGCAGACAGGTTACAGAGGAGGCTGACCTGGTTTAAGCAGAAAGAGAGCAGTCAGCAATGGCAGTAACAGCTGTCGCTTTATTGAAGTAGCTGGAAGTACAAACGTGGAGACTTTAAACAAAACCTAAGCCTCAACACCACCGCTGCTGCC
The DNA here is from genome assembly GCA_033318265.1 of Phyllotis vaccarum. Lineage (NCBI taxonomy): Eukaryota > Metazoa > Chordata > Mammalia > Rodentia > Cricetidae > Phyllotis > Phyllotis vaccarum. The sequence continues at coordinate 75,510,044 of JARWLC010000012.1, forward strand.
ATGGTGGGCGGTCTCCACAAAACGTTCATGCCCATCTCACTTGCAAGCCCTCTAGATTTGCTAATGTTGTTCTCAAGGCTTACCCCAGAGAGGGAGCTGGTAGGCTTGGCTTTTATGTTGCTGAGGTACAAACTCCATGTGAATGTGGGCTATAAACTGTGTCTCATGAATCCAGAAGAGACAACAAACTGAGTTACCCAGGGACACAGGCTTTGCAAATTGCATGGGCTTGGTGGAGTGCGGGGGTGGGGGTTCCTAGAGGTCACAGAGAATGATGTTCCAGGACTGGGTGAATGCCTCACACTAGTGCTACATGGGTACCCACCCCAAAGACCTAATAGGTATAGGACCTGGAAGTGGCAGGCCAGTCCATGCTGGCTTAGCCTGAACCTACGGAGTCAGAGAGTCTGGAGGAGATGGGCCATTTAACACTTATCATTAACATTCCTGCAGAGTCACTTCTCAGCCCATGCTACAGAGAAGCTGATTTCTTTCCTACCCAGAATGCACAGGTCCCTACAGCTCTGAGGATTGCACTCTCCACTCTGTTGCCTGCCCTCCCCAGCCTAGACATAAGACTTGTGCACTCCACAAGGGAGGGAGCTTCATTAGCACCTTAGGAGGCTGGAGTAGCAGTTGGCAGATCACAAGTTGTCATTAAAAGCAGCTCAAGGAAATTACAGCTAAAACTTAAAAATGGGATTTCACACTGACTGGGGCCTGGAGAGGGGCCTGGTTGCTAAGCTCCAACTCGAATGTGCAAAACTCTTTGAAGAGGAAACAGGTTGTCTGAGCAGAACAGGGCATCTCAGAACCGGAGATATTTGCCTAATAACCAATGGCTCATTTGGCCTCTGGGAGGTGTGAAAAGCTGCTGGGAAGCACAGTGGCCATACCCAGGGGGTGAGAAGGACAGGATGGCTCAGCAGCTAAGAATATTCTCCAGTTAATAGTGTTCTTGCAGAAGATCTGATGTCAGTTCCCAGCACCCGTCGGGTGGTTCACAATTGTCTGTAACTCCATCTCCAGGAACACCTGCACACAGACATAATTTATAACACATAATTTAAAAATAATAAAAGTTTCAAAATTATAAAATTAGAACAGTAAAAATGAAATTCATTTTTAAAAAGTATGAGTAAGACTGGGGGCCTCTGGGAAGTCTGTAAGCTAGCTGTTTAGGAACCCCCCCCTAAAGAAATACTTTACCTGCTGAGAGAGGTACAAGGACCTGTACATCTGGCCCCCAGCACCCCCACGGCTCACCCATCCGTGCTTGAGCCAGAGTCAAAGGGAGCTCCTAACACCCACAAGCAAGGCTGAGAAGTGTCAGCAGTTCAGAGCATTACTGCTGTTGCACGGGTTCACAACCACCTGTAAGCCCCCTGGCCGCCTCAGGCAACTGTTCTCATCCATAGACACATACACGTAATTTAAATCTTTTAAGTTTATAAACTATTTTTAAAAATTCTTCAGGCTTCGTCATCCTCCCTATCGCCAAGAGGAGGTGTGGGTGTCTGACCTCTTCCCTGCATCTTCATAGCCTAGGCTCCCTCTTCTTCCTCTTCCCCTTTCCTGTCCCTCCATCTCTGCTCTGTCTCCCAGGACTTAGGATGCTATGAGGGTAAGCGCTCCGCCCTTGGGCCACGCCCCTCCCCATCCCCCACATTGACCGGTGCTGACTCTAGTAGCAGTAAGCAGTCACCATCTCAGTCTTACTGGTCTGGCCCCGCGGATATCACCTGGTGCTGATGGAGAGTCTGCCCTGGGCACCTCCCTCAGGAGAGTCTGAGCTTCCTGGCTCCTCCGACAAACTCTTCCTGTTCTTTGGCCTCCCAAAGACTAGACAAGCAGCCTCTTCCAAGAATTTCTGTGCACTGCTCCAGAGACCCCCAAGCTGTAGCCCAGAAATAACAATGCATGCAAATGCTTCACATGTATACACACACACACACACACACACACACACACACAAAGGACCTCACTTTTAATCAACTACCTATATGATGGTCCCATTTCTTTTTCAGATGTGGGAAATGCCTTTTTTTTTTTTTTTTCACTGTTAAAATGCTGATTTGAACCTAGATCTGCGTGATCTTGTGTGTGGTATTTTCTCGTCCGCCCCGCTGCTGCCAGCTCTTCTGCTAGGGGAAACTGTTAAAGCTTAAAGGAAACCCCTTCCTCTCCTCCTTCTTCTCTTTTTGCTTGTTTTTGTTTTCTCTGCTTGTTGGTGCTAAACATGAGAGTCCTATCCCACCCTGTCCGGGTCAAAGCTGAGCCTCAGCCTGCCCAGCTTGCTGGCCAGTGGATCATAAGCCCTCATCTTCTGTAGTCACAAGTTTCTCTGTCTTGCCCAGCCTTCCCTGCAACCGCTTAGTCCCAAATAATCACACAAAGGCGTATAGTGATTACAGGCTGTTTGGTCTATGGCTCAGGCTTATTACTTGCTAGCTCTTATTTCAATAAGTTAACTCATATTTCTATTTATGTTTAGCCACATGGCTTGGTACCTTTCTGCTCAGTGCAGCCTTCTCACTTCTTCTGTGTCTGTCTCTCTGCTCCGCTCTTCCACTTCCCAGAATTCTCCTAGCCTGGTTGCCCCGCCTCTACTTCCTGTATAGCTACTTGACCAATCATTTTATTAAACCAGTAAGAGACAAATATTTTAGTGTACTAGACCATAGTCCCACAGCAATCTTGTAGCCTGTGTGCCAGTGGATAGGCATTCATTCCATCAGTGACAGGCTGGCCAGCTAAGACTTCTTGGCATGGCAGAGCCAGCAGGGAGGAAGAGGTGGATCCAGAGGGCCCAACTGAACTGCTGGCCCAGCACCGGGCATTGGCATGGCACACAGCAATGGAGCAGACTTATCTCGCCTACGCTTCTCCACAGGTGTAGCTTGGGAAGTACAAAGTTTGTCAACAAACCCTAATCATCAACCCAGCAGGTCTCTGCTTGGCATGATTCTCCTCCACAGGGGCCCCAAGCTTCTGGACATAAGCAGCAACTAGGAAGAGAGAAACTGGCGGCCAACAGGTATTTCTTGTCTTTCTTTCTGTGGTGGTGGGGTCATCTGCCCCCCCCAGCCCTCCATTTCCTGTACAGACTATAACTATCAGCCTGTAGCTCCTTGTTTGCCTAAATATAACACACACACACACACACACACACACACACACACACACACACACTCACACACACACTGTAAGGTTCTACTTACAAAAAGTAATATTTCTATGGCCAGGACTCTGCATAGTGCTTTGCTTGCTAACAGTATGTCAGGCTTCTTGAAAGGCTGTTTTCTCACTACAAATAGTAATAGTTATAACACATGGGAATTTTATAAACATTTCTACTCTGGGCATTCAGTCACAAAGTGACTGATGACTGAATAGTTAAATATGAAGGGCTGGAAGGATAGCTCAGGGGTACAGTGCTTACCTAGCATGTTCAAGACCCTGCATTTGATTCCTAGTACCTTTTTTTTTTTTTAATTCAAAAGTTGCATGTGAAGAAATAAAATACGAGAAACCAGAAAGATTCTGGAAGCTCTACTGTGAGAATTACAGAGATGAACTATCGGATTGCCCCCTCAGATATCTTAATAAAATTTGGATTTAGAATATCAGTAGGTTTGTTGCTAGGGGAAGAAATTACAAAATGATTCTCCAAATCACTTGAAGAATGAGTAGAAGAATCACAGAAAATGTCAAAGACTGAAGAAGCTTTGGAAAGGTTTGATTATTAAACCCTGTGGTAAGTGTCTTAGTTAGGATCACTATTGCCATGGTGAACACCGTGACCAAAAGCATCTTGGAGAGGAGAGGTTTATTTCACTCACAGTTCCGTATAACACTTCCTCATTGAAAGCAGTGCGGGCAGGAATCTGGAGGGCGGGCATGGATGCAGAGGCCATGAGGAATGTCACTTCCTGTCACGTTCCTTCTGGCCTGCTTTCTTACAGAGCCAGGGGCCATCTGCCGGAGGTGGCCACGCCCACAATGAGCTGGCTCCTCCCATAGCACATTAATTAAGAAAATACCCTACAGGCCTGCCTGTAGCCAGATGTTATGAAGGCATTTTGTCAATTGAGGTTCCTTCTTCGTATGACTCTAGCTTATGCCAAGCTGACATAAAGCTAGCTGGCACAGACAGTTACAAGGGCAAGCAGGCCAAGATAACAGAACAGGTAACCTAGAGTGAGGGGTCGGCAAAGTGAGATGTAGAGTAAGACATTGCCTAGGAAAGAAAATCTCCAATTCACTGTTCACAGCTGTTTAGCTGTTGAGAAAATAATTATTCTGCATACTGTAGACCAATATAAACCCAAATAGATCAAACAGAATGACACACCACTGAGGAATGAAAGAAGAGGATCCCTAAGAACTAAAAGGACAAGTCAATGTGTGTTTTATCTCGTGTCAAAAACGGATTTTCTGAGCTAAAAGGCAATGGGAGGCAGACGATGGAGAGGATCAATAGCTCTGACGGAGGATGATAGACCTTTGCCCACTGAAAACATTTTTTGAAAACATTTGCCCACTGAAAGCAAATTGCAAAGTAAATAACCAGGAAAGCTATTTGGATAAATGCAACAGTCACAGGTTAAAATCCCGAGTCATAAAGAACTCATGTAAATTATTAGGAGCATAAGATAGAGGAGGCAGAGCAGATTAACCTTCCTGGAGACGAGAGAGATGTAAAGCTAAGATGATGCGCTTTAACAGCATTTGCTCGCCGTTGTTAGTCATAAATACCAGCTCTAGACAGTCAGGAGAATAGACCCGACCTGTGAAGTCTTGTTTAGGAATGACCCTCCACTGATGTACTATCCACCCTGCCCATGTCCCAGACTGTCTTTATTTTCTTAATGACAATCATATTGTTAACATCCCATCATCCATCGAATGGACAAATCTAATTTTAGGGCTGGTACTCAACACTGGTGACAGTTTATATGTTAAGTTTGTGTCAGGGCAATTAAACTGTATGAAGGGGCCTAATTCAGCTTCTGGTGCTGATCCCAGGAGAAATCCTGAGACAAAGACTTCCCACCTTCCAGATAAAAGCACAAAGCCCCACACATCATTCAGAAAGAGGGCCTCTGTGGCTTCACAGCCCAATGACTGTAAGAGCCTCCTTCCCTTCCGAAGGTCCCCCATTACTGGGAGCTTTTTTGTGGTGAAAGATGAGCTTCCAAGAGCAGCTACTGGCTGCACAGGTTTAGACCCAAGGTCCAACCCCACTAATCCTGTGTCCCAGGAATCCTCTGATCCTTGCATGAATGAGGATTCCTATCTCACAAGTTTCATAAGGGTGAAGGAACGCCATTCAGCAAGGTTTGGTGCTGGACAAAGGTAAGTATTGAAATATGTAAGCTCAGAAGGACAAACTATGAGTTTTGCTTTCTGTTTTTCTGACCAATGAGGGATTTTTGGAACAAAGGCAATTCCAATTCAAATCTCTACCTTATGGCAGCCAGAGAACTACTTGTGGCCCTTGAATGACAGTTTCTCAAGCTAAGTTCCCTCCTGTCTGGGTGTCAGGGAGCCCTGTTAACAATCCCTTCTGCTCAAGGTGACAGCACATCAGAAGTAGAAATGGACAGGCCTGTTTCCTTCCCCACGTAATTATGACCCTTCCCTGAGGGGTCTCAGGCATAGTTGGGAGCTGAAGGGGGAGGGAGACCGGTAGTTAGAAGTGACAAGGCAGTTCTCAGGGTGGTTTTTGGTTGTTAGAGGGTCACTGAATGGAAACATTCTCCCCAAACATCCTCCCACCCCACTACCATGTCAAAAGGCTCTCAGCCAAGACACTCGCCTACCTGCTGCTTTCCCTGGTCCTGCCTTGGTGAGTCCTGCCCACATAAAAGCCAGCTTTTCAACCCCCTTGTGACACTTGCCTTGACTTAACAACCGCCATGGTTGAATGTACTTTGTTTCAGCAGAAGCCATTAAACTACTTTTGTGGAAACATTTTAATTGAATTAGATTGTTTTCTGATTGTAATAAATGCTAATTAATTGAGTGGGCTGGGTATCCTCAGACCTCATTTAATTAAGAGGTAAATGTAGTCTGGATGTTATAAATCTGTGGTTTGAATTTATCTTTTCTACAAATAATGTAATCTTGCAAATGTAACAAACAGATTTTTGTTTATTTGGGTGTTTTTTAGACAGATCCTTGCTATGTAGCTCTGAGAGGCCTAGAGCTTATAATATAGGCCAGGATGGCTTTGAACTCACAAATTTCTTCCTATCTCTTCTTCCCAAGAGCTAGGATTAATGGTGTATGCCACCATGCCATACTATTTATTGTATCAAACGTAACAGCTGCTTTACGCAGACCCAAAGGAATCTGTGCTTGGCATCGTCAAAGCATGACCCAGGTCTTCTGGCTCAGTGAAGAGTCTTGCCAGTTCTCAGGAAAAAGAAGAGACCTTAAGTTGTACGCATAACTCTCTAAGACCACTACTGGTCACAGTGAAAGCTCTTGGTTCCTTTGGCTCTTCAGACTCTGCTAGCCTGAGAGGCAAGTGGTCTGTGAGGTAACCAAGAGTCAGTCTCCAGATTTCTGTTCACCATGCAGCAGACAAGCTGGTTCTGAGCAGTGACTGAAACTCAGGTCAGGATACCTTGGTACCCTCCTCACTGTAGAGTTGTGGAAAGTACAGCTCAGAGAGGGAATGCGCACACCCAAGGCCACACAGCCCCGGGACAGAGACACCTGTGTCGCCCAGCACCTTTGAGTGGAAACAAATTCAGATTGCACTGACCAGCAATGACAAGAGCCAGGTTTTGGACTAGGTATGAGGGTACAGGCAAGTCCAAGGCTGGTCCTCAGTGGCGGTCATGTTAACTGTGACAACAGAAGAAGCCAACCTCGTGAAAGAGAAGGCAGTGTGAGACAACAGAAAAGGGACTTTGAAATTATGGAACAGGACAGCATGGAAAAACTTGTGAGAAGAGACGTGCTGGGTTTTGAAGAAGAAATACAAGTTCCTGTGTGGGCAAAATGTGGAGAACATTCCAGACAGAGGCATTAGTGTATTCTGGCAGATGCACCTGGAAGCCACAGGAGGCCAGAAGAGACAAAACAGCATCAGGGTGTAGGAAGGAAAAGGCCCTTCTGGGCACAGCAGCAGAGGGGAGTTTGGAAGGGGAACCTAGAGAGGCCAAGTAAGAGGCTGGGAGTCCAGCCTTCCTCCCTAAGCTCATCCCCAGGGAAATGGAAGAACAGGGTCAGATTCTGGACATGTCCAGTAGGTAGTCACCAGTCCCTGGCCCAGAATCCCAGGAAACCCTGAGAGGGAGGAGAAGGTGGGCCTTACTCTTGGACAAGCTCTTGGGCAATGTCTGTTTTGTCTCTGTACTGGTTGCTGTTGCAAGAGGTAAAACCTACAGTAGCCAGGAGAGGTCAGGGAGCTTCCTGCAGCCAGGTCTCATGCCAAGGAAGCCGCCTATGCACCTCCCTCTCAGGCCAGCTCCCTGAAACGGCCCACTCTGATCCCACCACACCAGTTAGGAAAGCCAGGCTGGCAGCCTCTTCACAGTTTGCCTGAAATCAGCCAGCTTAGGAAGGGGAAGTGATGGTTCTCTCAGATGAATCCTGGCCTACTCCATCTACCCTAAATAAATGAATGAGTGTCCCACAGTCACATTGGGCCCGCCTAATTCACACTCCCAAATTGCCCAGTATATTGAGGAATTGGGGTGGTAGAGGGGCACGCTAGATTTTCCTTTGATAAAATAAAAGTCTCCCCAACATCAAATATCCTCCTCCTGGGTCTGAGGCCCTCTGACCTGTTCTCTTGTGTCCAGAGAGTAAGGAATGGTCCGGCTGGGCTTCTGCACCCTGAAGGCCCCTGGCACAGCATTTAGAGCCTAGTCCCAACATACAAACTCCTTATGTGACCCTGGACAAGTCCCTCTCTTTTCAGACCCCAGAAAGAGCATCTTCATCAACCCCTCCAACCGCCATTGTGGGGTCTTTGGAGGGCTCACATCTTCTTCATCCACACATCCACCCTTTCTCCACAAGAGACCTGTTCACCCTCCATGGCCTGTAACTAGCTACCTCCTCTTTGGCCCCATCTGGCTCACCTCCCCCCTGACAGTACTTCTGGGTGTCTCCTATGGAACCTGCCCCCCACTCTGTCCCCTGGTGCCTGGCTAAAGATAAAGAACTTTATGGCAGGTTTATGCTCTGGACTGAACCGAAACCTGCCAGGGGAAGAGGTCTGTGGGTGACAGAGGAAGAATGAGATGTCCCCTCCCCGTGGCCCACGTGTGCACACAAAGGTAATCCGGTCTATCCTCATTTTATCACGATGGCTCGCTATCTCTCCAGCTCTGCTCCAGACCTCACCTTACCATATACCTTCCCCTTCTACAGGGACACACTGGGGCAGGGGCTACCTCTAGACAAGATGCCACACCACACTGGCTGGTCCTTGGGATAACAGGAAGGGTGAGAGCAGAATCTGATCACCTGCTCTCCTTTCATGAGATTCCCACACATCCCAGAAGGAGGCAAACTCAGATCCTTCCAGTGAGACCCACTTCTCCCTTTCCCAAGCTTGCTGGAGAGCAAGGCAACAGTTTCAACTAGCTCCCAAGTGACAGGCCTCCCGTCACCTCCCCTTCTCCTGCAGCAAAGACCAGCTGTTGGTGTCAGATTAATGGCCACAATTAAAGGCAAAATGTCCTTGCCATGGCCTGCTGTCCTCCCACACCTGGGAGCCTGGAAGCTGAGCTCAAGCAGTAGGAACCAAAGATTTGTAATGAAATCAGACAGGCCTCTTAACCGCCGATGCTATCAGGGCCCAGGGGAGATGCAGACTTATTTCCTAATCTCCTACAGAGCATCTGTCAGCCCCACCACACAGCAATGTCACTCCTGTGTGCCGCAAGGACCTTTCATGGGTGACTGTCAACTGCCTGCCTCACTGCCCATAACCTCATCCAGTCCCTTCCCATTGCCTGGTCTCAGACTGTAGAGGCATTCACACACACACACACACGCACGCACGCACGCACGCACGCACGCACGCACGCACGCACGCACGCACGCACGCACGCACGCACACGTGAGCGATACACACACACAAACTCTCTTGAACATCTTTCATTCCTACACTCACCCTGATTCATTCATAAAGTGCCTGCTGTGTACCATTTGCATTAACAGAAGAAAGAGAATAATGGGAACATCTCTTTCGCAGTGTTGAAAACAAGAGGAAATCACTGTGATAACAGCTGTTCTGCTGCAGGTTTCCAAAAAGAGAAAATGAGCATTTATCAGTGCTGCACAGACTGGAACCCACACAGCCAGTTCTGGGCACAGCATCCCCCAGTAGGGCCAGGGCCAGTAGCTCAGCAGCAGCAAGCACAGCTCTGTGAGGCAATGAGGCAGTTTGCATAGGACCCCTTAACTCAACGGAGAAGCAGAGGAAGGATTCAGCCCAGCAGAAGCAGAGCCTGCAATGCCAGAAATTTCCCTTTGTATTGACCATCACAGCCTACGGACACCTCCGAAACCCATTAGCAGATGCTGGAGGTGGGTGATAAGCAGCAGTGCCCAGGATAGGCCATCCGTACCCCAAGTCTCTCGGATCACACTGTACTCCATGACACCCGAGAACAAGCAGCCATTGAGCCACTGTCCCCAGTTTGTGCCTGAGAAGGGATCACCCTGCATATACCCTGTCAGTATGTCTCAGATTAATCTGAGAAACAACGTGGATACGCATAAAACAGAGCCCTAACAAGTCTCTGATTGCTGACTGTCCTTGGAGTCTTATGGTAACTTCCATTTGCATTCAGTTCAGTTGCAGATCTCAAGTGGTCAGTTCTGTGAATTTTGACGAAAGGTTCACCCATCTAAGTCACTCCTGCACCTAGATGTGGGACACTCATCTCAGAGTCCTCAGCCACTCTCCCTCACCGTACGCCTCCCCAACCCACACACACTTCACTGCAGAAACACCAGCTGACGCTCACCTGTCCTAAAGCTTCTTGCCAACAGATTCTGCAGCGATATGCAGTCTTTTGGGTCTGGCCTTTTCCTTCAAGCATAATATTTGGAAAATCCATTCATTTTCCATGTGTTAGTAGTTCATAGCTTTTATTATTGTAAGAATACTTGTAAAAATAGAATCAAAATAGGTTTATTTTGCTGCTAGTAAGTACCCCGCATTTCCCCAGGTTTTGTTGAACAAAATGGCTATAACCATGTGTACTTGTCATGAATACGCTTCTGTCCCGAGCACATGGGCTCAGAATGGGATTTTCAGGTATACACACTGCCATATTGTGTGTGTGCGTTGACATGTTTACACTCACTCCAGCATTTTGTTATTCTACACCCTCAATATTATTTAATCTTATTTCTATGAGATTTTTTAAAAATTGGTTTAATTCTGCATTTCACACACATACTGAGCCACTGGGTTTTTTTTTTTTTTGTCTATTTGTATGCACACATACATCTTTGTAACATCTTATGGAATTAGTAGACTATAAAATTTATTTTATTTTGGAAAATGAGGAGAAACCAAAACATAAGCTATACTAAATCCAGATGGTAAGAAAGAGCTCAAAAGAGCAGAGCAAGGAGAATGGCCGATGGCCCCTGGGATGAGAAGCATGTCAAACCACATTGCCTCTGCAAATCCTGGCTCCAGCTCCTTCCTTCCTCCCTCCTTTTCTTCCTTTATTTTTCCTTTCTTTATTGATTTTTCTTTCTTTTTTAATAATATATTTTTATTTATGTGCATTTGTGTTTTGCCTACATGGCTGTGTCAGTGCCAGATCTGCTGGCACTGGAGTTATAGACAGCTGTAAACTGTAAACTGGGGATTGAACCCAGGACCTCTAGAAGAGCAGCCAGTGCTCTTAACCATGGAGCCGTCTCTCCAGCCCCCTATTTATTGCTTTTTCAGGACTAGGTTCCTCTGTGTGACAGCCCTGGCTGTTCTGGAACTCACTCTGTAGACCACCAGGCTGTCCTCAAACTCACAGAGATCCTCCTGCCTCTGCCCCCCCCCCACCGAGTGCTATAATTAAAGGTGTGAACCATCATGCCTGGCTATGATTCCAGTTTTCTGCTTTATTTAACTTTATGCATATGAATGTTTTGTCTACATGTATGCATGTGCACCATGTGGGTGCTTGGTGCAGGTGGGCATCAGAGGGCAATAGATATCTTGGAACTGGAGTTAGGATGGTTGTGAACTATTATGTGGAAGCTAGGAATCAAACCTGGGTCTTCTTCAAGAGTGACAAGTGCTCTAAACCATTGAGCCATCTCCCTGATCTCACATACACATTCCTCTTTTACACAGGGTCTCACTATTTAGCTTTGGTCATCCAGGAACTCATTATCTACATCAAGCTCACACAGACTAATCTGTTCTGTCTCTCAAGTGCTGGAATTAAGGATGTGTGCTATCATGCCCAACCAAATCAGAAGCAGGTAGATCTCTGAGTTTGAGGCCAGCCTAGATCTCTAGGCCAGCCAGGGCTACATAGTGAGAGCCCATCTCAAAAAAAAAAAAAAAAAAAAAAAAAAAAAAAAGGAAACATACAATTGATGGGCTGGAGGTGGCTGGAGACACAGTTCAGCAGTTAGGACACTTGCTGCTTTTGCAGAGGACCTAGAGCAGGAGATTGGGGGGCTCCCAGCACCCACATCTCGTGGCTCACAACTGTAACCCCAGTTTGGGGGATCTGACACCTTCTGGCCTGTGTAGGCACCAGGCATGCACATAATATCCATACATATATGCAGGCAAACACTCATAAAGTTAAAAAGAAAACATGTAGAACAGCAAGGGCTGAAGAGATGGGTTGGTGATTAAGACCAGTTACTGTTCTTGTGGAGGATCCAGGCTCAGTGCCCAGTAACTACATGTCAGTTAATAACTGTCTATTAACTCCAATCCTAGGGCATCTAATGACATTGTCTGGCCTCTGGGTTCCAAGAATGCACGTGGTATACAGACATATGTGCAACAAACACTCAAACACATAAAATAAAAAGAAAGAATTCTTTAAAAAAGAAAGAAATAGACCAACCGAGAGCCCAATAGATGTCAAAGAAGAAGACTGTCTAATACATAGCCACCGAAACATAAATGGCAAATGATTAGCAGACCTTGGCTGGAGTGTAGCTCAGTGTTAGCAAACCAGTTTAGCATGTGCAAGAATCTGGGTTCAGTCCCTAACACTTAAAAAGAGGTAGGGCCAAGAATAATGCTTTGTAAAGTGCAAAGAACATAAAGATGGATGGATCTGTATGCAGGGCTAGCATGCCAAAATATATATGTACAATGAGCTCTGGAATTAAAACTACAAACAGGAAGCTTTGTGCACAAACTGCCCTGGGGAGAAGTCTTTGCAGTTGGAAGCACATTTGGGGATATGGTGCCCCGTCACCTGTACTGCTGTGGAAACAGTTCACACACTGGCTTTGTAGCCTCCTTATATTCCCGCTGAATTGACACTTCTAACTTCCCAGGATGCTTCCCACAGTTGGACAGGCCTGCACAGTGTTTGCACCTGTCTGGACCCTTGGAAATGTGGTGTGACTTGTACAGAGTTCACACCTGTCTGGACCCTTGGAAGTGTGGTGTGACCTGTACAGAGTTCACACCTGTCTGGACCCTTGGAAGTGTGGTGTGACCTGTACAGAGTTCACACCTGTCTGGCCTCTTAGAAATGCAGCATGGCCATCCATCCCCCTCATACTGGCCTAGAAAGGCCAGGAACAAGGGTTGGCTCAGTATCAGAGTTCAGAGCTTTAAGAGTTATTGAACTATTATCTGTGGGTGGTCCCATCCCATGAGCTGGGGTCCTGGGCTGAGTGAAAAAGGAAGAGGTGAGCTGAGCAGCCTCCTGTCTAAAGACACAATGTGATCAGCCACATCAGGCTTCCAACACCATGGCTTCCCTGCTGTGATGGACTGTAGGGCTCTGAAACTCTGCCAAGAGAATCTCTTCCTCATTGTAAGTTGCCTTTTTCAAGCAATGTGATCACAACAGCAAGAAAAGGAGCCATACACAGTGTAGAAGCAGTCTCAGTAACAGGTGGAAAAGAGGTCCAGTAACTACCTGAATAGATATCAGTCAGCCTCAGGAATAGAGAGGTGGGGGCAGTGCCTTCTTTAGAGTTTCTACTGCTGTGAAGAGACACCATGACCATGACAACTCTCACAGGGAAAACATTTGGTTGGGGCTGGCTTACACGGGAGTTTAGTCCATTGTCATCATAGTGGGAAGCGTGGAGGCGTGCAGGCAGACATGGTGCTGGAGAGGTAGTTGAGAGTTCTCTACATTTGGATGCACAGGCAACAGGAGAGGCTTGGGCTTCTGAACCCTCAAAGCCTACCCTCAGTGACACACACCTTCTACCATCGCTCCTTCCTGTGAGTCATTTCATTCAAACTGCCACAGGCAGGTATAATACACAGTATGTTAGTCAATTGTCATTGACTTAAAGCTACTAAGACACCTAGCTCTGAAGTAGACAACTCCACCCCCATTCCAGAACCAACATGTTTGTCCTAAAATGTTTCCCAAAGCCCCTTGTCCCTAAATGGGCTGGTCTCCTAACCTTATGACAGGGAGGAAGGAAAACAGACCATAGCACAGAATTTTGTGCACTTAACAGCAAGATGAATTAATCCTTTCCAACAGACATCACTATGGTTTATCCCATGACATAGAAATGCCTGCAGTGTGGGACTGGAGAAACTCCTATTTATTTGTGTGTGTGGAATGTGTGGGAGGGGCTGTTGAAACAGGATTTCTCGGTATAGTCCTGGCTATCCTGGAACTTGCTCTGTAGACCAGGCAGGCCTCAAATTCATAGATCTGAACTCCAAAATCTGCCTTCCTCTGCCTCCCATGTGCCGGGACTAAAGTTGTGTGCCACCAGCCCCATAAATGGGGAGATTCTTAACTGGGAACTCCAGTATGTCTGCTTCCTCCCCAGTTGGTCTCTGCTGATGTTGGGCTTGATTTCTCAGACAGGCCACTCCAATCATTTCTACTTAAGGTTGTAAATGCCCTATTTGATGAGTTTGATACCTGTTTTAGTCACCTGTTTAGTCTTGCTGCAAAGACACACCATGACCAAGGCAACTCTTACAAAGAAAGCCTTTAACTGGGCCGGCTTACAACTGCAGAGCCTTAGTTCATGATCATCACCACAGGAAGCATGGAGGCAGGCAGGAACTGCGCTGAGGAAGTAGCTGAGTGCTACATCCTGATCTACAGCCAGAGAAAGAGACTCTGGGCTTGGCGTGGACTTTTAAAACCCTGAAGCCCACACCCAGTGACACACTTCCTCCAACAAGGCCACACCCCCTAATCCTTCTAATCCTTTCAAACATTGCCACTCCCTGGTGACTAAGCATTCAAATATGTGAGCTTATGGGGGCCATTCTCATGCAGACCGTCACACTACTACTAGCTGCTTCTATCTATTGTCTCTCACTATTCTTTTACTTTGCTTACTGTGTGCATCACCACACCTTTGAAATGGAAACTACATCTAGCATGGTTCATTCTCTGCACAGAGCAAGGGAGAGAGAGCAGTTATCCAGGAATGGACTGGCAAGTCTTTCTCGAGCTGAAGAGGCCATTGCCACCAGGGAGGTTCTCACTTCCAATAGTGGGGTCCACTTCTGCACACCTGAAATCATGCTACCACTGGCAGAACCAGCCTGCTATCTGATGGATGTTAATAACACAGAAATCATTTCTGCACTGAGGGGCAGGGATTTGTCTTCACTGGGGCAAATGCACTGGAGTAGAATATGAAGATTTTCTCTGTCAGGCTTCCTTAGCACCACCAGCAAGGAAGTAAACAGATGCACCCCTCAGCATCTTAGCAACCCACACAACATTGTTCTGCCCTAAGAACACAATTCACAGTCACAGATGAGGACCAGTAACAGCTTGAGGCTTGCTGGTCCCTCATGACTGAAATATGTTGCATCCTAGTAGACAATATCTTATGGGCTTCAGACACTGTCCTCTGGGATGTGGTACATGAACCCAACCCTGGCACCTAGGTGTGGATATGTGTGTAAAACTCTTAATGCCCCCCCCCCCAAGTGCTCATACCCAGGACCTTGTACATGCTAGGCAAATTCTCTGCTACTGACCACACCTATGGCCCATTCCTTTCTCTATTTCTTTCTTTCTTTCTTTCTTTCTTTCTTTCTTTCTTTCTTTCTTTCTTTCTTTCTTTCTTTCTTTTTTTTTTTTTATACATTTACTTATTTGCTTTGGGCATTAATCAGAAGACAAGAGCCAGCTCTCTCCTTCTACCATAAGGGCCCCAGGGATCAAACTCAGGCTCTCAAGCTTAGCCATGAGGACTTTTTCCCACTTGCCATCTTGACAGTCCCCCCCACCTCCACCCCAATTTTCTTGAAAAGGTGTTGTTTCCCAGCTCAACATCTGCTGGTATAAAGGTTTTAATGGCCAAGGGATCAAAGCCTCAAAATGAGGACATTCAGCAGCTGTGCTGAGCAGAATTTAGCCTGCTAGCTGGCCACTATATGTTGTCCATGCTGCTAGACAGACAGGCGAAGGGGAGTACAGAATGACTGATGTAGACTTAAGCTGTTCTGTTCAGTAGCCAGGACCACCTGTTGACATTTCATTTTAATAGTAATTAAAATGAGGTCAAATTACAAGTTTGTTCCAATAGTCACATTAGCCACACCCCAGAGTGAACTCAAGCACTTGCCCCATGCAGGAAACACTAGAGGGTGGCACTGGCCCACACTTCTAGAAGGTAATGGGGAAGTCTCAACAGTGGAGGCCTCTGCTCTGCCTGTTAGGTCCACTGGTCCTAGACCATTTTGATTGATTTGGACTTGAACACCAGCGTGCAGTGGCCAACATGAAGTGAAGCAAAGACACAGCATGCACATTAGGGGATGTCCTGGTCCATGTACTGGGAAGATGAAGACCAAAGCTGAGTGAAGGAACATGAACTAAATCCCAGCCAAGACAGCGTACTCTGTCTGTATTCCCCCTCCTGTGCTACACCCATATTTACATATTGTTTAATGAGTTTCTCCGGTTCTTCCCTTTACAGTGGTATACATTGTTTGCAGGATATTGAAGCCCTGGGAGTGGCCTAGAGCAGCTGAAGAAAAAGAGTAGATATTTTATCTTGTTAGACCACAGCTGCTCTCCTGGTCCCCTAAGGATGGTGAGCAGGTTGACCTGAGGGAAAACAGAGGGCGATTTTGGCTACTCAATTTTCAGCCACCTTCCAAAGTTAAAGTAACTGGAGTTGGTGTTGCTGCTCATTACAAACCCAGCTGCTGGCTGGAAAGGAAGTAGAAATTGAAAAGAACCAGACCACGTGATGATTTGCAAAAGGCATGCCTGTCTTCCTAGAGATTTCCAGAGACTTGACAGGAATATTAAAACATAGACTGGGGTAGCTAGACACAAACCTGTGCCCCTTTGCAGGTTTACTCTGGAAGGAAAAATATTTTTATCAACATGGGGTGGGGGAATGCAAAACTTGAATGCCAGATCATTCTGCCTTATTAAGTGATGAAGGGGGGTGGGTGCAGGGCTGTGTTAAACACTTGAATACAGGAGTGTTTAACCTGGGACTCCCCAGCAGATTCCTTCCCTCTGGAGGAGGTTGCCACCACTGTGCTTAGAGATGGCTCAGCCTTGCCAGCCATCTAGTGAGTAGTGTAGAATCTCCACAGGAGGCCCAAGCAGCAGGGCACAGCTGGAGAGACATGAATCAGTAGCAGATCCAATATTTATGAGCTTATACAATTGAGGAGCCTCCCTCAAAGAAAATCATAAAAATTATCAATGTAAAATCAGATAGAAATACTTTTAATGAGAAAAGAAATCCAAATGACTTCTGGGTAGGAGGTCCCAACACACTGTGACTAACAAATTGTGGCAGGTAAACTGGAAAGCAGCATACTTTCATTGCCTAACACAATCTGCCAGATGATCAGGCCCAGTGCTCTACCACTGAGCTATATCCGCACAGTCTTTTGCTATGGCCTAGGCTGGCTTTGAACTCATGATCTTCCTGTCTCAGCCTCCCTGTACTGGAACTATGGCGTACATCATTACCAGCTCCTAACACTTTTATAATAAGAATATGACCCCTCTCACTTCTGACTATGCACATTTGGTCATCTCATTATGTGACACAACTTTTTATACTGACATTTTCTGAAGAGAAACTACAGAGAGGTAATTCAAGATGTTCCCTGGTATGGCCAATCCATTGGCTATTTTATAAATGATGATTTAGTAAAATTTATTTTGGCTTTATGACTAACTGGTAAAACCATAAACATTTTTAGGATTGCTGTCAAAATGGGGGAAAACCTCAAGTTTCTTATATAGATAAGCTTTAAGACTTGAGGGTGTTTCAAGTTTTCATTTGCAAAGGATCAGTCTTAAATACTATAAATGGATGGCACTCATTAACCAGGGCAATTCAGATGAATTCTGAAATGGCTTACATTGCTTCGAACCACATAATTGTGTAATAAAATCTATCTTATGTTACATACACTGTACTTATTGATGAGTGTATGTGGGAGTCTCACCACCAACGCATAGTTTTCTCCAAGCCATCCTGCCATGTTGGTGACAATGTTGTGTGCCATTTCATCTGGAACTGCCAGACCTCATCAGGACAATATGCACCAGTGACGCAGAGAAGTGCTTCCATACATTGAAATGCATGAAGCGTTCAACTTCACACACACAAAAGCACCGGCCGCTGGTAGGCTGTCTCTAATATTCTGGCCCTATAGACACTGGAACACTGACAAATTTTCATGCACATGAATCCCATTGAAAAGAATCAAAATGTAGGCTCCATTTATGACTGTCTAGACTGTATTACTAGATATATTGTTGACAGGAGAGAGCTTCTGTTTTGACAGGTCATCATGAGAAGACAATCCTGTGGAAAATTTTTTCATAGACTAGCTTTTGGCTCTGTACCTTTTAAGCCTATTTTTCCTCCGCCAGTACCGGGTATTTCCAGTCATACTTTGCTGTGGCCTTTGGCCTGTACCATCACACTGTGGCGTGGTGGATGCCAGTAGATAGAATTGCACCTGGAACAATTTCTAGAACAGAATGTCCAGCAATAATTTAACTGTGCAGCTGCGGTGGAGATGGCTTGGTAGGTAAGGCACTTACTATAGAAGTTTGAGGACCTGAGTTCAAATCCTCAGAACCCACATAAAGTTGGGTGTGGCGGTCCCAGTATTCCTAGGATAAGGTGGGATAAGGAGATAGGAGATTCTCTGGAAGCTCATGGGCCAGCTAGCCTGGGTTACACAGTACAAGAAAAAAATCCTGTCTTAAACAAGATCATAGGCCAGGACCAACACCTGAGATTGTCTTCTGGCTTCCACATGTGTGTATGTGTAGACACATACATACTCACAAATGCACACGTGTGTATGTGCAGACACACACACCAATGCACATGTGTGCACAAACACAGGTATATACAAACAAATAATTTAACACAAAAATGACTGTAAACTACATATTACACCCCTTTAAATCATCTGCAAATTAGCTTACCCTTAGCTAGACTGCAAAATACCCATGGCCATTCAATGTGGATGGGAGGAAGTAAGGCATATAAGTCGGAATAGAGGAGACAGAGGCTTTAAACGGTGATGATTAAAACCATTTAGGTCTGTGAGCTTTACAGTTATGTGGGAATGCATGGCGAAGACTCCTCCAAGCACGCGGAAGGGCCTTTGTGCTCCAGTTAATGAGCCACACAGCATTCCCTCCTCTGGCCGAGGAAAGCGAGGTGGGGGAGTTGGAATGTAGTAGGCTGTCTTTGGGCTCACCAAGCAGCTTGCAAATTATGACACAGGAGACGTATTAATTATGAATGCTTGGCCTTAGCTTATGCTCATTTCTAGTTAGCTTTTTTTTTTTCTTTAACTTAACCTGATTCTCTTCATCTACATTTTGGCATTTTGAAATACCATCATACATTTATTTCTATATATCCCACTGCATGTCTGGCTGCCTGGCTGGCCGGTGGCTGCCTGGCTGGCCCCTGGGGTCTCCCCCTTTTTTCCCCTCATTCTCTTCTCTCTCTAGCCTAGGCTCCTTCTCCTACTTATTCTATGTGCCCAACAGCCCCACCTATCCCTCCCCTGCCTAGCTATTGTCCATCCAGCTTTTTATTAGACCAATCAGACACTTTAGGCAGGCAAGGTGAAACAGCAACACATCTTTACATAATTACATAAATGCAGCATAAACAAATGTAACACATCTTTACCTAGTTAAAGTAACATTCCACAACAGTGGAGAGATTGGGAATGGTCTCCCACAGTCTCACCCAAGCACTCACACTCACTACAGCCTTGTCAAACAGATCCTACCATTCTAGAAACCCCACAGATAAAAGGCATAAGCCCAGAGAGGAAAGGCCCTTGGCAGAGTCACACAGCGACAAGTGACAGAACACAGCCTCCTGCTGTTCCAGTCTGCAGCTCAGTCCCCCACTCTAGAGCTGTATAACCCCATGTGCCCTCATAGATAACTTTACATAGGTGTGGGAACGCGTTTATATCTCCACCTTACAGAGGTTCAAGCCCTGACCTTTACTTCCCACACTACAGGACAGTTGACAAGGCTCTTGTACGTACAAGTTTAGCTAATGTTCAAGGCAACCTGCATGGAGTCAGCACCATAACGGAACACAGGTAAGCCACGAGGCACAGATTCGTAGAAATGGGTTGACTTAAGATGCGAGAGCTAGCAAGTAAGAAGCCTGAGCCATAGACCAAATGGTTTACAATTAATAAAAGCCTCTGTGTGTTTATTTGGGACCAAGCGGCTGTAGGACACAGGAGAACTTCCAGCTGCACAGCCTCATTTGCCATGGAAAGCTGACTGACAGAGGTTGTAAGGACCTCAGAGTACCAGCTTCCCAAATCCTTTGCTCCACAGATAGGAAACTAAAGCCCACAGGGCAGAAGGTGAAACCTACAGTGAGCCGAGAAATCTCCTGACCCCCATAGCTGACTCGGTCTCATCTTCCTTCCTTCCTCTCTTTCTTGGATGCCTTCGGTCTGCCTAAGAGTCCCTATTGCAAACTAGGCCTTTGAGTAACCCATAGCTCTCTGTGAGACTGTCTCATCCACAGCCCTGCTGACAGGGGAATGAGTTATGATTCTGGCCCTAGCTTGAGCAATGGCAGAGAGGCCCAGACCTGCCAATGCAGCAGAGCCTGTTGACAGAGGGCCAGATGCACAGCCACCAGGGGATGGGTGGGGGTAGGGGTGGGGGTAGGAGGAGGGACTGTCCTTCATCCCAAGAGTCCAAGCAGATACTAGGCTTTGGATGTTTTCTAACTCATCTTTGCAATAAGATGTTTCTTGAGTAGGTTTTTATACCATGCAATTTAGATACTGTAGGATTTTTTTAAAAAAAGATTTACTTATTTATTATGTATACAGTGTTCTGCCTGCAGACCAGAAGAGGGCACCGGATCTCATTACAGATGGTTGTGAGCCACCATGTGGTTGCTGGGAATTGAACTCAGGTACACTCTGGAAGAGTAGTCAATGCTCTTAACCTCTGAGCCATCTCTCCAACACCCTAGAATAAGTTTTAAAAGCATTTGTATGGTTCTCATTTCAAAAACTCACACCACACCCATCCCCACACACACCCCTGAGTCTCCAAGAGATAAGCACTGTTGCTCATTCCTTGTGTATTTTTCCAGCATTATTTGATGCAGATATAAATAAATGTGTATCCTCGGTCCTCCTTCCTTTTTAGTGAGCATGGGTGTTTTGCCTGCATGTGTGTCTATGTATCCCGTGCATATAGTGTCTGTGGAGGCCAGAAAAGGCATTGGATCCTCTGGCTCTGAAGTTACAGACAGTTGTTAGCTTTCACATAGATGCCGGGAACCCAGCCTATGTCTTCTGAAAGCAGCCAGTGCCCCTGAGCCACTCTCCAGCCCCTACCTTTCCTATGCCTAACAGGAATCTCTATTTGTGTTCCCTGCACCGGAAGTGATGTGATAGTCCCTAAGCCACTTAACCATACTGGAGATCTTTCTGGATCATGACACGGGGCATTTTAAATTCCACTTCAATCATGACAACCTGACTGTCTATCTTCGAGAGCCAGAATTTATGAGGAAATGGGAGTTTTTCCTCATTCCCAGAAATCTTCATTCTGCTGAACAACAGTGCTCAGAGGTGAGAAGTCTAGTTGGCTGTGAGCACAGCCAGAGTCTCCTGGGGCTGAGAGGAGAGAGGTCACCATGGTCCTGTGCACAGATAGGGACAGAAGCCAGGCACGTAATCGTGATCCCAGTACCCCTGTGGCAGAGCAGTGTAATAGGCTGGAAGCGGGCCTGTATTGCAGCAAACTCCTGATACACAAAGTTAGTCAGGTGGACAAGACCTACTGCCCCTTGGGCTTAAGGCTGTGGAGAAAGAGAGCCTTCTTTGTATAAACTCCAAGTGTATAGTGGGGATCTGTTTCTTGGAAACCCTGGAATCAAAAACTGTAAATGCTAGTATGGAAGGTGATCTGGGCCTTTGAGCCTTTCATGCAAAATGGAAAAGCAATGTAATCAGTTTGTGTGTGTGTGTGTGTGTGTGTGTGTGTGTGTGTGTGTGTGTGTGTGTGTGTGTGTGTTGTGCAGGGCCCCACCACTCTCCCCAAAATCACCAAGTCCAATTTGTGTTGCCCATATACTCACGGGAGCATGGACAAACTCCCAGTGGCCCCTTAAAGAAACTGAGTCCTCCCCCCCCCCCAAGAGAAGCTGTCAGCTGTGGAGAGCTACACTTCAGCATCTGTACTATAGTTTTTAAGGACTCTTCAATACCTTCCTGTTTGACTGTTTCTTTTGGGAGGGTTGGGGAGGTTGTCACAGAAGCCTTCAATCTCTCTCATTCTCAATTAGGAATCTGCAATTATCCATATCACTGCAAAAGAAGCTCCCTGCCCATAGCAGCCAGCAGAGCACAGGTCATGGACATGGTCCAGTGGCAGGCTGCAGGGATCATGGATTTCAATATAGCTTCTGGAGGCAACTCATATCATACAAATCAACCTGGTTCTCTGCAGTAGCACAGATTGTGGGCATCAACATGGTTTCCAGCAGCAGGATGGATCACAGAAGTCTTTTGAGGAGAGCTAAATTGGACAATGACCCATTCTTCATCTTGGGTATCTTGTTTTGCTCAGAGTCAGGGTGATCATGGGGCTGGGCAGCATGTCTGGGTCAGGGACCCACACAAGCCCTAGGCTGCTGCACACTGGCAGCCTAAGGACTGGACCTGCTCCATCCCGACATGCTCCTCTATCCAGGATTCTGGTGCTCATTTCTGTCACTACATCTCGAGTCCTGCTTCTCCCAGGCACAAGGTGCTCCATTCTGCCATCTTCCCCTCCCCCCTCAATCCCATGAAACCACTTCCCAAAAGCATCTTCCCTCAAGACCTATCTTATTTTCAGTTGGTCCAGGGATCAGCCATCTTCATTCTTCTTCAGACTCTTCACAAATTGCCTTAGTCACCCTGCCTTATACCTGCCAACAGAAAAGGAAACTAACACTGGGGAATTTCCTGGCCCCTGAGCAACGCCCGTTCATGCCTCCTCTACCTCTCCCTCAGCCACTAGAGCTTGCCTAGGCCTATGTCTTCCTATCACACTTCCGTATAGTGTTCTTCTGCTTTCATGAGCAAACGGACCCTCATTGTCTTTGAGAAGCCTTATTGCTGACTTTCTGACATCTCCCCGCTCACCTCCTCTTACAAAGAACTCATCTCTCTAACCCCACCCCATTTTTATCTGAGGCACGCGTTCAGGTTGAGGGGCCGTTAGTCAGAGCTAGAACAACCTTCTCCAGAGAGAACTGATTAGGGAAGGTGGTTCAGCGTTACGCGCGTAGGTGTGTCCCTGCCCGAGAGGGGTGGTTATCTGTGAGGACAAATGTACGTCTCCCATTAGATTAATCGAGGGTGCTGTCTCCCTTCACCATTTGCTCTTCTCACTGCCTCTCTGCCCGCTGTGGCTGGCCCAGGGACATACAAAAGAGTACTATGTCATCACTAGCCTCAGGGTGGCTCAGTGTGCTTTGAAATAGGTCATGATCCAGGGTCTGTTTTCAGTACTAGGGGCTGAGCCCAGGGCGTCCTGCCCAGGAGACAAGTGCTCTACCACCTAGCTACAGCCCCAGCCCTTACTGCCTATGTTCCTTGTGGAACTTTATAATTAACCTTAAGTGTTTTTCAAATGTATCTGTGTGTGTGCATGCACACATGTGTGTTGCGGGTACACTCTCCTGAGTGTGCATATGTCCGGACAGGCCAGGGAGCAGATTTTAGGCACCCACCAACCTTATTTTCTGAGACAGTGTTTCTCACTGAACCTGGAGCCCATCATTTTGCCTGACTAGCTGGCCAGAGAGTCCTGGAAATCAGCCCACCTCTACCCCGTAGGAGCCAGAGTTACACTTATTGCATTGCCTGGACTAATTTACATGGGTGCTGAGGATTTGAACTCGGATCCTCATGCTTGCTTAATAAGCATTTTACCACCTGAGCCATCTCTTCAAACAGTTAGTTTTGAAATGTCTTATGTCTTATCTTCCTTCCGTGTATGTGTGTGTGTGTGTGTGTGTGTGTATGGGTACATACATGTGGTAGTCAAATGACAACTTGGAAAGGCAGTTCTATCCTCCCATGTGAGTTGCAGAGATTGAGCTCAGATCATCTGGCTTGGAGACTGAGCTGTCTCACCTCCCCTAAACTTATTTTTAGCTAATACATAAAAAAATGTACATGATATTGGGGCATCATGCTATGTTTGGAGACACATGTTCAGTTCATACTAATTAATTTAGGTTAAACTTACCTCCTCGGATATTTATAAATTCTCGGTGTTGAGAACTTTAAAAAGATGTTTGAGCATCTACCACATGCCAGGCATTAAGCTGATACTCTCCATTCTCACCTTTGTCATTCATGTTATTTACCCCATTTCACAGATGAAAAAAGTGAGGTTCAGAGAGACTGCATAATTGCATAAGGTCCCAAGTAAGTGTAGAGCCAGGACTTGATTCCAAGAAAGCCTGATGCCAAGATCAGGATGCTTCCATAGATGACACAGATGTCTTTCAGCTCCAACAGAATAAACGGTCAGCTTTCTCAATGGTACCATGCCTTGACTCCCTGCCACGGTCAGAGCAATGGAGCCAGACCTGGAGAATAGAAGTGAGCTACTGGCTTTCACAGAATGAGGGTAGAGGTGTAATGTCTGTTTTCACAGATGTTAGCAGGGTACAGTACAGCAAAGACCCTTGAAACTTTCCCTAGAGCTGCTCATAGTCCAGTGGGGTAAGTGGTTTGATAGGAGAAAGTATAGTGGTCCCTAGAGTCCCTGAGAAGTGGCTTATCCAGCGTAAGGAGGAGAAGGCGTGATGTAGATGCTGCCACAGAATGAAGGGTCGAGAGAGGACCTACAGTCTGTTCTAGTTTCATTGTTGTTGCTGTAAGAAATACCCTGACCAAAGCAACGCTATGGGTGAAAGGGGTTTATTTGGCTTACACGTCCATGTTACAGGACTGAGGGCACTCCCAGTTACAGTCACCACTGAGGACACCTCCAGGGTACAGTCACCACTGAGGGCACCTCCAGGTTACAGTCACCACTGAGGGCACCTCCAGGTTACAGTCACCACTGAGGACACCTCCAGGTTACAGTCACCACTGAGGGCACCTCCAGGTTACAGTCACCACTGAGGACACCTTCAGGTTACAGTCCATCATGAGGTCACTCCCAGGTTACAGTCCATCGTGAGGTCACTCCCAGGGTACAGTCACCACTGAGGTCACTCCCAGGGTACAGTCCATCATGAGGTCACTCCCAGGGTACAGTCCATCGTGAGGTCACTCCCAGGGTACAGTCCATCGTGAGGTCACTCCCAGGGTACAGTCCATCGTGAGGTCACTCCCAGGGTACAGTCACCATTGAGGACACCTCCAGGGTACAGTCCATCATGAGGTCACTCCCAGGGTACAGTCCATCGTGAGGTCACTCCCAGGGTACAGTCCATCATGAGGTCACTCCCAGGGTACAGTCACCATTGAGGACACCTCCAGGGTACAGTCCATCATGAGGTCACTCCCAGGGTACAGTCCATCGTGAGGTCACTCCCAGGGTACAGTCCATCATGAGGTCACTCCCAGGGTACAGTCCATCGTGAGGTCACTCCCAGGGTACAGTCCATCGTGAGGTCACTCCCAGGGTACAGTCACCAGTGAGGACACCTCCAGGTTACAGTCCAGCTGAAGGAAAGTCAAGGCAAGAGCATAAGCAACCAGACGTATGATACCCACAGTCAAGATTGAAGAGAGATAAGTGGGTCTTACCCACTTGTTCCTTTGCTTCTTCTTAGGTAACTTTCCTCACATAGTTCAGGGCTCAGCCCATGACATGGTCCTGCCTATATTCAGAATGGATCTTCCTAACTCAGTTTAAAATGAAGACAATCCCCCTCGTGCATGCCCACAGGCTAACCTGATTCAGATAATTTCTCATTATGACTCTCTTACTAATTGATTCTCGGTTCTGTCAAATTGATAGTTAAAACTAACCAGCCCTTGTGAATCATGTCCAAAGCCAGGAGGGGAGGGAGGATGAAGCAATTTTGGGGGAACTGGAGGGAGTACACATGGCCAGAGACTTGGGGAGACACGAGTTACACACAAGAGAAGGGACTCTTATTTGCTGTTGGTAGGGATGTAAACTAATACAGTTGTCAGGGAAGAGAATGGGGGTTACTCAAACTACAAGAATCACAATTGCCTTATGGCCTAGACATTCTAGACCTGGGCATTTACCCAATAGATTTGAAACCAGTGTATCAGAGAGACATCTTCAATCCCGTGTCCCCTGCATCGTTCTTTATAAAGTCAAAACTGTGAAATCTGAACTGCAGAGATGGCTCGGTGGTTAACAGTACTGGTGTTGGAAACACAAAGATCTTTGTGCCCACAGATCACTAGGGAAACCAGGAATGTTATTCATTCTGGGTGTCTCCTCAAAAGAGGAAATACCTGTTTTCCATCCAGAAGGCTGGGAATGGATGTTAATGACCTGGTGACCTTTGCTATTTGTAAAACCAGGTCTTGCCCAAATCTTCCAGAGTGTTTTCCCCAGACTCTCCCTCCCAAGACCTTTATCTTTAGCTCAGTAGAACACATCCTTAGGAGTGATATCACACACACTTCATAACTTGCCTGACCTCTGTGCTGTCTTGCACAGAGAACATACCAGGTCCTCAGCCCTTAAGCTGTAGAATACAATCCATCTTCATGCTCATTTGTACTTTGTAAAGCAGTTTCCATGTAGTCATGCCATAAGCTTTACTGTGCACCCCAAACTGGAGTGATTGTTGCCTGGAAACTTTTTTTCCAAATTGTGCTGTGTTTAAATTTGCAGACTCTCCAGAAGTTTGATCCAGCCTAAATCAAGCTGAATCAAGGTTTCTATCCTGCCTCTTCATAGTTCCATGCTTGCATGGATCCTTGCACACTGGCTGCTCTTTCAGAGGATCTGGGTTCAATTTTCAGCACCCACATGGCAGCTTACAATTGTCTATAACTCCAGTTCACACTGTTTTGTAATTCCAGGGGATTCAACACCCTCTATCTGGCCTCTATGCAGACTACATATACATGTATGTGGTGAATAGACATATATGCATACTCATTAAATAAATAAGTGAAAGAAATTTTTAACAATGAAATCAACCTGAGAGCCCACAAACAAGAACAGGTAAAGAAGTGTGGCACAATTGGGAGGAACAATTGATATGCTGTAAACAAAATACCATATGCTGTAATATGTGAAAGCTAAACAATTAAAGCCACAGAGCTAGAAAATAGGACGGTGATTACTAGAGGTTGGAAAGAAGAGGCGGTGGCAGTTGAAGGGTACAGGAACTCAGGCAGGAAGGATAAAATTGATTTCCCCCAAGTAATGAGACTTGAAAATGAGCCTCTACATGCATACTAACCACTCACTTTGCCAGTGAACTATATCTTTAGCCCATTTAAAAAAAAAAAAAAAACTATCTCTTTTTCAAATAAATTGTTTTTATGTTCATGGATGTTTTGGTTGAATGTATATGAGTGTGTGTGTATGTGTGTGTGTGAGTGTGTATGGGTGTCTGTGTGTGCATGTGTATATGAGTGTGTGTGGTGTGTGTATGTGTGTGTATATATATGTATGTGTGAGTGTGTGTGTGCACGCATATGAGTGTGTGTGTGTTTGTGTGTGTGCCATGTATGTGCCTGGTACCTACAGAGGTAAGAAGAGAGCATGGGATTCCCCTGGAACTGGAGTTGTAGATGATTATGAGCAGCCATGTGAGTGTTGGGAATCTAACCTTGATCCTCTGGAAGAACAACAGCCAGTATTTGTGACCACTGAGCCATCTCTCCAGCTCCCAGCCCGTTTGTTATTTTGAGACATTCTTGCTAAGCTGCTAGGCTGATCTTGAACCTCTCACTGTGTAGCCCAGGCAAGTTTTTACCTTTATTGTCTGTCTTCCTGTCTCAACTTCCCAGGTGTTTCTGAGATCACAGGCCTGAAGAACATGACCAGTAATTGAATTCTGTTTTTTTCAAAGCCATTAAGATAGCAGATTTCCCCACTGCTGCTATCTTTGGTGCACACCTTCGATCCAGCAGTTGAGGGGCAGAGGCAGGCAGATGTCTGTGAGTTCAAGGCCAGCCTGGTCTACAGAGGGAATTACAAGCCAGCCAAGACTACATATAAAACTCTGTCTATAGAGAAGGGAGAGAAGGATGGAAAAGCAAAAGAAAGAAAAAGGCAGAAAAATAAGTAGAACAAGAGACTCAAAACTGACAGGCACCGGAATATGAACAATTACTTGCCTACATGTCAACTCAGAAACACAGGGACCCAGTAAGACAGAAACCTACGGGACTCTCCTGCCAGCCCCAGGCCCACATAGCTAACAGATAGACAGTTACCCAATCTGATGTGGGAATGCCTTTCTGTATGCTGTGAATATCAATCTTTAAATAAAGGAGCTGTTTTGGGCCATGACAGGCACCATAGAAGAAGTAGGAGGAGAAATCAGAGCATAGGTAGGAGAATCAGGGCAGAGTCAGGCAGACTGAGCAAGCCACCCAAAGGAGCAACATGTAAGGAACACAGGTGAGCCATAGGCCACTTGGCAGGAAAGATTAATAGAAATGGGTTGATTTAAGATGTAAGAGCTAGCTAGCAATGTTTCTGAGCCATAGGCCAAACAGCATGAAGTTAATATAAGTGTCTGAGTCATTTCTGGGGATCTGAGCACAGCTATGGGTCTGGTGCAGCAGGTCTGTGGGTCTGGGCCTCTGGCCGCCCGGGACCAAGAAACCCCACTGCAACAACAATCCTCTCTTGGTGTGTGCATGCTGTTTCCCAAGGCAGCCAAAGCAGTGTTCACTTTTCTACAACTAAACAAGGCTCAAATCCAGAGTGACAAGTAGTGAGTAAGTTGAGGAGCGTGGTGTTCATACTTCCTTCCCATTCTGCAAGGTGGAGACTCTCCAAGGCCGCAGGGAGCCGGTGACAGCCCTGCAGTGCTCTGTGCTCTCTGCTGATGTGTGAGTGAGGAAACTGGGGAACAGAAGGGGGTCACACCTTCAACAGAGCAAAAGTGTGTGTGTGTGTGTGTGTGTGTGTGTGTGTGTGTGTGTGTGTGTGTGTGTGTGTGGAGAGAGAGATTAAAACTGAGTAAATAGGAGTAACAAAATGAATGAAATAGGAAACAAACCTTATAGAAAAATTGACAAAGCTAAGATAGACTCTGAAAGATAAGAAAACAGATAAAAGAAGAAGCAGAATGTAAAGAAACAAGGCACAAAAAGTTAAATAAAAATAAAGAGGCCGGAGAGATGGCTCAGCAGAGGACTGGAGTTCCTTTCCCACACTGGGCAACTCACAACCACCTGTAACTTCAGATCAAGGGATCTGATGCCCTCTTCTGGTCTCTGCAGTCACCTGCACACACGTGTGCATATACACACAGAGAGATACATACACATACTCACAAGTGAAAATAAAACAAATCTTTAAAAAATATAAATGATGAAAATAAAGGCATGCTGTGAGAAATTTGATACAATATTTTTTCTAATTGAAAGAGAACTTCTGTGCGTATAACCCTGGTTGTCTTGAAATTCGCTCTGTAGAATGCACTGGCCTCAAACTCACAGAGATTCACCTGCTTCTGCCTCCCAAGTGCTGGGATTAAAGGCATGTGTGACTGCCACCCGGCAGATATAGTAATTTTGATGAAATGGAAAATCTCATTAGGAATATAACTTATCAAAACTGACTAAGAACAATAGAAATTATGAACAATTATGGATTGTTAAGGATGCTCATTTATTATTAGAAATCCTTATAATAAAAAAACTTGAGGTCATGTGGTTTTATCAGTGAGATTTTTCCAAACCCTAAAGAAAGGATCTTTTAGTGTTTGTTTTGTGTTTTCAGGCAGAGTCTCACTATGTGGTTCTGGCAGTCCTGCAACTCACTGTGTAAATCAGGTTGTCTTCAGAGGGATCTGCCTGCCTCTGCCTCCTGAGTGCTGAGGTTAAACGTGTAGTCTTTACACCTGACTTTAAAGAAAATGTGCTATACAGAGGACAAGTGTGCATGTGTAGATCAGGGACCACAGGTGTTAAGTGTGTATGTGTATGTCAGAGACAACAGAAACAAGTGTGCACATGTAGATCAGGGACCACAGATGACAAGTGTGCACACATAGATCAGGGGACAACTTCCACCCCATGGGTCCTGGTGATGGAACTCATGTTGTCAGGCTTGGCAGCAGGTGCCTTTACCCCCGACCTTTCTTTCCAGCCCTTCTATTTTGACTACATTGCCCAATAACAGCTTTATTTCTTCTTAAGTTTTTTTTTTTTTTTTAAGAAAAGAAAATTTAAGAACAGCAGAGAAACTTTTAAAATCAGTAAAATTTAGCAAATGTCTTTGGCTATTCTGCCTCTACACAAAAGCAACAGCATTTCTACTAACCAGATACAATTTCCAAATAAATTCTAAAACTGAGACCATTACAGTAAGAACAAAAAGCTATAGTATCTAGGAATAAATCCAGTGGAAGATGCATATGTTTATATATTATATCGCTAAGAGACACTTAAAAAGACCTAACTTTAGGAGGCACATCATGTTCATGGTTGGAAGATGCAGAATGTTCATAGCATCACTACTCCAATTGGTCTAAAACTCAGACACAATCTCCAAGTTCCTGTAGCATTCACTGTGGTGCATACAACTGGGTGTGAATGTTCACAAGAACGAGAATTACTGCTGCCTCATGCAGAACATCAGTAGATCTCAGGAACATAGTAAAACACGAAGTAAGAGGATGAAGATGGATGCCTCATTAGTGATCTCATTTGTCAAAGTCAAGACGACTCAGTCAGCAAAATGCTCACCACACAAGTGCAAAGACATGAGTTCCAACCCTCAGCGCCTGTGGAAAAAGCTGGGTTCATGGGAGCATGGTGTCTGTACTGGAGAGTTGGAGATGGGGAGGGTCTCCAGGGCTTACTATCCAACCTAAAAAAAAAAAACAAAAAACAAAACAAAACAAAAAAACACTACTTCTACCCTCTTCCTCCAGTTCCAGTGGCAAAGTTCTAAATCCACCAAAATTCCCTCTGGGTAATCAAGGAGTTTATTAGATTTATTTATAGAGCGAGAGTGGTCTTAAAGCAGCCATACTGGAAAGCATGGATATTGACTCCCTACTTCCATAGGTGAAGTCCTTTCTAGACTTTCCATACCTACAAATTGTAGCCCCTATCGGAGACTTTGAGGTCACCTACAGTTAGGTAAGAATGGCATAAAACTGTTTAGGAGGAGTTGGTGGATATCAGGTGAGGGTCCCATGACCTTCCTCTTGTGAAGTGTCTGCAGGCTGCAAGCCCCAGCTGCAATGATCTTTTGCATTCAGGTCCAGCTGATGTGGTGAGGATGAGGCAGACTGGCTTGGAGGATAGCTCTCTACAATAGAGACCTTGTCTCAGAAAAGATGGAGCAACTGAGGGAGACACCGAGCTTTGACAGCTGGCCCTCTCCTTCATGAGCACCTGCACACACATGTGCACATACAAATACATACACACTCATGGATATGTACATACACCGTAAAGTTCAGAAACTGACCTTTGGTGGTGAGACTGGGGATAGGGGTGACTCCTGCTTGGTGGGTTATGATTGAGAGGGATTAAAGAGGTTGATTTCTGGGATCTGGCCTCCTCTTCCAGATCTGGGTGGTGTTTTCATAACTGTGTCTCTTAGTAAAAAGCTGTGCACTTACAACATACACTTTTATGAATGTATTTTTTAACTTAGTAATTTTTTTTTGCTAAAAAAAATATTAAGTGAGAATTTCGGATTTCTCAAGCCCGACAGTGGTACACACCTTTAATCCCAGCACTCAGAAGACAGGGGCAGGCAGATCTCTGAGTTTGAGGAAGACCTGGTCTAAAGAGTGAGCACCAGGACAACCAAGGCTACATAGAGAAGCCCTGTCTCAGAACAAACACAGACAGAAACAGGAGGGGCTGGAGAGATGGTTAAGCAGTTAAGAGTACTGGATGTTCTTCCAGAGGACCTGGGTTCAGTTCCCAGAACCCACATGACAGCTCACTGCTGTCTGTAACTCTAGTTCCAAGGGATCTGGCACCCTCACACAGACAAGCAAGCATGCAGGCAAAACACCGATGCACACAAAATAAAAATAAATAAATCTTTTAAAAAAAAAAAAAACTTCTCAAACTCAGTAGCTTTGTTAAATTCTGGGTAATGGATGACTTCTCAGTAGCAATGGGACTTATGTATATATTTAGTTTTTTTAAAAAAATTAAATTATTCTATGTGAATAGGTATTGTTCTTGTCACTATAACCCCCTTGGGGGGATACTGAAGTCTGAACCCAGGGTCTCATGCATGGTGCTCTCTCCATGAAATCCATCTATCCATTGTCTTTTTATTTTTTAATTTGAGATAAGTTCTTACTCCATTTCCCAGACTGGCTGGGAACTTTTATTCCCCCTGTGGTTAGAATTATGTGCATGCAGCATCTATGCCTGGCTCTGGCTCTTACCATTCCTTTTTTTTTTTTTTTTTTTTTTTTTTTTTTTTTTTTTTTAAATGTGTGTGTGTGTGTGTGTGTGTGTGTGTGTGTGTGTGTGTGGGCATGGATGCTGACTAGTTTGGGGTAAACTTGGCATATTTGGGAAGAGGAAACCTCATTTGAGAAAATGCCACCATCAGATTGGCCTATCGTGCAGTTTCTTGATTTATGATTGCTGTGGGAGGGCTCAGCTCACTGCTGGCAGTGCTGTCTTGGCCTGGTGGTCCTGGGTGGTTTAAGAAAGCAGGCTGAGCAAGCCATAAGAAGCAAGCCAGTAAGCAGCACTGCTCCATGGCCTCTACATCAGCTCCTGCCTCAAGTTACTGCCCTGAATTCCTTCTGTGATAGCGTGTGACCTGAGAATTACAAGCTGAAATAAGCCCTTTCCACCCCAAGTTGTTTATGGTCATGGTGTTTATCACTAAGACTCTGTGCGTACGTGTGTGTGTGTGTGTGTGTGTGTGTGTGTGTGTGTGTGTGTGTGTGTGTGTGTGTGTGTGTGTGTGTGTGTGTGTGTGTGTACAGAGGCCTGGAATCAACATGGAGTATGTTCCTTAATCACTTTCCACAATAATTTTTGAGACAGAGTCTCTCACTGAACCTTGAACTGACCAATTCGGCTACAGCAGTTAGCCAGCAAGCTGGCTGTCTCCTGGGCCCAGCTCTGGGCTGACAGGCATTTGCTGCCTCTCCTGGCTTTTCACATCGATTTGGGGATGGAATTCAGGTCTCAGTGCTTGCGCATCAAGGACTTTACCCATGGAGCAATCTCCCTATGTCCTATCATCCCCATTCTGAAGAAAATGCTTGAAAATGGTATTACTCATCTTGCAGATGAGGAAATCGAGGCCCGGTGAGTTTAATATGACTTAGGTAAGATCAAACACAATTTGATGAGAAGCCAAAACCTAGAGTCAAGTCTCAGCTTGATGTGGACTTATGTTCCTTACTGTGTCACTGAGTCATCCTGTCGACTGCTGCTTCTCTGTCCCACTCATTGCTCAGTTCCTGGAAACGTGTTTCTCCAGCTGCACCATCGTTCCACAACTCAAGCGGCATCTGTGCCATGTTTGATGACACAAAAGACATTAACAAGTTCTATTGTGTCTCAGCACTTGCCAATAATGGACAAAATTTTCAAGAACTTGGGATACTGTGCTAGGAAAATAGCTGAACAAAGAGCCTTCTGTTCTACCCAGGAGGAGCAGAGTGGTGACGGACAGCACAATACTCATTTCTACTGCCAAGAAATAAGAGAAATGATTTTCTGCATCTTAAACCCAAATCCATTAAGGCTTTTTAATTGGCAAAGAATAATATATTATGCAAATGGTAGATATTACCCATCCCTTAACACCTCTTCATGTGTTTTTTCTAAATTGGTAGTTTCTCAGTTAACTGTGCATAAAAACTGGGAACAATCAGTGTAATCTCAGCTACCGTTTTTAGGAACTATTCCAAGTTTTTAACAACAGTGATCACTGATTGGAGCTTTTCCTTCATTCTCACATTTTCTGTAATGAATATAGGCCACGACTTAAGTCAGGCAAAAATGTAAAATCAGTTTAGAGTGCATATTTTTTTTTCCTCGGCCTTTCCTCTTTCCTTTTCTTTGCCTCAGGGACTTTGGGAAGTGATCTGCCTAAACAAACCCCAGGAAGAACCAGATAGGTGAACTGAAGATTCCTAGAAGCCACTGAGTTCCAGAGTAGATGCTGGTGTGTGGTGGACAGCAATTGGCAATTAAGGGACTGAGCGCAGTATATGCAGCCCAGCATCAACTCATAAAGCATTACCAGTTAAAAGCTCCTGTAAATGGGTTGTCTAGTTATCAGAGTGAACTTTGCAACATTGTGTCTCAATGTCAGGTCAGACTCTTCCAGATGGCTCAGCTGGTTAAGCAGCTAGCTCCTAAACTTGGTGACCTGAGTTCAATTCCCATGACTCGCATGGCAGAAGGAGAGAACTGACTCCAGCAGGCGGTCCTTACACACGCACACGCACACATACACACACACATACACACTCTCTCTCACACACACACTCAGTTGCACACACACACACACACACACACTCAGTTACACACACACAAATAAAATGGTTTTTCTTAACTGTGCCTCTCTGCCTGTTTGTCATTTAACAAAATTAGAGGGCAGGCCATTAACCACTGTACATTTTTATATAATTACATAATTATAGTAGTATTAGAATATGTAAAAGGCAAAAGAAACTAGTTTTCTGAGATGTAGATGATTTTTTTTCTTCTTCTCTACGGAATTTTCTAATATCAATTAAGATTCTTAATTATAAATAAATAATCAGACTGGGCTACTGTGGCAGAGGGCTTATGTTAAGTACACTAGGTGTACTGGAAGCTGAGGGAAGTTTAGCTGAAGAGGGAATAGTTGAGGCCTGACCATAGTGACAATTTGGTTAGAAGCTGGTCAGGGGAGCTGCCCCCCCTCAAGCACTCACAGCTGGATCTGCAGCTGGTTCTCCCAAGCCCATGCTGCCTTAACAAACATGTTCTTCCTGTTCCTGTGCCCTTCTCTCATTCAAGGTCAGTTTTCTGGGCCGGATCTTCTGACTCAAAACAACTCTGGCATGTTCTGGCTCTGGGATCCTGGTGTTTTGTCTGGGCTTCCCCAAACACACAGTGAGAGTCCTGGGGAACATGGAGGATGTTCCAGTCAGAGGCAGCTTCGAAGGCATTTTATATAGGTGTCTGCATGTCATGTAGATTCCACAGCTGGTCTAATAAAACTGATAACCACTACAAGCAAGTATTGCTTTATAATGGGGGGGGCTCTCACTTTGGGGGGAAGAAATTTGTTTCACACACTAAGAATTCAAGGATGGAGTTCACTGGGGCAAAGTATAAGGCAAGAGTCAGTAAGAGAAGTGACAAGTGCCGGCTCTCTGATTCTCCAAGTGGGGTAGGGGGTTTAACTGCAGGGGAATTGAGGGGCTCTATTAAGACATATTGAGTACAGGGCCGAGTTGTTCCTTCACAGTATCTCTGTGCTGTATCCCTCCCCAATCACAATTAAACCAATAATTACATAATTAGGGTGAAATCTGCTTTGGTGGCAAGCTCCCCTGAGCATGGCCCAGGCGCAATCACCTCATGACTATGTAGTCGCAACACCTGGGTCAACAGCAAAGGTAACTAGAGCATATGATGAGTAAGCCTGTGAATCCACTCAGAACACGCAGTGGTCAGTTAGTTACAGTAACAGGAAATGAGAGGAAGGATTCCCTGTCTGGAGAGTCCACACTTGGGTCAAACTGCATTCAGGGGCACGCAGTTTGTGAGGGAGGTGGGTTGAGAAACCAAGAACTAAGCCTGAACTTCAGGAAACCCAGACATCCAAGGAGGGTGGGGAAGAGCAATGCTAAAGAAGTCACCACAGACTAGAAAATATGTTTATAGAAGCTGAGAGAAAAACCCGAGAAGCCAGTGGAGTCCAATGCTGCTAGGTCTTGTAGGATGAATGTTTCTGATTATGAAGCATGTGTACCAGGAACTCTGTATAGACCAGCTGGATACTCATAGCAACACTGAGCATCATCACCATCAGCAGCATCAGCACCATACCTCTTTAACAGAACACCGAGGCACGAAGAGGCTACACATAAGAGGACAGCATTAAAAAACCAGGGTTCTGTGGTGTGTAGGGTATATGCTCCCAGCCAGGATATATGTTCTCCTTAAGACATTTGTTGTTGGAACAGAATACCCGACGTGGGCAATTTATACAGGAAAGCAAATGGATATATTTCTTTCTTTTTGGAAACAGGCTAGCCTGAAACTCATAAAATTTCACTTGTCTCTGCTTCATTTGGACTGGTCCACCACCACACCTAGACAGAGCAGTTTGTTTTAACCCAGTTCTAGAAGCTAGAGAGTCCAAGACCAGGTGCTCTCACATCCAGCTTCATCTACTGGGATGTCACACTTTTCCAACTCCCAGCAGGAAATATAAGGGCAGGTGAGCACTTTCAGAAGCAACACTTGCCATGTAGCCTCTCTTTGAGACAAAAACTCAGTTCATATAGACAGGCATTTGTCTCTCTCCATAGTTGGGCCTGGTGGTACAGTCATATCATCCCAGCTACTGGGAAGCCTGAGCTAAGAGGACTTTGGGTTCAAGACCTGATGGAGTAACTTAGAGAGACTGTGTCTCAAAACTAAATAAGGGCTGGGGTGGCAGCACACTTACT
The DNA here is from genome assembly GCA_033318265.1 of Phyllotis vaccarum. Classification (NCBI taxonomy): domain Eukaryota; kingdom Metazoa; phylum Chordata; class Mammalia; order Rodentia; family Cricetidae; genus Phyllotis; species Phyllotis vaccarum. The sequence continues at coordinate 75,546,554 of JARWLC010000012.1, forward strand.
CAGCATATGGCAAGTGCTGAGTTCCATCCCCGCCACTACCATGGCGCACTCAGAACTACTTAAGGACCTACTCACTTCTTAATGGCCTCAACCCCCAGCACTTCCCCAATGGCAATCTATTTTGAGACACATTTTGGTGAGGGTGACTCTGTGACAAATCTGCTGCCTCACAGCAGGATAATTCATCCCTGCTGGCAAGGGTACTTTCCATGGCATTATGGGGCAATGGCACGGTGCAGTGGTAAAAGTAAGTTGGAAGTGTTGGAGTCCAAGCCAGATGTACAGGCACTTGCCACATCGGTTGCATTGATGACATGTAGGTGTTGTTAGACATGCACAACCCAAACCAGACTCTGTGTCTGAACACCGAGTCTCAATTGACTCACACCACAGGGCAGGGTGAGTCTTTCAGGAGAACTTTGGGGGAGAAACCGAGGCAGGGACAGAGAGGGAGACTGAGTGGGAGAATCAAGTGTTAAGTGAGATTTTTGTTTCTAAAATGTGAGAGATACTGCTATGCTTATGGGCTGAGTACAGTGTTTTGCAACCCAGCAGCATATTAGAATCACATGCGGTGCTTCTAATGAGGGATTCCCTGACACCTACCCTTGGAGAATCTAATGAAGTGTTTCTGTGTGGCCCAGATGATTCTACTGGGACAGAGGGCACCAGTGTGGGAATGGATGGGGACAAGGAAATGCAACAGTGTTATTTGAGTCAAGGAGAAGAAGCAGGAAGGGTAAAGGGTTGGCTTATTGGTAACTGAGGTATCAAAGACATTCCAAGTATACCAGAGTCCCAGAGTTTTCTTTTTAAAATTTTAGCTAGGACATGCATGGGGAGGCAAAAGTGGTAGTTAAAAATTCTCAGTCAGATGACATCACTAGTTTGCCCAGAGACTGAAGCATCTTTTCCGAACACACAGCTTGTACCTAGGCTTAGTGGCTACAGCTTTAATCCCACCAGAGGCAGGCAGATCTCTGTGAGGTTGGGGCCAGGTCTACACGGAACAAAGCAAACCACACACACAGCTTGGTATCTGGTCTTGCTGACTTATTTTTCTGTGTTGACCTCTAGCATGCTAGCAAGTCATCTTCTATCTGGGCTGTTCTCCAAACGATCACATGGTTTGTTCCTCACTACATAGGAAGAACCCTCCCCAGAGTACTCTTCTCAAGCGGACCCTCCTTTTCCCTCCTGTTGTACAGTACTATCCTCCTAGCCACACTCCTCCACCTTTATCAGAGCAGCCGTGTTATTGACAGTTGATACTCCTTCAATGAGAGTGGGGTTGACTATGCAACCTTCACTTGAGCATCCTGGACCTCCTCCCAACCACGTGTATGCAATTCTAACATTGGGAAGGACTAGAGAGGGGTGGTGTCACCTGTTCAGCCATCGGAGAGTCACCATTTAAGATAGGCCCTTCCAGGGTGGCTGCCATTGCTCTCTAAGTAAGCCTTGTAAACCATTGGTTCCCAAGAGTGAATTTTAGTGGGCCAAGGTTTGTCATTGGGGGCCTGAGGAGGAGAGGTAGAGGTTGTTTATGTCTCTCCCAGAGAGGGAGTTTAGCAACACCTGTCACTCTATACTAGCTCTTCTTCTTCTTTTAAAGATTTATTTAATTCCGTGTGAACTGGTGTTTTGCCTGCATGTATGAGGGTGTATGAGGGTGCCAGAGTTCCCTGCAACTGGAGTTACAGACAATTGTGAGCTGTCCTGTGATTGCTGGGATTTGAAACCAGATCCTCTGGAAGAACAGCCATTGCTCTTAACCACTGAGCTCTCTTCCCAGCCCACTCAATACGGTTCTTTATGTCTGATCCAACCATCACATCTTATGCTGAGAGACACAGAGAACAGTACCAAGAGCAAGTACTACTTGGACAAAAAATTGTCTTCTTGCTTATTGTGGAAGGCCATTACTTAAAAAGAATATTACATAGCAGCACTATGCTGAGGTGTCTGGGTATTCCTGTGAATTCCTGGGTAAGATGATGAACCAGGGAGACTATAGGAAACTGAGATGATTAAGGACATGTAAACAGGTATAGTTAAGAGCCTGGACAGGGAAGAGTGCAGTACTGTGGCAGAAGTGTGTGGCTGAGATAGCTTCTGCAATCAGATCACCCTTAGATGTGGGGCTGCAGGCAATTTTGGCGTCCTTTCTAAGTCTTAATTACCCTACCGGTAAAATTAGTCTGACAGTTATGGGTACTAAGCTGAGATAGAGGTCTGACAGTCAAGGTACTAATCATCTAAAGCTGGGGGAGGGATGGTGGTATCAGTGAACTAATCTGATATGCGGTCAGTGTAAATCGCCACCTTCTGAGATGGCTTCAGCAGAGGCAGAGGCACTGCCACCAAACCTGATGACCCACAAGGTGGAAGGAGATAACTGATTCCCATAAGTTGTCTTCTGATCATCTCTTGGCAGTGGGATGCTTGTGGGTACGAGCGTGAACGCGGGCACACACACATACACACACACGATTTTTTTTTCTAAAAGGTGTTAATTATTACGATTCATCCAAGATTGAGGGAAGATGGCGAAATGTCGCCATGTATGAAGATGTAGCTGTAATTGCAAATCTCAGTCCAAAATGTACTGCCCGGCACAGAGCAGAACGGATGACTCGCTGCTTGCCCAAACATTTCTGCCTTGTCAGTGAGCCAGCGTTTTCTCCTTCCTGATGACTTCTCAGAGCTAGCAGAGCTTCTGGGATATTAAAGCCTCCGTAGACATGAATTGACGTCCGCCGCATTTCTCTCCAACTTTAAGTAATCACGCGGTCACGAAGATCTCCGTGTGATGAGGGCCTTTCTAGGGAAGAGTAGTTAACATGACAGAGTCCTGTGGTCTATGCATCATTTGGGTCTAGTAAAAGTAACTCAATAAAGGGGGACGTGTTCGGCCCACCTGAATTTCCCCCAAAGAGGACTCCGCTCCCAAGGGCAGTCAGAGTCCAGATAAAGGGGCACCGAGGCGTCTGTTCTTTTAAGAGGCGAGGCCACTTCGGCTTCCGAGGCGATGATTGGCTGAAGCGGCTGCAGACGCGGGGCTTAGTTGCCTAGGAACGGCCTAGGGGGCCTGCGGCGGGCGGCACGCAGCCGCAAGGTGCTTGCTGGGGCGGCGCGCGGCGGCGCGGGGGTCTGCGGGAACGCGGCGCAGGCCCAGCACTTCTCCGCGGAGCCGCCGTCGCCATTGCCTCCCAGCTCGGTGAGCGCCGCTCCGCACGCCCAGCCGGGCCTCCGCCGGCACCATGGACCAGTGCGGCATCACGTCCTCCAAGACCGTGCTGGTCTTACTCAACCTCATCTTCTGGGTGAGCTGGCGGGACGCTCCGGCCGGGGGAGGCCACCGCGCCGCGCGGGTGGACCGGGAGGGCGCGGGAGCCTGCCGAGGGCTCGCCCGGGGCCTCTGCGACCTCGGAGCCCTATGGTGGGGGCCTTCCCGGGCCCGACAGAGGTCGGGGCGGTGCAGACCGGAGCTCTCGGGGTTTCCGGCCTGCTGGCCCGGTGCCAGGCTTACGCGGGTCGCCGCGGCCCGGGCAGCCTGCGGGACGCTCGGCTCTTGGGGCCGAGTGAGTCCGGAGGCCAGGCCTGGAGTGGGACACTCCCCAGTGAGTCGGGTTCCACGGTCTTTGTCTGAGCTCTCCCAGAGCCGGTGGCAGTCCCCAAGTCGTGAACCGGGAACGCCGGTTGGGTTCCGAGCCAGGAATTTCGCCTTAGAGCTCTTTGTGTTAGAGTTGGTTGGTTGGTAACCCGCCCAGAAAACTGAAAGGATTCAGCCTGAGACAGCAGAGCGTTTCATTGATCAAAGAAAATCGCTTTCGTGGGGATGGGTAGCCTGAAGTTATAAAGCCTTTTAAATGTTTCAGCCGCCACATGATTTTTTAAAGCAAAGAACTCACTTTTATATAAAAAGTTGTGGGTTTTTTGTTTGTTCGTTCGTTTTAATAACCGCCCTATCTTGTGGTATCGTTCTTATCTCACCGGGGACTTTGTAGTAACATTTTCTTTGGCTCTTTCCACCTCTGGAGTCCTAGACTTTGCATTAGAAAACCTCTTTTTAAGCATGTCCTCCAGCACATCTTTTTTATTTTATTTAAAAATTAACACAGAACAGATTAACAGCAGGACCTGTTTGCCCTGGTATTGTAAATGAAAGTAGAGTAGTTCAGTATAACTCACACACTAGTAATGGGTGTTTTCTGATAAATTATTAGTTAGGGACTTACTACTGGTGATTTGGGACCCAACTGATCCTCATGACCTCCCTCAGGTAAAAAAAAAATTACCTTTTCTTTTTCCCAATTTGTTACAAACACTTGTCCTGGGAAGTTTTCTCTGTCCGCAGTACACAGAATATTCTTTGAGCAATTCCAGTGACCGTACTTTAGTGTATCAACCCCCCCAACCCTTCTCCTTCAGCTCCTATCTCCGAAAATATTCACACTTATTCTGAAAGAGCCTTCCTATTCCTCTTGCCCTAACAAAGAATAAAACCTTTTATATCTCAAATGCTGGTAGCTAAAAAAGGTTGCTATGGATAATGAGGCACTTAGCTCCATGGTTATTTTTGCAGGAGATTCATGATCAGACTCTGATTGAATTACTTGAAATCACCTGTCTTGCATTGGGATTCTTGAGATTTCTTTTCCAATTTAGAACAGATTCTCCTCATAAATTATATGCCTGTCTAAAAGAAAAAATATTTTCAGAGATTCCCCAAATGAAAGACACTTTGTGGCTTATGAGTTACTTAAGAGACAGAAACTTTGTTTTATTTTTATTTTTTACTTTTTTGAGACAGAGTCTCACTGTGTAGTTCTAGCTGTTTGGAACTCATTATGTTGACCAGGCTGGTTTCCAATTCAGAGATTCTTCTGCCTCTGCCTGCTGCCACACCTGGCTTGAGGTGGATATTTGTCATAATAATTCCTTGCGGGTCTATGAAAGTGACTAACTGGTTTTGAAGAATATTAGGTGAATTCTAGACCATTCACATTCAGAGCCTAGATGTGTTACTGTGAGAAGACATTAGAAATACAGGAGCCATTTTCTTTAAATCAAAAAATTCATTTATTATGTGATAACATGTATAATGGCAGTTAATTTTTAATTCTGAGCAATTGCTTATGAATCTTTGGAAATTGTATAAGTATATTCATCCCACTGAAAATTATGTTGTGAACTTCTTAGTGAGTTTTGTGAGGTCAACATCATATTGTTTATTTAGTACATGTTTACCTCAGTAAAACTTGTGAGCTTTGAGAAGGAAGGTAAGGGGAAAATATATAGTGCAGTGGAGGCGCAGGAGGAGTTAGGTACATCCCTTGACAGTGTTAGCTTGTAGGCAGCTCTTGGAATCTGACAGAACTAATAATGTTTACTGTTGAGTGCTCCCTGCTTGCCATTGAGATTTAGCCGGGAGTGTTGCTGTGCGTCTTAGAGGTGAGAGTGTTGAGCTTAGGCAGTTATGGGAGCACACCCAAGACATGGCTGGGCCTGTGTTCAAACCCAGGTGGTTGTCCCATTGCTAGAGCCTGTGGTGTTAGAGGAATTTGTGGCTTGAAAAGATTTGGAAAATGCGTGGGGCTCAGGGACAAAATTGTAAAACATTTTTCCGTTGATACTGAGGGTGTACCTGTAGGTGGTCCTCCTCCTTATAATGCCTAGAATTTGTTACTGGAAGAATAGGGACCCTCTACACAGACAGAGCACAAGCTTACCAAGCTTAGATTTCCCTGGGCTACTTGCTCACTACTGGTACTGGCTGATCCTTGGTAGGTGTTAAAAGTTTAATTGCTTTGGCAGAACTTTGATCTTCATATACTGGTTCCTTTGGCAGCCTGCCCAATGGGCTGAGATATGGAAATAGTCATGCCAGTATTTTAAATAATCTGACTGCCAAAACTGATAATGTAGACTTAATGGAGTTTGGGACAGTGTATCTCTTAAAAGAGAGACGGTCACTTTCCTGTTATTATTTGTATGTGTGTGTGCACATGATCGCCAGTGTGATATGTACATGCACAACATGCATGTGGAGGCCAGAGGACAACTTGAAAGAGTTGTTTCATCCTACCATAATGGGCCTGAGGATGGAACAAAGATAGTCAGACTTGGCAGCACTGGCCTGAATCAGCTATTCCTAAAATTCTGCTCTTTGCAAATTTCTAGGGGTAGGGGTTTACGGCTTGAATGATAATTTTTGACACATGAAAAAGCTGTACAGTCTGTGTCTTAGTTCTTTTTATGGTAATGTGACATTAAAACATGCTTCAGAGTTTAGGGTTTTATGTGCATAGCTCTTTTATGCCTGATGCCTGTGGAGGCCAGAAGAGGGTGTTTGATACCGAGTTAAGGGCACTTGTGAGCTGCAGTAGGTGCAAGAGCATCCAGTGCTCGAAACCACAGAGCCATCTCTCCAGCTCCAAATCTTCTGCTTTTACAGAGTAGTATAGCTTTAAGGATAAGTGTGTTAGTGCTGGATTTAAGAGCATTTATTAAAGGTTATGTGGGTTTGAGGTAAAAGGCTATTTTTCGAAGGCTGTTATAACACTTGTCACTAAGTGACACCTTTATACTAAGGTCAGACTGTATTCTTGATTTACTCAGTTGTTTGATCTGACCCAGGAGACTTCACCTGAAACATGTTTCAATGAAGAATTTTAGTTGAGCAAAGTCTTTTTGTATGAGTTTATGTGTGATCATAAATGATTGTATCCTATACAGCCATGCGGCGGTCAGAGGATAACATCAGAGGTCAGTCTTCCTCCACCTTGTCATTTGCCATTTCATAGACTGAACTAGCTGGCCCGTGAGCTCCTGGGATCCAGCCTTTCATCTCGAAAGAGCACTAGATTTGCATGGATGCTGGAGAGTTGTACTCAGGGCCTCCAGCTTGTGTGGCAAGCTCCGTGCCCTCAACCATCTCCACAGCCCTCAATCAGTACTTTCTAATACTGTGCCTTTATTCTGGTAGGTTTATTAGGTTCTTAATCCAGTCTTGTGTTACACAGATTATTTTATTTACCCTATTATAAAGACCACCTGGCTGGTATTTACTTTGCACATATTGGTTAGCCCTTACGGGGACTGGAAGAGAAAGCTTTGTCCATGCTTTCTAATCTTGTGTGTCTGTTTTGTCTGTTGTGCATTTGTAATGAGAAGTAAGCTAAAACAACTTGTGGAAAAGGAGAAGTCTGTCTAGAATGTTTGTTCAGCACTTTGTGCTAGCATGCAAAGATGTTAAACTATATAAAATATCATGTTTTTAAAATAATGTACTTCCCTGTGTGAAAATATATAACTAAGAAAAAATGCTGTTAGGCAAATAGGAACATTTGCACACCTGTTGTTGCAGAAAAGCTCCTACAGAACTTTCAAGTGGAGCAAGATGGGCCGCTAAAGACAAATGGGAAAAGAGCCAGATCGCGGAGCCAGGGTGATGTGGATGTGGTCTGGTGGGCATGTCTTAGGAAGTACAATTCAGTGTGGAGTATTGGAAGGCAGTTTGGGTGTGATGGTAAGAGGTGAGAGAATCCAGGATTGAAGGAGTAGCCGGGTCATAGAGCCAGGGCACACTTAGCAAGCACGTTCAGCTTAGCAAGTAAAGATATATAGGTTATGCTTCACGTTCTTGGCTAAGAACGTATAGTGGAAAGGGCTGGAGAGATGGGTCAGCAGCTAAGAGCTCTTGTGGCTCCTGCAGAGGACCAGGTTCAGTTCCTAGCACTCTTGTGTTCCAGGGACCCTAATGACCTCTTCTAACCTCTGAGGGCACCGGGCACGCATATGGTGCACAGACAAACATCCAGGTAAAACACCCACACATGAAATAAAAGTAGAAAACTCTAAAAAAAAAAAGAAATAAGAGAAACCGAAGTGTGTTCAGTCTTACCACAATTTTCTTGAACATACAGTTGTGTTTTCTGACACGCCCTCTGTCTACATAGGCAAACACAAATAGGCTATGTTGATCTGCTTTTGTTTCCTGTGGTCTCAGGTCTGTATGATTGTTCTAAAAAAAAGTTGTAGGCACACCTCTTCAGCTAAAAGCTTGTTTATTAAAATAGTTTTCAGTTTGTTAAGGAGAGAAGTTCAGCTTTGTTGGAAGCAAATCATATTGCATAATGGAAATATATTTATTTTAAGACAGGGTTTCTCTGTGTAGCCCTGGTTGTCCTAGAACTCACTCTGTAGACCAGGCTGGCCTTGAACACAGAGATCCACCTGCCTCTGCCTCCTAGTCTTGGTCTTAAAGGCTTGTGCTACCACCACCTTCCATTTCTCTTAATTTGTTTGTGAGAAGGTTTCTGACTTTGCTGCAGTCTTAGTCACATCTGTGGCCTTGAGTAATCATGTAGGGCAGAGGTTCTTAGCTTTCCTAAGGCTCTGATTCTTTAAAACATAGGGCTCCTGTGTTGCTACTTCTTAACTGTAATTTTGTTACCGTTATGAATCGTGAATATCTGATATGCCAACCTCAAAGGGTTGTGACCCGCAAGTTGAGAACTGCTGACTGCTGATTTGGTTAGAACTTGGAGCCCTTAGGAAAGCTCTTTGATTATAGTTTGAGGAAGAAGTTTTTGATCTCCTTTAGAATATTTATTGTTTAGGACTGGAGGGTGGTTGTGCATGCCCTTAATCCCAGCACTTGGGAGGCAGAGGCAGGTGGATCTAGGAGATCGTAGGGTTAGAACAGCCAGGGTTACACAGAGCAACTCTGTTTTGAAAAACAAGCAAAACAAAAGCAAAAGAAAAAAAATAAACATACTAAGTTGTATTTTCAGTGTTTCAGAGAGCAAGCCTGCCTCGTAAGGAGGCTTTGGGTCCTAGCTTCTGTTGTTACCATTTTGTGGTAGTGTTTTGACAAATGTACAAGTTACTGTTTCCATCTTGCGTGCCTATTGGTTCCTAGAAGTGGTGTCCCTAGGTATAAATGCTGGAGTTGGTATGTGCTGCAGATTGTTTTCCACAAACATACTCTTGTACTTCTCTGTACTCCTGCTGTAAGCTGAATTCACTTTACTTTATTGTTGGCCATTTTATCAAGTAGAAAGTGATATCATTGTCTTAGTAGCTTCAGAGGATCCGTGTAGAAGTAGCCTTGCTTTGAAAGAGGACTGAGGGTCTTTGGGATAGTCTTTATTGTTGTTTTTGGAAAGGTGGCAAGAGAGTAAATAAACTGTGCCAGCTAAGACTTAGTAGAGGAGTAGTTATGCTCAGTGACATAGCATTTTAGCAGTGTGAGCCTGAGTGAAACAAAGATTTTACAGTTTCTAAGGTAGGAAGGTAAAATTTTTGGGAAGGTTTCTTTTAGAAAGGGATTGTACAGAATTAACAATAATTCCTTGCAGGAAAATGGTGAGGCATATACAAATCTAATATGGATGCCCAAGAAACCCAGAATTAAATGTTAAAATATGTATATATATTGGATGATTCTGATTCTCCCCTGCTTTGAAGTTTGCTTTTTATAATGTTGTACATAGCACTTTTTAAACAGTTTTTCTCCTTCTTCCCAAATCCCTATTCTTTATCAGTTGATCTTTATGCCAGAAATCACTCTGAAGCAGCAGTGATCAGTCATATCTACATTTGCAAAGACGGATCAATGTAAAGTAGGATCTATCTTGACTGTCTGACCTCAAAGCCCAGGGCCTAATAATTCTGCATATCTGAAGGAGCAATTTATACATTGATCTATTTTTGCAGTAATAGACGTGATCGCTGTGTCTCTGACACACCATGCCCACACGATCTTTCCACTGCCATGGCTCTGAATTTCCATAAGGATAAACTGACAACAGAGCAATTTGATCTCCCAGTTTTAAACAGGTCTGTTTCAAGTTGGCACTTTGCAGAAGTGGGTCTTAGAGTGTTTGGTTACAATGAGGAAATCGTTTTGTGGGTTTAAGGATTTCATGGGCTCTATTCCCCCAGAGAGTTGAGTTAACCCCCCCACACACACACACAAAACAACAACAAAACACCAACCCTTTTTGTGAACATCAAGACAGCAGTGCTCTGTAAGAATGGAATTCCTTGCTTGAACGCATTCACACTGTGTGTGTAGATGTAGAAAAGGATTAAAAGGACATATCAGCGTCACATTTTTGAAACTTGTAATAAAATAGCTCAGTTTATAGAGGAACTGTTGAGTTAACAGAAAACCACCTAAAGTTTTAAACTTCTGTAATATAATATAAAAAATACAGGCAAAGTAAAAGTAAAAGAATGATTTTCTCCCCCAAACTCAAGTGTTTCCCCTAAATTTCCCTTTACTTTGTAAAAAGAATGGTTATTTTTAGTATACTGCCCTGGCCCAAATCCTTCTTACAGGCCCAGATTCTCTCGGCAGTGACCTGTCAGCAGCCTCCAAGTTCCATAGTGCCCTTCCCTGATGCTGCACCCTCCTCCCTGCTGCTGCACCCTCCTCCCTCCTCCCTGCTGCTGCACCCTCCTCCCTCCTCCCTGCTGCTGCACCCTCCTCCCTCCTCCCTGCTGCTGCACTCTCCTCCCTCCTCCCTGCTGCTGCACCCTCCTCCCTCCTCCCTGCTGCTGCACCCTCCTCCCTCCTCCCTGCTGCTGCACCCTCCTCCCTCCTCCCTGCTGCTGCACCCTCCTCCCTCCTCCCTGCTGCTGCACCCTCCTCCCTCCTCCCTGCTGCTGCACCCTCCTCCCTCCTCCCTGCTGCTGCACCCTTCTCCCTCCTCCCTGCTGCTGCACCCTCCTCCCTCCTCTGCAACTGTGTTGTTGACAAAGGCCCATCACTGCTCACAAACAGGATTTAACCAAGCTCACCTTTTAATTTTATATAGCTTTTCTAATAATGTCACATCTGAATTAAAAATCAAATTGATGCAAAGTTCCCATCACTAGTAAGAATTAGTTATGCTCCTCCCACAACTGACCATGCTAATTACTTTTTGTTTGACTAATTTTTGTTCTTTTATGCTGATTGATGAGAAAAGGCAGATACTTAGAATTGCTTAGATTTCTTGGCCACTGTTTGAAATGAACTGTTTTCAGACATCATTTGGTAGACAAGCACTCCTGTTGATATTGTCAGCAGTGAGTACAGTATCCGCTTGGTGTGTCTATTACATTACTTCCTACTGATGTTGAAGAGTAGACAGCAGTAGGGTCTTCTCTCTTTGAGCATTGCGTTGAATGGTTTGCAGCATGGACCGAATGCTGGTCCAGACAATCTTCCAGACAGTAGGCAGTGTTACAGTGCTACCATCTGCCTTGCCTTCCGTTGGGTTTACTGCATCTGGTTTGGTCTGTTTTCCTACATTCTTTTGCTTAGTTCCAGATGAGTGCCTGCCTCACTCGGGTCAGCGAGGGACTTGAGAGACATTGCATTTGGCCCATTCCCAGCCATACTAAGTGTGAGTCTCCTCGGAATCTCTTTAGGCTAAAAACTCATTTTATTTTGAAAATGGAAATGGTTCCTTAGTACCCTGTGCAGCATATTTTTGAGTATATATTACCCTCTTGTTATATTTTGATTCAGATTTGTCTAGGCTAAAGCTTCATTTACTAGCAGGCTCAATGGCATTATTGGTTAACACTACTTAAATAGAAAGATTTTTTAAAAGGATTTATTTAAAAATTTTATTTAGTTAAGCTTTATTTTTACTTTATGTACATTGGTGTTTCTCCTACTTGTGTGTGTAAGAGGGTGTCAGATTTCCCTAGAACTAGATTTTCAGACAGTTGTGAGCTGCCATGTGGATTTTGGAAATTTAACCCAGGTTCTCTGGAAGAGAGCCAGTGATCTTAACTGAGCCAGCTCTCCAGCCCAGGGATTTATTTTTAATTGTGTTGTGTATGCACACAGACATGTATACGAGGTTGTCTGTGGAGACCAGAAGAGGGTACTGGGTGGCCCAGGACAGGAACAGGCATTATGGGAAGTTTTGAGCTGCCCAGTATGGATCCTGAGAACCAAACTTACATTGTCCTCTGGAAGCATAGTACATGCTTTTAACCACTGAATATCTTTCTAGGACTGAATTCATTTTAAAAACAATTATTTGTTTTGTTTTGTTTTTTTAATTGGGGGGGGGCTCAGGGCAGGCAAATATGTGTGCATGAGTGCACAGGCCTGCAGAATCTGGAAGAGAATGCTTTGGTGATGGTGCAGGAGCAGAGCTCAGATCCTTTGGGAAGCAGTGTGGGCAACCTTCTCAGCTGTTACTGCCTCCCACATTCATTTGAATTAGACTTGTCTGGGAAATTTACCACAATGTCTACTCAATCCCTACCCCTCCTTTTGAGGCAGGGACTCACTGTAGCCCAGGCATGCCTTGAACTGCTGTGTAGCTCAGGCAGTCCGTGAACTCACAGAAATCTGCCTGCCTCTGCCTCCTTGGTGCTGGGATTAAAAGCCTGGCCACCACACCTGCACCTCCTCCCCACAAACCTCTTAAGAAATAACTCTATAGGAACAGTTCTTGTATAAAGTTTGTTTAGTGAAAGCAAGGGGTTCAATTGGATTAGTGTATGTTTGAAGACTGAATTATTTGCTTTAATGAAATGTGTTATTTTATATGTATGCTTGTGAATATATAAGTTATATGTGTAGTGAGAACATGTTTTAATAAGACACTGTCACAGAGTCCAAATATTTCCAAACTGTTAAGCCTCTTTTTTCTCATCCCACAGTGATGTACCCCAAAAACAGATATGTAGGTGAATTTCAGCAGATCTGGTAGCTCTCAGTGTAGCATTGTTTTAATGGTAGATTCCTGACTGACTTACACTGTTCTACAGGTGGTGGCCATCAGAATCCGGTAAGCAGAATTATTACCAAATTGTATTTGAGGAGTGAACTGAGCTAAGCATTGACTGTACTGATGAGACAATAATACAAGCCAATTAGAGCCAATTATCATTCTCGTAGAGGTAACTTGGATGATACTGTTATATATGGTGGCACAGGGCTGAAGGAGACACAGGTACAATTTGTGCCTAGGAGGCATAGTAAATACAGTTAAATTGAGCCATTATAAACAATGCCCTATTTGTGTTTGCTCAGGGAAATATGTGAATGGATGTAGGGTGAATAGTTAAGAATGGCTTCCGTGAGGAGATGGTAATTCTTAAGCTGCATCCAAGCTAGTAAAACAGCAGCAGAGGTGTAAAGAGAGAGGATGCATATATTAGTTTCCTATTTTTGTAGTCTATGAAGGGAGATGGAGTCTTCAGAATGTCAAGCCAGAGACAGCTTAAGTCATTAAAGTTTGCTCAAGTTGGGTCTTACCCTGTTCGTATTTTTAACAATAGCTCTGATAAAGAACATATTAAGGGGCAGGGGGATAATTAGGATTAAGATTCAAGGTAGCCCAGGTTAGGACAAGCAGTGATGTAAAGAGGTTGAGTGAAGTTAGCTGGACTTGGTGCAGAAATGAAGTGTGACAGCACCTGGAGCTGAAGAAGCTGATAAGTGAGGATGTGAGCAGCCAGGCAAAGAGAAGAAATCTAACAGTGGAGGAGAGAGAGAGCACCTAAAAATTACCTCCATTATTCACATTTTATTTATTATTCTTAATTAGTATATCCATTCAATTATGAAAAATAGTTTACTGAGTACACAATAGAGTACTGCCTGAAATTCCTTCCCATTTAAAAAAAAAATCTCAAGTGTGTGTATGGGTTGTGTGTTCATGTGCATAAATCAGGTTACTGGAGCTGTCTTTTCCAGATCTGACAGTGCTTGTAATGATGTATCGTAAGAAAATAGACCTGTGGTGTCCAGGCATACTGAACCTAATAGACTTCAGATCTATACTGAGTTTCCAGCTAAGAGGGTTGAATGGTGATCTCCAGTGTTAACTGTGGAAGCTGTTTGTTAGCTTGAAGATTTATATGTTTAATCTTTCCAAGATGAAGTAATTACACTTGTATGACACTTTTGCAAGTTCTCCTTAGAAGAAACAGTGTAGCCCAGCACTGTGTGCCTGCCTGTTAGTCTGTATGCAGGTAGCAGTAAGCACAGAGCTGGGGGGTGGGGCATGCTAATGAAACAAGGGTAATAGAGTGATGGAGAATGTGTAAGTGTTCCCCGAAGAAGGGGCCTGGGACTGGAATAAGGCCTTGTGTGCTCACCTTCCTCTTAAGTAACCCAGCACCCATGACTCATAGGGTGCGTCCAGACCATATCCTTTGGGAAATGTAGACTCTCAGACCCACTTGAGACTACTGAGTCAGAACCTGCTCAGTTTAGTGAGTTCCTCGGGTAATTTTACTCACAGCTTGAGGAGTGTTTCTCTAAGGAGAGAGGCTTGCAGTGTGCCTGAGCCTGGACTCCTTACTGCCTCTGTCTCTAGGACAGCATATTCAGGGTTTCATGTTTACCAATACTTTTCTAAGAAAGCTAAATAGAGATGGTTGTTGTTGTTGTTTTGGAGTTATTTTGCCTGGGTTCCAGCCATAACTCTGTCCCTTGTATAATTTCTGTATTTGTAGAATACAGTTAAAGTACATTTTTGTCATTGTTAAATATTCAAGATATTTTTTTTCCTACTGGAAAATAGGTGAAAAATAGAAAATTTGCAGTTTTATCCAGTAAAGAATTCTTTTCAGTGGTGGTAGTTAATGCCTTTAATCCCAGTTGGTGGGTCTGAGTTCAAGTGAGTTCCAGGACAGCCAGGGCAACACAGAGAGAAACCCTGTTTTGAAAAAACAGAAAAGTGTTTTCGGTAACAAATTGAGCAATGTTTTAGCTTTACTGATTTTAAGAGTGATGAGAAATCTCATTTAATTATGGCCTCTTGTGTGTTGAAGAGTCCTCAGTAGGTAGAATGTATGACATGAGCAAAGCCCCAGGTTAGATCACAGTGGCGCCTACTCTGAGGTGACTGTGCCCATGTTTGAAAGAGGCAGGAGGAGCAGAAGTGTAAGGCCACCCTTGGCCACACAGGGGTTCGAGGTCGGCTGGGTTACACCAGACTCACTCTGAGGAAAAGTTATAACCCACGGGAGGGTGGGAGCTGCAGTGACAGCACTGGACTAGTGTCTGACCTGCTCTTACAGGGGGCAGCTGGTATTCTCTGCTACGTGGGAGCCTACGTCTTCATCACCTACGACGACTATGACCACTTCTTTGAGGATGTGTACACGCTTTTCCCTGCTGTGGTGATCATGGCTGTAGGAGCCCTGCTTTTCATTATTGGCCTAATTGGCTGCTGTGCTACTATTCGGGAGAGTCGTTGTGGGCTCGCCACAGTAAGTCAACACTTCATTTGTCACATGTCAGACTGTGGGGGCTGTTTTATGTGGTTGGTCCTCTTTTGAATTGAGGATGAAGTTCTGTAGATGGAGATGTCTCTTAAAACTCAGTAGAATTAACACATGCCTTAAACTTCTAAACATTGCCCCATATTTCTTTTTAATCAAGAAAACATTTAGAACTATTTTTTTATCCCTACTTAATTTCTGATATTTTCTTACAGTTCGTCTTCATCCTGCTGTTGGTTTTTGTCACAGAAGTTGTTGTTGTGGTTTTGGGTTACGTGTACAGAGCAAAGGTATGTTGTCCACTGTGGCTCACACAGTGCTTTGAAAGGTGGTTTAAGCTTTTCAGGTAAAGTAGAACAAGTTCACTTGACCAGAGTCAGCATTTTCTTTTGGCTTATTTAAGCAAAACACTGCTTTAAAATACCTGAGGTTAATTAGCATGTATTTATAAAACTGCCGTTCCCGATATAGCTGAGAACCAAATTCTATTATTATTTTTGTAGCCCTTTGGTATATGCGTGTAGACATCTCCCCAATGCACAGTCGCTCTCTCTTTTTTGAGTGGCTTGCTTTGGGAGCCTCTTTTGCAGAGTTTTTGAAGGCCATTGACCTTGGTGATTTAATAGATCTGAACTGTATGCTGGTAGTTTGAATCTTACCAGAGCAGAAAGGTCTTTCTCTTATTGCAAGTGTACAGATTACTCTGGCAGCGTGGAAACATGCTGCTTAGGAATTTTAGTTGGACCTTGATTGATGTTACTTTGAGCATTGTTTTTGAGGGATGGAATTGTTTGTTTGATTTAGGTAGAGAATGAAGTTGATCGAAGCATTCAGAAAGTATATAAGACCTACAATGGGACCAACTCGGATGCTGCCAGCCGTGCTATTGACTATGTACAGAGACAGGTGAGCTTCCTGGAAGGTTGTTCATGCCTGAGTCCACAGAAACCAGCTCTTCTCCTCTGTGTATGTGAGCTTTGTGTCTCCAGAGCTGTGAGAGTGTGTTCCTGCAACGCTGCCTCCAAGCTAATTGCTTTTTGCCAGTTCTTATTTTAACTGTTATATATATATATATATATATATATATATATATATATGGCCTTATTTTCTTAAGTCAGACATCTCAAATAAAACTTAAGCATTTTGCCATTGGAAATTATATTTAACTCAGAGCTGGATATCTTAACATGTAAGAGTAGGAATATTTAGAGACTGAGAGACAGCTCAGTGCTAAGAGCATGTCCTGTTTTGCAGAGACCCTGAGTTTGGTTCCCTACACCCATGGGAACAGCTTCTGACCACCTGTACTTTAGTCCCAGAGCATCTGACACCAGGCTTCAATACTTACTGCACTTGCGTATCCACACATATACACAAAATTAAAAATAATTCTTTTTTTCTTTTCCCTTTTTAAGTTTATTTTGTGTGTCTTTCACATTATGCACCTTGATCCCATTCATCTCTGTGCATCCACCCTCTGCCCTGTTCTTTGTTCTTTTTCCCCTCTTTGGTCAGAAACTGCCTCTTATGCAGCATACTTTTCAGATAGAGATACTATAACTCAGCCATATTTAAATCGAGAGTGAAGATCCAGTTCTTGAATCATACTAACCGTATTTTAAGTGCTCAGTTCATCCTGTGGCGGGTGTGTGTCCTTCACTGTGGAAAGCTCTGCTGAAATCACTGTAGTGCCTGGAGCTCAACATGGACTAAGGGGTCTCTCTCTTATTCAGTTGCACTGTTGTGGAATTCATAACTATTCAGACTG
This sequence comes from Phyllotis vaccarum, assembly GCA_033318265.1. Taxonomy (NCBI): domain Eukaryota; kingdom Metazoa; phylum Chordata; class Mammalia; order Rodentia; family Cricetidae; genus Phyllotis; species Phyllotis vaccarum. The sequence goes on from JARWLC010000012.1 coordinate 75,563,580, forward strand.
GGAAGATACAGATTGGTTCAAAGAAACAAAAAATCAGAGTGTTCCTCTTAGCTGCTGCAGAGAGACTGCCAAAAGCTGCAACGGCAGCCTGGCCAACCCCTCGGACCTCTACGCCGAGGTGAGTCTCCCCGGGGCTTCTTTTCAGTCTTCTGTTTTAATTGTGCATTTTAAGTTGCTCTAATCTTTAGATGAGTCGTAATTTGTGAGTCTGCAGCTTTCTCTTTGGAAACAGGTCTAACGAGGCTGTGTGTTACAGGGATGTGAGGCTCTAGTCGTGAAGAAGCTACAGGAGATCCTGATGCATGTTATCTGGGCAGCGTTGGCATTTGCAGCCATTCAGGTGAGCAGGCTAGCCAAGGGGCTGTTAGCAGGGGCAGTTTGTCCTCTTCCCTAACGGTTCTAGTTACAAATCCTGTGTATGTGGCAAACTTAGAAGTGATTCCTGTACCAGCCACTCGCTTCCAAAAGCTCATCTCAGGACCTAGACCCGGAATGGTTTAAAGAAATCAGTCATCTGTATGGGGAGGGACTGTGTTGAGGAGACTCTTTGCCATATTTTCCTGTATTGATTAGTGAGGGCACCGTTCAACAAACAGACATGTCATGGGGTATTCCTGGAGGGTATTTTGATGGAACTCCACAGATGTTTTTAAAATGCTGCAATATTTCAGTTTGGAAATGGAAACTTTCACTTGGGTCTTTTTTGTTACTGCTTCATTTTCTACGCCTTTTGTTTTTCTGTTCTTGAGTTTTGGTTTTTGTTGGGGTTTTTTGTTTTGCTTTTACTTTTTAAATTTATTTTGTGTACTGGAAATCAGACCTAGGATACCATGCATGCCAGGCGAGTGCCCTCCAACCGAGATATGTAACTTCAAATCCTTACTTGTATTTTTTTTAAACTATTTTATATGTATGAAAGTTTTGTATGTTTATGTCTGGACACCATGTGTGCCTGGTACCAGTGGAAACTTGAAGAGGGTTTAGATCCCCTAAGACTGGAGGAGAGATGGTTGTGAGCTACCATGTGGGTACTAAGAATAGAACCTAGATCCTCTGGAAGAGGATCATTTTAAATATTTATATATTATTATGTAGCGGTGTTCTGCCTGCAGGCCAGAAGAGGGCAGATCTTCATTATAGAGGATCGTGAGCCACTATGTGAATGTGGGAATTGAGTTAAAGGCCTCAGGAAGACACTGCCGAGCTGTCTCTCTAGCCTCTCTTGTAATAATAATAATAAAAAACAACAAACAAAAAACCCCAAAAAAACTACTCATTTATTTTGAGGTAGCAACTTGATGTATCTCTAGCCTGGCTCCAAACTTCTGGGCTTAAGTAGTCTTCTCTCTCAGCCTCTCTGACATAACAAGTCCATGGGCTGTTCCTGATACACATACACAGACACATAGATACATGTTACAGTGAGATTCTGGCCTGGCTAGCTCTATGGTTTTGACCCGCCTGCCGCTGCTTATCTGGACCACCAGTCTCAGAGTCCCAAAGAAGCACACAGACACTTACATCAACTTTATGCTGTTCATCTGTTACAATACATACATACATATATTTTTTCATATATCTCAAGACCTATAATACTAATCTTTTCTAAAAGGAACAGTTTTATTGCTTTATAGAAAAGATCTCCTAGTAAGAATTGAGGCTCTAGCCTTTTCTACATATTTGTTGATTTAAATGTTTTAGACTTAAGATGCAGACAAGAAGCCCACAACATCACTTGGCACATATAGAGGTGTGCCATGCCATTATTGGTGGCTGAGGGAACCTGCTTTTCTCTGTTCTGCCAGTGACAACAGTCTTTGTATTCAGTGTGGAATTATCTGGTAATTGCTTCATCATTACTTAATTTCCTCTCATTAGCCATACACCCTCATCCGTTAGCCCCACAGGAAAACTATTAGGTTAGAAGGACAGGCACTGTGCATGCAGCATAACCATCCACATTCCTAGGCTCTAAGGTTTATACAGTATATGTTACAAGTTCTGTTGGATTAACGTTTTGTAGTCTAATTGAGAATTGCCAGCTATTGGAAAGCTTTTCTGTCGGATCTAGTTTTGAACATTTTAAAAAAGCTTTTTAGTTTTTGAAATAGGTTTCTAGTCTCAAGTGTCTTTTAAGACACCTTTAATTATTACAGTAAAGCAGCAGAGTTGCTACTTTAAATGCAAGGTGTTTGGCTTTCATAATCTTTGTGTATTTAAGCAGAAGCCATTGTATCCACTGGATAGTGCCTTAAAAGTGGCAAAATGATTGTTTATTTTGTTGGTATTCAAGCAGCAGTGAGATGATTAATTAAAAGACTTGCTTCATATTTGCTATGGTCTCTGCCATCCTGAGCATTTACTTTGTGGCTTAGCATAGCAGTAATCTGGTGAACGGACAGCAGGGTTGTATTCCATTTTTAATTATGTGTGCAAACCCATTCATTTAGCTAAACCCAATGAAACAGAGCTGCCTTCTCAAGTAGAATTTTGGCCTGTGTATTCTTGGCAACTGACAAAGTTGTGTGTATTAGAATGTGCAGCAGCTTTGGGTGGTAGTGATTGCAGTTCAGGAAGCATAGGGCTGTGTGTAGAGGACTGAAGTAGTAGCTTGTAAAGATGCACCATTTTGGTTTTGTTTGTTAGATTAGCAAGGCTAAGCCAGGAATTCTAAGGTTTTCACAGATTTAAAACCAACTTTGGTCCAAGCAAAACAGATTTCCCCCAATGTATTTTCTTTAAGAATGCCTGTAAATGTTCTAAGTTTTGGTATTCAGATGTGGTGCATATTATGGTCCCAAGTGTGGAAAACTGTAGTGACGACAGAGGTGACTCATAGCTTTTTAAATATAGAGATTTATTTATTTATGTATATTAGTGCTCTATCTGCATGCATGTCTTTGTACCAGAAGAAGGCATCTGATCCCACTATAGATGCTTGTGAGCCACCATGTGGTGCTGGGAATTGAACTCAGGACCTCTGGAAGAACAGCCGGTGGGTGCTCTTAACTGCTGAACCATCTCTGTAGCTCCAACTTAATAGCCTTTATATTTGTAACATGACGGGGAATTTCTAGACTGGAAAAGACTCTCCAGTCCTTCCCTTTGGCCACAAGCTAGGAAGAGCAAGGGTAGTATGAACATCCCACGCGTAGTGCAGAACAAGAGCCTCCAGTTATAAATGAGAGAGTTGGGCTTTTCATGTCAGACTGATAATTCTTCCTCTGAGCTCTGACTAACTGGCACTGAGGTGGGTAGAATACAGAGAGATAATGGCACAGTCGAGGAGTGGGTGCAGCAGAGACCAGGTTTGTTTCTTAGTTCAGAAAGACTAAATATTCACTGTGTGTCCCTTTAAGAGAGCATTTACTAACCTTTGCTCTAGCCTAGTTACCCAGCTGTGTAGGACCAAATAGAGGGAACCCTGAGAAAGAAAATCCTAGCTGATTATTGTAGGGTTTAATACATGCAAGAGCAGCTTAACACTGTTTCTTACATCCCTTGTCAGGTTATTAATCAGCATGATGTTGATGCTTTACTTTGCAAATAGACAAACTATCAGCTAGGAATTTTATATCTAAAATTCTAATAGTACAAGTCAGGGTTTTAATTTGTTAAGATCTTGGGGGATCGTTCTAAGCAGGCTACATGGGGAAGGTGGATTGCCAGTTTTTTCCAGTGAGCAGACTTCAACAGAGGCTTAGTGGTTAAGGAGCACTGGCTGCTTCTCAGAGGACCCAGGTATGATTTCCAGCATCCACATGTTGGCACACAGCTGTTTGTAATTTCAGTTTCAGGGAATCTTATGCCCTCTTCTGGCCTCCATGATAACCAAGCACATACATGGTACACAGAAATACATGCAGGCAAAACATCCATACACATAAAATAAATGTTTTTTTTTTTGTAATTCTGTCACTTGGACACACAGAGACAGAGGGTCCCTCAGACTCACTGGCTAGTCAGCCTAACATAATCAGCAAGTCCCAAAGACCTAGTCTCATAAAACAAGATGGAAGGCTTCTAATGGACACTTGAAATTGACCTCTGACCTACCCACAAATGCACAAGCACATAGTCACACACCACAAACACGTAAAACTTAAAAACAGTTGTAATGCCAGCTCTTGGGAGACTGATGACAGAGGGACAGGGCTTCAGGGCCAGCATGGACACAATTCTAGTTTGAGTAAGGCCTTTGGCATTACAAATATTTGTACCATTTGGTAAATCAGTTCATGTATATATTGTATAATCTCCAAATCAGATTAATTATTTCTCCTTAAGTATGTGTCATGCAAACTTTTCTGATTCATTGTAAAATATAGTGAGTTATAAACTAGTTATACCCCCTCCCCATGCAACAGGATCTTTTAAGAACACTTTCCTTTCTAATTGTATCCTGTTCAACCTTCTTCCTCCTGCATCCCTGAGATCAACTGCTATCCTAGCCCAGGGTAGCCCCTGGTCTACCTCACTCCCTGAGATCAGCTGTGGTTTCTTAATATGGGTGAGAATGTATGACATTGTTCTCTGCTATTCCATGAAATGTCCTCTATTTCTTATGTTGCAAGAGTTTAGTCTGTTTATGGCTAGATAGTATTTTGTGTATATATACCACATTTGGTCAATCTTAGCCTTGGATTTTAATTATTTTTATACTTTAAAAATACTATTGGAATCAATAAGATGACTCAGTGGTAAAGATGCTTGCCATCAAGACTGATGACCTGAGTCTGATCCTTAGGACACGTGTAAGGATTCCTGGCACATACCAGCCACATGGTAAATTCAACATGGCACGGCACAACACCCTGTATGGAGGGCACGTCCATAAGTGTGGCTATGTAAATCTGTGCCCACCCATTCTCTTAAAAGGAGCCACCAGGTGAAAGTCTGTCTCTCTCTCTTCTGCTTCTCTCCCTTGTACCCACTCAGCAACTCTCCTGAATAAACTCTAGTGTGGCATCTGGTAGTGTGTCTGATCTCACACAGGAAATCAACAATATGTGTAGGAGAGAACCAACTCCTACAACTTGTACTGTGACCTCCATGTGCCCCCATACATGTGTACAAAATAAAAATGTAATTTAAATACCTGTAACTGACGAAGCTAGGTGTTCGTCTCCACCTTGAGCCTGTACTTGAGCACTCTCCCCTCCTTTCTGTGTGCATGCGTGCACACCTCTGCTTGATTAGCCAGCCTGCTCTGAGCACTGCATCTCTGCCTTCTAAGACTGGAATTACAGGTTGCTAGGCCTCTTAGATGGGATTTGAGCTTTGGCCTTTGTTTGCACAGCAAATGCTTTATGCTGAATCATCTCCCTAGGTCTCCTGAACCTTTTTTTATAGAGGCAACTTACTTCTCAGTTTCTATGAAATCCTCTACTAGACAAGCACTCAATATTTGGGGGCATTTAAAAGCTTACAGGATGTAGCTTTGGCCTTTGCTTTTTGTTTTGAGGTGACTGTAGATTCTACCTTTAAGACCTTCAGTGATAACAGCTTACAGATCTATAACTTACCATGACCAGTGCCCGGCCCGCGGGTAAAGTCAACAGAGACCCTGGAGGGGGGAGTGAGAATGAGGGGGGGACAAGAAAGACGCAAAGGATGAGGGCAGGACAAGGATCTGATCAGCCCCGTTTATTAGGAGAATGAACTGAGTGTATATAGGGTGAAGGGGTTGGTTATCACTCTTGCTGCTAGCCTTGAGAGGAAAAGTAAGTTGCAGCTGGAGAAGGGAAGGCAGTTGAGATTATGAGCGTGATAGGGTGGAGGAGCAAGGACACATTCCATTTCCAGCAAAAGTTGTAAACAGTAAACAAGGTGTAAACAAGACCTGCCATCAGCCTGATCCTGTTAATTGCCAGTGAATCATGAGATGTGACCTTGGGTCAGAGTTAGGCAGAGCTTTGCTCTCCACAGACTAGGGCATTAGCATTGATATTTTCTAACCCATCCAGGTCTCTTGTTTGTGTTTAGTTAGTTCTACATAGTTGTATAACCCGAGTAGGTGTCCATATCAACCATAGTCAAGATAGGCTGAGAGACGCCTCAGCAGGTAAGAACACTCACTAATGTTGTCTTGGACCCCAGTTCAGTTCCCATTGCCCATATGGTGGCTCAGCCATCTAAAATCCAGTCCCAGAGATCCAGCACTCTCTTCTGATCACATACACATGTGGTTCACATACATGCAAGCAAAACAAAAAAGATTTATGTACTTTAGTGTCTGAGTGTTGACATGCATTCATGTCTGTGCTTGGTGGGTCCCCTCACACTGAGTCATAGGTTGTTGTGAGCCACCACATGGCATACAGAGCCCCCTGCTAGAGCCCGACTCATTTCCTCTGAGAGCAGTAAGTGCTCCTAACCATTGAGCCATCTCTCCAGCACCAATAGTACTCAAACAAAAACAGTGATTTCAGTACCACAGCATTCTCTGTTTCCTTCTTACAACTGTCCTGCCCACCATGTACCTACTAATAAATAGTCCTCCGTTTTGAATGTTGGTCAGTTCAGAATGACGTATAAAGAGACCCACACAGGTATCCTTTAGGGGATACTCTAATCGATGTTAACAGGCACTTCTGTAAGTCCTTTTGGTTCTGTTGTGTGTCACAGTCTATAGCAAAGTGTGGCTGTGAAACTGAAGAGTTAAGGGTATATAACGAGTATTGGTAGGTACTTAGCAATCATCTTAGAAAGGGTGCTTCCAGAAAAAAGATTTTTTAATTTTGTGAGAGAATATCTACTTTCCACACCCCCACCTACATATCATAGAATATGATATGAACTTATCTGATAGTTTTTTATTTTTTGAATTTTGTTTCTCTGTGTAGCCTTGGCTGTACTTGAACTCTGCTCTGTAGACCAGGTTAGCCTCAAACTCACAGAGATCTGCCTGTCTTTACCTCCCGAGTGCTGGGGTTAAAGGTGTGAGCCACCATTACCTGGCTGGCAGTTATTTTTTTGACTTAGCAGTTGTCTTAGCACAGTAAGTGTGCTTCCCCCCTTCCTCTTTCTCTCTCCCTCCCTCCCTTCCTTCTTTCTGCCCTTTCTTTTTAGATCTTATAGTTGGTGTTTTATTTGGCCTGGGCAAAGATTGTTTCCCATGGCTTATAGTACAAGGGGACATTTTCATTTAAAGATATACTAAAGCTATAATATTTCTGTAATATTTCTAAGTTAGTTGTGAATTTTCAGTAATTGCTATAATGTTATGGCAGAGTGTTGGAAGTGGTTCTGTATGTAATGATGAGAATAAGATGTTTCTGGATAGTTTAATGTTATTTCCAATCAGTAGGGTTTGTTATGCTTCTTAAAGTTGCTTTAAAATCAGTACAAGTTGACTTTAATGAAATAAAAGAGGGAAGGAATAAGATGTATTTCAGATCTCATTTTATTCAGACCTCCTCAGCAGAAGTTACCCAGCTGAGACAAATGTGGGATGGGTGGGGATGGGAAGGGAGATTCGTTTCTCCTCCTAGCAAGTCAGTGGTTCTTGAGTTTAGTGTTTTATTGCTCAGCTTAACATTGCCTGAAAACATAAGTGTATTTTCTAGCTATTCTAAGAATGCTTTGATGTATAATGAACAGATATATTTCTCTAAGAACTGATACTAAATGCACCTAGAATTAAAGATACTTAGCAAATCTTCAACAGTCTTTGCTTCCAAAGTGTGTCCGGTATTGTATACTAGCAGCCACCTGGTAAATATTAATGTAATAGTGCTGATGGATGTGCACACCAGCCTCCAAGCCTTCACGGCTGACATAGTGGCTGGTGGAAGGCAGAATCCGTATGTGGCTCTAAACATGGAGAGCTCATATTAGGGACAACCGTGTTCTCTGTGTCTCATACTTCCAGCTTTATGAACCCAGGTACATTTGCTAGAACTAGGTTGCCCAGTATGTGCAGAGACTCTGGCCTTTTAAAATCCAGTAACTTAAGCCCTTCCCTGTCTGTGAGGACTTGAAACAGCAAAGTAACATTGGTTATTATTTGTATTTTGTGAGAAATTGGGTCAAGAATTTTAAAATCACACTTCTTTCTTTTTGATTTTTTGATACAAGGTTTCTCTGTGTAGCCCTGGTTATCCTTGAACTCTGTAGACCAGGCTGGCCTTGAGCTCAGAGATCCACCTGCCTCTGTCCCAAGTGCTAGGATTAAAGGCATGTACCACCACAACACAGCTGGAATCACTTTCTTTAATAATATAGTTTATAATGCAGCATGTCTCTATTTCAATTATCTCCTCCAGAAGAATGTAACTAAAATGGGAAATTATGAAGGAGTAGTGGCTTTTGACAAGCAGTCTGTCAATAATGTCACAGAATCAAAAGTAATAAATAATAAAGAAGCCTTCAAAATACATTTTTTGGCCCTGGGACTGGATTTCTACCATAATGGGTTTTTGTAGGTTGTTGATGAATACTCTCCCCAAACTCAGATGCCTAAGAAGACACCCTCAAAAAGGTTTCTCTGTGCTATACAGCAGGGCAGCCACAGCCACATGTTTAACTGAAGTTTAAAATGCAGCTCCTCAATGTGCTCAGTAGGCACGTGCACAGACTTGGGTCATCACCATAGAAGAGGCTTTGAGGAGCACAGCTGTGTATTTTTAGTGGGAAATCTCAGTAAAAAGAGCCTTGGATTGTGATAGCTTCACAGAGTTCCTGGATATCAAACAGGGAAGCTGATGCTTAGTACTTAGTCACTTCCGTTAAAAACCATGTGTTTGTAAGAAATTTCCTCTTTCATTGTTTTCTGACAATTTGAAATAACTTCATTGCCAATAAAGAAATACACATTTACCAAGTGGTCATTAGGCATTTCACATTGTTTTCTTCCTGCAGCTGCTGGGCATGCTTTGTGCGTGCATCGTGTTGTGCAGACGAAGTAGAGACCCTGCCTATGAGCTCCTCATCACTGGTGGAACCTACGCATAGCAGGCAGCGTGAGCCTGAGCTCATTTTCAGTATCCTTGTTATGATTTGGAAGGTGAATTGAGCAGGCCTGCGGCAGTTGGCTCCTGAGTTCATCTAGTCAAAGCACATGTACACTGGTGTTGGACAGCAGCTTGGTATTTCATGTACCCACCTACTTACCCACCTCTGGCTTTCTTACCCTTGTTCTCGCCGGCTCTCCATGCCCTTAATCTCAGAACCATTACAAGTTTCATAGTGTGGTAGAACTAAAGGAGGGTGTGGGTCTGCTTCTGTCGCCTCCGAGGAGTGAAGAGACAGCGTTGTATGGCTGGGCCCTTTTTGTCTTTACGATGAAAATGCTTGGCCAAAGGTTTGGAGGTGAGAGGGAGGAAACCAGCTGTCTGGTGCCCCTCATCAGTGTCCTTTTAAAGAATATATACTGTAGTACAATAACATAGCAATTGTACAAAACGACTAACATAGATTTTAGAATCATACGATGTGTGTCTTTGTTCATCTTCAAAATCAGAGACTGATCTTTGAAACTAGTGGTTTTTAATCAAAGCTGGCTTTATAGAAGGACTATAATGTATGCACTACTGTTTTAAAGCAATTAGTGTGAATGTGTGAGTTTCTGTGTGATTGAATCCATTCATCAGTCTTAAACTCGTTAGAGATAATGTACCCATGTAGACTAGCAAAATAGTATGTAGATGTGATCTCAATTGTAAATAGAAAAATTTAATTCAATAAACTCTATCAGCCCTTACTATGTAGTTTTTAATTATTTGGGGGATATTTCAGTTCCAGAGCAGCAGTATAATGTTTCAAATGCTGCTGTTGCCTGCAGTTTGTCATGATTTGCATAGTTTTCATTATATGCTGCCAGATTCTAAAGGCCATGGTATTCAGCAAATCACAGGTGCCTTCTAGAGTATTTTAGAACTTCTTTGTGCTAGGCCTAGGGGACAGACAGTGATGGTGTTGTCCTTGTCACAAGGAGTTTGAACTGATGCAGGAGACATACAGAAGCAGGTAATTTCTGTGCACTGATGCAGGGGAGGCAACTGAGATCAGGGTTTAGTGATGTCACTTACAAGCCTAGAACTGGAGAGGCTCTGCAGGGGTCTGGGGAAGATGCACATAATGTGCATTCCGTCTGCCTGAGCTAGGAAGAGAAATAGGTTATGTGACAAAGCTCAGGGCCTGGTCTTGCAGGATACGTGCAGGAGAAACCTGAACATATGGTGGCAGCAAACCTGCCCTGGATGGTCCCTGTGCCAATGTAGAGGATGGATGGAGGGATTATGATGAGGCTTCCAAACGGATGATACAGTAGAGTGCTGCTGGGGACTACTAGAAGAAGGACGTGGCAGAGTTTACACTGACTAGATGGGGCACAGGAGAAGAGAGGACTCCAGAGATGAACCTCAGATTTCTGACTCAGTCAGCTGGGGAACCAGCCAGTCACAGAAATTGAGGACAAATAGGGACCATGTCTAGGGCTGAGTTCATGTTGAGTGTGGGCCTTTCAGTTTTGAGTTGCCTGAATATATTTTCAGCCCTTCTGAAGGTGGAGATCTGCAAAGAAAGGCTTTGAGCCTAAATCCCGTGGAAACAACACAGGCTACCCCGATTTCAGAGCTACCAGGATGCCCTTCCTTTACTGCAGCCGCCTTCCCCAGCAGGGTCACCACAGCCATCTGTAACCATTGTACAGCTCTCCTGTCACATTTTGGGAGTGAGCCTAGCAATGCATAGTCAGCAGCATTAGTGCCCTTTCTTTGAACAGCTAGCTCTAGAGTAGGAAATGGCTTTGATAGTGTGCCATTGGAAACCCACTTGGAACTTGTCCAAGGAACTCCTTTGATGTCCAAATTCCACACTCCTTTGATGCTCACACTCAACTGTTTGCTACAGAAGTGCTGGGGAATCTGGGTAGTGCATTCTTGCCCCTGCTAGCATCCCATATGCTTTCTTGGCCTGAGAATCACCTGAAGGGGAATGTCTGTTGGCCAGCATCCTACAAATTAAACATCTGCCCACTCTTTATACCTGCAGTCTTAATGGTCCCGAATGTGGCAAAGGTCAGTGCATGCTTTTCAGAGGGCAGAGGTGCTGCTGCTCAGTAAAGAATGAGCTCTCCTGGACTAGTGTCTCACCTGTCTGCACAGTGGAAATGCCTGGTGGAACCAAGAGCTACGGGGCCCAGGTGCTTCCAAGACCAGCTGTGGTTAGGAACTTCTGTTCATCCTACTGTCTTTACATTGGAAATAATTTCAAAGGCCATAGAAAGTCTTAGTTTTTACCCAGATATGCCTGTTGACCTACCCTATTTAAAGAGCCATTCTTGTCCTCAAATGTGCTTGTTCACTCTCCACAAATGCCGTGGCCTGTCCCTCAAGTACTTGAACAGGTGTTTCCCAAAAATACCCTGACAGTCACATACAGGTGCCAAGTTTGGTACCTTTAATGCTGATGAAATAATCTACCACTCTCCCAGTTGGTCTCACAGTGTTCTCTGCAGTGTCGGTCCTCTGTGCATGCAGGTCCAGAGCCAACTGGGATTAGCTGTTCTGTTCATCTGTCATTCTGATCTGGAGTAATTCCATAGTTTTGTCTCAAGTGACATTAGTATTATAGAAGACTATAGTCTCCTTCAAATGGTGCTGCTCAGTGTGAACTTATGTACCTCCTGATGATACATTTGAATTCCATGTAGAAGACCGCCTGTGTCTCAGGCTCCCCCAGGGCATCACATGAGGGGGGTTTCATGTCCACCTGCCCCCACTGCTTGTGATGCTCATTGAGAGCCCCTGGTCTGGTAAGGAGACGGTGTGAACAGGAACATTTATACTGTGTAGAGGTGGGTTACCTACTTGAGGAGTAAAGAGAAGACTGAAACAGCCCAGAAGAAAGAGTACCACCCTTAGGACTCCTGTAAAGTGGCTGCCACAGGGACGCTGGGGTGCCATCACTGTGGAGAGTGCTGCTAGACCCATGCCAGAAGACAAGTCCTTCACCCTCCAGCCTTGACAGCCCCTTCAGAGATGCCATTGCCAGCTGTAAAAGTATCATCTTCCAAGACCAGGTCAGTGTGACAAGAAGAGTTAGGATATAAGTAACTTGGGGCATGTGATCAAATAGTTGACCACTTCCTTTAGGATATAGTTAACTTTTGTTTCCCCAATCAAAACGGAATCTCTAGAGAGATAACGACCTACTGATAAAGATATTCTCCCCAGATTCAGCAAATATTTCTGACTTTGGTATAATTCAGATTTGACACATAATTTGCCAAAGAATTTTTTTTTTTTTTTTCTGATCTAGGACTCTCATGTCCCAAGCAGCCTACCTTCCTTCTCTGCTGTTTATTTTCATTTATCTGTATCTGGCAGTTTATACTTTATCATTTCCTTTTTTGAAAGGATTTGGCTCGTGGGAGCCTCTTCAGGTTGTGCCAACATTCAGAAGCACTTCTGTCATGTCTGAAATGAGGTCCCTGGCCTAATCTGTGATGATAAGTCTGGATGTGACTTGGGATATGGTCACAGGATTGGTACTTCCTGGTCCTGCAGCTGCTACAGAGTCTTCTGAACTTTTGTCTTAGCATTTAAATATTTTTTTAATGTCATATAAATATAAAAAACAACATTCCTCAAGCGGAAGAAGCCTGTGTCTTTCCGGAGGGCAAGCAGAGCATGTCCTCTGAAACAAAGCTTTGGCTTTGGTTTTTGCTATTACCTGAATTTTGTTTTCCAGAATGCTCCTGTCCTCCTACAGATGACCATGGTGGTTTCTTTAGGCCAGACTGGAGATCTGCCAGGTCTTTGTGTTAGCACCTTGGATATCTTAGAACATGATTAAGCACTATATGGAGTGGGCTGCTTCCAGCTTTCTATGGTGAACTTCTCCACATACAGTTCAGTCACACATTGCTTCTTAACAAGAATATGATCTGAGAAACATGTTATTTTGAAAGCCATGTTAATTTCATGTGCAAACGTCTTGAGTGTTAGGCAAGTCAATCCATGGGTGAAGCTTCTGCTGGTGTAACAACATGGGAGATAGGGTTTGACTAAACTCACTCTATAGCCCAGGCTGGCCGCCTCAGCTTCCTGAAAGCTGGATTACAGGTATATGCCACCAGTCCTTGCCACTTTTTTAATATATGGAAGGCATATGGGTGATACAGTCATAAAGATCAGACCTGGTGATACAGTCCTGTAATCCGTTTGGGATCTGAGGCAGAATTACACGTTCAGGATCTGTCTAGACTACCAAGTGAGAAGGCCAGCCTATGCATCTTAGTGAGACCCTGTCTCAGAAAAGTAAAAGGAGCTTTGGGGAGCTGGAGAGATGACTCTGTGGTTAGAGTTTGAGCAGCATCTTATAGATGACTCAGTTTCCAGCAGCCACATCAGGCAGCTCATAACCACCTGTAATGCTAGCCCACCTGCATTCAAATGAGCATTTGCTATCTTCTTCACACAGAAGTAAAAATAAAGTCTTTTTTTTTTTTTTTTTTTTTTTTGAGAAAGGTGCTTGGACTGAGAGCAGTGGCCTGGGTATAGTCTACCAGTACCACACAAACAGTAGTGACTGCAACGTACAGTGTGATAAATATCTAAGCCTGTGAGAACAGTGCTTCCGTCTATAAAATGTATGTTCTGTGCACGATGCTCTGCTGTGCTGGCAGCAGAAACCAGTAGCACCACAGAGTGGTAGGGACTATTGTGATGCCACTAGGTGATGGGAATTTTTCAGCTCCTTTGTAATCTTGTATTTGCCTTCAGTTGTTGACAGAAACCTATGATCTAATGACTGCTGGCAGGCCTTTGAAACCATCCTCACATGCCATAAAATAAACCAGTTTAAACAAGCCATAGCAGTGTTGTACAGCCACCAAGAGCCTAGTTTCAAAGCAGTTTTTATCATCCTGTGTCAGCCTTTATTTTTGCATGTAAAAGACTGTAGTAATTTATTCTGTACCCAGAAAGGTTACATTGAGTTTTCACAGATGTTTCCTATTGCTTTTCAAAAAAGATTATACCAGTGTGTGCTGGCACCAGCCAGGCATGTAAATGTACATTTCCCCACACCCTTGTTGACCTCAGGGTGTTGCCTGACTTTACCTTCTTTCTGGTCTGGTAGGTAAAAACATGTGTCTGGCTATTAGCCTAAGATCCTTTAACAAGTAATTAAGCATTTTTATCTCCTGAATTTCCAGGGTTGTCCTTTACTTTATTTGACAAGGTTTTTTTTTTTTTTGTTTGTTTGTTTTTGTTTTGTTTTGTTTTGTTTTCCTGTAGGTCTTAATAGCACTTATGTAATGTTTCTGTGAAACCTCTGTAGTTGGCTGATGCTCTTAGTAGGTGCTTGCTATGGAGGAGAACCTGGTTTTTTAATGCTTTGACCTTGAATCCCACATCCTTGCCAGTCTTGAAAACAATTTTGTGTTCTCTGTGGCTTTCTGTTGTGGTTTCTTTGGGGGACTCCTAAGGGTGCTCCGAAGGAACCACCAGATTTACCCACTTTTAGAGGGGATTAGGTCTGTTGCTAACTCCAGGGAAGGTGACTTACACTTGCTCTGAGTGTATTCAATAAGGACAGAGATGTGATAATTAAAACACAAGAAAGGCATCCTAAGGCTCTGACACCTAGTGGCTACTCAAGGTCAGAGGCAAGTCCACGTGGTACCATAGAGTGCTCATTGACCAGGAGTCCTGACTCCTGCTACACATTGGAACCACTAGGAGAGGGGAATACAGGCTACACTGCACAGATAGGGCTCAGTGATTCTCTGAACAACCTGGATTGGACACCATTGGTGGTTCAGTGTGTAAACTTGAGTGTAGCTAGAGATGGACTGGGCTTTCTCTTTTCTTGGCCCTGCAGTGGGCTTTGCTGAACAATTGGAAAGCCCATGTCTGTGATCCCAACAGCCTGAGGCTACTGAGAGCAGTGAGTCCCCTGTATGTGGTAACCTTTTAGGAGCCACAATGGGAAGTAGCCAGACCATGGAGTAGGTCATGCTGGTCCTGCAGCAGTTAGGGGACAGGAGCTGGAGTTAGGTGCTGAGGTTATCTGGTCAAGATGTGAGTTGCATCTGGTCCCTACTGGAAAGAACTCAGTGGCAACCATGGTTGTCCCAGAGAGCATGTTGAGTGAGCTGCTACTGCCTACAGCCAAAATCCAGAGGCTGTAGGCCTGGCTACTAAAAGTGGCAACTTCCTGCTTTTAGGTAGCAGTTGACTGGTAACTCTATGAGGTAGCACCTTGCATAAGGCTTACTGTACTCTCCTGCTGGTGACGGATATTCAGAGATACAAGGCTTGCCCGAGACTGCCCAAGAGTAAGTAGTCATGACTCCATGTTCTGACATGAGAGGCTACGTTCTCCTTCCTGCCCTTTGAGCTGCCTTCTGACAGGGAGAGGCTATAGTTACTTATGTACAGTTGTACCAGCTCCTCCTTTACCTCAGTGAAGTTGGTTCCCAGCCTGACATTGCAGCCTGATCCACAGGAGAACAGAGCAGCTTCAGAGTGTAGTGAAGCTGACTAGAATCCATCTGTGGGCCTACACCCCCCACCCCCCACCCCCCGGTATAGAGATCCAAGTGTTGCTTTTCGGTTTCTCTGGATGCCTGTTGAGCAGGCTGCTCACCATCACAGTGGCTCACTGACGCTGCACTGCCCGTCAGAGATGATGATAAATATCTAGGCCAAAGGTTTTTTTTTTTAAAAAAAAAATCTTTGCAATAGAATGGAATGATCAATCAAGATGACAAGGAATTTTCAAGATATAAAGAAATCAGTGCTAAAGTTTCCCCAGAAGTCAGTCAGCTTGTTTGCTCTGCCTTTCCCAAGTTTCCCAGCTCCACTTAGGGGAGACCTGCCCACCTTGAACTTGTCTCCACTCTTCCCACTCTGTATACCTCATGAACTACATTTCTATGTTCACCAGAGCTCTCTAGGCCACTTTGCAGACCAGCCTTCACCCTGTATATAGGACTGCCCCATGACTGCTTTGGATAGAGAAACAGCCGCTGTGCGCCCCTCTGGAAGAGTGAGCTCTGTCAGGACATCTCTGCCAAACACCAACCCTGGGACTATCTGGTTGGGCCTGGCAGGGTAGGACAGGGGTTACCAGGGCGCCTTCTCGGTTTTCTGGCCCAGGCGGGTTTGTCACGGCCAAGTCTTCATTTGCTAGCTTTGCTGTTTCTCATGGGGGAGACCAAGCCCTGGATTAAGTCACTCCAAACATCCCTGTGTGCATCTCTGATGTGTCCCAAGTGGGTGTGGTGTCTGGTCACCTCAGAGGGTGTTCATGAGGAAAATAAAATTTCCAGAAGGATGCCAACGTCATCTGGTTCTTTCCATGGCTCAGAGCCTTTCCCATTCTTTCTGCCACATACTCTGCCAAAAAGCAGTGATGGCTGACTCCCAGAACAGCCTGTTCTCAGCTCAGAGCCCTGGTTCCAGAGACCTGTGTGGGGTCTTTGCACCCTGAGATGGATGAAACCACAACCCAAAAAGGCCTAGCCTTGTCACCAGGCAGGCTTACTTTATGCTGCTTTGAAGAAGATCAGAGAACGGGAGTAGGGTAAACACTGAGGAACGCTTTTCTGCAGCCCCTCCTTTCCAGACCAGTGTTTGCTCAGTTTTGCCTTTAGCATCTGACATTTGCCTAGGTGTATGGATAGGTAGGCAGTGTCATTGCATAGCCACAGATCCATATTTGGCTTCTGTGATGCAGCTCAGCCCACACAGGTGATAGGGCATGTCAGGGAAGGATGCTGAGGACAGTAGTTCCCTCTGGTAAATGGTGAGCGAGGTCACTGAGTGCTGTACCCCATGAACCTGAGTGTCTTCCCCAGTGACACCTCCAGACCCACCAGTTATTTCTCATCCCCAATAGTGTTCTTATTGCCATTGTTCCCGAGTATGTGGATGTCCTATGTTCCTAGCTGCTGCTGCTGCCTCTCTAAGGTCCTGTTGTGTTAACACCACTTCCCTGCTGTACCACTGAAGGCTGATCTCATTCTGTGGCCCTCCTGAGCTATTCTCCAGCTTCACCCACACGCATCTTCCCGGCTGACCCTGGTATCAGTGTAGCTCTGGCAGTCTGAGAGCCTCAGGCACCTGGGTCCAGGCCTCTCTTCTGTCCCTAGCTGAGACTGACTACTGCTAAACTCTTGTGTAAGTGGCAGAGCTCTGTTCTCCCAGACTCCCCATACTCTGTTTCTGATTTGAGTCCCTGGACATGGGTAAGAGAAAAAAAAGACCCCAGCAAAGGAAGAATGTGCCCCTTTATTTCTTCTGGAAGAGCTTCACTAGTAGTAGCCAGCAGCCATCCCATCCCCAGGGTAGCCAAGCTCGGTTCTGGCCCCATGAGGCCTGGGCAGTGGTGAGAACAGTCCTGACTTTGCTGTCAGGGCAGTATATGGATGGGTACAGTATATGGATGGTCTTTACTCAGAGCTTCTCCAGGTAGGACCCAGGGACAAAGCCACGCTGTCCATTACGTTCCACTGTCCACCAGCCATCCTCTCCTTCCAAGATAACCACCAGGATGTCTCCTGCAGAAATGTCCAGCTCATCAGGGTTCTGGGCAAGAAATGGTAAGTGCATTAGACTGGAAGGCCTCCTGGGTGGGCTCTGGTCTGGCACAGCCCTCCCCCACATCTCGGCAGTCTGTGCATCTTTGTCTCCCAGGGTGAATAGTCTGCTAAGTCATGCTCAGGCCTCCTGGGTAGTTCCTTTGGAGATAGACAGGCTGTGGGGTTCCCCAAGTGACTTGGCTTCCTAACTTCCTCATTTGTCATGGAGACGACCTATCCTGGGCTTCTCTGACTGCTCCAACCACCACCGCAACATCTCAAAGGCTCACCTCCAGGTCAAGCTTTCTTAGACTTGACTACACAGCCATCTACTGTCACCTGAGTACCCTGCTACTCTCCAGGTCTCCCTGCATGTGACCTCTGTTAGTGCAGCCCACATCCACCCTGCCTCCACACATTGGTATATTAGCTGAGGTTCAGGGTCTGCCTTACAGGTCTACTACACCCCTCGCTTACTTCAGCCCAGGGCTTGCATTGGAATCCATCTCAGCACAGCAGCTCTGTGGCTGCCCTCATCACCCTTCTCCGAGGATGTCAGAAGATCAATTCCAGGCCCTTGTAGTTCTCTCTGGATCCATAGCCAGGATATAAGGCCTGACCTTCAACCCACTGTCATTCACAGAAGCCTGTAGCTGTCAGCCCTGGGGAACAGCTATCAGCCCAGCAGATAACTACTTAAGTCTTCTCATCTCTGGTGCTGGTAAGTGCTCACGCCCCAGGCATATTCCTATTCCTAGGCACAAGCATCCTGGAGCCAGAGGGTGAAGGCCTCACCTGTGCCGTGTAGTCATAGAGCGCCCGGTAGTCTGGGGTTGATACGTCGAGGTTCCTCTGTGTTGCCTGGATATCAATGGCTGCATAGACCAACTCGTTGCGCTCAGGAGTGGGAGCCAGAGTCTCTGTGGAAGCTGAGAACAGGATGAGGCTTGGATTCACCCTTCTCTGAGGACTGTGGTCCTGCTGGGGCAGGGCCTGATCCCCTTTCCTTTGGGGGACATTGGTGCTCCATCTATGCTATGTAGGAGTCCTTCCCACTGGGGTCTTCCTTGGAAGACAGGTCCCCTGTCACATTACCCCCTCTCCTCTCATTTACCAGCAGGGGGTTGAGAAGTGGTCTTGGGACTCCCATGCAGCAGCCCAGAGAACCTGGAGGAGAGGGAGGGAAGACCTTGCATTACCTCACTGGAAGCAAAGGGACTAATTGGAATTCTCAGCACCCCAGGACCTCTGGTAGCCTGTGGCCACCCAGTGTCTTCATGGCAATAGGCCTTCCCACTGTTGGTTCCTGGCAGGCCCTTCATCCTCAGCACCCTCCTCCCATGCACTTCTGGTCATCTTAGCCAGCAGGGCGGGCTCCACACTCCATGCAGAGGAAGAAGCTACCTTTAAAGTTCAGCCCCCATATATTGCAACAGGAGTGGTTAGTACTGGGGTCCTCTTGGACTGAGGTCCCCCTGAGGGTAGCTTGATCATGGAATATCTCCCTGGAATGCCCTATGCCTGGACAGGCCACCAGACCTACAGGACTGTCTAGTCATGAGATGTGGAAGAGTGAAGGGCAGGGGAGGCTGGCCCCAGCGTCTGTGTTCTGACTGTTGAGTCCCTCAGTGTCTCACCTCTTTATCACACTGCAGGATGGCTGGACACTAGGGCTGCCAATTAGTGGGGTGACCTCCCGGTCATAGTAGTTCTGGTAAGGCACTGGAGCTGCAGAGAGCAAATGCATGAGCCCTAGAGCAGCAAGACAGGCTAGACTGTACTGACCCCACTCTCCCATTACGGCCCTGGACCAGAGTTTTTTTGTTTTGGTTTTTTGAGATGGACCTTCTATGTAACCCTGGCTGTCCTGGGACATTCTATGTAAATCAGGCTGGCCTCAAATTCATAGAGATCCACCTGCCTCTGCCTCCCAAGTGCTAGGATTAAAGGCATGTACCACTATGCCATACTTTTTTTAAAAAATATTTTTGTTAATTATGTATATATATATGTATGTGTGCATGTGGGAGCCAGAGGTGTTGGAGTCTCTGGGGGCTGGAGTTGCAGTTGTAAGCTGCCTGATGTGGATGCTGAGAACTGATTGGCTCCTCTTGAAGAGCAGCAATTGATCTTAACCACTGAGCCATCACTCCAGCCCAGAATGTGATGTGATTTTATGCCAGGGGATCAGTGCAGACCATTCTACTGGGACCTACTTAAAATTTCCCATCATCCTCTCTTGCTCCTGAGAACACTAGTACACTCAACTTTGTTCCTTTTAAACTGTAAAGGAAATAAGCCAAGAGACTAGCTCCAGAATATACCGTTTCCAGCCTATGTGTGGCCTACCTTCACCCAACAGGGAAGTATGAGCCATCCCAGCCTAGGCTTGGCATCCAAGGCTCCAAAAAGCCTGGGCCAAGTCTAGAGCCAGCCAGGCCTGACTCCAGAAGCTGAACTTCCCTCAGGCTGGGTCTTACCTGGTGGCTCTCTGCCAGTGCTCTTGGACTGGATGAAGCCATTGATGTCGCCGTCCACATTACAGCCTTCAAGTGTCAGCCGAACTTCTTCATAGAGCTAGGGGTAGGGAATGAACAAAGGCTGTGTGTCTGAGCACACCCTAATATCTGACCAGCCATAGCCCTGCCTCTCAGTCTGATCCTCGGTGCTGGCCAGAGGATCCTTGGAGGATTAGAGACCTGGAGGATATTCAGAAGTTTCCTGAACACCTGAGCTCAGGGTCCTGACAAGAGGCCCCGGCTCACTCCTGGCCTCTAAGGCCCATGGTTTAACTCGTCCCAGGATGACGGCATGCCAAGGTCACTCTGAGGCTGGGCTTTTGGGTCTGAGGTATCTAGAGCCCAGACCTGCTGCCACGAGGATGCCATCAAGGATCAGCTAGCCCGTGGGCAGGAGGGTCAGAGCTGCATGGGTCCCTGGTGGTAGCCCCTTGGTGGGGTAGGATGTCCCTGGGCAGCAGCCCTCAGTGTTGGGTTCTATAAGGTGACAGAGACCCTGAGAGAGAGAAGGGGAAGCAGTACAAGAGAACCTAGAGCAGGTTCCCACCAGCACAGGTCTGGAGAGCTCCTCCGACCCACAGCGAGTCTCTGCTGTGTTGGGGAGAGTAGATCACACAGCCCGCAAGGGACAGGTGCCCTGAGTGGAGGAGCAGGGAGAAGACAGATGCAGGGAACCACCGGAGTAAATGTTCCTGAGGCTTGGAGCCTGGGCCAGAGGCCTTGTCAGACTCCTGTGTGAACCGAAGAGGTCTGGGGAGATGGTGGCTGGCCCCAGTAAACCTGAGCTCACCAGGTTACCCTCTCCTCACGGTACACACCTCATCATCCTTGACACACTGCATGGACAGCTGGTTGCAGTGTACCCACAGAGCATTGCGGAGGATGGTCAGTCGGTCAAACTCCTGCAGCTGGAAGGCCTGTGGGGGAGGATAGAGGGTTGTGGGGCCAGGCCAGGTGACCAGTGCAGACCACTGCTGCAGCCAAGTCTAAAAGACAGTCTCTGAGGTCGCCATCTCTGTCTCTAGCTAGGGCAGCTGTAGAGAGGTTGGGCTGTTGGGAATGCCTATTTGCCTATCTCCATCAACTCCCCTGTCCCAGAGAGAGGCTGAGGGGAGCCTAGTGAGAGGCACAGGACTCTGTCCTGGTTCTGTTCATCAATATGGCACAGGGTAGGTTTTGAGCTCAGTTTGGGCTTTATGAAGACTATATCCCTGCAGCAAAGGGGTCCAGGGCATGGAACAGACCCCATGCAGGTGACCTCGAAGTGGAAGGAAGGAGGACCATCCCCCAGCCCCAGCTTCCCACAGATAGAGTGGGGGTGTGTATGTGGAGGAACAGGTCACTTGCCTCACAGGTAGTCCGATGCTCCTGCTCCCACTCAGTCCTCGCTTTCTCCAGCAGTTCAATATTTTGCCTGTACACTCGCTCTACAAGCATAGGGGACACTTAGGCCTGGTAGCTGGAACCGCCCCAGAGAGTCCTTCACTCCTGCAGAGACCCACCCAGTACGACCTCCCCCAGTCCTGGGAGTCCCAAGACTCCCAGCCGCCATACTGCCCTTTCCAGGGTGATGCTTCACTTCTCTACTATGTTCTGAGTGTCAGAGGCTGGAGCAGTACTCTACGTGTAGAAGGTCTGCTCCATTTCCTCTGCCCATCCCTTCACTTTACAGGTGATAAAGTGAGGCTCAAGGAGGGCATCTCTACAAGCTGTTGTCCTACAATCCAGTAAGCTAGAGTCATGAAAATGGTCTTCTGGAACTTTCTGAGAGAACAGCTGGTGTCGAAGAGGTGGAACTGAAGGATGGAGAACAGATGCTGCCCATCGGGTAAAGGATGGGAGCCAGGTCCCAGGAAAGCTGAGTGTGAGCATTTGAAAGATCTCAGGCTCTGATACCCAGTGGCTTGGATTCAAATGCTAACCACCACTTAGTGGCTGTGTGACGTCTTTGTGCCTGTTTGCATATGTTAAAATAGTCATGACTTCATGCCAGTAGAGTGATGAGACCTAGACTGTACTCTGCAGTGGCATGTAGGAGACACTGTTGGCACTTGGGAGCACCAGCTGAGGGAAGAGGAGAGGCTGGGGCCTCATACCTGCTTCTGTTGCGGACTCCTTGCACTGCTTGGCTTTATTCTGGCTCTGAGGAGACAGGAAAGTGGCACTGAGTCCCAGCTCAGGAATCCTGGCCCTGACACTACGCAGAAGTGACTTATACCCTCCCTGGAAAATCCAGGGATATCAAAGTATGGGTGAGTAAATTCTACCATTCACCAGCAGCCTTGCTGCAGAGGGGACCAGGGCTAGTTCCACGAAAGGAAAATAAAAGCAGAAACTGGCAGCCACCAGGAAACTTAAAAAAATACAGATGTGGCCTTCGCTGCATTGCTGCTCAGAACCTGAGCTCCAGCCAACCTGGATTCAGCTCATCCACAACCCCCTGCTCTGTCTGGGGCTCAGCCTTCTGTGATGTGTAACAGGTGTTAAGGGCCCTGCTGGCTCAGTCACTCCTACCCTGTCCGGATGTTTGCCTATACTACAGAGGACCCGTGCTTAAGAATGGTTCTTGAGGACACCCATTGTACAGAATGGACAACTGAGAAATGGGAAAGGGTAAGCAGCTAGCATGCTCCAGATGCACATTTCAGCCCAGGGGTGGCAGCCCTTCCCTGCCTACTGACCACCCTGCTGTGAGTGTCATGGCATTCACCACCTCCTGCCCCACCCCCAGGACCCTACATACCTTCTCTACTTGCTTCTGGTGGCCATTGGCACTCATACGCTCAAAGGCCTGTTCAGCGTCATCTGCATCCCGGCACTTCTGGTCATATGCCTTCTTCGACTGAAGGCGCAAAGAGGTGTGTCTGGGGAGCTGCATGCCCTACTTGGGGTCCCAGGGCGAGGCTCCCTAAGCCCAGACTCCCTCCCTGTGGGGGGCTTTGGTGGACTAGGTATCCCTCCCATGGAGACTTTGGGCCCCAGCTTCCTGACCCCTTAACACCTTCTGCCCTCTGTGTCTTCTTCCTGCCACTTCCTGACTCCTCAGTGACAGTGTGGGTCACTCGTGGTCTACTGTGTGTAGGACTGCCCTTCTGCCCTTCAGGAAGGGCTTGGGATGATAAAGAGGCCTTGGGCATCCACCACAGCCCCCAGCAGACCAATACACATAGTGGACCAAGGTCTGAGGCAAGCTTGCCCCAGTGCTCTCCCATTTACCTCCATGGTCTTCTTGTAGAGGGACAGCTTGCTCTTCTGGACACGGTCCATGACAGCCTCATACTGCAGGAGATACGAGGCTCTGAGCTGGGGGCTCTGGCCTCAAGACGCTCCCCTAGGCCAAGAGGATGGGACATAACACCCCTACAAGCTCATTTTGGTGTGTGCATGTCTGTCAGTGTTCACTCTCTCCTAGATTTACCTCTTTCAAAGCAATACCTTTAATCCCAGTATTTGGGAAGCTGAGGCAAGATTTTTGAGTATGATGTCAGTCTGGTTTATATAGCAAGCTTAAGGCCAGTCAAGGTCATATAGTGAGATTCTGTCTCAAAAATGCAATATCTACACTCAGAACAGAATGACAGAGAAGCTTAGGCTATGGTTTTGCTTACTATTTCCTGACTGTGGACCTCACCCTTAATTAGTCTCCAGCCAGAGAGAGCATCCTCACTTACACATATGAGTCCCGAGTCTTTCCTTCACAAGCTACCAGTTGCTCACACTGCACACAGGCCTTCTTTGCACACCTACAGGCCACTTGTGCATATACCACATGCTCCAGTATTCACCCATTCGTGACACTATGCCGAATATCAGGTGTGTCTGCACACTCATAGCCACATCACAGTACAATATTCACCCCGGGCTTCTTGGGTGGAATGGAAAAGCCAGGATAGAGGTTAAGAGTCAAGAGAATTAGAATGTCTCTGGCTATAGGATTGGAGTCAGTTTGTGACCTGGGGTCCTCAGGAGACCCTAGCAAGCCACTGGCTTACAGAAACAACAGCACCTAGCCAGCCAAGGAAATCATGTGCCCTCTCCTCACAGAGGAAGTATGTAAACCTAGCAAGCCTCACCACATCACAGCTCTGATGTTAGGGCCTGATCTCTCAGGGGAAGGAGGGATCTGACCACAGAGCTCACAGTAGCCCAGCCAGTTCTCTCCAGTCAGAGCAGATTTTTCACATGCCCTGTGACAAGCCTCCAATCAGAGGGATCACCTTCTCAAATACTCAAGCCAGGAAGTTTCTGGAGATGGCCTTGAGGACTTCACAGCTCAGGAAAGCCTGTTTAGATTCCCGTAAGACAGAGGCTGCCCACATGGGCAGACACAGGGTGGTAGTTTGAATGTAACTGCCACCATAGTATCTCATAGGAGTGGCACTATTGTTAGAGTGGATTTGGGCTTGCTGGAGGAAGTGTGTCACTGGGGGGAGGGTGTGGGGGTGGGCCTTGAAGTTTTCTATGCTCAGGATATCGCCCAGTGTCTCAGTTAATTTCCTGTGGCCTACACATCAAGGTGCCATCAGCACTCCACCTGTCTGCATGCTGCCACACTCCTCCTCACCATAATGGACTAAACCCCTGAGACTATAAGCAAGTCACCCCAATGACAGTTTTCATTATAAGAGTTGCCATGGTCATGGTGAAAACCCTGAACGGTATATAATGAACTGTTTCTGTCTTAGAGTTCTGTTTGTGAAAGGTCAAATTCCCAAGGAACTAGATACCAGTAGGAGTATCTTGTATAAGAGAAACTGAGGCACGGGAAGGGGAAAGACCTTTCCTAGATCCCCAGGTGCTGCTTGGTTCCAGCTCTGGTTCCTATCCAATCAGAGTCTCAGGCTTGGGAGAGGTTGTCCCTACCCCCAGCCTCTCAGGCTCCCTGCAGAGCACACTGCCCATGATGAGGTGGGAATTTCCTTTCAATGTAGCCAATCCTTGTGGGGTCAGCCATGCTCTGCATGTTGACGAAAAGTGCCTTCAGATACTTAGCTGAGCCTGAATCCTGTGCTGTACCCCTGAAACATTGTCTCCCCTGCCCTGTTGAGCAGCCCTGCTGAGTGCTGGCCCCCAAGTCGGACCTGTCTTCAGGATCAAAAACAATACACTCCTTACGTTCACAACCAGCTTTCAGGGGGCCACTCAACTCAAATTGGCTCCTCTGGATATGTGTCGCTATCCCTGACTCTGCCATCAAGCCCCACACCTTTTCTTCTTCCTGGCACGTGGCAGCTCTACAGTAGGCCTCAATGGGGCACCCTGGCCCAGACTTCAGCCTTTATATAAACCACAATGCTGTGGCTGGTATCCATTGTCAACTTGATACCCCTAGGAAGAGAGAGGCCCTCAAATGAGGAATTGCGTCTATTGGATTGACCTGTGAGCATATCTGTAGTATATTTTCTTGATAATGGGGGGGTCCAGCCCACTATCCTAGGCAGGTGGGCCTGAGCTGTGGAAGACATGGATCTGAACATATGCCTGGAAACAAAGCCAGTAAGCATTCCCTGTGGTCTCTGCTTCAGTTCCTGCCCTAATTGCCCTTGGTGATAGATTGTGACATGGGAAGTGTCCGCCAAATAAACCTTTCTTAAGTGTTTTATCACCGCAGCAGGAAAGCAAACTTCATCAAGCCATACTTCCCAACTGACCCCCAGAACAGGCAGGGGGGTGACCTCAGCCACCATCCTTGGTCCCCTGCCCTTCCTCCTTCATCCCCCTCACCCCTCCACCCCAGGCCTCACCTTCTTCCGCTGTTCTTTCTGCCTCTCACGGAACTCCTCCAGACTCCGCAGCTCCTCACGCAGGGCCAGGGCCAGCTGGATGTGTGCACTGCCCACATTCTCTGTCTCTAGGGTGACAGCATGGCCTCTTCCTAGACCAATCTGGAACCCTCACATTACACCTCCCACCCCTCACAAATTCCGTATAAAGCTGGGCTGCTGCCCAAACACAGACCCCAGTCATCCCTGTGAGAGCTATGCCCTACCCTAAGGTCCTGCTGCCCATGTGGGGATGGTTGGAACTTACGCTGCTTCAGGGAGTCAAAGGAAGTCCTCAGGGAACTGCAAAACAGAAGTCTAGGTCAGCAGGCAGGCATGCAAAAACCTTAAGTCCTGCGTGGCACTTTTATTTTAGAGGGAGGGTTTTAACCCATATTCACTTCCTCTGGATGAAAGAACCCTTTGGCTATGGTCATAATTAATGTAAATCTCAAACTGGCATTCTAGAAAACAAAGTTTCCTTTGTATACTACAAAACAATCAAACCTTGTTATGGCAGGAAGTCATCCACCCTCCACTCCCTCACTCCCTGCTTCTGTTGGTCTAGAGAAGAGGGGTGGGACCTCGGGAAGCCCCCTGCTCTCTTCCCAACCTTCCCTCCTGTGCAGGCACCAAGAGCTTCTGCAACCCGATGCTGCCAGGAAGAGTCTGAAGCCCAGGATTATACAGCTCCTTCCAGCAGGTGGCCTGGAAGGCGAATGGGGAGGGTGGACAGGGTCACAGGCAGGGAGAGTTATGGCAGTGGACTGCTCCAGGGAGGGCGCCAAGGGAAGGAAGAGGAATAGCCTTTACAGAGCACAGGAGCCCAGACAGTGGGAGCTGGTGCTACCTGGAGCAAGAAGCAACTTGGGCTTAGGAGTACTGAGTCTCTTAAGGACAACCCCCCCCCCCCCCAAGTGCACAGTGGCCCCAAGGTCTTTAGACACCATGCACTTAGTTTTTTGGTTTTTTTTTTTTTTTTTTTTTTTTTTTTTTGGTCCACCCTAGCTAAGGCAATAAAAATGCCATGGTTTTCTTTTCACTAGGATGCCTGAGGAATCAGTCAGTTTGGTTAGCATGGAAACAGGCCAGAGTATGGCAGGCTCACCAGAATCAGCAGCCAAGCCCCTTGTTGCAGCGTTATTCTGCCTTTCTGTAGAGCGCTCTCCCGCCCCCTGGTGGTAAAATTGTCACATGACACCCATCTCGTAATTCCCCGTGTGTCTCATAGAAGCCTGTGTCTTAGAGTAGAACCAATATATTTTGCGGAGGTTTCCTCTTCTCCTTACACAGTTGGGGAAATTGAGGTCAAGGAGGAGTGGCAACCTGACAGGACCCTTGGGGATCCAGTCTTGGAGGATTATGGGGTCTTTCCCTGAATGACAAAGCCACAGAACAGCCCCAGCAGACAGATGTGCAGGATTCTGCCAGTGACCTGACCACTGATCACTCAGTCTGTACCTTACAGGGGCTGCTGACACACTCAGTATGAGAATGGCTGGCCCACCTCAAACCACAAGCCAAGATACCTTGGTTATTGTCATTTACAGATAAGGAAACTGAGTCACAGAAGCAAAAAGCCACCCCACAGCCATGCAGTTTGTAAGAAGCAAAACTGCAAGGCCAAGGGCTGCATGGACAGCTCAGGGGTTAAGAGTGCACCTCAAGTTTGGTTCCCAGCACTGAAAAACAGCAGCTCATCACCCTGTGACTTCTGACTCCCCTGGCCTCTGTGGATACCTGCACAGATCCACACAGACATTCTGGCACATTTTAAACAAATCTTAAAAATAAAATGTCAAGGCCAGCCCTTCCACTTTGCAGAGTAAGACAGGGGACCCCACTTTCTCTAGAATGATAGGGGGTAGAATATTTCTGGCTTTTGTCATTTATCATCCATGTCCACACATGCAATGCTTCCTGTTGGCCTTTAGCTTGGCGCTCAAAAGACTCAGAAAATCTGTTTAAGACTAGACACAGAGTGTGCGCCATGCTACATCTCCCCATCTTAGCAACTCTAACCCTTGGCTACCTGCCAGCCAGGAAGCTAATATCTCCCAGTTGGAAACAGGCCTTGTTCTTACAGGGAGCTGGTTGGGGACAGGATGACCATTCTCGTCAGTGGCATCTTTACTTGGAGCTCAGTCGAGCCGAGATCATAAAACACAGAAATGCCCTAGCAGGAGAGTCTTAGCATTTAGGTTTGTGAGGGTCATAAACGTGAGGTGGGCCTTAAGGTGTCCCTGGGCTATCACAGCTCATCTGTAATCACAAAGGGTTAGGGTCCACAGGACACTGGCCCAGCTCCACGCCATCCTGTGAGGTGCTCCCCACCCTGGGGCAGCAAGAGAGGGAGAAGGTAACCACTTCCTGGGAAAGGTGGGGTTTGGGCAAACCCAAAGGACCAAAGAGGAATAAACAGAAAAAAAAAGGATAGAGAACCAAGCCAAACCTTCTGCAGGGCCCGTCATGGGGTGTGAACAATGACAAGCAATCCTTAGCCTGCCCTTAATGCAGGGGCTCAGGCAGGTTCACTGGTGTAGCATGTGGGTGAGGTGTGAGAAAACTCATTTTAAGATGTGACTAAACTTCCTTTCACTTATGTAGCCTGAGCTCCTGGTTCTGTGAGATGGAGACAGGACCACTGCTCTGGGGGCTGCAGAACTGGAGGGAGCCAGTAGAGGTCTCTTAGTGTGGGCTATTTGTGATGTTACTTCAACATCACACCTTTGTCCATCTACTTAGCTCTGCTTTCCTGTGTTAACAGGCAGAGGGGACTGGGTATTAGAGGATGACCACCGGCCAGGCTCTTCCTAAGAATTGACACCTCCCACCTGCCTGTCTGTAACAGGCACTATGAAGGACTGGATGGGAGGGGCCACCAATAGATAACAAGGTAATAAGGACAGCACAGGGCTTTGTCTTTCCAAATGTGCCCTACTAGTACACCAGTCAGCAAGTTCAAAGATGGATCCGGGCATTTTGTGGTCCCATCAGCCATCCCTTTGTTTAAATTGACCCCCACAAGGACCCCAAAGGTCTCTAGCCAGGAAGAGACTGGGCTTAGGGGTCCTGAGTACCTCCTCTGCATTGCAGGGTTCTCTGTTTGCCTTGCTGTGTGGACTTTTGTCTGTCTGTTTTGTGAGACACGGATTCTCTGGGTAACCTTGGCTGTCCGGAACTTGCTCTGTAGACCAGGTTGGCTTTGAACTCCTGGCCAGCTGTGTGTACTTCTCAACAAAAGCTTTCTTGTAGCAACTGATTATGTCTACCATGTCTGAGATTTTCCCGGCTGCTACCTGTTGTGTTCCAGATTCTTCCTTCCCTTTGTGTCCTTGAATGCCAGAGAAATGAACCTGATCTAGACCCCCTAAGACTAGTAACACTATCGAGAACCCTCCAGGTTGGAATGGAAGGGATGACCCTACTTGAACCAAGCTCTTCACAGTGAGGCAATCTAAAAGTCTTCTTGGAGGAGGTGTCTGTGGGGAAGACCTGTGGCAAAGTGCTAAAGAAAAGGAGATGATCTCAGAAGTTTGAGTTCTTGAACTTCCTTGGCAGTCTGGGCCCAGACATACAGCAGATACTCCATAAATGCTTACTGAGGACATGGGCAGATGACAGACTTGATCTACAGTTAAAGACACAATGCCACATGGGACAGTAACATCCCTTTCTAAATGTCCCCATGTGTGGGGATCAGCAGGACCTGAGGGAAGGAGCATAGATTTGAGGGAAGGAGGTAGGCTCACCCCACTGTGCAAGGGCTCTGTGTGTGCTGGGTATCATCGCATCTCTGAGCCTTTGTCCACAAGTAGTCAAGATGGGAATGTCCTCTCTTCCTGGAGAGGCCCAGTCAGCCTCTATCCTGTTCCTACCTTGGCCTGCTTTGGCCACTTATCTTGCTGGAGCCCCTTATGGCTTGCCCCTGGGTACCCTTTTGCAGGAAGGCCTTGGCTCCTGGATCACTGTTCAGCTTCCCCCATGCTCTTGCCACTGGACTAAGGGGCCAGCCTGAAGAAAATGGCTTAGGAAGCCCAGCCTGTGCATCTGCAAGCTATCCCCTTTCACAAACAGTAACTTGGGATTCAGACAGGGAGTGATTATCCTTAGGCCATACACAAAACAAAGCAGGCAGACAGTATCCCTCTAGCCTTCTATAAGCAAGACCCACCCAGAGCCTCAACCTCCTCAACCATTCTTCCACAGTGGGCAGGAGATTATATGCTACCTCCTCCCTGCCCCCCATTATTCACAGGATGCCTAGCTCAAACCCCATCATGCTGTCAGTAGGTGGCATCCTCTACTCTGCTGAGGGCCACAGATGACTCATAGCCCATTGAGCCTGCTTCATTCAGACCTGCAGAGAGCTGCACCCCAGGAATAGGCCCTGTCCCCTGCCCCTCCTGACTTGGGTGAAGGCCGAACTGGTGAAGCACCTACCTTGCTCTTCTCAGAACACAAAGTAGTATAAGACCCTGACCTCAGAATGTCTGGTGACAAGCACCACACAAGGTCCAGATGCCACTATCCATCTCCTACCCATTTTACATCAGAAAGCCCTGGGCCCCGAGTAAAGTCCAGAAGGTTCCTTAGAGGAACAGTGGGGGCCCACCAGCACACTTACTTTATCTCTGTATGGCCACCGGCCTTGCGCGCAATCTGCACCAGCTCCTTCCCGTACCTCTCCTCTGCCTGAGCCCTGCAAGGACAGAGCAAGCACTGTGTCTCTTCCACCACCGTCAGCTGGCTATGGCCCAAATATGTGCAGGACCTGAGTTCCCCCATCATACTTTACTGGCAAATGGCTAATAAAAAAGATGAGCCCTGAGGAGAAATGTAAGGGCTGTTGCATGGTTTGCATGCACACACCCACCCACCCACCAGATGCATAAGTACCACAATGCACCTGTGGAGGTCAAAGGACAACTCCCCACAACCCTAACCCTTTAAGATTTCATACATGAGTATACTATATTTTTCAGAGACACCAGGGTAGCTGGCCCATGAGCTTCTGGTGATTCTGTCACTCCATCCCCTCTTGCTATATACTCAGGTCCCTACGCTTATTTAGTGAGTGATTTACCCATTGAAACATTCCTTAGTTTTAGTTTTTGGCTTTTGAAAACAGACCCATTTTGACAGCAGCAGGGCTCTAGGGGTCTTAACCAGCTCCTTTCTCATCTCCCCTGACCCCCCAAGCCCGGCTCTACTCACCTCTGCCTGAGCAGCTCTTCCACATCCTTGCACATCTTCCTGCCATCCAGCAGCCGCTGCAGTAGTACCTCATATCCCGTGTGGGCCGTGAAGTCCCTGCACTGTAACAGGACATTCATGAAAACCCCAATAGGGTAGCAGGGACCCCGATGACAGCCTCCTGAGAACAGCCTTCTCTCTGATCTCCATGTCTCTGGTCAAGTACTTACAGGTTAGGGTGCACACAGTACTACCCCATATATGGGGGTTCCAGAACCACAGCTTTCCAGGCAGGAGCTGCTGAGCCTGGCATTGGTCCTCAAGATCTTAACACATTAGCTTTCAACACATGACAGTGGATAGATGAGACGGACCTTACTTCCTCGTTAAATGCTTGCGGTGGTTCATGTCCTTATGACCTCACAACTTCAGCTAAGTAAGGATGCATCTGGCTGGTCATAGAACACAAGCTGCCTGGCCCAAGTTCTGTTGCATCCCCAGATGTAAGCCATCTCTTAACTAGGGTGAAAGGGCATCTGAGAATTCTGGGAGACAGCTGACCTTGTGCCTAGGCCTTGCCAAGCCAGTCCAGGTGACCCCTGACCAACTTGACCCCATGTCTTCTATTAGTGGGTCTTGAGCATGTCTGAGCCACCAGTGTTGGTCCAGAGGGCAGAAGTAGAACTACAAGGAAGTTTCTGCATCATCCCACACTGAGCCCCCCCCCCCCCCCCCCCCCCGGTCTGTAGCTCTCCTGGGTCCTGTAGGGTTGACTACAGGTAGGGCATGGAGAAAAAGCAAGGCCATGTGTCTCCCTCACTGGGGTCCCATCCACCCTCCACCCTTGGGTATTGGGGCGGGAGATTTGGTGCCTATCTTATCTGTCTTCATTATTCCCTCAAACCCTCTCAAAGCCCCACTGACTGAAAGGAACTCCAGCTTCCCAGAACATACATCCCAAACGCACCCACAGAGCCTGTCTGAGGTTAATGAGTCTCTCTAGGGGTCACCCATACTTAACCTGATGCCTGCTCATATCCCAGGCCTCCCTCGAATTATGAGTGTGTGGTAAGCATGGGTGGATGGAGTTAAAAATCACGGAAAGGGCTGAGGGTATGGCTCAGGGTCTGGGTGGTTGCCTAGAAGTCCCGGATTACAGTAAGCTTCCTTCTGGGGCATTTGGTGTGCTTCAAAAGAGCTACAGAGAGTCAGGTTTGGGGGAAGAGGGCAGGAGACATAAGTGCCATCCCCATCCCTGTCCACATTCAGCCAACTTAAAGTGTTGAATTTCTCCAAGATTTCAGCTTTTAAGCTCATATTCCCTTTTCTGAACAGCCTTGCAAGGGCTGGGCCCAGAGTCAGCTGCCCATTGGCCACTGAGCCGTGGATTTAGGCCTTAGCTCACTAGACTCTCGCCTGAGACAGTTGCCCACTAGGGACAGGTGGCTTCCCTCCAAGTCTAGGCTGCATCATCCTGAGCCAGGCTCCCATTTTTATGCCTTATAAGGGCCCACTCTTTTATGAGCTTAGAGCACAGCATCCTACTCTTGGCCTCTGCCCTCCCTGGGGGCTCCCAGGTCAAAGCCTGTAGCAGCATGAAAGAAAAAATGAGTCAGAAGTCACAGACACCCCCTCCTTCTATGTGTGTGTGTGGGGGGGCGTCACTGAGCTGATGCTAGCATTCGGGCCACAAAACCAGAGACCCCAGAACTGTGAAGGATCTGTCCAGTGCCCCTCAGCTCTTAAGAAACAGCCCCAGAGAAGGGGGTTATATTGCAATATAACTGAGGCTATATTACAAACTAGAACCTAGCCCCTAAGGGGGCTATTTCTTTCCACTATGCCTCTGAGGAAGATTTGCAGGAAGGCTTATGGTCTGTACCCTCTCCCCCATGCCCCGTCCTGACTTTCCATGGACCTGGATCTGAGTAAATGCCCACACTGGTTATACAACACTTTCTGTCCTGAGTCCCAGAGTAGAGAAAGAAAACCCACCAGACTCACACTGGCCATGCTGGAGCACATGGGAAGCAGCAATGGGCCCTGAAACCTCTGTCTTCAGGAACTAGAGTTCCCACAGCAGCTGCCACAGGCTGGAGACTCCCATCCAGCTCCTGGGCGCTGCAGTGGCATCAGGCAGAGTGAGCCACAGTCACAAGTGACCCAGCTGTTCTAAGGAAGTGCCTAGCCCCTCAGGGATGTCTGCCTTGCCTTCCATCCCTGCCCCCTACATTCCCCTCCTCCACACCGCACCACCACCTTTTCAGCAGGCAGACTTTGATTCACTGCTCAGAGTGCTTTGGAGGGAGGAAGGGAGGGAGGGAGGGAGGGAGGGAGGGAGGGAGGGAGGGAGGGAAGGAGGGAGGGAGGAAATTGCAGAAAAGAACCTTTCAATTAGAAGCCCACCATCTATCCAAGGCAGACCCACCCAGGGCTTCCCTTCCTCCCTCACCTCCTAGCATCCACAATCAGCCTGTCCGACCAAATCCTGCCCATGATCTTACCTTAAAGCATGAAAATAGAGCCCTGCTTGAGGCCTGAGAGGTGGCTCAGAGGTTAAGAGCATTCCCTACTCTTGTAGAGGACCAAATTGAGTGTCCAGCACCCACAGCAGGTGGCTCACAACCTCCTGCAACTTCTGCTACAGGAACTGGCACCCTCTCTTAGCCTCTGCAAGCACCCACATGCACATACATATAAATAATGAGACAGATCTTTTAAGACAATGAAGCCCTTAGTTGAGGCGCTACAACCTGCTATGTATTTGCGGTAAAAAGGGCTTTGCAGCTGTGAGTGGGGATCTTCTGCAGCCCTAGGCAGCACTCCAGGACCTGAGCCTTTCCCAGGATACAGCCACCCAGAGGCTATGACCTTGGCTTCTAAGACTCCATGGACTATTGGCAGTTGGCTAACACTGAGGCTAGCCTCATTTACACTCACCAGCCCTTTGTACCATTCCCTGCCTGACTGAACTTCCATGTCCTTAGTTTTCTCTAGAAGTCACTGATTTGGGGAGCTATCCACTGAGCTGTATATTGCCAGTGCCCGTTAGCTTCGCTATGCCGAAACCACTGATGAGCGGGACATGAAAATTACGTCTAGGCTACTCACTATTTACAAACCTGAAATCTTTATTGCATAAAATCAGTGTTCTTCATCCAAGTCTTCATAGAGGTCATTTGAATGACCATTTTACCTCAGGAAACTAAAATTCTCCTCAGATAAGCTAATACCCCCACTTTCTAACCAAGAAGAGCTATAAAGTTTGCACTCATACAGGCCACATGCTTTCAGTCAGTTCACCAGACCTTGGACCATTCTACTTCCTCGCCCTATAGAGAGCTCTGAGTTCTATCCTGGGGGATAAGTGGACTTGGAGCTCCGTCTCCCTGTGAATTTATTCTTATGAAGATTTCAGATACTGGGCAGTGGGGAAAACAGCCTGGCAATAGCAAGCTCTCTGTTGAGTATCTGCCACACACTACTCCAGATCATTCCAGCCTTCACCTTGCTGAAAACACCAAGACACAGCAAGGGAGAGATGGAAATGAAGAACCCCAGAATGGGTAGGGGACACTCCAAGGCAACAGAACTTGGAGTGCTCTAGGTTGGCTGGGCCCCAGAGCCACAGCCCCACTGGCACTCAGTAGACCAAGGCCACTGAGCCATTCAGCCCAGAAATGATTTCACCTTGAAGCATTTAAAAAATTAATTTTAATAAGATAGCTTTTGGTTTGGCTCAAAGCAAAAAACAAAACAATAACAATAAAACCCCCAAAACAAATTCTGCTGTGGTGCAGAAGGTGGGGGGCGGGGGAGGTGCCTTTGGGGGCTAGAGACTTGGTTCCTTTGGTAACACGCCTGCTTTGCAAATATGAGAAGTTGAGTTTGATCTCTAGCAACCACATAACAAAGCTGAGTATGGGGGGGGCATGCTGCCTCGGGAGGCAGAGACAGACAGAGTCCTGGGGCTTGCTGGCCAGCCAGCCTAGCTGAATTAGTGAGCACCAAGTTCTAGAAAGAGACTGTATCGATAAACAAAGTGGACGACTTCTGAGGATCGATACTCAAAGCGATACTTTGGCCCACACTGACTCTCTCTCTCTCTCTCTCTCTCATGCATGTGCATGCACATACACTGGCTTTTGAGGCTGTACATGGCGACACAGTGCCTGTGAACCAAGCCCTTGGGAGACTGGGGTAGGAGAAATATGAGGTCAAATCTGACCTGGGCTGTGGAGTGAAATCCTGTCTCAAAAAACAAAACAAAACAAAAAAACCCAAAACAAATAAACAAAAACCCCCAACCAACCAAACAGAAACCCTACAACATAAGCAAACCAACTCCCAGAACCCAAGTCAGAACAAAAACAAAAGATTTCTTCGGACAATGATTACTCAAATTGTCTCCACCTCAAAATAAGGTCATATTTTAGGATTTAACCCATGTGCCCTGGACTCCCAGGTGTGGTTCAGGGCAACACTACTTAGAGGAAAAAAAAAAAAAAAAAACCCTAGAAGTCATATCCACCTAGTGGCCTGGGTATAACTCATGTTAGGCCAGGGTCCTGGGTGGTTAATAGACATGGCCCCTTCACCCGGGAGGCCCACATGTGCCAGATGTGGAATCAGCTTTGCCATGTGGTACGTGACCACTCAGCCCTAGTGGACCAACCCAGGCCTCCAGGAGATCCAAGGTTCATCTTCCTGCCTCAGCCTTGAGGGAGTAGAGCAGAAATCCAGGTGCTTGGCTATGCAAGGGTGGTCTGCTGACTCCTCTGGGGCCTCCAAGTGTTCCATGCCAGTCCTGCGAGCCATCAGACCCTGCTATTTATTCCCCATTGCTCGGGAGGAGAAGTGACCTTCCCCGCTTCCTTCTTTTTCCCGCTCATATCTCTCTTAGGGCTATGAGGGTTGGCCACACAGACCCTGAGCAAGAAACTTCCCCTTCCTCGGTCCTGCAACTTTGACCCAGATGTGTGGGCAGGAGGCTTTGTGTAGGCTAGACCCACTCAGGGTCCTGGAGGTCAGTGCCAGGTACCCAATTCTTCTGGAGAAGACAAAAAGAATTCCACAGATTAGATGTGACTCACACCACACACATTCACACAGTGGCCCCGGCTATTCTCGGCCTCCACTTCCTTCCCTGTGGAAATGACCTCACGGTTCTCACTACATAGAGTACATATGGACTTAGGGTGGCCATGTGGGGACAGCAAGCAGATGAGAGCTACTTCTGATGCAGGCTCTGGGACCCAGATTATGACTTCCTTCCCGTTTACAGATAAGGAAAATGAGGCCCAGACAGCTTGCATGACTGGAAGGGTACAACCAGAACTTGAGATCAGATGGCCCAGACCAGGAGCCTAGTCCTAAGCTTCTGTTATTCCAGAGACCCCACTCTCAGGACCACCACAAAGCTAGCTGCCTAGGCTTGCTCCTACCGGCTAGCCAGTGTTCCACCCTCCTCCACCAGAGAGAATCTTTCATCTACTACAGCCATGTGGCCTGGTTGGGAAAAAGGAATCATTCTGCTCTTCCCTCATCCAGATCCACTTGAAGCAGAGGAGAGGAATTTTCAAAGGTTCTCCTGAAGAGAATTCCAGAACAAAGAATAGGAAGACAGATATTTTTAGCCTTTGGAGGAGGCCTGGGTTTAGTCTCAGTTTTTATGTGCTAGGAATGAAGTTAGGAAATTGAGCTGAAGTCACCTGTCTCTCACCTCCCAGACTGTGGTGGGTACACAGACAGAGGCTCTTAATAGCTCTTCAGCAGGAGTGAAGTGAGTCTAAGCTTTGGTCTTATCAGGGTATGGCTGTAGCTGCTCACAGGCTGCAGTCTAGAGTGGGAGTGTCCACATGTCTAAGAGTTGCCGGGGGTTGGAGGTGGGTTGGGGTGGAGAGATGGAGTCAGCAGTTAAGAACACTGGCTGCTCTCCCAGAGGACCTGAGTTCAGTTCCCAGCACCCACATGGCAGCTCACAACTACCCATTACTCCAGTTCCAGGGGACCTGCCCCCTTGTCCACCAGAGGCTTCCTGTGCAAAGCTCAGAGAACAGGAGCTTCAGGCTACATTAGACAGTAAGATTCAGAATCTAGGTTAGATCTGCCTGGGTTCTATTTGAAAATGAAAACTCTAGCAGGTGCCTAAGTATGGGGCAATGAGATATGCAAGTCAGAAAAAAGTATGTCCCATTGTGTCCCACCTACAAGTGCCTACCTTTCTAGTCTCTTACAAGTTCTTCACTTTCTAAAGCCTTTAAAAAAATAAATCAGCCTTTGGTGATGGGAATGGAGTCCTGTTTCTAATGTCAAATCTCTGGCCAGCACTGCACATTCACCAGCAAGCAACGGTGTGGCTGGCTGCTTCTGCATCTCCTCCCTCAGCTATTGAATATCAGGGACTCTGCACCCACTGTGCCTGCAATTGCTCCGCCACTAGCAACTGCTTTCCTGTTGCTTGAATCCTGTGGTCTGAGGAAACCCAACCACAAAGGCTATTGGGCAAGCTGACATAGTAAACACAGTGCCTTGGAGACTGTGAACTCCAGGAAGGTGGCAGGCATGACTGGGTACTCAGAGCCTGTGCTTGACTGTGCTCAACCATGCACCTAATAAAGGGCCAGAGAAGTACCTGGACCCTTCCAGGGATGTAGCTTCTGTTATTGTTGTCACTGCTGGGGCCCCAAGAAGGAACCGGCTCACTTGTGAATTTAATGTGTCATTACTCACCAGCCTTAAACAGCTAACTAGATTTGTCCCCTTTCTGGAAGCTGTGTTCTAAGGCTGGTATTGTGACATCCACTGCATACATAGGGAGGATGATTCAATGGGTGTGTCTGAAGATGGTACTGTGATATCCACCATAAATATAGAAAAGATGAGTGGACAATAAGCAAGCTTTTATATTGCCCCAGTAATTACCCTGAGATGGGGCTCACCCCTATAGTTGTTGGAAAATTAAGGAAAGTAAAGGCTTCAATGCTCAGATCTGACTTGAATGGATTGATGGACAATGGATGGCCAGAGACATCAGTGAGTATGCCAGTCACTAGCCTGAAGAGTCTGGGGGGAAGGACGTGTAGGGAGAGATTCATAAACTCAAGGTCTGGAGATGCTATTCTACCTATAGATTTTGTGGGGCCATTAGAGATAGAAGTAATATCAATGGTTGGTGTTTCCAGATGCCCAAGCCTTGATCAATGAGGCAGAGACAGGAGAGCCGATTCCAGGTTAGTTCATGGAAGAATTCCCAAAAGATGAGTAGTCTTAGAAATGCAGCACAGTGCAAGCATAGGTAGAGAGTGCCCATTGCTGGTGACATGTGAACAGGCCCAGCCTCGGGGTACCTGTTCACCTAGATGTTTTGTGTTCTGGTACCTGGGGCACAGGGGCCAAAAGGACTCTGTACAAACAAACACATTTTGGAGAGCAGTATATTGTGGCTTTTCTAAGACAGCTCCGGGTAGGAGTTGGAGAGAGAGGGTCAATAAAGAAAGCAAAGGCAGACTTACATTTTAGAGAACATGGCATACTTGGGGCAGATAAGTATACACTGAAGTTGTCAAACAGTAGGGAAGGCTGCCCTTGTATTAAAGCATCTACAAGGCCAAGTGACTGAACTTCATGTTTATGGAGAGTTCAAATGTTACAGACCAAAGTCAAATCATCCTGGGCTACTTTGAGTCCCTCTGAAAGCCACTCATTATCCACCTCTGTATCTGACCTTGTGACTAGGAGAGCCTTTAAAGCATACTGCTGGCAGGCCACTAGCTTCCACCAATTCTGAAGCTAAGAACTCCGTTAGATAACAGCTAAAACCTATGCATCTTCCTTTCTTCCTGTGACTCATCTACCTGTGGTCATCACCAGCATATTTGGTAAATGCCTTGATAGATGAGATCCTTTGTTCTTTAACTAGTGTGTGTCCACCCAGCGCTGTTTGAGATATAAAACACCTCTGCATGAACTATATATCTTTTGGAGCAACTGGTCCTGGGGCCATTGTCTTTCATATTTGGCTTAAGAAAAAACTTATAACTCCCTTCCAGGTGTTCTGTGTCCAGCTGGGCCAACTAGAGCTTAAGGCTAGAAAGAAGTTTCCAGAACCTCCCACCAAGTGACAGTCTGATGGCCTCCTCTGGACTTAAAGGGCTCTTCCCTTTCGTTGCTAACCTGCTAGGATTCTGGGACTCATGGGTTCATACAGGGTTCCAAAGTACAGGGCGCCACGGGGATGTGGCTGATGGCTACTCCCTCTGGGAACTCAACAGAAAGAAGGCTGAGTTCTTCAGGCTTTTCTAGGAACACAGGAGTCAATGTGAGTTTGGAAGTAGGCCTACTGCTCATAAATTGGTCACACGGAACACAGGCTGTGGTAGTGGTTCTGAGGATATAGACAGTAGGTCTGAAAGGTTGAGTGAGCACACCTACTTTTGAATAAGGTCTAGCTGGTTGGCAAGCTTTATGGGCCTCAGTGGCTAGGCATGGTGGCTCACATTTAATTTCAACACTTAAGAGGCAAAAGTACACCGATCTCTTTCCTTCAAGATAAGCCTGGTTTACATAGCAAGTTCCAGGATAGCCAGGCTACATAGTGAGACTCCATCTATAAACAAACAAACAAACAAACAAAATGGGTCTCAGTTGTGAGGAAGGAAAGGTACTTCATCATGGTCCTTGTAAAACTTTTCTCTGTGAGGTTCTGCTGTCTCCCATCTGCTCTAAGTTAAACTCAACGTCTACATTTGTCTCCACCCTCTTATAGGACTTTCTCTTGCTTAATATTTGAGAAGGGTGAGATGTTGGAGGCCACTGGCTCCAGCTCCGCTAGGTGGCGCCATTATCTGGCGCTGGCCAACCCGCCTGAGTCATAGAGAGCGCATGCGCTTGGTATTCTCGCGAGACTGGTCTGGTTTCTCCGCCTTTCCCGTGGCGTCATGGGATTCTGAACTACGACCAATAGGAAGGTGTTTCGTCCAAAGCAAGAGCCGTTTGGTCCTCTTAAAACCGGGTCTTCCTACCTCGTGGTTCCTTTTCTCTCTCTCTCCTCCTCTCTCTCTCTCTCCGCCCCGCCGTGCGCACGGACGCCGGCCCAGCTTCTGGGACGCGGGCTCAAGGCCACGTGGCAGATGGCTCGGCCCAGACCACGCTGGGGCCTAGCCTAGCTCTCTGGCTTCCCTTTTCCCCGCTGGGGGCCCGCCGCCGCTGGCTCTTGCGCAGCGGCTCCTGCCCCTCTGCCGGTCTCTCTGCCGGCTCTTTCACTCTCTCCTCCCTCTCCATTTTCCGTAAGCTAAATGCTCTCTCCAAAGATACATTAAAGTTACTGCAGAAGGATCCTAAGTGTGTGTGTGCTGTGTCTTTCCTCGCGGGCGAGAGATAGGCGCAGAACAGTTCTGCTGTCTCCCATCTGCTCTAAGTTAAACTCAACGTCTACATTTGTCTCCTATTTTTGAACCCAAAAAACGTTAGAACTAGGGAAAGGTGTGGGGGGCCAGGGAGAGAGCACCTTACAGGCAGAGCTTAAGATGGAAATGAATCCCCTGGGTGGTAAAGTCTGTAGTTCTTATGTCAGTTTCAAGGTAGTAGTCAACAGACCCAGGAAGGGGGAGGGGAAGGGTGGGGACAGACAGAGTCTGAAGAAGTGGTATGCAGATGACCAGGGCAGAAACACATCAGACAAAGTAAGGGATGGAAGCATTCCAAGGGACACAAAGGACAGATTCCAAACTGAGGAGAAGGAAGCCAGTGGCATGGGGAATCTTGTGGGGGTACAGACCAGCATGGGTCAGGTGCCTACAGGATCCTCCCCAGTCCTCAGGGACCTTCAAAGCCAGTGCTGTGGGGTGACTATTCCCATTACAGGCTAAGGGATCTGAAGGTAGCAAGGCTAAAGACATACCGTCCATGGATCCCCTGTCATGTTGATTTAGCCAGGGCCCACCAAGGTCCCAGAGAGTAAGGGAGGAGGGCGGGTGCCTTGGGTGAGGGTAAGTGAATAAAGGAAGAGGTGGGAGCTGGGTGGTGAATGCGAAAGAGGGAACAAAGTCTTCCCTGACCTGTGACCAGGAGGAGACACAGACCCCTATAGCAAAGCTGAAGGGTCCCAGGCTGTCTTCAAAGGATGGACAGACACTACTCACTTATAGCATGCCCTTAGCTGATCAACATAGAGTGCCTTCCTATAGCTTGGGAGGGATGCCTCCACCTGGAACCAGGCACCAAAGGCTCAGGCATTATCCCTGCAAATGCTCAGTACAATAGCCCTGTCCCCTTTACTGCCAGAGGATGACTTGGGAGAGTACCGTCCTGAGAAGGAGATCCAGCAATGGACACCGAAGAGCTGAGCATTGGGTTCTGGTCCCACTAACACAGACATAACCCCTAGTGCTGAGACTATTGCCTGTGTAAAGTAGGGCAGGGGCTCTGAGAGCTCATTGAAATGACTCATGAAGGAACCTGAACTCTGCATGTGCTTCTGGAAAATGGTGCCTATTGTGGTTAGCACATACTGACTAAGAGACAACCATAGGGAAACTGAAAAGGAGAACAAGAGTTGGAGCCTCACTGAGACACTTAACTAGGTCTCAATATTTCCATCTGGAAACTGGAGTGAATACATACACCTCGTGCTCTGCAGGGCTGGTGTGGGGTATCCTGCTTTGTGGCTGTGAATTACAGGGGGGCAATGACTTTCTCAAAAGACAGGAATGAGCTATTGGACCCATAGGGGAGTCCATGCCTGTCTCGCTCTCTTTGGAGAAAGCCTGTCAGGCTTCTCTGTAGCCTCAGTAGGGTCTGGACTCAGAGCAGATCTCTGTTCTGGCTGAGCTATCCTGAGGCTCAGGGCAAGCCAGGCTCACAGTTAAAGTTTCACTGTCTCCACTCTTAGTCTTCTAACCAGAGGCTGATTTATATTCGAATCCTTTCAGGGGCAGAACGCTGAAGGGTTCCCAGAACCATCCATGAACGCAGATCTGAAGCAGGGCAGTTTTGGGGTTCTAAGGTCAGAGGAGAGAAACCGATGGCACTAAGGAAAGTCCCTGTCAGAACTGGGACTTTGCTTGGTCCTGCCAAACGGAGCCAGTGAGCATTTGCATTGAGCCACACCTTGGGAAAATTTGTCTGTAAACAGTAAGAGCTTCCCCTTGGGCCTCAGGAAGCTGGGCAGGCTGACGACTCCTGCACACTCCTTGTTTAACCGATTCTTCTCAGGCTTGGGAGATATCTCAGTTGGCAAAGGACACTTGTAATCTAAGCATGTGAGAACTGGAGATGGGTGAACCCCAGGAGTCTGCTAGCCAGCCAGCTTAGTCTAGTCAGCTAACTATAAGGTCCATACCTAAACAAGTTCAGGCAGAACTCCCATGGAACTTCTGAGGTGTGCACACACACATATTCGCACACATGTACACCTGTATGTACACACACACACACACACACACACACACACTTCCTCTCAATCTCTGTGTAAAAGCTCATTGCTCTAGAGCTGGGAATTATGGGAAGGCTGGGTTGAAATTCCCACAGGCTGGGGGAAGATCCTGCCTCACACTCAGCTCCATCTCCAGTTTCCACTCTTTCTGCATCAGAGAGTCATCACAGGTAATGACACCACCCCACCCCTTCCTGCCACATTGGCCTGTGCAGACTCCACCCATCCCCCATCCCACTTGATTTAGGTGCCATGCAGCTCCAGGAACATGGTCTGCATTTTGTAAGGATCCCTCTGCTCACTTCATCCCTGCTTACCTCACCCCTGCTCACCTCATCCCTGCTCATCTCACCCCTGCTCACCTCAGCCCCCTGCTCACCTCACCCCCCTGCTCACCTCACCCCTGCTCACCTCACCCCTGCTCACCTCACCCCTGCTCACCTCACCCCTGCTCACCACCCCTAGCCTTGCTTACATAAACTGTCCCTATCTGCTCTTCCTATCCTCTGGAGACCCTGTTCTACCTGGAGAACAGGCCCCAAGCTAGTTTGAGGGCAGGTCTTGTGAGGATACCAAAAAAGGAACATCATTTGCTTTTGAGACTGTGTTCACTGAAGCAAAAGCCAGAAAGTTCCCACAGGTTCCCACAGGTTCAAGCAGGCAGAAGTCAAAGTAGCACTGACTCCTATCAGGGCCTACATGGTCCATGGAGGAAGACAGAGGGCTGCCAAGCTTCCTTAGACCCTCCTTGAAGAAGTTTGAGGGTATATGGAACATGAAGGAGGGCTATAAATCAAGAGCCTGCCAAAAAGACAGAGTAGGGCACCACCGAGAAGAGCCAACTACTGTAGGGGTTCTCCCCAGAGCACTCAGGGTGGGGGTGTGATAGGAACTTGTTGAGTGGGTAGCCAGGCCAGACAAGGTAATCAAAGGAAGGCCCAGATCTCAGTTGTTTTACATATGTATATGGGGGGGGGGCACCTGCAAAAGCATCCTACTAAAGCATCCCAACTAGCCAAAACCATCTAGAAAAAACAAAGTTTGAAGATTCATATTACTTGATTCCAAACTTTACTATGGAGCTACCGTAAAATCAAAACCATGGTGTTGGCAGACTCACAAAACAATGGAACAGAATAAAGAACTCAGAAACAGAGGCTGGAGGAAGAGCTCAGTAGTTAAGAACTCTGGCTGTTCTTCTAGAAGACCCAGGTTGGAGGCCCAGCACCCACATGGTAGTTTATAATCATCCATAATGTGAGTTCCAGGGGATCCAACAGACTCTTCTGGCCTCTGCAGGCAGAAGGCACACAAATAATGTACAGACACACACATAGGCAGGATACCACCCACACACATTAAATTTGTTTTTTTAAAGAGCCCAGAAATAACCCCTCACATCTAAGATCAATTGAAGATTTTGTGTGTGTGTGTGTGTGTGTGTGTGTGTGTGTGTGTGTGTGTGTGTGTGTATGCACATGTGTGCCTGTGGGTCCCCTTAGAGGACAGAAAAGGGCATCAGGTTCCTTGGAGCTGGAATCAAAGGTGGTGGTGAGCCATCTGATATGGGCCCTGGGATTTGAACTCAAATCCTCTGGAGGAGGAGAAAGTCCCATTAACTTGTGAGCCATCTCACTAGCCCCTGGTCAATTGGTTTTACACGGACACCAAGAATGTTGAATTAGGAGATGACAGCCTTTTCCACAAACACTGCTGGGAGCAGTAGATATGCGTGTGTAAAAGAATGAAGTCAGATCCTTACCTTATGCCATGTGCAAAGATCAACACAAAATGTGTCAACAACATAAGCATAAGATCTACAGCCATAAAAACCTGTAAAGAAAATCTAAGAGGAAAACTTCCTGATGCTGCAGTTAGCAATGCCATCCAAAGGGGACATTAAGACAAAACAAAACTAAAATGGGAGGCTGCACTTGACTAACGAGTACATAAGGTATATCAAAGGACGACATCCAGAGAACAGAGAGACACCTTACAGACTAGAATACCAGGCTTGAAAATCACATTCCTAGTAAACAATGAGCATCTAGAACGCATAAGGAACTCAACAGGAAGATGAAATGGCATGGTTCAAAAACTGGACAAAGGCCTTGAGCAGATGT
The DNA here is from genome assembly GCA_033318265.1 of Phyllotis vaccarum. NCBI lineage: Eukaryota > Metazoa > Chordata > Mammalia > Rodentia > Cricetidae > Phyllotis > Phyllotis vaccarum. The sequence goes on from JARWLC010000012.1 coordinate 75,608,150, forward strand.
TTCTCTGAAGAAGATGCTCCAGTGACCACCAAGCATGGGAAAGACACCCTACATCATTAGTCATTATGGAAATGCAATAAAACCACAGTAAGACACCGCTTCATGCCTATGAGGCACCGTTGCTCAGAAAGAGAGAGAGAGAGAAAGAAGGAAATTGAGCTGATATGTTGTAAGTAGTCTGGGATATCAGAGGACAGAGCCATCTCTCCAGCCTTTTTTGTTTTTGTTTTTGTTTTTTTCAAGACAGAGTTTTCTGTGTATCGGTCCTGGAACTTGCTCTGTAGACCAAGCTGGCCTCGAAATCACAGAGATCCTTCTGCCTCTGCCTCCCAAGTGCTGGGACTAACAGACATTCTGATGGATCTTTGTTTCCGGAGTGCTGGAATTAAAGGCATGGGTCACCACTCTCTAACCTTCATAACTTGGCTGTGGGTGGCTCTGTCCTCTGATATTCCAGGTTAATTTTATTAAATATACAATATATCACCACATAAAGCCTCATTAGAGGTGGGAAAATCAGCACCTTCCCCATTGCTGAGGGAATATAAAATGGGTCAGTCTGTATGAAAATCAGCTTGTCAGAATATTGATGATGTGGGTTTGGGATCTACTTCAGGGGTAGAGCACTTACCTAACATGTCCAAGGCCCTGAGTTTAATTCCAACACTGGGAGGGAAAAGTTAAATATGGCATTACCATGTGGCCCAGAAACCCCAATTCTAGATCCACACTGAATGAAAAGCAGCATTATTCATGATGGCCAAAAGAAAGACACAGCTAAGTGTCCATCGATGGATGGATGCACAGCCTAGGCACACACTTGCTCTATCTGATTATAAAGAAATTGTGCTGTCTTTTCTATCAAATGGTGAAATAAAACAAAATTCCATTAAAAAGATTTTTTAAAAGAAACCACTTGGTAGAATTTCAAATTCCTCCAAGGCTAGCACTTCCTGAAATCAAAATATGTGCTCAAAGTTACTATTTTTGCTAAAAATTGCATTCTGCTTACAGCTGCATTGTTTTAAATCAGCCGATCCTACAAGAACGTGAGTCCAAGCTTAGACCACTCAGAGTAAAGCACAGGATCTTTTTGCATTAGGAATGCCCACTGTGGGCATGCTTGCCCAATCAACTGGGCACAGCCCCTTCTGCAGAATTAACCTTTTTATTTTACTAACATACTTTGGATTATATGGTCATTTTCCTGAGACCCCAGATCCATTTCTTTTACTAGGATGGAATGCAATTGTGCCATACAAGAAAAAAAAAATCCCTGACAGATGCTACAGCATGAGCGAGCCTAAAGGACATGCCAAGTCTATTAAACTAGACAGAGGAGCTCTATTTGTGTAAGTGTGGGCACCCAGACCAGTCAAATTCACAGAGGCGGACAGTAGAGCTGAGTGGAGTGGACACAGCCACATTACATCATTCTAGAGGTACAGGCAGAGTTCAAGGGCTTCTTGGGCTGCAAAGGAAGACCCTGTTTCAAACCAAGCAAACATGACTGAAATGCACAGAGCAAGAGGTGGTAGTAGTTCGAGGTCCATGAGAGAGTGCCTGCTTTGTGCATGTGAGGCCTTAGGCTCAGTGCCCAGGGCCTACCCCTCCTGCCCCCTCCAAAGATCTTATGTCAAAGGCTTGGCTGCCAATTGGTAGCACTGTTAGAGCCCTTAGAAGGTGGGTCCTAATGGAAGAAGTTATGTCACTAGGGGCTCTCTCTTGAGGAAAGTACCAGGATCCCGCTTTCCTCCTCTCCCCTCCATCTTCCTCTTTCCCTTCTGCTTTTTCCTTCCTGTCATCCCCATCCCCCCTCTCTCCCCCACCATCCTTCTTGGTTTCCATAAGGTGAACAGCTTTGCTTCTGTGATGAGGGCCTCACTACAGGCTAATGCAATGGGAACATGTAACCGTTTGAAACCCTGAGTCCTAAGAAACCTTTCCTCTTTATAAGCTGCCACAGCTCTGGAAAGCAAACATAGAGCAGGATGGGAAGAGATTACATCCTTTACAGAAAGCCGTTTCTGTTCAGACAGTAAGCAGTTCTAGAAACAGTGCATGTTCTTAATTCCACTGACTGACCCTTAACACTGGTAAGATTGACAGTTCTATGCTATATATTCCCCACAAAAATTCAACACGCAAACACTAAACCTTCAAACTCACCTGCTTCTCAGGTGAGTCAAGGAAGCCATGCACACAATAAAGGCTGAATGAACCCAATCCATCAGCACCAGGACTCACTGCCACAGCTACATGCTCTGGTGGTATCTGGCATGGCCACACATTTAAGCTCAGCACCACCCTGAGAAGACGTGACCTCATTTAGCCAGGGACTGGGGCTGTGAGCTCTGGCTGATCTAGCTCTGACCTTGTCTCCTCTGACTGTCTCAATCCTCCCTTCTGGCCACACACAGTCCTCCTGCTGATCTCCTAGCAAGCTGACACCAGCCACAAACCATTACACCTCCACCCTGCGGTTCCATTTTCCTTTCCTGTCATTACAGCTGAGAGCACTGGGTCCCCTTTGGCACCTCATTTTCACGCTGGTAGCAAATCTCTAGGGCTACTCCCCATCACCTAATGGCGGCTGTCCCGGCTGTCCCGTCTCTCTGCTCCATCCCCCATTGCTCAGGGTGTGAGGCTCAGAACAGAATCCCAAAAGGGTTCTCCAGCCCTAGCAGTAGCCAAGCCCACCTGGCCCAAGTTCCTAGTCTCATCCTGCCCCCCAATAAGTCTGTTTCTTCCTTGCAAAGCTAGAGAGGATCATAAGACTCTTTAACAAGACTGTATGCTCATTCCAAAAGATGGAAATAAGGATTTTTGGAAGTTTTCACAATGAAGAAAAGATAGCATTTAAGTGGATATGATTATACAAAATATGTTATCAAGCCATTTCATGATGCCCATTACTGTGTGCAGTTCTTATGTGTACGGGGGTATGTGTGTACGGGGGGAGGTATGTGTGTACCGGGGGAGGTATGTGTGTATGGGGGGTATGTGTGTACGGGGGGGGGGTATGTGTGTACGGGGGTATGTGTGTACGGGGGGGAGGTATGTGTGTATGGGGGGATATGTGTGTACAGGGGTATGTATGTGTTCTTTCACCATGTGCACATTTTCCTGTACAAGAAGGTCAACTTTAGGCGTCTCCCTCAGCTATTCTTCTTCTTCTCCTTCTCTCTCTCTCTCTCTCTCTCTCTCTCTCTCTCTCTCTCTCTCTCTCTCTCTCTCTCTCTCTCTCTCTCTCTCTCTCAGCTAAGTATCTCACTGCACCTGGAACTTATCAACTCAGTTGGGCTGGCTGGCCAGTGAGCTTCAGGGATCGACCTGCCTGCACCCTCCTGGTGCATGCTGTCTGGCTTTTACACAAGTGCTGGGGATCCCACCTCAGGTTCTCATGTTTGCACAGCAGGTGCCTTACCAATGGAACCACCTCCTGATCGGGTGCTATGTGTCTGTTAATGTATTTTGTTTTTGTTGTTTTATTTAGTTGAGACAGGGTTTCTCTGTGTAACAGCTCTGGCTGTCCTGGGACTTGCTTTATAGACTAAGATGGCCTCATCCTGAGTGCTGGGATTAAAGGCAGCTGGGTGGTTTTTTTTTATTATTATTATTTTTGAGACAGAATCTTGCTATATTGTCCAGGCTAGTCTTGAATTCATGATTCTCCTATCTCAGCTTCCTCGGTGCTTGGATTACAGCGATGTGTGTCCCCGCTCCCCATGCCTAACTGAAAAAAATCATAAAAAGAAAAAAAGGATACTCTCATGGGACCATTAGTGCAATTGAGGGAGAGGACATGGGTCATCTTGTGATTTAAAACTAAAGAGACAACTCTCTGGTCGTGCAATGTAATTTTGGACATAGTTTAAGAGGTATTTTAGAAAGATTTATGTTCAAGAGACATGTAACCAGTTATAAATCTTCCTTGAGACCCATCCTGGCCCGGCTCACTCTGGTGAGCCAGCAATGGGACCTACCATGGTCTGGAGCCTCCTAGCCATTTTGTAGGCCATAGTGACTCATAGCTACAAAGCAGATATGCAAAGAGGGGAAATGACTCCGAAGTCCTCCCAGCAAGGGTGGGTGGTACCAGGCAAGGCATCAAGAAGCCTGTCTTCCTGGGAATCTAGCAGAAACAATGGAGTCTGTGAGGGAGTGGCCTTCCTAGAGGGTAGGCCTGGTAAGGCAGCTCCAAGTCAGGCATTTCCAGCTTCCCTACTAAGTTCCTTCTCTGCAATGCTTTGTGGTGCCTGCCAGTTAGGGTGAGGTGGTAGAACAGTCCAGCTATAGCCTGCAACCACAGACCATTGACACCAGAGGAAGCAGCCACCACAGGAAAGGGTCAGAGGAGGCAGAAGGAAGTGTATCTGCCACCCCTCAGGGATGGAAGCCTTTCACAATCCAGCCGGGCCTTCCCTTCCTACCAGCTGCTTTGCATAATACCCACTGTGCATGCTCTTTTCCACAACTCTGCTCTGCCCACCTTCTGGCTCCCAAAATTCCCCACCCCCTAATATCCGAGCAGGCACTGTCCTCCCCACTCCCCCAGGCCTCCCAGGGCACTCTAGCTCTATGCAGCTGCCAGAAGAGCCAGGGAAATAAAGTTTCTGGAGCCTAAAGTGAAAGGCAGGTTATGAAGAATCACTTCTACATTTTTTAGAGAGTGGATCCTGCAGCCACTACACTCTGCAGTGGCTACAAGCAGGCATTGCAAAAATTGAGCCAAACGGCAGTGGTGGTGCATTCCTTTAATCCCAGCACTCAGGAGGAAGAGGCAGGTGAATCTCTGTGAGTTTGAGGCCAGGCTGGTCTACAGAGTTCCAGGACATTCAGAGCTACACAGAGAAAGCCTGTCTTGAAAAACCAAAACCCCCCAAACCAACCAACCAACCAACCAAACAAACAAACAAACAAACAAACAAACAAACAAACAAACAATGGTAAATGCAGAGCGCCTCAGGCACGGTCCTCTGCAGTTTCCTAATTTGCAGACATCGAGCCATGCCAGTTGAACGAGCACAGCTGTGCCAAGTTATTGGCCTCTAGCGGCCCTCATTCACAGCCTTTGCAAAAGGCAATGCTTTCAAACCACAAACTTGACCTTAAAACACCTTCTGGGCTTGAAAGCAGGAATTACTTGATTTTGTTTTAAAACTTCCTTTGTGTGTGTGTGTGTGTGTGTGTGTGTGTGTGTGTGTGAGAGAGAGAGAGAGAGAGAGAGAGAGAGAGAGAGAGAGAGAGAGAGAGAGAGAGAGAGAGAGAGAAAGAGAGAAAGAGAGAGAGAGCTGTCATCTATATTTACTTGTAAAAAGTTAATACACTCCCTTCACCACTGGAATAAGAAAAAGTGAGAAAACCAAGCCCTACCAAGTCCACAGAAACCAGTATTAACATGGGAGGGGCCAGCAGGTCAACCCACTCAGATTATAACTGAATCAAGAACCAACCGGCTTAGAAGTCAAGAGCAGAGGGCATCGAGCTGCCTGTGCCCTGGCTCCCACCATGAGCCAGGAAGCCACTGACTATCTCCTTGAAGGCTATAGTGGGGGACACATGTGGAGTAGCCATCTTGCTGCTAACACAGAGAGACGCTGCTCTGCTCCTCTGGCCGAGACTAAGAACAATCTTCTTGGAACCTGAAACAAATACTTTCTTTTACATTTTGATTTGAGTGTTAAACTGGCATGGCTCAAAACCCAATAGTAGACGCATTTATATTACAAAATGGTCCCAGCCACCTAGTCTAGTCCTCACCGGCTTTTCTCTTATGTGTCCAGCAGCTAAATCACATTCAGTCATCGTGAAGCCCTCCAGAGGGTCTCCCTGTAAGACAGGCTGGTCATCTGCTGATCCTCATCTTTTCACAACAGGTTGTATATGAGGCCTACAGCATCCTGTACTACACACACACACACACACACACACACACACACACACACACACACACACACACGTATATACATGCATATGTATATATACATATATATCTTTACATATACAGTTATATGTGTATGTATGTATTTATCACATCCTACAGATCTTTTCAGAATGCTCATCCCCATTCCTCCCAACAGCTACAGCAGCAAGATGTGGGGTGGGAGGTGGCTGGTAGCAGTCAAAGGTAAGACACCCAGCGCCTCCTGCCTGTTATATCTACTGTACTCTCTACAAGCCTCTGTGGCTTCCCAGCTCTTGGCTCACATGGAGCCAAGTCCTGTCCTGCTCCAAGTCTTTCCTCAAGGCTTTGTAGGCTTTGGTTGTCCACCACAGGTCCATACCTTTCCTAGTCACTTGGATCTCCCCTGCTGCTATACAAAGACTCCTCTTTAGCCACAGAACTTTGAGGTCCCAAAGCAGCTGCTCACCCCAACAGCAAGAGGATGGCCCATTCTTTATTTTATTTTACATCAGAGGCTGCAGTTTCCCCTCCATCCTCTCCTCCCAGTCAATACCTCCAGCCCCTTCTCTGTTCCCACTCTCCAACCCACTCCCCCGTTTCGGTTTAGGAAAGGGCAGGTCTCCCGTAAATATCAGAGTAAGACTAAGCACCCCTCCATGGATTCAGACTGGGCAAAGCAACCCATTATGAGGAGTGGCCAACACACTCTAAAAAGCGGAGGTTTTTCTCAGACATCTATCCCCAGGAAATCATCCCCAAGTGAAGAATCTTTACATTCAAAAATCGATTCCTTGTGTCCCTGGTCAGAGTAACTCAGAGCAACCCGAGAGTTCAACCTTAGGATTAGAGAAGTAAATTAGAGCATGTCTACCCGATCCCAGAGTTGCAGAACTGTGATGCCATCCACCATGGTGCTGCTGAATATGAGGAATATGAGGAAGGCTCACTTGTGTCCACAGGTTTATGCTAAAAAGTCGAGGGTCATACCACAGTGTGAATATTCCTAACACAACTCAACTGTATAATTTAAAAATGGGTAAAATGAGCCAGGCAGGGGTGGCCCAGACCTTCAATCCCAGAACTGTGACATCACTGAAGGAAAGATAATCTTATTCAACTAGCTGTAGAAATAAAACTTGAAGGTCTGTCTTATATCATTCAGTACAGAATTCTGCTAGAAAATTATCTGTAGGGGCTGATATGATGGTTCAATGGATAAGGGTGACTACTGCCAAGTCTGGTGGGCTGAATTTGATCACCACAACCTTATGGTTGCAGGAAAAAAAATGTCTCCTATAAGATATCCTTTGGCCTACACTGGCATGCCATGGTGGGTGAACCCTCCTACAAATTAAAACGTCATTTTGAAACACACACACACACACACACACACACACACACACACACACACACACACACACACACACACACACGTTGAACAATGAGTTCAGGAAGGCAAATAGACCATAGCACATTTATGGTCACTGGCATCTGGGGCTGTGGTGGCCTGGGCTTTCTTATAAGTTGTGACCCAGTGCTGAGCAGGGTCTATAAGGTATAAAGCCCCCCCAGTTTGGTCTCACCAGACAGGTTACCTGAAGATCTCCAATGCTCTTTACCATGTGTATGTAGAACAGACATCAAACTATGCATTCCTTTCCACTGTGGCTGGCCACCCAAACTCCCCCCACAGCATCGAGCCTTGGAAGGCAGGCCGTCAAGCTGTGAGGCTCTATGGATAGACTTCAAGGCATGGCTAATGAGGGACAGGACAGCCATTCCCATGTTAAATGTCCCACCACTTCTAAATCATTATATCTGCTTTTGCTGGGAGAGAGGACTTGAGACAGGCCTTTGCTGTGTATCTCGGGCTAGCCTACAGCCTACTCTGTAGCCCAGGTTGTCCTTAAATTTGATATCCTCCGGCCTCTACCTCCTAAATAGGGGATTACTGGTGTGTGCCATCATGCCCAGCCTATTATATCTGTTTTCTATAATTCCTCTGTCTTTGTTGCTATCAGATGAGAAGATCTACCAGTTCAGATCTACCAACACTTACCTATCATCACCTATGAATCAGGCCCCAGACAGACCTCAACTAATGACTTGTATCTACAAGACCCCACGGACACACTTGTTAAAATTTCTTCCCTAGATGGAGGCATAAACAGCATCTACCTTCTCACTCCCATGGTCCCAATGACAAACTGATGCACGATCCCACTGAGGTGGGATCCAATGGGCTTACTTACTGAGCAATGGGTGAGAGGTTACAGGCAAAAGCAGCCTCAAAGCAGCCCTTAGAAGATCTGTGCCCAGCAGGGATGACAACTTCCCCTCAGCTTCACAGAGCTCTCCTCTAGTCCTTCTCTGTGTAAATGCTCCACCTCTTTCCCGAGAACCTGAGGTCCCGTGCAATTAAGGCAACTGCAAACAACTGGGAGGGAGGGAGGGAAAGCTGGATACTCAGGTGAGGATGTCATGACTCTCCAGGCCCTTCCTTTCAAGAGAGAACCAATAGCAACAAGCCCAGCAGAGATGATCTTTGACAAAGAGCTCCATCTGAACTCATAAATAATGTGGCGGTTCAGCTGGGAGGATAGTCCTGAATGCCACTTGTTCACATTGTGGGTAAATAAAAAAATTGTGGAGCCTGTTAAAATCTGCAGGGTGGGGCCTGTGGAGATAGCTAGTAGGTGAAGTGCTTTGCATGTAACTATAAAGGCTTGAGTTTGAATCCCATAGCCCACAGGAAGTCTAAAAATTCCAGAGTGCCTAAGGCAAGATTGGAATGAGAGACAGGAGAATTCCTGGAGAGATAGCCAGTTGCACACGGCAGCATCCTAGGAGACCCTCACTGCAAAAGGTGAAAAGGAGGACCTAACTAGCACCATCTGATCCACACACATCCATACTTACAAACGCTCTCACACACATACATATACTCGATTTGGAGCATCTCCTATGAATAAAGTATATGAACTCCGGTGATAGCTCTTAGTAACCACATCTTTAATTTCTAGGAAACCTTGGCTTCTCTCCTTACCATAGCTGGTTGAACTGCCTCCCTCGTCTGCAGTGTGGTGGTAGGGATGAGAGAAAGATGCCTTCCCTTCTTACCCCTATTGCCTTCAGCTGGTGAAGGAACCACCCCTTACCAAACGTAACACTTGGGAAAGTGAGCCCCGTACTTTGGGCAGCACAGTGGAGCTGACCCTGTTGACTGGGGCATAGGTGACCAACTCCATGAGCATAGGAGACCTAACCCACCCTCATCTTCCATATGGTGGCATTGGAAGGGGAGAGATACATACAACCCCCCCACCCCTGCAATGCCCGAGGCAGGTGGGAGAGCTGGTCCTGAGGTCATAAGAGCAGGAGAGCTGTCCCCGCGCCTCATTAGCTGCAGCACTTGGGAGAGAGGCACCTATGCCATGCCTGGGCAACACAGCAGAGCTGGCCCTGTAGGTGTAGGTGTGAGAGAGCTGACCCTGAGGATGTGGAAATGGGAGAAATGCCCTACTCTTTGCTCGTTCATACAAGGGTGCCGGGGCAACGCTGGAGAGCTCACTCTGGTGATAAAGACAAGGGAAAGCTGGCTGGCTGAACAGCCCAGCAACTACCCAGGCACAGGACCAGGGTTATGAATTGGCCTTCCCCAACATTCACCCCATCTGTCATTTCCTGAAGGGGGTGGTGGTGTGTGTGGAGATGGTCAGTCTTGCAGACTCAGGGCTCTAAAATCCCCATGACACAAGGCAGCAACTGGATGTCCAGGAAGAGTCCCAGTGTCAATGGTGTAGCAGAGACCAGGGACCTCAAAGCAGACCAGTGATTCTTTGGGGATGAACACTTGCATGTAAAAATCTATGGCTAAAGGGGTTCACTGTGTGACTCACTGTGTTGTCACAGTGCAGCTTCAATGGCAAGGCCCTTCCTTTCTTCCTGCCCCTTTTCATCTCTTAAATTTTATTCCGGGGAGAAGGGAGATGGCTGAGATCAGGAGACATGATGTGGAGACGTGATATGAAAGACATAAAGAAGAAGAAAGTTTGAAAAAAAAATCTGGCTGTTTCCCACCAGTGTTCAGGATAGACAAAGTTGCCAGATAAATGCTGTCTTCTGAGATCACAGATGTTCCGACCGGCTTAAAGGTTTCCTTCCACTACTTAAAAACTAGACGTCCGGGCTAGAGAGATTGCTCAGCAGCTAAGAGCATTAGTTGCTCTTCCAGGGGAACTGGGTTTAATGTCTACTCCCATAAGGTGGCTCACAGCCATCTATAACTACAGTTCCAGAGGTTCTAACGCCCTCTTCTGGCCTACACAAGCATTGCATGCACAGGACGCACAAACATACATACATGCAGGCAAAATACCCATACATATAAAACAAAAGTAAAATTTCAGTTATTTGAAAAAGGCTAGATGTCTTTTTATTTCTCTCTCATCACACCCACTGCCTTGGCCTCTTCCTCGTGTTTGAGACACACTCTCACTATGTGGACCAGGCTTTTCTGGCCCTCCCTGAGCTGAGAGTGCAGGCCTAGGCCACTGCTTTAGGCAAGACTGTTTTCAAAGAGTGCTCTGCCAGGTTGCAGGATTCAAGGGCAGTGTGAAAAGTTCCCATTACTCACTTTCCTCTTTGCCCCCTCTCTGCCTTCCCTAGGAGGTTTATCCTAAGCCAGCCTTGGAGACGAGAAGGGGCCTGAAGTCCTTGAGGCTTGCAGCAGCCCAGAGGTGTGGCAAGTACAGGGTGTGGGTGTAACACCACCCAGGAAGCAGCCCTGGGTGAGCTGGGTGCTACTGCCCCCACTGAACCACACCCTGATGCTACTATGTACACTGTCATTCTGACTGGATCCTGTCCCTGAGGCTACACTGCTCCCTCAGCTTTAATCTAGGGAAGGTGAGCCCAGAAGTGTGGGATTGAGATAGAGATAGTAGGGGTTAAGGTTAGGGTCCCTGGCCTTGCCTGGTTGCAGAGCTCCAAATCAGAGCAGCAGCTGGATTTTGGCTGTGAGCCCGAACAATGAACACCCTGGGGAATGAGACGGGCAAGCCAGCTGCCTTCATTTGCAGCTCAGGTCTGTTCTTGAATTCCCTTTGTAAAGATAGAGAAACTAAGGCCCAGGTAGGCACAAGGTACTCTTTCCAGGGAAGGCCCCCTGTCCTCTGTGCAGTCAGTTTCAGGGGGAAGGCCACTCTAGCATGGGCCCCAAGCAAGGCCGGCCAGAAAGGAAGGAAGGGGTTGGCTTTTTAACTTTCATCCTTCTGGCAGTAGCCCCAGGAAAGGGACCAGGCTGGGGCTTGGAATCACATGAGAAATCTGGAGACTTCCCTGTTAGGTTGCTGCTGTCACCCTCAGAAGAAACCCATCCCCAGCTTTAACCCAAAGGTCCCCGATTGTTTCTGAGAGCCACAGAGTACAGTCAGAGTGGGCGTGGGGAGGGGAGAGAAAAAATTACAGGTGCAAAACAAAGAGGTGTGGAGGAACTCTGTGGACAGAGCCAAGCCCTTACTGTGGTTACTAGCTAGGTTTTCTTATTTTATGAGTGAAAATACTTGATTTATACCTGTGCTGAATCTGGAAAGGCAATCAGGGATCTGCCTAGCCCATCAGTCTCCTTCAAGGACCTGAGGCGTGTAGGAGATAGGAGGTGAGAAAGAGATGTGCCAGCGCTTGTCCACATTGGGTCACCTTCAGTTGTCAAACTGAAAGGTGGCCGGGTGCCCAGGATGCTGATGGTTTCTTTGTGGTCTCCCTCCCCTTTCCCCAAATCCCCCATTAGACTGTGCTGGTAGGCGCTGCTGTTTGGGGCTGCATGTCTCCTCAGAGGAGAATCAGCCATGAGAGCCCAGAGGCCATCCCTCTGCAGCTCTGGGGATGATGTCTGTAGAGAAATCATTATCTCAGCCAGGGCCCCACTTTTGCCTTCCAAGTCAGTAGAGGCTGTGGCTCAGAGCACCTCCGTGATAATTAAGACCAAAGTCAAGGCACAGTTTTTATGAGAAAACTCCCTTTCCTGGGCTGTACCCCGATGTCACCCTCCTAGGTCATTTCTGCCTGTCTGAACCTGTTGGACCAGTTCACCGCCCCCAGCGGACTCCACTCACCCAGAAGGCATCTCGGAACTGCAGCTGGGCCATCATCTTCAGGCGTCTGTTGTGTCAAATGCTAGCACTCCTGCCTCAAGCAGGGCTGAACATGGGCCAGGAGCCAGGAGCTCGCCCCAGTGCAAGCGCGGCTGGCCCAGGCCCTCCCTCCCTGCTTCCAGCCGGCGCCGTCTGAAAGCTCAAAAGGCAGCCACAAGCCAGAGACAACTGCCCGAGAAGAAAAAAGGCGCAACCTGCTTTGTTTAGGGCTAGAATCAGCAGCGAAATGAGGAAGGAGCCCTGCCCAGCGATGGGAGGGTGGGCCACTATGTCCAGCCCAGGCCCTCGCCAGCCCCGGTGATGGAGGACACGGGCTGAGGCCCAAGGGCAGGCAGCCCAGGTGGCAGGCAGAGAGTGGGAGAGAGGCAGGATGTGCACAGGCTGGGGAGGCAGGCAGCCTGAGGCCTGCACAGGAAGATTTGTGCAAGCCCCCCCCCCTCCCCCTGGGGCAGGCGCAGGTCTCTAACCCACAGGAAGTGGAGCTGCTGCCTTCTGCTTTGCAGCTCCACCCGCCACCTGTCACCCTCATGCCTGCTCATGTCCCGGCCCAATTTAGCCACCAAGTTAGGAATCCTGGGGCTGTCGCCCAATCCACCCAAGTCACAAGAGGATAGATAGGTTCTTGAGGATCTCACCCAGGTCTAGGACACCTCGCGATTCATTCCAACTTTAGCTGTTCATGCCTTAGGCCTAAGTCCCATCTCTAAGTTGCTCACAGTTTGGGACAGACTCAGTTGTGCTCCAGAGACTGAAAGTACAAAGGTTGAGGGAGCAGGTAACCAGCTAATGGGAGTTCAGCCTGGTGTGGCTCAGGTCCTGGTACCTGTGCAAATCTTCACCCATTCCATCTTCAGCCCATGACTGTGAGAGACAGAGAGAGAGAGCAGTCTGGAGCCTCGGGCTCTGGCTCAGCTTTTTAAAATTTGAACCTTTTCCTTCAGTAGTTGAAGAACCTTGACTTCAAACCTTCAAACTCAGAGCCTCGGCCTTCTCTATCTGCCACTTCCAGTCTGTGGGAGATTATCTCCTGTCAGGAATAATTCTGGAGTTTCTCTTTGTAAGGCAGGTCCTGAAGAACACAATTGCAAGATAGGCTTTGCCCACTCAGCAGAAAAGGCTTCTGGGAGTCCTGAGCCTAGGGTGGGCTGGTGAAAAGGATGAGTCAGAATGTTCACAAATCACCACCCTCCCCGAAGCCTACCTTAGAACTGACAGGGTTGATCATGTAGCTATGCTCTCAAGTGTGAGTTATACACAGCAGGGCTTAGAGAGGGGAGGCACACCCAGGTTTCCTTAAATAACCCCCCAAGAAGAAACACCGCGGGACAGGTGCTGAAAGCCCTTGTCTCTAGACTCCTGGCACTTGAGTTAATAAGCATCTTTTTAAAAAAGATTTTATTCTTTATTTTTATTTGTGTGTGTGTGTGTGTCCTGTGTGTGTATAGATGCCTGTAGAGGCTAAAAGAGGGCTTCAGACTGTCTGGAACAGGGGTAACAGGCAGTTGTGAGCTGCTTGGTATAGTGCTGGAAATTGAACTCTGATCCTTCAGAAGAACAGATTACATCCAGGTGCACAGAGCAGCAAACAAGGAGGCCCTGAGTCCTGGGATGGCAGATGGTATGTGCCACCATGACCTGGCATCCCGATGCTTTCTCTGGACCTGCCTCCCTTGTTCTTCATTCCTGAGGTAAATCCTCCCACCCTGCAAACCTTCGGTATATAAGACCTTCTTTCCTTCACCTCCCCCCCCCCCCCTTCAGCTCCAGAAGAGAGCAGCCAGACCAGTTTGGCTCTGGGCTCTTACTAAGTGCCCATCAAGTCTCTCAATCCTTATCCATTCCACACTCATCCTTAAGATGAGAAATTCAATGATGGCCTTAATCCCTCAAGTTCTAAGGGCCAGGAAGCAGAGGGCTGGTGTGGTCCAGGCCTATCTGACACCATGCAAATGCCCTCAGCCTCCACAGGTATTTCTACCAATATGCCAGCTCTGCCCCCAGACCCTGTCTCCCGGGCAGAGAGGTGGAGAACTGGAGCCTACAGAGGTTGTTAGGCTTAGCGTGTGGTTTTGTGTTCAGTGTTAGATGTGTCATCCGGAAGGCTTTTCCCCATACTAAATATGAATAAAAATATGTGACAGGGAGGGTATTACTGTCAGCCGCACAGGGGTGTGGGGGCAGGGGGTTCTCAAGCTGTTGTGATGAGGCTCCAGCTCTGCTCCTTGGAATTTGTCTTCTAACGATGGTCTCCTTCCCTGTGAGCAGTAGCACCTCTAGTCTACACTCCCCCCCCCTCCCCACCCCATCCCGCCATGCAGCCATATCAAATTAAGAAAAGAGAAACCTCTGTTGTCTTCTCCAAAGCCCTGCCCCTCAGCTTCCTGGGAGATCTCCCTGAGTGTCTCATGGGCTAAGAGTAGATAGCACTTCAGCCTTGCTGCCTGGGAACTGACCCCTTAGGAATGTTACAGATGCTGGAGAAAGTCACAGTGGCCATGAGACATTCTCCTCAGCTTAGAGTCACGAAGACTGCTGAACACCATCTTCTGTCAGGCCCTGCTGGGACATGTCTGCCAGGACGGGGAAACAGACCTGGTTTCTCCCCTAAGGAAGAGACTAAAAGAAAAGCCAAGAAGAGATGGACTGAATAGATGAAACACAGGCAGGAAAATACCAGTGTGAAGGGACTCAGAGGATTTCTCAGAGGCTGGAGGAGGAGGGGACATTGTCATGGAAACAACCCTCATTCATGGATCTGATGCCAAGCTGGAGGGAGAGATTGATGCTTGGACTTTGAAGAGGGGAGAGACTAGAGCGGAGGCCCTGAAAACTCCTTAGTCACCTCCAGGGGGTAAGGAGGTCCCCACCCTTGATCTCATTTGATAATTTGATAATGTCCACTCATTTTGCTTTTTTACTGCTTTGATAATGCATCTTTTGGAAGAAGGAGTGCCTCAGCTTTGGTAGAGCATCTCTCAGACGCCAGCAGGCTGTGGCCAGCAGGGCATTCCTGGCAGGCTGTTTAGTCTGCAGATGGGTATGCTGCTGATGGCTGACCTGGGACATTCTAGTACCTGACCAAGGTGGTCCACTGTTCCCAAGGGAGATGCCTGTGGTATTCTTCTAGGTGGCCCAATGTGTACATCTTATGCTCCGAGGGAACGCTCTGCCCTTCGCCAGAATGAAGACAACCCCACTACAGTGTACCCAGTGACAATAATGAAGCCTCTCTGCCTGGGAACATGAACTGATTGTCAGACAGAAGAATACACAGGGACAGAGTGAGTTTGTTGCAGGGACATGATTTACCAGACCAGGTGAGACGGAAGTTCAGCAGTAACAGACGGCCCACCGAGCTCTCACTGTACAGGGGCCTGGAGCTAAGCGCGTCACATGCTCTGGGAAGCCTCATCATCCTATTCCACAGAGAAGGACACAGGCTTGGAGAGGCCAGTCAGCTTGTTGAGTCACTTTGCAAAACATGTTCTTTCGTCCCATTTGTGAGCTGGTGTTGAGCCAGGAGTCCCCAGCTGAGAACCAAATGAGGACCAATGGTCACGGTGAGGGAGTGGGGTCGTCAGTGGGCTAAGAGTGTGACCCTTGGTCCTCAGACCTGGGACATCAGCATTGGACTTCAGTTTGCCTTGAGGACACCAGTTGTAATAAAAGGCTTTTTCCTTTGCCCAGCCTTTCTGAGCTCTTCAGATCCACTCACAGCTGCAGGGACCATGACTAAATTTCTAAGAATTGTCTGTCATTAGGGTTCTAGGAAGCCACCAGAGATGCACAAAGTGGCCCACTGGTGACTATCAAGCTAATAGAGATAAAACAGAGCCCTAGAAGGCAGACAGGAGTGAGAAATGTGAACCCCACAACTCACCCACCCCCAGCAGAGACCACCCGGAGGTTCTCAAAAGGTGAAGCATCAAGAGGCCATGCCACGGCCTAGACCGTAGGTTAGGTTTTGGATGTTTGGCGCTTTCCTTACTGCCTCATTTCACAGATGGAGAAGCTGAGGTTCAGCAATGCGACATGTCAGCTGACCTGACCTGATTGACAGGGAAGGAAAGGATAATTGGCTGCCACCACCACCCTTTCTAGACTGTTGGATTTTATTTTCTTCATTCCTGGTACCAGTTTCTTGGGAGAGCTCCTATACATTGCTCATCTCTTCAGCTGGTTCAGTTTTAATTTGATTTGGAAATAGCCAGTTCACGGTCAGGCGAAGCTGGATTCTGTCCAGCGATTGTCTAATTGTCCCTGCAAGCCAAGAGTCAGAGGCAGGAGATTTGACTTCAGTCTTGACTGGGTCATCAGATCAATAAGCCGAGACAAATAGGGGTTGGCAAAGTGAGATATAGAGGGCAGAGTGGGCAGCCCAGGTATGCCCTGGGGCTAGAGCTGGGGAAGGGGATCAGCCCTAGACTGAATCAAACGACTCCAGACTCACTCGGCTAAGACTCAGCTTTCTCACGGGGAAATGCGATGAGGCCATCATGTGCTTGGAGGGTATTTCTAAAAATTAAGGCAAAAAGTATATAATGTGACCATACTAGTGTTTGATAACATGAATCCAGGCCCCTTCACAGTAGACTGGCAACCCAGTCATGACTGTGCCTTAGACATGGCATTGTTAATAGTACCAGCCTCATCCATGAAGGCTCTGGAAAAGCTTCATTCCCAGGATTCCAAATAGCAGACCCCAGAAAGCAGCTGTAAGTCAGAGCAAAATGCCTTCATCAGGGCCCATAATATCCCACCTTTTCAGAATGCTGGTACCTAACCCTCTAGACCTTCCCAGAGCTCAGACCTCCAAGTACACTTTTTAGGAGGGCTCTTGTTTCATTTTCTCTTTGCAAATTTTTATTTTGGAATTATTTTATTTTAAAAATTTGGTTTATTTTTATTTGTGTGTGAGTGTGATTGTATGTGCACCATGTATATGTAGTACCTGCAAAGACCAGAAGGGGGATTTAGATCCCTTGCAATTTTAATTTTAAATACACAAAAATATAATTTTAAACATAGAGAAAAAAATACAAAAAGTCCTTTTTTCTCTCCATCCAAAATTAAGTGTTTTATTTTCTCCTGTTGCTGCTTCTTTGATTTTATCTATGCATATTAGCTTCTTATATTGTTTAATAAGCTAGATACTTGGTGACTATTCACCCATCAGTTCTTCAAGTGTTCATTTTATAGATATAAGAACATTAACTTATACAATCACATTCAAAATTGAGGAATTTAATACTGAGCTGGGACTGTAGCTCAGCGTTATAGTCTAGCATGTAAAGGGCCCAGAACTCAAAAAAAGGTGAGAAAAAGAAAAAAGTAAAAATTACAGAGGGAGAGAGAGAGAGAGAGAGAGAGAGAGAGAGAGAGAGAGAGAGAGAGAGAGAGAGAGAGAGAAGGAAGGAGGAAAGAAAAGAGATGTCTAGCATCAGTCTTACAGTGTGTCTAACCGGGAGCCGCATTCACTTCCACCCAGAGTCCAGGGGTTCAGCCTTTAATGCTATTTTTTTTTAATTTCCTTCAATTTGTGACGACCTTCCCCCCCCCCCCCATGATTCTTTGACCTTTATGCCAGTGATATTTGGAAGATTGCAGGACAGTTGTTTTGCAGACTGTCTCTCGGTTTGACTTACTGTCTTTTCCTTGTGATTAGATTCTGTTGGCGAGTTTGAGGAGGCGCACCACATCCAGGAAGCCGCCCTTCTCTGTGCATCAGATCAGGAGGCAGATGGTGTCAACTCATCGCAACTTGGCAAGGGGAATGAGTGTGTGTGAGTGTATCTCTGTGTGTGTCTCTGTATGTGTATCTGTGTGTTTGTGTGTGTGTGTTAACTTTGATCACCTGATAAAGATGATGATGTCTATCAGTTTCTTTACCACAATGTTTTACTCCATCCTTTGTGGTTTAAGAGGGTCTTGGAGAGTCTTTGAAGCTAATATGCAGATTTTATTCCTCACGACAGTTTCTCCTGCACAAGATGGTGTTTTCCTAATTTCATCTGTATTTGTACAGGGCGAAGAAGACTCTTCCTTCCTTTCTGTTTATTCGTTTACCTCTATTAGTGAATTTCCATTTCCTTCAGTGGGTTTCTGTGTGTGTGTGTGTGTGTGTGTGTGTGTGTGCACGCGCGCGTATCTATGGAGGTCAGAGGTCACCACTGGGCATCTTCCTCAATAACTCTCTGCCATATGTTTTTGAGATAGGGACTCACTGAACTTGAAGCTCATTAGCTGCACTGGACTAACTGGCCAATGAGTTCAGAGATCTGCCTGTCTCTTCTTCCTGCTGCCCCACACGGGGCTGCAGACATGTGTCTCCATGCCCAGCTTTTGTGTGGAAGCTGAGACTCTAAACTCACATTCCCATGCTTGTGTGACAGGTACTTCTGCCGTTGGTGTTATCTCGCCATCCCCCGTTCAGTGAGTTCCAATTTTACTACTGCTTTGCTTCGCAATCCCCCCCTCCCGCCCCCCCCCCCCAGATCTGGCCATTAGGAGGCCCACAGGGTAACTTCTGCTTCTTTCTTCTTTGGTCTCAATATTTATTTTCTGGCCCAAGATGTTTCTGAGCTATCTTGTAAATACACCCCCTCCCCCCAAACCCTCATCACCTTTCTCTGAAGATCAAGCCTTGTTTCCTTTCAGGGATAAGTTTAGAATTTCTGCTCTTAAATCACCAGTTGTTACTTTTGGTTCAGAAGCTGTTTGGAGTGTACTTTGAGGAGTTTGTGTGAGGGTTTGTGTGAGAGAATGAGCTGAGAATTTTTTTTAAAAGACTGATTTATTTATTATGTATACAGTGTTCTGCCTGCATGTATCCCTGCAGACTAGAAGACATCAGGTCTCATTATAGACGGTAGCGAATCATCATGTGGTTGCTGGGAATTGAACTTAGAACCTCTGGAAGAGCAGCCAGTGCTCTTAACCTCTGAGCCATCTCTCTAGTCCCAAGCTGAGAATTTTTAAGCTATTTTTCATACCAAGCCCTTGTGAGGTCCATGGTCTGCAGAATTTGGTGAAGCATGATTCTATTGCTATTTAATTATTGATTCACTATTGATAATAATACATTTACATCTATTTGCTGACATGGAGAAAGGACAGGTTGTGTGGGTGTCATGTCACGCTGCACCCAGACTTCAAGGGAAAGATGGGCATCTGCAAAGGCACTGGAGTCCCTGAGGCCAGAGGATCCTCTTACAAGGACTCAGCCAGTGTCTCTTTTTAAGGGCCTCTTTCCTATGCCCTGACTTCAAGGCTTTATGGCCAAATCACACAGAAATAGTGGAAGAAAGAAAATTATGTTCCTTTCCTTAAATAGAACTAAATCATGACGTCACAGCTACCCAGCAGAGAGCATATTACCAGAAGCTCAGCTAAAGCAGTGGTAGGGAAGGGAAGTGCTAAGGAGATGACTACCAGGCATTTCAAAACCTCAGGCCAGAAAACCAGAAACCAGCTGGAGGGAAACTCTCTTGCTACAAAGGCAACCTCCCTTCACAAATACGAAGGTGCTCCCAACATTCACCTCCTTTCACAGACACCAGGGTGCTCCCAACACTCTTCTCCCTTCACAGACATCAGGGTGCTCCCAACACTCTCCTCCCTTCACAGACACCAGGGTGCTCCCAACACTCTCCTCCCTTCACAGACACCAGGGTGCTCCCAACACTCTCCTCCCTTCACAGACACCAGGGTGCTCCCAACACTCTCCTCCCTTCACAGACACCAGAATGTTCCCAACGTCATTGGTGTTGGTCCTACAGAACCCAGTCTGCACCATCAGGCCATCTCTCCATGAGGATGAGCAAGGACTGAAGAGCAGATTCTTCTCAAGTCACATGAGAGAAGCGCCCACTGCTAGGGCAGGCCCTCGTTTCTGGTCTTTGCTGAGGTGCAGTGTGAACAGCAGTCCCTGACTTGGAGGTCCCAGCCTGACCTGCCTTCTCTGTGCTTTCCTGTCCACTACACTGCCCACAGTCACTTTCTTTAAGCAAGTCCCTTCCCTCAGAATTTATTACTCCACTAAATCCTAAAAATTTGAAGCACCCCAGGGCAGATCTTGCCTTCTTTCTCCAGAAGAGAAACCATTTGGATAAGTATTTACACTTCCCCATGGGGGAACAGCCTAGGAAGCCATTCAGTTTCTTCAGAACACTGTCAGATCAGAGAGTGCCTACCACGGGCAGATACCAGCTCTTCTGCAGATGGGTGTACTAGTGTCTCCCAGGGTGAGGTTCTTGTCCAGGATCATACAGTGAGACCCAGGTGCTGGGCGACTATCGGAAGACCTCTCAGCTAGCCTGTGCTGACTTGACCCACCTTCCCTTCTGATATTGACAGAACCAACCCTTTTTTATTTTTTAGCTTCTCATCCTTAGCTCCTCACCTTCCTCTTCCTGCCCATTATCCTTCCTTTATGCCCCATACAGCCTGGCAATCAAGTCTCCACTTTTCTGCACTCAGACCCATCCTATTTACTTTGCCTTTGGGATTGACCTTGATCCTTTGACCCATCATCTCTACAGAGCTCCTACTGGCTGTTCCAGGATTGGCACAGACATGCTAAGATTTCACCTTAAAGCATCAGCTTCTGGAGGGGCAAGAATCTCTGCCAGTGCCGGCCAAGGAGCAACCAAGCTTTCAAAATGGATAAGAGTTGTTATCTGTGGACTGGCTGCCCAAAATAAAATCACACTACAAGCTGATATGGCCACAGCTATGGTTAACAAGCTAAGGGGCTGAGATTTGCCTCAAGGTACTCCAAGACTTACGATCTGAAGCATTCTACCCTAGTCTTGCTTCTGTAGATCTCCACACAAACTTAAGGATTCACGATGCCACAGCTATTGTAGACACTCCCCAAAAAATCATCTCAGAAAGCCACCTGGGTCAGCAAGTATTGCTGAGTTATTGAGGAAGTTTTCAAACATCATTATACTATGTCCTAGAGCCCTGTGGCTAACAATATACATGAAGAAAGCAACAGGAGAGATTAGAAACAATTAAACACGACTATACTCATAACAGTATTACTTATCACAAGGGGAAAAAGTAAAAATAACCTAAAAGTCCAAATCCAATTAAATAGGGCATCACTCTACCGAAAATACATCATGAATAGCAGTGAGGATGCTCGTGACACCCTACTGAATAAAAACATTAGCTTATAAAGTGGTGTATATACAGGTTGGTCTCAGCCCTCAAAACAGTCTGCAGTTAAAAAAATAAAAGGAGGTGTGTCTTCAGAAGGTCTACTCAGCCTCCCCCACCCCTGCATAGCCAGCACAGCTAAACACTCAGCCATATTCACTTTGGTGGTGTCTTTTTGTGTTATCTCCCTGATTACTGGAACAATTGAGACTTAGTCCCCTCTCCAAGCAGCATCCAGACAGGATGTGACCCTGTGTAGGATGCTCAATCCACCTCTGTAGAGTAAATGGGAAAATGGGTGAAAAGTTCCAAGGAATGTGGTTCAGGCTCCAGGCCATAATTTTCTTGGATTCAAAGCATCTTTTGAATATTTTTAAACTATTATTTGGTAGTTTGATTTTTAAATTGATTTTTATTATTTTATTGACATACATATATATTTATACAGGATTTCATTACATAGCTCTGGCTGTTCTGGAACTCACTATGAGATTTTATTTTTAAAGACAGGGTCTTACTCTGTAATCCAGGCTTGAACTAGAATCAGAAATCCTCTTGCCTTAGTTTTCCAAGTCCTAAGAATACAGGTATGCACTACTCCTGGTTTATACAGTGCCAAGAATCAAATCCATGGCTTCATGCACACATGGCAAGCACTCTACCAACTGAGCTACATTCTGGCCCCAGAACTTTCTTGTGTGATAAGATCTTTTGAACTTCACCTTCCCCCCACACTATTTGCTCTCCTAAAGCCTTTTAGCAGGCCTTGACACCCAGGCCACAGCTGTGAATTTCCTCTGAGCAGTCAGCCTGTCTGGGAGAGGCAGCACTATCACTTTGTGTAGGGACATGGACTAGATGCCTGAACTACCACTCAAGGACAGACACATAGTGTCCATCCCATCTTCTAACACAGCCAAGAGCATCAACCTTCTACCAACAGTTGCACAAATTAGGCCCTGGGCTTGGGATTTGCTCCAGCTCTTACAGTCAGCCGAGTTACAGGTCTACAGTTCAAACCTGTCTCTAAACAGTTCAAACCTGCCTCTAAAAGACCACAGAAATGACTCTGGGCTCTGTTTCCCTTCTGAGAAATGAGGTTTCTGGTTCTCAGTTTATCCAGCTGTCCCCTTCCTCCAGAGAGTTCATGACAATAACAACATCCCAATATCCCTATACATATACCCTGTCTTCTCTGAAGGCAGCACGGAACCTTGGGGAATAGAGGACTATAAGTCACCCACATAAAGCTATCTGCCCAGTTAATTCCTCATGGCAGCCACAGGCTAGAGAGACACTGCATCCTTCAACACTGGCAGAGAGCCTGGGGTTCTCTCACCCGATCTTCACATAGATACAAGCACGTGGGTAGCCAATGAACATGCCCAACCCAGCTGATGCCTTAACCACTGGCCTGGAATCTGAGGTTTATATAGACAGGTCTTACGCCGGCTTTGATCAGCTCTCATAACTAAGAAGATCTAAGAAATTCAATGGATATGCCCTCCTTACCCTGGCTCCAGTACACACCCTGCCTGCAAGAAACCATTGTAATCACAGCCTTCACCAGCACAGCCTCCTATCTAATCCCAGTAAGGTAGTCTGGGGCCCTGGCCCTCACAAAGAGACGCCACAACTCCCCAAGAGTTAAGTGGTCCTGCTGAGACTGCCTTCCCTATACTTAGTCCCTTCCTTCCAGAGACTGTGTTTGTCTGCCTGATGTGGCACATTCATTAACTCTGTTCCTAGAAGCAGATCACTGTGGGGCTGTAGAAGGAGCCTGTGCTTTTAGAGAGTTTATAGTTTAATAGGGCAGAGGAGGAAAAATGAGGTCCCAGGCAGGGTTTAAGAATAGAGGGCTAAAAAGATGTCAGTACAGGAAATGAAGTGTCAGAGAGAGGCTGCAACATCTGTTCAATGAGTGGCTGGTTGACCAACTGAATGAGGAAGCTGTTTAGGAACTAGAAGAGGAAAGAACAGGAGTGGTTAGCAGAACCAGGCGGGAAGGGGAGATGGGGGTATCCAGAGGCAAAGAAAATCTTCCCTCATCACCCTCACACTGTGGTTGTTTCTAGCTGTGGGTAAGACCATCCTGTCCCCCTGCTAGCAGAGCAGGTAAGGAGATGGCAGTCAGGTGTGAGAACATTTAATCTCTTAGGCGCTGTATTGGGAAAGGCCTGCATCAATAGAACAGATTCCTGAGTCTGGGAGAAAGACGGTTACTGAGCAAGGCTGTAACTTACTCAAAGCTGTAACACCAGAGTAGAGTCAGCCAGGGCCAACCTCTAAATGTTCTTCCTCCACTTTTACCATCTGTCTTCTGAGAAGTGTCCTTGGTTCAAGGCTGGCCTTGGGCTGTTAGGAGAACAGCGACCCCTGGAGGTTAGTAGGGTGCAGCGGTGGAAAACAGAATTAGCCAAATGAGAGCTTTTCACCAGAGTTTCCTTCCTTCAGCTCACTAGGGAAGCTGCCTCCATAGACAGACTTTAATTGTAGGAACAGGAGACCACGGAGGTGCCATCTGATGTTAGTTGTCCCCGTCCTTGACTTTTGTCTGTCCTCTTTCAGCCCGCAGTGCCCTATCCTGGGTTGTGCTCGTCTGGCAAGCTCAGCGTTTGGTAGTTTGAAGCAGATCCTCTGGAGAGGGTGACTTCCTCCAGAGCAGAGATGGTCTGGCTGCCCTCAGCTCTGACCTTCCTACCCAAACCCATGAAAGTTCAGGCTAGAGTACAGGAAGACAGGGAGGCTTGGTAGCTCTTCAGATTTCCAGAATTCTTTCTTCCAAGCATAGAAAAGGAGTCTTGTGCCAGCATGTTTCCAGACATTTTTTTTTTTTTTTTAAATCAGCCCTTATGACTACTTAGACATCCTGCCTGCTCTTGCTCCTGTCCTGGGGAATGAAAAGCTACTGGAGTCCCCAGCCTGGAAGTGATGGAGTAAAACCAAAGCACCACACCGTGAAGATGAGGCATAGATGTAGAGAGGAGACCAGAGGAGATTCTGTGACACACATCAGTGCCATCAGCTAAAATACACGCATAGATCCAAGCTTGTGTTTGGTATTGTACTGTTGTCTCTCGGGTTAAAAAAGTTGAAACGTGGCTTCCTAGCATCTTAGGTAAGACTTAAAATATTTTGTTTATATGCTTACCTACAATCTGGTTATGAACGTTATAGACTAACATGGCTGGATAGGGCCTCACCTACGTCATGTGTTCTTTGATTAGCCAGTTTTAAAGACTCACATACATTTAGTGTATCCTAGTCATATTTTAAAAACATTTAACTTTTTGTCTGAGTATTTTGCCTGCATATTGTCTACCGTATACGGGAAGTGCCCAAATAGGCCAGAAGAGAGCTCCAGATCCTCTCATTTGGACTTCAGGCCGTTGTAAGCCATGTGGTGTTGGGAACTGAACCCCCAGCCTGTGGAGGAGCTACAAGTGCTCTTAACTGTAAGCGACCTTTTCAGTCCTAAAACAGTGGTGCTTTTTTTTTTTTTTTTTTTTAAATAAAGGCATACTCTTTTTTCTATCAATAATATTTTTATTACCAGGATCATATATATGCTTAACAATTATTTAGGGAAAGGATTGAGTTCATTTTTATTTCTCTTACACATACTTGATTAGGTTCACAGGAGCAAAATACAAATTCATTGCTTTCTGAACAGAGAATTTCAAGTAATAGAATCTGTCCAAGAATTAATTCCAGCACTTTTTAAATTTTAATACCCTGTGTACTAGTGAGTCAAATCTAAAGATGAGCTATAGGTTCCCCCATCATTGTTAGAAGTTAATATTAAAATAAAATTTCTCAAAAAGCTGTACAAAGTGCATCGGCACTTATAGACACCACCAAATTATGCATAAATAAAATTTGAACACTCAGCCTACCTGTTTCTCAAAATATGGCCCTCACAGGGGAGTGGGGAGGAGAGGCAGCAAGCGCTTTATGAACACCCTTTTCATGACTAATAAAAAAATGAAGATATACAAATATACAAATATTCTTAAACAATATAAAAGTACACATCATTTCAAACATTCTTTTATTTACAGAATTAAAACTTTCAAAGCTAAAAAAAAAACAATAAAACCAACAGACTTTGTCTTTATATGCTATATAAAACTACTCCGCCTCCTTTGAATGAAGGGCTTAAAGTATGTCGGATACCACCATGGACAGCTGCTAAGCACCTTTACTTATTTATTGGCTTTTCAAGACAGGGCTTTTCTGTTTGCCCTGGCTGTCCTGGAACTCAGTTTGTAGATCAGATTGGTCTTGAAGTCAGAGATCTGTCTTCCTCTGCCTCCAGAGTGCTGGGATTAAAGGCATGAATCACTATGGTTAACTATAAATACTCCTTAAAAAAAAAAAAAAGATTTTTAAATTGTTTTATGTGTTTGCATGTACTTGTCTGTGTACTGGTGCTCATGGAGGCCAGAAGAGGGTGTAAGAATCACACATTTATTTGAATCACCATGTGGGTGCTGGGAACTGAATTCAGATCCTCTGCAAAAGTTGCCAGTATTCTTAACTGCTGAACCATCTCTCCAGCCCTATACTAATTTTTAAAAGCTATATTTTAGTGTTCCTAAAAACCAGCCACAATCTTAACACTGAAGAACATGTTATTGTTTACTGTTGACTCTGGGTCTCAGCAGTTAGCCCAGGAAATTTATACAAAAGATTCAAGACTCATACCAAATACTTTCAGAGAAAGGATGGGTCTTCCTAAATAAAAATCTATAAATTAAAAAGAAAAATATTATCTGTCACTTTGAGATTATAGGTCCAAAGTTATATAGCTGAGTACTTGAGAAATCATGAGGGCTTCAGATCTGGAAGGCAATGGAGGCCCAGGTGAGAGCCAGGTAGGCATTAAAGGCATCCAGTGGGTGGTCCCAGTGAGGAAGGGTTTTGTGGTCCCCCTTTTCCCTCTGTTCTCACTTCATGGTGGTGCTTCCTCATTTCCTCCAGTGTGTTGTTGGAATAGACTTTGGTCACCTGGATCCCCACGATCAGAGTGTCTGTGATGCAGCTCTGCAACTGGAGACACCATGGTCTAGGCAGCCTCAAGCTGTGAGTGATTACAGAAGGGTCCAGGTCTGTGTGTTTGTGTCCGTTACCCAGGTGTGTATGTGGTGTTGATTGAAGAGCCTTGTGAATTCCTTACACACTTGCTGTGTTGCCAGCAGCAAACTGTCCCTCATGGCATTGCCTTGTGTCTTCTAAGATGGAGTCTGGTAAAAACCTTGGTGGAGGATTTAGGAGGAAATTCATCTTCATAGACACATGCACAGTCCTCAACTACTTGGTTGGCTTTGCCTTCCACAGTGGGTGTCAGAAGTGTGATTTTCCAGCTTTCTCTGGCTGGAAGAAATGTATTCTAAGTTTTCCTATGAAGATTTTTTTGATTTTTTTCTGAGAATCCCTCACATGGAAGTGAGACTGTTAAGCATTTAAACGATGGAACAATCACCTCAGTACTTCAATCATCCTAACTTTATATTTATATGTGGAACCAAAGAGGGACAATTTCAGGGACCAAGTGGAAGATCTGGGGGGGCATTCCAGTAGCTCCTTCGGTTAGGAACAGCTGAGGGGGAAATGGATTCTTACAATGAGATGGTCTGATGAAGAAGCACATACCAACAGTTGATATTTTACATCTTGCCACTGCATAAGCTGCAGTTTGGGCTGTGGGAAGTCACATGGTGATGACACCCAGGGACCCCAGTGCAGTGCAGGTGAAACAGGGCTGTGCAGATGCTGCCCTCTAGCTGTGGTGATAGTGCACACAACAGAAGGAAGTTGGGGTGTACTGTGTAATGCTCTTGTACATTGTAAATATTTGTCACTCCTATTGGTTTAAGAAAATGCTGATTGGCCAGTAGGAAGCCCAGGGTGGGCTAGCAGACTAGGAGAATTCTGGGAAGTGGAAGAGCAGAGCAGAGATACCAGCAGATACAAAGGAAAGAAGATGAAAATGTTGCTCTGAGAAAAGGTATCAAGCCACAGTGCTAAACAAGATAAGAATCATGGTTTAGTTTAAGAGTAAGAGTTAGCAAGTAAAATGCTGGAGCCATAGATCAAACTGCTTGTAATTAGTGTAAGACTTAGTGTGAGTATTTGGGACTGCTGGTCCACATCTTGGGGCTAGACCAGGCCAGAAACATCTGATTACAAACAGCGTTCCAAGATGGGACATAATCTACATAGACCTGAGAAAACTTCAAAAATATTTTAAAAGGGAGTCAAAAGCAGCTTTTTAGCTGTGTCTCTCAAGTGGGCCTTGGTATAGAGTGGTTTTGGGGCTTGAGTTACAAAATGGTGGGTTTGCTATCTGCAGCCTGAGTTGCAACATGACATATTTCTGCAGTGTCTCAGAAGTCTCAGTATAATCAGGAGCTGCATATGACAGATTTAAGGTTTCTGTTTTTTACAGACAAAAAGGGAACAGAGTAAAGCATGGCTTCTTGGTAGCAGCATTTTTTTTTTTTTTTTCTGGAGGGCTCTATTTTCTGGCTGCAAGCAGAGGTTCAACCCCTTTAAAAGAGGCTTCCTGACTCAGCCTTAGCAGCAAAATCCTCAAGGCTCTTTTGAGAGGCCCTGTTGCCAAACACGTAAATGGTGTTTATGAGCAGTGGGGCGTGGTGTTCTACTTGGTGGCAGTGTAGACCCTAAAATTCCCCAGAGTTAGGGTGGTAAATGTGGTTCATGAAGCTATGCTTTCACCAACCAGGATCTGGGTAGAACAAGCTTCCATAGCCAATCCTTGAATCCTAACCACACCTTAGTAGATTAAAGGTGTGGTTAGAAAAAGAGAGAAATAGAATAAAGACCGATTCAGACCAAAAAACGACCTGTAAATGGTTTACAGTATGTTAAAAAAAAATGCGAAGGCTTGGGAGAGAAAAGAAAAAGGAAAAAGGATAGAGAAAGTCCTTTAAAAAATGAAGTAATATATATCTATTATATACACATTAATATATATATATACACACATATATAGACATACATATGTATGTCACATAAGGATCAAAAACACACAGAGAGTCTGGATACTGTATGTCATGTTGTCTTTAAATTGTTTGACTGCTGAGGAAGGAGTAAGAGCTGCTAAGAGACATTTGATTATACATGCTGCTTATATCCAACCTATAGATTTTGTAAATGCCTTGTCTTCAAAATTGAAGCCAAAAGATATGTTACTTTGGAGAAGAGGCTTTCTTTTTATTTCCACAGAAAATGAGAGGTTGTGGATTCATTCTGGGTTAATAAAATCCTCAGGTGGGAATGGATGGCCCAGATGATCCATCATTTAAGAGCACCTGTGTTGCAGTTTCCTCTGAGTTCTGCATCTAGAGCAGCTTCAAGGAGGCTGACTGAGATGACCCAGCTTCACATTATACTCCAGTTAGGACTTGACAATAATCCTGAATTTTCTCAGGATCCCCATAAGATTACCAGCACCCCCAATCAGCAAGAAGTAGTCTAGAGAACTATGCCCATATTCCCCTCAAAATGGATTATGGATGTTTGTCTTTGTTTAGAATGTTGTTTACAAGTTGTTATAGATAATAGTCTATAAAAAGCTATACAAAGGAGATTATATTTGGGGTTCTTGTTTTAAAAGGATAAAAGGGAAATGCTGTGAGATTATACTCTTGTACATTGTAAATATTTGCCACTCCTATTGGTTTAATAAAATGCTGATTGGCCAGAAAGCAGACAGGAAGTATATGTGAGGCTAGCAGACTAGGAGAATTCTGGGAAGCAGAGGAGCAGAGCAGAGATGCCATCATAAAAGAAGATGAGAACACTGCTTGAGAAAAAGTACCCAACCACGTGGCTAAGTTAAGAATCATGGTTTAGTTTAAGAGTAAGAGTTTACAAGTTATATGCTTGAGTCATAGGCCAAGCAACTTGCAATGAATATAAGCTTCTGTATGCTTCTTTGGGACTAAGAGATTGTGGGTCTGGACCTTGGGCCTAGGATGGGTCAGACACTTCTGACTATAGGGCTGTGAACTCTGGGCAGAGCACACTTGCTCCCCAGACTGTACAGACTAGAGTGGTGTCCTCATATACCTTTTGAATGCACTAACGCACTAGAAAGTTCTAGAATTTGGTTTATCTGAGTGGGAATATAAGGATATGTGCTAGTCACACTATTTTTGTCCCCCAGTTATTTCCAGCAGCAGTGTAGATTGTACCAAATGCATTCCTGTGGTGTCTTCCAATGTGTTCTTTTGTCTCTGGTCTTTCCTGTAAATTTTTGGCTAGTATATCTCAGGATGTCATAATATTGGCAGATATTGCTGATTGGTGTCACTATCAACCAGTTGCCTGGTGGTGACACTTTGGCTGGGGGACTAGGAAAATGTAATATGTGTGGAAACTAGCTCACATATTCAAAGTGTGTACATCAGCAAAGCCCTCCATTATTCTTTGATTTATGAGCTGATTATTTCCTGTTATCTAATAGTTGATGACTGAGTAGCACGGTCTACAGGAAAGGTAGAACATATATTCAATTATTTTTAATGTTTTTTCAAACATGGAATACTCCAAGGATGACTTCCTTAGGTTTGCTTGGTGTCATGAACTCATGGGGTTAAACATATTTGGTAAACTTCTGTTCACTAAAGCTGTACCTTTTAATGTTAAAAAGGCTGTCCCATTTTTGACTAGAGGGAGCCTCTTCCAGAGGGCTCCTTTGCACTGTTCTGGTAGTGGTAGACTTCCTGGGCATCTGAGATGGCAGACATTCCAGGCCTCAAATCTATTTCTTGTCCTAGATTTGGTGGTTAACAGATTTCCAAGGAGACCTCATCCTTTATTGCTCTCATTGGGAAATGGCTTTTCAACACATCCTGGCCACCAGGGCAGGCCTTGCTGCCACTTGACTGTTAATGAGCTTTGGTACTTTCTAGAGGTCAGAGCCAAGAAACAATTTTTCATTAGTTTTAACATTTATCTTATGTGTATTTGTGTGTCTGTGTACACGTCTGCCATATGCTAATGCATGTCTAAAGAGGCCATAAGATGGAATTGGGGTTACAGGCAGTTGTCAGCCACCTGATGAAGATGCTGTTGTCTGAACCTGAGTCCTCAGCAAGAGCAACAAGTACTCTTTGTTAGGTCTCAGGCTGTCTAAATATCTAGGAATGAACTCAACATGGACTAAAGGAGGATTTCTGGTGGTAGATAATAGCCAGCATTCTTCAGGAACTTATGAAACTGGTTTCCATCTGCCAAAAGGAATCATTTCCCTTACCTCTGGCAAAGGACATATAGCTCTCCATTGACATATATGCCTGTGGCTGCATGTTGAAGTCAATGATGCCAGGCCTCCAGGCTCCCTCAGCCCATACTCACAGTACTTGGTATAACATTTCAAAGCCTCCACAGCAATCTTGAGGCCCTTTCCTCCCGCAGATACTCACCCTCCTCAGGTTCACTATCCTCACCATTCCCAAGCTGTCTCTCGTAAGCACTTATTCTTTCTATATGCTCTAGTCTCTGTCTCTTGCTATCTCTCTAACTATTCTCTCCAGATTCCCTAGCCCTGACCATGTCCAGTCTGCTGGTTCTGGCTCAGCTTACTCCTTTCTGCTCTGGGCTCCTCCAAATGCCTCTGGCTGTCTCTCACATCTACAGTAAAAACCTTAACCATATCATCCTGTCAACAGTGCCCCTATATACACTCTTAACCACTGATCTATCTTTTCAGCTCCCTGTTAGTTTTAAAGATGGAGCATACCATAAATTCATATTTTCAATTCGAATTCAAGGTGTTCTGTACAATTGTTTTGCTGTTCTTTGTGTTTTTCTATTTGTATCTGTATCTCCTGTGTTAAGAATCTAGTTCCCTCCTTCCTTCCTTCCTTCCTTCCTTCCTTCCTTCCTTCCTTCCTTCCTTCCTTCCTTCCTTCCTTCCTTCCCTCCCTCCCTCCCTCCCTCCCTCCCTCCCTCCTTCCCTCCCTCCTTCCTTCCTTCCCTCCCTCCTTCCCTCCTTCCTTCCTTCCCTCCCTCCTTCCTTCCCTCCTTCCTCCCTCCCTCCCTCCCTCTCTCCCTCCCTCCCTCTCTCCCTCCCTCCCTCTCTTTCTTTGTTGACAGGATTTT
Organism: Phyllotis vaccarum; assembly: GCA_033318265.1. Lineage (NCBI taxonomy): Eukaryota > Metazoa > Chordata > Mammalia > Rodentia > Cricetidae > Phyllotis > Phyllotis vaccarum. Next base: position 75,639,512 of record JARWLC010000012.1, read on the forward strand.
TCTCTGGCTGTCCTAGAACTTGCTTTGTAGACCACCCTGGCCTTGACCTTACAGAAATCTGCTTGCCTCTACCTCCTGAGTGCTGAGATTATACGTGTGTACTACCAACACCACCACCACCAGGCAAGAATCTCACTTCTGGGCCTGGGAAAACAGCTTGTAGGATGAAGCTCTGAGCTGTATGAACATGAGAACCAGAATCCTTATCCACGAAAATCATGGAAATGTTGAAGAGTCTCTGAGACCCACATGTAATTCCAGCATTGGAAGGCAGAGCAGGAAGTCCTTGAAGCAAGGTCTCTCTCTCTCTCTCACTCACACACACACACACACACACACACACACACACACACACACACACACACACAACTTTGTGTGTATATGGGGCATCACATTTATCAGCTACAGGAATTCTGGGATAAGAATTTTACAGGACTCTTTTATGCTTTATCCCATATAAATAGTTGCTGCAAGTGACTTAAGGCCGTCCTGTGTGCATACTCACAGGTCTGTTGTGTGCAGGTTATAGACCACTAGGCTATAGTCACGTTATTGAGTTCACAACAGTTCCTGTGAGCTTATTCAGTCAGCCAGATGCATACATGTTATGCTCATTTCTTCTCTCTCTTTTTTTTTTTTCTATTTTAGGGATTCCTTCTAATTTAATTTTTTATTTAAAGAAAGCATTTACTTGAATCCAATGTCAAATGTACAAAACAATGTGTATTCAAGTTAAGTCCATCTTCTTGTTCTTATATTTTGTTTATGAGCCTCGCTTTAATGGCTGGGCCATCTCTCCAGTCTCGGCTTCCTTTCTGTCTCTTCCGATTGTCCCCTCCAATCCTTCTTCCCCTAGTGACATCATGCTGGGTTATCCTTCCATTCTTGTCTGTTTTCAGTATGAACATTTACAAGTCTGCCTTTTAAAAATATCTATGCACGTTTTTCCCGCTTCCTGTCTAGGAATCTGTCACATGAACACAGCCTCGTCTCTTTGGTGCTGCCCAGGACTTTTCTTTGTGGACTTGCGATTGTGCTGTTTGTGTGATCGAAACCATCGATTAACCTTTTGGCAAACAGATCAGCTGGGCCTTCGAGGATGCTATCTGCACTTTATCCTTAGAACGATCAGGGGCCCCTGATATGTTCTAGTCAGGGTTTGGAAGAGTGTCCTCTGTGGGGGTGACACAGCTGTCTGGGATTTGCATCCAAAAGTCTCAGATTGAAATACAAAGTGCACCTAATTGCTGGGCCATTTGTAATGGGAAACAGGTAAAACCTCCATAGAACTATTCTGTTATCCTTCCAAAGAGAAAACACACTCTCAGCCTTCCTAAGGATACGGCCCTTTAATACAGTTCCTCATGTTGTAGTGACCCCTCCCCCAAACGTAAAATTTTGTTGCTACTTCATAACTGTAGTTTTGCTACTGTTATGAATTGTTTTGTAAATATCTGTGTTTCTGATGCTCTTAAGCAACGCCTGTGAAAGGGCCATTTGACTTCAAAGAGTCACGACCCACAGGTTGAGAACCACTCCTGTGACTGCTTAGTGTGGTCACAGGGCAGGAGAAAGACCGTGTAATCCACAAGCTCAGGTAGTCTAGGAATTCTATGACAACAACTCTGCTTCTCTTGAGATTTTAAAAAGCCAAGAGTCTGCAGCGCTTAGCAGCGAAGGGAGGGCCTGGCTGGACAGCCTTTAGGATCGTCTATGACCATCTCAAATTTGCCCTCCTGAGGTTTGGGGCAGTTCTCCCAGCCACTTCTGAGATTCCACCAGGAAGTTCCGACAGCCTCTGACCACCTGAAAGTGGGTTTCCATGGGATGGCCAAACCAATGCCACCAGTTGGCGAGGCTGTGGGGAGGCCTACTCCTTTACCTTTTCACCAAAGCTCTCAAAGTCCCGATTTCACTCTTGGCCACCCCTTGCTGTTGATTCATCCCTGCAGAGGACCCTGGCGCATGGGGTGGGGGGTGGGGTTGCAATAGTTTGCACACTTAAGTTTCTTCTGCTCCCTTTAAGCATTGCCATCTCATTGATGCCACATCTAAGGGAGCTGATGGGCACCTCAGGAAAAGGCCGAGAACGGGGGACAATAGAAAAGTCATCAGAGAAATGAAGAATCAGAGGGGCTGGCATCGAAAGGGACCATGTTTGCCACCTCAGAGATTTTGAAGGTGTCCTGGGTCTAGGAGACCATGTGGCGAGAGCTGTGATCTCTCCTCTTGGACCTGCTAGTTCTTAAGATGAACTATATAGCATATTATCTCACTTGAAGAAGGGCTGTTCTGCTTTGAAATTGTTCAAGATCTGAAAACAGTTGACTTCAGTAGTTTCTTGTCGAATACAAAAGTTGCCTGGGCCAGCAAGATGGTTCAGCAGGTTAAGGGGCTTGCCACCAAGCCCACTGACCTAAATTCAATCCCTAGACTCACATGGTAGAAAGAGAGAATCATCTTCTGCAACTTGTTCACTGACCTCCACATGCATGTTATGACATGCATATGTCCACAAGCATGTACATACACATATACACACAAACACAGTAAATAAGTAGATAGATGATAAATTAATTAAAAGTCAAAAAATGCTTTAACTGTGCTATGTGGTGATATATTGTATATTTAATAAAATCAGCCTGGAATATCAGGCAGCAGAATCACCCACAGTCAAGCCATGAAGGTCAGAGAGTGGTGACCCACACCTTTAATCCCATCACTCAGGAGACAGAGACCATTCTGGATTTCTGAGTTCAGGGCCTAACAGCCAAGAAGTAGTAGCTCACACCTTAAATTCAGGATTATGATACAGAGTTGAACCAGAAAGTTGGGCAGGGAAGATATTTAAGGCAGGAAGAGACAGAGATTCATACATTCTGTAGAAGTGACCATTTAGGCTGAGGACCCTTGAAGATAATATTTACTCTGTTCAGCCTGAGAAGTTGGCTGGGTGGGAACTGACTGTGGTCTGTCTCCTCTCTCTGATATTCCAGCTTTCCCCCAATATCTGGCTCCAGGCTTTCATTAGAAACTGACTAGAGTTTGCGCATAATCTATGCCTAATGCCTCTCAGACGGCACCCACTGCTGGGCAGCTCTAATTACCAAGATGCTGCTCTCTCTGCCTTGGCCTCATTTCTGGTTCTCTTCCCACAGGGCTGTGGCTGAGAAGGCAGAGTGCCGTCTTCCCCCATGTATCTCATCTGTCTCCATATTAATATCCTGGAGCCTTGGCTCTTGTCCTTTGGTGTTTAACACGCCATTACCTGCCTCAAGGGAGTCCCTTTGTCAGAGTCAAAGTGCTTTATGATCATTGCCTCAGCATGCTGTTTTTCTCTTTTTAACAGTGTTGGGCTTGCTGGGGTTCCTCCAATTTGTGAGTTTCTCACCCTTTTTTAAAGGTGTGAAAATTCAAAGAGGCCCAGAAGGTTTGGGATTTCTTCCCTAGGTGTCTGCAGCCTTCCCTCTGCCTATCAGAGCTGTTGCAGAGGGTCACAGGAGCCTTGCAAGGACACTTTACAGGTAACACATTGACAAAGAAAGGCTAAAGACAGAATGGTACATGGGGCCGATGGAATGAACAACACAAGTTTCCACACCTGGATCACCCAAGAGGCTGGGGTTCAGGAGGTGTGGGGGTGGGCCTGAGAATATTTAGGTCTACCCCTTCCCTGAAGATGCTGATGCTAATGATTTTAGGACTGATGAAACTCTGAGAACCACTGGGTTAAATGATCATAGTCTCAAAGCAAAGCAAGGTGTCAAAAAATACAAGTGTTTCTGAGTACTCAGTAGAGTAGTATGTAGCCAAATTTGCATGCCCGCAGCTGCCTGAGCCTACTTGGGCTGTAGGTTCCCACTGCCCTGCCAACAGCATCCCTCAAAGATGGTCTCCAGGGTGGGAGTGTAGTATTGGACATGCCGTTTTATTTTAAAGAGCAAGGAAATCTTTCCTGTGGATCTGATTTTGGCCACTAAATAGATAGGAAAACTGTCATATCGTTCAGAAGTGGTAATAACCAGAGAATAGAATAATCATGCATTTACACATGCTTGTTGAATCAACAATGACACCATCATCATCATCAGTAAGGCTGGGCATGATAGTACATGCCTAAACTCAGCCACCAGGAAGCAGAGGTAGAGGCAGGTAGATCTCTGAGAATCCAAGGCAAGCCTGCTCTACATTGGGAGACCTTGTCTTAAAACAATAACAATGAAGCCCCCCAAAATAATAAAAATAAAATATCCATACTGTTTCACTGGCCACCTGACCTTAGTACTGAAAAATGTAATTTTACATTCCTCTCTAGGGCTTGAGATTGGACCCAGAGTCTTATGTGCTAAGCAAGTGCTCTGCTATTGATGACCCATGTCTCTAACCATGCAATATTTTAAGAAATATGATTCCCTGGAGAGGTGGGATTTGGATTTTCAGAACCTGATTTGGCAGTCCTGAAGCAGGCTAATGAGGAGAAGGCCTTTAGGAACCAGAGGGGGCTGGGCTGGCCTCAGGACAAAGAGGTGTTAGAGCTTGTAAGGTTTTGTTGGCTTTAAAAATATTTAACACCACCTAGTATCAAAGACTAACAAGTAGCTGTGAAATTTCCTGGGCCCAGGGGAGGAACAATGTAGCATAAAGATCAGGAGTCAGTTGGTGGCAGACACTTCATCTCTGCTTCCCTGTGCTCACTCTACCTTGCAGCACCATCAAAGGCTTGCCCTTTTGTTGTAGAGAGTGGTTTGGCTGCATCTGGAAATGCCAGTGTTTTCTAACCATCGTCTGCTCCTGTTAGAACTCACAAGGGCTTGAATGAGAATTGGGAGTTTTCTGTTATGACGTTATAGAAACCTGCTATAGTGCCTACTGGCTTTTGATGAGAATAGGTGTAGTCAGTGGGTTCCAGAACTTGCCTCCATATTGTATTTGGCCATGTCATGCTTACTTCCTTTTTTTTTTTTTTTTTTTTTTTTTAACTAGCCATCAAAGTAATTTCTAGTCAAATATTCTCTCACGAGAAAAATAGTCTGCTCCCTTATTGAGCCATAAACCCAAAGAGCCTGTTAATAAAAATAAAATGTGTTTAAAACTTAATGGTAGGTAAGATTCAGTCTATTGGTGGAACATGGAGAGGACCTTTCTACTCTTGCTTTGAAAACGTTGGTCGATTTGCTTCTTAATGATTAAAGTCTGACTGATAATTCTGTCACTCAATGTCCTCACACTGTTTCTATTACAGCAGTTCTTCCCAAGTGTTCCACGAACTTCCCTTGTGGAAATGTAAGCTTATGTCTACTCACCTCAGATAGGTCCCCAATAACAGAGCAGAGTCCAATTCCACCCAAGTCTAGTTTGGTGAACTAATGAGTTTATTGAGCTTCCTTACAGAGCAGGGCTGAAAAGTTACCACAGGAGCTTGGAATAATTTCCACTTCCCCAACCAACCTCCATGGTTCACTGGAAAGTTTCACTCCGGAATGGATGAGGACTTCTCAGGTAGAGTACTCACTTCCTCAGGCAGAGTTTACACTGTGTGAATTCTGTCACTTCCCGAGACCCAAGACCATGTGCAGCTTGGGAAGAGTTATTCATAGCTGGGAAGAAGGTGAAAGAAGCTGGTGTCTCAGATGAGGGACTAAAGGCCTGCTTATTCTCTTCCCTGAGAGAATATAAACAGCCTGGTTCTCAGGGCTCTTTGCCAGTAGTTACAGGTGCTGCTTGTATGGCCGTAGGCTCAGAGGATGGTGGCATTTCTTTCCAGATGAGTGCATACCTCCTACCTGATCTCTGGCATCCTTTCCCCACATGGGCCTTGGGAACAATTCACTCTCTATACTCTTTCCCAAATAGGCCCCAGCCCTGGGTTGGCTTTTATATTCCACAGGATCCATCTCTAACTGACTCTTCCCACCTGGCATAGTCTCACAGTTCTGTGTCTGACTCACAATTCATCCATGTTCCCTCCTGCCTTCCAGCTTTTGCTTGTTAGTGAGACAAGAGCTTATGCACTCTGCTGGATAGTTTTTTGTTAACTTGGCACAAGCTAGAGTCATTTTAAAGAAGGGGACCTCAATTGAGAAAATGCCCCCTTAAGATCTGGCTATAGGCAAGCCTATAGGGCATTTTGTTAATTAGTGATTGATGGGAGAGGGCCCAGCCCATTGTGGTGATGCCATCCTTGGGCTGGTGGTCCTGAGTTCTAGAAGAAAGCAGGAGCGAGCCAGTAAGCAGCATCCTTTATGGTTTCAGCATTAGCACCTGCCACCTGGTCCTGTTTTGAGTTCCTGTCTTGACTTCCTTGAATGATCTATACAGTGTGGAAGTGTAAGCCAGATAAGCCCTTTCTTCCTAGCTTGTTTTTGGTTACTCTGCCTCATCACAGCAACAGAAACCTAAACAGAATATGCACCACTCACTCATTTCCACCCAGTGTCCACTATTTTTGTCCCAGGAGACAGCTCAATACTAATAACAATAGCTAATGTATCAAAGACTGTGTGTGCCAGGCACTGGTCTCAACATAGTCCATGCCTGGGATAGATAACTCATTAACCCCATCTAATGGTTAAAGACAATAAAAGACTGTCAGAAGCTAAGCTGCTTGTCTGAAGCAGACCTCATAGCTTCTGTAGGGGAGAAGATAAAATAGTTCAATGCACTGGTAGAATGTGAAGCCTCAATGATTGCTCCCTCCCTCCCACCCTTCCTCCCTCCCTTTATCCCTCCCAAATTGTTTTGGGGACATGTATTAGTTTTCTGGCCTGGACTTTCCAGCGTAGCCTGTTGGCCCAGACTTTCAGATCCACAGTCCCATAGACCCACTGAAACACACAGATGCTTGTATTAATTGTACGCTGATTGACCTGGGGCCCAGGCATATTGCTAGGTTGATTGTTATCCTGTTCAGCCATGCGGCTTGGGACCTTACTCAGAGCAGCATAGGTGTTCTTTGCATCTTCTGGCATCTGGAACATTTATTATGTTTCAGTCACAGGTGCTTGAGAAACATGAAATAAAAACAAAGAGCTATACCTCCTGAATCTTCACCTTATATCCCACTAAATGAAAATGGATGGCAGGACATATAATGTAAGTATGTAGCATACTTGGAGGTGATAAGTACTAGAAAAAAAATAAGAGCAGGGCTTAGGGGTCTGGGACCGGGACATAGATGTGTGAGGGTGGAGGCACTGAACAGACTTCCTCAAGCTGGAGGAAGGAAGGAGTGCTTCCTTGGGGACCCCTGGGGAAGAATGTCCTTGGATGTCGAAGCAGCTGGTGTAATTGTCCCTTTGTGTTCTTAATGTGTTCTGTGTGGAGGGAAGGATGGGGAAATTAGTTGGGAATAGTCTTGTGGCTAATGCAAGGACTTTGGCTCTTAAGTGGAGTCAGTGATTAGGAGGGTGTGCTGCAGAGAATAGTGTGTGAAGGGAGTGGAGGGCGGAGAGGGAGCAACTGTAGGAATGGAGTTAAGATGTTCTAGGCAGTAGCTAGTAGCCATGGACACAGTGAACAGTGGCTGGATTGAGTGTGGAGGGAGGAGACAGAGAGAGGGAGGAGTAGCAGGGGGTGTTAACCAGGTTGCCATTACTTCAACAAATATCGGAGGCAAACCCACTTTAAAAAGAAGAAACATTATTTTGGCTTTTATGGTTTCAGAGGCTTTGGTCCACGATCCATTGACGAGGTTGCTTTGGGTCTGGTGACTCAGTGCATCACAGCAGGAACGTGTGGTAGAGAAAGCCACTCCTGTCATGATGATTAGAAATAGAGAAAGGAGATACCCAGGTCCCAACATGCCCTTCAAAGATAAGCCTTTCTAGGATGTGAAAATACTCAGTAGACCCTCCCCTCCCAAGGGCTGGGGGACCCTTCTGGAACATGTATCTAAACCATTGCACAAGGACCACATATGTTTGGTTCACCCAGGCTGCCTCAGTGACTCTGAGTCCTTTACAGGGAGTGATGCAGGGCTTCCTCTGATGGCTAGGGCAGAGCTGCTGTTTGCACAACTCCAGGACACTGAATTCACAGTGTAGGGCACAGGCCATGCCAATGTTTCATTCCTGAAGAGTTCAATAAAGGAAGGGCAGGAAGCAAAGGAAGTTTATTTATTTTTTATTTTTATTTTTGGTTATCATAGACTCACGAACATCACACTTCCTCTAAGCTAAAACAATTCATTTAAGCTCATTACTGCTAGCATTATATAGAAGCTACATTTAAAAACCCCTCCAGCTCTCTTCCTTTTTTTAAAGTTAAATAGTTAAGTCCATCATACTCACTTCTAAGTCCTTTCATAAAAAAGCTTCTTCCTGTCTGTTTAAATCATATTCTACATTGAGAGTGGTTATGTAACTTAGGAATGAAAACAATGTCATACCTTCCTTTTAGTCTGTCTTCAGGGAGGCTGGGGCATGGGGAGAGTGCCCAGGAAACTCACTGGGGTGGAAGTCGAGTCAGTAATTACAACCACAAAGCACTTTAATTAACTTTTTCTTAATTAACTGGGAAACAGAATTTTTTTCAATAAATGCATCAAGTACAAAACACACTCCTATCCCAGCCAGTTGCTGATAGCAGCAGATAAAGATGAAATGTCAGAGCTGGAAAGAAATGTAAAGATCCACTACTTAAGATTCCTTCCATAGCTCTCTGCTAAGAAAACAGACTCAGGAGAGGGAGGGAGGGCAGAGGAGGAGGGGAGGGGAGGAGGGCAGAGGAGGAAGGGAGGGTTGTCAGGACCTTAGAGCTTTCCTAGGGCAGTCCAGGAGCTTCCTCTGAGAGCAGATGTGGAAAACAAAATCATTGGCTTTTCAAACCGATAGAATAGTTTACAGCACTAAACAAAGCACAGAGCTGGGGCATTATCCAGTGACCATCTCACGCACTGAGCATGCTCAAGGCCCTGGGTTCAATCCTCTACACAAAAGCATAAAGTGCGATTTTGCCCCATTTAGACTAGTGACTTTCTAACTGTGCACAAGACAGCACTTTCCCCTGACTCCCAACAAAACTTTATTTAGCTCAAAAAATCCTTAGGCTTTCCCACTCTGTTAGGTCCAGCTAGGCTGCTATGGATCAACTGAATCAGAATCTCTAGGAACGGCAGTGGATGGACAGGTGATTTGAGAATTTTTTTATTGCTTTTATGTGCTCCATGTCTGAGAATCACTCATTAAACTCCCACAAACTGGAAAGAAGCCAGCAAGCAACTGAACACAATCTGCAGCTTCTACTATGCCTCTATCTGAGAGAATCTGAAACTGAGAACACAGAAGTGAATACAGTCCCCGCCTCAGGGAACTTGTGGGAAGGAGAACCCACCAGCTCTATCCCACAGGGTGATTTCTGGAAAAGAGTAAAGGGATGAGCAATAGCAAGGGGGGCCATGGGAGAACAGAAGCTAGGGTTCTGAGTCATCCAAAGCCAAGCTTGTTCACAACTCTCTTTCACTTAGCATGGTGTGTGTGTGTGTGTGTGTGTGTAGGTATGCCTATGTCAAGGCCACAGGTTGACTGTTGTTCACCTCAATTTTTGAGCAGTCTCTCATTTAATCTTGAGCAGTTTCAGCTGGGTTCACTGCTGGGGCATATCCAGTAACTGGGATGGATCCATTGTCCAGCTAGTCTCTGGGACCCACCTGTCTGTGCCCTAATGCTGGGCTTACTACATCCACCACACTCAGCTTTTATACATGTGTCGGGGATCTGAACTGGTCTTTGTGCTGGGATAGCAAGCACCTTACTCCACTGAGCCACCTCTCTAGGCCCTACAATGTTACTTTTCCCCATTTAAAAACAGGGCCACCCGTCACCCAGCCTGGACTTGTTAAATAAACTAAACTTGCTATTTCTGCAATGGCCCTGGCAAGAACGAAGATATTCTGAATAGATGCTTGTAGCCTTTCCTTGGATATCAGACTGTTGAGATAACAGGCCCCAAGAAACTGAAAATTTCCCAGGAATCTCATGCTGAAGCCTGGTGCCAGCTGGAGGAACTTGTCTCTTAGAAAGATTCCACACAGTTCTGACAGACCTACCTTGAAGGAAGCCTGGAGCAGACATGATGGGATCCAGGGTCAGTGATCCACACCTTGCCCAAGGATGACTATTTCTATGTACCTCTTGTCTTCTGCTTAAACACAACCTCATTGCAGACCCTTACGGTGAACTTGGGAGCCCCTGGGCCTCTGTTCTCTCCCCAGTTGGCCATTCTCCCTTTCACCTTCACCTTCTGATCGCCCTCAGGAGAATGGGGGGCGGGGACGGTTAAAACTCACAGGATTAGGCTCTGACCCCAGCATCCCCGGGAACACACACGGCTCAAGTGTGCCAGTATTAGACGTAGGCACCATCACACCCAATTATTTTACATCTATAAAGAGGAGAGAAATTGAATTACTTTTCAGTCTGTTAGGACTAGATTCACCTTTTATGGTGCAATTTCATTCTTCTAAAGTTATACTTAATATCAACATTAATATTAAATATAATATTTAGTAGTACATATGTGATACTACCTTTAGAGGCGTTTTTCTTGTTTTAACATTATATAAGCAATTTTGTATAACTGGAACATTTAGGAAATGGTTAGTGTCCCCAACAGTGATGGTGTTCGCCACTTTGTTCCTTGAAACTAATGTGTCCAGATTTCTTAACATGCTTGCCATTTAGAAATTATTTAAAATGTTTATATCGTATGTGTGTATGTATATGATAATGCATATCATACCCTGTATGTGGAGGTCAGAGGACTTGTGGGACACGTGGGCCCCAAGGATCCAGTTCTGGTCAGGCTTGGGCCCAGGTAACTTTACTTACTGAGCCATTTCACTGGCCCTTTAAAATTATTTTTGTGACTATGTAGTCCTGGCTACCCTGGTACTCCATATGTAGCCTAGGTTAGATTTGTACTTGAAGCAATCCTCCTGCCTCAGCTTCCTGAGTTCTGGGACTACAGGTGTGTGTCACCACCTCCAGCATCACTGTTTCTGGATACAACTCTAGTGCATTATTAGGACGTAGGTTGGTGGGCTTTTTTTCATTTTTCATTTTTAATTAGCCTCTACTTAAAACCTTTTCCCCTTCTATCCTGGGCAACCATTTTCAGTCCTAACACTCTAGTGCTCCTGTGATCATCATCATGCTGTAACATCTCCTTTACTTCAGGAAATAAAAGTCTTAAGTAGTGTAATTTCTCTACATATACCAACTTTAAATAATTTAGTTTTGAAATTATAATTTCATCATTTCTCTGGAAGTTTGCTATGAGACTATGCGTCCTAGACATGTCAGAAGCTAGGATCATGAGGTCCCAACAACAGTCTAAAGATGCTGAACAAGGACAGTATCAATATACATGCTAAGGTGGAAGAGGTGAAGCCCAGGAGGCCTCTACACCAGATAAGGAATACAGACAAGTAGGGAATGTGGAAAGCAGGGGAAATAGTTTTCTCCAGGGAAGACATATTAACTGATATCCAATACCAAATGGCTAATCCCCAAAACACATACATAAGCAGTATTGTATGGACTAAGTAGGTTGAGAGAAAGAGAGAGAGGGGGGGGGGAGGGGGAGGGGGGAGAGAAGACAAAGAAAAAGAGGCAGAACATGGCAGTAGAAGTACATGGGAGAGTAGAGAGGGAAGGAGAAAATGATTATATACAGTTTTTAAAAACTAATAAATACTCTGGCTGAGTGGTGGTGGTGCATGCCTTTAACCTCAGCAGAGGTAAGTGGATCTCTGTGAGTTTGAGGCCAGTCTAGTCTTGAACAAGTTCCAGGACAGCCAGAACTGTGACATAGAGAAACCCTGTCTCAAAACAAAACAACTTCCCCAAACAAACTAACGCATATTCTCCTGTCTCGTACTCTCAGCTCAGAGGTTTACAAGTGACACCAGCCCTCAGGTTCCAGGATCTTAGCTTTCCAGTGCCTGAGGAGATGCAGGAGTGATCAGGGCATTGTTTGCCTGCTTTGCTGAGACACCTCTGGACTTGGTCTATCTGCTTGGTAACAGCACATGTGACTGGATGTCATTACTGAATGTAGGTCAAGGTGCAGGAAGGCCCTTGCTGTTGCTTGCTGCATGAAGCGTCACCAATCTCTGTTGGTTCCCTTAAACCTGCCCTGCCTCTGCAAATGGTGTGTAACATTGTTACCCAGTAGTCCGTGGAGGACCTGACTCATAAACAATGGTTATAAGGAGAAACAAAGGAAGGTCTGGAGGATCATTCTTTCAGTATAACTTATATGATTGTACCATGAGATGGTGGCAGCGCCATTTGTGACCTTGTTTTCTGAAGAACACTGGAAAAGGCTAAATAAAAACATCACTTCCCTTTGATTTACAAAGCAGACAAATTCTGGAAATGTAGGATATATATCAGAGCCATATAAAGAAGAATTTGACTCTAGGCTTGGATGTTCCTAAGCAGGTCTTTCATCTATGTGAATGTCCACTGGGATGCTATGACATCATGTAGGGCAAGACTGTCCACAAAGTAGACTGACCTGGATTTTTCACCCTATTCTTTAAATGCTGGTATATTCAGGGTTGTGTACCAGGATCGCCATATAATTTTATCATCAACCCCAACAGAAAGGAATCCCTTTTCACAACTTTCCTATCCCTTGGCAAACACCAATCTACTTTGTTTCTACACATCTCACATATACAGAATCAGAAACCACAAAGAATCAAGAGGCCAAGCTGTTAAAAAAAAAAAAAAAAAGTCAATCTGTAATACACTGATATGCCAACTATCTGTAACATTTCCTTAGTACACTGACCCAACACTTGTCTATTATGTGCTCATTACTGGGACCTGAAGATGCAAACAGAAGACATCAGAACCTCCAGTTCACCTTCTGTTCCCTTCTATCACGGGACAAACTCCACTGACTTCTAGCTCAGTTTTTGTTGTTTCTTTGTGCCACATAACATTTTTTTTCTTTTTACTTCTGGTTTTCTGAGAAAGTCTGTGTAGCCCTGGATGTACTGGAATTTGCTCTGTAGATCTGGCTGGCCTTGAACTCAAAGATCCACCTGCCTCTGCCTCCAGAGTGCTGGGATCAAAGGAGTGCACCTCTACTCCAAAAAACAAAAGCAAGCAAGCAAACAAAAATGTTTTGTTTTTAATTAAAAAATTTCTGATTCTCTTGCCTCTATTTTCCCACTTTTATGTAGTGCTAGAGACTGAAACCTGTATTTTGTGTATTCTAGGCAAGCCTCTACCAGCTGAACCACACCCCAGCCTCCTTAGAGCAAGGACACCCCACTGCAGTACCAACTTTAAGGCCAATGAAGACATTTATGAGATACTATACAGCTGTGCTACATGACCTACTTGTACAACACCAGGAACCAGGAGTGAGTCAGACTGTAGGACCAGGAGTTAGTGTGAACTGTCAGGACTACTCCGCTGTAGGGCACAGTGGACAGAAAGCAAGAGGGTCACAAGTCTGAGGTTAGCTTGGTGAACTCTTTCTAAACAAAGGATGAAACAAAAACAATTCTATTTTGTTTTAATGGAAGGCGCTTTTTGCTTAAATGCCTATAGAAGTCACTTCCTCCATACTAAATCTCCATTTAGGATGGGATGCATCGTGCTGGTTCAAAAGCAGAACCCAAGTTTCTAATGTATCATAATAAAAGTTTATTTCCACGGTGGACCCATGTGGTCTCTGTATAGCTAGCTGTCACAGACATCTGGCTCTCCACAGGACCATGTGAGAGAGGAAAGGGGTCAGCACTGACCTAGTCAGGGAATGACAGCTACTACTACACTCAACTGGTTGAAGCCAGTCACTGCCCAACCATAAAAGCTATGTCTGTCCATACTGAATGGCCAATATTAGCTTCTTAACTCAGTGAAAGCATTTCTGCTAAGGACTAAAATGAAATTTGTATCTGATAGTTGGCATCTGTGATGGGAGCTTTAGAAGATCTGCTAAGAAAAAGTTAACATGGAAAAACAAAGCAGCTATTTTAAATGTCAGCGAGGCTGACAAGTGACAGATGAATGATAACATTAACTCAGTTCTTAACTGGCTATAACTAGCTATGTTGTAAGTTAAAATAAAAACCGTGCACATCAGCTAGGAGAGTAAGAGCTATTAAAGGTGAGTTTTAAGCCTTCATATACAGCCAATATCAGCAAAGGCAGGGCAGTAGTAGGTAGTTGACTCTGTCAAAAGACAGCTGGGGGTCTTTTCAAATACTCAGAAGAGCTTGGTGACCTACACTGGATATTCTATAAGACAATGGTAGCCTGAAAATAATTAACAAATCTTACCTGACTTTTCACCCACAAATAAAGGATCTGTAAGTCACGAGTCCAAAAAGTTAATTCCTCACCCAATTTTTTTCCACCTTAACAAAGATATGTTAACTCCTGAATGTGAGTAAAACCAATTGTCTCGGTGTGGATAAGTGCTCAGTGAGGATAACTCTCAACCTACATAATTTTTAGCACAGTAGCAGAACATTTGTCTAAGATGCCAAACACTGGGCTTGATTCCTAACATCTTAAAACAAAAACATTTTTTAGCACCCAAATGCAAAAATCACACTCAACATAAGAGCAATTGAAAAGGTCTCAGGTGCACATCTCAATTATAACATAATTCTTTTATTAAAAAAAAGGCAAAATAAGAATATGCACCAAGAGTAATTAACAGTTTTGAGAACATTCACTACCTAAATAAAGGAATGGGTAATGTATAATACAAAGGAACCTGTGCTAAATTTAAGGTTTATCTGGAAAAATTAAAAAACAAACATATAAAAAGATAGGACAGTTTATTTTTAATCAGTCAAAAATGAAGAGTCTGGACAATGTCAATCCACTCACCATAATGCTATAGTTATCCATTAAATATAATTACTATCTATACATATGCAAAAATATAAAGTTCTATTTCATAAGCCAAAACCCTTTATAGAAACCATTTTAAAATTAAGTAGAACTTCTCAACACTTACATCAGGTTTAAGTCCTTCAGAAGGTTCCTTTAAAGGCTTTAAACTATAACACTAACCCTAAAAACACTGTCCTTTGTCAGTTTCAAAAGTAAGTCTACTTAGTACAGAACAAAAACTGATCACTTTATCACACGCTACTTAAATACTACTGTTTAGACATGTCTAAAGTCCTCCATTTTTTTCAAGTATGGAAATAGAACTCAATCATTCCACATCACAGTACTACACACATGGAGTACTTAGAAAAGACTGTGTGGTCATCTGGCACAATATTAATGTTTTACTCCTTCAATAAATCTTGAAATAAATATCAAGTTTTTGTTTTGTTTTTCTTCTAGAAGGCTAAAAATTATAATCTACGTTAAGATCTGATGTGGTAAGACTTAAGAGTGTAAAATACAACATCAATATTTTATCATAAAGTAAAGCCAGTAGCAAACTACAAAAGGGCCACCCTGCACTGGCACATGGGAGTTACAGCTCATCGTGGTAGAAGTATTCATCATGGAGCTGTCTGCCGTAATCCGTGGCTTCGCTGGTGAGAAACAAGTCTTGGTTTTCCAGAATCTCTTCTTCAGAGAGCTTTTTGTCACCATTCAAATCCATCTCATCAATTAGATGAAGAGCCTTTAAATAAACCAACCCAAAAGGTGTCCAGAATAAGTCTTTTAAATAAAATGTTTCAATAAAGTGATCTGACAAAACCACTTACTATACCAAGAACTCATTAATGTCTAAGTCTCTAAACTATTACACAGCCACTGTGCCTGTCTGTGGCTCCTCTCATCAGCCCCTATTTAATCTATACTGGATTCTGCATTACCACACAGGGTCAGCATAGGGTTAGATGTATATATAATCCCCTTGAGCCTCCAAAGGATGACACAGCTGTTATCTTGTTGACTGTGTCCTAAGATTAGTACATGACACAACATCAAAGAGTTTCATCATTTAATTCAAAACACAGCAATATATCCACCCTAACTAATTCCATTTCTTTTTTCTTTGGATGGCGATTTCTAGCTTCCTAAAGTGTGTGTTAGGAGGGAAAACAGCAATTCTGAAATACTTACCTCCTCTTGTGCAATGCCCTGATTATTGGGCACTACCCATGATAACAGCTCTTGGGGATCGAGCCGGCCATCACTATCCTTGTCATAATCATTCACAAATCTGTCCTTCTCAACAAGTATCCATTCTGGATCTTCATTTGCAGCTTAATAAAAGAGCAAGAACAAAAACACAAGAATATAAGAGTATCGCATGAAGCCAGGAAGAAGTTTGGTACAATCTCTAAAATAAAGTGAATTGAAGTTTATGTTAAAAAAAAAAAAAAAAGGAATATAACGAAACAGGATGACTTACCAGAAAAATTCCGAAATAAGGATAAATAAGTAAAGATTTCCAAAAATGAGACATTAACTAAAATATCTGTCATAAAACTGTTGCAGATTTAATAATTAGTGCTTTTATTGTGTTGTTACTTATCCTGATTTCTAATTTTCCAAATTTTAAGTGAATAATATTTATTTTTAGTTAAAAAAATTGTTTTGAGACAGAATCTAGACAGACCAGTCTCAAACTCCTTATGTAGTTCAAGATAACTTTGAACTTGATGTACTACCATGCCTGGTTTGTGCAGCTCTAAGGCTAGCAGACAGGGGTCTCCAGTATACTAGGCAGGGCTTTGAAAACAGACACATGCCCAGTCCAGGGCAATGCTTTGATATATATCATGTGACTACTGACTGTTTTACATGTTCATATACCACACTGCCTTATTTAAGTTTCATTTACAATAACCAGGAAAACAACTTTAAACCTCCACTGTTTTTTAAGCTTGTAAGCAACAATTTTCATAAGGGACAACAGCTTAAAGAAAGGAAATTCCTTTTAAGGTCAAACTTACTTTATCTAACCTACTATTTGCAGTATTTTATGTTCCTTCTCAAGATCTACATGCAGTGGTGGTTCGTTTAAAGACAACCTGTCTTCTTCTGAATTGATAATGGCATTATATTTGCTAGAAAAGGAAGGGAATGTCTGAGACATACATGAAAATCAAATGATCAAGGAAGCATGTTTGGAGGCTATGAATGCCGTGTGGCTCCTCCTGTCATACAGAGCTTCAATAAGCCCAGCTCTTTCCTTCCCAGCCCCCAACTTCTGCCTTACCCTCAGTACTTACTTGGATCTCGCCTGTAATCACCAAGAAATTCTTCCAAACTAACAAACCCATCACCATTTTTGTCATGTTCTTCCAAAGCCTCTTGAATGACGAACTCCTGTTACATGATCATTCAAAGAAAAGAGTAACTGTCATAAACACTTCAATCCACTATCCTTATCAATCCTATTGTAGAACTTGTTCATAAACAATCATTCCGGTTGCTCATATTTTTAGGAAAATGTTTGTAAATTCTGGAACTCAGAAGTAAGAATAAACCACCAAGTACTGAGTGATTTTAAAATTTACACCTTTATTCTGTGTTGTGAAGAATTCTATTTCACTTCCATAAACAACCTCAACACTAAACATAGGCTCCTGCTTTCTGTATATTCTCTTCCCTCTTAAGAATACCATCTCTGAAAGTGTCATGGGGACTACTGCTAACAAAGAACTACAGGAAACTAATGACTGATGAGGGGCAAAATTAGCCTTTTTCAGGAATGAACGTTTTAATCGGCTCTCCAATACAAAGTGGTCAGTCCTGAAACCACACACACACACAGTGTGGACTCAGGATGTTGACTTACGTGCTTATGCATATGTATACATATATATGTGACAATAATCAAAGGAAAAGAAACTACCAATCTGCGTGTCATGGGGAAGCATGGAGTTAAAGGGAGAGGAACAGGGAAGAAAAGGGAAGGGGAAGTAAGATATTTTTATTAAAAATGTATAAAAGAAAAAGAATGCCACGTCTGACTATCCTCTTCCCCTCCATTAGCTCTGCAATCCCGAAAGGACTTTCAAAGAATATGACCTTCCTATACTCCTCAGCACACAGATGTTGCTCTTTCTCCAAGGTGGAAACATCTGTGGGATAATCTTTTATACACTGTGAAGATGTGTTTCTGCCTAAGGTGCCTTCTGATTGGCTCAATAAAGGGCTAATGGCCAATAGCTAGGCAGGAGAGGAAAGGTGGGACTTCCCTGGGGAGAAAGCGGATCTTGGGAAGAATCTGAGGCATGATAAGCCTGTGAGAATGGGAGAGAGTTGGGCATACAGAATGGAGGAGAGGCAACAAGTCACATGGCAGAGCACAGATGAAAATAGACATGAAGTTGTAAGTTTAGATCTTACAAAGCTATAAGAGCTAATTGGGAACAAGCCTAAACTAAGGCCACACCTTTATAGTTAATTATAAGTCTCCAAGTCATTATTTGGGGGCTGATGGTCCAAAGAAACTCTGATAAGAAAGACTGACTATATTTGGTGTCCGATGTGAGGCAACATAAATCCACACAGGGTCTGAGAAAGCTGAAAAAAAGTTCTGAACATGGAACTGGACATGGTTCTTAGTAACTGTGTTCTCAAGCAGGCCTGGTGCTCATGGTATACAGAGGTGTGGCTCCTTTAAGATGCCCTGCTGTGCAGCTGATCACGAGCAGCTGGCATGCTACTCAGTAAGGAAGAAACACCTGTGCTAGCATGGGCCTACCAATGTGATAAATGTGGCTTCTTGCTGATAATGGAGGGCATAAGGCTCATCTCTCATAAAAAGGCAAACAGCAGCTGCAGCCCAGAAACAGTGGGGTAGCCTACTAGACAAACCTGAGGGGGGCAGAGCCAGCCACCAGCACCATGTTCCAAGCAAAGCCATGTAGAGGATGGCTTGGTCATTTAAGGCTTGGCTCATGTGGTCAGAGAAGGCTACAGACAGACAATAAGCTAGACAGGTACAGTATGCTTGAAAATGTGCTTAGATGCTCAAGAAAAAGAAATGGGTATAGAATTCATAAAAAAAAATGTAAAAATTTTAAAGAGAAGTAATATATATGTACATATATACATATATATTAAACACACATACATATATACACACATATGTATATAAAGAATAAGCCATGTAAGGATGGGAAATACACAGGGCATCTGGATCCTGTATGGTGCTTTGTTGACTTTGAATGTTTTGAATGCTGATGAGTGAAGGACAAACATCCTGAGAGACACTGGATTATGGAAATTACTAAATTAAATGAACCTATGTATTTTAAAAATGTCTTAACTTCAGAATGGAAGTCAGGAAATGTGTTGCAATTGGGAAATTGTTGTATCCACAAGAAACAAAAAACTATGGACTTCTTCAAAATTAATAAAGATCAGATTTGACTGGGGAGACCTGAAAATCTTGGCTACAGTCAGAAAGGAAGAAACTGAAAAAAACTACAAGGTAGGTGATGTATATGCTCATCTCTCTAAATGGGAACAGCTCTGAGACTGGATGAGACATGATAAGTCTTGTTGGCTACCAAGCCCTCATGACCTTATTATTACATGCCATCCTTTCATGTGGCACAGACAGAGATTTATATTACAGTTTGGTTGTGCAGTCTAAATGGACTTATAAAGTTGACAGATGCCTTTTATCAGCTCAAACTTAGAAAAAAAAATCATCCTTAGCTGATTTGTGCATACTGCATACTCCATACTTGTGTTAATACAGATATGTATGTACGTTTCCTTGAAAAGTTTGTGTTTTCAGAACAAAAGGACCAGGCACCATGAAGACAAATAGCCCAGGTGATCCAGCCTCCCAGAATGAATCTGTTGCAGTTTCCTAAAAAATCTACAACTTCAAAGCAGCTAGCTGAGACGGTCTGGCCTCATAGACTCCTCTAGCTGACTTCAGTTAAGCTCTGCACCTTCCCATCACATCAAGACTGGACAACAAATGATACAGCTAAGCTCTTCCAGGACTTAACCATTATTTCAATTTTCTCAGGGTCCACCAAAGATGCCGTCACCTCCAGACACTAGAAAGCAGTTTTTAAGAACATGGCACCTCCATTCCTGAGAGGTGGAGAAGTAGTTTTTGGTCACTTAGAGGGTTATGGATGTTTGTCATTGTTAGGGGGATTTTCAAACACTTCAGAGACCTATAAAAACATGACATTTAAGATGTTTTAATAACACGAGGCTTTTCATAATGCTGAGACATGTCTGCTCCTGGCAGCACCAATCTTCTTCAGAGAAGATGATGGGCATCAAAGAACTTCATATGGCGCTTGCTTTCAATGAGGCAAAGTTAGTCACTGGGCAAACAACTGCCTTTGCCTCCATTGCTGATAGTATGCTATCCACACTGGAAAACCAAGACACAAAGAAAGTGACTGCGGAACCTTGCCAAGACAAGGCAGAACAGGCTTTCAAAACTCCTGCTTCACAGAAAAGTCTGTCAGATAGTTTAGTCCTGTAGACCAAGATGGATGCCCAATATTGCAGAGGAACCTTGGGTGACTGTCCAAGCAGCTAGCTGTCTCTGTCATTTCTACAGTTTTAGAAGTTACGTGCTCTCCCATTTCCTGTTTACTCAGGTAATATTCCTTTGTGGGTCTTTGCTGGAGGTGAAAACTAAATTAGCTTTACAGTTTTGTTACCAAATTTTTAAAAAAGCTCATAAAAGATCTGTAAAGTTTATAAAGATTGAGAGATATAAGTGTTTAAGTAGTTTATCTAAAAAATGTTTTAAAGTCTAAAAGGATATTTTTAGGCTGGTAATGGAATATAGAAAGTGGTTTACATACAAAACTTTGGACTCACCAAGACAGGAATAGATGAAAGAGTGCTTTCTCTAAAGTTGTCAAATACAAATGGACTGGACATTGTGAATATAATTCTTACCTGGTACTTGTTCTTATTGTATATATTTTTATTGTGTTAGTTAGAGTTAAAACCTTTATTTTTTATTTAGACAAAAAGGAGGAAATGTGGGATAATCTTTTTGTACACTGTAAAGACGTGTCTTGCATAAGTCACCTTCTTATAGTTTAATAAAGAGCTGACAATAGCTAGGCAGGGGAGGACAGGTGGGACTTCAAGGGAGAGAGGGAATCTCAGAAAAAAAATCTGAGGTAAGGGGAATTAAGCCAGCAAGATGCAGTGGTGGTGGGAGTTGGGCATACAGTATGAAGGAGAGGTTATCAAGCCACATGGTAGAATGTAGATGAACTTAAATGGGTTAAGTTACAAGAGCTAGTTGGGTACAAGCCTACAGTAAGGCCAAGCTTTCATAATTAATAATAAGTCTCTGTATCATTATTTGGGGTTTGGTGGTCCAAACAAAGTCTGACAAGAAAGACCAACTTCAGTTCATGACTTCCAAACTCAGTCTCCTTACTACTTCTAAACCTAAATATTCCTCACTCATTTCAGGCTCTTTACAAACAACCAGTCCTCCACCCGTTTCACACGTGGAACTCGTCCTTCCTTTAGCTCACTTCTCAGCTCTGGCATCCCCCAAGTCTGATTCTCTCTGGCCTTAATTCTTTGCCTACATCTTCTGTGACATGCACATCTCCAGAACTTAGCTTTACTCTTGAATTACCACCCTGCCTAGTCTCAGGCTTTACACTAAGATTCTCATTTCTTTACTATCTGCTCCTTTCTAAGCCTCTCAATCCAGACTTTGTATCTGAACTGTAATGAAAATATCTTCTTAAATTTCCAGACTGGTCAAATCCAAGGGCTTCACCTACATTTGTATGAAGTCACATTGAAATACAAATTATTGTTCTTTCAAAAACCCAACTGTACACATTTTACATATAGAAGAAGCTAGGGACCAAGGATTCATTTTAGAAAAAGTATGTGAGAATGTCATAAAACTATAATCTAATATTTTGGGTGGTGTCTATATATGCTTATTCTGGGATAGTGCTACAGGTTTATTTATTTATTATTTCTAAATCAAATTCTTAAAGAAGGGAGTTTGTAATCTAACAAAAATTAAGAATCACTGATCAAAATGATAATTCTATTATTCTGGCGATATCCTTGGGCAATAGCAGATTTATTTTAATTATGTCTCCATACTTTAAAACAATTTTTAGAATGAAAATATTTCAAAGCTAGGCCTGGTAGAGCAGACTAGGTATCCCAGCAGCTTGGAGTCTTAAGGCAGGGAGACTGAAAGTTCAAGGTGCCCACACCACACAGTGAGGTCAAGGCTGGTTTATATAACTTATAAGGACCAGGGATGTAGCATATGCAAAATCCCACGTTCAATTCCTAGTACCACAAAAATAGAACAAACCTTTCAAATTAAATTCTAATTTAATAGTAAAAATCAGTTACCAGATCCAGTATTCCTGCTTTTTCCTATACCCAACCTACCCTTGAGTAGGGAAGGAGATAGGTAAATAAGCAGGGTAGGTAGGAGTCAAAGAAACTACTCCCCACACTATGATCTCATATCTCATGTGCTGCCATCAGCTCCAACACAGCGCAGAAAGCGCAACCAAGGGGCTCCATCTGCCACACCCTACTGTGTCAAAGGTATGGCTTTTGTCACTTCTACAGGGTCCTTTCTGTCTCTTAATACTTATTTTGTAAATCAACATTCTTGACATTGCTGTTACAAGGTCTTCAAAATATTAATGAAATCTACTCTGTCCCTTGCCAGGTTCCTCTTACATAATGTTTAATTGCCATTACAATTAATTAAATTACAATATTTAATTGCCATAGCCAGCTCTCTCCATAGTCAGTCAACTGTTTCTTGTTCTCTAAAAAGTCAAGGTCCAGTATCCTCTGCCTGCTTTTCTAGAACTCAATTAGCTTAGCCCAGCTTAGCTCTGGCATTTAAATCACACCTAGCACTGGTCTTAAACTAGGTCATGTCCTTTGTGCCCAGGAAGAAATTAGGAACTTCACAATGACAAGAAAATTGGTACTAATACCACAGCCTTGCCACTGAGCTATGGAGAAAATGTGCCTGCTTTTTATTCAAGACAGCAGATTCTAGTCCTTACCCACTCAACAAAAAGCTATACCTCACTGTAAATGCCCAGGAAATAAAGTCACGAAGCTCGAGGATTATGACATACAATAGACCTCAGAACACATGTATTGTCATTAAAGTTTGTTTATTACTATGGAAGGTAAGGCCTCTCAAGAAGGTGCTAAAACAGGGGCTCAACATGTGTTAGGACAATTAAATAGAAACCAACAGTTCAGTGTCAAAGAGCTGACCCATCCTTACTTGTGGTGCTGGGACTGCAGCTTTGTGTGGGCCACTGCACAATACCTCCTTCCAGTACTTCTTTTAGGTACTCAGGGAACAAGAGGACTTATTATGTATAAAGTTGAAAAAGTATCCCACCCTCTGAAAACCAAACTGTGATCCACTTTTCCAGACCAAAAGTTTTCAGAAGTTAGGTCGTAAAATACACAACAGTTCTACTGATAAGAACACTGAAAGCCTAGAAAAAGGTCTGAGGACTCTGAGGGATGAGAAAGGCCTTGATAGTAATGGTTATGACAGAAGAAGTAGCCAGAGGAAGACAAACCCTTCACGGTCTCCTCCTCCCAGCACCATCTCGCCATCACAGAATCCTCTTCCCACTTCTAATCTTCTGTGAGAACATCGGAATATTTCAATCTGTTCCTCTCTTTCACAATCCATTTTGAATAACTTAGAAAATAGGTTTTCGTCACTCAATAAGGCTGTTAAACTTGCTCCTTACCGTCATATAGTCAACTTCTTCAGGGTGCTCAAATGCAATAAATTCTTCAAGATTCAGACCAGGACCAGAATCCTGGTTAGCTTTTTCAAACCGCTTCTTATCCTTTAAATGAAGCTTATAGAAACAAACAAAAAACAAAACAAAACAAAACAGAAACAATTTTAAGGATCTTAGTACCATATCAGCTTCTTTGAAAACTGCACACAATGTGAGCTCTAAAGTAGATTTTCATACATTGTTTCACTTATCTTTATAACAGCCTTCTGAAAGTAGGTGGAGCTAATCACAAACATCCATACATGGTGACACAGCAACAGAAGCGCCACAGCCAGACAGGTCTAGATGGTGGTGGTAGCAACACTTACTAGCTGTGGCACTTAGAGCAAACTGCTTAACCTCTTTGGTTTCTTCTATAAAATTGGGAAGAAACATCTCTACTAAGAAACTTGTGTAACAGGTTGATATGGGAATGTCTTTCTATATGCTGTGAATATCAATCTTTAAATAAAGGAGCTATTTTGGCCCATGACAGGCACCATAGAAGAAGTAGGAAGGGAAATCACAGCATAGGTAGGACAAGCAGGGCGGAGTCAGGCAGACTGAGCCAGCCGCCCAAAGGAGCAACATGTAAGGAATACAGGTGAGCCATGGGCCATGTGGCAGACAGATTAATGGAAATGGGTTGAGTTAATATGTAAGAGCTAGCTAGCAATGTGCCTGAGCCATAGGCCAAACAGCATGGAGTTAATATAAGCGTCTGAATTGTTTCTGGGGCCTAATCAGCCGCGGACGGTTAAGGGGTCTGGGGCTGCAAGTCTGTGGGTCTGGACCTCAGGCTGCCCAAGTCCATGAAACCTCATTGCAACAACAGCTGCTACCGTGTAACCTGAAGAGTAACTCTCAAGTCTACTGAGCATGTTACGTTAGGCGGGGTAGTGGCACACCTCTGCAATCTCAGCACTCCCTATACTGAGGCAGGAGGAGGCCAGCCTGTGCTAAACAGCCAGATCCTACTACAAAACAAACAAACAAACCCCAAACAATAAATTGTTAGATTGTTGATAGAGTAACTGAGATTACATAATGTAATAAAAGCTACAGATATTTAGATCTCATTAACTTAGCCAGCCCAGTAATTTTGGAATACTTCTAAAACTAACTTAGAACAACCAATTATATCTTGATAGAGCCTTTTACAATTGTTTCTGATCCTCTAAAATGATTTCTCGAAAATATGTTAACATTACTTAAGAGGCTGAGGCAGGAGACTCTTTATGAGTTCAAGGCTAGCCTATAAGATCCAAGTTAGCCTCAGCCACATAGAAAGACCCTGTTTCAAAAAAAAAAAAAAAAAAAAAACCCACCAAGAAACAAAGACCATTCAAATAAACAAACAAAAATATGTTTCAGAAAATGGTCCCTTATTCTGAGAAACTCCTTCTCTTACTACTGATACCATATATGAAAACCTGTTCTTAGTAGGCTCTTCATTCTGCTGATTATGTATATTGAGAAATAAATATTTCAAAAAGTTGAGAGAGTCTCATTCTGGAGATTGTTTAAAAGTATGTTCAAGTACAGAAATAATTCAGCAACTAGGGACAAGGATATTTTTGCTATATTGTTTGAGGATAATCTGTAACCAACAGCTTTGAAAGCCATCAGAATGGTATCCCTAACATCACATACTTTCTATTTTGCATATTTTTAGAAATAGCCTTTTATTATAAAACACTTGCAGTTAGTAAGCTTTATCTTTAAAACATAATTACAAATGTTTTTAGCAATGTTTAATTTGCATGTCTTAATTTTTTTTCAGAATAGCTTAGTCGGAGTGATGGACTTAAACAGTATATGTTTCACTGACACCCAGTGGAATGCTCACACCTCCCCTAAAGAATTTAGTTTTTAAACATCTAAACTCAACAAGCCAGCCACATTCTCTCAATTATAACAAGAAAAAAATGTTTCTAAATTTTAGCTGCATTTGTTTCATAACTGTAGATCAAATAATTCACATTTAATGCTCAGGTCTAACCTGGGGAGAAGTAGAAAAACAAAAATTTGAGGTCAACTAAGTCTTTCTGAATAAATCACTGTTCAAAATACCAAATGTTTTGAGTTCCTTATGAAAGAACCCTTCGATCTGGAGAAAAAGTCCATGTTTAGCAGAGTGAGCTAACTTTGGCCAAATTTGCCTACGGAAAGAAAGGCTCTCTTTCAACAAGCTGAAAGAGGGAGCGAGGGAGGACACAGGAGGAGGGAGAGAGTGTTTGGGGGAGTGTCCTAATTTCATGGCCATTTGATGGCAATTAACAGTGTCAATTGCTGGGCACTGTGCCACATACTTATAATCCTAGCGCTTGGGAGGTTGAGGACAGCCTGAGCTACACAGCAAGATTATGTCTTTTGAGGTTGTAGAGATAGCTCATTGATTAAAAGCACTTCTAGAGAACAGAGGTTTGAGTCCTAATACCCACAGGACAACTCAGAACCCTCTGTAATTCCAGTTCCAGGGGATTCAATGCCCTTTTCTGGCCTCTGAGGGCAACAGACATGCAAATGATACACAGACATACATGTAAGCAAAACACCTATACACATAATAAAAATTAAAAAAAAACTTTAAATATCTTAAAAATGCCTATTAAGTCAATATATATTTTTTGAATTGTAAATTAAAAACAATAATGACATATTCACAAATTTGAAAATTCTTAATTTCACTTTATAAATTTCTTATAGTCTACTAGAACAGTGGGTTCTCAACCTGTGGGCCACAATCCCTTTGGCCAAATGATCCTTTTATAGGAGTCACAAATCAGATGTTCTGCATATCAGATATTTATATTATAATTCTTAACAGTAGCAAAATTATAGTTATGAAATAGTAAGAATAATTTTATGATTGAAGATCACTATAACATGAGAAATTATATTAAAAGATCTCAGCACTAGGAAGGTTGAAAACCACTGTACTAGAATACAATGATATAAAGAAAATCTTTTAGTAATTTATTTTTATGCAGAAATTTGGAAAGAACAAAATTCAATCTTTTGGTAAACAAATACCACTTTCCACGAGGGAATATATAATCTATGATCCTAGAATAAAGTCTAGGTCTTAACAATTAGCATGAAATTATTACATCTTACATAAATAAATATTGCTCATGATGTATTCAATAGTTGACTGTACAAGTTAGAATACTCAACTTTTGCCAGGCAGCTCACCAAACGTCAATTACTCTGCTTAAATTGTTATTCATACTGTTCAAACAAACTTATTCACATATTTTACAATGTGAAAAGGAAATTATTTTGTTGTCTATATTCTTCATATGGAAATTTATCAAAAATAAGATTGAAGTAAAAATTGATTTGTTTAATTTTTCAATAGATTTCAATGTAGAGATTTTATTTTGTTCAGATATCTGCTTTTTATGACTACTTTATTCTTGTTTAATTTGTAATTTGTAACTTGGAAACTAACTCAGGCTTCATCTTTTATACTTTATTTTTCGAGGCAGGGTCTCACTGTGTAGCCTTGGCTGACCTGGAACTTACAAGAAACTGCCTGCCTCTGCCTAATGAATACTGGGATTAAAGGCAAACATTATCATGCCTAGACTCTACATTCTGAAGAATAATGCTCACTCTCTCTGCGTTTATCTTTACATTCCATTCCAAATGTTTGGAAGGTTATAAATCATCAATTCTAAAAAAGGTATGATTAGAACCTCAAAAGAACAGTCATATTCCTGGTCAAATAACAGCCAATAGGATTCCTTTGCTAAGTGTTCATTTGAGAGTCATAACATGTCCATTCAGATACAAGAATCCATTTAACTCATTCTTTATAAAAATAAAGCTCTAATTATTAACATATATTTATTTTTTATGTTTGTGTGCTTAGGTGAGCTTATGTGTACCACATTGGTACTGGAGTCCTCAGAGGCCAGAAGAGGTCACCTAATCAATCATCTGGAACTGCAGTTATAAAGCTACGCAGATGCTAGGACCCCAGCTCAGGTCCTCTGAATTAAGCAGGAAATGCTCTTACCTTCTGAGCCATTTCTCCAGTCCCTTAATTCATTTTGAAAAGATAGTCTTACAAATACATGTAATGAGTACTTGATGGGAGCACAGCATTTGAACAAGACACCTAAAAGGACTATGTGTATTTTTTATAAATGAGCAATATACCTCCTCAAAATGAAGGCTTTAATGT
Organism: Phyllotis vaccarum; assembly: GCA_033318265.1. Lineage (NCBI taxonomy): Eukaryota > Metazoa > Chordata > Mammalia > Rodentia > Cricetidae > Phyllotis > Phyllotis vaccarum. The sequence goes on from JARWLC010000012.1 coordinate 75,667,429, forward strand.
CAATACCATCATGTTTTATATAAAATTCCTTCCCAAGTATACAGATGCACATATACTTCCTCATGTATGTAGACGCTTGTGCACATGGATAAATACTTTTTAGTAGAATAATAATTCTTTGCAGTGGTAAAGAGAAGTTGGTAAGAAATGAAAATAGGGGAGAAAATTACAACCTAACTAGTATTTTAAAATATTGTATTCAATGTCTCTGTTAATCCCTGGAAGGAAGGTTATAGCAGCATATCATGGTTTTAAGAAAAGTCCCAGAATTCCAATGGTGCTCAGGAGAACCCTTATTCAATCTCGTTATCTTTTGTTTTTTCTTTAGCACTATCCAGGATGCAAAGAATGACCTACGCTCCTACACAGATTCAAATGAGGAAAAGGGAAACACAAAGTATATCTTCCTCCTACAAATTAAATCCTATTTAATCTAAAGCTGATGTAGTTAGCAAATGTCTAAACACTTTTATTAAATATAAACTTCTGTGAATTGTACATACTTCTTTTGTTTATGAGACAGGGTTTTTCCCCCCATTAAATGAAAAATAATTATGTGTATGGGTGTTTCATTTGGATGCCTGATACCCACATAGGCCAGAAGAGGTGTATGGGTATTAGATCCTTGGGACTGCAGTTATAGAGGGTTTGGTGGGAACTGAACCTAGGTACTCTAGAAGAGCAACAAGTGATCTTAATAACTAAGCTACCTCTCAATTCTTCATTACTTTTTAAAACATTATTTATTATTTTGGAAGATAGTATTATAGCATATATGTGAAGGTCAGCGAGAATAACTTGAGACAGTTCTCTTAATCTACCATGTGGGTCTTGGAGATTGAACTCAGGCCCTCAGTCTTGGCAGCAAGTACCATTACCTACTGAGCCATCTCAAGGGCCTAACACAGCCATGCCTCAAACTTGAGAACTTCTTGACTCCACCTCCCAAGTACTGCTTCTTTTACAATATTTTTTTCAGCTGCAAATTAACTACTCATCATCCCAACTGCTGCTATATATTGTTTTACCGTACTATTATTACTCTCAATGGTGATTATCCCATTTTTAGAGATGAGGAAATTGAGGTAGGGGAGGTTTAGCAACTGTTAAGTGGACTGGCCTGGAGGCTGAAACTCTTAAGAGTAACTAGTAGGCCAGGAGTGGTCATGCAGAAGCAGATAGATCTCTGTGAATTTGTGCAAGGTCTACATGGAGAATTCTGGGTCAGTCAGAGCTACACAGTAAGACACTGTTTCAAAAACCAAAAACAAACAAAGAATAACCACTGGCAGGAAAGATAGAGTTAGTGCATGTAGCTAGCAAAATTCTAAAATAAAATACTGCCTATAATGATAAATGACCACTAAAGGTACATATGCAAATAAGGCAGAGAGGCTCAAATGATTTCCAAGGACCTCACCTTGTTTTGGGACATATCATTTACAATAAAGTATGTTTTTATTTTTATTCTTTTCTATATTAAAAAGATCTTTTAAAATGCTTTTGGAATATTAATTTCTCAAGCATATAGTCACTTATATTGATATATTTTTGGTTTAGCAGACTCCTTTGAAGTCTTGAAAAGTTCTCAATAAAAGTAGCTCTTCTAATTTCCGCTTAAGCTGTTTATTTGCTTAAAAATATTAAAACTCATCTACGATGGTGCACCCCTTTAATCCCAGCACCGGGGAGGCAGAGGCAGAGGCAGATGGATCTCTGTGATTTCCAGGCTAGCCTGGTCTTCAGATAAGAGCTCCAGGACAGCCAGATGTACACACAGAGAAACCCTGTCTAAAGAATAACAGCAACAAAACCAAACATTAAAACAATACTTAACAGACTGCAAAACTACTGGATCTTCAGAAAACCACACTACAGTACCTTCCAAAACTAAAATCACAGGTAATCCAACAAGCTCATTTCTGGGAATGCACCCAAGATAACCAAAAGCAAGACCAAAAAGAGAGATTTGTATACACACTCATTATGGGAGGCAAATAAAAAGGAAGGACATGAAGTTGGGACGAGGTCAGATGGAGAGGCAACAATAGGGATGCAATCAAAACACATTGTACAAAAAGAATCAAAGAAAAGGGAAGAATTCACGTAGACAAAATATGCACACAAACACACACACAACACACACTTGAATATCTGGTCTCTTTTGTTACTTTGCTCGTTTTTGTAGATATAGTTTCCTGGTTAGCTCTGACTATTCTAGAACTCATGTTGTAGATCTGACTGCCTCTGCCTCCAGAGAGCTGGATTATAGGTGTGTGCCACTACTGCCTGGCAATGCTTAGACTTTTTAGAATAGGTCCTTTCTAGGTAGAAAATTTTGGCACAGGCTAAAACATGGATAAGGCAGTCATAAAAAAGATAAACATGATTCTTTTTACATGAGGTACTGGGGACACCCAAATTGACGGTAGCATGGTGTAGAAACAGGGAGTTAGCGCTTAGTGGGTACAATGGGTACAGAATTCAGTTTTGCAAAATGGAAAGAGCTTGCTCGACCAGTGGAACAAGAAGACCATAATCAACACTATTCAAAACTCTTACAAGTGGTTGGAATGGACATGGGACATAGTTCATAGTAAAGCGCTTGTCAAACATGCACAAAGCACTGGGATCAATCTCCAGTGCCATTAAAACATGTAAAAACGGGAAATGTCAGGGGAGATGGGTCGGTTTGCCATGAACGTGTGAGGACTTGGGTTCAGATCCCCAGAATCCACATACAGGAGGACATTATGGTCTATAATCACACAACTGAGGTGTAGACAACGGGAGTATCCTGGAATATGAACAATGTACAAGAGACCCTATCTCAAACAGAGTGCAAGGTGAGGGCTAACACCCAGGGTTGTTCTCTGACCTCCACAAGTGCCCAGATAGGATGTACACACAACAAAAATAAATAAGATAATGGAGAATGGTGTATTTTGCTACAACTGCGTTATTTCATAAATCTTTTAAAGAATGGGGATATGCTATAGAGATGTAAACATGATAAATGCACCTAAGGACCAACCCTAGAAATAAGGACCAACTAGTGGAGAGAGAAGAGATGCAGGGATAATTTAGGCCCGGGGTTAAACCTGGCTAAAAAGAAAGCATCAAAGTAAGCAGTGAAGTTCACTGGTGCCCAGGAACAGGAGGACAGAGACAGGCCATGGCCAAAAGGAGCAGCCTGGACTCACCTGCCTAAAGGACTCCTCTTCTGTGTCATCCAGAGAGGTGTTCTCATCAAAGTCAATCACTCGGTCGTACATTTGGATGTTATACTCATCCCACGTCACAGTGTCATCACCGTTTTTATCATATTCCACAAACTGCTGTTTGGCTTCTTGCATTGCATAATGCTTAAAAGACATTTGAATCCACTGACTGAGTTCACCTATAACACAATGTTGACAAGAATTCCAATTGGGGGAAGATTTAACTTTTTTGAAAAAGTAACTTCAGTGTTTGCAAAACCTAAAAACCGGCTTTAAAATATTGAGCTGTGCAGAGTCCAAGAACGTTGGAATCACACAAGTATTAAATATATAAATGTTGCTTTAAAAATAAATTTTTAGCACAAGGTCTTGTTATGAGGCTGTACTGACATAAAACTCATTACATGGACTAGACTGGCTTCAAACTCAGAGATCCCCCTGCCCGTCTTCCAAATGCTGGGTTAGAATACTGTTGGGCGCCATTATACATTAATCAAGGGTTGTTAGTAGTCATGGCTTAAATTGTGAACAGGTATTCAAGACACCTGAAAGAAGGGAAATGCTGTTTTGATATAGTTCTTTTAAATGTCATGGCCATGTGGAAGTAATTTTAACAAAGTAGCAATGATATTTTCTGCCTTTCTGGCATAACTGCCTATCTTATCTTGGTGCCTGAAGGAATGGGGACCAAGTTCTTAAATTTCCAATGCCCATTTTCAGATCAACTTTTAAAAAAGTTCTTTATAGAGACAATTATTACACTGCACTATATAAAATAGGTGAGGAGGACATGATGAATATTTAAAGAAGCACATGAGTATATAGTACTTGATTTAAAGACTGCTGTTCTCTGCTGGTTTGTAAGGACTTGGGTACATAGACAAGCAAAGATGGTTTCTACTTCCCTCCCCGAAACCCTAATAATTATTACACAATCACACACTGAACTTATAATCATTATTTCACTTAATGAAACTGAGGTTCAGAAAGGCCAAAAGTTTCATAGCTAAGAGTCCAGATTCTAACATAGTTTTGGTTTTAGAGCTTTTAACTAAGGTGTTTTGTTATCACTTAAGAACTATTTTTTTTAAAGATGAGGGTGTCCCTCTCTCTGTTACCCATGCTGGCCTCAACTCCTTGGGTCAAGCTTGCCTCAGGGCCTTTGGGCCTAGCTTCTGAGATTCCCAACTTTAGCCATCAAATCAGCAAAGTTTACTTAAGGATCCTCGAGCAGCCTCAGTGTTTCCTTAAGCACAACGAGTCTTTCTTCCACTTTCAAGGACTTAGTGTAGAACAGTAGAAAATAGAATTAACTGAGACCAGCCCTGAAATGTGCAGGCTCACATTTCAGTTTGTCCCCAAGAGGTTCTTTTTTTCTCACCTGTAAAATGAAGACCCAGACTATTTAAACACATCTAGATCCCAAAGAGTACTACAGTCTTCCAGATCATCCCCATTTGTCTACTCTAGTAACCAAAGACAGACCTATCCTATTTAACTAGGTTTAGAGGGTTTATTACTGTTGAATAGGAGCAAACCTGAGGATACCAACTTGACTATTTTATGATAACAACAGTGTAACTCCCTCTCCAGTAGTGTTATTATCTGGATGCTGAACAACATTTAAATGAGAGACATCACGAGCAGCTTGCTGTCACAGATTTCTGAACCCTCAGAGGATCAATCTGGAATACTTGAATCAAATGGGGAGGTGGCTATTGCTAGCAATGTATTTAGAGCATTCTTTTAATAGTTTGTACCTTCCATTTCAGCCTAACAAGCTACCTAAGAGCACTCTTCTGTTGTTAGTTTTGAATGGAGGACATTAAAACCTGAAGGAAGACTAAGATAGTTAAATCCTGCTTCTGCGTCTGACATTTACTTGAAAAGAAGCCTTTCTTCTCTGAATTTCAGTCTCTTCATCTCTGTGAAGAGAGGTGGATAAGAAGATGCTAAACACACAATAGGATGTTTCCCATTTACTTGTTATAATAAAGCAATAAAAGCAGGTTCTTAAATTCTACATACCAAAGGAGTACTGTATCACGTGATGTCTTAAGAAGGGCTTGGGCAAATGTCTCCAAAATGAATCGTATGGACGGACAATAAGGAAGGTGATGTGAGAAAGAGGGTGTCTCAAGGTATGACTTGCAAACATCCTATTATGGCCAGTGATGTTTACATACCATTGCACAAAGCACTGATTTTACTGGCAGCCTAAGCAGGTATAAGTCCTATTTCCCATAACACAGTACTTTTAGCTTGGTGGAACACTAGCAATCTACATTCAACAGAGAACACTGTTTTAAAATGTACATTTATCTCCTACAAAGGGCATTCTTCGTTGTTGGCGGTGCAAGACAGTCCTTACTTTCAGTGAGAAAACCGTCTGAATCCGAGTCAATTTTCTTTATGATGGATTGCAGTCGTCTTTGCTGCTCTTCGTGGCTAAGTTTAACATACTCATCGATGTCTTCCTTTGGGGTTGGGAAAACATACAGGGGGAAATCAAACACTACAGTCAGTGAGGTATAATGGTGGAGGGAAATAGGGATACCACATGCCTCATCCGCCCCAAGGTTTCAGGATGACCCACAGTTTCTCTCCAGTACGTCCCCCTACCACCTTAAGTGATCCTAGCCTCAGTTCCGGGAAGAGAAAGGTTGTAGCACTGGAGCAGCAACAGTCCCACCAGCTTTACAGGCCTCAGGGTCCCCAGAGCACAAGCAGAGCCCCGCCCGGCCCCCATTGTCAGACCGCCCCAGCCAAGGCCTCGCCTGGTGGCCCGGCTTTGTCACAGGACAAAGCCCGTGGCGGTGCGGACCTCTGCCTGCCATCCTCACCTGGACGCCCAGCAGCGCCTCGCGGTCGTAGTCGGCCCGGTGCTCGCCCTGCGGGTAATGCAGCTCCTCCGCTTTGCTGGCGCCGGCCACCGCGGCGGACAGCAGCAGCAGCCCCAGCGCCGCGGGCCTCGGGCCCAGCCGCATCGCGCCCGCCCGCCCGGCGAGGACGCGGAAAGCCGCGAGGAAGGAGACAGGCGGAGCCGGGGCTTGGCAGCCGCGCTTCACGAGCGGCCTCAGAGGGGTGGCGCTGCCTGTGGGGCGCGGGCCGCTGCGGCTCCACGGTCCCGGGACGAAGGCCGCCGACGACTGCGCTGCGGAGGCCGCCAGGCCCAAACTTATATGGCCGCGGGGGCGGGGACGGGCCCGGAGCGCCATGCCTGTCGCTGATTGGTCACGCAGCCCAGGAGGGCGGGTCCTTGTTCAGAGCCTCCCACTAGAGCCCGCGGGCAAACGAGCTGCAGGGGCCGGAGACCCCCGCGGGCCCCGCACCTTTTCGGCCAAACCCCAGGGATTATAACCCCAATTCAATAGCACTTTGCCGTTTCCCTTCAGTTCCTGGCGGGAAGCTCCCTGCCCACTCCACGCGTTCCTTCTGGCTTTCATCTGTGAGAGCCCGCGATTTGGGTGGAAAAACAATACAGTATTATATCTCGAAAAATCCTTTCCCTAGGAACAGACCAAGTATCCATTCCCCAGGCTTCAGAGTGTCTTATTTCATTTCGACACGGCAGGAAGTTCAGAGTCAGGATTGCAACCAGATGTTTGCATCTGATGTTCAGTTTATATGACCTGGTTAAATTATTTGGGCTCTCAAGGAGCTGGTTGCGCTTTTATAAAATAGGCATCATTTTTTTTTCCTTTTCTTTCTGTTTTTAAAGAGACTTTTAAACAGTTGTGAAGAACGATTAAATAATGTAATGCCCTTAGAACAATAACTGGTACATACTGTGTTTAGTCGATAAATGTGTGCTTTAACCCATGGGGAAGAAAAAAACCAATGAGAATTGTTCGGAAAAATAGCTCATCAAGTGGTTTTATGGATGAATGTATGTACACGTCCGATGTGGTTTTTTTTTTTTTTTTCATGCGTGCTCCAGGTCTGTGTAGTTTCTCCATTTTAGCCTTTGCATAGTGAGCCTAGAGACATTGTAACTTGAAATGTTTTGTTTACTGATTTGTTTTTTTCCTAGATTTTGGGTCTTTTCATAGAATGGAAAAACTTTTATTTTAATTAATTAATTAATTTTTTTTGAATGGGTTGTCTTCCACTTCTCATGGGTTCTGCATTGGGAGCAGGATTCCTGTTCCAAATTGAAAACGGAGTGGGCAGGAATCACAAAGTTTCTTGGGTCAGACTGGAACCTTGTGGGCCAGAGACCATTCAAAGGTCCAGAGTGAAGATAAATACTATTATAGAACAGCGTTTTAAATATCAGAGTGTAAATAATACAGGCAACACCTCAGAATCAACTTCATTAAAGAAATAAAACCTTCATTACTGGGTCATATTACATTTTATTTCAGTTCTCGATTTTGAGGTAGTCTGTGAAAAATAAAATAATCCCATAAGGTGAAAAGAACTTGGTTTTGGGTGGATTATCCTCAAGTAAAAAGTAGATCTCGAGAGTTTCTGATGTAATTCAATCACAATGGATTTTGTATAAAGTGTTGGAGAGGTTCTTTTAAATTCAAAAGACTTCCCAGATGGAGATGGGGGCAAAGGGAAGCTACTGGATTTAACATGGCTATGAAGTATCAATACAACCGAACATTGAAAGCTCAGGGGCCTGTTTCCTTTAGGTATTTTCTTTCTTATAAACTATTTTTCCCCCTCAAATGTAGGAAAGAGTCTAACTTAAATCAAGAGACCTTATTTTGAGATCTTTGGAAATTAAATGGCTCTGCACAGGGTTCAGATGTGTGTATTGCCGAAGCATATGCAGAATTCTATGGCTGTGTGCATTTCTGGATGGAAACTCTCGGGCTTTGCTTTCATTGGTGTTTCAAAGGATCCAGGTAGCAGAAACATTTAAAGACCCCTTGTTAGGATTACTGGCACATGGTACCACAGAACAAGAAACATTCTGAGGGCATGCCCCTAAGCGTGGCTATGTAAATCTGTGCCCACCCATTCTCTTAAAAGGAACCACCAGGTGAAAGTCTGTCTCTCTCTTCTGCTTCTCTCCCACTCGGCAACTCCCTGAATAAACTCTAGTGTGGCATCTGGTAGTGTGTCTAATCTCACGCAGGAAATCAACATTTTGGTGCCGTGACTTCGAGTCAAACAGCCCTGAAGGAACCTTAGGCAACTCCTACTTAGATCCATAATTCCATGTTTTTGAGGAGTGTTTGGAAACAGTCTATAGTAAAAAATGTACATTCAAGAGAAGTCAAAATAATCTTTTGTGATTTGCCTTTAATTAGTTCTTTTTACAGAAAGATATTTTTCAAGTAATTATTCTGTGAGAGAATACGAAAATACAGAAATCAATCTTCAATTTTCCTTTATTTACATTTTTACCAGGATATATTTATATAAAGTATACAAATATTAAGGATGCAACTCAATGAATTTTTTTTTAAGATAGTGAGCCAAGATGGTCTTCAAACTGATGGTCATTCTCCTGTCTCTGCTTCTCAAGTGCTGGGATTTCAGGCATGACTCATCAGTAGTTTTTTGGAAGTGTATGCCCACTTATGAAACTTGGCCATCACTCTGAATCTCTCTCTTCCCCAAGTATCTACATCCAGAGACACTGGCATCTGCTGTTTTCCTAGCTAACTGGGAGGCTGGGGAGGAGATTCACTTAAGGAACCCTCAAGTGCAAGATGAGCCTGGAAAATACAGAGACGGAATTTGTGGATTTCTTTCTGAGTTTGATAAGCTGTGCCTTACAAGAAACAGTTTTTCAAACAAAGAAACATATACTTGATATGTGTGGCTTATGCTCTTATGTTCACAGGCCTTTCCATGCTGAATGGAAAAGGTTGGTACTATAAACAACCTAAGTAGAAAAGTCAACAAACCCAGCGGAATTTACAGCTCTATACAGATGGAGTACACGAAGAACAGAGGAACAGGGGCTAGGGTAGCGAATGGGCAAGTAACTTAGACTGAATGATCACACAATTAGGAGGATTTTGTTAGGTGTTTAGTCTTGTCAGTCTTTGGAGGTGTGAGAATTCCAAGGTTGGGGGGGGTCATAGAGGAAGTATCGGGTTTATGATACTCAGTAGTTTCATGTTTAAGGAGTACCCATAAGGTATAAGTATTCAAAAAATAATAACAACCTATTAGAAATGCTTCAAAGAGATGCAAAGCAATTGCTTTGCACTAAAGGTTTTCCCCAAATTAAACCCTTCTCTGTTCCAATAATCAAGTGTAACGATAGTTTCCTCCCCCATTTCCGGCAATTCACGTTTCTGTCCCTCTGGCACATTCACTGGTCCATCTCTGGCCCTAAAGTCAGGTCAGGTAGTCAGATATTAAACAGAGGATCTTCCCTGACTTGTATCCTGCATCCGTACGGTGATCTGATATTATTTATCATGTTTCATACACATTCAAATAGTTCAGGAGGTGTAGTGTATGGAAAATAGAGTGTATGGTTGTCTTAACTCTGATCCTCTCAACTGACACTGTCCAGCTCCATCCCAAGGCTCTTCCCTAAGACTTGTAATTTGTTAAGCCCTAGAACCCTTTCCCACAGCTTTAGCAGGAAAAATTAAGAACATAAAGAAGGGGGAAACTTGCTTAAAGATGACAAGAAGAGAAGAAGGAAGAAGCGGACACTGTCACTTAAGCAAGAGATTCTATAAAGAGTTAGCAAGTTATATGCCTGGGCCTTAGGCCCATCAGCCTAAAACTATTGTAAGCATCTGTGTGTCTCTGCTGGTCTGTGGGTCAGCGGGCCTAAACCTTGAGGTTAGGCCCTAAAGTCCTGGCCAGAAACCTCATGCTACAACAGCCCACTGAGATAAATTAGGGCTGCCTGCCTCTGTGTGTGTGTAGGAATTATTTAGGATCATGAGCAACTTACCCTTACAATTTCCCTTCCACTTCAGAAGCCAAAATGACTCCCACTCCCCAACAGTCATTAACTCCCAATATTCTCCCCAGGAAGGGTTGGGGTCCATGTGCCCTTTCCCTATCCGTGCTGGGAAGTATCTGAATCTCATCACAGGGGCTTCTCCGTAGTAAGTCACTTTTTCCTAACATATTTTTCCTTTCCCTCATCTTCCTCCTCCCTGACTGGAACTTTTCAGTTCTTACCACAAATACGGCCTCAGCTGGCTCTATTTGCTCTTGTTTGTTTGTCTGTTTTGTTCAGTTTCACAGAGCGGGGGATAGAAAGGAGGCCTCCTACATGCTAGGCAAGCGTTCTGTCAGTGGCCTGTATCTCCAGTCCTTTTTCCTGATTTGGTAGTTAGGCCTTGAACTCACAGGAACACAGAAAGATCCCTGTCTCTAGAGTTATGGGGTTGAAGGCGTAGGTCACCGCTCCAGGTCTTCATGCTGGGATTAAACTGTCTGACCCTCCTGGTTTGTCTGCGGGTGGATCTGTTCTCTGATATTCCAGACTGGTTTTATTAAATATGTATCACCACAGTACTGTCTTAGTTACTTTCCTTCCTTCCTTCCTTCTTTCCTTCCTTCCTTTTTTCTTTCTATTCTTCTCTCTCTCTTTTTCTGAAACAGGGCTTCTCTATTATGTAGCCTTGACTGTTTTGGAACTAGACATGTAGACCAGGCTGGCTTTGATCTCCCAGTGATTCACTCGCCCTCTGCTGAGATTAAAGGTTTGCACACCCCCCCCCCCCCAGCTTTAGTTACTTTACTATTACTGTGAAAAGACGCCATGACCCAGGCAACCTATTTAAAGGTGGGTTTATTTGGTGCTTATAGTTCCTGAGGAATAGGGGTGGATCATCTCCATGTCAGGGAGCATGGCCCAGACAGATAGTCATGGCCGCAGACAGACAGCCATGGCACTGAAACAGCAGCTGAGACCTCAATATCCTGATCTACAAACAAGAAGTGGAAAGAAGTGATTGGACATGGCATGGGATTTAAAGCCTCCAAGCCCACTCTCCAACAAAGCTATACCTCCTAATCCTTCTCAAACCACCCCACCAACTGGGGACCAAGTATTCGAACATAAGAGCCTGTGGGGTCATTTGTTTGGGTCCTTTACTTTAAGTCTTACTGAATTTTTACATTGGCTCATTCAAAGTTACATCACAGCTTTAAATACAGTCTCCAAATCTTTGCTTTTTTTGTGGGGTGGGGCAGAGTCTCCAAAGATAACCTAGGGTTGCCTCAAACTCCTGTTCTCTCTGCCTCCGCCTCCTGAGTTCTGGAATAATGTCTGTGCTCCATAACATGTTTTTTTTGCATTTTTTTTTGTGTGTGCATGTATCTGTTTATATATTGGGGCACAGGGCAACCTCAGGGCTCCCATCTTTTTCTTTTGGGGCAGCTTCTCTCATTGGCCTGGAACTCCCCAAGGAGGCTGGAGCTGGCCAGTGATCAGCATAGAACTAACTCTATCCATCTCCCCAGCTCTGGGATTAGGAATGCAAACCACCACACTCATGTATACACACACACACACACACACACACACACACACACACACACACACACACACACACACACACACACACACACACACATACACGCACACACACACACACACACACACCCCACATACATATCCAGGTTCTAGGCAAGCACTCTATTGTCTAAGCATCCCCAACCCTCTCTTTATTCTTCTAGTGCTCTCCAAGAGATTGTAACATTCATTTGGAGCTTGTGAAAATGTCTCTAATCTAAATTAGGACTTTTGGCCTTTCCTGAACAAAGTGAGGATCCTGAGTGAGCCTTTTTATTATGTTTTTCACCCACATGTCACTCTGCTATTGCTCTCATATGTTTTTGTTCTATTAACAGCTTTAATCCACACAAGACATTACTGTTTTTACTCGTACAATCAACATTCACTTGAGACTCTCTCTTTTGTGCCTCTTCATGGCTTCTCGTGTCTACCTGCATCTCTGTGCTCTATCTGTAATTGTTGCTTCTGCCCAGAAGCCCCCTCAGTATTCGCAGAGAGCAGAATTGCCGCACAGTAATTTCCTCCAGTTCTGACTCCCTGAAGTGCATCTCTGTCTGCTTCATTTTGAAATGTATTTTCACTCATTGTCAAACTGTATTTTGGTAGCGATTTTCTTCCTTGATTTTCAGTCCTTTTGTTTTGTTCTGGGTTTTTGTTTGTTTGTTTTGTTTTGAAACAAGGTAGCTTTACCTTGTTCAGACCGTCCTCAAACCTCCAATATTCCATGCCACAGCCTCCCAAGTATTGTGATTATAGGCATGTGTCATATCTGAAAATTATCTTTCAGTGCTTTCCAAACATGGGAAAAGCAATGTATTTATGAAGCCACTGGTTGAACCTAAAGGTAAAATATTAGATGCTCCCCAACAAGTGAGTAGATAAATATGCTCACACTTTTACTCCTATCCAACCTCATATCAAAGGCACTAATGAGAAGGCAAAATGGGCCAGTGAGATGATTCAATAGGAAAAGGCATTGTTGCTAAGTCTAAGGATGATTATTTTATCTCTAAAGGCTACGTGGTGGAAGGAAAAAAACCTGTTCCTATAAGTTGTTCTCTGACCATCACATGAGCAATGTGGCAGGTGACTGTGTACACACACACACACACACACACACACACACACACACACACACACACACGTAAACATCAACATATATACATAAATAACTGAATCTAACAGAAAATCTTAAAAGGACCATAAAGATCAGTGTACTAATGGTGTAACTACTGGAAAGAAAGGAGAGCTCTAATTGTTTGCAAATGATGTTTTATAGGTAAACAGTTCGAAGAAATCTATTACAATGTACTATAATAAATTAATACTATTTATATGAAAATAAATTTGACAGTATTACTGCATACAATACCTAATCCATTTATTTCCTATGCTCCAATAACCAAAGCTACAAAGTAAGTACAATGTTATTTGCAAGTTTAAAAAAGTCAAATATGTAACAAAATACAACAAAATTTTCAGATCCAGGGTCTTGACTATTGTGCTGTGAAGATATTCCCCAAGTCACGATCTTAAAAAAAAAATATATATATCTTAATAACTCAAAGAACATTCTATGTTCAAGGATCAGGAACATCTGAAAGGGTGTGACCCCCTATTTGACATATATTCAAAGCAGTTTCTTGATAAATCCCAGAAATTTTATTCTGTAGAACTGACACACTGATTGTAGAACTTGTATGAAGGGAAAAGGCCAAATCAAAAAAGTGATTATCTTGATTATAAGAATATGGAAGGTTTACATAGCCAGATTGTTTTGGCTTGCATGTGAAATGTCCTGTACGAATGTGCTCATATGTTTGTTTTAACACTTGGCTCCTAGATGGAAGAAGCAGTTTTGGGGAAGACAGGTAGACCTTGAGGATTTGGACCATGTGATAAGCAGATAATGCATGTTCCTGCTGCCATAGACACAGTCTCTGCCATTCCTTCCCTGCCATGGTGGAGTTTCTTCTCTGAACTATGGGCCAAATAAACCTCTCTCAGGTCAGTGACATTACAGTAACTAATGCATGGTGGATACTAGACTCAGTATAAAGTTATAGCAACTAAAACAGGGCAATGTGAATATCAAATATTATACAGAAACAAGCCCTAAACACACACTCTTGATTCATGATGGAGTTGACAATAGCAAGTAGTGAGATAAAGATTGTCTCTCCAATAAACAGTTGCTCAATGAATTTTTGTATGTGCATTTTATTTTATTTTTATAAAAATGCCTTTTTTGTCCATGCATACCCCTGCTCTCCATCCCCTCCCTCCTCCCAATCCCTCCCAGTCAGGCTTCAGCCTCCTCCCTCCCCATCTGCCCATACCCTCCCTCCAAAATGACAAGAATTCCCAAGGTGGGTCAGCTGAGCATGGCACATCCACTCCACGTGAGTCCGAGTTCCTCATCCCAAAATCAAGACTGGGCTGGGTGTTTCTCTGCAGGGAATGGGCTCCAAGGTGCCAGGCCATGCATAGGAACACAGTCTGACCCCATCTCTCAAGGCTCCACATACTGCCCATGCCATTCGACATTTGCCAACACTTGGATGACCTACCTCCTTTTTGCGATGGATCTCCAGTGGCTATTCTTGATTCAGTGAGCTCCCCAGAGCTCCAGCCAGCCACCACTGTGGGAATTTTCCTCATAATCCCTATCCTCTTGCTCATACAGACTCTCCTCCCCTGCTCTCAGCTTGACCAGGATCTCTGCCCAGTGCTCAGCCATGGATCTCTGCCTCCACCTGTATTCATTGTTGGATGAAGGTTCTGTGATGACACTTAGGGTGGTTGTTCATTTGACTCTAGGGGAAGTCCTGTTTAGGCACCTCCTCCACTATTATTTGGAGTCTTGTCCAGGGACATCCTGTGAGTTCTTGGAGGTTTCCTTAGCATCTCTGTCCAACCTCACATTGGCTTCCACTCTCGAGATACCCATCTCTCTTTTTCTCCCTCTTTGTTGCTCCTCTCACTCAATCTTCTTCTTCTCTCATGATTTGTTCCCACCTCTTCTTAGTTGCAACCCATTATGACCCCAATTATAAGATGATTTTCTCTATTTTCTCTTCTTAGGAGAATCTCTGGATGTCTAGGGGAATCTCTGAATGTCTCTCTTAAGTTACTTATGATCCCAAGCTATCCAGGGTTTGTGGTTTGCAGCTTGGGTATTCTTTGCTTTTTGTCTAAAGTCTACTTAAGAGTGAGTACATCCCATGCCTATTTTTTCTCGGCTTGTGATACTTTTGCTCAGGAGGATATTCTCCAAATCCACCCATTTACCTGAAAATTTTAAGATGTCATTTTTTTTTTCTGCTGGGTAGTACTCCGTTGTGTAGATGTACCACAGTTTGTTAATCCATTCTTCAGTTGAGGGGCATCTAGGTTGTTCCCAGTTTCTTGCTATTACAAATAATGCTGCTATGAACATAGTTGAGCTAATGCTTTTTGGGTACAAATGTGCATCTTTTGGGTAGATGCCCAGAGTGGAGTTTTATTATTTCCAATTTCTTATTTCTGAAAGAGCCGTTTGTTCCTTCCACTAATTCACTGGGAATCCTCGTTACTGTGACCCAGCATTTCTCTCTCTTCCATCAGGAAATCCTTCCATTTCCTTCCTTTCCCTCTTTCCTATTGGGAAGATTTTCTTTTTTATTTCCTTTCCTCCTCTTTTCTCTACCGAGAAGGGCCTTTTCCCTTGATTTATTCTTTGTCGCCGGAGCCATTTTATTTCTATCTTTAAAAATTGCACAGTTCCTGTTTTTTCTTTTAGCAAACATTTTAGCGACTGTACATTTTGCTGATCTTTAACCTTTTGGGAGCCAGCTCCAACAAGGTTTCCTCTCAGGGTCAAGAGATAGGCGACTGCCAGTGAAATGGGAACAACATGATATAAGATAACCTCACAGCATCTGCGTCTCCTTTTTTAGTTCATCTTTATCATCGGCATGACAAGGACACTGAGGACATAGGCTTATACATTCATGCAGGCAGCCATTCTCTGGTAAGACACGGCGAGGCATGAATTCCTCAGGGTCATAAAGAGGGGTCGTCAGTTTAGGACATACCAGCAGCCCATCTATCTGTATCTGTCCTTGAATCTCAGGGAAATGTTTTAAATAAGTTAATTGTCTGAGGACTGTTTTTGCTAGTAAAGATGATTGCAGGGAGGGCAGGCACTGAGTCTGCTCTGGACAGAGAAACAACTGCCTGATTTGTGAGAAAAGAGATCTTGTCTGTGTGACTGTTTTCACACACAGCTAGGAGACTTTATTCATATGCCCCCAGAAGTACGGGGAAAATTGTGCCCAAGAAATGATCAATGACCCTTTTGAAAGTTCCTGAGAAATTCCAAGGCAATAACAAACGGGAAAGCTATAATCACATACCAAAAAATCCTCTGCAGGAAACAGCTAACACATTCAAGGGATTAAACCCCAAACTCCTTGAGTTTTTGGATTTACCTCCACCAGGACCTTGGCTCTGTGGGGTCAGCCTTGGTGGTGATAAGTAAGTTCCTACTTTATATTTCTGTAGCTCCCAGCAGATCCTGAGATACAGAGTTTAAACTCCCCCATGACCCTGATAATCCCGAGTCCTCTTCCTCTAATACTTAAGAGTGTCTTAATATCCTGTCCTTCTTCAGCTCCCACACTGGCCACCAAATGTTGTCTAATGAGTGTGTGTTCAAATGGCTCCACAGAGGGAGGGGGGAATCACAGAAGCATTGTAAGGATGAAATTTTTAGCCTTTCCAGTTGCAAGGGGAATCAGTCTGACTGACTCCCTTGTAGCTTAGCAAAGGGCCTTTTTATTGGTCTTCAATTTACTTCTTTAGCAAGTTCATATCAATATCCCAAAACCTCTTATCTCAGCTCCCCAAAGGGAAAATTTCAAATGAAAAATTTTCATTTAAAGAATACCACAGTTTTCCTGATCCCTAGGAAACTCTGGATAAGACTTCAAACAGAAGGCACTGAAGACTAAAGGTAGCAGTTACAGGAGGCAGATGTACAGAGGCAGTTACAAGAGGCTGGGTGTTAACACTTTGGAAACAAACCAGCTGTAGCTCTTCAGAAACTCCTAACACAAGCAAGGTCAGGAGAAGATGGTCTGTGGGATCCGCAAGAGGTGTGGAGAGGGAAGAAGGAAGGCTTCACTTGGTGTTTTCTTGCAGTGCTTGGGAGGAGCCTAAGGGATTAGGGCATCTTGGGTTTTAGTTGATTCCAGATACAGTACGGTTGACAACCAAGAAGAGACATCATAATTGTTATCTGGGCTGCAAATCGCCAATGGAGGAATGTGATGATATTTGGTATATTAAATAAAAGTAGTTTAGAATATCAGAGGACAGAGTCACCCACAGAGCCAAGCCACAAGTGTAGTAGTGGCAACCACATCTTTAATCCCATCACTCAGGAGGTTGAGATACTCTGGATCTCTGAGTTCAAGGCCAAACAGAGCTATGCAGTGGTGTCACACAGCTTCAATCCTAGCTCAAGGAAAGTTGATCCAGGAATGGAAAGAACTGGTGTGTGTGTGTGGGGGGGGGGGGAGGGTATAAAAGAGGAGAATTTTCCCTTTTGCCCATGTGCCCAGTCGGTCTGAGGACTGGAGATGGGAACTATCCTGTTTGGCCTGAATAGCTGGCTGGGTGAGATTTGCCTGTAGTTTCTTTCCTGTCTGTCTGATATTTCAGCTTTTCCCCAATATCTGGCTCCAGACTGTATTATATACTAAATAGAATTCATGCAATAGAGAAATGTGCTTCCTCCAAAATCCAAATAGGCCCAAGTATTCTTTCTTGATGGTGGGAGGGTCCAAGTGCAATATCTTATCCTTTAGCTAAGAAGGGATATCTCTGCATGCCCCACACCACTGGACTCCTTGAAATTTCCTGATGGCGGGCAGAGACCCTTGTATTTACTTTTAACCTAGTCATTTCTTAGTTACATTTGTATTGCCGTGATATAACATATGAGCAAGACAACTATAGAGAGAAAGGTTTATTTGTCACCTACAGTTCCAGAGGGATAGAAGAGCATCAACTTTTGGTGTGGGAGCATGTAGCAGACAGGCACGTGTGGCACTGGAGCAACACCTGAGAACTCACACCGTGACCCCCAAACAGGATGCAGAGAACATGGGAGTCTCTTGAAACCCAAAGCTGGCTCCCAGTGACACACATCTTAAATCTTCTGAAACACTTCCACTGGGGACCAAGTATTCAAACCTATGCACCTCTGGGGACATTCTTCAAACCACCACAACCTATGTTCTCATAATGTGTCCGCTAATGTCAATGTGCATGTCGTGGAAGGCAAACATTCCCCTAGACCACACAAGTAAATATAAATGTTACAATTCAAATACCCTTTTATGTGAAATACAAACTGTAAGTCCAATTGTAATACCAGGTCCATGATATTTCCAACAGTGTGAGCTGCATCCGTTTTGATTGTTGGGAGGGTCAGTCTTTGCTGTCCAAGTGGAGAAATGGAAGGTGGCAAAGCTGTTTGCAGGTTTCCTTTATTCTCCTCTGTGTTTACACTGGCAGTTCTCATGATCTTCACTCCAGTACAGACACTGGGGCTTCACGAAAGCTCAGCACATGTGCTTGTCCTTTCAAAGATGCAGCCATGCTTTGTGTATATCAGTCTGACTGACGGCTACTCTTGTACGGAGCATGTCCATTCTTAGATCTGCCTGCTGTGTGTTTTATAGAATTTGTCTTAGTTGTTGAAATGAGGCCACATTTATTTGAATTGTTTTTCTCTTGATTCATATAACTACTCAGGGCAATAAAGTTTAGTCTCAGTAAGACTTTAGCCATGTTCTGCCATCTCTTTTTAAAAGTAGTCTTGGGTTTTGACCTAGGTCCTTATACTTGGCCAGCAAGCATTCCACCACTGAACCGTATCACCAGCACCCTGCAAATGTCTGATGGGCAGTTCTACAGAAGGGCTCATGGGACAGTCCTTTTCCTAAGCTACGGTTCTGTCTTGTCTCTTCCTTTCGTCTGGTGAGTCAGGTGACATCAGGAAGGAAAGCTTTGTGCTTCACTCTCAGTGCTATAAACGTGCCTCAGGTCTGAGCTGGTCCTCATCGCCTTCCCTTTAGTGAGATGAGCATCATTTTCTTAACACACATCCTACTCCTTCTGGTATTTTTCCTTTCACTTTGGGATCCTGATGTTTGAGTATGGTTTCTAGATTTGTTATATTTTGATCTTACACATTTATCGCAGATACATGTGTATAAAATATATCGTACTTATATGGGAAAATATGGGTACATATTCATAAAGATATACATTTTCTCAAGCACCAGGCCTTTAACATTCAGTGCATACATAGGGAGACATTTGTCTTTTTCCAGTGTACCTATTCTATGACTGTCCCTGTAATGATTGCTAGGGTGATTTTGGCACATCTGTATTAACACAGTATTTGTGTATATATATGCACTTATATACATATATGGGGGATTTATCAGATTGGCTCATCGAGTGCTGTCTGAGTAGTTCAACAAAGGCAGTCAGATGCTTGAAAGCCTGAGATTACAGCAGTGGATGAGTTCAAAGGCTGGTTATGGATATCTCAGCGTTCTCTCTCAGTTTGGCCCTGGAGTCCTGGAAGATTCCTGGAGAGCTGCAGTCTACATTGGAGTCTCACAGAAATCGGTACCAAGACTGGCAAAAGACTGTCCCAGCAACAGGATAGCTGAACTCACCAGGGAGAGTGAAGCAAGCAGGCAGACAGAAAACTTACTTTGTGTCCTTTTACATGGGCTTCCACCAGGCTGGACCATCCTGACTCAAATAATCAAATCAAGAGAGCCCCTCACAGGAATGCCCAACAGCTTGGGTTACAACTAGTTCAGGATGTAGTTAAGTTGACAATGAATATTAGTCATTTGTGTGTGTGTGTACATATAAGTTCCCGTTATGTTAAGTTTCTCCTTCCTAGAAGTTCTGTGGTATACCTACAATAACTTTTATAAAGTATATTTTGACTAGATTTAAGTTATATATATAGTTAAATTATTAAATATAGTAAATAAAAACTTTTGGAGATTCTTTTAAGGCATTTTACATAACAATGTGTGTTGATCTTATTTTTAACACACATTCCTTTTTTTTTCCCCTTGAAAGATTTATTTTATTCAGGAAATTACGGGTTTGTGTTTTCCATTCCTGTGACTGTTCATAGGAATAATCCCTCCCTCACTAAGCTATAGACATTTCTTTTGTAGGTTTTTTGAATTGCCACAGATGTCAGTTAGAGATTATTTCCAACCTACTTCTCTCCAGAGCTAAACATTGTCAAATGTGGTAATTGCTTTTTCAGTGTATAGTCAGTTTTAATACACAAAAGGAGAGGACCACGGTCAGTTGTAAAGACTGATGCGTAAGAACAGAGAAACTTAATATAGTTTCATGTTCAGCAATTAGGCTATATTGTATACATATAACATGATTAGAATTATTCACAAAGATAATTGTGGTTACCTGCAGATTTGAAAAGATGTTAGTGGCTATTTCCTTGTATTTGTGTGGCTTAGATCTCCTGACCCTTCATTTTGAACCCTTTCAAAAGTTGAACTCTAGACTTTCCTATGACTTTGTCAGTAGCTAAATGGAGATGCCCTCAAGCCTGTAATACATTAGTAATATAAGGTGATCAGGCAACTGGGACATTCTGAAGAACAATGCTGACCTTTCTCTAGGCGTGGGCAGTGAGTGGGCACTTAGGACAACATAGGCATACATTTTAAACTGTTGACTGATTTATTTTCTATCCTAGTCTGTGTGAAATAAACATGGTTGCTTTTGAGCTAAGTAGGAGTATGTCATAGAAGAATTTAGAATCCAAGACCTTGATGTGTCTGTGGTTCAGGCTAAGCTGGCAGAAGTGCACACCATATTTTGGCAGTAACTAACATGCCTGCTTTATACAACATGCCTCATGTTCATTAAATCACTCACCAACAGCGTAGATGTGTGTCCTGATGGATAGAATCAAAAAAGAGAGCAATGAAAGTATTCAAGTTCCTCCACTCTTAGGTGAAAAGGCCAAGGTAGAAACAGATGTGTGGCCCTCATATGACACTAATTATTAACCTGTGCTCATCATTCAGCTGTCAAGTTATTAGCCACCGTAGAAGAAATTTTGTTTGTTATCTGTGTATGGATTTCTCCTGGTTTACATAAATTATATACATTATCCACTTCATGTCCATGTTTACAAACCCCAAGGTCTTGGGTTTATCATGTATATCAGGTTTTATTTTAGTTAATATGTGGAAAACACAAAGAACTGATGGTTTGGGTCAGTTCACAGGTTTGGGCATGTACATTCTATGAGTCCTGCATCAGTCTCCAACCCTGCCAGAAAGTCAGTTTAATTGTGCATATCTTTTTAGTGATATTTACAAAGTTAAGTGCTGAGACTGTGTGAGCTGCACACCCTGGGATAGTGATGTATAAGAACTCAGAATAGCATTCCAATCTCAATGTTACATATCACCCTAATGACAACACCAATATATGCAGCTGTGTTAAAGAACCCTAGTGGTCCACAGGGGCCAGATCCTCATTCTAACCCACCACACTGTGGGTCCACTGATCTGAACAACAGCTCAAAAACAAATGGATAGCCTATCAAAGGACCATCAGAAGAACTGTATTATGAGTACTTATTACTTAGAGAATGCATTCATGTCAGCATCTTCTACTGTTCAGTAATCTTACTGTGTATCAAAGGATGAGTGGATGAATATCTTGTGCCTGCCACCAAATCTATTTCCTAGTACAGTATATACACTATCAAGTCTAAATTCCCATTGGCTTAATGAAATGCAAATTCTGTGTATTTGAGTTTCTGGGCATTGGGATGGGTTTGAAAGATGCCTATAAACGAGTGTCAGTCCTCCTGGGCTTAAGAATGGTCTGAAGACATGGTAGAGCTCCTTTATAACATTGATTTACTTTAGTGGTCACCCAGTTAAACATGGATTATTGCACATTGCCTTAATGCTCATTACTTCAAGAGGCCAAATTTATCATCCCTCACGTCTCCTCTTTCTTCACCCACTTTCCCTTTCCTGTCCAACAGTAGCCCATTCGTGCTTATTAATGCGCTACAGTCACTCAGATCAGCCATATGAACTAAATCCATAGATCTTTGTCCATATAAAGCAAAGATTTCTGGGCGATTACAAATTGTACCTTGAACTGCTATTTTGTGTTCTAGTTCTTCCAGAGGACAGCCTACCATATCCTAAAAAAAAGTCAGCAAGACCATCATCGGTAAGATGGGCCTTACATTTTCTAAGGCAGAAAAGCTACTTTCATGACATCTTTATTTTTAAAAAATGTCATATTTGAATAATAAAAAGACTATGTATGCTGTTTGCATTAAGTAGTTTACTTAGGAAGTGAAGGAAATGAAATTGTACCAAGTATCCCTGACTCAAAATGTCATTGTAGGGTGAGTTTAGGAGGCCTTTTCTTCTTGAATAAGTGTTCCTTTTTACATTTAAGGTTGTATAATTTTTACTTAAAGGTAATAGATGGGGTTGTTACAATGGTGGTTGAGCACTTGCTGCTCTTCCGAAGGACTCAGGTTCAAAGGTCACCACTCACATGGTGGTTCACAACCATGTGACTAGTCCCTGAGGACCTGACCTCCTTTTCTGGCCTCTGTAGTACACATACATATATTTAGGCACACATACACACAAACAAACATTTTCAAAGGCAGCTGACTTTCATTTATGAAGAATGTGTACCATTTTCTCTTGCAGGGTTCTATGTTTTAGATGGTGTGGTGACAGAAGCTTCCTGTGTCAATCATAGGAACACTGAAGTTGCCAGACCTCTAAAGCATGAAAGTTAGTGTAGATAATTGGGGCATTGAGGCACTTCTCAAAGGGGACTCACAAGAGCAGGTTGTTAAAACATTTTTCTACCATGTGACACTGTAGTCTTCAGAACCCTCAGCAGAGTGATAGGGAGACCTGATTTGGGCTGAATTAGCAAAAGTAAAAACTATATTTTTTCACAGGGTATCCAAGCTCAGGTTTTGTGACAGCATCATATGAGACTACAGAGCACCTTTGTCTTGACCATTCTCCCGACCCTCATTACCATTATTCCAAGTACTAGGAGAGGAAAAAACCCTGTGGAAAAAGAAGCCACCTTGTTCTGTATCTAAGAGTATTTTTTTTTTCTTTACATTGTAGGCGGTGCCAAAGCAGAAAGGATATCATATGTACTGTGGAGCCACTTTCTTGAAACGTATTTTAAATACGAGTTGTATAAGTACTGCCTGTCTTTTATCAGGTGCACCACTACAATTTCTACCATCTGCTGACAGTGACATCTGAGACTTTTAGTCAAAGAAAAAGACACACACACACACACACACACACACACACACACACACTTACTCACAGACACCTACAAAGTGATATCCTAAGAAACAAATTGTGAGCATGTACTATGCACTCATTTAGTGGTGTTCACCTTAGTTTGAGATTTTATGAACTAGAATGTGTCTATATCTGTAGCTAGAAATCCCAATTATTTAAACTCAATTTCCAATAACAATTTCCTTAATGAAAAAAGTAAAGTGCACAGTTCCCTACATTAGTTCAGATTCTATCACAGCCATGCATGCTGGTGTTCTTTCTTTGTGTACTCTGCCATAGAAAAATCAACCAAGACACAGAGGTAAGTGGCTGCGTTGTGTAACTACATAGGCCAAGACCACCATTGTAACCATGAACTTGGGGTCCTGTTGCACGAATAAAGGAAACTCAGGGCCAGATCTCAGGGAAAGGCTGAGATATCAAGAGAGGAAACACCACAGTCAAATCTCACCCAGCTGTCTTCCAGCTTCCTCAGCCTCACTCCTCCTGGCTTCTACTGCCTCTCTGTCTTTCTATGCCTGCCTCTTCACCCAGTTGTTTCACATCCAGGTTAAGATTAAAGGCCTGGCACCACCACTGCCTGCCTGGGAGCTTGGAACTCCCTCAGTAAACTAAGATGGCCTCAAACTCAGATCTGCTGGGATTAAGGGCGTAGGTCACCACTCCCAGATATTCCCTGTGCTGGGATTAAAGGTGTGAGTTACCACTCTCTGATCCTCCTAGACTGACTGTGGGTAGATCCCTCTGATATCTCAGACTGGTTTTTATTAAATTTGAAACATATCAGTGCTTGGAGATGAAACTTCCACTTACTACCCTATCAATATACTATTAGTCATTGAGAAGACTTCCAGCCTCTAAGTACACCTCAAACAAATCAAATCTCCTGAGATACAAAATAACAGCAACAATAAAAACCTGTTTCACCATCCATGTGCCTGGGTACAGACTTCCACAAGTGCAAAAGACAGAGAAAGCCCACACATGCTGGGAAAAGATCTGACCTACTAAAGTGCCTAGCCATGGTAGGAGGCTCTCCATTTGATCTTTAGTACCACATACACCTGAGTGGTAGCACACAGATCTATAAGGAGTTCATGTGTACTCTCACTCTCTGACAGTTCCCGGTCACCCTGGGCTGTACAATAAAGCTGTGTCTGATGATAACAACAACAGAATAGGAACCAAAAATAACAAACAGGAAAAGAGCTGGACTTCCAGCAGCGAGAGCATTGATTCTGATGATGAAAGTTGCAGCAAAGAAAAACAAATTGCATGTGTCACGATTGAATTTCTTCTAGAAATAACAGATTCCAGTAAGAACTGGTGAAATTCTTCAGGTCATTATGAGGAGCTCAAAGCACCACACAGGTTAGGGCCTATGTCTACAAACAAACAAACAAACAAACAAACAAACAAACAAAAAACCCTCTCCAAATCAATACTGTTATAAATCTAGACTCATTCTTTTAACCGACCACAATTAAAGATGAGCTAGACTCTGCTCTAAAAGGATTTGCTTTTACTGATGGTCGATCTACATGTTGACTGGTGAGAGCACAGGGAGCCTATCCTTTTAGTGTACGTAAAGAGTCAGCACCTAAAAGTATGATTGCATGTCAAACTAAGATGTGTTGTGTTTGCAGGCATTTGCTAAGAGGGTTTTGAGTTCAGGGGAAGCAGGGCTGTGTGCCCTGCCCTGGGTAGCCAGTGAATGGAAACAGAATTTGTATTGTAAAAACTGGACTTCGCTGAGGAAGGAGTAGACGGTGTATACTCAGTGGTAATGCAGCCACTGCTCTTTTTGAAGGCAGGCCTGTTCTGGTATAGAGACTGTTGCCAAGGGTAATTGTTACTGAGACAGTGGAAGGTACACATCGATAGATTAAGTCACAATGATCTAGGCATCTTTTCCTGCCAGTTTATGTGGATGGTTTACTCAGAGTTGACCTGCTGATAGTGTCATTTTCCTCCCCATCATCCAGTGAGGACTGGATTAGCATGGTTGTCATTGTGGTGGACAGAAATGGTCCCATGTCCATGTAGTTAGCTACTAGATCTAAGGGACACACCTTGAAGGTAGTTGTATAGGCAAGTACACATTTACACCTATGGAGTCCCTGGATGACTTCCTTTGCAAACTCATAGAATCTGTCAGGGGTTCAAAAGTAGAACATTCACCTCTAAATTTTTTCTTCTGTCAGTAATGACGTCAATGTTAAAAACAAAACGAAACAGAACAATTAGTTCGCATGTTTGGTTTGCTAGTCAACTGACCTCCTTTTGCTGTGAATGCATTCCAGTTGCTCCTGATGTAAGAACAGCAGATTTTGTAAACACCGAGTCTTACAAAGACACAAAAATATCAGAAATGGAGACTGTGTACTGTGAAAAGTCCTATGGCACCATTGATTCTACAGTGAACATTCAATAATTTTATCAATGGAAGTTTTGGATTATGTTGCCTTTTCTTTATGAAAATAATGGAGATTTCTTGCACTATTATTTTGATATGTAAAATATCTCCCTAGTTCATCAGTAGAACTACAACCACAGAATGTACAAACGCATTTAACTTTCATTATGGGTTTCGGTGAATGATATGAACCAAAGAAAAGCTGAGCTTGTTCTTGTGTGAGGCAACATGGCTTCTTCTACTGTAGTCACCAAGGTATGAGTCACTCACTCTCTCTACTTTCTTCCCTCCAGATACAAACGGTGATGCTGAGGATAACGTAGGTAAGGAGACCAGCCTCAAAGTGACAGTCTTAGCAGTGATGGGTAATGGTGTTCCTGCTCACAATGAACTCTCCACTGGTATTTTCCAGACATCAGCGGTACAGCTGAGAACAATACCGAAGATAATGTAGGTAAGGAGATCAAACTTCAAAGTGATAATCTTGGTAGTGATGGGTAATGGTGTTCCTGGCCACAATGAACTCTCCACTGATTTTTTCAGACATCAATGATACAGCTGATATTAACACCGAGGATGACATAGGTAAGGAGAACAGCCTTCAATGTGATGATCTTACTAGTAGGTAAAGGTGTTTCTGGCCACAATTAACTCTCCACTGATTTTTTTCAGACATCAATGATACAGCTGATATTAACACCAAGGATGACGTAGGTAAGGAGAACAGTCTTCAAAGTGATGATCTTGGTAGTGATAGGTAATGGTGTAGGATAGGTAATGAACTCTCCACTGACTTTTCCAAGACATCACTGTTTTGACTGAAGAATATACTGTGGAGAACAGCCTTTAAAGTGTTAATCTTGGTGATGCTAGGTCATTCCTGGTTACATCCCTCTCCCCACTGACTGTCTTTCAGATACTGATGATTTAATGAAGTTCACTAATGAAGTGTAGTAAGGCCAGCCTTCAGCGCAATTATGGTGTAGTAGTGATAGGTAATTGTGTTCCTGGTCAATCCCAATGGGAGGGTATAGGAACAGTTGAGGTGCATGTTAGTTTGAAGGGTTTCCCAAGCAGAAAAGAGGTAATGATGAAACTCTATTATTTAATTATGATATTTAATTGTTGTTCTCATTGTTATGACCAAATACCTTAACAGAAGCATTTTAATCGAGAAAGGGTTTTTACAGCTTCTTGTTAAAGAGATGATTTCATCATTGTGGAGAAGACATGGAAATTGGCAGAGAAGATGTCTTAGCCAGCGCAGGCAACCAGTTGGTCACATTACATCCACACTCAGGAGTCAGTGAGTTAACAGAAGCATGTCTGGCCTTTTCAGACTAAAGGTTTTCCCAATGACTCACTTCCCACAGGGAAAATCCACCTCCTGATGGAGCCAATTCCTTTCGAGCAGCGCCACAAGCTGGGGACCAAGTATTCAAACACATGAAGCTGTGGGGGACATTTAACACTCAAACCAAAACACACAGTATGGTTTAAGGCCTTGCCGAGAGTGACCATCTCATATCACACAATCTGGACTCTAGGTAGAAGGACAAGGACCCAGTTTACTTTTTTTTTCACTCATTGTAACACTATGCATAGGAAGTTAATATGATCCAAGGACAAAGAATTGACCATTTCAGCTGGTCCACAGTTTAATGTGGGTTGTCTTTGTCTAGGGAATCAGAGATGCTCCTTTCCTGGGTTACTGTCCTATCCTGCTTTCATTGAATATTTTCTGTGCTCTACCCTTTGTCAGGTTGCTCTCATTTGCTTTCTGTTGCTCTGATAAACAATAGCTAAGGGTAACTTGAGGAAGAGCAGATTTATTTCATCTTAAAGTTAAGTCTGTCATGGAGAGAAGTTAAAGCAGAGACCTGGAGGCAGGAAGTAGAGATCAGGGAGGAATTCCTCCTGACTTAACTTCTCTGTCTTGTTAAGAGACATTTAATGTACATCTCAGACCACACTGTGTAAGAATCGTACCACCAGCAGTTCATTACCTCTTCTATATCAATTATCAATAAAAAATACATCCCACATTAATTTCCACAGGCCAATCTGATGGAGGCAATTCTCCAGGTAATTCCCTCTTTCTAGGAATGTGAAGTTGACAGCAGAGAGTGACCATCACACATAACCCCTCATCCACTCGACACACAAACACATTGCTATTAAGTCAGACCCTAACCTTTTCTTTATTGTTTGGCTACACGATCTCATGTTAATATCATAATATAAAACGCTAAGCAGTCTTAAAAGTCCCATGGTTTTAACCATTTGAAAGTCCAAGTCCACATTAAAAATCCTAAGTCTCTTAATTCTAGGCTCTTGTCAAACATAAAAGAAATTATATACCTTGTTTTCTTTAGAAGGAAGAATAAGGGCATGGTTACAATAAAAACAACTGAAATCCCATAGTTTTAGACACTCAATGCCCAGTAGCTATGATTCACTCAGATCCTGTGTCCTGGAGAAGTCATACTTCTCTGGTTCTATCAGCAGCAGCACACACCCCTTGTCTTGGAGACTCAGGCCTCTTCTACTCCACAGCTGCTTATAACCCCAGAGAGTCCCTGCTGCTGTGCCAAACCTCACAACTCTGACCTGTGTTGTCTGCCTTTCAGTACTACTTTGCACACTCTTAACAAACCAGCCTTCTAAGCTCTGAGCACTGAGTGGCTCAAGTCAAGTTCCACATGCTTCCACAACCCTCCTCAAAATAGTCTGAGGAGGTCTTTCACGGCAATATCTCATTTCTTCTGCCAATAGTTTCTGTTAGTATTTTTTCTTTTGTGGTAAAAACCTAATGAAAGGAACTTAAAGAAGAGAGTGTGTCTTGGCCTATGTTCCCAGAGGTAGAACCCATAATGATAGGAGAAGCCTAGGAGCAGAAGAGTTTGAGCAGGAAGCTGAGAGATGAAATATTCAGCCATATGCAGAAAGCAGAGTGAAGACTAAGTGGGTAGTGGCTGTCGACTCTTCACACCTCCTTCCATTGATGTACTTTGAGAGCAAGATTTCAAGACCTTAACGTTCTATGACTTCCTTCAAATAACAACATCCAAATGTTCAAATACATGAGCTTTTGGTATACAGTTTCTCCGGAAACCACCATATTCTACATCTGGCCCCCCAGACACATGCCCAAGGGACATTAAACAAAGCATAAAAGTCTTGTATTCTACCAGTGATATTGTGGTAATCTGTTATTTGTATTGCATTAACAGTAGTTGTATATTTCACTGTGTCTCTCCTGTCAATAAAATGATGTCTACATTTTTTTAAGCATGGGAAGTATTATTTCCCCAAACTCAAGAGAAAGAGTACAAACATGGGGCTTTAAAACATTTTATGTTTTAAAATCGACCATTGTAAGTCCTCACGGAATGATGTAAGCAAAAGCAAAGCTGAGGTTATTTTGTGATGTGTATTTAACCTACTAAGAAGTACCAATATGTGAGCCACTTTGTTTACTTCCTTCCAGATACTAGTGGCAGCAGCAGCACCATCAATACACCTAGTGATCGCCCACTAAAGGAAGAAGGTGTTAGTGGTGAGTAATAGCATTCCTGCTCATATCCAGTGAGATGGTCTGGGAGCAGTCATGCTATCCCTTCTTCTTGGATGTCAGAGAAAGTCAATTTCAGGGTCTTCCTAATAGGCAGAGGCCATGATAAGACTCCATTAGTGAATCATTTTAAGTTGCTCTTCTCAATGTTGTGATCAAATATTTCATTTTTATTCTTTCTTATTTTCCACTCTTTGTAACCCTTTTCTTTCAAAGGAAGATCATATGCTCCTTGCACAAAGAAATAACAATGTTGTGTGGTCCAGAGCTTGATGAGGGTTGTTATCCTTTAGTGGTCAAACCAAAGATGTTTCCTTTCCCGTGTTTTCGTCCTTCTGGTGTTTTCATTCATAAGTATTTTAATTATTTTGTCTCCTACATTTTGTCAAAGGCACATATTGTAATTTTCTTTCTATTGGTCTGAGGAAAATATTGACGGAAAGTAGCTTGAGGAGGAAAGGGCTCATTTCATCTTTCAGGTTGAAATCAGTGAGGGAAGAAAAGGCAGGAGCTCACAGGAGCAACCTGGAGGCAGAAAGCTAAGCAGAGACCGTGAAGGAGTGCTGCTTATTGATTTGCTCTCTCTGGTTTGCTCAATCATTTTTCTCAGACAGTGTAGCCCATCACTTCAGAATTAACCACACCCTTAGTGCTATGGCCCCCCCTATATCAATTAACAGTCAAGTATGTCCCTCCATATCACTTAGCAGTCAAGCATGTCCCCCCTATATCAATTAACAGTCAAGAATGCACCCCCTATATCAATTAACAGTCAAGAATGTACCCCCTATATCAATTAACAGTCAAGAATGTCCCCCCATATCACTTAGCAGTCAAGCATGTCCCCCCATATCACTTAGCAGTCAAGCATGTCCCCCCTATATCAATTAACAGTCAAGAATGTCCCCCTATATCAATTAACAGTCAAGAACGTCCCCCCTATATCAATTAACAGTCAAGAATGTCCCCACAGTCATTCTTAGGGACCAATCTGATGGAAGCAATTCCCCACTTTAGATTCCTTCCTGGGTGTGTGAAGTTGACAGAGAAGACTGAACAGCTCAAGTCACTGCTTGTCAACCTGACACAGAAGCAGGCCACTGTTAGATCACAACCTTTCCTGTCTCCAAGATCATATGTTGATATAATATAAAGTAGTGCATGATATTAAAAGTCCCATAGTCTCCAAACAATGCCCACCATTTAACAGTCTATTTGTCTTTACAACAAATCCAGTCTCTTGACTATAGGTTCCTGTGAGAAAACAAAGTGTGTCTGCTCCTTTGTTCAAAGAAGCGCTAAGATCACTGTGGTGAAGGGAAGGAAAACAGAACCCAGATAGTGCAGGAAGCTCAGTATCCACCATAGGGATTCACTCGGCATCTTCCCCATTGAAAGGCTTGCACACTTGCACTTCTCAGACAGCCACCCCCATCAAACACAGCTTGTAAAGGAAATAGTTCTCAAGATCCTTTGTCTGTGATGCTGGTCCCCTATCCTTCTGATTCCCCAGCCCTGACTATCCAGCAGCCATTGTCCCTGTAAGCCCAGAAGGCCTCACTTCAGATTCTTAATCCAAACTTCACAAGGCAGCACAAAAGAGAACTTGCTGCTCCCAAATTCCACAAGCCAAGACTCCTTGTCTGCCTTTCTTCTGGCGTTCTGATTTTCCAAATTCCCACACACAGGCCTGTTAAATTTTGAGCACTCAATGGATCTTCCCTGTCACAATTCCACATCTTCATGGTCCTCCCCCAAGCAACAGGATCCTTTCCAGCACCAATTCTGGATTAGTTGGTTTTTATTACTGTGAGAAAACACCAGAATCACAATGGAAGAAAAAAATATCGACTTCCATCCCATAATACATTTTGACAGAGGCATAGAGTGAGTGGGCCAAAGAGAAAGTCATGAGATCATATTTGCAAGTACATCCAGAAAGCAGAGATGCTGGCCAGGAAGGGAGGTGAGGCTACACATGTGCAAAGTCTGCATCCTGTGCTGTGCTTCCCCAAGTGAGGCTTTGAGCCTTAAATGTTAAATAACCTCCCCAAACATGGCCACCACCCAAAGAATCAAATATTCTAATACATGAGCCTTTGAGTCACATTTGTTATGTCCCTGGCCCACTGTGACAGTGAAGTGCAACAGAAAATTCCTGCAACGGTATGGATACAATGGAAATTCTGTAGTTATGAATAATTCTGGCGACCTTACTGCATCTTTGTGAAAGGAATGAAGGAGTCTTAGTGTTTTTCCAACTTAATAGTTGTCAACCACACAGTGTGGAATGACATATTCAAACCCTTATTTTGGTTCTGATTACACGATATAGACCAAAGGAGCTAAGCTGGTTCTTGTGTGAAGAAGCAGTGTGATTATACTTACTGCAGACACCAGAATGTGAGTTGCTCTCCACTGACTTTCTTCCAGATCCCAGTCAGTATGGCGACGTTTCGAGCAGCGAAAAGGAGAACAGCACAGAGCCTGGTGAGCATGGTGAGGGTGGGTGTTGGCATTCCTGGTCAGATCCAATGAGGCGGTGGAGGAACAACTGGGTTATTACTGTGACTGGACGACTGAGGAAGGAAGTCACTTTAAAGGTCTTCCAAGTGGGCAGACGCAATAATGAAACTGTCACCAAATCCTTGACTATCACTTGCTGTCCTATTGCCACCACAAATACATGACAAGAAACTTGTTTTAGAGTGTGAGAGGACCATTCCACCACAGCTTGAAAGACTTGGAAGGTGTTTTAGCAGCCAGAGTGGCTATTTTTAAAATGTAGCACCATCAGTATCTTCTACTTTTTAAATAAACCACCATTGTTCACAAACAAATACTTCAGCGGCAGGAGTAATTGTGCATCGACCCCACTGTTTTCTACTCTTCTAGAAGACCAGGTTCAGGTCCTTGTATCTACCTTAGGTGCTCACAGCCGTTTGTTACTTCAGCTCCAGGGCATCGAGTGCCCTCTGCTTCTGATGCTATCAGGCACGGAAGTAGTGTGTGCACACACATGCAGGCCCTCATAGAGAGCCACAAACAAACAAATAAACAAAGCCAATGTGACTACCTGGGTTTGACTCTCAGATGCATGTATACCATAAAAAAGAGTAGAAATTCCACAGTTATCCTCTGAACCCCCACACATGACATGGCATGCACAATACACACTTTACACACACACACACACACACACACACACACACACACACACACACACACACCAATGATATCAAGAATGCATAAAATTAGAGAACCATATATGGTTAATATATCACCTAAATATGACCTATGGGGTTAGGAGAGGCTTGACCAATATCTAGAAAGAAGTGCCAGTCATCCTGATATCAAAGTAATCTGAAGCAGTAAGAGAAAGCAGAAATCTACTTTCTTTATTTGCTCCCCCCCCCCATTTGAAACAGTGTTCTCTGTAGTCCTGCTGTTCGAGAACTGACTCTATAGGAGAAGATGGTTTTGAACTTGGAGATTCATGTGCCTCTGATTCTAAATGCTGGGATTAAAGGCATGGGCCATTACACTCAAATAGAAACCATCACTTAACCTATTTCAGTGACTCTGCAATGAAGTATTCAGATTGCTTTAGATCCACACTATATAGAAGATTAAACTTATCCCATTTCTTGAGGTCTTGCTTATTTTCTCAGGCCAAGAAAATATTCTTGCGTCAGCACAACCATGTTTTTAATGAACTGTGTGCATTAAGCTTAAATGTTTCAATTACACACATAGAACTCTGTCCATATCAATCCAAGAGCCCCATGATATGATAAGTGATGCCATGATCTCAGGGTTATTTTGTGTTGTCCCAGTGCTGTCTGTCGATGACCAGAAGAAAACTTCTCCAAAAGAGGTGACAGATCCATCACCAGTTCCGGTAAAATATCTTTTTCCTTTTGTAAAACAAAAAGATTATGTTCAGGATTCTTTTATATTTTATTGCACTGAAATGATAAAACTGATAACCTACACTATAGGTATTTGAGTATTTTTCTAAGTAAAGGACAAAAGGGGACTGAGTCCAGCAATTCTTGATCAAACAATTTGCACAAAATTGCCAATGTCAGATTCCACAGATTTTTTAACTAGGGCCTTTCTTCTGACAAATCTTTTTCTGTCTAGATTAAAACTTGAGTGATTTTCGCTCTGAAATTGGCACACATTACCTGTGAAAGTTTATTTCTAAACATTCTCTTCCGTTTCTTTAGGGGGCTTCCTAAGGTTGAGGCAGTTGAAATGAATTTTCCAGTTATTGATGGGGTCAAGGATTTCTATGTCCACCAAGAGGACATTGAGGTGTTGTTACAATGTGATTTTTCCACCCTGGGAGGTCAGAAGCCCAGACCTACAGACCTGCAGCTTCAGACCCCTTAGCCGCCTGCAGCTGATCAGGCCCCAGAAACGATTCAGATGCTTATATTAACTTCATGCTGTTTGGCCTATGACTCAGGCACATTGCTAGCTAGCGCTTACATCTTAAATCAACCCATTTCTATTAATCTTTCCTGCCACGTGGCCCGTGGCTCACCTGTGTTCCTTACATGTTGCTCCTTTGGGCTTCTGGCTCCTTCTCTCTGACTCTGCCCTGCTCCTCCTACCTATTCTGATTACTCCTCTTACTTTTTCTATGGTGCCTGTCATGGGCCAAAACAGCTCCTTTATTTAAAGATTGCTATTCACAGCATACAGAAAGACATTCCCATATCAAGGTGCTAAGATCTTTAAGGCATGAACTTAGAATAAACAATCCAGACACAGAGGCAACCCTTAATAGGGATTGACCTCATAGTACTGAATTGTCTTAGTATTTCTCTGCCATGTTTCAGTGTCGCTTTGAGGAAACCTTTTGTAAGGGCACAAAGAGGTAAGTTTGCCTGATTTGATCTGAATGATAAATAGTGTAAAAATATTATTTTTCACACATTACTCAGTGTAGTCAGAAATTTCTCTTCCCACCTGGCTGGTCCTGTAGCAATTTAGTCCCAAATATCACACAAAGGCTTATTGAGGCGGTGGGATCTTTAAAGTATGAAGTTAGGATAGATAACTGGGCTTTAGAGGCACTCCTTGAAGGGATTCATCTCACAGTACCAGCTCGTCCTAATGTTTCTCTGCCACATTCAAAGAAGCTATGAGGAAATCTTTAGTAGCAAACAAAGGAGTGAGTTTGCCTGATGTGGGCTAAATGGACAAAGTTGTAAAAAAAAATACTTGTTTGTTTCACTCAGTACCTAGTCTCAGTGTTTGTAGCAATATCCCAAAATATCCCAGACTAATATAGAGTCTTCAACTTGGCTGTTCTTCCCTGTTCTGTTTACCACTGTCCTAAGTCAAAAGAAAAACCAAAGATCTGTGAAAACATAACCCACTATGATCTGTGCCTAAGAGTGTCTTTTTTCTAAATTACAGGTCCAGTCACGGAAGCATAGGCTGAGTATGTATCATGGAATGACTCTGTTGGACACACTATAGATAAGATCAGTGCACATACTCACTGTCTTTGCCTGGTTCACCTTTATTTCCTTCTATCTGTTTATATACGAATCTTTTTTAATTTTTAAGAAGTAATTTTAGTCCAGATCCTCTCCACCCAAGAGACACATCATGGTCATATGTGTGTAGTTTTCTCAGACATCCCTGTTGCCTTGGGATTAAATGGATCAAGAAACATGTCTTTATATGGTTTCTCCCAAACTATACTCCATGTCAATTTGTCAATGAAAACCATCCAAGGTCATGATTTTTCTGCATTCCTTAGTTGAGTGCTTACCGCAGCCATTGATGGTGTATTCATCTCTCAGCATATCCTGCTACAGGACAGACGATGAAAATAGCAATGTAGGCAACCTAGCTAGATAGCCAGAGAGTACAGGAGCCAAACGTGTTCTCAGATTTTGGTACAAAAGTGACATTTTCCCCATGGAAATACAAGCTGTCAACTCTGTAAGAATCCATTCAGCTTCCCATCATGGACTCAGAAATAATCCTGCCTCTAGAAAACACGAGCGGTACCTTCTCTGCCTCAGTGATCAAAACCCATACGTAGCCTCTATGGATCAGGTGACTTTCTCACAACTAAGAAAGGCAGAGAAAGTGAAATGGGTTTGTGTTTTTGCTCTGTCGTTGGAATGCCAGGTCTTCATTCAGGAGTCTCTGGGTTTGACATTCAACAGTGCATAAAGTGTGATGTGGGCACAGCATAGGTTTGTCAGTTTAGCTCTAGAAGGTGACACATGGTTGTTAGAAATTTAATCTCATCTTCAGTGGCTGAACTGCCTAGGCCCTAAGAAAATGTCAGAAAGACTCCTGGAGAGGAGCTGACCTTGTGAGGTAGTGATGGAGGAATGCCACACAATTGAACAAACCATGGCCCCTGGCACCACTTCTTAGGGAGGAGTGGTGACTTTCTGTAGGAGGGATTGAAAAGTAGAGCATCTGTCCTGATACTTTTTTCTGTCCTCTACTTGGGCACAGTGTCATTAATAGGTAACTAATACAGTGCCTTCAGGACAAACGTAGATGTTTATTGCCCATTCTCTAGTGCCTTTCTGAGAAGGTAATACTAGATATGGCCGTGAGCTTTAAAAAGCCCTGTTGTATAAATAACAAAAGAAACAAACACATGCTCTTTCCAGAAGGCATGCAAACACTGTCTCTGGTTCTAACCATCACTATCCACCTGGTGGTTCTGGCATCAGCAAACACCACAGAGCATCTTTGTGACACCAGTACTTGCCACCAGGGCTTTCCCTTCATCCCCCTTCGTGGGTGTAATGTGAGTTCTTAGGAAACTGTAGTGTGAAATATCAAGAGTACTGACCTGCGCAAACACAGATTTCAGTGGCTCATAGAATGGTTTGGATGCTTACCATCTCACACGTCCACACTGCCCTTCTGTTGATACTGTCTCAGCCACAGGAATTGAGACTTCACCTACAGACCATGTCATATCTCTATTAAGTAGACACTGATTTCCATGATTTCAGAGGTGATATTCTGAATTAGATGAATGTGCTTGCAAATCAATAATGAGACTGAATGTTAAACATAGAATAGTTATTAGTTTCTTAATGAATTCAGCATCCTTAAACATTGTTGTGTATCCATTCCAGTTACTAGTTGGCTGAGAAAACTTGGCATTCGATGCTCTGTGGTATCCCAAAGCACTGGAAGATCTGAAATGTCAATGAAGAAGACAGTAGAAAATACTAGTGGTGCTGCTTATGGTACTGTGGAAATCCAATAATTAGTTATTATCAGTAGTTATAGATTAGATAGTATCTCCACCATCAAAACATCAAAAGAATGAGGATGTCTTGTAGTGATTTTAAAATGGGTACTGTTAATTTCTCTAGTCCACCAGTAGAATCACAACCACAGAGAGAAAACCTTATTTAAATGTCTATTTTGCTTCTGATGGCATGATATGAACCTAAGGAAAGCAGAGGCTGGTCCTTGTGTGAGGCGGTGTGGCATCACTTAAGGCAGATACTATGTGTGGTTCACTCTCTCCCCTGGCTTTCTTCAGTCATGGGCAGCAATGTTGATAACCATGTTGAGAATGACTTGTCTAGTCAGACCGACCTGAAAAACAAAGACCCTGTTCTCAGCAGGTCATGGCACTGTAGTCAGATGCAGTGTGAGGCTTTCCACACAGACAGAAGCTGTGATGAGACTCTCAGGGAATCATTCTGTCTTGTTTTTTCCCTTGCTATGACTTAACCACAATCCCTTAAAGAAGTGAAAATGGGCTCCAAAACCTGAAGGTTGGCCCTAATGACTCACTAACCCAGGATAGTCCCCACAGCCCAAAGCTCCTATATTCTCCTCAAGTAGTACTGCCTCTATACCGTTCAAACCAGTGCACACATTGCCACGGTGCGTACACTGATCATGTCCGTCATATAATGTGGCGTCTACTAATTCATACAAGTGCCCTCTTTATTTTATTGTCTTTTTTTCCACAAAGGAAGATAGTAAATTCCAAGTAGAAAGAAATGACTAAGTTGTGTGGTCAAGAAATTAATGTGGTTTGCTTTGATCTATGCTAGCAAATCAAAGCCCATTTTTCTGACTCCTTGTCTTCCGATTGCTTTCAT
Source organism: Phyllotis vaccarum (assembly GCA_033318265.1). NCBI lineage: Eukaryota > Metazoa > Chordata > Mammalia > Rodentia > Cricetidae > Phyllotis > Phyllotis vaccarum. The sequence continues at coordinate 75,704,665 of JARWLC010000012.1, forward strand.
TAATAATCATTTCCTCCATGATTCCACTTATGGAAAACATGCATATGAAAATAGGGACCCGATGTTGACAGATCAATCAGATGAACATATATCACACAAACAAAATCTTTGGAATTATTGTTTCAAGGGAACTTAAGTAGAATGGAAAGAACTTATTTGTTGCATAAAGATCAGCCTGTCTCTTAAGGGTCAGTACTCCTATGTCCCTTTCTATATCTTTTTGAGCATCAAGGACGTAACTCATTTGATAAAATGTCTGCTTTGCAAGCCTGAAGTTTCAATTGGCACACAACTAAAGGGAAGTCCCTTCATATATGTAAGGCTTTAATGATGTAAGATGGTGGCTTTCCTTTATCTTACAACACTTGAAATCTTAACAAATAATGCCAATGCATTCTATGTTCTGGGATTTACTTGATTCCAACAGTATCTATGGAAATCTCTAGAGAGCAATGCTGGACTTATTCAAGAATAGACACTCTTGCCAATACAGAAGTTACTTTTCAATTTTATGAAATCAAAATTAATATTTTCAGGATCAGCATATATATGTCTTAGGATAGCGATCACTGCCAGATCCTTGGTAGTGACCCTGCCAGAGCATTTATACCACATTTCTATGTTCATTAGATCACACACCAAAAGCACAGACACAGACATATGTCCCTTAGTTAGGACATGCATTCCCCAGGTGGAGTCACACAGAGATAGCGATGACTGTACCTGAGCTCCTGGTGCTCTCTGGATACTTGTCCCTCCTAATTGCCACCCTTTAATGTGTTCTTATGTTGTGGTGACCCCTAACTATCAAATTGTTTTGTTGCCACTTCATAGCTGTAGTTTGGCTACATTATGAAACATAATTTATATATATGACTTGCAGGATATCTGATAGGTGACCACCATATGAATCACAACCCACTGGTTGAAAACTACTGTCTTAGATGAAAGGGTCTTGCTGAAGTTCTAAACTTGACCTGTGCCCATAATTAAGGCTTTGAGGTCATTAGCCACAACAGATATGCCATCTATGTACAAATTTCTGAATCTATGAAGCCTGTAGAAATACATGTGACAAGGTGAATCCAAGATAACATAACCCAGGGCAGAACTTGCTGCTGAAATGTTAGAGTTCATCATTGGCATGGTGTTCAAAGCACATAAACATAACTGAATGTGATAAGGATTGTTGAGTTTCACCATTTGTGATGCTCACAGCATGAGTCCTGGATCACTTCCTACACCTGCTCTAAAACGTCTTAGGAATGGGAATATCCTTCTAGTGACATTCAAAGTCCATCTAAGTGTCACCTTAGCAGTTCTGAAGCTCTGTGAACTAAACACCCTGGGAAAGTGACATATAAGAATGGAGGGTGGCACTTTGGTATTAATACAATGGCTCACCCTTGTGGAAAGTCTCAGGAGGAGCTCCCTTACCCATCCTCCATGGCACACGGGTGCCAGATCACCATCCTTCCTTCACCCTAGTGTAAGTTGGCCAGAGTGAACCTGGGCAGCTACTTCACACAAAGAATGCAAATGATGGCATAGTAAAGGGAAACCAGAAGGAGAAATGGGTGATGCAGAATGGCTACTTTTAAAATGCAATGATACCAGTGTGTTGCACTCCTTAATAAGAAATGGTTGAATATCAAAAAGTGAAAAATCGAGTATCGTTATATCGTATGGATGACACATTAATATCCCTTGAACAAGGTATTTGCTCAAATTAAAATCCTACCTGCTAGAGTTTAACGAGACAGCTGAAGGGGTACACCTAAGTGCCTTCTGAGTTTGATTCCAAGAACCTACATAGAAATTGGAAGAAAGGGGCTGGAGAAATGGCTCAGGGGTTAAGAGCACTGGCTGTTCTTCCAGAGGACCTAAGTTCAGTTCTCACTAACCACAAGGCTGGTGGTTCACAACCATCTGTAATGAGATCTGGTGTCCTCTTCTGCCCTGCAGGCACATACACAGTGCACTGTATGCATAATAAATAAATCTTTAAAAATTAGTAAATAAATTGAAAGAAAGAACGAACGTCTCAAAACTTTCCTCTGACTCCCCCACCTATGTTATGAAATGGACCACACACACATGCACATCATGTTCCACATATGCACATAATAATAAAAATAACCAAATATAAAAGTTAATGTCACATATGGTTAATTAATATAGGATATATTAACATCAGTGTATAGTGCTTAAAAAAATTTACAGAGACCTAGAAAATAGTGCCATTTTTTTTTACCTGAAAATGGTCTGAAAAAGTTACAGAAATTTGTAAATTAATGTGACATTTATTGTAGTATTTTCCCAACAGTCCGAACAGTTCATCACGGAAGGAACTCATGGCCGGGGCACAAACAGGTATCAGTATGCAGGAACTGAAGCAGAGACCACTGAGCCTATAAGCACGTTCATGATCGCTGGGTTGCTCTCCACACTACCAAAGGATTCTTTAGTAACCATTAGCTCTATCTAGTGAGACAACCAGCTCTAGCTCTCCAGAAACTAAGGTGTTGGCACATAGATTTGTAGTCTTAGCTTTCCAGAAAGAGATTCAGGGTGACCAGAAACTTAGTGTCCAATCTCAGGCATTTCCTGGGGCATTGTAGAAAGTTCTGAAGTAACACAAAACCCATTAGAGTAGTTCATTTTTACAATTCTTTTTCTCCAAATCACTCATAATAGCACAGGAATCAGGGTTCTCAAGACAAGCAGAACCAATGGGATATATAATACATTTATATACACAATACAAATATGTATGTAATGAATACATGAATATCTATATGCATGTGTAGATATATATACAATTTCATGTACATATGAAACCTGAGGAGTCCCTGGACAGCCATTGGTCCTTTGATACAGACAGAAGCCTGGCAACACTGGTTCTGTTGTCAGGGAGGAATCAACATCAGCATCAACAGACAGCTCTGCACAGTAGCCATGGGAAAGCCAAGGAATCCCCTTACTTCTGCAAGCCTTTTTATCTAGACTGCTCTCAGACAAGGCTGCCTGATCAGGGTGGGTCCTGGATCAGTTAAGACAACTGGCACAAGTCTGTAGGTGAGGCTTCCTACTCTTGTGACTGTAGTTTATCACCTGCAGGCATGACAAACCACCAATTTAACATTCCTTTATATCCCATTATTTAGGACAAAAATCATGACCCTTGTCTTACAGTCTTTCCTTTATTTCCTTCCTCAGGAGATGAGGATAGCTCAGCAGAAGCACAAATGTGTTCCTTATCAGCGATCGCACCAAGACTAGATATACAGACCAAGCTAATAACCCTTGACATATAGCAAGCATATATAACATGATCGGAGAGTTATTTTCTGTTCTAGATTTGCGTGGAGTGGACCAAGGGAACACCTCACAAGAAGGCAAAAAAGTTGTGTTTGTTGCGGTAAGATGGCCTTTCCTGTTTGTAACAGTGAAAGGTTACTTTCATGAGACTTCATTTTTGTGGGCATCAGAACTCAATAATACAACTGCTCACACACTAGAGGTCTTAGAATGTTTATAGAATTAGGACACAAGTCATCCATTATGTGACACAGTGTGAGAGGAAATTATAAACCATGTCAGGTCCCATAGTGCATGTCAGGAGATTTTCTTCTCCCAAATGTTTCCCTGTTTAGGTAAAACCACATATAAAACCTGTCAGGCATATTGTGTAGGAAAAGTTCCTGTTTCTTCTGCGAGTGTCCTTTTGTCTTTCTGCTGGGGTCTCCGAAGGTTAACACAGTTGGAATGTGTCTCCTCAAATATTGATGTGGTGAAAGATTCTGATGTCGATTAAGGGAGCTTGAGGTGGTGGAATCTTTAAAGTATGAAGTTAGGATAGATAACTGGGCTTTAGAGGTACTCCTTCAAGGGATTCATCTCACAGTATCAGCTTGTCCTAATGTTTCTCTGTCACATTTCAAACAAACTTTCTATAAGTGTCCCCTTATCTTTCTGCTGGGGACTTCTAAAGCTACACACTTGGAATATGTTTCCCCAAATATTAATTCTGTAGAAAGTTCTGAAGTGCACAGAGGGGCATGAAGGTTGTGAGTCCTTTAAAAGCAGGAAGTTAAGAGTAGACGATTTGGACAAAGAAGCACTTTTTTTTCCAAGAAATTCATCTTACAAAATCAGGTTGCCAAAGCGTTTCTCTGCTGAGTTTTAATGTAGCTTTGAGGAATGACTTTTAGAGGACAGAGACATAGGTTTGCCTGATGATACTTGATAGCAATGGTGAGAAAAATGTGTATCTTCTTTACACAGTATCCAGTCTCAGATGTTTTGTGACAGCATCAACAGAATAATACATTTTTTACTCGTCTAATTCTCCAAATTTTATTAGTTTCTGATAAAACAGAAGTACCTGTGCAAACAGAACTCAGTATAATCTGAGCCTGAATGTTTTTTCTAAATTTCAGGTCCAGTCCTGGAAAACCCGAAGTCGTAAGTATTCTGGAATTATTTTCTTAGAACATTGTAGACAAGAATCACATGTCATGTTTGTCTGGTTCTCTGGCATTCTCACACAATTTTATTTAAAATCACAACTGATATTCTAGATGACACATCATGGTCATGAGTCTAGAGTTACCTCATTCTACTTTAGTTGCTTGGGATTGTATCATAAAATGTCGTGTGTGTGTGTGTGTGTGTGTGTGTGTGTGTGTGTGTGTGTGTGTGTATGTGTGTGTGTATGTGTGCGTGTGTGTAGGTGTGTGTGTTGCCAATATTATATATTATGCATAAACTGTGAAACATCATGTTTGTGAGGAACTAGAAAAAGCAACCATTGTCCACTGCCTGCTTTCATAATACACCATCTCTGAATCAGACTGTGGCCTCTTGGCTGATTTTTCTGGCCTATAGCAAACACCATGAGCTCTATTTTTATTGCCAGTGGTTTTCTTTAGGGCTTGGCATTCATTTACTTTTATAGATTTGTTAGGTTTAATGAGGCTCCTTAGGAAGTTGCAGTGTCATAGTTTCAAGAACAGAGAAGTGGGGAATTCACAAATTTCACTGTCCTCACATAGCTCCTAAAATAATGTGGATACTGGCCACCCTGTACACTCAGTCAGATGCTCTTCTGTGGTTACTGTCTCATCCTCATGGATGGAGATCTTACCTACATTGACCATGTTATATGTGCTTTAATGACCACTGATGTCCTTGGTCTTCCAGAAGTGATATTCTCAATCAAATCAATGTGCCTGCAAATCAGTAATGAGATTAAATGTTCAAACACAGAACAATGGCCCATTTTTCTTTTATTTTGTGTGACTCAGCTAACATGTTTTGTTGTGAATGCATTCTAGTTTCTGCTGTACTTAAAAGACTGGGTTTCAGAAGTGCCCAGAATCCTGAACACAGAGACATACCTCAAATAAAGATTGTGCATGGGGTAGAAAAGCCTCAAAGCACTCATGACGGTACTGTGGAAAATTTGAAAAGTTTGAGTTTTAAAAAATTAATCAATTTGAATGTGTTTTGCCTGCCATGTATGTTGGTACATCTCATGTTGCTTAGTACCAGAGGCCAGAAGAGGACATTGGATCCCCTGGAATTGGAGTTACACATGGTTGTGAACCACCATGTAGGTACTAGGAATCAAACCCTAGTCCTCTAGAAGAGCACTGCTCTTAACCACTGAGCCACCTCTCAGGTCCCTAGTGTGCTATTAGCACTAGCTGTAAATAAGACTGTGTCTCCTCTATAAAAAGAATGAAGATGCTTTGCAGTATTTTTTAATATGTGAAGCATTACATTATTTCATGAGTAGAACATCTTTTGTGCTTCTCAATGAATAATGTGACCCAAAGAAAAGCTGAGTTTGTTCTTGTGTGAGGTAGCATGGCTTTACCTATTACAGTCACCAAGTTATAAGTCACTCACTCTCTCCACTGACTTTGAGATACTAATAATGATCTGGATGAAAACAATGGTGATGATAACTTGGAGAAAGAACAGCCTTCAAAGCAACACACTTGGTAGTGGTAGGTAATGGTGTTCCTGGTCACATCCAACTCTCCACTGACTTCCAGATGCTGATGATATAGACAAAGATGACACTGACGAAAATTCGGGTGAGGAGACCAGCCTTCAAAGTGACGATCTTGCTGATGCTAGGTCATTCCTGGTCCCATTCATCTCCTTACTGATTATCTTTCAGATGTGGACATTATGGTTGAGGACAAAGACTTCGGTAGCAAGACTAACCCGCTTTGTGATAAACTTACGAGTGGTAGGTAATGGCATTCCTGGTCAGATCCAATAAAGAGTCCAGCGGCAGTCAGGTTGTTCCTTCTGCTGCAAGATGGGGGAAGAGAGGAAGTTCATTCAAGGGGCCCCCAAAAGCACAGGAGAAACAGCCTGTTCCCGAATCATTGTGCTTCCATTGCTTTTCTCATTTCTATGATAAGATAAGTGACAAGAAACAGTTTAATGGAGGAAGGATTTGTCGTAGCTTATTGGTAAAATAGATCTGCCTGTTGGAGAAAACATGGAAGCTGGCTGTGAAAGGTTAGCTGTAGGTACAGGGGGGACTAGCTGATGGAAAACATTCCGTTCACAATCTACAAAAGAAGTCAACAGAATTAACAAAGGTGGGAATGGTTCTTTCCAGTGACTCTTCATCCAAGGATGCTCCACCTCTAAAGATTCCAAACCCCTCCCACACAGCACAACTGGCTTCATACTACATGTTTAAACATACAAAGCTATGGGGAACATTTTACACCCAAACTAGAGCACCTAATATTCAGTGTATGGTCTTGTACGAATTAGCCACAACATGTCAGGCTGGGTTGTTGTATCTAGACAAAAAGGACCTACTTCCTCAGTTATTCCCTCTTTTTCATCTTTCTTCCCCAAAGACATCTAAATACAAAGACATTTCTGTGTTTCTGCTTCTCATCATTTAGTCTCTCAAGCTGAAGCCCATTTTCTTTTGTGTTCTTGTCCTGCAGAGTTTTCAGTACTTTGAATTTTACTTATATTCCATGTGCCACTTTTTACTGAAACCACATACGGTATAGGGACTGGAGAGGAAAAGAACATATTTCACTTATGATATAGGGAATTGCAGAGGGAAGTTAAATATATCATATGGTATAAGGAATTCAGAGAGAAAGAACATATGTCACATTGACAAAACTTATTTTATTATTGTTATTATTTATTATTGTTTTTGTGAATGTTTAATGTCATAGAAACTGAACAACTCTGTAAAAACTATTTTGTAAAACTATCAGCCTTTCACACACAAAACCACTTATTCCTATCTCTTTTTATGTCCTTTGTGCCCTTTGTGAGGGCTGTGTTGGTAGCTCAGGAGATACAGTGCTTGCTTTGAAATATGGGTCCTTTTCTATGAGTGGGCCACGGGCTAGAACCCTGGTAGCACTCATATTTGTGAGGCTTTAATGTTGTATGATGGTGAATTTTATGAGTGTATTCATAGTAGATATTATAATATAGAATTTGAATCTACTCAGTGTTTCTGAGTTCTCATTAAATCAGGATATATTAACCATAGTTAGAAATCTGCAATGTTATGGACAAAAATGGTGGCCTACAATAGAAATAGATTCTAAGGATGCACTCAGGTTAACTTAGGGACTATTTAAAAACTTTTCTTACGTTGTTCATCCCAAGTCCATGTGAAATTAATACAAACACTTTCATAACAAGCATGGCCATGTCCCAGAAGAACATTTGCTTGAGAGTTGTGTTATCTGGGGTTTTATGTGTCTCTGAACCTGTTCATTTGTGAGGTCTGTGGTGGCGTATTTGGCCAATAACTATCTTTCCTTAGCATTTACACCACGTGCCTTGTGCTCATTAAGCACTCAGGAATAACAATACAATATGTCTTGTTTAGTTATTTAATCCCCTGGGTGGAATCAAGGAGACACAATCATGAATGGATCCAAGCTTGCAATCAATGCTCTTAGGGCCAAGAAGAGAATCAGACATATAGTTCCAAATTCTGTAGCTCTAATCTCTCCAGCTGTGCTCACAATTAGGCTCTAAGATCACTAACCACGATACAAGAGATTCTGTAGTCTTTCCAAAGCCAATATGAATGTTTATGCTAAGGTAGAGTTTTAGGTACCATAGCCCAGGGTAGCTATTGCTGCAGGAATCCTGATCTCATCCTGTGGGGGTGTGAAAAGCATATAGAAAGAACCAATCCTGATAAGGAAGGAGTATTGAGGCTCACCATTTGGGAAATCCACACTCTATAATGCCAGGTCACTCCTCACCCTGTCCTAAAGTCATTTAGGGGTGGAGAGATCTTTTATTGATATGTAAAGGCAGTGTAAGTGTCATCTAAAGTTATGAGACTGTGTGAGCTACACACCCTGGGACAGAAATAGGTAACTACTCAGAGTAGCACTCAGCACTCATGTAATGTCAAATGTTTCACTCTTGTGCAAACTCTCACGTGGAAATTTGTCACCAAACCACAGTGTTGAGCAGAGATCAATCACCATTCTTGCTCACCTTAGTGTCAGTTTGCTGGTCTGATCCTGGACAGAAACTTCCTGTAGTGAATTCAGATGGTGCCATTGTAAAAGAAAGCCAGAAGGAGAAATCAGTAATTACTGTATCACCAGGAGGGATGAATACTTCAGTAAGATTACATCATGCACCCAGTGCTATGTTCCTTTTTCTAGAACAATGTGTCCATGTCTGGTGAGATGGCTCCTTTAGTAAATGTACATGACTTTTATAACTGGTGACCTGAGATTAATTCTTGGAACTTCTGTAAAGATGAAAAGAGAGAACCACTTCCTCCAAGTTGTCTTCTGAACCCCACATATGTGCCATGGCTTGTACCCTAAGACACACTTCATGTACACACACAGGCATAATAATAGTTGTATTATTAACAATATAAAAGCAATTAAAATAGTCATATGTGGTTAACAAATTCAATATATATGCGTAATTTGATTGGTGGTGGAGAAAGCAGTTTGAGTGATTTTAAAAAATAGTATCCATTTTCTTGCTTTGAAAATGACCCAAAGAAGTGATAGAAATCCTTTTGTAAATTATATCAATTATTTTGGTGTTTTCCTGATCTAAGAGATACTGTTTCTATAGTCAATTTGATTTTTAGAGTAGTAACAGATTATTTTATATCTCATACATATGTTTTTGCAGTATTTTTTAGTATGTGAAGTGTACATTATGTAGTCATCAGTGCAACTACAACCCAGGATTTAAAAATGTGTTTTGACATCCATTTTAATTCTCATCGAATGATATGAATCAAAGGAAAGCTTTTGTGAAGCAGTGTGGCTTCCCCTGCTACAGGCAGTAATGTGTATATAAGTCATTTTCTGTACTGACTTATTCTAGACAGTAATGATGGAGATAGATTTAGAAACTCAAAGGAAGATGTGGCCAGCAATAAGCATGAACAGTTCTGAAAACGCTGGTGGGTGAGTAGTCCAACCCTGATCAGATTCGATGGGAACAGACTCAGGAGTGGAGAGGGTACACCTCCTTTGGGGGTGACAGTGGGGTGGGAAAGTCAGTTCAATAGGCTTCAAGATGTGCAGAAACAATGCTGAACCTGCACCACTTAAGCAAAGTGTTGCGTTTAGGTGCTCATATAGAGTGGCCATTTCATGATACATATGGTGTTGTCACATATCAACACAGACTCAGTTTCTCATTTAAAACTTTATTCATTATCATCCTTCAACAAAGGAAAATAGTGTATTCCAGGGAGAAAGTAATGTCTGTGTTATCTGCCCAAGATTTGAAAGTAGTTTGCTATTATCTAAACAGTCAAACCAAGTCAAGTTTGCTTTCCATTATCCTGGTCCTTTCTGTTTTTGTATTTATAAAAATTTTAGTTATTCATTATATGTTGTAGTTTTGGAGAGTCATATATAGAGAATATATTTTTACATTAGAGAAAAACAATGAACATGTATCACTGAATCAAAAATATCTTTGAAGCCTTAAAAATCATATTATATGTCTGATGGTGTAGACACGGGGTACAAAAGCAGTCTTTGTGTAAGATCAGGCATCACCAAACCTCCGGATGTCCTTTTTCCCACCAAATATAGCTCAGCTAGTAATATGCTGTGAAGACTGGAGTTCAGCCCTAAAATTTCATGTCAATAAAGTGGGCGGCAATTTATAAGACCAGCCATCAGGAAGTGAAGAATCTCCCTGAGTTTGACTTCTGTGAATGAACCCAGATCTCAAGGGTAACAAGAGCAACTGTAGGGAAAGTGACCAAACCCCTGACTCCTCAGCATAGGGAACAAAAGGGTGTGGAGACAAAATGATGCGAGAAAAACTCGAGTACATTTTTGATGTTTCAATTTTTTAAAATTTGTGTGTGTGTGTGTGTGTGTGTGTGTGTGTGTGTGTGCGCGCGTGCATCTGTGTAAGTGCATGCCACATATGAGCCATGCCAGTGGAGATCAGAACTGTGGTTGGACCCCAGGAGCTGAGATTATAGGTGATGTCCTGTCTGTGAACTTTGATATGCTTGCTGGTGACTCTGCATTTGGAGATAATCTTTGCTGGAACACTACTGCCTCCTCCTCCTGCTGTGTCTGCCATGTCTGAAAGCTCCAGGCTTTGGTTGTGTTTAGTAGATCAACATCTTGTGACTTGTATCCAAAAAGGTCTGTTTGACACAATTTTCTCATGAGCACAAGCACAGACCTGGAAATGGGTCTTAGAAAGCAGGCCCATGAGTGAAAATCAAGCAGAGCTCCTTCTGGTCCTTCAGGACTCCGCATGCTCCTTCATGCTCCTCTCTAGCCTGCCAGTCCTGCACTTATGGTACCTGGGGCAAAGACAGAGTAAAGTGACCCTTGTCTGTGCTTACTGCAGCAGCTGCAGTGTCCTGGGGGGGGGGGTGATCACAGAACTTACAACTGTCACCTCATTTCTTCACTCTCAAGAGACATGAAGGGTACCAAGGAAGTGAGGTCGAGGATTGCCTGTCCATCTGAGTGCCTCTGACCTAGTGAGTGATGACGGATCTGAGCTTTTGGTCCAGTTTGGGCTGCTTTTCAAATACTCTTGCTTGAGTACTCTAGATGCAGGGGGTGGGCCTTGTGGTCCTCCCTACACCTATGGTCATTCATAGGATGATAAATCCTGCACACTCGGGCATCATCTCTCTTGGAACTCTAGGGCTGTAGACTCACACAGTCCAGCCCTCACTTTTTACTCCCATCTTCTATTCTCATATTGTCATTGCTTCCTGCCATCTCTGTTTGTCCCGAGGTCTGTGGATCTGCTGTGTGATCCTCTCAAGGGAGCTCTGAGCTCTTTCTTCTGTAGACAGTAGTTTGTAAGCTAATATCCTTTCTTCCAGCTGTCCTCCCAGGAGCCTCTGCAGTAATGTCATAGCCTTTGCTCATCACAAATGTGATGACCACATTCTCTCATTGTTCATGCATCAGGAGCCCACCTGCCTGGCCACATCCTCCAGACACACTTTCTCTGATTTCCCCTTACCCAGAGCTCTGCCCTCCTCCTGTTGCCTCAGGCCATTTTGGCACTGAGTCTTCTGCCTGGCAGTTCATGGAGGCTTTGGGATTTTACATCTTATACCTTGTTCATGACCTTGTGTCTCTGGTCTCATTGTCCACATGACCTGACCTAAACCTCTGTGGTGTTTCCCCAGCCTCAGAACTGAGTGTTGTGTTAATAGCTCTTCATTTATCTGTCATCTCTCTGTCAGAGAACCTTGACCCTTTTTCACGAATCATGGCCCTATTTGAGTTCCTCACAAAGCTGCTCACACAGACATAAGCCCTAAGAACATCTTGAAAACACTTCTACGAAGACAGTTGAGACTTAGTAGACCTTTGATTGGGGAGCAGATGTCAAGGTTGCTGGTGACCAGCTATACAAGCAGGAGAACTGTCCCAAGGGCTCAGAGCCCTAAGATGTGCTGTTTCCAGCATGAGACAAGACACAGAAAAAGAATAAAACCAGCAGGAACTTCCCCAAACACAGTGGCAGCAGGAAAGAAGGCCCCTAGGGAGCTCACCTGGATCCTACAGGGAACATCTAACATTGTGACAATAACTTGGCCAAAACCTGATTTCCATTTCCTGACTAAACTCATTCTGTTTCCAGATGCAGTTGAACTGGGAGAAGATCCAATTGCTTCCCCACGAGATGCATGGGAGGACAAGAAGGAATTGTTCCCCCTACCTTCTTCCAAATCCTAGCACCCAAACTTTACACACACACACACACACACACACACACACACACACACACACATACACACGCACATACACATGCACACACGCGCACACACACACACACGCACACAAGCACACACACATGCACACACACGCATGCACGCATGCACACAAGCACACACACATGCACACACACGCATGCACGCATGCACACACACACGCACGTAAGCACACACATATGCACACACACGCATGCACGCATGCACACAAGCACACACACATGCACACACACACGCACGCAAGCACACACATATGCACACACACATGCATGCACGCATGCACACATACACACACACACACACACACACACACACACACACACACACACACACACACCCCACCACCACCACGAAGAGAGGAAGAGAAAGAGAGCAGAGGGGCGGAGGGAGGGAGGGAGGAGGGAGGGAAGAGGGAAGGAAGGAGGCATGTAAACATGCTCAGGCCTGGGCAGTCACCCCCAGGCTCCTGGGAGAAGCAGGGTCCTGTCCAGCTAGTTAGACTGAGTGGGGCAAAGACACAAACATAGCCCTGAACTCCATGGACGCTCATAGCAGGTCCTGCCCAGTACCACAGAGGACTTATCTGGACAAGGAGACACATGCAGAGCTGGGGTGAAGTGCCAAGTTTTTAAGGACAATCATGGACCTGCACAGTGCCACAGCGGACTGAGTGGGGCAAAGAGACACAAATGCATGCCCTGTCCTGTATGCCTTGGGTTCCATGGAGGAAGCAGGTTCTGCCCGGCACCAGAAAGGACTGAACAGGGAAAAGTGGCATGTGGGTATGACTAGGGCATTGCTCAGGACTCCAAGGAAGCAATAACATTTTGTCCTGCACCACGATAAATTGAGTGGAGAAACGAAAAATACAAACTCGTGGTGGAGTGCCACGGGCACCTCAGAGGAAGCACGATCCTGCCATGAGGCAAAGTAGACTGATGGAGGAGGGCCAGACTGATGCCCCTGGGCTGTGTGCCCGGGTTCAGAGAAGGGCGCATTCTCCGGCAAAGTGGCAAAGTGAACTGATGGAGGAGGGCCCACAGACTGATGCCCCTGGGCTGTGTGCCTGGGTTCAGAGAAGGAACCATTCTCCGGCAAAGCGCCAAGGTGGACTGCTTGAAGGGGGCTCACGGATTCAGGCCCCTGAATTGTGTGTCTGGGTTCATGTGCAAAGGGCCAATGCAGACTGCTAGAGGAGGGCACAAGGATTCATGCCCCTGGGCTGTGTGCAGGGCTTCAGAGGAGGAAGCATTCTCCGCAAAGCGCCAAGGTGGACTGCTGGAGGGGGCACACGGATTTGTGGAGAGGGTTCAGAGGAGGCATGTAGGGGTATTGTGTTGCTTCATGGTAAATAATTGTCCCACCCACTGGTTTAATAAAAAGAGCTGATTGGCCAGAAGGCAAACAGGAAGTGTATGTGAAGAAGTGAAAAGAATTTTGCCTGCTTGAAGATTACAGATTGCCATAGAAAAAATACAAAGAGGGGAGTCCATTAATTATTTAGGCTATACAATAGGCCAACAAAAAATTAGACCCCAAAAGGTACAAATCAGGAGAGATAGATTGAAGACACTTAATGATTTTCAAAGACTACTAGGAGACATTGCCACTATTTGAATTAAAAATGATGAACTAGATAATTTGTTCAAAACCTTAAATGGTGACATGGACTTAAATAGTCTAAGAGAGTTGTCAACTGAAGCTGAGAAAGAACTGGCTTTGGTGGAAAAAAAATTACAGGATGCATATGTGGATCATGTGGATCCAGATCTTAATTGCATTCTAGTTATCTTGCCCTCTAAGCATTCTCCTACAGGAATTTTAATGCAAAGGGAAAATGTTATATTGGAATAGATATTTCTTCCACATAAACATGAGTAAGAAATTAAAGACATGTGAAACATTTCTGAACTTATTTTTAAAGGAAAATTAAGACTTCGTCAATTGACAGGAATGGACCCAGCAGAAATTGTTGTACTTTTAACTAATGAAGAAACTGACCAATTATGGATATAAAGGGAACCTTGGCAAAGAGTCTGCAGTAAATTTTGGGGGGATACTAACTACAAATATCCTAAAAGCAAAAGAATTGAATTTCTAAAAAAATTATGGATTCTCCCTCGTATTATACAAGATAAACCAGTTTCTGGAGCCCCTACATTTTATACCGATGCAAACAAATTAGGAAAGGCAGGTTACAAATCAGAACATCTAAGTAAAGTGGCTCAAAGCCCTTATAATTCTGTTCAAAAATCAGAATTATATGCCATCATGATGGTGTTAATGGACTTTACAGAACCACTTAATATACTCACTGACTCTCAGTATGCAGAAAGAGTTGTTCTACACATTGAAACAGCTGATTGTATTAATGATGAATCAGAATTAACTTCATTATTTATTCAGTTACAAGGAATAATCAGGACTAGACATCATCCCTTCTATATAACACATATTCGATGCCATACAGGTCTGCCAGGTCCTTTAGCACAGGTAATGATGAAACTGATAAATTATTAATAGGAAATGTATTAGAGGCCTCAGAATTTCAGAAAAAGCATCATGTTAATTGCAAAGGATTAAAAAAAGATTTCTCTATCACTTGGCAACAAGCCAAAGAAATTGTCAAAAGGTGTCCCACCTGTTCTTTCTATAACCAAACTCCATTGCCAGCAGGAACTAATCCTAAAGGTATACATAGAAATGAAATCTGGCAGATGGATGTATTTCATTTTACAGAATCTAGGAAATTAAGGTATGTCCATCATACAATAGATACATTTTCAGGATTTCAGTGGGCAACTGCTTTGAGTCCAGAAAAGGCTGATTCTGTGATCACACATTTGCTAGATGTTATGGCCATCATGGGAATACCTGTACAAATAAAGACTGATAATGCTCTGGCATAAGTTTCTACTAAAATTAAACAATTTTTTGCTTATTATAATATTAAGCATATTACAGGAATACCACACAATCCTACAGGGCTGTTTACTTCAAAGATGTACTAACCTCTGAATGGAAGACAAGGTATGTGCTACACTGGGGAAGGAGTTTTGCTTTTGTTTTCACAGGTGAAGAAAAGTTATGGATACCATCAAAATTAAATTAATAAAGACTCGATTTGAACCAGAGAAACTTTATGAAACTAAGAATTGATAGCTCATCTACCCATATTACAATTCTTTATGTTGTAAGAAAAAACAAGGGGTGGGGGCAGGTTTCTGTTTTTGTCTTTACAGAAAACTGAAAGTATCCATCTTCAAGAAGTGAAAAGGCCTTGGACATCTAGACATCTAAAGCAAAAGGGAGGCTATCCAGGAAAATTTGCAAGCAAAAGAATATCAGACCTATTGGTACCAGTATACTTGATAGGGTAAAATCTCATTGCTTAACCTCTACAAATTTTTTTGTAAGTTTAAGTTCCAGTTTAATTATAACTTAAAGCTGGCTTTAGAGTTGGAGTGTGGCTCTCTCCTCTAAACTCAAGCATACTTGTTAAAGGAAAATCAAAATCTTTGTATCATATCAGAAGAGCCACCTGATATGGGACAGAAGAATAACAAAAAATAAGGGACTATTCTATTGTTGTTAATCCTATGCTGAATAGTTATATATTTAGTTTCCTTTATAGTGTGTTGGGTTTTAGTCTCTTATCAGTTTTCTGTAGTGATCCAGGGCAAGGCCTAATTGAGATCTTGAAGTATCCAGAAGGAAGATGGGGCCCCACAATGATGATTTCACATGGACTCTGACAAAGCCACTAGGCTGACAAACACCAACCAAAGATCAGATTTGTACTATAGACTGCTCAGGACAATTTCGAGGCAGCTCGCTGAGATGAACCAGCTTCACAGACTACTATGGCCAGGACTTGAGACAAGCCGTGCACTTTCCTGTTATGCAAAGACTGGACAGCAAATGACACAGCTATTTATTTCAGGACATGACATTTAATAAAACTTTTCTTTTTAGGATCCCCAAAAGGTGCCATCGCCCCGAGACAGCAGGAAGTAATTTTAAGAACATGGTGCCCACATTCCTAAGTGGTGGGGTGGGTTGTTTTTGTTTGTTTAATGGGTTATGGATGATTATCATTGTTTAGGTTAATTGGTTAAAAATTGTTAATAGTTATGGTTAGAAAAAAGTTAAGAATGATTAGATTTAAGATTTGTGTTTAAAAAATAGAAAGAAAAAGGAGATACAGATATATAGGATATAAGGATTATTGAATCTTCTTTTAAAAGGATTTACTAGCTTTAAATATTTTACATTGGATTGGATTTTTTATATTGTATACAAATTGTATATATTGAGATTAATTGTGTTACTGTACAAGTATCTCTATGCTTGTTCAAGTTAGTATACTTATTCAGTTCATCTAACAATGTAATACAAGTTGCTAGTGCATGAAAGTTTTTATTACCAATTAATTAGAATATAAAGTGATGTAAGTTAGTAGTTAGACATTACATTCAAACATAGTCATGTTAGATATGTTTTCAACTGTAGGCGAAGTTTACTTAGAAGGCACCAGTGCAGGATAGATATTTATTAAAATATAAACCAACACTCACGGTACAGGTAACAGTTTATAGTAGCACCTGAACAGGGACTGGAGTCTGGAACGGTGGACGAGCGATGGACGGATGATGGATTCTGATCCTGTCTCTCCAACAGCCAGGAACCAGGAAGTGGGGCCTCATGTCCCAGAAGCCCCTTTTCAATGGGGTTGGCCACACCCCCTCCAGGTTGGCCACATCCCTCCCAGGAGCTCGTGACCCTGGATAAGTGTCTTAGAACCTTATCAGCTGACACCTGAATCCCACTACATTCAACGTCAAACAAATGCATTTTAGATGAATGGGTCTTCTTCAAACACTTCAGAGATCCATAGAATATGGCATTAAAATATTTTAAGAACTTAGACTTTTCTGGACAGTGAGACAGGTCTGTTCTTGGCAGCACCAGTCTACTTCAAGAGAAAGATGGGCATCGAAGAAACTCCATACAGAGTCTACTTTCTTTGTGGCAACAGTTAGCCACTGGATGAGAACCTGTTCTTGTATTGACTGCTTGACAGTATGCTGTTTATACTGGACATGCAGGTTCCCTAGGAAAGTGACCTCTGAACTCTGACAGAACAAGCTGAGTTGGTCCTTCAGGTTCCTGTTTTTCAGAGAAAACTGTCAGATATTCTTCAGGACACAAGGAGAAGTGACTGATGAACTATACCAGAATGGGCAGAGCAATTTTCTGCTTCACTGAAATGAAAAGAGACTCTGGGCCTGTAGGCTGAAGATGGATGCCCCAAGTTAATAAAGGAACTTTGGGTGACTGTCCAGGCAGATAGGTGTCATCTCTGTCATTTCTAGATTTTGGAAGTTGCTTACACTTCCTGTTTACTTGGGTAAATATTATTTCCTTCTAGGGTCTCTGAGGTAGTTGAAGATGAAATAGTTATAGTTATAATTTTCCAGTGACAGTTTTAGAAAATAAACTTTGAAGTTAAAGTGTATAAGTTTAAGAGACATCAAAATAATAGTTTTTAGTAATACAAGTTAGAAAGAAAGTGAATTATGTATAATCCTTTAGACTCATCAAAATAGGATAATTAATGAAATATTTTCTTTGAATTGTCAATTGTTAATTGACTGGGCATTACTCATTCATTGTTTGTATATATTGTATACAATATTGTATTGTACCTATTGTATATGGTGGTTTTTCTTATGTTAGCTATAATCTTCTTTTAAAAATTTGACACAAAAAGGGATATGTGGGGATATTTTGTAATATAATAAAAACATTTCAGAGGTATCAGAGAGGTCTACCCACAGTCAGTCTAGGAGGATCTAGGTAAACTCACACCTTTAATCCCAGCACTGGGAGTATCAGGCGTGGTGCCCTACGCCCTTAATCCAAACTGAGTTTGAGGTCATCTTAGTTTACAGAAGGAGCTCCAGGCTCCAGTGGTGGTGTCATGCCTTTAATCTTAACCTGCATGTGAAACAACTGGGCAAAAAGGGTATTTAAGGCAGACATAGAAAGACAGAGAAAAGCAGAAGAAGCCAGGAGGAGTGAGGCTGAGGAAGCTGGAAGACAGCTGGGTGAGATCTGACTGTGGTGTTTCTTCTCTAATATCTCCGACTTTTCCAGAGATCTGGCCCTGAGTTTCCTTCATTCATGCAACAAGAGTCTGAATTTCTTATAACATCATAATGAGGCCTAGCCAGAGGTTGGCCATCTACCCTGGACTGGCACCTTTTAAAAACTGTGAGCCAATACATGTCTGCTCATCATACATTAACTGCTCTATGGTATTTTGTCCCTTTATGACAAAATGGATTCTGACACCTTCATAAACCATCCTTGTTTACTCCAATCTAAGGAAGCATGGCTATGTGTGGGAAATAGTGTGAGCTTGGGAAGTAATTAGGTCCATTTTAGACTCAGATCACCATTCATATTATGTTGCTTTTTTTTTTTCCAGTTAGGGTTTCTCTGTGTAGCTCTGGCTGTCCTGGAACTCACTCTACAGATCAGAGTGGCCTTGAACTCAGAGAAATCCACCTGACTCTGTCTCCCAAGTACTGGGATAAAAGAGGCATCCAGCTCTGTTTGCCTCTTAATGGTTCAAATTTTATTAAAAAATAAAACTCAGGAAAAAACTACTTGGAAAGCATGAAAATCAGGTGTATTGTTTTCTTTTTTAAATGCGGGCTTTCTTTTAATTGTCGAGCATGGTCACATTGGCCTGACCTTAACTGATTATTCTGTTAGATCTTTATATGGACTTGTCTCTTCTCAATCTTGTGTTATATCCTATTGGTGATACAAAGAGCTGAACTTGGGATATAAATGGGGGGAAAAACGACACTTCGATTCTCTTAAATCTCAGAATCTAATTTAGTTGGGAACACACGCTTCCAAGAGACGAATATGCTGTATGAAGTTACTCTTTTCAGGGGCAATGGAAATGAAAGGCCCCGAATGAAGCTGTTGGGAATTGGTATAGGTGCTTGAACACCTGGTTTACCTCAGTCTCATTTGATCTCTTCAGTTAAGGAAGTGTCATGTTAACTGACAACCTAGGCCCCATCAGCCTTCAAGTAGTAAGTACATGTAGTATGTAAACCTGGTGAATCCATCTCCCACCTCATTCATAAAGGACTGGGGTGTAGTCACTTTCCCTGTGCCACAGATGAGATGGTACTTTATTATTTCGTAAAAGGCTCTTAGTTTAGAAATGTTTTGACAGCTGAACCTGGTACTGAATCCTCTAGTAGTTCCTGCTACTCAAAACCCTTAGGCAGGAGCATCACTTAAACCAGCCTAGGCAAACAAGTGAGTGCAAACCTTCAATTCTCCAGATTTATAAATCCACAAATAAGAAACAGTTCTCAATCCAGGTAGGGACCCCTTTCCCACCGGGGTGCTGTCGCTGCTCATTTGCAGCCAGTTAGCTGAGTTTCACTTTCTTCTCTGTTCCTTCTAATTTGTAATGGCAGATAAAATTCCATTTATGAATGGAGAAAGGAGAGGGCGCAGGGATAAGTACAGTCATGCACCTGCAAAGGTCAGAGGACAACCTCAGATTTGGTCCTTTTTCTCTACATTGCTTGACACTGTCATTACCTACTGAGTGCCAAGTTATTGGCCCTCGAGCTTCAGGGGATTCTTCAATCTCCACCTCCTCTGCTTGGGATTTTATAGATATGCATTGCCACCCCAGCTTTGCATGGGTTGTAGGGATTCAAGTGGAGTCCTCATGGTTGCATGGTAAGCTCTTCACCCACTGAGCCTTCTCACCAATCCCGACATTGATGTTTGATCCCAACTTTGTGTTTGAAACAATCCTTAAATCAAATGAGGTCTTCGGGAGTGGGAGAGTCCGTGGTTTGCACTCTTTAGGGGCAGGACCATCTGTATTCTAAGGAGGAATAGGTGGGCACTGGCTGAGGCAGCAGCTCACACTCACCCATCCATTGCTCACGTTGGCAAAGGAGACATGGAGGCTACAGAGTTCATTCATTCTTTCACTCAGCTCAGTAGTATAGATCAAGACATTGTACAACAATATGCATTCTGTGAAGCTCTAGAAATAATAAAATATCAAAAATGGGCCCGGTGCCTATAGGCAAATGTTTTTGAAGGGTGTTTATAGTTTCTGTTTGCTTCTAATTAGTTCCAATAAATAGGATAATGCTTTGAGGAAATGTTTTTAATACAGGAATTAATTCTGTGTAAGACATTCTATAAGTTATTTGTTCAGAAATATCTAACTATTACTATAGATACTTCCATTAGAACAATGTTAAGTGACTGACTAGAATTTTAGATAGCAACTCGAGACAGACAAATATATAACAAATATAAACATACCAAATAATTAGGCAATAGTTTTAAATCATGTTGATTGATATGAGGAAAAATATTACTTTCCCTGTGGTAAAGTTAAAAATTAAGAAGTAACAGCAATCTCATAGAATCAAAATGATAGAAGTAATTAGCAAGTTGGAAATTATAGACTTTAATTCAGTATACTAATTGTTTCAAGTGGAAATCACTTCTGTAGATGAATCTCTAAGTGTATACTTATAAGCAGCTTCTCTCTCAAGTGTTTTTGCATTCTTCAGTAGTTGAATTAAAGTTGCCAAGTGTTCACTATTGTGAAACTGTAATAAAGTAACTGGATTAATTTTATGGTACAGTCGTCTACATCTGCAAGTACTTTATGAACAAATGTGCATACATATCTATGACCACAGATTTGAGAAAATAAATGCCCAATTGTCAACATTGATGCAATGAAAAAGGAATAATATCATAAAGCTATACATATTAGTAACAGGAGAAAACCTTGAGGATAAATATTTTAAAGTATGTCTCCTTGATTCTCTAAATCAGCAGAAGCTAGGGTGAGGTTCCAAAATTCTAGCACCCTACCCCAGTTTCACTCAGTTGTAGCTGTTCCACATGAGGCTTGAAGTATGTTTTCTAACAGGCGCCCCTGATACCTAACTACATCCACTGTAGTTAGAGAGCCACCTGGAATGCATACACAAGTAGGGCATGTCTATAGTGTGCAGAACCGCAAATGCCCATTTATGTATTTTCTAAAGATATATGAAATAAACAGCTATAACAGAGAGGCAGAGGAGTGAGGGAAAGTAGAGATAGCCACTGACTTTGGTTCATGGGCAGCTTTTCAAGGAGGTAGCCCAAACCCTCTTTGACGTGCCTATTCTGCAGCCCACCCATCATCAGCTGGGTTGGGGCTTGTCTGCAAGAGAACAGATAGAGAGGTGCCTGAGTTCTGCTGGAGGGCTGGTCTAGCAGGATGGTTGTTCATAGTGGGTCTGTGTCACTCCTCCCTCTGAAGTTGCATGGATATGAGCTGACTATTCCGGTGGAACCCAACCAGGCTTCAAGCAGCCTGGCTCTCTGAGGCTACAGGAGAACACTGCTTGCTGCAGCTGTACCGTATAAAAGTTTGGCATCTCCAGCTCCATTTTGCATCTACATCCTCTGCTCTGGGTAATTTTCTCCCCAAATCACCTTGGATTTTAGGAACAGGTGTGATGCATAAACACCTTGTACAAGCATCAATACTAGTGATCAGATAACTTTCTATGGACAAACCTACCTCCGCTGGCTAGTTTATGTCAGGTTGATACAAGCTACAGTCATCTCAGAGAGGGGAAGTTCAGCTGGGAAAGTGCCTCCATAGAGTTGTAGACAGGCAAGCCTGTGGGGACATTTTTTTTTTTTTTAAATAGTGATTGATGGTAGAGGGTCTAGCCTATTGTTGGCAGTGCCACCCTTAGGCTGGTGGTCCTGGGTTCTGTAAGAAAGCAGGCCAAGGAAACCACAAAGAGCCAGCCAGTAAGCAGTGTTCCCCTATGGCCTCTGCGTCGGCTCCTGCCCGGGATGTCTACACTGCTTGGCTTCTTGCTTTCCTCTGTGATGAACCGTTGCCCAGAAGTGTAAGCAGAATGAACCCTTTCCTCCCCAAGCTGCTTTGGATCATGATGTTTCATCAGAGCAACAGCCACCCCAAGATACTACCTGAGCGATCTTCAACAGTGGTCAATCAGGCCGTGTGCCAGTGCCTTGGAAGACAGGGCTGATGTTGTGCTTGAATGCCCAAGACAGCCTCACTCCCTGAATTTCTCACTCTGCGTTTTGATCATAATTTCTATTTTTCCCCCTTTATTGAACATAGATCCTTTTCTCACATGATATAGTCTGAATACATTTTCTTTCTCCGCAATATCTCCCCTCCTCCTTTTCCATCCAGATCCACTACCTTTCTGTCTCTCATTAGAAAAGACCAGGCTTCTAAACAATAAAGCTGAACAAGATAACGTACACATAGATAAAACAAAAAAAATCATCATTTTGAAGTCGGACGTTCCAAAGCAGCAGAAAAGTAAACAAACAAACAAACAAACAAACAAACAAACAAAAAACCCTAAAAAATCAGAGCCCCATTCATTCACTCACACTTTCAGGAGTCCCGTACAAATACTAAACTGAAAGGTGCTGTATGTATGCAGAGGAGCTGGTGCTGACTAGTGTAGACCCTGTGACTGCTGTGTCGTCTCTGTGTTGTCACGTAAGCTTTGCTTAGTTCTTTCAGAGGGTTTTGTTCTCCCGGTGTCCTCTGTCCCCCCCTCCCCCACTCCTTTCCCCTCTTCCTTGGGATTCCTTTAGCTCGGAGGCAGGTGATTTGTTGGAGACATCCTATTTAGAGCTGTGTGTTCCAAAGTCAGTCTCTCTCTCCATAATGTTTGCCTATGGGTCTCTGTATTTGTTCCCATCTACTGCAGGAGAAAGTCACTCTGATGACAGCTGAAGAAAGCATTGTTGTGATCATTATTTCTATTTGGTTTGGGGGAGAGCTGTTTAACTGGTTTTTTGTTGTTGTTGTTGTTGTTGTTTTGGTTTTTTTTTTGGTGGGGATCTCCTTATTTCAGGGCCTCGGTCTTTGGTAACACCACCACAGTGCTAAAACCTTCACAATCCCAGCCTTAGGGAAATTAAAAGTTCAAACTATTGCAGGTTGTGAAGATTGCATCAGCAGGATTTGTAGTAGGGAAATCCCTAGTGACTTTGGAAAGAATGGGTAGAAACCAAAGTGCTCGAAGTCCAGACTTGAATAGTAATTGAAGTGGTGGAAATATCTTGTAGATTGCAAAGTGCAAAGGGCAGCTACAACAGGGGAATGAAAACACGTTGAAGTGAAGGCTGGTGATTGGGAGATTCTAAGTTGAAGGAGATTGAAGTTGTTTAAGTGCTCATGGGAATAAGAGAAAATGATTAACAAAAGAAACAAGACTTGGACCACCATTTATGTTGCCCTATGTCCCTCCTGTTCCTGTGTGATGTTTATTATTCATGTTTCCTCAGAGTTCAAGAAAAAACATTCCCTCTCCCCCAGGACTTTTCTTAAGGGGGAAGTTCTATGCTGTTCTTTTATAACTCTAAGCAGTTAGTGTATCTAACATAGCAGGTGCTTCATAACTATTTGTCAGACAAATGAACGAATGGGTTCCCTAAGAAACCAAGAGAGAGGACCTAGAAGGAGCCACTAATATAGTGTGCACCTGTTTCTACAGTTCTTACTCTCCTGAAAGTGAGGTAGACTTCAGGGCCCATTGGTTCTCCACCTGCTGTGGGTAAGAAGGATGAGGGATATTAGAATCTTGGCGTCAGCTGGATGAAAAGTAGCAGGGAATATTTCCTTGATACTATGATGTGCATAATCTTTTCCATTTAGTTCAGAACTATAATTTAAATATCGACACATACTCATCTTGTGCTTATTGCTGTCTTCGAAGCAGCTTAAACATGTTGGGTCTTTGTACATGGATCTTTGGATCCAAGTCTGGCACATCTGAAACAAGGTGCAGGCTAAGCCCGCTTGGCTAAGTGCCAGGTATTTTTTTGTGTGTGTGTGTGTGAACCACTATCAGGCACAGATTCTCGAGGGGATCTGCTAGGTCCCTCCTATGTGTGGACTGCGGTGATAAGACAGACTGGAGGGAAGGCTGAATCTGGCAAAGGGACCCGTGCTGCGGCCCCAAACTGAGCAAACAGCCCTAGAGAAGTAAGGAAGTCAGAGCAAACCCCTAAACTTTCTCAAGCTTAAGGCGTGAGCCCGGCTGCGCCTGCGCGGAAGCTCCGGACAGCCTAGGGGGCGGGGCTAGGGTTCGGCTGGTATCACGTGGTGCCCTGGCCATCCGCCCCGCCCGGTCCTCGGCAGCCGCCCCGCCCCACCCCGCCCCTTTCCCGCCGGGACGCTGGGAGCCGCCCCGAAGTGCGCAGGGCGGCCCGGGTAAGTGTCCGCGAGGGGCGCGCGTCGCCTCGACCCGGACGGCCCCGAGAGGGGCGCGGGCAACCTGTGTTGCTGGGCAGGGGGGACAAGATGGCGGCCAAGCACCCTTCCACCTCCTCCGTCACCTGGGCGTGTGACCGGGGGAGGGGAGCCACGGGGCCGACTGAGGAGGCCGGGCCGGGGTGGGGAGGGTCGAGCTGGGTTGTGAGGGTTTGGGACCGTGAGCTCCGTCCCGGCCGGGGGCGGGGCTGGGCCCCGGGCTGGATGCTGTCTCTAAGGGGTGGTCCAGGCTTCTGGAATGTCCTTACTGCGCGGAGCTTCTCCTTGCCTGTATTTTTATTTTCAGCATCTTTTTCTTCAGGGGTTTGCCACACTTTCCATGAAACTTGATTCAGGTCTTAGCTTTCTCAGAGAAGCGGGGAGGGGAAGACACCCCCCCCCCTCCCGTTTTACAAATGTTTAACGTTGTTGCCTCAGGTGCAAAAGGAAGGCCTCTCACCTGGGAGCCTCCTGCCTCAGTGTCTTTGCCCCAGCAATTTGTTAGCACCTCCCCTCTGCTCAGGTTTGCAGTCCTGCTCAGGGAAGCAGGTTAGAGTCCGTAGCGAGTGTGGAGATCTTTCAACTTGTTAGAAAGCAGCCAGAAATTTGCTCCCAAAGCAGCACCTGCTACTGTCAAGAGGCTCCCTCAGAAGAGGGCCTGTCAGCTCCAGGGCTGCTTCCTGCTGCTAGTGGACTGTATTTCTCAAGTGAGCCAAGTTATTGTGTACGAAATAGCAATTCACTACGATTATCTTTCTGAACAGATAAGAATTCCGTATGTATGTACTACAGTTTACAGATTTATTTCATCAGAATCGTCTGAGGGAAGAATGAGATAGGTGATGTGGACATGTATAAATAGGAAACCTGGGCTTCAAAGAGATTGCCCAGTTCACTTGCTGGTGATGTGGTAGATTTCAAAGTTAAGGTTGATAAGCACAGCACTAGCCCACCCTGGCCTATGTTGGTGCTTTGTATTGGTATTTTTTCTGTTAACCATGACTTTCTGCAAAATGCTTTTGCATTTACTTACATCAAACACTCCAAAATGTCTTAGAATGTCCACTGATATCTAACTATCTTTAATGCAGAGTCAATTTTAAGTGTCATTTGGGAAATTATGTTGGTGGGAGAAAGTGTGATGTGGTGGCATTGAAGGCCAGAGTCTTAAGTGTACTTTGTCCTTTGGTCTCATTTGGATACCATCTACCTCAAACAATTGTTACTAGCAGAAACAGCATTTGCTGAAGAAGGAAAAGAAGGCTTGCTATGCAGTTCTTCACAGAAAGCATCATTTCCTCTCTCTCCATTCCCTTGAGCTGCATTTGTAAAGCCTCCATGTTAGTCTGTTGGGCTGCTGAAACAAAATACCTTAAACTGAGAAGTGTATAAAGAACAGGGATTGATTTCTCACAGTTCTGGTTGGGGAAGTTCAAGATAAAGGTACTAGCTGATTCTGTGTTTGGTGATGACCTATTTTCTAATTATAGATGACACCTTCTAATATCCCCACACAAGGGAAGGCAGGAGGCCTTTCTTTAACATCTTTAATAAGGGTATCAGACCTGTTTGTGAAGACACTGCTCTCTATTACCTCCCAAAGTACTTACCTATTACTGTTTCTTTGGAAGATAGGGTTCCAATATGAATTTGAGGAGACACATGTAGCAGTATACATATGTAGCCACACTGCTGGGATGACGATGGTTGTGACAGAGACAGAGGCTTGATGACCAGCCAATTTAGCTGAACCGGGAACTCCAGATTCAATGAGATATCTTTTTTTTTTTTTTTTTTTTAAAGTAAACTGTGAGGAGGCCTTCATATTTGCACATATATGCATACTCGCATTATCTAGACATTCAAATGGTTTATAAACATACTTGTAGGCAAATACCCATTCACATGAAATAATTAAAAAAAATTAAAATGAAAAATACTTCAAATGGCTTGCTTAATAACTAAGTCAATGCTATTTTTTTTTTTTGCATTTTTTTTCTGGGTGATGTAACTTTTTTTTTTTTTTAACAAGCATTATCCTTTCCATTAACACATAAATAATAAGGTAGAGAGTGATTAAATAAACATTTGACACTAACCTACAGCATCCACTCATATTTATACCCATACTCACACACAAATGCATATTTGTATACACAGTGTATGCTATTATATGCTAGGTGATATAACAGTCTTCCCTGATGGTACAATATAAATACTGAGGAATTGTCATTTTTAAAACTTTAGACATAAAAATTACAAAGGGCTGGGGCTGGAGATTTGGCTCAGAAGTTCAAGAGCACAATTTGCTCTACCAGAGGAATTGAACTGGAATTAAATCAGGTTCATTTCCCAGCAATCACATGATGGTTCAATACTAGTTCTGGGGAGCTCAACACCCTCTCCTGGCCTCTTTTGACACCAGATGTAGGCAAATATTCATACACATAAAGTAATAAAATAAAAAAATTTAAAAGTACAGCAATGAAAAATAATGAATAAAATTAATCAATAAAAATTAAGTCAATGTAATTCTTTTCGAATTTTTTTTCTAGGTAATGTAACCTTTTTACAAGCATTTTTTGGCTAATAATACTTTACTGGTTTGGTTAGGGTGTTTTTGTTGTTTTGTATTTTTCTAGTTTGATTAATCATCTGGGAAGAGGGAATCTAAATTGAGGAAATTCCTCCATCAGATTGGTCTGTAGGCAAGTCCATGGGGGCATTTTCTTAATTGATGATTGATGTGAGAGGGCTTAGCTTACTGCTTATGGTCCCTGGTAGTACAAAAAAGCTAGGCAAGACAGCCAGGAGAGGCAAGCCAGTTAACAACCTTTCTTTGTGCCCTCTGCTTCAGTTCCTACATCCAGGTTGAGTCCAGTCCTGACTTTCCTTCATGAAGTCCGCTTCCCCCCCCCCCCCCCCAAGATGCTTTTGATCATCTGTCCTAATACACACCACTAGAAAGCAAACTTAGACAAATCCAGACAGTGAAAAAAGATCTGCAGTCCAGTGCTGGAGCTGCCCTACAAAAAGGAAACTTCCCTCTCTGTCATACTAAGGATTTCATGAGTGTTACTAAGTAGTTCCTTTTTGTTTGTATGGACTGCTGTAGTCTAAGCCAGAGGCCAAGCTCAGCTGCCATTCCTCAGGAGCTGGTCAATATGTCTGTTGAGGCAGGCAGGGTTTTTTGCTGGGATCTGGGACTTGGTTAATGGTTAGACAGGGTAGCTGGTTAGCAAATCTCAGTAATCCTTCTGTTTCTGCTTCCCTGATCCTGGGACTACAACTCTGGGAAACCATATTTGGGCTTCTGTTGTGGGTATGCTTGATGCTCATGCTTGTGTGGTAAATGCTTCACTGGCTGAGATATCATCCCAGTCCCACTTCTGGGTTTTGAGACATGTCTTTGTAGCTCAGACTGACCTTGAATTTAAATAGGTTACTTATGTATTTTGAAAGCTTGCAAAAGTGGAGGATGAACTGCTATATATCGGTCTTGAGTAATCTACACGATTGATATTTTTCCATAAAAGCCATCTGTGTCCACATTTTATTTGTAAGAATTTCAGTATGTATTGGCCTGCTTTTAAATATAACAAGAAATAGGTTACCATTTCAATGGGTTATGTCATATTGACAGAAAAAAAATACTTCATGGTTGATTCATGGTAGCATATACTGAAGCAACTGAAAAACTTTAAACATTAAGAAACTACAAAGTTCCTGTATTTCTCTTAAAGATACTTATTTTTTGCTCTAATACACTTAGTTTGTACTCAACAAAATGTGAAAAATTAATAGCTTTTGAATATATCTATAACAATGTTAAGTGTGAAACTCAGGAAAACATTCAGACTTTTTTTTTTTTTTTTAAGGAATTGGTTATTTTTTTATTTAGTTTTTTGATTTTTTTTTTTAAAAAAATACAAGTTATTTAAATCATATTCATCACCTGTTTCTCCCCCAGATCCTCTCTTACCCATTCACCTCCTTATTATCCCCCTCAATTATGTGCCCTCTTTTAAAAATTTTTATTTATTCATTTTTTCTAATAACCCATGGACTCTAATTTATGCTGCCTGGGTTTGGGGCTATCTACTGAAGTGTAGTTAACTACACCCTTAAAAAAACTGACTCCCTTCCCAGAATCCACTGAGTGATCATAGCTCCTCAGGTGTAGGAGCTCATGACCCCCTAACCTTTCTGTGCCAGCATGTTGACTGGTTTTGTGTTGTTTAGTTCATATGCAGGAATCACAGCTGTTTTGAGTCCTGTCATGTCCGGAAGACACAGCTTTGCACCAGTCTTTCCTGACCTGTAATCCCAGCTGAATACTAACCTATGGGTTTGCCTTATAAGACCTAGCACGCCAATAAAATCATAGAATATGTGATCTGTTGGATCTGGCTGCTTCTGTTTGGTACATTTTGAAGAATCATTTACAGCAATTACTAGCATTTCACTCCTTTTTATGAGTAACTTGCATTCCATTGTGTAGGTATCCCACATTTTATTTACCTGTTGGACAATTCTTGGTCATTTGTATGTTTTTATAGTTGTCACGACTGTGCTGCTATGGACATTCTTGAATAATAAGTATTGTGTGGTCGGTTTCATTTCTGTGAATGGATATAGGAGTGGAACTGCTGGGTTGAATGGTAGCTGTATGTTTTAACTCACTGAGGAACTGCCAGGTACTGTGCTGGATCAGCTGCAGTTTACATTCCTACTGTGTGTGAGGAAGGTTCCAATTTCTGTGTTTCCACTGATGCTCTAGACCTGTCCTTTTGGCTATAGGTATCTGAGTGATGTGAAGTGATTCCTCACTGTGGGTTTGATTTGTTTTCCTCATAGCTAGTAATTGGAACATCTTTTCTTGGACTTGTTAGTCATTTGAATATCTCTTCTTACAGAAGTGAGGACATGACCCTTTAACCTGCGTTGTGCTACTATTTAATTTGAAATGTGTTTCACTCTTGTGCTCTCCCTGAATTTTTTTTTTTTTTTTTAAAAAAAAAAACAAAACAAACTTATATTATTAAAGGGATTGTTTCCCAGAAATCCTTTGCACTTTTGAGATGCCCTATTGTGAAGCACACAGCACCTACTCTTGTTTATTAGTGTACACATTGAAGTAGTTTTCCTTTTGTTCAAAGAACTATCTTGAATTTCCCAAAAGAAAGAAATTGGAACTTTTCTTTTGAAACAAGTTTTTACCCTCTTATCCAGAATTCTCCTGTCTGAGCATAAGGATTGATTTCAGTTTGGAGGCAGAGGTAATAATCTAAGTGCCAAATTGAATAGCATTGCCTGAGGCATGATGGTAAGATTTTGAATAAATCAGGATCTGGTAGGATTTAAGAGATTATGATTCTGTTTTGAGCCATTGTTCTTATTCTGTAATTTGAAAGTATATGTAAATTTAATAATTTCAGCCTTTGGTGTTTGTAATTGTGGTATCATTGTAATTCAGAAAACTATTGATGAGCAGTCACTCATAAGGTCTGTATTGCACAGTTACCAGGTTTTGAATGGTGGTTCTGGGCTGTCACAGTCTGCACATAAAATTTCCTTGCTTTTGAAAATAACCCTGTGAGGTATATATTTTTACTTCTATTGCCTAAGTGTGGACAATTTAATAGCAATTAGATAACTTTCCTAAAGGTTGTGTAATGTGTACAAGGCAGCCTTGGAGTATGTATGCATCTGATCTTAGAGATCACATTCTTCTCACTGTTCCTTTGAATCCTCACTCTGTTTTCCAGTGGTTACCACATTCTCCTCTCTTCCCTTACGGCTTAGTTCATATGATCATAGAATTTTGTGTCTGCTTGTAAAGTGTGTATACTCTAAATCTGTCTTTATTGGGTTGGCTTGTAGAGTTCACAGGGTCATAGACTGGTTCTGTAGTGACTGAAAGAAGATATTCCTGTTTAACCAGTGAGCAGTGCAGTTCTGCATTCTTTCCTGATGTCTATTGAGTGACTGCTTTAGGGAACCTAGTAGGAAGAGGTTTTCAGATATTGATACTAACCCTCAGGGCCTTAAAATGTGAGAGAAGTGGAAGAAAGAGGAAAACATTTATCATGTGTCTGGTTTTCTGTAGTATTTCAGAAATTATTTGGGCATCTACATGTCATCTGGTAGAAATTTCCACTCTAGCACACTACCATTTAACTTTGTAAAGTAGATGTTATATTATAAAAGATAAAATACGTCCTGAGGGAATATTAACATATCTAATGTTACATAATTATGATTCTAGTACATAGCCAAATAGAAAGTTGGTCCCACAATGAATACTCTTCCCACTGTAGGAGTTTATTTTAGAATATGAACTGTAAACCACTGATCCATGTAAAGTATTTTTTTCTATAATTTTAATTTTATGTGTATGGGTGTTTTGCTTGTATGTATGACTGTGCACCACATTCCTGCATTGGCTGCAGAAGCCAGAAAAGGGCATTGGTTCCCTTGGAGTTATAGATGATTCTAAGCCTCCCCATGTGTGCTGAGAGTTGAGCCTCGGCCCTCTGTAAGAATAGTGTTTTTAACCACCGAGCCATCTCTCCAGCCCATTTGTGAGTATTTTATTCTTGTGGGAAGTTCTTCCTCCCCCTTCTCAGTCTCTCCAACCTATTCAGCATCTTTCCTTTCCTCCTCTGTTCTTAGCTAAGATTACTTTTGCCTACTCTGTAGCTTTATGTACGACAGAATCATTGGATTTCTTTGTCTCTGTCATGTCTTTCTGTGAGTATAATATCTGGGATTCCTCTGTTATGTGGATAATTTCTGTTGCTGAGTAGCATTCTGTTAGATGTTATATAGTGCAATTTGATTATTCTGTTCATGGATAGTTGAATTGTTTTCAGTTTGGAGC
Organism: Phyllotis vaccarum; assembly: GCA_033318265.1. Lineage (NCBI taxonomy): Eukaryota > Metazoa > Chordata > Mammalia > Rodentia > Cricetidae > Phyllotis > Phyllotis vaccarum. The sequence continues at coordinate 75,736,213 of JARWLC010000012.1, forward strand.
TATTATGTATAAAACTGCTTTGAACATTTGTTTATAGATTTCTGTGTGAAAAAATACTGTTTTGTGGGGGGCATAAATATTTAACGTTTATAGAGAAGAAAACTGCTACAGAGGTTAAATGACTTATTTTACAGTGTTTCTCTTTAATATTCATATACACATATGATGTGTTTTGGTTAAATTCTCTCTTTATTCTCTCCACGTGTGTCCTAAGACACGTGTGGGACTTCATGATGCTGGGGTTTTGGCTGGCTTGATTTTGTACATCATGTACTCCCAGCTGCTGTGAGCTTGAAACTACATTGCATGACTTCTTAATGTCCTATAGCCAGTGAGTTGACTGATTTCAATAATTTGTTATACTTTGTATTACACTTTCCTCAATGTTTTGGAAGAAAAGTGTGAGTGTATGTGTATTATATATACACACACTATGAGTTCATATTAAAATCTTTGTCAGCTGGGACTTAAAAATAGAAGCTTTATGAATGGGAGAAATGACTTTGCAGGTGGAATGCTTGTGTGTGTTGGGCCATGGGTTTGATCCCCAGCACTGAAAAAGAAAAATTAAACAAAAAACCTATACCTTTTCATGATGATGATTTTTGAGTTGTGTTGAAGAATTGATGGCTTTTAAAAAGTTTTCTTTTAATTAATATTCGTGTGTGTATGTATGTGTATGTATACATTAACATGTGTGTGTATGTACGTATATATGTGCACACATACACACACACACACACACTCGTGCAGTTATGCTCATACTTCCATGAATGGGCAGAGATGCCAGGATGAAGTTGCCAGAGTTGATTCTCTCCTTCTACTGTATGGGTTCTAGGAATTTATGGTCTTTAGACTTGGCAGCAAGTACCAAGGGAATGCTGCTGCCTGCTGTGGGTTAGGTTTTCCCACGTTACTCAGTTCAGATAATCCTGCACAGACTTCGGTCTGGCCTAGTGTAGGCAGTCCCTCATTGATAAAGTCTTCCTAGTGATTCTAGGAAAGGTGACAACCAGTGCTAACCCTCCCAGAATATATAAGATCTAAATTCTCAGGTGTTTTCAGGCATTACTGTTAACCATAGCATAGTCATGCTGTACAACCATAGCATAGTCATGCTGTACAACCATAGCATAGTCATGCTGTACAACCATAGCATAGTCATGCTGTACAACCATAGCATAGTCATGCTGTACAACCATAGCATAGTCGTGCTGTACAACCATAGCATAGTCATGCTGTACAACCATAGCATAGTCATGCTGTACAACCATAGCACAGTCATGCTGTACAACCATAGCATAGTCATGCTCTACAATAAGCTTCGAGAATTTTTTCACAATCCCCAAGAAACTTTGTGCCAATTAAGTTACATCTTCCTAGTTTTCTCCTTCTCTTCACTCTTGTAGCTCCTGGCTGTTACCATTCCATTCTCTGCTTCTGTGACATCAATTACTTTATATTTCACAAATAGGTAAAATCATAGTATTCATATTTGTTTTGTTTTTTTCCTTAGCAGAACATCCTTCAGATTCATCTGTGTTGTTAAAAAATCACAGGATTTCTTTTTAAAGGTTGATTATTATACCATACCCTTACACAAACAACACGTTTTCTTTATGTGATCATCCACTAACAGACATTTAGCTTGATTATCTTGAATATTGTGATTAATGCCAAAAAGAACATGTAGTATCTTTAATATTACTATTTATTGTAGATATTACCAAAAGTGATTGTTGGATCATATAGTAATTTTAAAAATATTTTAAGGACTCTCCAAACTGTTTTCCATAAAGGCTGTATTAATTTACTTACAATGGTGTAAATGGTTTCTGTTCCTCCTAGTGTCTTTAAGAAAAATACCACTTGATCCTGGAATAAGATCTTCTTCATGTGTTGTTTGGATTTAGTTGTCTAAGAATTCTTACATCTATATTTATCAGGTATATTGTCTCCTTCCTTTCATCTTTTCCTTCTTCTTCATACGTTTGATTTGGCATCAGGGTAATGTTGGTATCATAGACTGAGGTTGGAATGGTTCTCTTCCAGATTTTTAGAATAGTTTGATAATTCATAGTAGTTTTCTTTAAAAGCTTCATAAAATTCAGCAGTAAAACCGTATGGTCTTGGGCTTTTCTTTCTTGGGAGGCTTCTTAATTCAACCTCATCATCCTTTATTGATCTGCTTAGTGTGTGTGTTCTTATGATTCTGTTCAGCCAGGTTTTAAGTGTCTGTAGATATATTCACTCTTCTGGGCTTCACTGGGAGTTAAAAGTAGTGCTCAATGACCTCATGCATTTACTGTGGTATCTGTTGTAATGCCATTTCTGTTTTATTTGTGTTCTCTTTTTTTTGTTAGTATGAATCTAAAAGACTTATCACCTTTACCTACAGAAACCGAAGTCTTGATGGCACACTCTTGTACCCTAGCCCTTAGGTAATGGTGGTAGGTGGATCAGAAGCTCAAGGTAATCCGTGGTTCCAGAGATTTTGTATTCTGAAACGTTTAAAAAATAGATTTATTTGTTTATGTTTTATGTGTTTGCCTTCATGTATGTATGTCCATCATGTGTGTGGCTGCAGAGGCCAGAAGCGGGTGTGGGATACCCTAGAACTGGACTTATAGGGACTTTGAGCACCATTCGGGTTCTGGGAACAGAATAGAGCAGTACACTGCTTTTGCCTGATAAGCCATAGCTCCAGATCTATGAATTGTTTCTGAATTAGATCAAATAGGGTTTTTTGTTTGCTTTTTTTGTGTTTTTTGGTGGAATCTTGAAAATTTATTTATAGATCTGCTTTTTTTTTTTTTTTTGTTAACACAAATTTATACAGATTTGACTAGAGCAGTAGTTCTCAACCTGTGGGTCATGACTGCTTTGGCAAACTCTATCTCCAAAAATATTTACATTAAAATTCATCATAGTAACAAAATTAAAGTTATGAGGTAGCAAGGAAAATGATTTGATGGTTGGGAGGAGATATATTAAAGATCTTAGCATTGGGCTAGAGGAACCATTGGATTGGTGGAACCTCAGTGGAGAAAATACCTGCATCAGATTGATTAGGGTAAGCCTGTGGGGCATTTTCTTGATTAATGATTGGTGAGAGAGGGCCCAGCTCACTGGGAGGTGGTGCCACTAAGTGGTATAAGAAAGCTGACTGAGCAAGCATGGAAAGGTTACCAGTAGGCAAGCGATCCTTCATGGATGACTTCTGCTTCAGTTCCTGTTTCTAGGTTCCTGCCAAGTTTCTTAGTCTAATCAAACATTTCTCTCTTTTGTTTGAAACACTAGCTTGTAGATTCATTGGTCTGTTTTCTAGACTATTTTTTCATTAAGTTCTGTTTTGAGTTTTAGTTTAGTTTTTGATGCCTTTCAGTTTTGATCTTTTTCTAGACCCTTGGGTTGTGTAGTTAGGTTATTTATTTTTTTCTTAACTAGGCATTCATTGTTGTAAAGTTTGCTTTTAGAACTGCTTTGGCCATATTCATTTGTGTTTACCACTTTAGAGGTGGTGGTACCTGGGAGAATGGCACCAATAGTTTCAGAGGCAGACTAAAATCTCATGAAATAATCAACTTTATTCAGAGCATCAGACGATTTATACTCTGAGGGTTAAAAGGAGTCCCATGAGTAAAGTGTACAGGGGTAAGACACACATGGCAAAAAGCATGGTTTTCCATAGAGGCATATCAACAAATAATAGCCAGTTGTAATAAATGTTCTGAAGTAAATTTACTCCTATCTGCTATACCTGGGAGGGGACTGAAAACACATTCCAAAGACAATTCTGTGTTTTTGAAGAAACTGAGGTTACTAGACTCTTAACCTTCTGAAGTTTTCTTACAAGCATTTAGAATTCCCCTCACATAGCTCCTTCTTGGACTTTGTTCTGTCACATGCTTTGCTATTCATATTTCCATTTTAGTTTATCCCTAGGTCTCTCATCATTCTCCTTTGATTTCTTCTTTAACTTATAGGTTGTTGAGTGATGTGTTGCTCAGTTTCAACATTTGTGAATTTTTAAATTTTCTCATAATTAATAAATCAGTTTACTCGTGCCTAAATCATATCATTAACCACCTACTAAAAACTCATATATGTGTGTCCATAGAGCTGTGTGTCTACACCTCAGTGGATTTTGGGACATTCTTACCACCCAGAAAGAGTTCTCATCTGTGGTGACTTCCATTTTCTCCCCATTCACTCTACCTTTTGACTCTACGGATTTAATTATTCTGGACAATCCATAGAAACAAAATCACACAATATGTGATGTTTTATAACTTTTTTCACAATGTATAATGTTTTCAAAGTTCATCTGAGTTGAAACATGAGAACTTAATTTCCTTATAGGCAAATGATAATTGTATTGTTTGGTTATATTACATTGTGTTTAATCTTTAGCTGAGGGGTATGTATGCCATTTTGATTACTGGTTAATAATGTTGTTAGGAGCATTTGTGATTAAGTTTGTGTATGGTGTGTGTGTGTACGTGTACATGTACATACGTGCATACATAGGTTTTTTGCACTTCACGTGTTGCTTTAATAATATATTTTATTTATTTATTGATTTTGTTTGTTTTCTTTTTCAAGACAGGGTTTCTCTGTGTAACAGCCCTGACTGTCCTGGGACTCACTCTGTAGACCAGGCTGGCCTTGAACTCAGAGATTTACCTGCCTCTTCTTCCCATGTGCTTAGATTAAAGGCATGTGTCTGGTTAAAGCTTTATTTCTTATATTGCAGGTAACTGAATTTAGGGTCTCAAGTGCACTAGGGAAGTACTCTCCTATTGGACCACACCCCAGCCTGAAAGTGTATTTTAAAAGGAACATATTTACTTGAGTGAAGCTAAATGGCCAGGTTCTTAGAATTAGAATATTTGGTTTCATCTACTCCTTTATTTAGTGGTTCTTGTTACAGTGTTAGGTTCACACTCTCTCCCCCTTTCTCTTCCTTTCCTTCTCCCTCTCTCTCTCTTTCTCTCTCTCTTTCTTGTTCACTCACACCCATAGTCTTAATTACTGTGCTTTGTGTTTCTTTGGAGTGAAAATTTGACTACATTAAGTAGGTTTCCTGAAAGGTAATGTCTGTTCTGTGTGGACACTTACATAAAAGGTGATTAAAATATTCTGATAAAATTTTAGTTTATGAAAATTTTTTAAAGATTTGTTTTTATTTTCTGTTAATGAATTAATCTGCATGTGCTTATATATACCATGTGTGTGTGTGGTGTCCACAGAAGTCAGAGAGGAAGTCAGAATCCTTGGATCTGTAATTATGAATGGTTATAAACCACCATGTGGGTACTGGGCCCTAAACCTGGCTTCTCTGCATGAGCAACAAGTTCCTATAACCACTGAGCCACCTTTCCAGCCTCCATTTTATGGACATTCTTGAGGCAAGGTTACACATTATTTTCTGTTAAGTTGGAGCTTATTAGTGAGCAATGTTAGAGAACATTATTTAACAATAGAACAGAGAAGGTAAGAGTGGATTCCTCACAATAGGGGTAAATGTTAATGGAAGCCTTCTTTTAGCTAAACATGAACTGGGTCAAGATAGGAAGTGTGGGGCTAGATAGTTAGCTCAGCAGTTAAGAACACGTGCCCCAGGGCCCAGGTCTGCTTCCAAGGACCTACAGAGTGGCCCATAATCCTCTGTAATTCCAGTTCCAGGGGAGTCTGGTACCCTTTTCTGCCTTCATAGGCACATACACTTTACACATATTAATTACATTATGTGCAGTCAAACCCTCAGGTACATTAAGTAAAAATAAGCCTTCAACCAAGCATGTAAATGTATATGTGTTTTATGTAAAGAGGTATATTAAAAAGAAACTTGATGTCTCTGGATTAGGAAAGTCCTGTAATCAGCATTGCTTCTTTCCCATTTTGTTTTTATATTTTGGAGTTTTAAGGTACTATTTAGTGTGGAGTATTTAAAGCCTGCTGTATCTTATGTATCCTAACAGACGATAAAATGTGGTTTTATTCATTTTTTTGTATTTCATGTAATGAGGACCATGTAGGGTGAGATTTTATCTTTTAATGAGTACATATGATGTTTTGATACTGCTATGACTAAGGATGTATATTTTAATTGCAGGAATTATAACCCGTGGGATTATGTGGTAAATGATCTTGCCACAGAAGAGACTTAGAAAATGATGGTAACTCCAACTATTTTTATTACATTTGCTTGCTTATCTGTGTCACCTGTGCCATGGTGTGCTCATGGAAAGATCAGAGAACAGGTTTCAAGAGTTGATTCTCTCCTTCTACCATAGGGATCCCGGGGCTCAGACTTGGGTTGCTGGGCTGGGCAGCAAGTGCTTTTTCCCACCGAGCTGTCTCTGGCCACTGTGATCTTTAGGCTTGTGTATTGTTTGCCTCTCTTCCTCTCCTCCCTGCCATCCATTTTTCATCTTTCAACTTCATCTTAGTTGTTTCTGGCATGCTGCTGCCTCAGTCTGACACTTGTGGGATGTTGGACAGGAAAACATGAGAACCAGCCTCTTGTTACAAGTAAATCCAAGCTAATTCCTAGGCTGCTTTAATCCAGGATGGACACTGATGTAGAGGACCTAAGAATGGAGACAAACATGCTCTCATTCCTCACACTTTTAAAACCCAGTGTTTTCAGGCATTTTTATATTTGGAAACTACGCATCAGAGGGCTTAGGAAGAGGGAATGTAGTCTTCCCAAGTCCCTGCTTGGGAGATTTGGGGATAGGAGCATGTCTCGGAAGTATGTAGACTGTGGTGGACATTCTTAGTATTTGATTTTTTAGAGTATATTGGGCAAGATCTAAATATAACTTAATGCTGATGTTTATTGCTTTGATTTGAAACATTAGATATTTGAACAAACTTGTGTATAATCTCTATATAACACTAGGTGGCACACTTTGACTTTGAGTTAAAAATTTGTCGCGATCTGTAAGACCCTGAGTAAAAATGCTGTTGAAATAGACATCTATAAAGTGACCATGTGCTCATACTCGGTGATTGTATCTCAAATCCTGGTGCTTATACTATGATTAAAAGTGCTATGTTACTGACCTGTTTATAAGAATTAAGTTGTTAAAAATTATCAGATTTCAAGTTTTTACTGAAAGGAACACATTCAGCATGTTACAGAAAGCATAAAATGAAAACTGTTCCAGGCACATACAAGATGAAGAGTAATATTTTTACATGTTAAATATTATAATAAAGAATAGAAACAGTCCTTAAGCTGGTTGCTTTTTCTCTATGTCTTTCTGTCTTAAATACAAAAGTTCTAAGTTGGTAATGTTGATATTCATAGGAGAAACGAACATTCAGTCTGAAGTTCAGGTTAAGTTTTACTACAGTCTTTGGTTCTTGGAAGCTTGTTACTTTATGATAACTCATTTGATAGGACATAGGAGTAGTAAATTCTATGCCATGATGTCTATACCTGTAAGATTTTCTACAGGGGAATAAGAAAATTATCTGAAAGACCAGAAAGTATGACATCTATTTAAACTTATTCATTTGGCCTGGAGTCAATGGTGGTGCTATTGTTTAAAACTATGTTTGAGTAATCTAAGTGATAGTGGAAGTTCAGACAAGTGAAGGTTTTTGTTTGTTTTTTAAATCATTGGGAAGCATGAGAGTACATAGGAAAGAGATCTGAGAATTTTGCAAATCTAGAGAACATAGTATAACATAAGTCCCTGTGAAAGCTTTAATTTGTTAGGTAGATACTTCTGGGGATTTGAGGGCAAGGCCAGAAGAGTGAAGAGATGCAAACATAGACATTAAGTGGAAGGTTAGAAGTTCTGGAGAGAAGATAGGAATTTCAGAGTATTCTAATAGGGGATCATTTTTTTTTCTAGAAGTTTAGATATTTTTGTAGTAACTCATTCATTTGTGTAGTAAAACTATTTTTTGTTACTCATAGATTTAGTAGACATGTTTATTCCTTTTCTCTATATAGCACATTTTCTATATCAGATTCTTCCCATGAACATAAAAATATGATCTGTCTTTTTAAAATCTCACTTCTTATTTTGTTTTATTTAAGGTCAAACTCCAAGAGTTTTATTTCTTTTAGCTTTATGCCTTTTCTCTATTTTTTGTTTTATGTTTAGTCCCTCTTTTTGGACCTCTCTTCCATTAGGATTTGGATTGTTATTCTACCCACTAGCCTTGTTGATATGTGAGATGTAGGACTAGCATAAGGGCAGAATGGTGGTTCTGCTTCCATGTCACTCAGTTTTTACATGCATCTCGGAGACCTGATCTCACTTTTTCACGCTATACAAGTACTTTTCCCACTGAGCCATCTCCCAAGCCACTCAAATTCGTTTTTAAGTGTTTGCTTCCCGCATAACTATGGAGAATAATGACTTTGTTAAATATGTGTAAATGGTGATTGATACCTAGTAGTCTCATAAATATTACTGTTTCAATATATCTAGGCTTCCTTCCAGCGTTCCAATAGCCATGACAAAGTGAGGAGAATTGTTGCTGAGGAGGGTCGTACAGCAAGAAACCTGATAGCTTGGAGTGTTCCACTAGAAAGCAAAGATGATGATGGTATGTAATTTAACAGCAAGCTTTTCTTTTAATGTAAATTGGAAAGACATGTGGGTGTGCAGGAGGCAGGAGAACTACTTGAGCTTAGGAGCTCAATGTTAGCATTGGCAGTGTAACAAGGCCCTGTCTAAACAAAATGAAACAACAAAACGTATAAGAATATGTTTAGTTCTGGAGAGTAAGTAGATTGAAAGCAAATGTACACAATTAGAACTCTTCAGAAAATTAGTATATCAAATAAAATTGATTTAGCAAAAAATATTAAGCTATTACTCTGGTAGTTGAAATACTAATTTACTAACTTTATAATTCTTTGTCGGTTAGCCTTCTAATATAAAGAATAGCTCCCCTTCTCACTTATTTTGATATATATGTATATATATATGTATCTATAAATTTAAATTTGTGTACATTCTTTATTTCTTACATAATGGAGTATAAAATATGACTCTCTTTTGATGTTCAGATTGTCATAGATTTAACTAATGGGAGATTCTTGGTGCTCCTGTTTCTTTTGGGCACCCTTTGCTTTTTCTTTAAGAATAATCTTACATGATAGGATGTTTCAAGCTAAGAATGCACTGAGGCTGTGGGTAATATCTTAGTTGTGGATTGCTTATATTTAGAGTCTAGGGCTGAAGATTCACCTACAAGAAAGCTATTGAATAAAGGAGTCTCTTGGACTTAAGAATGCAGATTTAAAATAAAAGAAAACCTTTATCAGTATTTCATATTCATTGATGATGAGTAAAATTTTACTCTTCTATGATTTCTGAATAGAAATTAGGTACTAGAGATGCCTGACTATGTTGTGTTGTTTAGTTGTATATTATATATCACCTGAATTGTTTAATTGTGTGTTATCTGTTTTTATTTATGTGTTTATTTTCATTTTCACATCTTGAAGGAAAACCTAAATGTCAAACTGGTGGAAAATCTAAGAGGGCAGTGCAAGGCTCTCATAAAACCACCAAACAGGTACAGCATTTACACCTTTCTACTAATTTGTTTTAATTTGTTTCCCGAGTGTATTATCCAGTATATCATCTTAAAGATTTGAATAATGTATATCTTACTGACATAAAAATTTAATGTAACATTTTTTTTTTTTTAAATTTAAGTGTAGATTCTGGATTTACCTAGTCCTAAGTACTTTGTAAATATATATATTGTTGTTCTCATAGTAACCCTTTGCTTTATTTTCTTCACTTAACAAAGTGAATTTATGGGCTGGGGAGATGACCCTTTGGCTGTACAAGCATGAGAACCTGTATTTAAATCCTCATTGTCCACATTAAAAAAAAGCCTTATATGGCAGTGTATGGCTGTAACTCTAGTTTTGAGGGGCAGATACAGGTGGATCCCAGGAGCTCACAGGTGGCTGGCTAGCCTGCCTCGCCAAAACGGAAATATTTCAGTTTACTGATCTGCCTTGCCTTAGAAGGGAAGTGTGTCAGTTTGTCACATTCCTTAAGGGAAAGCTGTAGGTTGGTAGGATGCCTGTGCTCCTCCATGGCCTTCAACTAGCGTGTACCCAGGAGTGGATACCTGCACATGTGTGCACAACCTCCAGCAGTATCACAAGGAAGTGAAGTGAATGTATGAAGAGAGACAGATGTCCAAAGAACTACATAATATCCCAGTAAATGACAGCCAGCCAGTATTTCAGCCCACATTGTCAGAATTTTCATTTTATAACCTTAACTTTTCTGTCATCTGATCCATATTTGGGAATTTAAGATATTCTTTAAATAATGATACTTTTAGTTTGTAGAAGTCACAATTTAGTAACTTTAAAAGTTTCCAAATAGAGTCACTAAAGCTGGATAGAATCCAGACCTACCTATTATTTTAAAAATATTCAGTACAATTATAGTTAGCTTTTCATAGTTTTTATGTTTGTTAACTTGATATTATTAGATATATCATTTATGTAAACACAAAACTTTATATAAAGAAAATGGAGTTTAAATCATGCTATCATGTGTTCACGAAGAGTACACCTTACAGAAGCATCAGTGACAAAATTTCTTTTTAGTTATGAATAAAAAATACATATTTTTTAAAAAGATAAATATCTACAGATAGAAAGAAAACAAAACTTTCTTTGTAGAAGTAAGTGGAGTTTGGGATATGAACAAAATTGTCAAAGCATCTAGAAGATGAGTTCTATTAGGATTAAGAGCCCAGACGTGATCTGTAATGGGAAACAAATTCAGGGTCTGATTTGAAATTTAGGCCTGTATGGAACTGGGCAATATTATAATGAAAAAGACAAACCCTGTCAAAGGTTGAAAAGACACCCTTTTGGGATTGTGGCTGATATTAGTGGAGACTGCCTTCAGGAGTAACCCTCTGATTGGAGACTCAGTCTGTCACACTCTTTAAGGTAAAGCTGTAGGGTCCAGAACAAGACTCCAGAAAGTAGAACTATAATGGGCCAGATGAATGGAATCTAAAGGTGAGCAAAGTAAGAACATGAAAGATGAGACTCAAAGTAAGTTTGCTAAATAAAATATCAAAGCATACAAAGAAAATGTCATACAGATATAGTCAAGGCTCTATAAAAATGAGAATTTCTTCCTTAGGTAATGAAAAGTAAGATACTCTTCTAAAGACAACTTTCAAATAATTGAGTTTGGGTTCCTCATGAGAAAGAATAGCTATACAGGAAGTTTGGTAAATTATGAAATAAAGAATCAACTATTAACTTCAAATATTTATAGATATGTCAGTGAAAATTTGAAAAAGTGCAATTAATAGAACAAATGGCATATTGGAAGAGGAATAGTTAGAGAGCCTAGAGCTGGGGGGTGCTGTGAGGAGGATGACAACCAGAGAGGAAGATGAGAAAGAGTCTGAGGTGGAGTTTCTAGCACAGTCTTCTCAGGCTTCCGAAAGGAGAGATCAATGGTGCATTGAAAGTTCTTTTCTCTTGCAGAGTTCTCAGGGGCTTTAGAGCATAAAGTGGGGCTAAGCAATGTAAATAAGAGTGGCTTTATACAAGATCCATTTTACAGTCTTCAGAACAGCAGGGCAAAAGAAAGTCTTTAAATTTACCAGAAAGTAACATCACATAGGATTACAGGTTACTGGCAGTCTTTGCAGCCACAGAAAGACAGTGGAGCAGTTTTTAGGAGTTATAAGGCAAGCAAACCCACAACTCTTAAACTTAAGTTCTGTGCGTAGTCAAATGATTATTCCATTACAGAAGTGAAATAAAATCACTTTAAGATACTCAAAGACTAACTATCATTGTTTTAATCTGTCTTGTGCTGCTGTAACAGACTTCAACAAAATGGGTAATTTAAAAGCAATAGCCACTTCTCTGGTATAGAGTTCTGAGTTCCAGAGGCTGAGAAATCCAAGATCTTAGGCCCAGTCTTGTGAGAATCTTTTTGCTGTCTCAGCCTGGCAGAAAGTATCATGGGAATGGGTTTGTTATTCCATGAATAGTATCCTGTAAAAAAAAAAAAAAAAAAAAAAAGCAATCAGCTGGGTTGGCAGGATGACACTGGATAAAAGTGCCTGCTGCTAACAAGCCTGATGATTTGATTTGGATCTTTGGAACCCACACAGTGGAAGGGGAAAACTCTCCTTTGCTTCCACACTTGGACTGTGGCATGTGTGCAAATAGGTGCTTGCACATGGACTCTTTCCCTCTCAGCAGCCTTTACTTGCCATTGGCTCCTAAGGGGGGCCTTGGGACTTTCCTTTCTATGCTAGAATCTTTACTGGTGCCTCTTGTTTAGGGCAGAAGTTTATTTGACGAGCTCAAGTGTGATATAAGCTAAAAAGCATGTCTTAAATATTCATATTGAAAGGTGTACTTTAGGAAAAGATCTAATTTCTAGAAGTCTTACCCTTTTAAATGTTTGATTTATTTTATCAGAGTGCTGTGGTAGACTGTAAAATAACATCCACAACTGGAGAGAAACATTTTGATAAAAGTCCCACAAAAGCACGGCACCCACGGAAAATTGACCTAAGAGCTCGCTACTGGGCATTTCTTTTTGATAATCTTCGACGGGCTGTAGATGAAATCTATGTGACTTGTGAATCGGATCAGAGTGTGGTGGAATGTAAGGTAAGGTGAGGTGTGCAAGGAGCCAATTCATCTACAGTCAGAAGCTGTAGAAGTTTTTCTACATCTTGATTACTTCACTTTTTTTGAGTTTAATTCTATACGTTTTACTATATTACCTGTAATTTTTGACCTTTACACTAAGATTGATAAGTGCTTGAAGTTTCCTTGATTTTTAAGTTTTTAAATTTTTTTAACTTTTTGTTTGTGTTATATATTGTCTGTCCTCTCATATTATGTGAAAGATTTAGTGAAAACCTGACTTAACTCATAGTCTTAGGAAGGAATCAGGTGGTGTGTGTACACACATACACTCACACACATACACTCACACACATACACACACTCATACACACATACATACACTCACACACACACAGAGGATTTTAAAAGTTTTATCTGAATTTTGTTTGGCCACTGTAGATTGTTATAGTGAGATTATCCTGTTGTTTTTTGGTGTCATGTTTCATGCTGTAGTTGGAAGTTGCTTTCTTTCTGCGGAGATAGTTAGCATGCTTCTTTCATTCTGATTAGAGAAGGAGACTGATTATTGACCATAAATAATCCTGGTTGGGGTTGGATGTCATTGTAGGGTGTTTTCTGATTTTAGGTAACCTTGTGATTGTATGAAGACTTTAGACAATCATAGCATTGTCTGTTCTGAAAACTCACTAAACAACCTGCTAGCCTTTAGTACATGCAGGCTGTACACTATGTTAATTTTTATTTAGTACAGTATTAAGAAAAATAATGGCACATTTTCATAGAGTTATTAAAGAGATAACTGAATTTATATTTTAAAAATAACTGTTGCTTTTTTAAAAATTATTTTTATTTTTGAGATAAGGTTTCTCTGTGGCTTTGGAGCCTGTCCTTAAACAGACTCTGTAGACCTGGCATTGAACTCACAGAGATCCACCTGTTTCTGCCTCCAAGTCCTGGGATTAAAGACCTGCACCACCATGCCTGGATTAATAATCTTAGTTTAATGGCTACTATATTTTATTATTTAGCCTTTGCAATACAAGATGAGTCAAAGGAAAGTTACAGGTTGAGACAACATTTGTGTTTTCTCTTTAATTGGAAGCAGCCAAGATAAGCTAGCTAGCTAGCTAGCTAGCTAGCTCGCTCCCTCCCTCCCTCCCTCCCTCCCTCCCTCCCTCCCTCCCTCCCTCCCTCCCTCCCTCCCTCCCTCCCTCCTTTCTTTCTTTCTCCCACCAACCAAGGTAAATTTTACACTGATTTGAAAGTATGGTTCATTCCCAAGCATATTATAAAATAAATAATAGTGGAATTATTCAATTATGTAGTGTTGTGGTTTTTTTTTTTTCTTTTAGTTTTTCCAGGGATAGTACATGCATGCTCTGCAAGCTCATCCTCCACCAACCTGTCTCTCCTTGAAGCCTCTGTGGGTCTCTCGGGCTCCTAGGGCCCAGTGTCCATGTGGGTACTGGTAGCTGCTACCCTTTGACTCTTGTTTTTCAACTGCTGCTTTTTCAGTGGAGACTGAAAGCCAGAAATGATTAGACCCTGTTCTAAAAGTTATGAAAGTCCATAGATGCTGATACAGACTACTGTTTCCACTAAGACTCAAAAGTTGTTCTCAAAGGATAAAGGAAAGCTTTCCATGGTAACAGATTTATGGAACTTGTGACCAGTAAACCAGTTCTATGTAGAATCTAGAAGAAATATTTAGATCTGAAGAGAAGGTTAAAAATGGCCAAGAATGCACAAAGAAGAAAAACTTATCATAGAATACAGAATCAAAGAGATCTGGACCAATGTCTATTCCATTAAAATCTTGCTGTTTTAATGTGAATGAAAAAGGATCATGAGGAGTGATAAGAAATCTTTCCGTGAACTTCTTGAAGAATTGGAAATTTAACCTCCTCCCTGACAAGTTCGAGAGGGCTATCCTAGATAGCTTTCCCAGACAGGACAGATAGCCATTCCAGATGGATCAGATAGTGTTCCCAGCAGGCAAGATAGCCATCCTAAAAAGGCTAGGTGATAGCAAAGGTGTGGTTTCCTATTAAAGAATGAGGTGCCTTAGAAATGCCTATACTTAGGCTGCTAAGTATAGAGCTTAGTATGTATATTGTGTACAATAGCATGTGTAAGGTCCTAGGTTTGATTCACAGCAGTGCTCCCCAATAAAAAAGCATGCACGTGGCTTTCCTGTTTTGTTTCCTTTGCTGGGACTGTTAATCTGGTCATAATTCTTGTTTGTGGCAATATGTCACATTTTTAAACTCTATGTTCTTATATAACTGTGCTTATCTTGAAAGAACACTTTTTGATGGCATAGAATTAGAGAGAGAGAGAGAGAGAGAGAGAGAGAGAGAGAGAGAGAGAGAGAGAGAGAGAGAGAGAGAGAGAGAGAGAGAGAGAGAGAGAGAGAGAAAGGGGGGGCTGGCATTTTATCCTTTATCTATCAGCCACATCAGTGTGTAAAGCCTTTAGTTCAGTTCTGTTCACAGCACAGAATAACAATAGAGCCTTGCCAATTTTAAGGAGACAGGTTCCAGTATGGGGGAAAGCATCTGAGCTGAAACAGCATTGGGACTAGCATGGAGACTTGAATGGTTTTAGGCTTGCTTGAGTTAATCAGGAACTTGATGCCCTTGCCAGAAGTAGTTACCTGGGGGGTGTGTGTGGGGGGGAGGTTGGATAAGGGAAGTGTAATGGCTTTTCCTAACTGACAGAAAAATGCTTCACAAGATTCCTGAAGAATGCTGAGTTTGGGTAGCAGTCCTTCTGTTTACTCAGCCCAGCCTGAGCTGAGTCCAGACTCATTTAGTACATTGTCAGCAGCATTGCCATTTTGGGGCCTGCTTTGGACCAATCAGGATCCATATAGGAGGAGTGAACAACTCCTGCAAGTTGTCCTCTATCCTCCCCATGTGGACCACAGTATGTCTTCATATGTGAATGCTCATACCCTCAGTAATTAATGGTAAAACCAGACAGCTTAGATTTTTGAGAAAAAAAAAACGAGATTAGTAATAAGAAAATGGATGGAATGTCAAATGAAATAATAAATCATAATAGGTAAATGTCATTTTATAAATCATAGACTCCAGTGCTCTCATGTACTGATGAACTATGAAAGTATTAGCAGTTCTAAAATTACATAGTAAGGGATTAAAGCTGATGTCTCTGTGCTCAGCAACTATCTGTTGGGTGTTCCAACATTCATTTCCAGCAATACTTACCTTTAATCTCTCTCTCTCTGTCAATCTGTTGTCACTGTGTAGCCTTGGTTGTTCTGAAACTCAACATATAGCCATGCAGGCTTTGAACTCAGGGATCCCACTGCTTCTGCTTTCTAAGTGCAGTGATTAAAGTGTGTACCACTCTGACTGATCCTCACCATGTATTAATTCCAAAGATATTTATTCTTGGTGCTGCTTATAAGACCTAAAGAAAGTGTAACTGCAATTAGATTACTCGTAACCCCAGATGTTTTCTTTTTTCTTTTTTCTTTATGTATATGCTTCTGCTAAAGAGAGAACATTCATGTTCATGTTCTTTCTGTGGGTGTTATCTTTGATTATTTACTCCTTTTTGAAAGATTCTGGTTATTTTTACTATTTTTGTCACTTAACTCTTTAATACTATCAAGTCACTTCAGTATAGAAAGCATTTTTTGTTGCTCAGACCACTACACATTGTAAGAAAAGTTGTAATTCTAATAGTTACCATTCTTCTGCTTTAGTCAAATAAGTACAGACTTTTGGTTAGAAAGGGTGTTAAATATTTTTCTGGCAGAATAATTTCTGCTTCTCCATGTACAGTGCTGCGATGAAGAAAAGGATTTTATGAAAAACACCATTTTCTTGCAATGGCTTAGAAAATACGTTAATTTAACTTAAATAGTTTGAAAGAGAAAAGACTTATGTGTTTGGCACTTGTGATTTTTTGACTTGTACTAACATTGGTTGTTACACGTGATAGTGTTTATAAGAGTGGTCACTTCTGGCTATTGGTCACAGGACACTGTATGTGAAATCTGTTGTTTTCTGAAAGAAACACAGTTTCCTATTTGTGTGACTTTGGATAAAAGTCATTAACATTACTTAACTTTAATTTTTGGATGAGGAAATTGGTCTAGATGAGGTCTGAGTACCTCTCAGCTTTCACATAAATTTATTATTTCCTTTTGGGAGAATATTTTAGGCAAAAAAATTCCATAAGCAATTACTATAGGTAAACAGTGGGGGATTTGAGTTTGTATGTGTTGTTGTGAGTCTTGTAACTTGTTTGTATTTTTGTTGTTTTGTTTTGTTTTTTGAGACAGGTTTCCCAGTGTAGCTTTGGAGCCTGTCTTGGAATTTGCTCCGTAGACTAGGTTGGACTTGAAACTCATAGCTTGCCTCTGCTAGGATTAAAGGTGTGTGTCATCACCACCTGGCTCTGTCTTTCACAGGCACCAGATCTTTGTATTTTCTTAATAGGTATATTTAGTTTTTGTTATTATAATGAAATGCCACAGATCAACCATGTTTTTAGAGAAGGTCAATTTAAGTCACAGTTCTAAAGATTTGGCATCGGCTCAGTTCTGCTAAATAATCTTTTGTGCATGTCACAAGTCTATGTCTGTTTGTTAGGGCAAGAGTGTTGTAGTTTAGTGGCAGCAGTGGGAGAAAAGTCAAACCATAAAACAGAACTCACGTGAGAGGTTTACTGGGTGTAAGGGAGAGAGACAGCACAGAGGTCTCTGGGGAATAGAACAGAAGGGGCTTGCCTTTATAGGGGGATGTAGCATATGCTCACAGTATATGGTTATAATTGATGAGGTATTCTGTCAGGACCCTGAGCAGGCCAGCATAAGCCTTAGTGACCAGCTGGGAACTCTGAGGGCATGCCAGTGTAAGGCCTGAATGCTAACGTGTACATGTACACAGGTAATGGCTGTAGTTCCCAAGGGCAGGCTGGTATAGATGTCTACATGCTAACAAAAAGTATGTGCTTCAGGGAGGAATCACATGCCGGAACTGGAACCCAGAGAGACTGGGATCCTACATCTTCTGAGAACACAACTAATTTAGTTTAAGAATTTCTACTAGACCCATTTTTAAAATTTGAGCACCTTCCATACTAATACCCTGGGGACCAATCCTTTGGGACATGGACTTACGTTAGGGGCACACTTTAAATTGCAGCTTTACAACAATGGGGAACTTGTAAGAAAAATGGGAAGACAACTTGCTGCTGATTAAGTGTATTATTAGCAAGACAGTAGCAGCTTTAATTTCTCACAGAAGTGCTGATAATGATAAAATTTTGGGTGAATGACTTCTTGTAGATTTTGTTTCTTGTACTCTCCCCACCCCTCAGGTCCGCAAGCATATGCCATTCTAGGTTTTCATGTTGAAAATTAAGAAATATTTGAAAGAAGAGAATGGTTGATGAGATGGGCATTTATTAGTTTTAAAAATTAACCTTATTCATCCACCATTTTGCCCTTTGCTGATTTTGAACTATGGTTTTAGTAATAGACTTTCACAAATGAAGGAGCTACTGTAAAGAAGTCCTCCTTAAAACTCATACTCATCTTGCTGACCCACCTCCCCAGTAAAGTTCTATGTTAGCACTGGTTTCATGATGTATGCTTTTACCTCTTCATCACCAGCAGCACCTACAGTGCTCATTTCTGTAGCTTAAGTGGAGGGCTATATTGATGTTTTGGACTCTAGGGCTTGTGCATCAGTAGTGTGTGTCTGGAGGACAAAGAGATGGCATTAACTTTCCTGCTTTCTGTGCCAGTGACTAGAATTAACTACAAACCAATCGAATCTGTTGCAGCCAATTGGTAAACTAATTGGTGATTTACCTGTCCATCTCTATGTAGCTATCTGAATGCCTGTGACATGACTTTCAGAGCCACTTTGTTCTGTTTCGTCCTGCTTAACAAAATGGCCTTCATAGCTTCAGGGAGAAAGATGTGCACCATGACTGTGAGGCTGCTCATTTGCAAACATAGAGTACAGCTGCCTGCTACCACTCTGATCACTTTTCATATTGAGCTAAACATTCCTTAATATACACTGTCTAACCATCAAATGTACTTTCTCTCTGACTGCTAGCATAAAATATATAGTTGCTATGGTCTTGCCAAGCAGGTTTTTTTCAAGCAAGATAGAAATCAGTTGAAAATTTCCAAAATAATAATTCAAAATTAAATTTTTCTGTACCCATTTTATGTAGGCAGTTTAAGTAGAATATTAATATTTTAAAATGCTAATATACATGGATTATATTTAATTCTATGCATTCTGAGATTTTTCACATTATTTATGGTTAAATTCATTGTTTTCTATTAGCAAACATTGCATAATTTCTATCTTTGTCAGAATGTAGTCTATCTTGGTGAATATTTCATTTGAGTTCTAGAAAAATCTGTATTCTAACATTGCTAACTGCTCTTCACATGTCAGTTATTATCCAGTTGAGTGATGACATTGCAGAGTTCTTTGAACTTACTGGTTTACTACCTGTGTGGTCTGTACTTTTCTGGTAGGTGCTGAATTCTACAAATATTGTGGCAGACGGATCTATTTCTTCTTGTAGGTCTGTAGGTCTGTTAGTTAAAAATTTTGCTGTGTGTGTTGTATGTGTGTGTGAATGTGTTGTGTGTGCTTGTATGTGTGTGTATATGTGGTGTGTGTGTGAGTGTGTGTGTGTTGTGTGTGAGTGTGTTGTATGTGTGTGTGTTGTATGTGTGTGTATATATGTGTTTGTATGTGTGTGTATATGTGGTATGTGTATGTTTGTGTATGTGTATGTGAGTGGGTGTGCTGTTGCCTGATGAGCTACATCTTCACTTCATCCTCTAGGTCAAATTTGGCTGGCTGGAACTTTGTAGGAAGCATCATGGTTGAGGGTAGTGGTTTGTCTGGAATGCTTCTCTGGCTCCCACAAGTGCTTCTTCCTGCATCTTGTTGTGAATACCCAGGGTGTGCATATATATTCTTAATAGAATACAGTGCTCAATTTTTTATTTTGAAAAACTTATCTGTCAAATTTATTAATAAGAAAAATAAAGTTATTAATAAAAATAAAAATTTTCTTTCACTTTTAATTCTTTGATACTGTCCTTTATGTACAGCTGTTTATTTGACTTACATTTTCTTTGTAAAGATTTGGTGCTTTTTTAATGTCTTTTTAAACATTTTTGACAGCTGGTCTGTTTACATAAAATTCTCTAGAAGAACAGAATAGGTAATTCAGACCAGTTCTCCCACTGAAGAGAGTCTAGATGAATTATAGTAAATCTTCAAAAGTTTAGCGTGGTGAAGGAGTCTTTTGAATTAAGCAGTTATAGAGGCTTCTTGACTTAGAAAATACAAAATTCTGAACAGAGAAGCTCAGCAGAACATTTCATAATAGTTTATTTGTTAGAGAAAATATTGTGGTGGAAATTAGAGGTAAAAATGTGAATAATAAAAATAATAACTATGGGATGGAGACTGAGTCATACTGAATAGGAACTTTCTGAGAAATAAAATACTACCTGGTGATTTGGTTTAGAAGGTATTGGTGCTTAGTGCCCAAGACTGGCAATCCTGGAACTCATGTAAAGGTGGAAGGACAGAAGGGAAGCTCCTCACCACAGTCATGGTATGTGTGAGAAATTAAACAAAGATTGTATTCAGTGGTTTAAGGCTGGAGGCTTTCCTCTAAGGAATCAGAAGGTTATGGCTCCTCTTGTCACTTGTCTTCAGTATTACCCTGGAGAAAGGCTGGAGTAGGGTTTGGGAGGGTACACCAAGGAACTTTGAGTTAGCGTGGTATTCTTTGTCATGTGGAGTGTCTACAAGGTCCTTGCAGTGTCTTATATGCTTGTGTGTTTGATGTTGTTCATGTGATCTTTTAAATACTTTACATGCATTATTTATGCACCTTTCTGAATAGGAACTATACACAAAATGTATTAAAATGATTCCTATCTAATAAGGCCTTGAAGATGTGTTAGTGAAGATGTGTTAGTGCCCTTTTTTGGTATTTAAGCTCTAGAATTAAAAGTACTTTACATTATCTTACCAACAAAATGAAAAATGAGCAACAAATTCAAAAGAACAAAAAATAGGCTGTATGTCTTCTTTAATGAATATAAATGTAAAAATTATTAACTTGAAAACTCTTCTCTTTAGTAATTTTTCCTAAAGCTTTTTTCCCCCACCACAGAATGATAGACATTGTTTTGTTGTTACAATTAGGAGGTGTTAATGATGCTGGATTATTATGTGAGAGATTTCAAAGCACTGATTGACTGGATTCAACTTCAGGAAAAGTTAGAGAAGACAGATGCTCAAAGCAGGTAATGAATTCTGATATTTATGTTTATAGTAACCCCAGTTTCAGTAGCAAGCATTGAAATTGTCAGTGTACTCAATAACTCTGTGCTGACCTGAAACCTGTAAGAATCTAACAGTAGCTATTATATGTCTCTTTTGGTTCAGTAACAAATATCTATTATTAATGCACCTGACAGTGCTAGTCATATATTTAGTACAGACATTAAATTGCTATGAGTGACACATGGATTTTGTGATCTAATGGTATAACAAAATGGAACATAAAGTGCTCTATATGAATGGTAAGTTTTTGGAGGGTGGATCATTGGCATTTAAGACAAAGACAACAAATCAAATGGTCATGTAAGGGTAGAGAATATACAAAGTAAAAACAATCTCTGGAATGGTATAGTATTCTTTCTCATTGTGATATAGCAAGGAAATTGTTTTTCAGTTTCTCTCTGTATATTTACTTGCTACTGAAAATTGGAATACCATATCAAGATTTCATTTTCTTAACAGTTTTAGAAATCTAGGAAGCCTAGTTATATACACTGCTATAGGCTAGTTACCTGTTTTCCTCTTTACACCACTTCATGTTAGTGTATTTCATCTCATAGACTAAGGAACTTAAAGCACAAAAGACTACTTTGAGACTCATGTACATTCATGAGAAGTCATTCATGTACATTCAACTGCACAAATTTCTTAAAATTACTGATGACAAGGTAGGAAATACAAGGAGAAAAATGCATCTCAAACTTCATTTCATTATCATAGACAAATTATTCTAAATTATTGAGATACTGTTTATCCTAGCTTTCAGTAGCTTCCTTAAATTACTAGCTGAATGGGACAAAAAAGGAGTTATACTCATGTCCAAGGTTTGTGTGTATATATGTGTGTGTGGGGTTGAGTACATTCAAGTGTTGTGCATGTACACATAAGTGTGTACTTGTGGAGGCTATAGGTTGGTTTTGCGTGTCTTCCTCTATTATTTTCACCATTTTTTTTTTTTTTTTTTTTTTTTTTACAAAACTCTTTCATGGAACCTGGAGCTTATCAGGATTAGCTAGAATGACTGGCCAGTAAGCACCAGAGATCTGCTTGTTTCTGTTTCTCCTGGTCTAAGATTATGGGTGCACACTACTATACATGTCTTTTTCCTGGACACTTGGATCCAGATTCAGGTCTTCATGCTTCCATGGCAAGTATTTTACCCAGTGAGCCATTTCCATAGCTCTCAGGGCATCTCTTTTTATACTAACTAGTTACCAACACATCTTCTCTTTGGCACCTACGTCCACTCCAACATATGGAATACAGCATTAAATCTCCTGTTGATATTAGTCTTTTGTGATGACATCATTCTTCAAATCATGCTTGACTTGGGGTTTTAAAGGTTAGGATTGAAGATACATATATTTAAAAACATCCTGACAGTAACTTGTATTGCTATTTTTTAAATAAAGACTGAGATAAAATTAGAAACTAGCAAAAATATTGCCTCCTTTGATTTAGCAAGAAGAAATTAAGCTTATATATAAATTTAAAATTTAATGATAGTTACAAAACAGAAAGAATGCATCATGGTAGCAGCAGCTATAAATTTTCTTAAATTATTTGGAAAATGTCACAAATTCCAGTAGATACAGTGAGCCAAAGATATAAATATATAAACTCCAAAAGAAAAAATTTAAATGGTGATAGTATGTTATCCTTATTAGATACAGTACTGAGCACACAATAATAGGTACACTGTTGTACCATTTTGCCAAAACATTTTTTTAGATACCATGTATTGGCAAGGTTGAATAGAATAGTAGAATAGTAGGTTGAATAGTAGGGCTTTAACTTCTTTAAGAAAGATGATTTGGTAACAATTTATTCAAACCTTTGGCCTTTTGAATAATATTTTATCTGAATTTTCTGTGGGCTTTTTGTTTTGTTTTGTTTTCCTTTTTGAGAGGGCAAAATATCTACTGACTATATCACATAGACAGTAAGCTGTAGAGACTGGCTGGAATGATAGGCTTTGGGTAGGAATATAGGATGCTGCTTAAAAAAACATTTCTGTAGAATATGTATCCTGTCAGCTGTTTGTAGAACTGAGAAGAAAAGTCCTTTACACCTCTTAGCTTTTCCGTAAAGAGCAATGGTGTCTTTGTGTTTCTACCCTGTGGTGATTGAGAGGTAGAGAACCAGCTCAGGTTTTCTTTCATGTTCTTCCTTTCACTTTCACTATTTACCTTTGTTTTGATTATTTTCCCCAAACTTAATTGATAAAACAACCTTAATTAATACTGTTGCTTTAATATTTTCTGAGTATATAGAAAAGCTTGTAATTTGTAACAAGTTCATTTCAGTTGGGTATGGTGGTGCACACTTCTAATCTCGTACTCAAGAGGCAGAGGCGGGAAGATCTCTGAGTCCCAGGCCAGTCCAGTCTACATAGCAAGTTCCTGATCAGTCAGAGCTACCTAATGTACCTTGTCTGAAACAAGCAGTGCATCTCATGTCTTCTGTACGCCATGGCCCTTTTGCTCACCTGTTAGTCTAGAACCTCTTTGGTAATCAGGGTTGCAGGCTTTGCTCATGATTTGCTCATTATCAGCCAAAAGGAAAAAAAGTTTTGTGCTTTCTTTTCTCTGTTGAAGTAACCTGCTGTATGTTCTGAATTGTTAGACCAACCTCCCTGGCCTGGGAAGTAAAGAAGATGTCTCCAGGACGTCATGTGATTTCAAGCCCATCAACAGATAGGATGAATGTAACATCAACTGCAAGAAGAAGCTTGAATTTTGGGTGAGATGATTAACTCAGTGTTTGATGAGAAAGTTATTGATAGGTACCAACCCTAAGTAGGAGAAGCCTTGTGTCATTTCCAGAGAAAGACTTACCTATTTCTGCTTAGATTCCTATATCTGAGAGAAAGTTACTAGAATATGAGATTGTAAAACAAAGCATTTACACCAAAAATCAGGGAAGTAACTTTGCTACTCACAAGTTGACAGAAAGTAAGAAGGAAAGCCTGGATCCTCAATAAGCTGATCCTTTGAGACTCAGAGAAGTTTTATCTATTTTCTCATTCACCTAAGTGGACTCCAAATATTCCATTAAGAGCCTTACACATTGGATGTCTCCCCTGCTCCCCAGCCCAGGTATTATAGGCTGTGCTGCTTTTCTCTGTGCACAATGATAAAGAGCTAGTTTGATTTCATGAATTTGCATTCCTGTATGTTCTTCATGAAAGTTGTAAGCCAGAGGGTTGTAAGTAACGGAAATGAATGATCAAGGCCATTTGGTAACATTTTTTCCTACATAGTATTTATGTTTGAAATTGTCCAAATAAAATTAAAAAAAAAATCTGGTGGACACATCTTGCAGGCAAGTCACTATTGCAGCTTTCAGGGTTTATAGCAGGGTAGGGCTGATGATTACATTAAAGCAGTGGTTCTCAATCTAACTGTTGCACAGAGCCTAATTTGTCTTAATAAAATCCCAGAGTCAGATATTGGGGTAAATGCTTAAGGATCCGAGAAGCAGAGGAGCAATCCACTAGAGAAACTTCTCAACACTACTGAATCCTCAGGCCGAAAGGGGACAATCCTGTCTCCATGAATCCTTAGACTGAATGCCCCTAAATTCTTAGCCAAAGTGAAGGAACAAACTCCTATATCTTTCTGTTTTATGTTTTCTTCTCTGCCCAACCATATCTACTCTTGTTTCAACCTTCCTAGTGTTTGGATTAAAGGCGTGTATCACCACTGCATGTCTCTATTTCTTTCTTGGACTGGATTAATCTTCTGTATTTGAGGGTGGCTTTGAACTCACAGAGATCCAGAGCCTCCTGAGTGCTAGGATTAAAGGTGTGTGCCACCATTGCCTGATCTCTATGGCTATCTTTATGGCTAGCTCTGCCCTCTGATCATGAAACAATCTTTATTTTAGTTAGATTGCAAACAGTATATCACCTCATTTATTTTTTGTCAAAAATTAAAAAGTTTATAACTAATAAAAACAATAATAAGCACAATAACTATATACAATATATACAGACAATTACAGCAACCATGTAGTCCATTAACAATTGAAAAATTCAGAGAAAATATTCCATTATTTATTCTAGTTTGGTGAGTCCAAGGTAGTGATTTATCTAATTCACTTTCTATATAATTTGTATTACCAACTGAAAACTAGTTTTTTGGTCTTTAAAACTTATACACTTTACACCTTTTTAGTGAGTTTATTTTCTGAATTTGTTAACAAAGAAAACTATAACTATCTAGTCTTCAACTCCCTCAGAGACCCATGAAGGAAGAAATAATAGTTTCCAAGTAAGTAGGAAATGCAAGCAAGCAACTTTTAAAAAAATGTTAGAAATGACAGAAACAGCTGGCTGCCCGGACAGTCACCCAAGGTTCCTCTTCAGTGCTGGAGCATCCATCTTTGGCCTACAGGCCCAGCATATCTGACAGATTTTTCTATGAAGCAGGATATTATGAGGGGCTTCCTACCTTGTCTCAGCAAAGTTTGGCAGTCCTCTCTTTTGTGTCCTGCTTGCCCAATTTGGACAGTATATGTCAGCAGTGAGGCAAGGACACTTTCTTGCCCAGTGGCTAACTCTTGCCACAAAGAAAGCAAACTCCATTTGGAATTTCTTCAGTGCCCACCATCTTCTCTGAAGTAGAATGCTGCTGCCAGGAGCAGACATGTCTCATTGTCATAAAAGAAGAATCTATTTATCAAAACATTTTAAATGCGATATTCTGTTGTAGTGTGATTTAGGTTTTATTGAGGGAGACTTAGAGACACAGCTTGGGGTCTCAGGACACTGAATGGGGCGTGGCCAGCCTTCATTGAGAACTCTGTTGCATGCTGCCCTTCCTTCCTGTTTGTTCCTTTGTTTTCCGGGAGAGGATTGGTACTATCATTGTCTGGGACAGTTCCACTCTCCAAGGTTCAATTTGTATCAGCAAGTGTTTTAACCCCTTAGTAAATATTAATCTTTTGTACAATCAATTGTCAATTATTCTGTAGATATTAATCTTTTGTACAATCAATTGTCAATTCTGTAGATCTCTGAGGTGTTTAAAGACAACTTATCTCAAATATATCTTGAAAACATAACTAATAGGCCTACAAGTTTGATTGTAATGAATGACTAACTACTAACTTGCATTTCTTTATATTCCAGTTAGTTGGTAATAATAACTTTCAAGGACTAATAATTTGCATTACATTGTTAAATGAGCTGTATAAGTACAATACCTTGAATAAGAGTAGAATCATTACATTGTTAAATGAGATGTATAAGTACAATACCTTGAATAAGAACCATGTTACAACATGTTTTAACAAAATTAATCTCAAATTTGTACACAATATACAAAAATCCAGTACAGTATAAAATATTTCAAACTAGTAGTTACTTTTTAAAAGTAGAATCAAGAATCTATCTTTTTAATCTCATTATATCTATATCCTCCCCTTTTATTCCTAAGTAGATTCAGGAATCTACCTTTTCATTCTATCATATCTGTATCCCCTTTTTTATTTTTCTTTCTTTTTTTAAAATAAGAACCCTGAATCCAATCTCCTTTGTTAAGCTTTTTTCCTGACCATTACCAGTACAACTTGTAGCCAGCTACCCTAAACAATAATAAATATCCATAACCCACTGTAAGACCAAAACCACCCACCCCATCTCTTTAAATATGGGCATTGTGTTCTTAAATTTACTTCTTGTTGTATGGGGTTGAAGGTGTCTTTAGGGGATCCTGAAAAGAAATAAGGATTAATTGTCAAGTCTTGGGAGAGGTAGCTGTATCATTTGTTTTCTAGTGTCTGCATAATGGGAAAGTGCAGGGCCTGTCTCAAGTCCTGGCTAAGGTAGTCTGTGAGTCTGTATCATCTCATCTGACCACCTTGAAACTGCCCTGAGCAGTTTGTGGCCCAAACCTGATCTTTGGGTGGCATTTGTCAGTTTACTGGTGTTATCATAGTTTATGTGAATTCATCTTTGTGGGGCCCCATCATCCTTTTGGAGACTTCAAAGTTAGGTATTAGACTAAAATTAGACATTGCAGTTAGGTATGGCCATGGTTCACTCCAGAAAACTGAGACTCAAACTGGAAATCAAGTACAGGAAGCTAAATGATTTTTTTTCTAGAATTAGAACTCTACATGACCATTAATACCATGACCAAAAGTTTAAAATATATAATCTTAATATATTAATCTTATGCATTTTGATAAAAATTTATACCTTAAATGTTATAAATAGTCAAAATAAAATCATGAGATTATTAGCAATAGAATAGTCCCTTAATTTTTGGTTTTCTCCTGTCCCATATCTGGTCTCTTTTCTGATATGATACCCAGATTTTGCACAAATATGCTTCAGTTTACAGAGGGAGAGAGCCACACTCCAACTCCAAATCTAGGTTAAATTTTCAATTGAACTGGGACTACAAAAAGACCATTTGCATTATATGTCTGTAGAGAATAGCAGAAACAAACATTTAGGAAGATTCATAAAATTTTATCCTGTTGGAGATGTGAATACCAGTAGGCATATTTATTCCTTTTCTTGGAATTTTTTTTCCTAGATGATTTGTTCTTTTGTTTAAGATGTCTCTTTTGTCCAGTGGTCTTCAGATTACTTAGCTGTATGCCTTTATTCTCCTGAAAAACAGAAAGAAAACCCTTCCTCAACCCTAACTTTTGGGAGGTTTCCTTTTTAATTTTTTTTTTTTTATCAGTTTTCATTTATGGTTTTTCCTGATTATTTGTTCTCTCTTTTATAACTTTCTTATTATCCAGAGCAGTATTATTGTTGTTGTTGTCTTTAGATTTTTTAATTGCTCTGGGAAGGTATTTCATCCATGAAGACAGGAAATGACTGAACCAAATTTGATGGAGAGGGTGTTGCAAGAGGCCCCTCAGCGCTTTTCCCAGCAGCAAAAGATTACCTTGTCTGTCCCTTGTCGATTTACATTCAATAGTTCAGTGTCTACCTTTGCTACACCTTCTGTATAATTTAGAAGGGAAGGACATTCTATTGGAATTCTTCTTAGCAAAAACCATTTTTTTTTTTTTAAGGAATGACCTGTTTACAGTTCTTTTTTTAGATGACTTTGTTTACCACAATTGAAACATTTGATATTTGATATTTTGATTTTTTTTTTCAAATTTCTGGAAATCACCTCTCCTATCTACACTAGCATAATTATAAGATTCAGTATTGATTGTATCTTACTTATATCCATTCCTCCAAGGGAGCTGATCTTGCCTTTAATGGCCTTATTACCTTTTTCATTGTGCATTAGTATTTTAAAAAGCCAGAGACTGAATCATTGTTTGTCTAGCTTCTGAATTTGGTATTATTTTATTTACTTCTGAAGCCAGTCTTTGTAAGAAATCTCTGAAGATTTCTTTTGTACCCTGTCAATTTTCTTTCCTATCTCTTCAGTTCTATCTCCAGCATTCAGGGATGCCATGAGGCATAAAGCCAGGGTATGGTCATCTTCTAAAGATGCCTTTCTACATTAACATAACAATCTCTTTCCTTAAGATATTGATCTTGGGAGATTTCCATACCTCTAGCCCTACTTCATTATTCAATAGTCTTAGCGTAATCCTTCTACCAAGTCCTCTATTGTATCGGCCTCCAAGACTGCTGTAACCAAATCTCTTCAGTCTTGAGGAGTAATTCTATTACAAGTTGACCACGAATTTAACATCTGCTTCACAAAAAATGAGTGCATGCTGTATGAGACAATCGCTTCCTTGAATCTCCTCAGATTTAACATTTGCACAGGAGTCCACTCAGCTCTTACTCACTGGGGGATATAAATTATTTAGTAGTTTCTATAAGGTTACTGGATAAATTATGGTTGGCTGTTTGAAAGCCTTAGGCTGTTCCTCTCTAACTTTATAATGCAATGCTAATATTGGTTTTCCTTTAAATTCCTCTGGGTCTGAATATCTCTATGATCTGTTTTGACCTCAAAAAGTGTTGATTTAAAAGCTATGTCTATTAAATTTTGTTACTGTTGTCTGTACATGCATCATAATGTTTGGTGTATTTTTGTTGTGTTGTAAGATTTTCATTTGTTTTATTGTTGAACATTAGATAGTTTAAATAAAATGTGGACAGTCTACAGATTAGTGACCGGCTATGTAGTGTTGTTATTGTCAACTGTGTGACTTTAAAATGGCCTTTCAGGACAGTCTCAGACTTGCCAATCAGCTGAGGATGACATTGAGTTCGTGATTCTCCTGGCTTCACCTCCCAAGTGGAATTATAGGCATATGCTCCCATGCTGGGGTGCAAAATTTGCTTTTAAAGAAAGCATTTTTACTCCAGTTCTTTCATATAAACCTTGATGTGTGTATTTAATGTAATGTTGGAAAGTGCTTGCTTCATCAGTTCTCTTTCCTCCATTGCCCATTCTAAAAATGGTGATTTTATTCGTTCATGTATGTGCACATATCTGCATGAGTATATGCACAATGTATATGTGAATGTCTCTGGAGGCTGGGAGAGGGTGTCAGATCCATGAGCTTCCTAGTGTGAGTGCTAGAATATGAACTCTGGTCCTCATGACTTAGTAGTAAGTGCATTTAACCACTGAGCCATCTCTGGCCCTCAAACCTGATCATTCTGGACATTGCCTTCTCTGTTACACCCACGATTTCATAGTTAACAGCTTTTTACCTATTATTTCCTTGGATATGCATCTATTTTTGTGTTTGTTTTAAAATGAAATGACTACTAATCTTATTCTTCCATATTATAGACCAGTACCTTGCTTAGCCATAATCAGAGAAGCGTCAAGTGCAGAGGCCACAGCTAGATAATGTGTAGAGTTTGAGACTTGAGATGACACAGACTTCAATGACGTGTCTCCGTCAAATCCTTCCCCTCAGAGTCCATGTAGAAGAGGAGGCAGAAAGATTGTGAGAGTCAGAGGGGTTGGAAGACACCAAACAATATCCTTTAAACATAGCAGGCCCTAGTGTACATATGAACTCACAGAGTCTGTGGCAGCATACAAATAATCTGCATAGTTCTGTGTCAGATGGAATCCCAGCTCTGAGAAAAGTGGACGTGAGCCCATCCCCAATTCAGAAGCTATCTCTGATTGATACCTACCTGTAAATAAAAAAGTACCTTTTTCCAGTGGAATGCCACTAGAGATAGAGACCACTCCTAAGGGCGGGCCCCATGCCCATCAGATGACTCCCATAAGAAGAACTCAGTGGTATCTTTGGAGTTTCTTTTTTTCCTAATGTTTTGTCAGGGCATTCTTGTATTAAATTTATAAGCCTTCATTGTATACAGTTTGGCTTTTGGTTTTGTGTGTGCTTTTTAGGATTCCTGTTCTACTAGTTTATTTTTTCCTACTGAGTCCATTGTTTTGTTTTGTCTCATTTTATTTTATTATTATTCTTTAAATACCTGTTTGTCTTCTAAGGAGAGATAAAAGGGTATGTATAGATTTGAATGCAAAGGAGAGTAGGAAGAATCTTATAGAGCTGGAGGCAGAGAATCCATAATCAGAATATGAATAAAATATATATTCAAAATAAGATAAAAACCAAAAGAATGTCTGTTGTGTCATTGTTTACTGATGTATCTATAGATTATAACATACTATATATTTCACAAATGCAAGAGAAAGAAATTTCTGTCCTTTAACGAAATGATCAATGACTATGGTGTTTAATCTGATTCATGATATATACATTATATGGGATCCTATTAAATACTTAGCTTTAAGTTTTATGTACCATTTAAAAACTGAACTTAAATTTGCATAAGATAAATAAGGCTATAAGAAATTGTCAGAGGTGTTTTGTAAAAACTGAAAGCTTGGAATCCACTGAGGAGTCTACAAACAAGTAGTACTGTTCTGAGTTGTGATCCTGATAACTCTCCTTGAATATAATAATGACTTCTCTGTCAGAGGTATCTTCTTTTTTATAAGATACATTCTATAAAAGGACATAAAAAACAAAGCTTTGTTTTCTGCCTGTTTTCCTTCATTCTGATGGAAGATAATTGGTCATGTGGCTGCCATGCTGCATTCGAGCCAAGTTTCTTGGGCTTTCTGAATAGAATGAATAGTAGCAACACTCCTAGACCTGCACCGTACTGGGACTGCTGAACTTCTATCCCTATGGGCTGAGAAACTGCCCAATTTATGCCATAAGTGCACATCCTATAACATAGACTACCCAGAACATGCCATACAAATCAAAGTAATCATTTCTTTTCATCTCCCATGTGCCCTTGTTCTCTCTCTCTCTGTATATCTGTATCTCTTCCTCTGTCTGTCTCTCTCACATATAAACAATAAGGATATGTTACATTTTTATTGCATTTGTAGAGTACTACAGTGATTTTAGTAGTGTTAGGGCTCACAGTCCATACCATGGAGTTACTTTAGACTTAATTTTTCTTTAGCCTCCCAACTGCTCATGGTGTGTCACCATGCTAGGTTTTGGGAATTTTTTTTTCATGTTTATATAGCTATATGTGAAGGGTCCTTATGAATGCATGATGAACACTTTACCAACTGACCTTATTTCCCAGCATTATAATTTTTAATGGCTCTTTTTTTTCTGCTTTTATCTCTGAGGCAAGACCTTTGACATATCTATGTATTTTGAGCATCCCAACACTATAGCTGGCATTTAGTAAAAGCTGATTCTTTGTTCAGTAAAATTAGACTTTTGTTTTCAATCTCTTTTATGAAGTTCCTAGATAGTGACTTTTTGGTTGGTGGTCTTAAGTATCGTGATACTTGGACCTTAGGCAGGTAGGAAAAGATACATAACAAACAGAACCAACCAAACCTCCTTCTCCCCCCAAAAAGAGTATCTACAAGGTAACTTGCTCTTTACTGAAATTCATTAGTTTGTTTCTGAGAATTTTATAATGCAGATTTATTTTAGTTCTGGAGACTTTTAATGCATGCATTAGTTATTTTTCTTCTGATTATCATCAAATACTGGCTAAAGCAGCTTAAGGGAACTTTGAAGAATTTACTTGGGCTTATATTTGGATGGTACACAATTCATCATGGCAGGGAATGCATAGTGGCTTATCACTTTGTGTCTGCAGTCATGAAGCAGAGAGAGATGAATGCTAATCCATATTTGTAATGGAAGAAAAGACTTATTAGACATTTATAATGTTTTCATAATTAATTGATATTTAATTTGTTACATGTGTTTACTTTTGTCAATAGGAATTTACCTGGCACAGTAACTGCCCCATGTCTGGCTCCTACAGGTGTCAGTTGGGCGGACAAGGTAAAGGCTCATCATACTGGCTCTACCACGTCTGATGTCACACCTGCTCAACCCTGTGCCCCAATGACAGCGCAAAAGACTTCCCGCAAAAATGGCAAGTGGTTTTGAGTTAACAGTTTAAAATTTTTATTTATTCATATTTTACCTGCCTGTAGTTGTAACAGGATATTTATACTTAAACAACTTGACTCTAATATATTTATATTGTAGTCTTACTTATGTTGTATTGATCTCCATTAGTTAAAATCATATGCTGTAGGCTGGCAATGCAGTATCATTATGGAGTGCCTGGATGACTCCTGAACTTTTTTTTTTTTTTTTTTTTTGGTACAATAGATGGACTTAATTTTATCTTTCCATTTTAGTTTTAGTAATGTTGTCTCATACTAAATATAATTCCTCCTTTTATCTAATATGTTGCCTTTGATTTCTTTGTCCAAGAAGACTTGTAGCAAATTAGCAATAGGCAAAAGTTCTATACTATTCTCTTTTTTGTTGCTTTAGCATAGTATTAGAAGATGTGTGTTTTCTAAACAAAAGAGGTTTACTTAGCCTACAGTTTTGGAGGGGAAAACTACAAGATTGGTTGGCCCCATCAATTCAATATCTAAAAGCTGCAAATAAATTTTTATAATCTTCAAAATTCTGAAAGAGAATTTTATTCTAGAGATGATATCTAACTAAATTACCCTTTAAAATTGAGAAGAGATTAGTATTCTACTAAACATGCAAGGTCTCAGGAAAGATTTGTATTCAGACCCAGTTACTACTAGAAAAAGATAGCACAGCGAGCCAAAGGTAAATAAACCAGTGATGACAGTCTCAGGATAACAGCAGCTGCTCCAGACCTTTCTATGATCACAGTGCTCTAAAAGTGAAGAATTCAGGAAGACATTAATAGTAGGAAATTCAAAATTGGTTAGGTATAGTATCTTGCATCCTAGGAGAATGAGATCATGAGTTTGAGGTAGTCTGATGCATGTAGCAGTTTCAGGCAAGCCCAATTTACTTAATGAAACCTTGTCTCAGCAACAGCAATGCAAAAATATTTGAGGGCTTTAGGAATACATAACCCTGAGAAGAACAGAATATGTCTGTCTGTCTGCCTGCCTGCCTGTCTGCCTACAAATAATATCAAGGTTAATCCCGAGAGACCAGAGACAAAACAGGAAAGAAATGAAGAGAAGAACGTGAAGGGCCAGATATCAATAAATCAATGAAAGGGTACAGGGATATTGTAAAGCAGCATTAGAAGAAATGCTATAAATTTTCCAAACTGCTAAAAGAAATCAAGTGGTAATTTAAGGAACCTTCTCAGTCCCAAGCAGGAAAAATTCATAATAAATTTCATGTAAAAAGTATAGTAAAAATATTGAAAACTGAAGAAATTAGAAAATCTGTACAAGTTGTTGGAGGAAACAAGTACCGTCTTCAAAGCAATGAAAATGAGCAGGTGGCTGACTTTACAAGAAGAGCTGTGGGTGCTAATTATAGTGGGGCAGTGTGTTTAGAATGCTGGAAGACATAGCCAAGAAAGTGTACATACCAAGTTAAAGTCTTTTTCAGGTAAAAGTTTCAGAAAGTTGTAAACATCAGATCTTGGCTCAGATGCAGTAGAAAGATTTTGGGATGAAAGGAAAATGATCCCAGATGGACATCAGAACCAGTAGGGAGTCCAGAAGTTACAGGGACAACCCAAGAGTGTGGACCATGCAAGCATTATGACTGGAGTTTGGGATACAGCAGAATGGATGTTTATAACACAAAATACAAAGCAGAGAAAGACTACACTATTAGTTTCCTTCCTTCCCTCTTTTTTCCTCTCGCTCATCTTTTCCTCTTTTCTTCCCCTTTTCTCTCTGCCTTCCTTATTGTCTCTTTTTTTCCTTTGGAGGCCTAAGTTGATGTCAAGTGTGTTCCCATATTGATCTCCACGTTGTTTGAGACAGGTGCTGTCACTGAATTTCGAGTTCAGTAGTTGGCTAGACAGGCTGGTCATCCATTCCCTGAGCTCCTTCTACCTTTGCCTTAAAGCACTGGGATTGCAGGCGTGTGCTACCATACCCAGCTTTTTGCATGGATGATAGGTAGGGCTTGGGACTCAGGTCCTCCCCAAATACCTACCAAACAAGGACCAAAGTATTCAAATACCTGAGATGTAGGTGATATCTCATTCAAACCACCACATTCTACTCCCTGGTTTCCAGTGTTTTTTGGCCATAACATAATCCAAACTACAACTTCAGAGGTCCCCATAGAATTCCATGATTTCAATACCATTTTAAAGAACAGAGTCTAAGTATGTTCTGAGACTCAAAGCAATCTCTTAGTTGTAAAACCCCTGTAAAATCAAGAAGCAACATATACTTCCAACAGTGTTTCATAATATACATTATTATTCCAAAATAGGCGAATAGTGTTGCAATGAGGAATTACTGGACCAAATAGAGACCTCCTGATCACTCTCTAGACTTACCGTTCATTTACCTGCTTCTTCATCTGAATGGCTTAGGCCATTTGTCTCAGCAGGTGTACTCAACTCTGATTTGTAGATACAGCAGCCCCTCCTGCTGCTGCGGCTCACTCTCCTTGTTCCTTTCCTGGCATAGAGTCCTTTCCATTCCTGCCAGATTTCTAGTTTTGGCTTTTCAGGCCTCTTGGGACTCCATATGACCCCTTGCTTCATACTCCTTTGGAGCCATTTTGTAACATGTGTTTGCATACAGATAGGTAGCTTTATTGTGTGATGTGTGATGTGCAGTCTCAGAGTTAATATTAGTAATTAAATTGGAATTAAATCTGTTCGACTTAGTCAGGACTATCAAACAAAGTAAGAATATCAGGCAAATTCCTGTCAACTGAAGTGCCCTACCTTTTGAATTTATTCTTACTCAAATTCTGACCCTGTGGAAAGACACACATCTATTCCCATACTTCTGACTTAGCATGCTTGTGCCAGTAGCTAAGTGAGTACATAAACCATTCAGTTAAGGCACTGAGTGTTATGTTTAGCAAACTTGGCATAGTTACATGTTTAACAAAGTGTATGTATTCCTCACAGTTGTTTTTGCTTCTGATACACTTCAGTCTGAATACTTGGTAGGATATATATTCTTACCTGCTCATCTTCTCCTCTGTGTGCCTCATCTACCATTAAGCCAGCTAGTACATTTATAATTTACGTTTTATTAAAATACTGATTGTGTGGGTGTGGGACCATCTACTGGAGGTTGGGCAGCTTCTTATGGGCCATATCCCTGACGAAAACTGGCTCACATCAATTGCTCGTGGTATGTCACCTAGGGGCGGGTTTCATCACCTCCTACCTAGCCGTGCAGTGCTGGGACTTTGATTTTCTTCATCTCTTTCCGATCTTCTGTAAACAGTCACAGCTGTTATGAGTTAAACATGCTATGGCCTTGTCAGGTCTTATTCTAATTTTAAATGGACCCAGTAGGTTTACAAAAGAGCACATGAATTAGGAGGGAAAGTGGGGATGGATAGGGGAGAAATTAGAGTGGAGAGCACAGGAGTAGACCAAACACGTTCTATAAAAGTATGAGATTCTGAAACATAAAAACATTTAAACCTATGTGAAGTATTGATGGATTTTGAAAATGTTGTATTGAATTTAGAAAATAATATCCAGATAGAGTAAGTGGTGAACCAATATATAAGAACAAATGTAAGTCTGTTGAATTTGTGATAACACCATAGAACGTCTCATATGCCCAATTTTAAAGTCAACTTTTTTACAGACATGTATCTGTGTTTGGGTGACATTAGTATTAGAATCAATTAAAAACAAAAAAAAGCATTCTGCAGCTGCTGGTCATCACTGTCTTTCCACACTTACTACAGCTATTTTGAAACATCTTGTATCTAAAAACAAAAAAAGAAAAAAGGAAAAAGAAATCTCACATCCTTGAGCTCTATGTGCTTTCTTTAAAATAGGCTTTAGTAGATTTCTCTGACACCTTTAGCTCTCCATATAATGTTTTCCTAATTGTGCAGTTAATTTCAATTCATGTATGTACATTTAGTAATCTAATCAGTACAATAAACAGTCTCTTTAAACATTAACCATTTGTTGTTTGGGGCATATTATATTTCTGTCATTTTCAAATTCTTAAAAGATTGTTTTCCCTAAAAGCCTTCTGTACTAAAAGTTCTCCTGGGCCATATCCAATTGTTCTTAAAGATAATTGGAAGGAATGTTCAAGACAGAGTAGAACTGTTAAGCACTGTTAAGAATGGTGGCATAATTATTGGTGGTTACTTCCTTGATATAGCTATGTTTTTGAGTTTTCCCTTTTTGGTAGTTGGGACTGTTTAGAAGTGGCCACTACCACTCCCTGAGAGGCAGCTGTCAGAGCTGTTTTAATGTATACTGCTTCAAGTGTGAAGCCAACAAACAGCCCCTAGGCAAATGGAGAGACCTTTGTAAGTCAGCCCACTGTTTTAAATCATCTGCCATTCAAGAATGCTTCATTCCAGCTAGAAGGACCACTGCACCTGAAGCTGTGATTCCTGTGTCCAGAAGGTCTGCACTAGTCATGGCTGCTTCAGACAACTTGCACCAGCCTTGGCTGGTGACCTTTCACCTGCAGCAATTCTCACTAAGACCGAGGTGGGAGTGTTGCACGAATAAAGGAAACTCAAGGCCGGATCTCTGGGAAAGTCGGAGATATTAGAGAGAGTAAGCACCACAGTCAGATCTTACCCAGCTGTCTTCCAGCTTCCTCAGCCTGGCTCCTCCTGGCTTCTTCTGCCCTTCTATCATTCGATGCCTGCCTTAAATACTCCCTTCACCCAGTTAAGGCGTGGCCCCACTACTGCCTGCCTGGGATCCTGGAACTCCTTTTGTAAACTAAGATGACCTCAAACTCAGTTTGGATCAAAGACGTAGGTTACCACTCCCGAATGTTCTCTGTGCTGGGATTAAAGGTGTGAATCACCACTCTGATCCTCTTAGACTGACTGTGGGAAGATCCCTCTGATATCCCCAAATGTTTTATTATATCCCCCACATATCCCCTTTTTGTGTCAAATTTTAAAAAAAGGTTATAGCTAACATAAGAAAAGCTATAAATAATAGGTTCAATAATTATATACAATATATACAAACGATAAATAATATGCAGTCCATTAACAATTGACCATTCAAAGAAAATATTTCATTAATTATCCTATTTTGATGAGTCCAAAGGATTATACATAATTCATTTCTTTCTAACTTGTATTACTAAAAATTATTTTGATGTTTCTTAAACTTATACACTTTAACTTCAAAGTTTATTTTCTAAAACTGCCACTAGAAAACTATAACTATCTCATTGTCAACTACCTCAGAGACCCAAGAAGGAAATAATATTTACCCAAGTAAACAGGAAGTGCAAGCAACTTTCAAAATCCAGAAACGACAGAGATGACACCTATCTGCCTGGACAGTCACCCAGAGTTCCTTTATAAAGTTGGGGGCATCCATCTTCAACCTATAGGCCCAGAGTCTCTTTTCATTTTAGTGAAGCAGGAAATCTGCTCTGCCCATCAGTCACTTCTCCTTGTGTCCTGAAGAATATCTGATGGTTTTCTCTGAAAAGTGGGAACCTGAAGGACCAACTCAGCTTGTTCTGTCAAAGTTCAGAGGTCACTTTCCTAGGGAACCTTCATGTCCATTCCAAACAGCATACTATGAAGCAGTCAAACAAGAACAGGTTGATGTCCAATGACTAACCGTTGCCATAAAGAAAGTAGACTCCATATGGAGTTTCTTCAATGCCCATTTTTTTTTTCTCTTGAAGTAGATTGGTGCTGTCAGAATCAGACCTGTCTCACTGTCCAGAAAAATATAAGTTCTTAAAATATTTTAAATGCCATATTTTATGGATCTCTGAAGTGTTTGAAGAAGACCTGTTCATCTAAATATATATTTATTTGATCTTGAAAACATATCTAACATGACTATGTTTGAATGTAATGTCTAACTACTAACTTACATTGCTTTATATTCTAGTTAATTGGTAATAAAAACTTTTCATGCACTAGCAACTTGTTTTACATTGTTAGATGAACTGAATAAGTATACTATCTTGAACAAGCATAGAGATATTTGTACAGTAACACAGTTAATCCCAATATATACAATTTGTGTACAATATACAAAATCCAATCCAATGTAAAATATTTAAAGCTAGTAAATCCTTTTAAAAGAAGATTCAATAATCTATCCTTATATCCGATATATCTGTATTTCCTTTTTCTTTCTATTTTTTTAAAAAAATATCTTGAATCTAATTGTTCTTAACTTTTTTCTAACCATAATTATTAACAATTTTTAACCAATTAACCTAAACAATGACAATCATCCATAACCCATTGAACAACCAAAAACAGCCTACCCTACCACTTAGGAACGTGGGCGCCATGTTCTTAAATTTACTTCCTGCTGTCTAGGGGTGATGGCACCTTTGGGGATCCTGAAAAGAAAAGTTTTCTTAAATGTCAAGTCCTGAAATAAGTAGGTGTATCATTTGTTGTCCAGTCTTTGCATAACAGGAAGTGCGCGGCTTGTCTCAAGTCCCTGGTTATAGTAATCTGTGAAGCTGGTTCATCTCAGTGAGCTGCCTCGAAATTGTCCTGAGCAGTTTGTAGTCCAAATCTGATCTTTGATTGGTGTTTGTCAGCCTACTTAGTGGCTTTGTCAGAGTCCATGTGAAATCATCGTTGTGGGGCCCCATCTTCATTTTGGATACTTCAAGTTTGTAATTAGGCATTGTCATGGATCACTGCAGAAAACTGGTAAGAGACTAAAATGTAGGGGCTCCAGAAATTGGTTTATCTTGTACAATAGGAGGGAGAATTCAATTAGTTTTATTTAGATTTTCAATTCTTTTGCTTTGAGGATATTTGCTATTAATATCTCCCAAAAATTTACCACAGGCTTTTTGCCAAAGTTCACTTTCTATGCGTAATTGGTCAATTTCTTCAGTAGTTAGAGGGATAACAATTTCTGCCGGGTCCATTCCTGTCAATTGAGAAAGTCTTAATTTCCCTTTAAAAATAAGTTCAGAAATCTTTTCCACATATGTCTTTAACTCCTTACTCGCTTTATGTGGAAGAAATATCCATTCCAATATAACATTTTCCCTTTGCATTAAAATTCCTGTAGGAGAATGCTTAGAGGGCAAGATAACTAGAATGCAATTAAGGTCTGGATCCACACGATTCACATGTGCATCCTGTAATTTCTTTTCTACCAAAGCCAATTCTTTCTCAGCTTCAGGTGACAATTCTCTCAGACTATTTAAATCCTTGTTGCCATTTTAGGTTTTGAACAAATTATCTAGTTCATCATTTTTAATTCCAATAGTGGGTCGTAAGTTGTCAATGTCTCCTAGTAGTCTTTGAAAATCATTAAGTGTCTTCAATCTATCTCTCCTGATTTGTACCTTTTGGGGTCTAATTTTTTGTTGGCCTATTTAATAGCCTAAATAATTAATGGAATCCCTTCTTTGTATTTTTTTCTGGGCCAATCTGTATTCTCCAAGCATGCAAAAATTTTTTCACTTCTTCAAAATTTTTTTCTAAGCTATCGATATTTGAATTAGACAACATGATGTTGTCCATGTATTGATGAATTATAAATTGTGGGAATTTATTATGTATTTGTTCTCTTGGCTTTTGCACTAAATACTAGCACAGAGTAGGGCTATTCAGCATTCCTTGAGGGAGGACCCTCCACTGGAATCTCTTTACAGGCTGGAAATTATTATAAGTGGGCACTGTAAAGGCGAATTTTTCTTTGTCTTGCTCTTGTAAAGGTATTGTAAATAAACAGTCCTTTAAATCAATAACTATAATAGGCCATTCTTTAGGTAACAGAGAAGGCAAAGGAATCCCAGATTGTAGAGCCCATTGGCTGGATCACCTTGTTTATTGCCCTTAGGTCTGTTACCATTCTCCACTTTCCAGATTTCTTTTTCATAACAAATACAGGAGAATTCCAAGGGCTGGTTGATTCTTCTATATGCTGAGCATTTAACTGCTCCTGTACCAGCTGCTCTAAGGCCTGCAGTTTCTCTTTTGTTAAAGGCCATTGATGAACCCATATAGGCTTCTCTGACAGCCATTTTAGAGGTAGTGCTGTGGGTGTTTTTAAAAGATCAGCAGCTGTTTTGCCTTGTTTCTCTATACCTGAATTGTCTGTGACTGTTTCTCATAATACCTTCTAATGTTTCTTCTAGAACCATGTGCTAGTTTATGTCTTATTTCTGTGTTTCAAGGAACATTAATCTGTGTGTTCTACTGTCGTAATAAATCTCTCCATAAATTTATAGCAATCAGCCACATATACCTTCAGTATTCCTCTCTGTCCATCTGGTCCTATACACTCAATCCATCCTGCACTATGTTTTACCTGGGATATTGACCCAATACCCAAAAACTGAACATTTACCCCCTGAAGGGGCCAATTTGAATGCCATGACTCTGGTGAAATTATTGATACATTGCGCCTGTGTTCAATAAGCCTTGAATAATAACATCATTTATTTGTACTTTTAATTTTGGCCTTTGTTCATTGATAGAAGGTTGCCATAATATTCGCTTTATAATTTTTCCTGAATTTTTTTTCTGTAGATTTTCTGTCATTCTGTGCAATATGTCCTTTTAAAATAGGTTTTTAATTTTTTAAATTGTTCTGTGAAGGTGTTTCTTCCACAGTGGCAGGTTAAGATTGGATTTTATTTGATATGGGGGCTTTTGAAAGCCCCTTGGGCATTTCCTGAGGGCAGAAAGTGTCTGTCCCTTGTTGATCTGCATTCATTAGTTCAATGTCTTCCTTTTCCACACCTTCTGCATACTCCAGAAGGGAGGGGAGTTCTTTTGGGATTATTCCCGTCAAAAGCACTGTTTCTGGGAACACTTTGTTTATAATCTCTTTTTATGTGACCTTGCCTTCTACAATTATAACATTTAACATTCTGACTTTTTCTTATAACTCTTGAAATAAGTTCTCCTACCCCGTTATCATCACTGTCATAAGACTCTAGATTAATTGTCTCATGAATCCAATCCTCTAAAGGTGATGACCTTGCTTTTAAAGGTCTAAGTAATTTTCTACATTGTGTATTAACATTCTCAAAAGCCAGTGATTCAATTATTATTCACCTGGCTTCTGACTCTGATACCATTCTGTTTACTGCTGCGGTTAATCTGTGCAAAAATTCTGTAAAAGTTTCTTTGGGGCTTTGAATTACTTTAGTGAATGATTCAGTTTTCTTTCCTATTTCTTCAATCCATTCCCAAGCATTTAAAGCTGCCATGTGACATAAACCCAGAAGATGGTCACTGTATAAAAACTGCCCTTCAATATCAGCATAATCTCCTTCCCCTAGAAGTTGGTCTTGGGAGACTTCTATGTCTCTAGCCCTGTTTCTTTGTTCTATTGTTTTAGCCTCCTCCCTCCACCATGATTTCCATTGTACAAGCATCCTGCCTCTAGCACAGCTGTAACCATATCTAACCAGTGTTTAGGGGTGACCCAGTTACAGCATGACCAGAAGTTCAGCATTTGTTTTACAAATGGTCTGTGCATCCCATATGTTCCAATTGCTTTACTCTCCGTAATTCTACATTTGTACTGGAGCCCAGCTAGCTTCTGTATCATCTCTATCAGTCTTCGTTTTTTAAAAAGTTACTGGTTGTATTAATGTTGCCTGTTTTTGTCTAATTTTAGATGACTTTGCTGAAATTGTTTCTTCATATTCCTCTGTTTGAATTTGAGCATTTTTGTGTTCTCTCTCGACATGCTTTTTAAAGACCTTTTTCTTTGGATTTATATTAATGGACTTTTTAAGTGACATCATAGAAGTCAAACAAAAAATATTCATAGTAAACTGTAGGGAATTGTGCTGTTTCATGGTAAATAATTGTCCCACCCACTAGTTTAATAAAAAGCACTGATTGGCCAAAGGCAGGCAGGAAGTTGGGCGGGGTTACCAGACTAGGAAAAGTCTGAGAGCAGAACACCAGAGAGAATTCCAGAGAGAGGCCCGGAAGAAGCAGAGGAGAACTATGCTGC
This sequence comes from Phyllotis vaccarum, assembly GCA_033318265.1. NCBI lineage: Eukaryota > Metazoa > Chordata > Mammalia > Rodentia > Cricetidae > Phyllotis > Phyllotis vaccarum. The sequence goes on from JARWLC010000012.1 coordinate 75,778,580, forward strand.
CCTAAGAAAAGGTACCGAGCTGCATGGCTGAACAGGATGAGTCATGGGTTAGATGAAAGGTAGAGAGCTAGTAAGTGATATGCCTGGGCCTGAGGCCGATCAGCCTAAAACTATAGTAAGCCTCTGTGTGTCTCTGTGGGATTGTGGGACTGCGGGTCTGCAGGTCTGTGGGTCCACCGGTCTGTGGTCCTAAACCTTGAGGCTAGGCCCAAAATTCCGGGCCAGAAACCTCATACTACAGTAAACAGTATGACAAACATTATAATAGTTCCATCTACCTTATTTATGTTTTCCTTCACTGGTTTTAATACCAAATTGTCTAGCAAAAGATCACAGTATGGCCAAGCACCCTCCATTACTTTAAACAAATTCCCTCTTTTAAAAAAATTGATTTGCTCACCGATTGTTGTCTGTTGATGATTCAATTCATTGTCTAGTGGGGCAGCTACCTAGTGTGATAGCAACCCAAGGAGGAGTTCAAAAAGGAAAAAGAAACAACTCACTAGGAGAAAGAGGCCACTGTCTGAAAGACTTACTCAGATGAGAGTGAAATGGAAACACGTGTGGCCAGTCTGCCTGAGGCTGGAGGCTAACTCAGAATGACTAGCCCGCCAGAAATTACTCCTCTGACCATGTTTTGTTCTGGCCGCATGTGCAGTTTTTTGGGTCAGGATGGGAGGAATTCGTGCCCCAAAGTTGGATGCCAAGTGTTGCGTGAATAAAGAAAACCCAGGGCCAGATCTCTGGGAATATCTCTGAATGTTTTATTATATCCCCACATGGGAGAATGAATTATTCCTCCCCTTCAGCAGAAATCCCTGACAGTTGTAATTCAAACTGTATATTTGTACCTTATAGCAAACGAGATTAGTACAGAACTTCGAGCAGTATTGTGAATAGTTTGAAAATATATATAGTCCTGCATTTATATCCCAGCCCTTTAGACTATACAATCCAGTGGGTCAAACAGGTAACATGTGGAAGTGGCTATAACCACAATGGCTATTGAAGAGTTATAGCCCTGTATAGCAGTCACCTTGATTACCTGAGTCCAATTTCTAGGTTCCATAGTAGAAGTGCTGACTTCTGTAACTTGTTATCTGAATTGCCATGGGCACTCTGCACAGATACCATACCTAGTAAAAACAATCACACACACACACACACACACACACACACACACACACACACACACACACACACACACACACGCCCTTCACCCACCCCAGAAACACATAGAATTATATGTTTTTATGTTTTTCTCTTCTTCTGTCTGGGAAGATAGTAGAGAAGTTCCTAATCTTGTCAGTGTTTGGTTTGGATTGTATTCGGTTAATTACTCCTGTTGAGATTTCCAATGAAAACCCTGGGGTACTTAAAACAAATCCAACACATCTCTGAGTTCCCAGCCTTGTATAGTTGCTTCAAGTTTTGCTTAGCTTATTAACATCCCAGCTGCTTCTTTTACTTTATTTTATTTTTTCTTTCTTGGCGTCCTGCCTTGCATATGAAAGGCTGAGGAGTTCTCAGGCACCTTTTGGAAGATGGAATGCAGATTTTTTTTTTTTTTTTTTTTTTTTTTTTTTTAGTATTACCCATTTTCTGTAAGACTTTGCTTCTGTTCTGAATTCTGATGTCTATTTCAGCTAGCTAGGAATGCTATCTTTTGCTAGAACTCAATTCATTGAACTCTTGATCTCAAATGTTTTTAGTTAAAATGCTAAGGTGAATGTAGGTCTGATTTTGCCATCCCCTTCATTCAGGAATTTTAGTTCTTCAAGACATGATTATGCTTTCCAGGTTTTGAACAACTCACTTATATATTTTGTCTAATTTTTATGGCTGTTGTTGGCAAGAAAAGGGCCAATTTTCATTCAAGTTCTTTCTTATGTCTAGAGTTATTGAGTCTAAATACATATACATTTACCATGTATTCAAAACATGCTGGGTTGTTAGAAAGTCTTGGGAAGCTTCAGGTGATTTAAATCACTTGGGAGGTGGGCATGGGGTGCTGGTGAGATGGCTCAGTAGGGAAAGGTCCTGGTGCCAAGGCTGATGACCTGACTTCAATACCTGGGATCCACATGGTAGAAAGAGAGAACCAACTCTTGAAAGTTGGCCTCTAACTCCCCAAAATGAGTATGTGCCACTCCCCATAATGTAGAAATGAAATGTATTTCGTTACTAATCACATGGGATTAAGTTAGAAGCAAATTGCAAAAAGATAGCTGTATAATTCTGAAGAATTTTGGACTTCATAAGAAGATACTTCTGAATAATGCCAGAAAGGGCATCTCCGTGAAAAGTTGAGAAAGAGAATGGACTGAAGGTGAATATAAATATTCTATTCAGTCATTAATGAACTTAATATTATGATAAGTAAAGAATCACAACAAGGTGGTGTATTTCAATTCTTCAGTTAGTGGATTCTAACATTCTGTTCAGAGTGACTCAGTTTAATGCATGATTTGCTGTTCTTTAAGCATTGATTGTTATGGGAATAGTTTATTAATACAGTTTTACTGAAGTTTCATTGATGGTGTAATTTGCCTGTAACTAGTTTTTGTTTCCAAGAGACCTGTGCATAGTTTTTATTTGGAAGTTTGACTTTTTACTTGTGTTAGTTGTTGAATCATAAGATCAAATTGTGCCGGCTGTTGTGGCTCAAGGATTAGGTCCAGGTTTTTAGTTGTGTTTCTGCCTTTTAGAGAATGAGCTGATTAATTATTATGGTTTGTTGAGGAAGTGGTTAAGTTAACTGTACAATGAAGCCATATGTTAAACTCAATTTTATAATTCATTTTTTATCCTCTGTGTTCTTATTCATTTTGTGATTTCTCTTTTAATTTACATTATATTTAAATATGAAAGAGATTAATGAATAACATGCACTATGTTTTGATAAAGTAAGCATGACTAATAATTGAATATAGAATTGATATGATTTATGACATTATTACTTTTGCTGGGCATACTAATAGTATCAAAACTGTTTTCTGCTAAGAAACAGATTAAGTAAAAGTGCAATAATGGCTAGAATTTGCCTTAAATCATTTTAGAGAAAACAATGGGGAAAGAGAAATTAATGAAATTTGATTGGAAAAAATTTAATTTTATGTTTTCCAATATTTTTGTCTTATAAAGAAAATGTGATTTATTTTCTTCCCTTAATTGCATAGAACGGAAAGATGCTGAAGGATGGGAAACTGTTCAGAGAGGAAGGCCAGTTCGTCCACGATCTATAGCAGTGACTCCAAGGATTTCATTAGTGACAGAAACCTCCAAGTCAAAGGATGACAGTGATAAGGAAAACATATACCTTTTACCTGGAGAAAGGACACAGAAAGGTGATCTTGTTGAAGACGGACCTTCTATTCCTGAGTCATTGTCCAAAGACTCATTACACTCTTGTGACCATCCTCTTGCAGAGAGAACTCAGGTAGTGTACTGTGAAAACCCTCACTGCCATTTTCAAAGACATCTATGTAAGGTGGAGTGTCTCTTCCTTTCAATCCTTTCAACTTCATTCTTTATTTGTAGAAGCTGAGATCTTAGGAGAAGTCTAAGATTCAGTTGGTGAATCTACTCTCTATTTAGATTCGCAAGTTAATGTTTATCATATTTTCTTTTTTTTCTGTCTAAATTTCAGTCTATACTTTGCCAGTATGAAAGCCATCTGCTTTTATACCATAGTATATATCTTCTGAGAACAGATATATCCTTTTATGTGGCTGTATTATAAAGTTGAGTGATTTTAACATTTATATACTTTTAAATATATGGTCAATATTCAAATTTTTCTTATTGTTAATAGGTTTTATTACCCCACCCCCCATAATATGTTTCTCTGCCAATGCAGTAAGCCAGATAAAGCCGAACTGAAAAGTGTAACAACAGGTTTATTTGAGCAAAGCAACTCCCAGATAGGTTCTCCAGCCTCAGAGATGGAGGGCAGAGAAGCTGTAGCCAGGCTCACAACAAAAGCAGGGAGATTTTATAGGTTGTAGACGAGGGTTGATGATATGTCTGCCACTTGCTGTGTTTATGCCCAGGTGTGCAAAAAGCTGAGCACTTTAGGCAGGGACTTGGGTGGCCTGCAACTTCAGAGGAGGGAGCTATAGTAGCTGCCAAGAATGTTAACCTGCGCTTTTTGGAGTCTTTCGTTTGGAGAATCTCAGTGTGGGCGGGGCTTGGAGAGAGAGACAGACAGGAATGGGGCTTTCTGGATCGTAGAGACTCCAACCCAACAATTGTCTTAAGTTTTTTAGTATTATGTTAAATTTTTAAAGGCTTTTTTTTTTTAGATTGCAATTATTAAGTGTGTGTGTGTGTGTGTGTGTGTGTGTGTGTGTGTGTGTGTGTGTGTGTGTGTGTGTGTGTGTGATGGTGTATCTCTTATGTAAGAGAGTTTTCTCCTTCTACCATCTTGGTTTGGGGTTTTTGAACTCAGGTCATCAGGCTTGAGTGGCATTTTACACACTAAGCCATCTTGCCTACCCCTTTGTTTATAGTTTAGAGATGGGAGGGTCTTATTATGTAGCTTAGGCTGACCGAGAACTTAACTATTCTACTTCAGCCTTTCAAGGGTTGACATTACATTTACATCCTACCATGACTGGCTGGTTTTATCTTTTGCTTTTTTTTTTTTTTTTATCTTGAGATAGTCTTGCTGTGTATCCCAGGCTGGCTTAAAACTCTTGATCAGCCTGTTTCATCTTTCTGAGTTCTGGGCCTGCAGGAATATGCTACTATGCATGGCCTTATTGATCATCTTTGTAGGTTATTTGTTTCCTGATTAAAGATTTCATCTGGAATCTCATAGCATATTTGGTTCTGTTCCTTTACTGTTTTTCTTTTTTTTTTCCCTCCCTCCCTCCCTCCCTCCCTCCCTCCCTCCCTCCCTCCCTCCCTCCCTCCTTTTGTTTCCTTCTTTGTTTGTCTGTTTCTTCGTTTTAATTTGAGACAGTTTCTTCGTGTAACTTTGGCTGCCCTGAAACTTGCTCTGTAGACCAGGCTAGCCTCAAACTCACAAAGATCTGCCTGCCTCTGCTTCCAGATTGCTGGGATTAAAGGTGTGCATCATCATTACCACCCAGTTTCTTTTCTGTTTTTCAGTGGGGCCAGGTCCTAATCTTTTTTTAGGCTTTCATGACATGAAGTATTTGGAAGAACTTTCTGGAGCTTCCATTGTTTTGCTTTGCTTTGTAAACAGTGTTCTTTGTTTATTCTTTCTTTGTCTATATAGTTTGTTTTATCTCTTTATGACAGAAATAAAGTGATTTCACGTAATGTCACATTGATTGTAATTTGACCAGGCTCAGATTATGTTCTTTTTCTTCATTTGCAGTTTAATATCATTTAAAAATGTCATTGATATATTGGTGTTGTTCTGCTTTAGTTGTCTACAAATGTCAGTATTAAGTATTATTTTTGAAGTTAAGGTCCAGTATTTCTTTATTTTGACTTAAGAACTCATACACTTTTTAGATACTTGTATAAGGTTTCTCATTCACTTGGTGTAATTATTATGTAAAACTAATGACATATTCTTTGTTATCAGAAGAAAGGATCTAAACAAATTGACACAATAGTTGTGATATTTTCAGTTTAGAATACTGTTTAAATTAATCTTTATCCAAAAGATATTTTTTTTATTGGAATTAATCCTTAACTTTTTAATCTTGCTTTTTTCTTTTCCTTTTTCTTTTTTTGGAATTGGGGAATGGGCCTGGGCTGTCATGCACATGCCAGGCAATTAATCTGTCACTGAGCTACATTTAAGAAAACCAAACAGAACAACAGCTTTCTGTTTGAGACAAGATGTTACCAGAGGCTCAGGTTGCCCTGACTTGACTTTGTGGTCCAGGCTGACTCTGACCCTGTGGTAGCCCAGGCTGACTCTGATCCTGTGGTAGCCCAGGCTGACTCTGATCCTGTGGTCCTCATCTCAGCCTTCTGAGCACTTGGGGTCACATGTGTGCACTGCACTGTGTGTGAGGTGTGAGGCTTCTTCAAGTGTTCTAATTTGAGACATGTAGAAAATAGTCAGTGTATATTTATTGGATAGAACTTTAAGAAACTCAAATGCTTGGAGATACTTAGTGAAGAAATCTCCCTCCCTTTTCCTTTACTTCCTTCCTTCCTTCTTTTTAAGATTTGTTTGTTTTTTATGAATACAGTGTTCTGCCTAGATGTATTCCTGCGTGGCAGAAGAAGGCACCAGATCTCATTACAGATGGTTTAGAGCCACCATGTGGTTGTTGGGACTTGAACTCAGGACCTCTGGAAGAGCAGCCAGTGCTCTTAACCTCTGAGCTATCTCTCCCATTTCCCTTTCCTTCCTATTTATTCATATTTCCTTCTCTAATTTCCTCCCTCCCTCTCTTCTTTCTTTCCCCTCCTCATCCCTCCTTTCCCTTCTACTTCCCTCTCTTTCTGCTTTTTATTTTCAAACAGGGTTTCACTACTAACTCTGGTGGGCCTAGAACTTACTATGTAGACCAGGGTTCCCTGGAGCTCACAAAGGTCCACTTGTCTTTGTCTCCTGAGAGCTAGAATCAGGTGTGCAGCACAATGCCCAGCTCTTGCTGCTTTTGAGGTAGGGTCTCACACCGTATGGAACCCTTGATCACCATGTTTATCTACTGCTCTAGTGCTGGTATTTTAAGCATTTGCTATCATGCTTGGGAAGAATTTATTTGTTAATTTTACCTACCATCAAAAATTTAATTGATGGTCTTTCATAAATATGAAAATTATTGACATTTTTTTGTACTGAAATAAGTATACTTGATTTTTAGAGATTTCAAGAGTAGTTCATACAGAGAATTTTTGAGTAAAACATTGTCATAATATTGTAGAGCTTATTTATGATGTAAGTCAGAATAGTGTTGTCACTCTAAAAACGGAATTAGGGTTTTATATCTTTTTTCAACTTTATTTTATCATTTATCTTTGATTTCTTAGATAAATAATACTGAGCCTTTAATAAACAGTCAACTATTCTATAAACATCAGTAATACTAATGTAAATATTGTCAAGATTACAAACTATGAATTCTGACACGTTAATAATGTTGATAACATTGTAAGCAACATGATCCAATTTAAATGATGTTTATGTTAAAATCAACACTTTGGATGCTAAGTTCTGACCAATAGTAAGATGTCTAGAATAGCTTGTGAGACTTGGCCAACTTTTATATTTTTAGAAATTGTTCATCAAACTTGGAGCTTTATATCCACTGCAGTGTTTATTAATGCTTATTTAGAAGTTATGTGAGTATTAAACTTACAACTTCAGGTTTTAATTCTTTGAGCTGAAGTATAATTGGAACATAAAGCACTATTTTAAAAAATCTTTTGTAATGTGAAAATAGACTTGGTTATATTTACAAAATTAGATTTTAAATGAATATGTAGGCAGTCTAGGCTAATTGTCTTTTTGCATTTTTACATTGCTGTTGGTTGAATGTGTTATTCTTGAGGAGGGGATGGGGACATCTAAATTCAAAGTACATGAATTGCATGAAGAGTCATACTAGGTATTTAAGATGTCTTCTATTAGAGCATTTTTTTTTCTGAGAATACTATAGGGTGCCTTTCAATTGTTTTTTTGAAATTTAAAAGATTTATAAGGTCATGTTTTAAAGAGGACAAGTTTGATAATTTTAAGTAAGCTACTATAAAATATATTTTAGTAAGAAATGATTTCAGGATATTTTCAGGATGCTTATTATTCCCATTTGATTTTAGACACTTCACAAACAACTGTGTAATACCTTTGTTAAATGAGTACTGCAGGTAGCATTATGAAAGTGACCAGATTTCCTTGTGAGAGGTTTGAAATGCTCATTAAAATCTAGCCTACGAGGGCTGGTGAAATGACCCAACAAATAAAGGTACTTGCTGCCAAGCCCATTGACCCTGCTTTAATAGCCATAACCAACGTAGTGGAAGTAGAGAATCCACTCATGCAATGACAAAGTGTACATGTATATAAATGCAGACTACATAATAAACAAGTGTTAAAGATGAATAAAAGCTAGTCTCCTAAAAGGAAATGTTTCAATTTACATAGCATCACTTCTCAGAGTACCAAAGATGATGCTCAACACATAGTGGGCATACAGGTAAAGCTTATGCAGCTGAATGGTTTCCTTCCTCCTTCTGTGCTGTTGCTCATACACACACACACAGAGTTTTCTATTAGGTAAGTGCTGCTTCACAGTTAGTAGGTTAAGGAAAACTAGCCTTTACCTAATCTAAATTTGATACATTTGAAAGTTGTCCTTGGTTTATTCTAAAAGTATGTGTTTTTAGTTCACAGTGAGAATATTGGATGATGTCAAGAATTCTGGTAATAGTCAAGACATTTCAGTGCATCCTTCTCAAATACCTGCTGTTCACAGTGATGTAGAATGCCTTGCTGTTACTCATCCAGCCACAACAGCTTTGCCAACAGATAAAGACAGAGTTCTGGCAGAGAAAGCAGGAATAGTGAATGAGACAGACCCTTCAGATATTTCAAATGTGAGTGCTGCTGACTTGGTAAGAACAACTTATCGGAATTCCGTAAAACTATAGTAAAGAGGCATAAATTCAAATAGTATTGATCTGTATTATAAATTTATACTTTACAAAACAGGTTTTATATGTCAATTCATTTCAGTATTTTTTACAGTAATATTTTCATATAGTTAAGATTCTTACTAATTTCTAGAGGATAAAACAGTTAAAACCTCTTCAGAATTAGTTTGTTGTGATTTGATTAAGAAATGTATTTAAAAATGATTCAGAAACCAAATCTAGCTGGGTGGTGGTGGTGCATGCCTTTAACCAATCTGGAGGCAGAGGCAGGTGAATCTCTGTGATTTTAGGTCAATCTGGTCTACAGAGCAAGTTCCAGGACAGCTAGGACAACAGAAAGAAACACTGTCTTGGAAAACCAAACACATACAGACAGACAGACAGCTACACCCCCACACACCCCAACCCACCCCAAAACAAACAGATAAATACCAGAAAGGAAAAGGAAACTAACTGTGCCAGTAACGTTTTTTTCTTCAACATCTGACATTCCCATAATGGAAAGGTCGCTTGCTGGTTTTTGCTTTGCTTTGGTTTTTTTTTTTCAGTGTACTGTCAGATGGTCTTGAATCTGTTATGTAGCTGAGGATGACACTGAACTCCTGGTTGTACTTAGACCTCCCAAGTGCTAGGAATGCAGGAGTGGGCCTTCAAAGCCAGATGGAGTTGAAATTTATTTATCTTTAGTGCCAAGTCTTTGAAAATGCATTGATTATTTGTAGTTTTGTGTTTCTGTATGATTATTTAATTTCTGCTCATCTATTCCTGTTTCTCATGTGAGTGTTATTACATATTACATGAACATGGGGCTGGTTTAGAGTAGCACTTAACAAGCTTTCCTTAAGTAAGTAATGGACACATATGTAAATGAGATACATGATGATTCAGATTTTATTTTTTAACGTTCTTATTTGTGAATGTATTCATGTGTGATATATGTTTATACATACTGTTCCCTATGTGTAAGTGTGTATATGGTATATGTATGTACATGGTATGCTTGTACATGCACATATGTGTGGATGCTGATAGCAAATGTCAGTATTTCTTCCTCCATTGCTCCCCTCCTTAAGTGAGACAAGGAGACTTTCTAGTATTCTTTTAAAAATTTTTTTAGATTGATTTATTTATTATGTAGTATTCTGTACCGTATGTCTGCCTGCAGGCAAAAGGCACAAGATCTCATTACAGATACTTGTGAGCCATCATATATTGCTGGGAAATGAACTCAGTACCTCTAGAGGAGCAACCAGTGCTCTTAGCTGCTGAGCCATCTCTCCAGCTTGTCTAGACAGGGAGACTTTCTAAGCCTGGAATTCTAAGGGTCACAGGGATAGCTAGGCCATTCCCTACACCTTTGCTTCCAGGTTGCAGATAGATACTGCTATGCCTAAGGTGTGTGTGTGTGCTGAACACCTGACCTCAGATTCTCATGCTTGGGTGGAAGATACTTTATCAAATAAACCATTCCCTGAATTTATTTTTTAAAGGCCATTTTGTGTGTGTGTATGTATGTATTTATTTAATCTAGGATATCTGCAAGTGGTATTACGTGAAATTCTACATCTTAAAGATACAATCACAGTAAATATAGTAGGAAATGGATATGGGATGTTTAAGAGAAAAAAATGAACATGACAGCAATAACAAAAATAATGTTAAGGCTACTTTAGCACGGTTGTAGAAGGTTTTCTTTTCTTGTGTCTGCTTGTAGTGAATATTAAAAATTTGTCATATTTATATGTTTAGTCTCTGAAGCTAGAAAGCATACTAGTTTATCTTGTGATTTTTTTATGGGGCTCTCATAGGCTGTTTTAGTAATGTCACAATTAGTTTCTCAAGTGGGGAGGAACAGATTCTTGGAATGATGAGAAAACTGATTTTTATTTTGTTTCTCAGTATGATATTGTCATAGGACTAGTTAAACAAAACCAAGCCCAAATTACTTGCTGTTCACCTGCTAAACAGAACCATTGCCAAAAAAAGACTGGGTATTTGAGTAATAAGGTGCTTGCTTTGCGTGTGTGGGGCCCTGAGTTTGAGCCTTAGTGTTTAAAAAAAAAAAACAAAAAACCCAACCTTTTCTACAGAGATTTGGGAAGATTGTAAGAGCCAGAGGTGGCTAGTAACATCAGGAAAACAATATTCTCCAGACACAGCAAGGCAGCGACATATATGAACTCATAGTAGTTGTCACAGAATGCACAAAGTTGTCAAAAGCTTCATCCAGATCTAAATTCCAGCATAGGGTGGGTGTGGGTTTGGGAGGGTGACATGAAATCCCACCACTAGCTCAGGAGCTGTGGCATTTGGTAGCTTCTAGGAGAGGGAGAGTCAGGTTTTTTAATGATGTGACCACTTGATAGGGAGGCCCTATTCCCAAGACTAGCTCGGCAACACAAACTCAGTCTGATGACGGAAGAAAAAGCCAGAAGAAATCCTTACTTAAGTGGGAAGGGGTGGGAAGGTGGCGAAGGGATTGTACTTTATGAAGTTCTCAACAAATTAATAAAAATGTACCTGAAAGATACATTATATGTGTGCATTAAATGTCATAATAAGGCACATTATTATGTCTAATGAATATATGCCAATAAAATCATTCGAAAAAAGCCAACCTTTGTTAATATTACAATCATAATATACTGCTATAAATTTAGTTTCTATTTTTAACTTTTGAGAATTAAATTTTCAAATTTTCTTGAAAAGTTTTTTTTTTTTAAATAATAGTAAGTTTTTTTTTTTGTATCTTACCACCTGATGCAAAGTTGTGTATGGATGCTGAATCAGATTTTCAGATATCCATGTCTCAAGGAGAAATGTATTTTAGTAAATATAAAATTGTCTGAGACAGTGAGGAAACAGTGTAGGTTTATGTACTAACTTATCTTTTGCAAACATGCGCACAAACACTTTGATGTTTGGAATGTAGGTATTGTTCTTACACTGTGCAGCACATTAACAACAGCTCGTGTCTGTAGGACTTTCAGAATCCTAGGAAGAGTACATGATGCACAGCAACAGTCTCTACTTTGGGGACAACGTTGTGACTTTTGTTGTTGTTCTTTCTGTCTTGAGCAGAGCCTCTTAGTGAATGAGGAAGGGAAGCCCTCAAAGCAGAGATGTTTACCTGGGCTTTAAGTATTTGCTGTTTGAGATAATTTTATTGATTTATAAGTGATTTTTGGTAGTCTCTGCATATTTAGCATATTCATCAAATTGATGAACTCTTACTTGTGCTTATGTCTTTGAAACCATCACTGTAACCAAGATCCTGAACACAGTGAGTGCTACTCAGTTTCCACTTTCTTCCATTCCTGCCTTCCCTTCCTCCTTGTCCCCTGTACCCTCTCCTCCTGTCCTTCACTATGTTGAAGTTGGTGTTTTCGGAATGTTATATAAATGAAGTTGTATGTTCTCTGTTTGCATCTTTCAGCAGATAGTTGTTCGTAGGTCCGTCCAGGTGTGTGTAATCGTCTGTTTCTTTCTCAGCTTCAGCAGTAGCTTGTTTTGTACACACAGCACAATGTTTGCTCATTCATTTGTTTATAGACATCTAGGTTGCTTCTAGTTTTTGTTTTGGCTAGAAATACTATTACTATTGTGTACATTTTTTGGCTGTCCTAAGGGTTGAAACCAGACCTTGTTCATCCTGGGCATGTGCTCTCTCACTGAGCCATGTCCCTAGTCCTGTCAGAGATCTTTGTTTGAACATGTTTTTCATCTCACTTGGGAAAATATCTAGTTTAGTTTTGTTGATAAAATTTTTATGTTCTCTATATAGTCTTATTTTCTATCTTCATGCTCTTATCATTTTAGATAAAAGATGTTGACCTTTCTCAATGTAACTTTTTAAAATTTGAATGAGTTGTAATTTATATAACATAATTTATTGATTTAAGGCATAGAATAAAATGTTCTTAAGATATATTCATAGACTATTTTGTCTATTATTGTTGTATATGTTTCTGGCTTGGACATACTGGCCTAGCCTCATGTCTCAGACATACAGAACCACAGTCCCATAGTCCCACTGAAACACACAGATGTTTGTATTAATTGTACGCTGATTGACCTGGGGCCCAGGCATATAACTTACTAACTCTTTATCCATAAACTAACCCCTGATTTTTATCCTGTTCAACCATGCAGCTTGGTACTTTTTCTCAGAACAGCATAGTTGTCCTCTGTGTCTTTTGGCTTCTCTGGCATCTCTGCTCTGCTCTTTCTGTTACCAGAGTTTTCCTAGTCTGGTAGCTCCGGACACACTTCCTGTCTGCCTTCAGCCAATCAGTATTTTTATTAAACTAGTAGGTGGATCAATTATTTGCATTGTAACATAATCCCACTACACATCACCATAATATGTGACATCATACTATTCTTCTAAGGAGAAACTGTGTACCAACCCTGGTCTCTGAATTTGCCTTCTGTGTCTGTTTCTTTATCTGATTTGCTATCACAGGAATATAATATAATATGATTGTCTTTTATGCACCTAATGCTTAAGGCATATCTATGTTTTAGCCTATCTTAAGTTTTTATTAATTTTATGACCAATAATATTTTATTGTATGGATATGCAGTATTGAACTTTTCTTTGGTTGTTCCTTTTTGCTGTTTTTATTGTTTAACTATTTGCTATTATGCGTAACTACTTAAGTATCTGCATATACCCTTTATGTCTGTATGCTCTTATTTCTCCTTTATACATATATATGAGTTGTAAATGTGATGTGTAGCCTGAATTTTCTAGGTCCCTGTGGTCCAGTCAAAATCTCTCCCACCCATGGTCCCACCCCATAGCCATTTATAAAATCATCCTCAGAGGCTTAATATTAATTACAAACTATTTGGTCTATGGCCCAGGATTATTACTAACTAGCTCATTCATCTTAAATTAATCAATTTTTATTAATCAATGTATTGCCCCATGGCCAGTAGCTTACTGGTACAGTCACATTTTATTTCTTCGGTGGCTGGATTACCTCTTCCTGACCCTGCCTCCTTTTTTTTTTTTTTTTTTTCTTTTTTTTTAAATCTCTTTTGGATTTCCCTCCTGGCTGTCTCCTGCCTTGTCATAAGTCAGAACAGCTTCTTTATTAACCAGTGGTAACAACACATATTCACAGTGTACAGAAGACCATCAACACAGCATTGATGGATCGTATGAATTGCATACTTAACAATTTGGAGAACTATCATATTTTTTCCTAAAGTTACAGTTTTTTTCTTAGATCTCTTTTATTTTGTAGCTTAGACTTTGCCTCCTGTAGTTTGAAATTCTCTTAAAGTTCATTAGATTTTAAGGGACTTCTATTCGTGATAAATTGTCCCCTCATGAAATAATCTCTGTTCCTAATGATAGGTTTTCCTCTGATATCTTTGATGTCACTCTATCAGATTTTCTTTGTTTTATGAAATTAAAATATAATTATATCATTTCTCCTTTACCTTTACTCCTTACAGCTCTTCCCCCTCTTTCCTCACTTGCCCCCATCTCAGGTTTCCTTTCTCTTTATTATTACTTACTTTTAATCTGTATCTGTAAGTTTCTTATGAGAAATATGGTTGAGTGTTTGTTGCTTTTGATCCAACTTGACAGTCTCAGCTGGTTAATTGGTGATGTTCAGACTACATGGAATATGATTTATTTATACTTATCAGCTTAGTATTCTTTCCCTTTGACTTGTATGTATATTATTTCATCTGCTGCTTTTTAAAATTCTATGTTATAGTCTTTGTTGGTTTATTAAGCATACATTTTCATTTTGTTATTTTAGTGTTTGTCTTTGGGTTTATAGTATAAATTCTGAAATATTCATAGTACTTATTAATGGCTAATTCTCCATCATATTGTTTAATTATAATTAGGCTACAAATCCATGTTCAAAATAAATAATCGCCTACATTCTTTTCATGTTCCTATCATAGCATATTGTCCTTGTTTTTTTTTAAGGAAAATATTAGATCTGCAGCTGCTTTGGGTTTGGGCATTCAGATGAAATCCTCACTTTCCCATAGATAATATTTGTTAATTACATAACTCCATAGTCGCTCAAACAGACTAATCTGGTAAATAAGGTCAGACACGGATGGCTGTTGCTTTATATGGAGCAATAAATAAGGCCTTGGCTTCATGTACCTTGTAGGTCATACGGCTAATGTGTGCTTGAGCCTGTGTTGGATTCAAGATTTCTGATCTACACACACACACATACACACATACACACTTTCATATCTATGTTTAGCTTATGATTACCATAGAAAAATTCATTAATGTTTTATGATTCTGCCCTATCTTATGTTTTTAAAAACATTACAGTCCATGGCAGAAGTTCTCGCTAAAAAAGAAGAGCTAGCAGATCGCCTGGAGAAGGCCAATGAAGAGGCCATAGCCAGTGCCATTGCTGAGGAAGAGCAGTTAACGAGAGAAATCGAAGCTGAAGAAAACAATGATATTAACATCGAGACGGACAACGACAGTGATTTTTCTGTGAGCTTTTTAGTAAAATTTATTGTGGTGGTGGTTTAAATAATAAGCAATAACAAATCTTTCTTTTAACATTATTTATTGCAATGTATTTTTATATATGATGCAGGTGATAAGTAGGAAGTTTTCATTCTTATTTTACAAAACAAGAAATTGTGACTTTCAGAATATAACCCCTTTTTCAGATGTAGTTTTTAAGGACTGAAGAATGTATTATTTTCATTTCATCTTAGTAATGAGTAACAAGTGATGTATTGCTTTGTTGTTAAGTACTCAGGGTATATGTGTAGATGAAGATTGCTTGAATAAAACCACCATAAGTTTCATTTATTTCCTAATAATTACTATGAAATAATTTTGAATTTAAATATATGCTTTGTGTTTACTTGTTTTGATATATAATTTGTTCTTGTGAATGTCTCGTGGACTCCTAAAACACATAGTCTGAATATTGTAACGGTAATTTTGACTGTATAAGGGATATTGTTTTGGTTTTGTTTGTTTGGTTCAGTGAAGTTTATTAGAAGTTGATAGGAGAATATCATACATAGTTCATTTTTAAGTTTCTGATGTTATATACAAAAGTAATTTTTCATTTTTTCTTACATTCTAGGCTAGCATGGGCAGTGGGAGTCTTTCTTTCTGTGGTATGTCTATGGATTGGAATGATGTTCTTGCAGATTATGAAGGTATTGTGTCTGTATGTCTTTGAGTATTTGGCTTTTGGGCATAATGAGATACACTATATCATATGTAGTTTTTAGGTAAAATAATTTGAGGTAGAAATACTTTTACAAGTCATGATTCTGTGGAGATATCTCAGTAAGTAAAGCAATTGCTTACAAGCTTGACCAGTAGAGGTCAGTCCTGAAATTCCAAGTAAAAATGCCAAGTATGGTTGTATGTGCTCATGAAGCCAGAAAGGGAAAGTGGAGCCAGGTGTGCTTCTGGGCTTTCTGGCCAGGCAGCATCACCTAAATGGTAAACTCTAGGCCAGTGAGAGATTTTTGTATCCAAGGAAGTGGACAAGTTTTCAGATGGCTCCCATGATTGTCCTCCAGTCCCCACAAACACATACAGAAACACACATTTGGACTTAAAAACAAAAAAAATCTCAAAGTATGGCTAAACATTAACTTTTTTCAAATTTTTTTACTTTAATTATTTCTCGTTAGCTCGTGAATCTTGGCGCCAAAATACATCCTGGGGGGATATTGTAGAAGAGGAGCCAGCTAGACTTCCAGGGCATGGAATTCACATGCATGAAAAACTTTCTTCACCATCTCGTAAAAGGTCTGGCCTTTGAAAATTCTCTTGAAATGCTTGATACAAAGAAACCTTGATTATCACCTGGAGTTGATTCATGACTCTTTTCAGTATTGTATATGAGGACATTCCATATTTATTCAGATGACAAGCACTAGGTGAATTGTGTCTTGGTGCTCCGGTTATCCCTGTCATGTGAACACACGTGTCTCTTGTTCATTTATCTGTATTAACAGGACCATCGCAGAGTCTAAGAAGAAGTATGAAGAGAAACACATGAAAGCTCAACAGTTAAGGGAAAAGTTACGTGAAGAGAAGACACTAAAGCTTCAAAAGTTGTTAGAAAGGGTGAGATTTACATTTTTAAAATAAAATGATAACCATAAATTGCTGGACAGTTTTCAAGTGTAATTTCGTTGCTGTTGTTCTGAGACTAAAAGAATCATAAAGTAAATGTTGTAGAAGTAAAGGCAGTTTTATTCAGTGAATTCCAGAATTTTAGGGTATTTTTTTAAAGAATTTGTCTTTCCTCAACTCTCTTCTACATAGATATTCTGCAAGGTTTTTAAAGGTATGTTGTAGTCCTGGTGGCCAGAAGTCCAGACCCACAGACCTGCATCCCCAGACCCCTTAGCCACCCGCTACTGCTGCTCAGGCCCCCAGAAATGATTTAGACACTTATATTAAGTTCATGCTGTTTGGCCTATGGGTTTAGGCACATTGCCAGCTTGTTCTTACATCTTGAATCAACTCATTTCCACTAATCTGTCTGCCACGTGACCCGTGGCTCACCTGTGTTCCTTACATGTTTCTCCTTTGGGCTTCTGACACTGTCTGCCTGACTCCACCCTTCTTCTCCTACCTATGCTCTGATTTCTCCTCCTACTTCTTCTATGGTGCCTGTCATGGGCCAAAACAGCTCCTTTATTTAAAGATCGAGATTCACAACATACAGAAAGACATTCCCATATCAAAGGTATACTTCATTTTGTTATTTGCCATTTTTATTGGAAGATTTCTTTGGATAGGCCTGTCCAAAATACATAAACTTCTTATGAAGAAGTTTTGAAGTTAAAATTATTAGGCTTGTTATGTGCACCTGCTTGGTCCCTAGTCCCTGCTCTGGCTTTTTGATAATGTGAGTGTGGAGGTGGCCATTTCCCTTAGCACAGGAGCATGAGCTAATTTGCCCTCGGCTGTTGTTACTGGGTATACATATACTACCAGTGCTATAGTCTTTGTGACTGATTCCCTAGTGTCATGTGTGTACTCAAGCCAAATTCCATAGCTGTATGTGCCTCTGGCCCTACACCTGCCCCCTGCTATTTGCTGCCCTGGCCCTTATTTACCTGCCTGGCATGTGCATTGCTTAGCACAGAGGTGCTGCTGAGGAGGCAACATGCTGCTCAGGTATTTCATATACCTTGAAGCTTTTGTGCTTGGTTAACACTGTTAGTTATTGATGTTACTTGCTCCAGCCCCCACACTGCCATGCCATTCCATGCTCTGGACCTAGAGTTTATGTATTCCATACTTTGTGTTTCAATATACCTTTCTACTTATTTTTTTAATCCCCATTGGTGCTTCTATAAACTGCTTCCCTGGGAAGTGGTCTCCTATTATACTTTGACAAATTGACTCCTTTTCAAAAATGAACAGATAGCAATGCCGAAACAAAAGGAACTCTAAAATGAAGAAAATCTAACTCCATCAGAGAAATGCAATAAAATTCCAGCAAACTAACTCAAACACTTGGAAATCTACAAGTTTTTGACAAAGTATTCAAAATAGTATCTCTGTGGATGTTAACTGAACTGCAAGTGAACACAAGTAATTTAGCAAAATCCACAAGGATAAAAAAGTTCAAAAGTGGGCTGGAGAGATGGCTCAGCAGTTTAAAAGCATTGACAGCACTTTTAGAGGTCTTGAATTCAATTCCTAGCAACCTCATGATGACTTACAACCATCTAGAGTGGGATCTGATGACCTTTTCTGGCATGCAGGTATATATGTAGATAGATCATCATATACATAAAAATAAATAAATCTTAAAAAATTTTAAAAGCAAGACAAAGGCATAAAAGGAAGAAAATATAAATTTTAGAGCTCTAGAATATAGTAACTGAGACTACTCTGGTTGAAGATGACTCTGGACTGAAATCTTGCCTTGAATAACCACTCCTAGCATGATTAATACCCTTGAATGCACAGGTGACCACTTCCTAAATATAACACCAGTAGCACAGACACTAAGAACAACAATTAATAAATAAGACCTGAAATGGAGAAGCTTCTGTAAGGCAAAAGACCCAGTCAATAAAACAAATTGACAGCCTACAGAACGGAGAAAGATCTTCACCAACCCTGTTGGAATTCTCAGCAGAAGAATTACAAATGGCCAAAAGACACTTAAAAATTGCTCAACAACTTTAGCCGTCAGAGAAATGCAAATCAAAACAACTCTGAGATACCACCTTACACCTGTCAGAATGGCTAAGATCAAAAACACAGATGATAGTGTACACTGGAGAGGATGTGGAGCAAGGGGAACACTCCTCCATTGCTGGTGGGAGTGTCAACTTGTACAGTCACTTTGGAATGCAGTATAGCAGTTCCTCAGAAAACTGGGACTCAATCTCCCCAATGATCCAGCAATAGCACTGTTGGCATATACCCAAAGGATCACATTTGTACCCCAAAGGCATTAGCTCAACTATGTTTATAGCAGCATTATTGGTAATAGCTAGAACCTGGAAACAACCTAGATGCCCCTCAGCTGAAGAATGGATTAACAGATTGTGGTATATTTACACAATGGAGTACTACTCAGCAGTAAAAAAAATGACATTCTGAAATTTGCAGTCAAATGAATGGATTTGGAGAGTATCATTCTGAGTGAGGTAACACAGGCCCAGAAAAAGAGACATGGTATATACTCACTCATAAGTGGATTGTAGACATAAAGCAAAGAATATCTAGCTTGCAAATCATAACCCCTGAATAGCTAGGTAACAGGAGCAAGGGGAATCAGAGAAGATCTCCTGAGTAAATTGGGATAGTTTTCTTTTCTAACTGGAGTAAGATCCTTACTCTCAAGCTAAGAATACTTCTTGTCCCACTGGCTCATTTAAAGGACAGTGTTATTGAAATTTCATGACTATAAGCCCTTCTTTAAAATTTAAGTAAATAGACCTTTTGGGACACTTGAAATAATGAAATGATTCCATTGGTTTTATGAATGCATTAACAGGAAAAAACCAAGTATAAGAATGCTAGGAAATTTTTTAGCTTAGCAACTGTACCTGTCCTCATCTTTGACCTGAGATATGTGTTATGTTCTGCTCTAACCAAAGAGCTACCTGCTTTTTATCTTTATCTTTTTATTTAAAGGAACTGATGATAGGCACCAGCAGTGAACTTGTAGTGATAATCATTATCAGGAAACAAATTTGCAAAAATGGCAATGTAAGTGAGATAGGACAGATTTATTCTGAGCCATGGACTGCCCAAACTAGCCCAGGAAAGGCTGTGGAGACGGGTTTGAGTTGCACAACGTTGTGTTAGACATGTAGGAGTCTTGGTTGAATTTGGAGCAGAATTCAAGAAAATAGAAAAAACTGTTCAATAATATTTCTTTTTAGTGGAAAATATACTTACTTATGAAACAAAAGAGCTAAATCCTGTTTTAGCCATAAAACAGTTTTATTGCCATTTCAAACCTTATTTGCCAACTGAAATTCTGTTGAATCTCTTGCAAGCTTTTGTTTTAGTGTTACAAATGGTTTTATAATTTTGGATATTATTTTAACCTATGAAATTACCTTTTTTATAACAGGATAACTTTACTTTTGTGGATTTATCAGCCTTTCTTCATGGGACAGAAGCGTTAAAACACACATGGATAGAACTGATACAATAGTAAAAATATGGGACAACTTTTGGAAAGAAGTTGAAACCCTAATATCAGTCACAGTGAACATATCAGAGGATGTTGGTTGTACTCAGTGCAGAGGGCTTGAGTAGGGAACATTTAGAGAATTTTGACCCAGTAACTCCCTCCTCAGAAAAGTGAGCATCTTAAGTGATCCAGTTCTAAGTCCCAATAGTGACTTTCATGGAGCTATTTTCTCTTATCCAGTAGTTTTACTTAAGAGCTTTTTGATAGTTTAGAATGTCTTCACAGTTACTGAAGCTTAGTTTTTCATGTTTAATGTTTAAAAAATGTGTGTGTTTTTGTGCATGTGTGTGTGTGTGTGTGTGTGTGTGTGCGTGTGTGTACCATGTGTGTGTATGTGCGTGTGTGCCATGTGCGTGTATGTGTGTGTGCATGTGTGTGGTGTGTATGTGTGTTTGCATGTGTGTGGTGTGTATGTGTGTGTGTGGTGTGTATGTGTGTGTGTGCATGTGTGTGGTGTGTATGTGTATATGTGTGTGGTGTGTATGTATGTGTATATATATGTGTGTGTATATGTATGTGTGTGTATATGTGTGTGTGTGCTGTGTGTGTATGTGTGTGTGTGCATGTGTGGTATGTATGCGTGTGTGGTGTGTATGTATGTGTGTGTATATGTGTGTGTGCATGTGTGCCATGTGCGTGTATGTGTGTGTGCATGTGTGTGGTGTGCATGTGTGTGGTGTGTATGTTGTGTGTATGTATGTGTGTGTATATGTGTGTGTGCATTGTGCCATGTGCGTGTATGTGTGTTTGCATGTATGTGGTGTGCATGTGTGTGATGTGTATATGTGTGTGTATGTGTGTGTGGTGTGTATGTAGGTGTGTATGTATGTGTGTGTGTATGTATGTGTGTCTGTGTGTGTGTACCCGAATTCACACATGTGCCATGGCGTGTTTTTCTCCTTTGACCATGTGGGGATTAAGCTGGAAAGTATGCTTGATCAGTATGCCTCTCCACTGAGCCATGTGGCCAGTTCTGCTGTAATTTTTGAGTCTGACTATTTTCCATTCAGATAACTACAAAGATGTGTCTGGTCACTGTTTCTGGAGTAGTATTTCCAGATGTGGTCAATACAGTATAAAGAGGAAACATTTTTCTTCTTAGCATTCTAGAATTTGCTAGAAGCCTTTTTTTTTTTTTGAGATATAAGTAGCTTAACATCTCTAGACATTATTTATTTATTTTTACTCTACAATGGCTTATTTTCTAGGACTATAAAGATTGAAGTCACACTGACTGCAGATTATTATCTCATGACTACAATAATTAGTCAAAGAACAAATATCATGCTCGATTTTGCCAAATGTGAATTTCAGGCCAGCAGTTCCTGGATTTGTAATGAGTGTAAGTGATTGAGCAAGTCATGCACCCGGGGCACAGAAGTGTCGGTGCCCCACGGCTAGATGGGTGTGTTTCTGAATTCCTCTTTGTGTCTTGAAGGTCTTCCTCCTCCCACTTGAAGGGCAGCACTGTAGAGAGGACAGGTGTTTGTTGAGGACCTTCAAGTCATTGTGCTTTCATTAAGTAAGGCCATCAACCAAGATT
The DNA here is from genome assembly GCA_033318265.1 of Phyllotis vaccarum. Classification (NCBI taxonomy): domain Eukaryota; kingdom Metazoa; phylum Chordata; class Mammalia; order Rodentia; family Cricetidae; genus Phyllotis; species Phyllotis vaccarum. The sequence continues at coordinate 75,800,429 of JARWLC010000012.1, forward strand.
TCAAAGAGATCTTGTATTTTATGATTAACTGACCTGATTGTTTCTTATTCACAGAAAACATACTAGAATGTTAATGGGATTTAAGTCAAAAAACACAATTTGTTTAATATATAAATGGGATAGTTACTGTCTACCTAATATATAAGTGTTTACTGAGCAGTCTACTACATTATATTTGAGCTCTTTTAACAACCTTAATCACTATTTACTTACCAAAGTGGGTAAGTCAGATTAGAAAGGTTTTATGGCTTTCATATTCTTGGTTATACTGAATGAATTGGCCTCACTAATTGTGGTCCTTGGACTAGTACAACAGATGTTTCTGGTCTGTGAGGAGGTAATTGTAGTTATTGATAAGATACATGTAGAAATATAAAGTAGTTTGCTGATTATATTTCTTCTTTGTTTAATCCAACAAAAAGAAAACCTGGGAGAAAAAAGAATAATGTCACCAAATTAAGATATTAGTAGAAAAATTCAGCAGCAGATTTGCTCAAGCACATTGTAATAGCTGCTGACCGTTGTATGTTTCCATACTCAGCAAAAGCGGACTTTCTGAACGGGAAAACAAGGGCATTCAGCAATGTCAGGATGGTACAGTGGAGAACGGTGTTGGGCAAAGTGGATATTCAAAGACAAGAAAAGAGAATGAAATAAACATTTCTGACCCATACCAAACACAAAAATCAATGCAAAATGGATTAAATATTTCAAAGAAGATTCAAGATTGCAGAATGATTTGAAGACTGCACTTGAGAAACTTGTTATAGTGGCAATAATTTTTTTTATATGATGCCAAAATGTAGGCAAAACTTGATAGAGTCACACCAGTTAAAACTCTTCTGTAAAGAGAAAAATCAGTGAAACAAAGACAGTTTTCAAATGGCAAAGGATATTTGTAAGAGTGATCAGCTATGGTATTAATATGTAAAATACTAGAGAGTCAGCACAACTGAATATCTAGAGCACTGGTCAAAGGGCCTAATTGAACCTTCTTAAAAAAATAATTTAGCTGGCTAATAAATACTCGGATGTCCAGCTTCTGTAATGATCAGGGAAATGCAATTTAAACTTGAGTGATGTGATCCCTTTACACCTGTAGGATGGATCTCCCCAAATGACGAAGGTTACATGCTTGTAGTAGGAGGTTTCGGTTCCATACTCTCCGGCCTAGCCTCAAGGTTTAAGCCCACAGACCCACAGACGTGCAGAGGCACACAGATGCTTTCATTAATTTTAGGCTGATCGGCCTAAGTCCCAGGCATATAACTTGCTAACTCTTTACCCTTAATCTAACCCATGACTCTTATCCTGTTCAGCCATGAGGCTCAGTACCTTTCTTTAGAGCAGCATGGTTGTCCTCTGCTTCTTCCGGCTTCTCTCTGGCATTCTCTCTGGCATTCTGTTCTCAGAGTTTTCTTAGTCTGGTAGCCCCACCCACACTTCCTGTCTGCCCTTGGGCAATCAGCGCTTTTTATTAAACCAGTGGGTGGGATAATTATTTATATGAAACAACACAATCTCCCACATATGCTCAATATAGATGTTTAGAAATTGAATCTCTTAAAATATTTATTTCAGTTCTTTGAAGATTTCATATAACATTTTTGATAATTTGTCCCCCTAACTATTCCCAGATCTACATTTGCCTCCTTACACTTACTGCCCAACTTCCTGTTGTCTCATCATCATTGTTGTCTTTTCCACCGCTACTACCCTCCCCACCTTAAAATATTTGATTTTCCCTCCCCTGGAAGCCACTAACTTTCTGTAGTTGGGATGGGGACTCATGACCCCTCTTTGATTGCCCTAGAATGTTTAATTGACTTAGAGCAGGCCTCATGCAGGCAACATTGTTTCTGTGAATTGGAGCCTTCGGGAGCACTGTCATGTCCAGCAGACAGTGTTTGGCTCTTCTGTGATGATCCTGAAGTCTTGGGGAAGGAGTGTGATAATGGTGTTCTGCATGTACCTGAACAATCCACTGATGCTTTTTTTCTGCACTTTCTGGTTGTGAGTTTCTGCATTAACCACTGCATAGAACTCTGATGACATCTGAGAGCTACTCTAATATATGGCAGCTGATATCAAGTCCATTTAACAGAATAATAGTAATAGGCTCACCCCTGGGCCTGAGAGCTTTACAAACGTGGCTTATTGGCCAGAAGATGTGTGTTTTTTCTTGTGAAGAAATATGTTTAAAAGTGTTCCTTACCCCTGGCCAATTAGAGAATTGAATACTATCCACTTAGAACAATATCAGATAGAATAATATCTAATTAGAAAATTGGAAATTAAAACTACTTTTGAGATTATATTATTTCCCAATCTGAGTGAATAAAATTAAAAAAACAAAAAACAAAAGGCTGACCATTTGAGATTAGGAGCTTCAGCAGACATTTATTGCCTGTAGTTCTTTCTTTACCTAGTGTAGAGCCTTAGAAGATTTCTCCTATCCATGTTGTCATGTCAACTGCTGGCGTTACTATGCTAGTGTTCCTTAGTGACCATATTGTTGAGATTTGATGTGGACAGCTTTCCTTTCATAAATACATGATACTTTCTCACAGAGTCCTTCTGTTTACATGTTGTATGTGAGAGGGGTGTGTGTGTGTGTGTGTGTGTGTGTGTGTGTGTGTGTGTGTGTGTGTGTGTAAAACAGTGGTAAAGAACAAGAGATCATGAATTTGAGAGAGAATGTGGTGAACATGGGAGGAGTTAGGGAAGGAAGAAGGGGTGAAAATGATATAAATATGCTTCTTGTGTATGAAATTATCAAAATCAAACATTTTAAATAAAAAAGTCAGGGCAACTAATGGTAGTGAGAATGTGGGAAGCGAAACATGCCCTATTGATGGGGATGTAAATGTAGCCACCATGGAAGTCAGTGTTGTGGTTCCTGAACACAACTGTAGATAGATCTACTCTATGGACATGTACCCAAAGATTTATCCAAAGTTAACATTCCTTTATTTTTAGATGAAATATTCTAACATACCCACATTTTCCTTTTAAATATCCACAAAATTGCACAGTGCATTGTAATCAGAAGTTTCTCTGTCCTGCCTGTCCAGCCATGTTGTCCCAAAGCAACACACAGAGCCTTATATTAATTACAAGCTGTTTGGTCTAAGGCCAAATCTTATTGGTTGCTAACTCTTATATGTTAAGTTAACCCATATTCTATTCATGCTTAGCCACATTATTTGGTACCTTTTTGCTCACTGAGGTATCCTTATCTTACTTGCTTTTCATCTTGCTGGTGTCTGCTCTGCTCTTCCACTTTCCAGACTTCTCCTAGTCTGGTTGCCCTGCCTCTACTTCCTGTCTAGTTTTTTTGACCAATCAGCATTTTATTAAACTAGTATGAGTGACAAATTTTTATAGTGTACAAGAACATAGTTACACAGCAGTGCATTTTTGCATTAATATAATTTCAGAAATTTTGAGACTGCTGAAATATTTTATAATTGTGGAGATTCTTTGGTTTAATTTGATCTTCCCTATGTATTTTCTACTTTCTGTAGTAAATTTCATTTTTCAGTTTTGTGATAGGTTCTGTTTTGAACTGTTCTAAAGAGTTTTATCTCACCACAGTAACTGTGTGGTACACAGTACAGGTGTTTACCACTTTACAAATGTCGAAACTGGATCTGTGAGAAGACAAGTGTTTACAGGGTCATATGAGGAGCAGTTTACAGAGCTCAGACTCTTAGTAATAGTATAGTATAGTATAGTATAGTATAGTAATATTTTAATATTTGTTTATGTGATGTAATTACATAATTATGCATTTTTACATAAAATACAACTGACATGTTCATTGCTTTTTTCTACTTATGTAGATCTGCCTTCTTATTGAATTTGATTTCCTGTGCCCTTTACTTTTCATATTTGAAATACTAAGAATAAACAAGAGTTCTTTATGGATTATAGATTGTTTTATAGAAATATTAAAGTTTTTAAAGAAAATAAATACACATTAATTTACTTTCCTCACTGCTGTGACAAAATGCTGACAAAAGCACCTTAAGAATGGGAAGGTATTGTCACTGACAGTTGGAAGATGCGGTTCATCGCGGGAGCCATAAAGCTAGGAGCTGCTGCTGTGCTTCACCCTACATCTCTAGTCAGGAGGCAGGGAAATGAATGGTGCTATCCAGCTTGCTTTTCCCTTTGTTCAGTCCAGGAACCTGGCCCATGAAGTGCTGTGGCCCACAGTGGTATTGGGTTTTCCTGCCAGAGCTCATCTAGGCTTCCTCACAAGAGGTTTGTCTTGTAGGTGCTTGTAGACCCAATCAGCTTGATAATGAATACTAAATATTATATGCAGTGTTCATTCTAAGTGTCTTATGGTTCAGTGCAATAATAATCTGCAAATACAGTCATACTTAATTCACTGTCCTAAGAGGTTTATTCATTTATCTAAATCTTCAAAATTACCTAGTTAGGTACTGTATTTTTCTTTACCCTCTTTATCAGAAGTATGATTGTATTAATGACACACATATATATTCCTTGACAAATTTATACCAGTATATATGTATTCTGATTATTATTCTCACTTTTCTTATCTCCCTTCTGCCTCTGTCTACTCCATCCCCTATATTCCCCATTTTTCACATTTATGTGTTTTTGTTTTGTGACCTGTTAGGTTTTACCAGGGCCATCCATGTGAACATGGGTGTGGAACTATCCACGGAAGCTTGGTTGGCTCACTAAATAGCTATACAACTAAAGACATGACTCCCCTTCCAGGGAACCATTCTCCCTGGAGAGGTGTGGTCCCATGATCTCATTTACCATTGACTGTTGACAGACTTAGTTCTGTGCAGGCCCCATGCAGGTGACTGGAGGTGTAAATTCGTAATTGCAGTGGCTGTGTTATGCCCAGAAGACAGCATTTTCCAGGCCTTCTCCCTGTCACTCAGATCTTTCTGTCCCCTCTTTTGCAATATCCTTGAGCCTTATAGGAGATAGCACAAATGTTTTATTTAGAGATAAGAAAATTGAGATGTGAGCTACACGATTGCCAAGAGTGTACAGTTATTAGGTTGCTAGAAAATCATGGAAGCTGTATTCTGGATATGTAGTTGGGTTTAATCATTAGCCATACTCATGAACTTTTCCATTCACTGTTAGTCTTCTGCTAAATTACTGTATATTTGAAGTTAAAGATGTGATACTTTGTCATTCATAGGAGAAAGATGTCCGAAGGTGGAAGGAAGAATTACTAGATCAGCGTCGTAGGATGATGGAAGAGAAATTACTTCATGCTGAATTTAAACGAGAGGTACAGCTGCAAGCCATTGTGAAGAAGGCTCAAGAGGAGGAAGCTAAGGTGCAGTGTATTCACATATATAATCCTGTGGCCAAGTGTATTTTATAGTGTGCAGTAGTATCACAAGTTCATCCAAAACAATAGACAACAACATGTTGCTTGTTTATTTAAAATTTGCTGGGTATAGTTTCATACTTTATAATGAGCAGGTATATTGAGGTATACTTGACATTATAGAGAGTGCAGCTGTAAAATACTAAGTTTGATGAGTTTTGTCACTATCAGTATAGTGAACATTCATAAATTGTCTGTGGAATTTAACTTTTTCTTCAGCTCTGTACATGTGCATTTGCTGCTCTGCTTTCTAGCACTATAGATATTTGAATTTTCTAGACCTGTATGAATGGCTCCTAGAATGTATTCTTTCCTCTGGCTTCTTTCACTCAGCATCCTGTTTTGAATTTCAGACTGTTGAATGTGCTGGTCATTTCTTGTAGTGAAATATACCACTATGTGCAAAAGCCATGGTTGTAGATCCAGTTACCTGTTTATGGCTTTTGTTTTCTCCTGGTTGTTGTTATTCTAAGGGTAACTGCTGAGAGAATTCATTTAAAAAGCTGTAGGTGATGGTTGCTTTTAGACTGTGTTGGCAATCTTACAGTGGGTTCATGTTTCACTTTTCATTTTGCATTTACTTATTTTGTGTGCATGTTCATGCTATCTTATAGGTGTAGGGGGTCAGAGAACCATTGCAGGGATAAGGTCTCTCCGTCCAAAACATGGTGTTGAGGTTCAAAATCAGGCTTTCAGTCTGCAGCAAGTGTCTTTATCAAGAGACCATGTTTCAGGCCTCATGTTTAACTTTTTAATAAAGCATAAATATTAATTATATAGGACAATATTTCATTGTTTTATTTTATTCTTCATTAGTACACTTTGATCACATTTACTCCCCTTACCTTTATTTCCTCACCTGACCACCATTTCTTCCTATAAGCCTTCTATTAATACTTTCGTGTATTTAAATTGTTTTTTCGTAGAATCTGTGTATGAGGGAAAATGTGATATTTGTTTTTCTAAGGCTTGTTTGGCTTGTTAAAGTTTTTTTTAAAAATTTTAAAACAAGGTGGGAAACTTTGCTGGCCTCAAATTTGTTTTGTAACCAAGGATGACCTTGAATTCCTGATCACTCTATGATATATATAAGAAATAGTACCTTTTTTTTTGTTACTTAACTTGATTTGTGAACTAAATTGAGATATATTATGTATGGGAAAAGTTCTGTGGGCTGATATGAAGAGTGTATTTTATAACTGTTAGACAGGATATTTTTTATCTGCTAAGTCCATTTGATGTGTGATACAGTTGAACTCTGAGGTTCTCCTTTCAGTGAGTTCTTATGTGGATTGTCTATCTCTTGATTAGAGCGTGTGAAGGAGTTACTTTTATTTTATTTTATCTGGACCTATTTGTCCCTGTGTGCCTAGTAATGTTGGTTCTATGAAAAACCAATATTTGATGCATATACAATTGTATTTGTTAGGGCTTTGAGAGGACTTTGGTTATTGTTTGTAGTGCCTTTGTTTTATGACTAATTTGGCTTCATGTCTGCTTTGTCAGGTACAGCTACTCTAGCATGCTTTTGGTTCTGTTAGCTTATAAAATGTGTTTTTTTTTCATTTTGTTTTCATTCCTGGTATGTTTTTGCTGGTAACATGTATTTCTTGGGAAAAGCAAAAGGTAGATCTTTTTTAAAATTCATTCAGTGTGTCTTTTTATGAGACAGTGTTCTAGGGGTCCCCTTCTAGTCTTGAATTCATTATGTAGGCTGAGGATGACGTTAAACTTAAGATCTTCCTGTTTTTACTGCTTAATTTCAGGACTTCTGGGCATGCACTGCATCTAGTCTAGTTTACATGGTGTCAGTACTAAGGGCTTTGTGCCTGCTAGGCAAGCTCTCTACCAACTAAGCTATATCCCCAGTCCATACATTTAAGTAGGTGTGTGTGTGTGTGTGTGTGTGTGTGTGTGTGTGTGTGTGTGTGTGTGTGTGTGTGTGTGTGTGTGTGTGTGTGTGTGTGTGTGTGTGTGTGTTGTCCTGTGTTCTTTTTCCTTTTGTTTGTTTTATTTTACATCTGGTAAAAAAAAAAATCATTTGATTATTCTTAGTGAAGATTTTCTTTCTGGGTGCTTAGGATCATAAATGTCCCTATTCTTTTTGATTATGGAGTGCCTTTCAGTATTTTCTACAGGGTGAGCTTAGAAGATGAATTGCTATAGTTTGTGATGACTTCAGAAGTCCTCATTTTCCAGTGGTTTTCAATGAGAACCTAGTTGTCCATAGTGATCTTCTTACCAACTGTTGACCTCCAGGTTTAACTGTGTAGCTTTAAGGATTTCAGATGAAAAGTCTACTTTACTCTGATGGATCTGTCTCTGTCAACCTGTGTGTCACACCCCTTTGGGGTCTCATGACTCTTTCAGTGGGATCACCAAGACCAACAGAAAACACAGATGTTTACATCATTATTCAGAACAGTAGCAAATTAAAGTTATAGACTAACAATGAAAGTATTTTATTTGGAGCTTGTCTCTTGATGATTTTTCTTTGGCTAATACATCTGACATTAAATAGCACTTTGAGAAATTTCTGATCCCATTGGTTTTTGTTTTCAATTACTATTCAAGTACAATATTTTTTATTTTGTCAGTCCCCGATAGGTTTTTAATTACTTGGTATTTTATATTGTTTCGTATTTCATTCACTATGGTGTGTTTGGTGTTTGTTATTGGATGTTTGTAGGCTTTAGAGGACTTAGTTGCCTTGTTCTCTCAATCATTTTTATTTTTTCATATTTCATATTGGTTCTTTGTTAGAATAGGTGTCTCTTTCATTTACTGGTGTTATGTTTATGTAGGTATGTATATGTGTCCGTGCTTGTGCAATGCACCGCTCTTCATGTGTGTAAAGTCAATAAACCAGAAGTTTGCCTATTGAACTAGACTGGCTAGATGAGGAGAGGCAAGACCCTGCCTGCTTGTGTCTTTCTTCCTAGAATGTGGGTTACAAGCACGAGAAATAATTCCAGGCTTTTTTACATGAATTCTAGGGAACCAAACTCAGGTCTTAGTTGCCTCTACCATTTTTATGTGACTGCCCACTTAGTGAACATATTTCTGATCTTCACTTACTTCATGCCCCACTACCACTCGGGGATTAGAATGCATACTGCAGCAACAACAGCACAGGAAAAAACCAAATACTTTAGTAAATTAAATATGTATTTTATCTTATTTCTCTGTGTGTCTATGTGTCTGCCCCCCCCCCTCTCTCTCTCTCTGTGTGTGTGTGTGTGTGTGTAAATAATAGGTTTAGAGAGACGATTCAGTGGTAAGAACACTGGATGCTAATCCAGAGGACACAGGTTTAATTCCTGACAATTATATAGTAGTTTATGATAGTCTATAACTTCGGTACCTTCTTTTGGCCTGTGTGGGCACTATTCATGCAGATAGATGGTTCACAGACATAAATGTAGGCAAATATATATACACATAAAATAAGATAAATTGCATAACAAAAGAATAAGAAGACATGAATTTGAAAGTGTGTAGAGTGGAGATGGCAGTGAATTGGGGGATTATGTAAATACAGTCTTAAGTAAGTAAAAAAAATTAAATGTAAACAACATCTTGAGGTTCTCCATCAATTATAGATATATTTTATAGAATTTTATAATATACAGAATGCCCAATTTACAGGATAGTGAGGTTTCTAGAGTAGTCTGTGAAACTGAATAATTATACCTGCGAATTATGTAATAACTAAGAATATAACCATAGCCAATATGAAATTACCCAGTTTCTTTTTAAAAAGAAAAGGAAAAAGCTGATCTTGGAAATGTGTGCTCATAATCCCAGCATGGAAAAGTAGAGATAGGCAGGTCTCTTGAGCACAGCACTTGCTATCCTATCCCAATTAGTAAATCCTAGGTTTCAGTGACAGTCCTTACCTAACAAGCAGGCCTGGGCTGGCATGCATGACAGCTCAGCTCATAGAGGTACTTGTTGCCATCCCTGAGGACCTGAGATCACTCCTTGAAGCCCAAATGATCTATAGAACAGGAGAGCCAACTTCTGCAAATTATCCTCTTGCCTCCATGTGTACATGATGGCATGTGACCCTCCAGCCTCCATATATAAATAAATGTAATAAATAAACAAAGCAAGGTGTATAGTTCTTGATGGGCACCCAAGATTGGCCTGCACACAAGTGTACCATATTCATACACCTACACATGAACACCCCTATTTCACAAAAGAGTAAAGTTAAATGCTCATATTAATCTAATTTTAAAAGGGGGCTTGAAGAAATGACGAAGAGAAAAAGTAGGAAAGAAAAGATTTTGGAAAGAAGGCAATAATAATGAAAGTGAATAAATGTAATTCATGAGAACACTATATTATTTTTCATATGTCAGAAATTTTGTAGAATTGAGAATAATTCCTTCAGTGCAACTAAACACATTCTTCTGTACATTTTTTTAATTCTGAGGTCTTTTCATGACAGGATATGCTGACCTGATGTAGCCCCTTTCTTTTCTCTTTATGTTTGCCTCCCTTTGTACATTTTCTGAATTGATTGCCTATTCTGTTCTTTAAAATATTTTCCCAAAGAATCGAACTGATTGACCAACTAAAACATGCCATGCCAGTTAATTTGGGTAGTGTAGAAAAATATGTCCACACACATATTTCTTTAATAACAGCCTACCATCATGCAGTATTATGCTACCTGTCAGAGATAAAACTATATTATTATACTAAAACATGTGAAGTAGCTATGCAGTTTACCATCACATTTTAAGTAAAAAGCTCCTATTACTTATACCAGAGAGCAAACCTTGTAAATTATTCAAGAATTAGTCCTCACATATTAAAAATATTTAATATTAATGAACCAACTATACATAGGACTTTACATTTGAATATTGAAATTTCTGAAAAAGTTACATCTTTAGATTACATAGAAGAGTGAAGAAAATAAAAGTATTAATCTGGATTATGGCTTTGGATACATTTATGATAAAAGTTAACATTAAAAATATTCACACAGATTTCTCACTGGGTTTTGCAAATCTTCATATGAATTGCTTTTGAACAATAAAAAAGAAGGAATATTCTTGTATTGATACACTTTTAGGGAATGAAAAAATCTAATTATGAACTGTCATGTTGGTAAAATATTTATGTATGCATATTAATTGGTACATTAATTGAATTAATAAAAAGGCTAATAGAATTTGACTAGTATGACCAGAACATTGGTCTTTCATGAATTCCTTACGTCTCACTTGTTCTTTGCATTCAGTGTCACAGTGGCCATGATTGTTTGAGCTTCACTGCGGTGAATCCTAAATGTGAATACTCAGTCTCACACTTACCACTGAGTTCTAGACTAAGCTGCCTATGGCTTACTGGTTATGTGACTCATCTGTTCTCCATTCCTACCTCTCTCCTTCTACCAAATCATCTAGTTTTCTAGAACACCACAGAGTTGCATGAATAAAGGAAGCTCAGGGCCAGATCTCGGAGAAAGGCAGAGATATCAGAGAGGAAACACCACAGTCAGATCTCACCCAGCTGTCTTCCAGCATCCTCAGCCTCACTCCTCTGCCCTGTCTTTCTATGCCTGCCTTAAATACTTGCTTCACTCAGTTAAGGCGTGGCACCACCACTGCCTGCCTGGGAGTCTGGAACTCCTTCTGTAAACAAGATGACCTCAAACTCAGATTGGATTAATGATGTAGGTCACCACTCCTGGGATATTCCTTGTGCTGGGATTAAAGTTGTGAGTTACCACTGTCTGATCCTCCTAGATTGACTGTGGGTAGATCCCTCTGATGTCTCTGAGTATTTTTATTATATTTGAAAATATCCCCACACTACATTTTGGCTCACGATTATTAATAGTGTACTATAAACAATTACTGCTTTTAAAAAAACAGTTTTTAATTATAAGGAATACAACTGTACATACAACACAATCAAATACAGCTTGTCTTTTCTCACTCTGTGGGTCCCATTTCAGTTCATCTGTAATCATGCCTCTCACAATAGCCTTGTGTTTATCTTTCCATTCCATCTGGCCTTTGGCTATTTTTATATCCTCCTAAATATTTGCTGTGGATATTCTCACCTTTTGCTCTTGCTTCTTCCAAAATAATGTTTCTGAAAGGTATGATTATGATTCCATTTAGATTAAGAGCCATGATGGATTTTGCCTTTCCTTCAAGTTAATTGCTAAAAAATATTAATTATTGTGAATGGTTGTGTGTGTATCATGATGTTTGTGTAGAGCCAGTCTTTCCTTCTACTTTTACATGGGTTTCAACTGATTTTATATGGTCATCTGCCTTGTGTGGCAAGCGCTTTATCCACTGAGCTATCTTACTGGCCTTGCCTTTAAGTTTCAATTTAAATGTATTACTCTGATTTTCTTCATTATCATTTTATACTCAGAATAATGATTGCATTATCATTTATAATTTTTTGTTATTTTACAGAAATATAGCAAACAATTAAAATCTCATCATGAGAAACAGAAATACTATCTAGGTAAAAATACTTTTTTACACATTGATTTAGAATTATTTTCATACTGCATAAGTAGACAGCTTTATACAGAAGCATTATAATATTTACATTACATTTCTTAGAAATAACAAATCTTTACTTCTACTTGAAGAGAAGAAAATAAAGTAGAAATAACTAAGAAAATTGCTGGGTTCAGAATAAATTGAGAGGGTTTGTTTTGTGGATGATTTTAAAGTTATGAGAGTTATGTAACATACTGAATGTTCTGAGTATTTGTTCAATCTTGTGTTAGTCAGCCTTGCATTATTGTAACAAAGTTCCTGAAACAATGAACTGAATCCAAGTTTTGCTTAGAACATTAAATTTTATTATTTTTCTCTTAAGTGATCACACTAAGATGTAAGACCTTATACAGAATAAATATGCTTTTATTGCATATGCTTATTGTCATGTATGATAGTAGTTTGAAAGATAGTTATATGAAAAACCTACTTGAAAAGTGCTTCTAGAAGCATGAGATGGTTTGGTGGATAAGGAACAACTGTGGGAGTCAGTTCTCTTCTTCCACACATAGGTCCAAGAGGTTAAACTCAGGTGGTCAGGTTTGGCATCTCGCTAAGACATCCTGCTGTTTCTGCTCTTGCTCAGTGCTGGTGGTAGGGTGATTTAGTAGTCTGAACAGTGAGAAAACAAAAAACATAGTACATATACAAATGAACAGATATACAGATTGCCACAAAGAAACACTAGAAACATGACAAAGGAAGGATCCTGACACCACAGAAGATTACAGTCCCTTAATTGTATCAGAGGTGCTGTAACAGGTGAATGTTTCAAAAGTTTATAGATGAAAATGATTTTAGAGATGGAATGAATCCAGGACCTCGTGAAGAAAGTCAGCAACACAGAGAACAAGATCAGAAGTGCGGATGGAAAAGTCTGCACCAGGCAATAGAAACACTGTTAGAAATGTTAGAAATGAAGACTGAATTAAATAAAAACAAAAACACAGTGGGATATACCACTAGTAATCTTACCCAAGCAGGAAAAAAATATTGGGAAGAAGGAAAGGTTGACTATATAAAATGAAAATTTAGCAAGGGAAAAAAAACTTGTCCACAGTAATTATAGAAAATTAAAGATGTACAGTACAACTATCTACTGTTTCTAAGAAACAGAGTCACTGATAAAGCCACCCATAGTGAATGGTAGCTGATGGTGTGGTTGTTATACTATATGATAAAGTGAATTTCAAGCTGGTCAGAATAGTAAAGAAGGTCACTACCTATTAACAAATGGGACAACTCATCAAGGAGATGGTAATGTGATTATATGTAATCATAATAATTAACATTTTGTATGCATATGAAGCAGATGCACATAATTTCATAAAACAAGCACTAATGAACATAAAAGTCAAACAGTTCCAAATAAAATACTTATAGGTGACTTTAATGCCACATTCTAATCTGTTGATATGGCACCCACCCTCAGAGTTAAAATTTAACCACAAATCAAATGGACTTGAGCATTTCAGTTCTTAAAATAGTCTGTCCAACATATATTGACACATGCAACTTTCTGTAAAATAGACCATATTTTTATGTGTTGTCCAAGTCAAGTCTTCCCAAATAAAAAACAATTGAGATAATTTCTTATATTATCATAGATCGTAGTATAATCAAACTAGAAAGCAATGCTAGAAGAAAAAAATACACACCTGTAAAGTGTGGGGATATCTACCCACAGTCAGTCTAGGAGGATCAGAGAGTGATAACTCACACCTTTAATCCCAGCACAGGGAATATCTGGTGACCTACGCCCTTAATCAAAACTGAGTTCAAGGTCATCTTAGTTTACAGAAGGAGTTCCAGGCAGCCAGGCAGGCAGTAGTGTGGCCACCCCTTAACTGAGTGAAGAAAGTATTTAAGGCAGGCATAGAAAGACAGAAGGGGGGAAGAAGCCAGGAGAAGCCAGGCTGAGGAAGCTGGAAGACAGCTGGGTAAGATCTGACTATGGTGTTTATTCTCTCTAATATCTCTGAGTTTCCCAGAGATCTGGCCCTGAGTTTCCTTTATTTGTGCAACATTAAAGCCATAAAACAATCCCTTATAGGAACTACATAGATATATGAAAATTGAATAGTATAGTCTTGATTAGTAGTCACTGAAGAACTCTTGGAGGAAATTAAGATTTATTGAATTCAATAAAAATTCAAAGTCTAGCTTGCTAGAACCTTTGAGATATGTCTAAATCAGTTCTAAGATGAAAGTAAAAAGCTAGGAGTGTTTGCACTAACAAAAACCTCCAGAAGTTCTCAGGTAGAAATACAATCCAAACCCAAAAGCAGTAAATGCAAAGAAGTTAAAAAGATCAGAGCAGAAATTAATGAAGTGAGCATGAAAAGAGTAATACTTAGAATCAGTGTAGAGCTGATTCTTAGAGAAAACAAAACCAATAAACCGTTAGCAATGCTAACCAGAAGAGAGAATAACCAAGTTAGTAAAATTAGAGCTGAACTGGGGATGCGATGGTCTATCTTAATGAAATCAGGAGGATCATTTAGAGAAGCCTTTGAAAACATAGTCCAAACTGGAAGCTACAGAACAAATGGTTAAGTTTAAGTACGGTTATGAGGAAATAGGTACCCTAAGATAGCATTGTTGAAAATGTAAGTCGGTGCAGCCAAAAAAGCTAAAAATACAACTGCCATATAATCTAGCCATACCACCTGTGGTTACATACCACATCTGGGCATGTAACCGAAGTACTCTAACAAACCACATAGCAGAGAGATACCTGCATCCTATTTATTGCTTCATTTTCATTAAAGCTAGGAACTGAAACCAGCTTAATTGTCTGTTAATAGATGAATAGATACAATTTGGTACATATTCACTATAGAATTTTATTCAGCCATAACAAAAGATGAAATCATGACATTTGCAGGAAATGGATAGAACTGGAAACCATTAAATTAATCAAAAGAAGCCTAACTTGGTAACCTAAATTTTTATATGTAGAACCTTGATTTAAAATTGTATATGAGTAATTTATGAAACTGTAAATGGAATTATGAGAGAGGAAGATGTAAAGGGAGGAAGAGATAGTAATGGAATGCATGTCATAAAAGTAGATGGGAAGAGCACCTGAGTGCATGAAGGAGACAGCCAGGCCGCAGTGGGTACTGGGCACAGGGGAGATTTTTGGGAGAGGACCAATTAGAACAACATGTAATGATAGATAAGTGTGGAAATTCCATTACTTGCAGATATGATGAAGTGTATTATTTTGTATTCTGGATTTAAAAATAAAATATCATTAGAATAATGTGAACATACCTAATTTTATGTACTCTGTTTTGTATCATTACAAATTCATATAAAACAAAATTTTGTAAAACAATCTCTAAAATGCTAAATTGTTTCTTCTTTTAAAAACATTTTCAATGGCAGCTTCCTAAATTAGTTCTTATTAGATAGCTTATGGGTTTCTCATATACATTAACTTACTTTGATGTAAATACTGGCAGAAAAAACTTGTCAGCTATTTTTCTCCATGCCTTATGGATGTTTTAAATATTCTAGTGTAAAATCATTAATAAATTTCTTATTTTTATAAGAATTGAGTTGAGGGCCTGTATAGGTAGTTCAGTAGTTTAGAGTACATACTCTTGCAAATGACCTGAGTTTGGTTCCCAGCACCCACATCAGGTGGCTCACAGGCACGTGTAGCAGCTGCAGCATGCACATACTTTTGTCTCTCCTTTAAGAATTAATTGATTCAGACTCCTTCTTCATTCTTATTAAAGGTAAATGAGATTGCCTTCATAAATACCCTTGAAGCTCAGAATAAACGCCATGATGTTTTATCGAAACTGAAGGAGTATGAGCAGAGGCTTAATGAATTACAGGAAGAGCGTCAGAGGAGACAGGAAGAAAAGCAAGCCCGTGATGAAGCTGTCCAGGTAGGCTCTGCTCACCAGCTACTGAGCACCTTTCATGTCTCAGGCCCCAAGGGCGCGTGAAATAATACAGCACTGTAAGTAACTAAGACAGCAATCATTGTTTGTCCTAGAAGTAATGACCTCTAAGGTCATCTGGATTATATATTGAGTTGCTGTGACACGTTGTCATCTGTTATTTTTTAACTAGCTTTGGCAAGAATTATGTCCTTGTTCTGATCCAAAAAGAATGTTAGTGAAATAGTAGATTGGACAGTCCTTTTTGTAAGGACTAGAGGAACATATCATTTATTGAGCAGTATCATCAGAAATCTTGATTATCTATGAATTTCTCCAGCTGCCATTTCCATGATGGAGGAAGCATTAGGGAATGAATTGCCTTGTGAAGAATCTATCTTAGTTCTTTTTTGATAAACTACCTTATTTGTGGAGAATTTTGCTACATGAAAAAAATTGCAGTATCTAAATAAATGTAGACTAACTCTAACTGTATCTCTTTTAAACACCTCCGGCTGTGATCACTTTGAGTACTACAAATAAAGCTTTTTGGCTGGGTTTGAAGTCTTGAAAACATATACTTTTCTAATGAGGAGCACATGTGCATAACAAAGCTCAACTCCCCAGGATAAAGCTGTTACTAATACTATGCGCAGTCCCAATCTGGTGCTAGAGTCTCCTAGAGGGCTCTTTTCAGTCATGTTGGAATCCTGAGGAAATAGTGTAAGGCACCAGCAGAGGAATAGCTCAGCAACAGGATAGATAAACTTGCCAGTGAGAGTAAGGACAAGCAGGCAAAAAGCAAAGCTTCCTTCTTCCAAGTCCTTCTATGTGGGCTGCCACCAGGAGACGTAGCTGTGTTCAGGGTGGGTCCTCCCACTGCAGATAGTCTGGGTTTATGATGGGTTTTAAACTTCAAATAATTCAACCAAGAAAAATCCTTCATAGATGTGCCAGCTACTTGGTTGTGTTTTAGCTAATCCAGATTTAGTCAAGTTGATAACCAAGATTAACTATCACACTATTGCAAATGGAATTTTCACCTAATTATATTTTAAAATTATTCCTTGTTAGTTTGTAGGAATATATAATTGGCATATTTTTATGGATCATAAATCTTCAAACTTGATTAAACTTTCTGTGTCATAATGTGTACATATAAGTATGGATATGAATGTATGTGTAGTTATTAGGATTTAATTCATACTAGATCATGTTATAATTTTGTGTAAATGACATATAAAACCACATGTTATTGCTATTTAAATTTTGCTTAAATTCTTAGACAATGTGCCTATTGATGATCCAGAAATAGTCTAAAATATCTGTTTTGTGTCAAAATTATATCATCTTTGATCATTTTAATTTCACATATTATTCTAATAACTTTATTATTTTTAACATCAGGAACGCAAGAGAGCCCTAGAGGCAGAACGGCAGGCCCGTGTAGAGGAATTACTGATGAAGAGGAAAGAGCAAGAAGCCCGAATTGAACAACAGAGGCAAGAGAAGGAAAAAGCCCGTGAAGATGCAGCCCGAGAAAGAGCTAGGTACCTAATTTGTTTTGGTTTTTGTCTTGAACAGTTCGCTATTGAAAAAATCAGATCTTAATAGCAGCAATGTTCTTTCATATATTCTAAATACCCCAAGTTTAGAAATGGACTAAATTGCTATGATATTTGACACTATACTCAACATGAATTTTTTTGGACTGAATAAGATATAATTTGACTGTAGTTAGCTTCAGTGAAAGTAATTGTCTTTTAGGATTTTTGCATCATAAAAGGTAGGTCAACTGAAGATTTATTTTCTTAACTCCTAGGTTATTTAGGTCCCTCTGACTTGTAGTTCTCTAAGAAGTGTGTATTTAGTTTTGTGTGTCACATTGCTTTGCTACTGGTTCCTAATGAAGGTTTTTGTCATTTCAGAAGTATAGTTTGTTGATTTTTAGTGCTTGTATATTTGTTGAGACCATGTTTACATCCCTAGATATGGACTATTACTACAGACTGTCCTCTTGCCCTTGGGGATAGTATTGATTACTAACTGAATAGGTGATAGAGCCCTCTCGCCTTCCGTCTGACTACTGGATTTCTGTTTAGTCTTTCCAGTCTTAAGTAGAGCATCCAATGAATCTTCAATATTTTGATTCTTAAGTGCATACATTCTATTCTCACTGTATCTTATTAAGATACAAAAGCCAGTTTTCTTTCTGTTACAATGTAACAATAGTAACTATTTTAGTTTGTCCTCTGTCCTTTTACTTTGTTTCCCAAACATGTATTTTACTTTTCTGAAATCTGCTTATTTATTTCTGCCTTCTAATTCATATGTTTATTCCTTTTTACTTGATGTAATTTTTAATATGA
Organism: Phyllotis vaccarum; assembly: GCA_033318265.1. Classification (NCBI taxonomy): domain Eukaryota; kingdom Metazoa; phylum Chordata; class Mammalia; order Rodentia; family Cricetidae; genus Phyllotis; species Phyllotis vaccarum. The sequence continues at coordinate 75,818,637 of JARWLC010000012.1, forward strand.
TTATTATATCAGTTTTAGGTTAGTCATCTGTGTGTCTCAAGTTTGTTACTTTTACTGTTTTGTTCTTTGTTAAACTAGAAATTTCTGGTAGTTTGTAACTAATTTTTAGTTTTCTGTTACTGTGATAAATCACTAAAAAGCAACCTGGGAAAGAAAGGCTTTATTTGGTTTGCAGATTATAGTCCATCATCAATAGAAGGGAAGGGAAGAACTGAAGCAGAAACCCTGGGGAATGCTGTTTATGGGCCTGCTTCCGAGCTTACATGCCGCTGCCTTTCTTATGTAGCATAGGCCAACCTGCCTGGGGATGATACCACCCATGTTGGCAGATGGCAAGGGCCATGTCACCTCACAGTCAAGATGCCACTCAAATGTGACTATAGACCTATCTGATAGAGGCACTTCTTCCATCCCAGTTCCTTATTGAGTATTAAAGGTGCATTTTTATAATTATTATCTTACTGTTTGATGGCTGAAGTATAGAAGTCTTTTTGACTCAATATAATGTACTTAAAATAAGGACCAATAAATAAAGCCAAAAAAGTCATAACACAAAATGTCCAGGAAATATGGGATACCATGAAAAGACCAAACCCAGAAAAGACCAAACCCACAAATGATAGGAATCAAAGAAGGAGAAGAATACCAGCTCAAAGGCACAAAAAATATATTCAACAAAATCATAGAAGAAAACTTTCCCCGCCTAAAGAGGAAAATGCCTGTGAAGTATAAGAAGCTTACATAACGCCAAATAGACTAAAGGCCCAAAGTCTCCTTGCCACATAATAATCAAACCACTAATCATACAGAATAAAGAAAGAACATTAAAAGCTGCAAAGGAAAAAGACAAAATAACTTATAAAGACAGACCCATCACAATAACACCCCAATTCTAAGTAGAGAGTATGAAAGCCAGAAGGTCCTGGACAGATGTTATAAAGACACTAAGAGACCACAGATGCCAGATTACTATACCCAGAAAAACTCTCAATCACTATACATGGCATAAACGAGTTCATGTGAAAACAAATTTAAATAATACCAGTCCACAAATCCAGCCCTACAAAAAGCACTAGAAGGAAAGCTTCAGCATATGGAAGTTAGATACACCCAGGAAAACACAAACAATAGATAATTGCACAGCAGGAAATCCCAAAGAAGGGAGATACACACATACAACCACCAAAAAATAACAAGAATTAACAATCACTGATCATTCATATCCCTCAATATCAATGGACTCTATTCCCCCTATAAAAAGACACAGGCTAACAGAATAGATATGAAAACAGAATTCATCCTTCTGCTGCATAAAAGAAAAAGACCTCAGCTTCAAAGACAGACACTACCTCAGAGCAAAGGATTGGGAAAAGATATTCCAATCAAATGGACTTAAGAAAAAAAAAAGTGTAGCTATTCTAATATCTAACAAAAATAGACTTCAAACTGAAGTCATAAAAAGAGACCAGGAAGGACATTACATATTCGTCACAAGAAAAATCCATCATGATGAACTCTCAATTCTGTACATTTATGTCCCAAATACAAAGGCACACACGTGCCTTACTAACACTTAAATTACACATTAAACCCCACACAGAAAGCCTACAAACTCATGAAAACTGAACAACTCCCAGTTGAACCACCTCTGGGTCAATGAAGAAATAAAATAAAGGAAGAAATTAAAGACTTCCTAGAATTCAATGAAAATGAATCCCCAATTTACCCAAGCTTATGGCACACAATGAAACCAGTACTAAGAGGAAAATTCGTAGCACTAAAAGCCTATATAAAGAATTGGGAGAAATCTCACACAAGAGACTTAATAGCACACCTGAAAGCTCTAGAACAGCAACAACAAAAAAGCAAACTCACCTAGAATGTGTAAAAGGCAAGAAATTATCATTTAGCATTGAAATCAATAGATTGAAACAAAGGGAACAGTACAAAGAATCCAAGAAACTAACAGTTGCTTCTTTGAGAAAATCAACAAAAATGACAAACCCTTATTTAAACTAACCAAAAGGCGGAGAGAGAATATTCAAATTAACAAAATCAGAAATGACAAGGAGAATATACCAGACACCGAGGAAATCCAGAGAATCATAAGGTTATACTTCAAAAACTTGTTCTCTACAAAATTGGAAAACTTAAATGGACAGTTTTCTGGGCAGTTACCTCTTAACAAAATTAAATCAAGACCAGTTGTAAACAACTTAAATAGACCTATCACCCCCACCCCCAAGGAAATAGTCTCCTAACCAAAAAAAAAAAAAAAGCTCAGGGCCAAATGGTTTCAGCACAGAATTCTGCCAGGATTTCAAAGAAGAGATAATACCAGTACTCCTCAAATTGTTCCACACAATAGAAACAGGAAGAACATTGCTAAACTCTTTTTTCTGAGGCTACAGTCACCGATACCCAAACTACACAAAGACACAACAAAGAAAAAGAATTACAGACCATTCTCCCTCATAATCATAGATGCAAAAATACTCAGTGAAATACTGGCAGACTGAATCCAAGAACACATCAAAACAATCCAACACGATGATCAAGTAGGCTTCATTCCAGAGATGCAGGGATGGTTGAGCATAAGAAAATCTGTTAGTGTCTTCCACCATATAAACAAACTGAAAGAAAAAAAAATCTCACATGATCATCTCCTTAGATGCTTGAAAAGCTTTTGACAAAATCTAATGCCCCTTAATGATAAAGGTCTTGGAGAGATCCAAGATACAGAGAACATTCCTAACCATAATAAAGGCAATATGCAGCAAGCCTACAGTCAACATCAAACCAAATATAGAGAAACTCAAAGCAATCCCTCTAAAATCAGGAACAAGAGAAGGCTGTCCACTCTCTCCATATCTATTTAATATAGTTCTCAAAACTTTAGCTAAAGCAATAAGAGAACAAAAGGAGATTAAGGGGATACAAATTGAAAAGGAAGAAGTCAAACTACCTCTATTTGCAGATATGATCGTATACATAAGTAACCCCAAAAATTCTACCAGAGAACTCCTATAGCTGATAACACCTTCAGCAATGTGGCAGGGTGCAGTGTTAACTAAAAAACAAACAAAACAAGAAAACAACAGCCCTCCAATACACAAATGATAAATTGGTTGAAGAAGAAATCAGAAAAACATCACCCTCTACATTAGCCACAAATAGCACAAAATATCTCGGGATAACTTTAACCAAACAAGACCTTTATGACAAGAACTTTAAGTCATTCAAGAAAGAAATTGGAGAAGATATCAGAAATTGGAAAGATCTCCCGTGTTCTCTTGGATAGGTAGGATTATATAGTAAAAATGGTAATCTTACTAAAAGCAATCTATAGATTCAATGCAATCCCTATCAGAATCCCAATACAGTTTTCACAGACCTCAAAACAACTTTATATGGAAAAACAAAAAACCCAGTATAGCCAAAACAGTTCTTTACAATAAAGGAACTTCTGGAGGTATTTCCATCCCTGACTTCAAGCTCTACTATAGAGGTATAGTAATAAAAATATCTTGGTGTTAGTATAAAAACTGACGTGTGGACCAATGGAATCTAGGTGAAGACTCTGACATCAATCCACACACCTATCAACACTTTTTTTTTTTAATTTTGAGAAAGAAGCCAGAAGTTTACAATGGAAAAAAGAAAGCATCTTCAACAAATGGTGCTGCCATAAATGGATGTTGGCATGTAGAATACTGCAAATAAATCCATATCTTTCACCCTGCATGAAACTCAAGTCCAAGTGGATCAAAGACCTCAACATCAATCTAGTTACACTGAACCTGATATAATGCCTTACTACTTCCTAATGCTGTGATCCTAAAGTTATGGTGGCCCCAAACCATAAAATTATTGTTGTTGCTACTTCATAACTGTAATTTTGCTAGTCTGGAATCATAATGAAAATATCTGATATGTGACCCTTGTGAATGGGATGTTTGACCACCATTGCATTCCATAGCTTGAGAACTGCTGGCCCATTTGCTTCTCAGTCAGACTTGGCTGGCCAGTTCCTAGAGAAAGCCTTCTGGAATTGGGGTGGGGGTTGGAACAACAGGATGTGTGGGGAAGAAGGCTGGAGAAGATCTGCTTGACTGATTGGAGATGGGGCAAAGAGGCAGTGGAGGCTGCAGCAGGTGGCCTGCTACAATTGGATTTTGAGTGGGAGAGTGAAATTCTGCAGCTAGCCTACCTGCTTCACTGGCTGAGTGGGCTGCTGGTTCCCAGGGAATCTTTAACATACTTATAAGGAGGAGAGCAGTAGGGAAAGACACCTACCTGACTTTGACCTCTTGCCTCAATAGACAAGAAGCACAGACGGCAACCACAAAGTTGGTGGAATCTTGAGTTCATTCTCTTAATTTTCTTACCCTTAAACTGATTTTCAGTTTTTGTGAATTTTCATTCTACTTTTAAAAGACTCTTAGTTTTTGCCTTTTCACATTTGCTTGATTTTTTTTTTAACTTTTTCTGAGCTTTTATGAAACTCTTCTGATCAGAATACCTTCCTAATTTCTTTCTGAAAGCTCAGATACCAGTGTCCTTTGCTTTACTTTTCAGTTTCAAATGCTGCTGTTCAGAATACATCATGGTTTTCTCTTCTATTCAGTGTTGTAGGAGGGTTCTTGGGTCCCGGGCGGCCAGAGGTCCAAGACCCACAGACCTGACGCCTGAGACCCCTTAGCCGCCCACCACTCAGACCCCCAGAAATGACTCAGACGCTTATATTAAGTTCATGCTGTTTGGCTTATGGCTCGGCACATTGCTAGCTAGCTCTTACATCTTAAATCAACCCATTTCTATTAATCTGTCAGCCACGTGGCCCGTGGCTCACCTGAGCTTCTACATGTTGCTCCTTTGGCGGCCTCAGCTCGGTCTGCCTGACTCCGCCCTGCTTCTCCTACCTAAACTTTGATTTCTCCTCCTACTTCTTCTATGGTGCCTGCCATGGCCCAAAACAGCTCTTTTATTTAAAGATTGAGATTCACAGCATACATAAACGCATTCCCACATCAATTCAGTTTATCATTTTATGCCTTTTTTGTTGTTTTCTTGTGATATTAGTAATATTTTAGGATAAGTATAAATTATGTTTTCTACATTTTATATTTAATGATAGTTACAGATTCATTCTTGGGGTTAGAAACTTATTTTCATAGCTAGAATCTGTGTTACTTCCTCACTAAAAACAAGATAAAATGGCCTGGGGAGATGGCTCAACATGTTAGAACCCGACTGCTCTTCCAGAGGTCCTGAGTTCAATTCCCAGCAACCACATGGTGGTTCATGACCATCTAAAATGAGATCTGGTGCCCTCTTCTGGCCTGCAGTCATATATGCAGGCAGAGCATAATCAATCAATCAATCAATCAATCAATCAATCAGTTTTTAAAAACCAAGATGAAACCCTGTTGTTTCTCAAATATTTACTGAGCAGTATTTGAGGTGCAATACACATTCAGAATATTTTTAAAGTAATGGCCTATGAGCATATATAAGCCTGGCATCTAAATTATAGTTTCGGTTACAAGAGATTAGGCATGTTATTCCAAGCAGATGAATGTACAGATTTGCTTGTGTCTTGCAGAGACAGGGAAGAACGTTTGGCAGCTCTCACAGCAGCTCAGCAAGAAGCTATGGAAGAGCTGCAGAAAAAAATTCAGCTCAAGGTCGGGACAGCACATTATTTTAATTTGAAATTTTAGAGTTTACAGTGAAATACATTATAAACTTCTGTTGAATAAAAGTTGAATTAGCTTGTATTTATAATATGATTGAGTTATAACTGCCTCAAATTCAACTGTTTGAAAACCAAATTTATTTTGATATAAATTTATATTGTAGAACAATTGTGGAACAAAAATGAAGCTATTTAATCTTATTAACCAGTTAATAAATAACTTGAGGTCATTACTAATAGTACTTTATTATATCAGTTATCTAGCAATTATTCATTTGATTTGAATGCTTTTGAATTGCACAGTTCTAACTTAGAAGGTTATGAAAACTATATAATTTCTAGAAAAATTCCCAATATTATAACATGTAGGTGGCCTCTGCTGTATGAGTACTTTATACTGTATCAGCAATTTACATGTTGGCTCCTTGTAGAGATAGTAACCCTTTAATGGGAAAGACTGAATTTTTCTATTTGCACAGTCATAGGAACTTGTCATCCATTTAAATTCAGTGCAGCAAATATTAAGGAATGGATAAGGTTGGATCCCATTTTCAGAAAGTACCTAATCTAGTATGAGATTGAGATGTTAAGTGGATAACTTCTGCATAATTGAGGTAGGACTGTGGTTCAATATGCATATCAAAGATCAGGAAGATAATTACTCAGCTCAGTCTTGAAAAAATTAGTTGAATATAGAAAATACAGTTGAGTAAGATACATTCTGGCTATACAAAATATGTGAACACAAAAAGATTTTCCTGGGAGAGTAGCTGGAGGTAAAGAAGTAGTTATAGGGCAGGTGTAGGTATAGACCGTTGTCACTTTGCTGCTGTGTGACTAAACATGAGTGTTTCTGTATACCAGCACTTCTCATAGGGATCGATACATAACCAAATGGGTAGTGGTAAAAGTTTACCAAATTCTGCCTCCAGGTAACCAGTAGTGTTGAATCTATGAGACAGCGATACACCAGAAGATGTATCAAGTTCTGTTAAAAGTTTTTAACTTATTTTTTCCAAATTTGTCTATAAAACAGACTTTGCACAAAACATGTACTACCATCCTGTGGACACACTTTATTTAGGAAGCATTATTGTGCACGAGTGATGTGTTAAGACTGAGAGCTTTGTTCTTCAGTGTGAAAGTTAATATCAAATAAAGCACTTTGGGATTATTTAGAAGCTTAATGGAAAGTCTTTTTCCACGTTCTGGGTATAATCTGAATACTTTTTAAGTTTCCCACTCTGATCCTGTCTGCAGCATGATGAAAGCATTCGAAGGCACATGGAGCAGATTGAGCAGAGGAAAGAAAAGGCTGCTGAGCTAAGCAGTGGGCGACACGCAAATACTGATTACGCCCCTAAGCTGACCCCTTATGAGAGAAAGAAGCAGTGTTCTCTCTGCAATGTCCTGGTAGGTGGTTCCACTATTAATAGTCTGCTGATAGAATTTATTACTAAAATTTATTAAAGGCTTCCAGCCTTTTAAATCTCATGCTGAGGCATTTACTAAGTGCTATTGACTTCTTTGAAGATTTTAAATGAAAACTAAGTGTTACAAATAATAGGATTTAGGAATGACAGTGCAAAGTGTCAATGTATGCAATTGTTACTAAAATGGTTGTTTACCTGCTTAATGATAGACTTAGTCAATATTTTAATCAGGGTTTTCAGTGCTGAGACTTGAATCTTTAAACTTAGTCCCAGAATTACATTTTAGGGAAATATTTTGAGAAATATTAGAGTGATCTGAACTTGTATATGCTATGCATGATTGAATGTTTAGTTATTAATATTGAGCACAGTTCTATGTTGATGGATAATGGCTTTGATTTTGTGATTTTTAGATTGCTTCAGAAGTATATCTCTTTAGCCACATTAAAGGGAAGAAACACCAGCAAGCTGTGAGAGAGAATAGCAGTATCCAGGGACGTGAACTTTCAGATGAAGAAGTGGTAAGCTCTGCTTCTGTCTTTTTACAATTACTAATTAATTACCTTGGTTCTGTTCCTTTGAGTTCCTAATTTATGTGTATTCATATAACTATTTAGAACCATACTTAGCACTCGATATCTCTATTAATATAATAGGCATATGTTATTTTATTAGTATATATATAAACTACACAAACATTTTTGTTATCATTTACATAATTTTTGTACCAGAAAAAGTTACAGTATTTTGTGCTTGTGAGATAGCTCGCTCAGAGGATAAAGGCACATTCAGCCAAACCTGTCAATCTCAGTTTGATCCCTGAGACTCACATTGTGGAAGGAGAGGCTTGACTCCTTCAAATTGTCTTGCAATAATCTCTACCGATATGTCATGGCACATAAACAGTGGAGTGTGTACACACACCCTAAATGGGCAGAATTTATTTTAAAAGATTGTTAAGACATTTTAATCAGGTGCTCCTGAGGTGGCTCTGGAGTTAAGAACACCAGATTTATAGAAAACCAGAATTCGTTTTTGACCATTGTATTGGATGGTTCACAAATGCTTGTAACTCCAGCTCTAAGGTATCTGATGCCCTCATTTGGTCTCTGTGGGCAACTCAATACACATTGTACATGGTATACACACACACACACACACACACACACACACACACACACACACACACCCCTTTAAAAAAGAGAAGTTATAATATTTTGTTATTAATTTAACGTAAGAATTCATCAGTGATGCTGAGCTGAGCTGTGGTGGCACATGCCTTTAATCTTAACACTCAGGAGCCAGAGGCAGGTGGATCTCTGTGAGTTCAAGACCAGCCTGAGCTACAGAGTTAGTTCCAGGACATCCAGGGCTGTTTCACAGAGAAACCCTGTCGCAAACAAACAAGCAAGCAAGCAAACAAAGACAAAACAATAACAGAAGAATTCATCAGTGATTTATCAAATATTATAAAGCATAAACCAATGTCTATTTCATGTAAGAAAAGTAGAAAATCCTGGACTTGTAAACCATTTACAAAGTTTTAGAAATGTATTACTTACCTATAATTTATTGTGTACTGAAATTTTACATTTTCATGAATGTTCATAATTGTGTATTCAACAGTTCTGGAACTAGGATAACATCTACAAATTTGTTTTTTTCTTTATTCTCAAGATGTAGAATTCATGCTTGATAAACATCTTTTCAGATGCCCAGGAAAGATTATTGTGGTTTCTTTGAGGACCAGACCTGTGTATAGACATCAGTGGATGTCAGCCTTATGTCTGAGATTTATTTTATTTGGTTATTTTTGAGTGTGGTGGGAGGAGGTCAGACAGCTTTGGCTGTTTTTGCCTTGTTAGTGAAGCCATTCCTCTTGTTAATATTGGCCTACCCTGTATACTGTAGCTCTGTGGCTTCCCCTTCTCCCATCAGGACACGAATAATCCATGACAGCTAACTTTCGTTATTTGGGCTCTGGGGACTAGATTCAGGTTTTTCCTCAGGGTTGCATAGCAAGCACTTTTACTCACTGATTTGTCTTACTAGCTCTCTCTCTCTGTGTGTACATTTCTCGTGCTTTTTATTTCAATTCCTTTGGCATATATAAAGGTCAGAAAATGAATATACATACAGAATACTAAACACTTCCTAAAATGGTTTTATCATTGACCAATCTTCATTTTTATCTTGAAAGTCTTAATTGTTAGATATGTTTAAAGTACATTTTTGCATCTTACCAATAGCAGATTTTTTTTTTCTTAAGACACTCTAGAAAGGGCTGGAGAGATAGCTCAGAGGTTAAGAGTACTGGCTGCTTTTTCAGAGTTCAATTCCAAGGAACACATGGGGTCTCATAACCATTTATAATGAGATCTGGTGCCCTCTTCTGGTGTGCATACATACATGCAAGCAGAATACTATATACAAAATAAATAAATCTTTTTTTTTTTTTTTTTAAAGAAAGCCTAGAAAATACTTAGAACAGTTGAAAAAGTCACAAAAAAATTCATTGTGATCTAGATACACTCTTCTGTAAGATGATTCCAACACTGTTTTTGGCACTGCTTTGGAGAAGTCACCATCACAAACAAAAACGTTCTGATACCAAGGCTGTTAGTTCTGATACCAAGGCTGTTAGTTCTGATACCAAGGCTGTTAGTTCTGATACCAAGGCTGTTAGTTCTGATACCAAAGCCTCTTCCACTTGGGTTGTGAATGATGCTGATCCTGAATTCATCTCCATAGCCAGGTAACACTTTGTTCCTACACCAGTCCATTTAGACTCTATACTCTGGTTGGGCAGGTGCTGCTGTGGAGATCTTTATTTTTGACTGTCAGTTGGTGATTCTGATTTTAAAGTCTCAATATCAGTAAATGTAACAGATTGTTCACCCCCTCGTTAACATCACCCTTAATTACTTAATCTGAATCTCCCTAACAGAGGCTAGTTCCTGGTGGGTCATCATGTACTTCTCACACCTAGCTAGTGCCTTTTCATTTTAACAGACACTTATGGTGTGAGAGACGTGTGACTACATGACTGTCTCAGCCTGCACATTAGAAGGCAGTAGACTTATGATCTACTCATCTGGCCCCTGTAGAATGGGACTTTGTGTGTCAAATAGTAGTTGGTGTATTAGGCATGGGTAATGGAAAGACAGATCTCTCTCCAAGTGGTTTTTTTGTTTGTTTGTTTGTTTGTTTTTGTTTTTTTTTTTTTTTTTTTTTTTTTTTTTTTTTTTTTTTTTTTTTGGCCCCACTCTCAGGAGGATCTCTCTGGCTTCTCAGGTTTGGGCTCATCTTTGACCCACCTTTTATTCTGCATCTCTAGGTGAGTGGCTGCTACCTGATGCTCACATCCCTTTTGCCATTTCATCTGCCGCCATGCACCTGCCCCTCGTCTGTGCTTATCAGAGAGCTTTTATACATATATGTAGCATTAGGGTTTTTTGACCCAGGGCAGCCAGAGGTCCAGACCCACAGACCTGCAGCCCCAGACTCCTTAGCCGCCTGCTGCTGCTCAGGCCTCCCAAAATGACTCAGACACTTATATTAAGTTCATGCTCTTTGGTCTATGGCTCAGGCACATTGTTAGCTAGCTCCTTCATCTTAACTCAACCCATTCTCATCAATCTGTCTGCCATGTGGCCCGTGGCTCACCTGTGTTCCTTACATGTTTCTTCTTTGGTGGCTGGCTCGGTCTGTCTCTGACTCTGCCTTTCCTTTCCTACCTATTCTGATTCCCCCACCTATTTTTTCTATGGTGCCTGTCATGGGCCAAAACAGCTCCTTTATTTAAAGATTGATATTCATAGCATACAGAAAGACATTCCCACATCACACACACACATATAATTTTCATTAAAAAATGTCATCTCCATCAGTGTATCTCCCTGCTGTTCCCCCTTCCCTCCCCCCCAATTCCTCCCATCCAGCTTTCAGCTTCACCCCTCCTGATCCACTCATCCCCTTTCTGAAAAGGGCAAGAAGTCCCAAGATGGGCCTGCCCATCACTGCGCATGCACTCCAGGCACATCAGATTCACTCATTCCAAAGCCAATGCTGGGCTGGGTGTTCCTCTAGGGAAGGGGCTCCAAGGTGCCAGCCTAGGAACAGGAACAAAGTCTGATCCCACCTTCATGACTTCACGCACTCATGGCAGTCTAAAGCTGCTCACCTCCAGAGTGCCCAGCTCCCCATCCCTATGGACCTGGAGTGGCCATTCCTGATTCAGTGAGCCCCCCAGAGCTCCAACCAGCCATCACCATGGGAACCTTCCTCATAATCCCTATCTCCCTGTTCATACAAACTCTCCTCCCCTGCTTTCAGCTGGACCAGGAGCTCTGCCCAGTGTTCAGCCATGGATCTCCACCTCCACCTCCATTCCCTGTTGGATGTAGGTTCTGCGATGACACCTGGGGTGTTTATTCATTTGATTATAGGGGAAGTCCCATTTAGACACCCTCTCCACCATTGTTTGGAGACTTGGCCAGGGACATCCTGCAAGTTCCTGGACATTTACATAGCACCCAGTCTCTTTCCAACCCTACATTGGCTTCTTCTATCGAGATAATCATCTCTTTCTATCTCCCTCTTTGCTCCTCTCACTCAACCATCTGCTTTCAAGATTTGTTTCCAACTCTTCTTGATTGCAACCTGTTAGGACCCCAATTTGCTAAGGTGATCTTCTCTATTTTCTCTTCTTAAGGGAATCTCTGGATGTCTCTCTTAAGTTCCTTCTAATCCTAAGATGTTCAGAGGTTGTGGTCTGCAGATTGGGTATTCTTTGCTTTTTGTCTAAAATCCACTTAGGAGTGAGTACATCCCATGCCTATCTTTCTGGGCTATTGATACCTCTCTCAGGAGGATACTCTCCAAGTTCATCCATTTGCCTGAAAAATTTAGGTTGTTATTTTTCTAAACTGCTGAGTAGTACTTCATTGTGTTGATGTACCACAGTTTGTTAATCCATTCTTCAGTTGAGGTGCATCTAGGTTGTTTCCAGGTTCTGTTTATTATGAATAATGCTGCTATGAACATAGTTGAGCTAATGCCTTTGGGGTACAATTGTGCATCCTTTGGGTATCTGCCCATTAGTGGTATTGCTTGATCCTTGGGAAGATTGATTTCCAGTTTTCCGAGGACCGCCATACTGCATTCCAGAGTGGCTGTACAAGTTTACACTCCCACCAGCAATGGAGGAGTGTTCCCCTTGCTCAGCATCCTCTCCAGCATAGGCTATAATCTGTGTTTTTGATCTTAGCCATTCTGGCAGGTGTAAGGTGGTATCTCAATTATTTTGATTTGCATTTCCCTTTTTAGCTCTGAACCCCAATTTTTAATTGGGTTATATAGGTTATGGGGCTCTAGTTTCCTGAGTTCTCTATATATTTTAGAGATCAGTCCTCTGTCAGATGTAGGGTTGGGGAAGATCTTTTCCCATTCTGTAGGCTGTGGTTTTGTCTTATTTAATCTCTCCAGGACTTTTATCATAAAGGAGTGTTGGATTTTGTGACCTTTGCCTTACAGAAGCTTCCCAGTTTCAGGAGATCCCAATTATTGATTGTTTTTCTTAGTGTCTGTGCTGCTGGTGTTATATTTAGGAAGTGGTCCCCTGGGCCAATGCATTGGAGAGTATTTCCCACCTTCTTTTCTATCAAGGCCAGTGTAGCTGGGTTTATGTTGAGGTCTTCGATCTTAGATTTGAGTTTTGTGCAGGGTGATTGGTTTGGATCCATTCGCATTCTTATGCATACATTCCATTTATTGAAGATACTATCTTTTTTTCATTGAATATTTTTGGCCTCTCTGTCAAAAATCAGGTATTCATAGGTGTGTGGGTCAATGTCAGGGTATTTGATTCTATTCCATTGATCCACAAATCTGTTTTTGTGTCAGTACCAGGGTGTTTTTATTACTGTAGCTTTATAGCTTCAGGTCAGGTATGGTGATGCCTCCTGAAGTTCTTTTATTGAGCAGAATTGTTTTGGCAATCCTGGGTTTCCTGTTGTTCCATATGAAGCTGAGTATTGTTCTTTCAAGGTCTGTAAAAAAAAATTGTGTTGAGATTTTGATGGGGATTGCATTGAATCAGTAGATTGCTTTTGGTAAAATTTCCATTTTTATTATGTTGATCCTACTTATCCAGGAGCATGGGAGATCTTTCCATTTTCTGATACCCTCTTCAATTTCGTTCTTCAGTGACTTAAAGTTTTTGTCAAACAAGTCTGCTACTTCTTTGGTTAGAGTTAGGCCAAGATCATTTATGCTATTTGCAGCTATTGTAAAGAGTGATGTTTCCCTGATTTCCTTTCCAGCCCTTTTATCCTTGGTGTATAGGAGGCTATTGATTTTTTTTTTTTTGATTAATCTTGTACCCTGCTACATTATGTTTATCAACTGTAGGAGTTCCCTGATAGAATATTGGGGATCACTTATATACGATCATATCATCTGCAAATAGAGATAGTTTGACTTCTTCCTTTCCAATTTGTATCCCCTTAATCTCCTTTTGATCTCTTATTGCTTTAGATAAAACTTTGAGGACTATATTAAATAGATAAGGAGAGAGAGGGCAGCCTTGTCTTGTTCCTGATTTCAGTGGGATTGCTTTGAGTGTTTCTCCATTTAGTTTGATGTTGGCTGTGGGCTTGCTGTATATCGCCTTCATTATATTTAGGTAATTTCCCTGTATCTCTGATCTCTCCAGGACTTTTATTATGAAGGAGTGTTGGATTTTGTCAAAGGCTTTTTCAGCATCTAAGGAGATGATCATGTGTTTTTTTTTCTTTCATTTTGTTTCTATGATGGATGACATTCATAGTTTTTTGCATATTGAACCATCACTGCATCTCTGGGATGAAGCCTACTTGATAGTGGTGGTGGATGTTTTTTTTTTTTTTTTGATATATTATTGGATTCGGTTTGCTAAAATTTTATTGAGTATTTTTGCATCAATGTTCATGAGGGAGACTGGTCTGTAATTCTGTTTCTTTGTTGCATCTTTGAGTGACTTGGGTATGAGGGTGATTATAGCCTCATAAAAAAAAGTTCAGCAATGTTCCTTCAGTTTCTACTTTATGGAACAGTTTGAGGAATATTGGTATTAATTCTTCTTTGAATATCTGGTAGAATTCTGCACTGAACCTGTTTGGTACTGGACTTTTTTTTACTTGGGAGACTTTTAATAGGAGCTCCAATTTCCTTGGGTTGTTACAGGTCTATTTAGATCTTTAATCTGATCTTGATTTAATTTTGGTAAGTGGTACCTGTCCAGAAAGCTGTCCATTTCTTTTAGGTTTTCCGTTTTAGTGGAGTATAGATTTTCAAAGTATGACCTGATAATTCTCTGGATTTCTTGGGTCTCTGTTGTTATGTCCAAATTTGGATACTCTCTCTGTTTCTTGGTTAGTTTTGATAAGGGTTTATCTATCTTGTTGATTTTTTGAAAGAACCAACTCTTTGATTCATTGAATATTTGTATTGTTCTCTTTGTTTCTATTGTATTGATTTCAACCCGAAGTTCTATTATTTCCTAATGTTTACTCCTTCTGAGTTTGCTTCTAATTGTTCTAAAGTCTCCAGCTGTGCTGTTAGGTCTCTGGTGTGAGATTTCTCTAGGTTTTTCATATAGGCATCTAGTGCTATGAGTTTTCCTCTTAACACTGCTTTCATTGTGTCCCATAAGTGTAGGTATGTTGAGGGTTCATTTTCATTAAATTCTAGGAAGTCTTTGATTTCTTTCCTAATTTCTTCCTTGACCCAGAGGTGATTCAATTGAGATGTTCAGTTTCCGTGAGTTTTTAGGCTTTCTGTGATTTTTGTTGTTGTTGAACTTTAGCTTTAGACCATGGTGGTCTGATAAGATACAGGGAGTTATTCCTAGTTTTTTGTACCTATTGATATTTGCTTTATGACTGAGTATGTGGTCAGTTTTAATGACATTTCCATGGGGTTCTGAGACATATGTATATTCCTTTGTGTTTGGGTGGAAGGTTCTGTATATATCTATTAAGTCCATTTTGGTCATAGCATCTGTTAGATCCCTTATTTCTCTCTTGAGTTTCTGTCTGGTTGACCTATCCAAGGGTGAAGGTGGGGTACTGAAGTCTCCTCTATTAGTGTGTGGGGTTTGATGTGAGGTTTAAACTTTACTAGTGTTTCTTTTATATATGTAGGTGCCTGTAGTAGGAGGTTTCTGGCCTGGACTTTCGGGCCTAGCCTCAAGGTTTAGGCCCGCAGACCCCCAGCCTCTCAGAGACACACAGATGTTTACAATAGTTTTCAGCTGATTGGCCTAAGGCCCAGGCATATAACTTGCTACCTCTCTACTCTTTATCTAACCCATGATTCTTCCTATTTAGCCATGCTGCTCGGTGCCTTTCTTTAGAGCAGCATAGTTGTCCTCTGCTTCTTCCAGCTACTCTCTGGCATTTTGCTCTGTGCTTCCTGTTCTCAAGAGTTTTCTTAGTCTGGTAGCCCCACCCACACTTCCTGCCTGCCTTTGGCCAATCAGCGCTTTTTATTAAACCAGTGGGTGAGACAATTATTTACAATGTAGGAACACAATGCCCCTATAGGTGCCCTTGTGTTGAGGGCATAAATATTCAGAATTGAGACTTCATTTTGGTGGATTTTTCCTGAGATGAATAACTATTGTCTGTCCTGGTCTCTTTTAATTGATTTTAGCTTGAAGTCTATGTTGTTAGATATTAGGATGGCTATACCAGCTTGTTTCTTAGGACCATTTGATTGGAAAGTCTTTTCCCAACCCTTTACTCTGAGCCTGTGTCTGTCTTTGAAGTTGAGGTGTGTTTGTTGTATGCAGCGAAAGAATGGCTTCTGTTTTTTTATCCATCATGTTAGAGTGTGTCTTTTTATAGGTGAATTGAATCCATTGATATTAAGGGATATTAATAACCAATGGCTGTTATTTGCTGTCATTTTTAGTGGTAGCTTGTGTGTATTTCCCTTCTTTGGGTTTTTCTTCTGTGGTGTTATCGATTGCTTGTGGTTTCATGGGTGTATCTGGTTTCTTTTGGTTGGAGTTTTTCCTCTAGAGCTTTCTATATGTTCGGATTTATGCATAGGCATTGTTTAAATCTGGTTTTGTCATGAAATATCTTGTTTACTCCACTTACAGTAATTGACAGTTTTGCTGGGTATAATAGTCCAATCAGGCAGCCATGCTCTTTTAGTGTCTGTATAACATCTGACCAGGACTTTCTTGCTTTCACTGTTTCCATTAAGTAGTCAGGTGTTATTCTGATGGTCAGCCTTTATAGGTAATTTGGCCTTTTTCCTTTGCAGTTCTTAGTATTCTTTCTTTGTTCTGTAGTTTTAGTGGCTTGATTATTATGTGGCGAGCAGCTTTTTTTAGGGGGGTGTCTAGTCTATTTGGTGTTCTGTAAGCTTCATGTATCTTTATAGGCATTTACTTCTTCAGGTCAGAAAAGATTTCTTCTATGATTTTGTTAAATATATTTTCTGTGCCTTTTAAACTGGTGTTCTTTTCTTTTTTGATTCCAGTTATTCTCTTGTTTGGCCTTTTCATGGTGTCCCGTATTTCCTGGACATTTTGTGTTATGACTTTTTTGTTTTTAGTGTTTTCTTTAACTGACATATCTATTTCCAGTATCGAATCCTCTGCTCCAGAGATTCTCACTTCCATCTCTTGCATTCTCTTGGTTATGCTGCATATGTGGTTCCAGTTTGTTTCTTTAGGTTTTCTATTTCCAGCTCTGCCTCGTTTTATGCCTCCTTTATTGCTTCTGTTTCAATCAACTTTTGATTCCTGGAATGTTTCTTTCATCTGTTTTCTTTTTCTTGGTTTTCTTTATTATTATTATTTTTTTTTTTTTAGGGATTTTTTCATCTCTCCCAATTTTTTTGTTTGTATTTTCTTCTATTTCTTTAAGGGATTTTTAAATATCTTCTTTCAAAGCTTCTATTATCTTCTTAAAGTTGTTTTTAGTGTCGTATTCTTCTGTTTCCTCTTCTTTGTTGTGCTTGGATCTTGGTGTTACATAGCATAAGCTTCTTCTGGGGGTGTCATGTTGTTCTTTATATTCTTCTATGTATTCTTGCACTGGTACCTGCTCATTGCTTCCTCAGTTCACTCTTAATCTGCTCTTAGTCAGTTGTGACCCTGGGGGCTCTTAGTAAGCTCTTAGTTTGCTCTTAGTTAGCTGTAGACAAGGTGGGGGCTTCTGGTTATACAGTTGTCGGTGGGTGATGAGGTAGGTTGTGGTTTGGGCGTCACTTGGCTTGTGGGATGTCCATAGAACTGCATTTTCCTGGGGATTGGGTGGGGGTGATGTAGAGGGGGCCTTTCCCAGGTTTTTTTTAGTTTAGGGCAGGGTTGGGCATGGATGGGGTGCTGGGGGCAGTGTCCCCAGGCTGGGGTTCAGAGACCATGGTCTCCGCTGGGCCTGAGGGTCCAGGTACCACTCACTTCTGAGTTAGCTGTAGACCAGAATGGGGAAGGGGGGACTTCTCCATCAGAAAGCTTTTAAGCTTCTGCTATAGATTGTGTTTATCATCTTCATAGATTGTAGCTGTTTTCTCCAAAACCTCAGTCTTGTATTCCAAAGATTTGTTTTTCTTTTCCAGTCATTGTTTCTGATTTTAGCAACTTTTCTTTTTCATCTAGTTTTTCTTGAGTATAGTTTTATTTTATTTGAAACATCATTGTCAATTTTTTAAAAACTAAAGCTTTGAAAGTAAGTACATCGTTTGCTAAGCTCTTCACTCATCAGTTATCACAGGTGATGTTTGTCCCAAATTTGAGTTCCTTTTGGAAAGGCCTCTCATTGATACCCAAAGTTTGCACAGGGCAACGATGAGCAGCTCTGTAGCATCATTTCAGTCATCAATGTCCCATCCAATTGTCCTCCAGGTCTCTGCCCTGTCTTCTCTGTCCAGTCACATATCATGACTAGTATCAGTCTTTGTATTCACACACAGCCAGCTGTGTCTTCCCTTACCCACTGAAGTAGGTCTTGAACAGATGGTGTGGAGGGATTGGCATTATTAGAATGTGGCCCTGTTGGAGGAACCTGTCACTGTGATAGGGTGGGCTTTGAGTTCTCCTTTGCTCAAGCTACATCTAGTGAGATACTTCACCTCCTTTTGCCTTCAGATCAGGATGTAAAACTCTCAGGTCCTTCTCCAGCACCGTGTCTACCTGCGCTTCACCATGCCTCACCATGATGATAATGGACTGAACCTCTGAAACTGCAAGCCAGCCACAATTAAATTCATTCCTTTGTAAGAGTTAATGTGGTCTTGGTGTCTTTTCACAGCAATAAAAACGTCAACTAAGATAGCCTTGTACAGTTGCTTCTTTCCCAGGACCTCTGTTATGATCTTAGTGTCCCTGCTGACTAATGTTACCAGCTTTATGTAATCTCTTCCTGTCTGCTTTAGTGTGCTTGGTTCTTTGACAGATAGCAAGGTCCAAAAGAGACAGTAATTTGTTATTCATATTTTATCATATAGCAATTTTTCTCTTTCCTATAACTTCTCTCTATTGGCATTCAGGGGAGCTTGGGCTAGTTTAACGCAGAACCTGCTATGGGAAAATGGACTCTATTCAAATGGATGTTAGCAACATGTCTCTTTTTTTCTGAATTGTCAAAAAAGCTCTCATGCTTCCTACTTCAGTACATTGTTGTGGAATGTTCCTTTACACTGTGTGAAGATGTGTCTCTGTGATTGGTTTAATAAAGAGCTAGGCAGGAAAAGATGTTGCACGGAATATGGTTTTAATAAAGGAAACTCAGAGCCAGTTATTGGGGAAAGGCTGGAATATTAAAGAGAGGAAACAGACCACAGTCAACTCTCACCCAGCTGTCTTCCAGCTTCCTCAGCCTCACTCCTCATTGCTTCTCTTGAATAATCTGTCTTCCTACACCTGCCTTAAATACCTTCTTTGCCCAGTTGTTTCATATCCAGGTTACACCTGAATTCACAGAAACACGGAAAAATCTCTGACTCTGGATTTATGGAATTAAAGGCGTGGCACTACCACTGCCTGCCTGGGAGCCTGGAACTCCCTCTGTAAACCAATCTGGCCTCAAACTCAGATCTGCTGGGATTAAAGGTATAGGTCACCACTCTCTATCTTTCCTTGTGTTGGGATTAAGGTGTGAGTTACAGCTCTCTAACCTTTCTGGACTGACTGAGGGTGGATCTTTCTCTGATATTCCAGGCTGGTTTCATTAAATATATAGTATATCACCACAAAGACTTTAACCAGGACTTGTAGAGACAGTGACGTCTCAGGGAAAAAGATAGGTAGAGTCACCAGCAGAGAAAACAGGACAAGCAGGAAGAGAAGTAAAAGTTATAAGCCATATGATATCATGTAGAATAGTAGAAATGGGTTAATTTACATTATAAGAAGTAGATAGAAAAAAGCCTAAGTGAAGGCCAAGCTTTCATAATTAATAATAGTCTCTGTGCCATGATCTGGGGACCGATGGTCCAAAAAAGCCTGATAGAGTAATTCTGTAGCATACACACCTTCTTACCTTCTTGAAGCATTTTAGATTGTGGGAGTCCAGACTCTGTGCTTCAGAGATGCACTGCAGCCATTCCACTTGAGCTTTATAGACTCAAATGGCCCCTCTTCTGCAGGGGTTTGAATAGGAATGGCCCCCAGAGACTTGGCTTATAGGGAACGGCACTATTAGATCACACTATTGAGTGTGTCACTCTAGAGGTGAGCTTTGATGTCTAATATGCTCAAGCTATATCTGCTGTGGCTCTCAGCTTGTCTTCAGCACCATGACTTCCTGCACACCACCATGTCTTATCATATTGATAATGGACTTAAGCTGTGAAACTGTAAGCCAGCCCCAATTAAATGTTTTCCTTTTTAAGAGTTGATGTAGTCATGGTATCTCTTCACAGAAATAGAAACCCTAACTAGACAGAAGTTGGTACTAGGGACTGAGGTGTTGTTGTCATAGGCCTGACTATATTTTTGTTAGGAGTAATTTAGACTTTGGTATTTTGGGTTAGGAAAGCTTCAAGTGCAGCTCAAAGGGCTGTGTTAGTAGAAGCATGGAAGACAGTGATGCTTAGGGTGACTTGAAATGTGGGGGCCTGGCTCAAGACATTTCAGAGGAGAAGAATTTTAGTATGTTGTTACTGTGATATTTTGGTGAAGAATGTGTTTGTATTTTTGTCCTTGTACAAAAAGTTTGCCGGAGGTTAAAGTCTAGAGTTTTGTATTAATTCCTTTGACATAGGAAATCTCAAAACAGCCTAATATTGACTCCGTCCTGTGGTTATTAGTGGTCACTCTTATGAAGATCTATAATGAAATGGAGCCAGCTGAGCAAGGAAAGTTACAAAATATATAATTTAAGGAGAAAATAGGGCATCAGGAAATGGAGTGGAGCTAAGTTCTGTGTTCAAAGAGATTTAAAAAAAAAATAAAGAAATGTTAAATGGAGCAAGGGAAGTGGTGATTTCAGGACAAGATCCCACCCAGCTAAGCTTTCATCTATTGCAAAGGAACTAAAGAAAAATTTAGGTCCAGGCAAGGTTGACCTTTAATCCGAGCACTCAGGATACAGAGGCATGGAAATCTCTGAGTTCAAGGCTAGCAAGGATTACAGAGCAATTACTTACACAGTGAAGGAAACCATTGAAAATAGAAAGCTCATGAAAATATAGTTGAAGAAGGGGGACATGTACCAGTTTAAGAAAGCAGTAGAGTTTGGTAGCTTCAGCTACATGGTTCTAGCTTTAGTCAGTTATGGAATCAGCTTCCATGACTAAAGAGAGCTGCTGAGGCCAGGCATGTGGCAGGGGTGTCCCCAGCAATAAAACCCTAACTAAGACATTTTTGGTAGATCATATATATAATTATTATAGATTTCAATATAAGAGACAAATATGCCATAGACATTGTAAGTGGACTTTTTATTGGGACTTCTGGCTCCAAAATAAATGCATAGAGACTTAATATTAATTATAAATGATTGGCAGATAGCTCAGTCTTGTTAGTAACTAACTCTTACATTTTAAATTCTACTCTCTGCCATGTTGTGGTACCCTTTATTAACATGGCACATTCATCTTGCTTCCTTCTGCATCTGTCTTGACTCTGGAGACTCCCCTCCTCTCAGTGTTCTTAGTCAGGTTCCCCTCCTTAACCTTATCCTATCTATTGGCCAGTTAACTCCTTTAGTAAACAATCACAGAGACAACTCTTCTCAGTATACAAAGGAGTTATTCCACAGAAAGACACTGTCTTTGTTAACTTCTGCCTTGCAAAATTCTTGTATATTTATCTTATCTGCAAACTCTGAATCTACTTGTCACTTTCTAGAGGGGTCTTTGGAATGGACATGGCTTCTGTTTTCTGATGTTCCAATAAGGCATCAGTTTCACACTGTATGTTCATACGATTCTTACCATTAGCTTTAAAAATTAACGTTTTGCTTGAAATAACCATGTGCTGTTAAAAATATGTTTACACAACAAGGAAGCAGCAGCCCTCTATCCTCTGGAGGACCTATCATTGTGTGAGCTTTTCCACTTCCAGCTACACCATCTGTAAACAAAGATCATTCTCGCCATGAGTGAGATCATCCACCAAGGGATTAGCCACAGCATCAGAAAGCTCCTTCAGAATGGTGTGAATGCCCACATTTCCCTAAATGAATACCAAATCTCCTGCTACTCTCTATTTCTGTTGAGTCATTGATGCTCTCAGTATGGAGTTGTACATTTGTACTACTGACCATGTTTGTGCAGCTTTCTTGATCAGGAAAGCTTAATGGGCATGCCTGGTAGTACACTTCACTTGGATCTTTAAGGTTTGTCAGGGATCCTTTTCTTTCTTTCTCTCTCTCTCTTCTTAATTACAAAGTCCTCAGTCATCTTAGCTTTTTGCTGGCTTCATGGCCATAGGATCCACGCTGTCTAGACTGATGACCTCTGACCCAAGCAGAGAGAGCTATTGGGAACTGAGTGACTCAGCAGTCACAGGGACCCAGACTCCTACTGAGTATAGCTGGGTGGAAATGCTGCCTAGTAGATTTTTAAAACATGTTATTCGTTAATCAAGTACATGAATCTCAAGCAATTAAGCAGTGCTTATGTATGTAAAAATTGATATTACACCACCTAGAACAAGATATAATTCCCTGTTACCAAGAGGATTCCCGTTTGCACATTTACTGCAATGTTCTTAAACCATGACTAGTGTACTGATCACATCAGTTTCTCCTGCCTCTTCTGAAACTTCATATAGATGATATTGCATGGTATATACTTTCCTATGTCTTTCTTCATCGTTAGCTTATGAGACTGGCCCTTATTTTTTCTATGGCATTACAGTAATCATTTTTATTATATTTTTATTAATACCTTACAGGCAAAGACCATCAGTAATGCATCTAGAATTGAATAAAGTTTTATTTATTGAGTTGTCAAAAGAAAGGAAAACACATCATGAAAAATTGTGTTTCTCAGTAGGAAGTATCTGAAGGACCTTGTTTAGACTTTGGATACTCTGGGATGAGGAGGGATTCAAGCAGATAAGGCATTCCTCTGGTCTGAATACTCTGGAAGTGAATGATTTTGTGCCTGCTTTGTTAATAAAGTTTTACCTAAGTAGGTGGAAGGAATGAGATGACTCTTTACTCTTGATTTTCAGGATAGAACTGGTGGTTAAAGAGAAATTGCACAAAAGTACTTGGGCTCCATTCTCTGTGGTTTCTTCCTTTTATAGGTCTAAACTCTGGATTGTGTCTCCTAGCTCATTAATTCTCTCTCATAGCCTGCAATGTTCTTCCAAACCAGCAACTGACATATTCCTTAAGGAAGAGTCAGGGAGAGTGGAGGCACACTTCCTGGGTGGCTTGACCTTGTCCTTTGAGGCCTGGTCACAGAGCTGTGTGACTGCTCTTGCTGTGCATTTTTGGAGCCTTTGGAATGGCATATGCATCTAGTACTTCATTGTGGAAGGAATTAAGTCTCCAGTGTTGCATTTCTATGAGTTTATATTTGATGTAATATTTGATACTTAATTTAGATTTCTAACAAACATTTACTGAGTGAATTAATTGAAGTGAAAAATATACATAGCTTTAAAGGTATTATTTTAATGTACCTCTAAATTTCTTCTTTGTAAATGCTACATAACTGTAATACAGTTGAAGTGGTATATGAAACTGCTGATCTATTTAGTTTGTCTTGAATAATTTATGATTTTTACTCAGATTGTATGAGCACTTTTAGAGAAGGTGGTATGGAGTTTATTTAATTACTCAAATCTCTTACAATATTCTTATTTCTGTTTAGATTTGATTTTAGTCAACTGTGGGCTATGGTGGCACATGCCTGCGAACCAGCAGTTGGAAGGCAGGGGCAGGAAGATCTAGAATTGAAGGCCAGCTGGGGTTGAGATCTGTATCAAATAACAAACAAACAAGACAAAAACAAACTGTCCTTTTTTTCTATATATATAGGATTTGTTTTAAATGAGGATTATTGCCCTAAATGATGGGTACTGCTTCCCATTACAAAAAAAATGCATTTGTTAGAAGATTCCCTCAATAAAAATGAACATATTATTTATTTTAATGTAAATTAAAATTAAATATTAAGTTTTCTTGTGTAGTGAGTGCAGCTTGATGAAGTACTTGCTAGCATCCACAAGTCCTCAGTTTTATCTCTAGGATGGAAAAAAACATCTGCAGAATGCTATTATATAAACTGAGATATAAATTTTATATCTTCATTTCAGGGAAAAGAGATGAAAAGGAAGGAACAGTAGACTGATAACAATGTGTAGCGATGTGTACATTTTGTAGTTACTGTCTTGCTCTTTTATTTAGTCATTGTGGGTTGAGGTTTGATAGATGTGTTTATTTTGTGTACTCATTCAGGTGCAAATGATGAA
This sequence comes from Phyllotis vaccarum, assembly GCA_033318265.1. Taxonomy (NCBI): domain Eukaryota; kingdom Metazoa; phylum Chordata; class Mammalia; order Rodentia; family Cricetidae; genus Phyllotis; species Phyllotis vaccarum. The sequence goes on from JARWLC010000012.1 coordinate 75,842,698, forward strand.
AATTTTCAACTTCTTACTTAATTCATATAACTATTCTTACTGAAAGTTCCCTCTCAAAACAGTGTTGGTAACATAGCATATGAGCAATGTTATATAGAGAGGCTATTTTATATTATTCACATGGAAGTTTCATTTTTAATCAGTGAAGGTATCTATAGTAAACACACTTGTTCTACTTAAACTTATTACTTGTCATCTATAATGTCTTTACATTATATACACCATGTCTATTGCCCTTCTTCTTTGGCATATACGATTTTATTTATACCACTTCTGACCTAATAAAACTGTACCTTTGACCCCATTGTACTTGACATCTTGGATAACTCACTCTTGACCTTTGACACATTTTTAAGACTGTTAAACATAATAGGTTGCTGCTGAACAAGGAAGCTTTATTGTTTTGTGTTTTTATCTAATTTAACTGGAGAATTTTTAGCATTTTAAAAGACTTCCTGCAAAAGAACTTATGTGTGTTTGATATTTTGGTAATTTTATAATTAAAATACTTAATATTTTTATCATAAAATGAGTGCTATTAATGAATATATTCTTCAGTTAAAATTTTTGTATGTATTGTTAGAGAAACAACCTTAACTTTCATGCTTGGTTTCTTCATTGTCCTGTCTCAAAATTTAATTGAAGCACATAATTTTTGGTATAGGATGCATTTATTTTTGTAAGGAGCATGTAGTTTAAAAGTTGTGAGTCCTTGTCTTTTTCCATGGTGAATTTGCATATTCTTTCTTAGTGACAGTCCTTTGCATTTCAAAAATGTGACTTAGGCAAATTCTGTTTTTATGCTGCATTTTCAAATAAGGAAGAAAAGTAAAATTAATTTCCTTTGTTTCCTGAAAACTATGACCAGGATTTTAAATTCACCAACATTCATTGTATATTTGCAATCATAGGTGATTTTTCAAGTGACAAATTCATATTTTACCCCCAGAAATTATGTTAATAAATGTTAGATGGGGAAAAAAGGAAATTTCATATCAGCAAAAGCATAAAGAAGTCACTACATCTTATAAAATATAAGCTGATCTCATTTTTGAGCTCAGGCTGTGTCTGGCATTGATGTGGAAGACGTGTGGCATCTTGATGCATATGGGAAAGAGAAAGCTCCATAATGACTCGCTCATTTTCTTACCTTCTCTTTGTAGGAGCAGAAGCCTTTACTCTCTTACAAAGTGGAACTGTCAAACTCTCAGTCAGTGGTTCTCAACCTTCCTAATGCTGTGACCTTTAATACAGTTCCTCCTATTGTAGTGACCCCCCCCACCATAAAATCATTGTCATTGCTAACTCAACTGTAATTTCGCTACTATTACGAATTATACTGTAAATACCTGCGCTTTGTGATGGTCTTAGGTGACCTCTGCAGAAGGGTCATTTGACCCTTAGAGGGCTTGCAGACACAGGTGGAGGACCACTGCTCTAGGTTGTTAATTCTTGAGTTTTTTATTTTGTGCTTCAATAGGATAATGAGTTTAAGTCATTTTGAGAAATCATTTTAATTAGTTAATTATTGTGTACTTGTGTGTGTGTAACTGGGCAACTTGTGGAGGCTTTCTTTTCTTCTAGCACGTGAGTTCTGGGGATTGCACTTGGATTTCAGGCTTAGTGTCCAAGCACCTTTACCTACTGAGCTGTCTCTCTAGCCTCCAATTTTATTATTAGTACTGACAATTAAAGTCTCATTTAGTGTTGATCTTTTTTAATAATTAAATGTTTAGTTTTTGTGCCCGAAGAGAAGGATGAGCAGTTTAGAGCACGTTGCTCTTGCAGAAGATCTTAGTTCCATTTTCAGCGTCCATGTGGTGGCTCACAGCCGCCTGTAACTCCACATCAGACATATATGTAGTACACATACATGCATGATAAAATGTATCTAAAAGTTTAAAAACAATTTACCTTTGGAGATATTACTGAAGATTCGGGGTTAGAAATCTAGAGTCCTGAGTTTGTGGAGACTTTCCTTTTATATGTCTCTTCTTTTAAACAAAAAGTCAAAGTTTGTGTGCGTTATGTGTATTTTTGTACCTATGTATTTAATATTTTGCCTCTAATATCTATGTACATCACACGCATATACCACATATATGCCTTATGCCCATAGAAATCAGGAGAAGGTCTGATTCCCTAGATTTGAACAGAACTATGGGAACATTTTTTTTCTATTTGAATTTCTTGTGCCGGTTCCCAGAAACTATTGTATACCTTTGAAATTAATTCCTTTTAGCTACTAAGTATTCTTGAATTGTTTATTCTCTACTTGATTTATAGGTGCAGTCCACCTTTGTCCTGATGCATTTTATTTTTGTTCTTTATTTGGTTTTTATGGGCAAATCTCTCAAATAGCTTCTTCCCATGTTTTGCTCTTATAAAGTATTTAGTACTTTGTAGTATTGTAGTGCGTTTTACACTGTATTGTTTCATTACACTGTGCATCTTACTGTACAAAATGAACAGAAACTTTTTTCAGTTAAAAAAAATAGGAGCATATGTTTGGAATTTTGCTCTTTAAAGAGCTCAGTGTATGACTGTCATATGTATTATTGTGCTTTTTATTTGAGTTCAGTAACTTGGCATATGCACATACTCTTGAGCCCATGATCATGGTCAGGACAGTGAGCACATCCATCTTCTCAGCTGCTCCTCATCTGCTTGTTTCTGTCTCTATTTCCCAATTTCTGGAGAGGGATTTTTGAAGCTTCTGGTTCTAATTGTAGGTTTATCAATTTCTTTGAGAGTTTAATCAACTTTTGTCTTATATAGTATGGAGTTCTGTAGTTAGATATTTATATAAATACCAAAAACTTTTATCTTCTTGATTGACTCCTTTATTAGTGTAAAATTACCCCTTTATCCTTGGTCATATATTTTGCTGTAAAAAAAAAAAAAATCTCCTTAGCTTCGTGTTAGTATAATCATTTCCTAATTTTCTTTTTATCTTTGTGTCCTTACCTATGGAAAACATTTGTTCTATTGCTGCTGATGTGAAACTGCTAACTTCCCCACAGCTGCTGATGTGAATCTGCTAACTTCCCCACAGCCCTGTCCTTGGAACTGGATACCACTAGAGATGGAGGAGTACTATCTCTGATTTTACCTCTTTTTTTATTTTGAATCTTGAGGGTGATACTTTTTTTTTATGATATGTAGTATCATTATTACTCTATTATTGAACTCATTTCTGAGGGTGGTGCTAACAGTAATCCAACTTGCTAGATCTGAACGATCTGAGAAAACCCCCTTTGCTTCTTTGTCATCTTGGATGTGATGTGGTGATGAGGTTGTTGAACTCTGAGTCTTTCTCTGTGTCGTCTGTTAAGCCTCAGATTAGATCAGAAAGAACGCCAGGATCTGCACAGGAAGCCCTCGCCTCATTCATCATCTTCACCTTCTAGAAAACTGATGGAGAATTTGTAATTGTCGCTGAGTGGCAGGGGGACAGATGGTGGACTACAGTCCTTATCGGGGATGGCTTTTTCTCTTTGACTTGCTGTCTGTTTCACTGTATTTCATTAGCTTCATTTTTCTCATCTGTCACTTCAAACAATATAACACATAGACTGTAATTGATAAAACCTCTACTGTAGTCCACCTCTGAAGTAAGGGGCCTTTACAGAGCTGAGCCTTTTGTATAATTAAAATGCCCCTCTAGTTTAAACTTGTCAGTGCCATATATATTTAATTTCATTTTTCAAAGAATGCTGTCACTAAGGGCACCATTTTGAAGGAGGATACTGCATTTCAGGCTTTCTCACATTTACTATTTGACAAATTTATAAACCATAAATATGATCGAACTCTTAGACCTTTTTTATTTCTTTATGTATTTTTAAAAATTTGCTCATACATTGCATTAGGGAACAATGTCAACTGGTGTCATAGGAACCCACTTCTGATATATATTACAGTTTTTCAAATCTCCCAACACTCTAAACACCCCTGTTCTGGTGAATTAACTTTTCTGTGTGGTGCCTTTATTTTGTAAGTACATAAGCCTAGTTTATTTGTACAAACAACAAAAAGCCATCAGTAATTATATTTCAACTTTAGATAACTTCTCCAAACTGTTTTTTGCCGATAAGGTCAGTTTATGGGGAATAATGTCAACCAAAAGGAGAATGTTACAGATCTTTTAAATTCTAGCTAAAATTCTGATGTCCTGAAAATTGTTTCTTTTTAACAGATGCAACTAGTCCAAGTTTTGACACATTGTTGGTGTTGAGTTAAATTGTGGGGATATTTTCAAATATAATAAAAACTTTCGGAGATATCAGAGGGATCTACCCACAGTCAGTCTAGGAGGATCAGACAGTGGTAATTCACAGCTTTAATCCCAGCACAGGGAGTATCCCAGGAGTGGTGACCTATGCCCTTAATCCAATCTGAGTTTGAGGTCATCTTAGTTTACAGAAGGAGTTCTAGGCTCCCAGGCAGGCAGTGGTGGTGCCATGCCTTAACTGAGCAAAGAGAGTATTTAAGGTAGGCATAGAAAGACAGAGCAGGCAGAAGAAGCCATGGCTCACACTGTTAATCCCAGCACTTGGAAAGCAGAGGCAAGACAATCTCTGTGAGTTCAAAGCCAGCCTGGTCTTCAAAGCAAGTTCCAGGACAGCCAGGACTGTTACACAGAAAACTCTGTCTGGAAAAAACAAAACAAAACCACAAACAAACAAAGAATAGAGGAGGTGGGTCTGTCCTCTGATATCTCCGACTGCTTTTATTATATTTGAAAATATCCCTACATTAAATGCTAGTGATTAGAGCTAAAGCTGCATATGTATTGTTTTCAGTGTTATTTACCTCTGTGTAGAAAAAGGTTTCTGACCCCGTCCGGCCAGAGGTCCAGGCCCACAGTTTGGACCTGCCTGCCCTGCTTAGTTCCCCCAAAATAACTTAGATGCTTATGTTAATTTAATCCTGCTTGGCCTATGTCTCAGGCACATTGCTCTTTCATCTTATTTCAACCCATCTCCATTAATCTGCCTTGCCACATGGCTCGTGGCTTATCTATTTTGTTACATCTTGCTTCATGGGCAGCTGGATCATGTCCCCTTGACTCTGCCCTCCTTCTCCTACCTATGCTCTGATTTCCCCGCCTATTTCTACAGTTTCTGACATGGCCAAAAACAGTTCCTTTATTTCACAGTATACAGAAAGGCATTCCCACATCACCTCTGAGCACAGTTTGAAATATTGGCCTGTCTAAAATACAATGTTGTAAATGGATAGTATATTCTCTTCTCCTCTTCCTCTTCTTAAACACTGTCACTGTTTTCCCTCCGTATCTTTTTTACCTTTGACTTTTCAAGTTGCTTTTGTCTTTTCATCCTGAGAACACAATCTTGCAGGTTCCAGTTCCTTTGTCTTCTGTTCATTGCTTTTGATAGAAGACAATGAAGGAGTGTTGTAAAAGAACCTTAGGAGTCTGACTGGGGGCAAACTTAAGAGTGGAATCCCTAATGATTTTAGTAATGTAAGAAAAGAATTTTATTCTTGAATAAAGTAATATTGAATTTCAGATTTCAAACTTTATTTGGAAGTTACAGGTTGAAGTTGAAAGAAAAATATCTTTCAAGTAAAACATAACATTAATTTTAGATTAGGATCTAGCACAACCCTCGTATTTAACATGAGCCTTAGATCTAGAGAACTTACTTGAAGCTTGACATTAGATTTACTTTATTTTAGAAGAAGATTTTAAGTTTTCAATAATTCAAATAATTGTTATAGTGATTTTTTTTTTTTCAAGACAGGCTCTCACTGTGTAGCTCTGGCTGTCCTGGAATTCATTATGTAGACCAGGCTAACCTTTAACTAACAGAATCTGCCTGTCTCTTCCTCCCATGTGCCTCCATGGCAGGATAAGTAAAAGTGATTTTTTTTATTTACATCAGTTTAAAGGATCTGTAAAAATCAGCATTATTAAAAATTCAGTTTTGTATCTTAAGATGTTGAGGCTGTAAAGTGGATCATTTACTTTGATGTGCCATATTTTATGGAATATGTTCATTTAAAAAGACATACTATTGACAATTCAAAGTTCTGTATTTTATCATTTATATTTTTATACTTACTCTGTTTTAGAACATTATTTCCCACAGATCATGACTTTTGTCGATATAACTCAGTTTTTGTGTCTCTCTTTTTGTAAAAATAAGGAACATGGAGCCATTAGGAAGAATCTGACAAAATATCAGAATCATAAACTTTAGGATCAGTGAGTTATTTCATTTAACACAGTAAATTATGCTAGAGAGGCCATAGTCTTATATTCAGGGAAAGATAATTAAAAGACTAGTAAGACACAACTTTCGACAATATGTCTGTATAGGTATTAGTATCTTTATATACATCATTTGCTATTCTTGTTATAGCAGTATTTAGTAAGACTTGAATTTTGACTTAAAAACTAGAATAGACTTATTTATAACTGTTGTCAGAACATGAAATACGTTAATGATCCCCCTTCTAGAGTCCTCTTGGTTACTTAGTGTGTCAGGGTCTGTGGATTGTAATATGTAGTAACATAGTTCTCCCTTAGGGCTAATATCCACTTGTGGGTGAGTGCATACCACGTTTGACTTTCCGGGTCCAGGTTTCCTTACTCAGGATAATCTTTTCTAGTTCTAGCCATTTGCCAAGAATTTTTTTACTGTTTTTAACAGCTGAGTGTACTCCATTGTGTTGATGTACTACATTTTCTTGTCCATTCTTTGGTGTAAGGGCATCTAGCTTATTTCTTGTTCATAACTACTACTAATAAAACTGTTATCAACATAAAAATTTTAGATTTAATGTGTGCTTATAGAATTAGCTATCATTAATTATCTTTTGCAGTTATGAAATATTAGGAAGGGAGTTCAAGATTTATCATTTGATCTCTTCAGTTTACTTTTTAAAAAAAGATTTATTATATAGACATATATAATATAATATAATATATATATATATATATATATATAAAATACTCTCTATATAGAGAGAGTATTCTACCTACATGTAGGTCTGCAGACCAGAAGATGGTACCAGATCTCATTAAAGATGGTTGTGAGCCACCATGTGGTTGCTGGGAAATGAGCTCAGGGCCTCTGAAAGAGCAGGCAGTGCTCTTAACCATTGAGTCATCTCTCCAACCTCCCCTCTTCAGTTTACTAACTAAATAAGTTTGTGGAGGAGATGTCCCTATGCCAAGTTGTAGATTTGATGGAGAGCTCTGTACTTGGCTTGTTTCTGCTCATCATAAACAGAAGTAGAAAAGGTGATTGCTCTTAGTGCTTACTTAGAGTCAGCAATGTGAAATACTGTTGTGGTTCATTTCTGAGGACTGGAATTCCATAAGGCTAAAATTTACATTAAACAGTTCTATTAGGAAAGGAGATCTAGAGCTACTTTAGGATGAAATCTGGTGCTCATTGCTTAGAATTGTGACTGCATCTGACAGGTACCCATGCACATTAATTAGCATTATGAGTGCTATCGAAGATGAGTGTTGCTTACTCAGTAATGCTTCCTCTTCCCTGGAGAAAAGCATTCTGCAGTAACTGTAACCCCATGGAAAGTGAATCTTTGAAGAGCCCCTTTTTCTTTTCGCTTCTTTAATTAATTTTAATCATTATGAATATACTAATACGAATTAATAGAAAATTATCAAAGTAGAAATACAGTAATGCCTACTGTTACAATTTGATCTACTTACATTCATAATTTATATACTAAATATAAATCTTAACTAAACATATTTCCAATGTGTTCACAGATTTGGACCTTGAGACTTTTATTTAGGATTATGTAATGATAATCTTAGAAATGTTAGTTTTTGAAATAATTAATCCAGTGATGTATAGCATTGCCTTAACATATATGCCATGATTTTATTAATTGTCTACTTCTATGTTCTTATGTATTTCCTGAGATGGAGTCATAGGTGCCTTCATCTTCTTATGCTGATTCTACTAAGGTAAAATTATTTAAAGGAGCTTTAAAAACTGAGCCTTTATTAAACATTAGACAGGGCAGTAGAACTTGTTTAGCAAGGTTTTCTGTTCGCAATATTAGTCTGTGGGACAAAGACAGGGATGCCAGTCCATTGTCATTTTTCTGTGAGAGGTTTAGATGGCTGGATGTAAGTGGAGGTAAGATTGCTGTATTTTTGTAATTTTATTCTTGATTTTTTTAGAACAGGGTCTGGCTGGCGTGGAACTTGCTATGCAGAAATCCACCTGTGTCTATGTCCTTAATGCTAAAATTAAAGGTGTGTACCACCAAATCAGCCTGATATATCTGGTTTTTAGCTGTTACAGAGCAATAGGGTGTTGGGAAGTGGTATTGGAGTATGATTTTTAGAAAGGATTAGAATCAAAAGTTCTGTCCTAGGATTTAGTACAGAGCTTATATCATAATGAGAACAACTAGTAAGTAGTGAAAAAACCCTTTGAAATCCTGATCTCATGGACTGGACCACTACTGAAGATGAAGGCACACAGGTGCTTAAGGAGCACTGGAACATTGGACAGCTCTGTGGATAGGAAAAAGCTGTATTTGGGTTGTCCTTGGGTGGGGGCAGGAGGAGAGGTGCAGGCCAGAACAGCCTGGTATTTAGCATAGGAGCTTTGCACTGTTGTGGGCTGTTTATGTTTTGTTTTTATTCAATTATGCTAAATAAATATACTTAATATAGGATGCTAGCAAAGTATACTGTTATACAACTAACTTATAAATGAGTTCACATTACAGGAATCATACACATGCACTTACAATTTGCTCAAAAAGTAAGCACAATTCCTAGCTTTTACACCATGAATGAAAACAAGTATGTGGAAGCATTGTAGACCGTGGACGATAAACAGAGGCTAGAGGTGGTCAGTATTTTAGAAAATAAAATAGTAGTTAAGGTTTACTTTTTTCTGTGACTATTTTCCCAGTGCAGAACTCAAGGATCTGTTTGTAGTTGATAGCTAACTATCAAGAAGAAGGGAAGTTATTTTTCTTCAGATGTGTGGTTACTCTGGTAGGTTTCTTATGCTCTGTGGATCACTTCAGAGAAATGGATGTGCAGGCAGCAGCAAATGGACTTGGGTTGTTAAAAACTGAAGACTGAGTGTGGGAGGAAGTGTGTTGGGAAGATACCTGGGCCAATATTGGGAGTGGGGGCAGGGAGTTAGAGTCAATATGATCAAGGTGCATATGTATGAAAAAGAGTAAATAAAAATATTTTAAATGTTCGAGAAAACACAGGCATTATTTTTTAAATACTTATCAAACCCATCTTCTTTATATCTTTCTTACTTCTAGTATCTCAGTGACATGGATATTAAACTTCATGTTATCTAACTACAGGCCTCTGACAGGTTCCTCGAGTTGTCTTGGGAACAATTCTTCTCCTCAGATTATGATCAGACCAAAAGAAATAATCTGTTTCAAATTTCTTGAATTTTTTCTTATCTCACTGTGCTATAAAGCCAATTCAATATATTTTTGTTTTTGTTTATAACCCTACAATTCACACATTAGTCTGTATTCTCATTGTAATTTTTGTTCTGACATCATCTGCCTATTCACTATTATAAGCATAGACTATATCATTAAATAGTCATATTGTTAGTTTTAATAATTCCAGTCTGCTGGTTTTAATAACTTGGTCATCTCAGACTTAGTTTAGTTTAATTGATATCTTTTAAGCATGAGTCATATTTTCTGTTTTTCATTTTGAAAGTTACATGTATTGGATATTTTGGTTGAATCATTACAGAAACACATTTTGTTATCTTGCTTATCAGTTAGTGAGACTGAATTTAAGTCCTCATTTTTTTTTTTCTTATAATGGGTTGTAGATGCAATTTCTGTTTAAATCTTTCCATCATGTTTGGCTCTTTGAGAGTAGCCTTGTATGGCTGAAATTCAGGGGTCAGGCAGGAACTTTAGCAGATTTTACTAATAGATTTTGGTTTTACTATCTGGGATCTTCTTTTTTCAGCCTTGATTGTAATCAGCTCATTATATTATCTCAGGAATTTCATGCCAGTAAATATTTCAGGTTGTAGTGAAGTTTGAGGGACTGTTTTTGTTAATGAGGAACCAGATGCCTTTTCAGGAGGGAGATGACCATTGGGGGAGGAGGAAAGGAGTGGATGTCCTGTTAAGCAAAAACTTCTGTATACCTGGGAAGAGTCCTTCGGTTTAGAACTTTGTCACCAGCACTGCCAAAGTGGCCCCCAATATGGCCCATGTTATTTGTATTGTAAAGTGACTGTCTTCCAAACTGGTTATTATGTGAATTTCCAGCATTCACAATAATAGACAGAAATGTTTGGTAGACCTTCGTGTTTGCATTGCCAGCCTTCCAGTGGCAAATTCAAGATGATGCCTGACTCAGTTACATTTCATTTATGTTCACTTAAGTCTATTGCAGAGATTTTAAAATAATAACTGACGCCGGATGTCTTTCTGTACACTGTGAATATGCTTTGTTACCATTGGTTATTAAAGAAGCTGTTTTGCCCTACCTCAGGGCAAGGGCAGGACCGAGAAACTTCTGGCTACAAAAGCTCATTTTGGGGGTACAATTCTGAGCATAGAAACCTATGGTCTTGCTTAGGACTAAGTACGTACTAACTGAGCCACACCTTAAGCCCAGTCAGTGGTGATTACCTTTTTTAATGGCATCTCACTTTAAAATTTTATTTATTTACTTACTTACTTTGTACTTTCTTACTTGGGAGTTAATTTTAGCTTAGTCAGTTTTGTTTTATCTTTGGGAGTATTGAACACATTTTTTGTGGCATAAAATGCTATTGTCTAACGGCTGACGGTCATTTCTTCTCTGGGAAGATACTTGATTTTGTTTGTTTGTTTTCTTCTCTAAATGCCAGTTTTCCTTTTTCTTTGGAGCCAGAAAGTTTTTAGATTTATTTTTATTTTTATTTTTTGGAGAGAAGGCTTTACGTTGTTGTTCAAACTGGCCTGAAAGTCATGATTTAATATGGGCAATCTCAAACTTTTGGCCATATTCTAGTGCTGTAATTATAGATGTGAACCCTAGTTGGTCTTTACTGTTTTTGTTTATTTTTTATTATTATTAATTTGCTTGTTTTGATTTTTGTTTTGTGGAGTTTTGTTTTTTTCAAAAAGATATAGAGAACATAATGTTGGTTGGGTAAGGAGCTTGGGAGGATCTGGAAGGAGTTAGGAGGAGAGGAAAACATGATCAAAACACTGTATGAAAAAGTTAGTTTACAAATATATGGAAAACCAAAACAAGCAAATAATAATACTCAAACTAAAACTGGTGGAAGGCTGCAAGCTTTTCCCCTAAAGTCAAGATCGTTAGATCAGGGTTCATGGAGGCAGTGTGGAAATGAAAGAAAGCAAAAGTCTTCAAAACAATGGAAAGGCCAGTATCGGACGAAGAGGAGACTGGGCAAGTGACACTGGGAGCTTGGGGGGTTTATAAGGCAGAAAGTGGGGCTTTGAGGATGGAAGATTCCAACTGCAGATCAATTCCCTGCAGCCTCAAAGGTAGGTTTATTCTTCTCTGAAGCTTCCTAGATGCTCACTGTGCACAGAAGTTCTGTCAAGTCAACTTTCCAGTTTGCAGTTTCTAAAGCCATTTGAGGTTTTTCCATCAGTAACCCTTCAAAATAAAGATGTTTATTTTTTTGATTAACATTATTAAAATTTTAACTGGAAAAATTAAACAAGAAAAAGTCTGAATTAGGAGGTGGGTATGGTAGCACATACCTATAAACACACCAGGAAGACAATGAAAAAATTTAAGGCCACCCTAGGCTCCATAGTTAGTTCCAAAAGTAGATTGATAATTTTAATTATACTTATTTAACTACATGTATACTTGCCACTTATATTATTGCTTTTTATTAGTGCCAAGTATAAAGGTATCCTGTGTGAAAGGCAGAGTTATCAAGTCACTCCTTGTACTTGTGAAAAAGTGTCTGGGAGATGGTGTCTGGGAGTCTTCCTTTTTCCTCTTCCTCCTCTTTTAAATGATGCTAGGAGAGGAATATGAGCATATTTCCATAGTTGAAACTCATCCCCAAACTCTAACATATACAGCCAAGAGTATAGGCTCTACAGTTAACATCTGGATTTAAATTTGGTCCCTGTTATTCAGTCAAGGCTTTGACAGCCTAGTTTTGGACACTTCGTTTAAGACTGGTTTTCTATTAGTTGAAATGGAGAAAATAAAACTATATCTTTTAATTGTGTCCTAATTTTAGCTCTAAGGACTAAATGACTAGCTTTTGTGTAAAGCACTTTGTTAAATATATATTAGGTAATAACCTTTATGACTGCTATTGTTCTCACTTGCTCATTTAACACGATCATAAGTATAGGCACAACTCTAAACAGAAGTTTTGTTTTATCGGGGCTATACCTAAATATGTGCTACTATGCAAGCTCTAGAAGGAAATAAAAATAAGGAGATAAAAAACAGTAGAAGTTATTGCTAAAGTTCCTTTATTTTAATTAAGAATATGTACCTTCAGTGAATATTATTGGCTAAGAAACATCATGCAGAGTTCTGAGACATCATGTTTCTGATGAGTTTGTTTGAAGAAGAAGAACACCGCCCTGAGTGTGATTTTACTGGAAACAACAAGTGTGATGGCTGTAATGAGAGTGACGTCAGGACTTTGTGAGCTATGGCACAGAAATTACATCTGACCCTTGTATGATTAAAATGACTAGGTATGTGTGTGGTGTGATGCACATAGGTGTGAGTTCTGTCACTGTGTGCATGTGGAGGTCAGAGACCAACTTCAGTTACTTTTCTCTATTGTTCTGTGCCTTGTTTTGTTTGGGTTTGGGGGGATTGTTTTGTTTTGTTTTGTTTTTTTGGAAATTTTTCCGTAAACCAGAGCTCACTGTTTTCACCTGAACTGGCTGGGCAGGCGATGCTGGGACCTACCTGTGTCTGTCCCCAGTGCTAGAGTTAGAGGCACATGCTGCCATACGTATACCTTGCTTTTATGTTGGTGCTGTGCTGCTAACTCAGGTCCTCATGTTTGTACAGCAAGCACTTTGCGCAGTGAGCTTTCTCTCTAGTCACGAAGGTTTCAGTTTTTAAAAAATTGTACTTACCTGTATGTATATGTGTGTTTGTCGCTATCCAGGGTTTTTGTGATATATTTACACATATATATGTATATATATATACACACAGAACATATACATACATATATATGTGTGTGTATATACATATATATGTATGTGTGTGTAAAATTAAATATCAAATGTCATAACTTTAAATATATTTAGTACAGATATATTTAATATATATAAAATTGGCTAAATATATTGGATCAAGTTAATATATCAATATATTATAAATTATCAAATAATATATATTATTATAAATATATCAATACAATATAAATTATATTCAAATATATATTTAAAGTTATGGAATTTGATTTTACAAAAGTACAAAGTGAATTCTTTTTTCTTCCTCAAACTGGGGAAAAGATATATTTGAAGATCACATGTACATCATTTTCCCCGTTTCCATCTTCCTGTGTTCCATCCCTCCATCTCTTCCCATGTTCTCACAGTATCTCCCTCTCAAATTGATGACTCTCTTTTCTTTCATTATTGTTACACACACACACACACACACACACACACACACACACATATTCACAAATGTATAAATACAGTCTTCTGAGTTCCTTTTTGATGTTTGTGTGTTTATGATTTCGGGGATGACCACTTTGCATTAGATTACCAGTTAGGGATGGTCACCTCTGGGAGAGGTTAATACTCCCTCTCTCCAGTCTTTTATTTACAAAGAGGACTCTGTTGGGTTTTCCCCTGCCTCATTGTCATGCCTCTTGATACTGTCCTTGTTTAGACACCCATACCATATTGTTGAAATATTGGGTGAACTTACTTTGTAATTTCTAAGGGACACAATCCCAAAGGAAATTTCCTGGTCCCATGACTTTTATAGTCTTTCTGTCTCCTCTTCCGTGATGCTCCTGGAGCCTCAGGTACAAGAGTTGTATTATATATATAACCAATGGGCCTGGCTTCTTATCTCTACATTGTATCCAGTTGTGGCTTTCCATAGTGGTCTCCATTTGCTTCTTTGGTGAGAAGTGAGAGTTACTCTTAACTGTAGGTATAAGGATTTGTTTTAGAATTTCATTAGAAATTATGCTAGTCTAATAAAGTAGCAGTAGTAGGCTCTCTTCTGGGAGCCATGGTTAGTTGGCGAGGTTTCTAGTACAGCCATGATTTCCCTTTTGTTGAGTTTTGTTTCCAATTAGATAACATTTGGTTATCGCCAAGATGTGAGTACCACTACTGCACCTTATGGCTATCTTGATTTGCTGTTCAGTGTAATGGTTCATAGGTGTCATAGCTAGATAGGACTGTTGATTTCATCCCTCTATGCTATTACTGAACCTAATTGTACAAGTGTGCAAGTGTATATGCAGGTGTTCATGTATGTGGAGCCAGAGGACAACCTCTGGCAAGGAAGCTTTGCTTTTCTTTTGACAAAGGCTGCCAATTGACTTGGAACTTGCTGAGTAGACTAACCTGGCTGACCAGATTACACAGGGATCCTTTTGTCTCCATTTCTCCAGTGGGGGGGGGGGTTGAGGCTGGGGAAACATAAGCATGTCCACCAGCCCATATTTTTTGTTTGCTTTTTGTCTTATCCATGTTGTTTCTGGAGGACTGAATTCAGATCTCCAGCTTGTTTGATGAACACTTTACTGACTGAAGTACCAACTTAGCTTTGAGAAAGTTTTAATAAGAGTAATATTAATATTTATTAATATTTTATTTATGTTTCCAAAAATAACTGGCATTTTTATCTATAGAAATGATCTAAAAGGTCTGGGCAGATGGCTCAGTGAGGAAGAGCTCTTGCATAAGCCTGAAGACCAGGATTCAGATCCTGACACTCACATAAAAAGCTGAGCATGGTCACACATGTCTGTAACCCTAGTGCAAGGTGTAGGTTGAGAGGACATGATACAGAATCAAGAGGATTACTGGAGTTTGCTTCCTAGCCAATCCCTGATCTAACCTGTGCACACAGGTGCATATACACATACAGTATACACAAACAGGAAAAGTTGTACAAGTCCAATTAGAAACTGAGATACTAATTGTAGGGTTGTTTCAGCCTCTGTGTTTTATGGATGTGATATTTGGTTTATCAAGAAGCCTTGTGATGAAAGAGTGTTGGGGAAAAGGAAGTGGTCTAAAGAGCAAAGACTGGAAGAGATACAATGGAGAGTTGGCCTTGATGTTGGTTCCCCAACAAGGACAATTTGCAGATTGGTTAGGGTTGGTCAAGCTTTTGTTGGACTCATGAGTTCAAGAGAAAGCAGAGTTAGAGAAGTAAAGACAGAGAGGCTACACTCCCAACCTATTCTGCTGCCATACTATAGTAGCCCAGAGGAACAAGAAAAAGGATCTTTTGGATGATTTAAGTGGAAAATATATTAAGTAGAAAGAAAATTAAAGTGTGAAAAGTCAGAGAAATTGAAATTTAAATGGGGAAGAAGGGATAATATTTATTGTACATCTAGTGTATATAATAATATTTAGTGTACTTAACCCTAACTGAAGCATGTGTGTGCATATAGAATAGTGGGGAAAAGAAAGTTTATAGGCTCACAGAGTGGTTGGTAAATTGGTCATGGAAATATATGCAACTTCTCTTCAAAATAATGCTTCTTTCCTTAAAGAAACATAGGCTGAAACTGAGAGAAGTGTGTGTCTGGGGGGAAAATAACAAGTATTTGAGATTTGAAGAGTGGGTCTAAAACCAATTTCTAGGAAGATGAGCAAGTGGGTAAGCTAATAATGTATGTGTGCTAAACTGCCTGCCGTTTGTACTTGAGGTACAGTGTCCTAAAACAAGTGAAGTAGTTGGTCCAGTTTCTCCTATAGACACATTAATCTTCTACAGATATAGACACAGAATAGGTGGAGAGCTAGAGTTGGACTTTGGCGTGTAGGTATGAATGAAAAGAGAAGCAGAGGAGTTGAGTACATGAAGGAGAGTAGCTGGAGTGAGAAGGTATGACATCGAAGTTGATGAGAAGGAAAACTAATCAAATAATGTATTCCGGCCGGACCACAACTGTCTCCAGTACTGCATTCCACTTTCCTCTGGCGTGTGTACTCTGAGAGGACCTACCTCTTCTTTCCCTTCCCTGCTCTTGTTCTGATGCAGACTCACACATCTAGATCTGCTCAGACCCTATTCATTAGTGAAGGCACAGCAAACACTGATGCCTGATTGCTGTCTTCCCACAGCACGTTAAACAACTGAATACTTGTAGAGTGCTATGGGGGGGGGGACTTTGTGTGTCTGTGTGTATTTCCTTTTCCCTTGCACTTGTATGACCATGGATCCTTAGCATATAGTATATTGTACATTTGATGTTTGCCAAACATTTGATGAATCATTAAAAATCTCAAAAAACCCCAGATTCTTCAGTGTTTTTCAAAGCAATTGTGAAAGCCATTATTGCTTAGTGATTCCTTTAGGAATTTTTAAAAAGAGAATCTGTCCTGTTTAATATTCTGTAGTTATCTTATTTTAAAATATCATCACTGTCATCATTTTGTTGATCATTTTGCAGGAACATCTGTCTTTGAAGAAGTATGTTGTTGACATTGTGATTGAAAGTGCAGCTCCACCAGAGCCTATGAAAGATGGGGAAGAACGGCAAAAGAATAAGAAAAAAGCTAAAAAGATAAAGGCGCGGATGAACTCCAGGTAACATACATGTTCCTAAATACAAAACAAGGGTGCTTAGAGATGGGTCATTTAATTTAATGGAAGAAAAAACATTTAAACTTGTTTGCTTCAAAAGGTTTGGAAATAACACCAATGAACCTAATTTATAGCCACTTTCTTTGATTGAGAAAGAAACTGAGTATTGATCCAAAGCCCCCACTTTCACCTGCTAAGGGCTCTTCTTCTAATTAGGTGCCAAGGCCATGCCAAACTTGTGTCTCTCCAGTATACAATAGTACATCTAAATATTTGTAAACTAAGCCTATTTTTCTTTCCAACTATTGATTTTTAAATGAAGTATCAAAGAAAATCAATAGCAATCAACAAATAGAAGTCAGCTGGCTATGGTGTCAAAGCCTGTGATGGGGTTTAATTAATTTGGTTGCCTGTCACAGAGGAAAAAGTTCAAGAAATATCTTAAAATGGAAAGTGAGTTATCAGACCTGTAGTTTATCATCAGCCTCCAAAGTGACATCTGAGAGCAGACAGCTGTTTAATACATTAGCTCACAAGCTTAAGTGTCACATGGTGACTGATGGATCTTGTTTGAGGACATACGTACAGTTGTTCTTTCTCAGTTGATACCTGTAGAATTTGAGAGGAAAGCATTCCAAACCTTACCTTTTATCATGAGTGTCTTAAAAGGTGGAGACACAGTCCGCTGAATTATTTAGAAAAATGTGGGATAAGAATAATGCTGTGTGATGCAGCTATCTGTAGTTTCCATGACCAGATAGTGACCTGTCAAGCCCTCTGTTTCCTTGCATAGAATCAGACATGACTTCAGTGTTCTTGTTTCTTTGAAAATGGATACTTAGGAAATAAGTAATAGTTTTTCTGATTTGCCTCCACAGAGAGGAAGGTGCCTTGAGTTTATTCTGTACAGTCATCAGAATGAGTTCCTATGGGTCATTTATTCAAAGAAAAGGCTTCTTGATATTAGTATTTCTAGTTACTGCGTGTGTCTGAGAGTAGTTTTGTAGTTTACTTCAGGGTATTACTGGCTTGGTTTAAGTTTCTGCTGAGAATTTCTGACTCCTGACTCTTGGATACTTGTTATTTGGTTTGCTTTTTTTCTCTGTGTACATTCCCTGCTGTGTTCTGATTTCATCAGCCCTGTACTTTCCGATTACCAATTTTATATGTTTAATGATATTCCTGTAACATCAGACATCATCATCGTCTTCTCACTGCAAAGAAATGAGCATTCTGTTGTCATTGCCCAGGTGAGAACCCTTTAAGTCACCCTTGACCCCACTTGACACAAACAAGATCATTTTTACTTCAGATAATGATGTCTGCAAGAGCTAAAGCCAGACCAAATGTCAGTATGGGGATGGGAGGCAGACACTGGGGCTGGAAGTTGACTCAGGTGACCCAGGTTCAGTTGTGATACCCACATGCTGGCTCCCAGCTACCTGTCCAGTTCCAGGGATATATGACACCCTCTCCGGGTGCACATAGCGCAGTCCATACATGCAGGCGGATAGTCACATAGAAGATAGAATGTAACATATAGACCATCTACATTGCCCCAAAGTCTCACGGGTGCACATAGCGCAGTCCATACATGCAGGCGGATAGTCACATAGAAGATAGAATGTAACATATAGACCATCTACATTGCCCCAAAGTCTCACGGGTGCACATAGCGCAGTCCATACATGCAGGCGGATAGTCACATAGAAGATAGAATGTAACATATAGACCACATACATTGCCCCAAAGTCTCATCCCCTCCCTTCCTGTTTGTTTCCATTTCCTTCTCGTTTCCTCCTTTTTCTTTCCCTGCTCTGCTCTCCCTGAGCCACTTCTCTTCCTTTCAGTCCCTTTTTCTTTTTCTTTTCATTTTCCTTTTCCCTTCTGTTCCCTCTTCTGTTCCTTCACTTCCCATTCCCAGGGGATACTGAACCCACAATCTTTGGCACGACAATACAACGCTGACTTGTCCATGGCTTGTCATCGTCGTCAGGCAGCAATACCCCCCCGTGTGGCTCTGGCTGGCCCTGAACATTGAGCAGCCCTCTGCCTCTGCTCCCCTGAGTGCTGGGATAGGTGTACCCTACGACCCCCAAGTCTTTTCTCTGTCCTTGTAATCACTCACATGCTTTCTCTAATTACAAACTGCCTTTTCATTGTTCTAGAAATTCCTACATTAAAAATTAGACTTTTTTTGCTGCTGCTTCTTGCTGAGTAATATTTTTCAGGATATATCTATATTTTGGGTCAATACATTTTATTTCCCTTTCACTGTATGAATTATAGGATAGCATTAAAACCTTTGTCAGATCATCTTTTAATAAACTACAAACATTGAAGTTTTTAGTTTAGGACATTTTTAATAAAGTTCATGCCATATTACTCTTTGGCCAAACTTAATGTTTTCATTTATCTTGAGTAAATAACTAGAGGTGTAATTGTCAAACTCCTCCATAGTGGTTGTTCCAGTTTATTCTTCCAACAACTATCTATGGAGGCCCTGATTGCCCCACAATTTTCTCAACATGAACTTGTTCAGTTCTAAGTTGTAGCCTAATTCTAGTGGATATGTGTCCTGTTGATAAGCTAAAGCAGTTCGGTCCCTGTGACTATCTGTTGCTACTGAACATCATTTTGGGTGCTTTTTACCCTCTTAGTAGCTTTCTCTATGAAGCATGTGCTTCATATTACTCCCCATTTTAAATAGTGACCTGTCATTTGACTTTTTAGTTGTCTTTATATATGCTGGCTGAACAATCTTCAGCAGACACATAAATTAAAGATTTTTTCCTCCTACTGTGGAATATATTTATATATTTTCTGTATGGTACCTTTGGGTATTTGTGTGCATGTGACTATGCATGTGGACATATCTCTCTCTCTCTCTCTCTCTCTCTCTCTCTCTCTCTCTCTCTCTCTCTCTCTCTCTCTCTGTGTGTGTGTGTGTGTGTGTGTGTGTGTGTGTGTGTGTGCTGGCTAGCTACAACTTTATTTGCTGTTCCTCAGACACTGTCTATCTTGATTTTTAGATAGGGTCTATCACTGTCTTAGAACTCACCACCTAGGCAAGACGACTCTCCAGCTGGCCCTGGTGATCCTCTTGTCTTCCTAGCTTTGAAAATCCAAACACTTTACCCTCTGAACTATTTTCTCAGAGTCCTCTATGTTAACTCTCAATAAGCAAAGGCTTCGTTTATTTTAAGCTTTAAAAAAATTATTTATTTATTTTTAATTCAGCTGGCCTTAAACTTCTGAACTCTTGATTCTTCTGCCTCTACCACTTACGTTCTGGATTTCCCAATGTGTTCCACTATACTTGTACTGAAAGACTTAAATTTTGGTCATGCTTATTTTATCAACTTTTCTTTTTTGTCTAATGCTTTCTACGTACATTTAAGAGGTGTTTCCTGAGAAAAGCTTCTAAGAAAGCACCTGGGTTTTTTATGTATGATCCTTATGACTTTTAGATTTTGCATGTAGGCTTACTGAGTCATCTCAAATAGCTAATGGTGTTGTATGAGGTTTCTGGCCTGGACTGCTGATTGCTCTGTTCTTTGGCAGCTTGCATAACACCTGATAGCTGAAAGGTGATCCTCAGAGATGAGGCTTGCAGATCATAGTTTCCCTCAAGTCCTTTCATAAAATGTGTATTTTCTTCAGCAATAGGGCTGAAGAATTTACCTTCAGATTCTGGGAGGCAACCAAGGGCAAAGGTAATTACCTATAATGTCTTAGACTTCCTGACAAACAGTTGTAGAAGATGTTTCTCATGAGTGGTAGTAGGAATTTTTTTGTTTTAGTATTTCAAGGATCTTGGATAGCACATTGTCACCCCGAGTGGAGTGACTTTTTCAAACTGTATGTCCATGTATTCATATGCATATATGTATTATATGCAATCTTAGGTAAACATATAATGCTATGATTTCCCTATGACTTTTCAATTATTTTGGCATTATCATTCCTCTTACCCCCCTGTAATGCCTTCAACAGTTCCCAGTTAAAACTTCGTTTTCCCCATTTCCTCTTCATAGTGCCTGCCATTCCCCACCTAGAGCTCTCCCTCTGCCTCCTTGGTCCCCTTTGACTTTGCTGATTTCTTTGCGTCTTTGGATACATTATTTTAAAATTAGGTCAGAGCAATACTTCATATTATATATAAGTTTCTATATAACTATATAATCACATAATGTTTATAGTGGATTTATTGAGATATAATTAACATTTTTACAGTTAATCCATTTTTTAGTGTACAATTTGTTCTTTAATGTTAGACCAACCTCTTATTTTTATTATAAACTATGTATACTGTAATTTCTCTTCTAAATATTGTTTGGACTCATTTTCCTGCAGTTTGAAGAGGATTTTTTTGAATTTATGTTCAAATATTGTATAGTTCCCTGCTATAATTTTGCTATCAATATTGATCTCAGCAAATGAATTTCCCTTATTTCCTGTGTTTGCATAGGGTTGAATTTTTAAAATCTAAATTGTGTGTGTGTCTAGTGTTTCAGAAGATTGAATTTTCCTAACTGTAATTGTGCATATATAATTTTACCAATGAAGTAGTTTTTGTAATTTGTGATTTTCAGTTTGATTACTTATTTTACTCAACTTCTTGAATTTTAGCACAAATGCTAAAAATATGTTTTTGTTGTAGCACAGAAAAGGCTTCTTGCATGTTGTCATTTTATCCCCATGAGTCAGAAGTTGAACAAATTCACTATCTCTTATATCCAGAACACAATATGAGGACAGACCGCTATCCTCTAGTTGGACAGAGAGACAGACATAGATAAATATAACAATGACAGTAGAAATTTATGAACAAAAACTTCTGTGCAAAATGTATGAATTTATGAATCACCAAAGACTCCATATAGAGTTAAAAATTCTGAGCAGGACCCAATTGTAGTGGCATTTATACTTTTTATGAGTTTTACCTCTTACAATGTGACTATTTTCTCACAGTGAATATTTGAGAAAATTACCTTTCTGTTTTTAGCAGGAAGAAGGAAATGAACTACCATTTTAAAACATGCCACAGCCTTCTGTGTTTAAGTTTTTCTGTGAACAAGTTGTATCCAATTAGGGCCTCACTTGCTGGGGTTTTATTACACTGATTGATATGAAAAAAAGGAACACAGTCAACTTTACCTGGCTCAAGGATTCCCTTGGGAAAAAAGTAAAAGTATCAATTGAGCACCCTGCAGCTTTGCATGCAGCCAAAGAGAAGTACTCAGCTCCATCCCACTGTATTAGTCATGTTCCTAAGTTTGAGAAAGCTATGAGACACTGTGTTTGCAGTTCAGTGATAGAACTGAAGAATACTTACTCTAATGCCCACATTTTGCTACCATATTATTAAATCCCTACTGACAATAGGGTTTTTTTTTTTTTACATAGTTTATCATATGTGGAAATTTAGAAAATGCAGAAGGCATATGAAAGGACAAGACAACATTTAGGGAGAGAGAGAGATAGCATTAGAATCAGACTCAGGTATAGTAGGGGCTTGGAGTTATCACACTGGGAATGTAAAATAATCACATCTAATAACTGAATTCTAAATGAAAAAATAGATATAGTATGAGACAGATTGGTAATTATGCAGTTAGATGGAAATTCTAAGAAATAACTAAAATGAAAAACGAGAGGTAAGAGGGTGGGCCTCTGTCTCTACTAGTCATCATTATTTGTGATTGCTTAGTCTCTATGATTTAGCTGTTTAGAGACTCTAGAATTTATTGATAGCTTTCAGCTTCCAGGAGAAGGGTTTAGAGAATGAAGTAGGTTAATTGCTAACAATTTGAACTCAATACAATAGCACTTATCCATGGTTAACTCTTAATAATAGGCAGCCATATACACATTCTAGTAGTTGGTAAATAATTTGAGGATTACTTGGTGAGCAAAAATAACTTTCTCCAATAAGGTCCTCTGTTCTGATCAATGATTTTAGTTATCAGACAGGTGGATACACATTGCCTGCTATTTTTCAAAAGCCTTTTCTGCTCTGCCCAAATTATATGGTCATGGATTTACTAGCAGCCACAGACATTTTTTTCCTCCATAGAGGTTATCCTTCTAGAGAGCTAGACATTAAAGGCTCATTCCACCAGAGTATATCAGAAAATATATATGTGTATATTAATATATGTGTAATATACATATTAAGATAATCAGAATGTGATTGCACTTGCCAGGGGAAAAAAAACTAAGGTTTAACCAAGATTTCAAAAGACCTTAAGTCAGTTCAATCTGTGGCATACAGACTGTAAAAAAAAAAAAAATCAAAACAAATAATAATAAGTAATAATAATAGTAAGTTTTATACATATAAAAATCTGACTTATTGAATTTTCATACTGTTAGATTCAAACATCTAGTTTTTAATAGCAAAGTACTGGTCTCACAAAGAGACAAAAAACAAACAAACAAATAAAAAGCAAATGGGGATTCCATCCACAAGCTATCTCTGAGGAACATATGATGGTTGGTCTTAATATTAGAGAAAGAATTTAAAACAGCTGTTTTAAAAGTCTGAGGAACTAAGAGATAATGTAAAATCGTGAGTGTTGTGTTTGAATAAAGTAGAAATATAGGTGCAAACTTAGAAAGTCAAAAGGTAATCGAAGATTTACTGATGGCCAAGGTAAAAACAAAAACAACGAACCTCACTGCAGAAATTTAGAATCAGGAGTGAGCAGGCTGAAGAATCACTGAACTTGAACTTGCAAATGACACAATAGAAATTATAGAATTTTCAAAATACTAAGAGTTAAGAATGAAGAAAATTTAGCAGTATGCATAGCAAACATGACCATCTAGCAAATGTATACATTCTACAAGTTCAGGAGGAAAAGAAACTAAAACCCAGACATAGAATATATGAAGAATTAATGGTTGTAAATATCTCAGACTTTATGGTGGATGTGAGTATAACATCCAAGAAGCTTAGCATTCTCTATAAAAGATGAACTCAAAGATATTCTCTAATGTGTTATCAAATTTAACAAAAGATAGAACACGTGAAATGAGAAAAAGAAAGTTCCAGATTTTAATAGCATCACCACCATTCAAACAGAAACTAATAGAAGCTCACCTCAAACTCTTTCTAAAAAATTAGAATGAAGACTTTCTAACTAATGTTATACCAAAAGCCATTTTACCAGTGTGTTTAAAGAATTTTACACCAAAAATTGGCTTTTTTTCTCTTTCACTGCAAAGATAGATCAACGTATAAAATTTAATGTAACCACAAAAAAGGAAAAGGAAAATTCTTGGCAAAGTAGTGTAAAATCTCCAAAAATTGGTGGAGTAGTTATCAACCACAATCTTAGTGGGCGTATAATACGCACTGATGCCTTACTGGGGGCATTCTCATTCATGTCATTTAGTTTTCTGTCATTGTAGCAAGTACCTTAGCTGTTATAGTTTCAAAGGTTTCAGTTTGTTATGCATGTTGACCCTACTGTTTTTTAGAGCTGTGCAGTACAATATGTCTATGTGGAAGCCAGGTCATCTTGGTGGCCAGGAGGAAAAGAAGAGAGAAGATGCTAATGTCCCAATATCCCCTTCCAGGACACAGCCTGGAACTGACCTAACTACCTTCCACTGCATATCATGTCCTAAAGACTCCACTAATTCCAAAGAGTGCCATAGGCCAGTGCATGTACCTGTACGAAAACAATAATTTTGTATTCATTGATGTGTTGTGGGGCGTTTGGAGGGGGGGAGCTGGTATTTGTCAAAAAATTCTGTCTGAAAAAACTGACTTTCATAAATGGAAGAAAAATACTATCTTACATATAAAACTAAATTTGCTTTTAGCAGATGTACCTGTTGGAAAACTCCCTACGGAGTCCAGCTAAGGGCCCTACATGGAAAAGGAGGCAGAAAAAATGTAAGAGTCAGAGGTGCTGGATGACTTGAAGGAAACAGTGTCTTGTAGACCCAACAGGGCTGAGAAACATAGGAATTCACACACTGTGACACCCTAACTTAGAGTTGTACAGGTTCAAACCAGACAAAACCCCAGTGTGGAAAAGGGGAGATGGGATAAAAGCCTCAACCCCTAACCAAGAAGCTGTTTGCAATTGATTGCTGCTAGGAGAAGGAAAATCAGTCTCCTTCATGCATCGAGCACACTCCAGGATAGGCTCCACACCCAGGAAACACAAAATGAACTCCATGATTTGTGTTTGCTCCGTTTTGGTTTTCTGTTTTTAATTTAATTTATGTGCGAGTGTATGTATGTGTTTAGAGAAAGAATAGGAAGTGTAATTGGTAGGAAGAGAGGAACTTGGAGGAATTGGAAAAGGAGAATAATATGTCCAAAATATATTGTATGAAATTTTTAAATTGTTACAGATTTAATAACTTTATGAACTAGACAGAATCTTTATAAAAACAAAAGCAAACTCACAACCCAACATTGTTCTTTCTATCAGCTTCAGACATTATTATTAATAACTCAATTCAATGACAATTTAAAAAAAATTTATGTCTTTGTATCCCCCAAAAAATATTCATACATGAGTATATCACTTAACAATGATGATATCTTCTGGGAAAACAGTTGCTACGTGATTTTGATATTGTGTGAGTACAATAAATAGTACTTACTCAAACCCAGGTGCTGTAAGCTTAGTGGTGTGGCCTCTTGATACAGTCAAGAGGTACGATAAACCCAAGATGGACAAGTCTGACAAGGAATGTTGTTTTACAGGAAGCATTTATTTTTTGTTTAAGTAGAATTAACACCAAAATAGCAAAATATAAATACTACATATACAAACAAGTAACAGAATTATGCATTACTGTTATTGAGTATTATGTACTATACATAATTGTAAACTCTACACACTTTTTATTTTTACATAGTAGGCTTTTTACACTATAACAGCACCAACCAGTGAGTAATGCACACTAGAATTTTCTTATCAATCATTACATCATGAGAATTTTTTCATCTGTATTATCACATTTAGTCTATCATTGACAAAAATGTTATATGCAATATATACAATATTTACTTGACAACCCAACATTGTAAGGCAACTATTTAGATAATTATAAAATTCAGTGTTCTTATATCTTCATTTTTACCCTCTATTTTTCCTGTTTGGTTTTAAAGACAACTGTATCGTATATATGTCAGTGATAACACTGTGTGTCATTTGCACAGATGGCTCACCATATCAGTGGTGTCCAGGATATTTAAAAAGAATATGTCTATATGATCTTGTCAGTTTCTCATTAGTGTGGCAACATTCTTGATGAAAACAAAGTAAAGGAAAGAATTATTTTATGTGAGAATATCATAGGTTTCTGTTCATTATGGCAACATATAAACAGATATACCCACATACATATACCACACCATGCAGCCAGATTTGTGAAAGGTAAGGGAAGTGAAAAATATTGATTTAACACTTACAAAGGGAGTAATGGAGTGATCTAAAGGCAAAGTTAATAAAACATACAGAAAACAATGGTAAAACGGCAGAAGTAAAGCTTTCCGAACTGGAAAGGCACAAGTTTTCAGAAAAGATTTTTAAAACCAGAGAGTAACTTCAGATATAAACATGTAAATATATTGATGTAAAAGGACAGAAATATATTTTATATAAACCACATCACAGAAAAAGTAATAATGGTAAAGTAATAAACTCCATGGCAAACAATGTTCCAACAGATAAAGAATACCATTTTTAATCCTAGAGAGAAGAGGAAGTGTCTGTGTTTGTAACTGGGTCTTTGGAGGTCAGATGGAAGACTTGTGTGTGTCCTTACCCCCACCCTTAGAGACAGGGTCTCATGCTCACCTCTCTGTACATATAGATAGCTGGTCCACCAGTGTCTTGGACTTCTGTCTGGACCTTACATCTTGCTGAAGAAGCGTTGGAGTTACAGATTTGTGCTATTATGTCTGGCTTTTCATGGAATGTAGAGGGTGAAACTTGGGTCCTTAACCCTTTTGTGGCTAACACTTTACTAATCAAGCTGTTGCTCTAGACCACACTTAACATTTAAGTGAATAGCTCTTGGTTAATTTTCCAAAAAAAAAAAAAAAAGGGGGGAGGAACGAATATATTAATTCAACAATACTCCATTGCTTTAGTGGGTCCTTTCTTCATGATGGCTCTCGTTGCCTGCCCTAGACTAGCTTGAACATAGATGGTGGCCAAGAAGTACCAGCACGGATTTATATGGACCTTTAGTGTGTAGTCAGTATATAACAATAAAAGAAGCTGTTGAGTGTCAGATCAGCTTATTTCCACACCCTGTCTCTGAAGTTAAATGAAAATTATTTACCTGTATTTAACTTTAAGCTATATATTTCTTGTTGTATGTAGAAAGCTAGACACCTCAGTTATTTTGGTGCAATCAGAGCTTTTCACCATTTTTCTTTGTAGCAAAAAGTTTCTGACCCCTCCATGCCACAGTCCGATCAAAGCTCTCCCACCTGTGGTCCCACAGAAACATATTCAACAATATAGAACAACCTTGGGTGACTGTCCAGGCAGCTAGCTGCTTTATTTATTACATTTTTTGGAAGTCACTTGCTTTCACGTCCTGATTATTTAGTTAATATTAGTTCCTTCTTGGGTCTCTGAAGGAGTTGAAGATGAGATAGTTATAGTTTTCTAGTGACCGTTTTAGAAAAGAAGCACAGAGATTAAAGTGTATAAGTTTTAGAGACATCAAAAGATAGTTTTCAGTTAGTAGTACAGTTAGATAGAAAGTGAATTAGGTACAATCCTTTGGACTCACCAAAATAAGAAATAATGGAATATTTTCTTTGAGTTTGTCAATTGCTAATAGACTGGACATTACTCATGTAATTACTGTTTTTATATATTATATGCAGTTATTGTACCTATTGTATATGGTTTTTCTTATGTTAGTTATAACCTTTTTATTGTTGTCACAAAAGGGATATGTGTCAATATATTTATATACATTGAATTACTCGGAGGCTAATATTAGTTACAAACTGTTTGGCTTATGACCCAGGCTCATTACCAACTAGCTCTTATAACTTAATGCATTTCCATTCATCTGTATATTGTCACGTAGCTCATGGCTTAACCTTTACTTTTACATGCTTTCTTGGGATTCAGCTTGCAGCATTCCCCCTGACTCCGCCTTCCTTGATCTTCACCTATGCTTGAAATTAATTCCCACTTGTCTTTAAGCTGCCTTGCCATAGGCCCACACAGCCTCTCTTTTAACTACTGGAATTCACAGCATACATTCTTTTCATTTCTGATTCTGGTAATTTGGACTCTCTCTCTCTCTCTCTCTCTCTCTCTCTCTCTCTCTCTCTCTCTCTCTCTCTCTCTCTCTCTGTCTGTCTGTCTGTCTGTCTCAGCCTTTGGCTAGTTTGGGTAAGGGTTTATGTATCTTGTTGACTTTCTTGAAGAACCAAGTCTTTGATTCATTGAGTCTTTGTATTCTCTTTATTTCAATTGTATTGATTTCAGCCCTAAGTTTGATTATTTCCTGCTGTTTACCCCTTCTAGGTGAGTTTGCTTCTAATTTTTCTAAAGCCTTCAGCTGTGCAGTTAGGTCTCTTATGTGAGATTTCTCTAGGTTTTTCATATAGCCATCTAGTGCTATGAATTTTCCTTCAGCACTGCTTTCACTGTGTCCCATAAATTTGGGTATGTTGAGGATTCATTTTTATTGAATTCTAGGAATTTTATATTTCTTTTTTTACTTCTTCCTTGACCGAGAGGTGGTTCAATTGGCAGATGTTCATTTTCCGTGTATTTGTAGGCTTCCTGTGACCTGTGTTATTGTTGTTCTCTAACTTTAGACCACGGTGCTCTGATAAGATAAAAGGAATTATTCCCAATTGTTTTTGTATCTCTTGATGTTTGTGTTATGTCTGAGTATGTGGTGAATTTTAGAAAAAGTTTTATAGGATGTTGAGAAGAAGGTGTATTCCTTTGAGTTTGGGTGGAATATTCTGTATTTATCTATAAATCCATTTGGGTCACAACCTCTGTTAGATCCCTGATTTCTCTATTGAGTTTCTGTCTGGTAGACCTACCTATTTGTGAGAGTTGAGTATTGAAGTCTCCCAGTATTGATGTGTGGGGTTTGATATAAGGTTTAAGATTTAGTAGTGTGCCCTCTATTTATGTAGGTGTCCTTGTGTTGGGGGCATAAATGTTCAGGATTTAGACTTCATCTTGGTGGAATTCTCCTGAGATGAATAAGTAATGTTTGACCTGGTCTCCCTTGATTGATTTTAGTTTGAAGTCTATTTTTAGATATTAGGATGTCCACACCAGCTTGTTTCTTAGGACCGTTTGATTGGAAAGTCTTTTCCCAACCCTTTACTCTGAGCCTGTGTCTATCTTTGAAGGTGAGGTATGTTCTTTTATGCAGCAGAAGGATGGCTTCTGATTTTGTATACATTGTGTTAGGGTGTGCCTTTATATAGGTGAATTGATAATGAAGGATATTAATGACCAGTGATTTTTGTTTTCTGTTATTTTTAGTTGTAATATGTGTGTGTTTTTTTAATTTGGGTTTTTCTTCTGTGGGATTATTGATTGCTTGCAGTTTCATGGTGTATCAGGTTTCCTTATTTTAGAGTTTTCCCTTAGTGCTTTTTGTAGGGCTGGATTTGTGGATAGGTATTGTTGAAATCTGCTTTTGTCATAAAATACCTTGTTTACTCCATCTGTGGTGGTTGATAGTTTTGCTGGGTATAGTAGTCCAGTCAGGCAGCCATGGTCTTTTAGTGTCTGTCTAACATTTGGCCAGGACTTTATTGCTTTCATTGTTTCCATTGAGTAGTCTGGTGTTATTCTGATGGGTTTGCCTTTATAGGTAACTGGACAGTTTTCCTTTTGCAGTTCTTGGTATTTTTTCTGTATTCTGTAGGCTTTGTGGTTTGATTGTTATGTGACGAGCATACTTTTTTCTTGTGGGGGTGTGTAGTCTATTTGGTGTTCTTTAAGCTTCTCATATCTTTCTAGGCATTTCCATCTTTAGGTTGGGAAAGTTATGATTTTGTTGTCTAGGCAACAAAATCTATGATTATATTTGTCTAGGCATTTCCATCTTTAGGTTGGGAAAGTTATGATTTTGTTGTCTAGGCAACAAAGTCTATGATTATGTTTGTCTAGGCATTTTCATCTTTAGGTTGGGAAAGTTATGATTTTGTTGATGTATTTTATGTACCTTTGAGCTGGTATTCTCCTTTTTCAACTCCAATTATTCTCGTGGTTTGGTCTTTTTATGGTATCCCATATTTCCTGGACATTTTGAGTTATGACTATTTTAATTTTAGAGTTTCCTTTGACTGAAGTATCTATTTCTACTATTGAATCTTCCACTCTAGAGATACGCTCTTCCATCTCTTGCATTCTCTTGGTTATGCTTTTAACTATAGTTCTGGTTCATTTCTTCAATTTTTCTATTTCCAGGATTGCCTCGGTTTGTGTTCGGTTTTTAAAATTGCTTCGATTTCAATTTTTAAATCTTGAAATGTTTCCTTTACCTGTTTGATTTTTGTTTTGTTTTGGTTTTGGTTTTCTTTATTTTCTTTCAGAGATTTGTTAATCTCTTCCAATGTTTTGTTTGTATTTTCTTCTATTTCTTTAAGAAAACATTTTTTTTATCCTCCTTTAAGACTTCTATTATCTTTATAAAGTTGTTTTTAAGGTAGTTTCCTTCTGCTTCTCCTGTATTGTCATGCTCAGGTCTTGATTGGTAGAGCCACCAGATTCTTCTGGTGGTGCCATGTTGTTCTTTATGTTGTTATGTGTGTTCTTGCACTGGTGTCTGCCCATTGCTTTCTTGGTTCACTTTAGGATTTGTATGAATCTCAGAGATTTGATTTTGATGTAATCTGTTCTGGATGTGTTTGTGTTTCAGGAAGCCTCTCTTGGTCCAGTCTGGGTTCTTGGTCAATTTGGGGGTAGTATATTCTGTGTCACAGTGACCCCTCTTAAACCACTGGTCCTCTTAAACACTGTGGGTTTCAGCTGGCCACATATGATCCAGTAGGTGTTGAGAAACTTAGGGTCTCAGGTAGCTTGATCTAATAGGAACTGAGGAACTCTTTTAGTTTTTTAGTATGGTGCAGGCCAGGGGTCTATGGGTTTCCAGTTGCCACTGAGGCTGCCAGGTGATGGTTCTTAATCAGTCTCTTAGTCTGCTGCAGGCCTGGGGTGTCTTAGTCTGCTGTGGTGTCTGTAAGTTTCTGGTTGTCACTGAGGTCCCTGAGGTCACCAGGTGATGTCGTGGGTCAAGGAAGGTATTTTAAAATGAACTTACTTGTCACTTTAACAGTGTGATACTGTACTGAGAAATGAAAAATTAGGCTAAAGGTTTGGGTCATTATATAACTGGCTATAAAATAACTAATATTCATAAAATGTTTTTTTTTTCCCTTTAGGGCTAAAGAATATGAGAGTTTAGTGGAAACCAAAAATTCTTGCTCTGACTCACCTTATAAAGCAAAGTAAGTATTTTATCCCATAATTTAGTTATGTTACTCCTTGGTTTCTACCTTTAAGAAAACTATGTCTGAACTATCATACTGTTGCTGGGGAAATGGGTGTTCCTTTTGGGGTTCTTAGCCTTGTTAGTAAAGAGAAGTTAGGAATGGCTTCAAATAGAAGATTGAGGATGAGTTTATTAGAATTTGAGATAAAAACACAAGTTAGAAAGAGCAGAAATGATGCAGTGTCTTCTCTCTGATTATAATGAAAGTGTCATAGAAAGGTAATTGGAAAATTCACAAATGCTTGCAGATAAAATAAGGAGATTAAGTAATGCATGGCTCAGCTATGAAGTCAATGAAGAAATTTTTAAGTCCTTTGAAATAAATAGAAAATTAAATATTACAACCAAATTCTTTGGGATGCACTGAAAATGGCTAGAATGAAATTAATACCATTAGATGTACATATAAGAAAATACGATGTAAAGTGATTTATCAGACATTATAGAAAGGAGAGTGAACTTAATCAGAAGAAAAGTAACTCTTGAAATTGGAAGAAGTTCTGGTTCAATAGTCTATATGTATGGATTATTCCAGTACCAGGTATATAGACTATTGAATAGTATAGTTGATTCAAAAGTAAGCCTAAAGAGCTATTTATTCTTCTCTAAGGTCCCAAAAAAGACATAGAAAGTATATTTAGCTTATAGTGCTAATAAATCAGGCTGTTGAAATGTAAAAGACTGCCTCTAGATTACTGCCACTCCTACCTCAGTACAGAGATCAGCTGAGAATGTGTGGAGGGGACCAAAAATTAAATAATATCTACTTTAATACAATGACAGAAATTTGAAACTACTAGAAGATAACATTGGGAAACACTTCTATGTAATAGATATAGGCACCGACTGTCTAAATATTTCATTATCTCAGAGAGTAACAAGAATTGAGAAATGAGATTTTATGAAATTAACAAGAAACCTTTGCATAGCAAAGGAAATAATGAAGATAGCCTACAAAATCCAAAAAAAACTTTACCAGCTTTTATCTGATGGGATTTACTTCTAGAATACCTAATAACCTAATCAACAAAAATGGATAATAGAACTAAACACCTGACAAATAAATTCTCAACACACTTTTCTTCATCTTTGCTGATGAAGTAAGTTTTATACAGATTTAGTAGTGTTTTTGTTTTGTTTTTTATTTATTTTAGATACTAGTATCTTCCTTAGCGTGGAGCTTGCCAGAGGACCATGTGTCAGTGAACTTCAGTGATCCTCTTGCCCCTGAATGCGGAGATACATGCTTATATCATAATGCTTAGTCATAATGCTTAGTCATAATGCTTATATCATAATTCTTAGTCATAATGCTTAGTCATAATGCTTAGTTCAGATATTTTTGTTGGTGGTGGTCTTTTCCAGAAATACTTTGATATGTGTTAAAAAGTCAGGTATGATGACATATACCTTTAATCTGAGCACACTGGATGCAGAGGTGGACAGTCTCACTAAATATAATATTATCCTAATGATAGTGAATTTTAGGTCAGCCAGCGATATAATGACAGTTAGGCCCTGCATGCCTAGTAGAAAAGAAAAAAAATAGAGAACTTCTATTTTTTCATGCACTTTTAGTATTTAGTAGTCATTTTTATTAATTTCTATGTAATGATAATTTTAGTTTCAATCTAAATACTTATAAATAATTTAAGAATAGTTAATAACTATAAATTTTTAATGGATTTAATTATAATTTACATATCATTTATTGATTTCAAACTTTAAATTTGAATTTTTCTTTATTATATAATTCAACCAGCATCTTAACTGTCCTTGTTTAAAAAGTATATTACTGTTCACTAATTACAGAGTGGTTTGTAGTCTAATCAGACAGGTAGATAATTCTCTGTATTTTCTCCAGGATTATCATTGTGAAATATTTCAAAAGTTCTCAATAGTTTGGAAAGTTGTGTAAATTTTATACACTCTTTTAACTATTTTTGTTATTAGTTTATTTTACATATCTGTCATTGCTCTCTTTTATTCATTATCAATTCATCAAATTCTAGAGGCAGAAAAATAAATATATCTATGTTTTTCTCTTTGGTTCCTCAGAATTCACACCATAAGTAAAAGTATATCATTTGTGTAATTTCTGAAGGTTTTTTTTTAAAGATAAACTTTTCCTGTTATATGTAAATAATCATACAAGTTATGACTTTTGATAAATGCGTATAGCAGTATAACAAAAGTAACTGTCAAACTCCAGAGCTGGACATTACTTTAAATATTACTTGTCTTTTTCTATCAGTCGCAAACTATCCTGTTCTATAACTAGAATCAAACTCTCATGCAGCCTCATGTTTTCGATCTGTTTGCATTACTGTGTTCATTAGTTCACCCCTGTTTTGTTCCTGTAGTCATATGAGTATGACTGTCATCTATTTTTCTCCTGATTGAGAACATTTGGGCTGCTTCACGGTTGGGAAATATGTTTTGGACTTTAGTTTTCATTACTCTTGGCAAAATGCCTCGTTTTAGATGTGCAGGCCTGTGGTGCTGGTATATATAGGGTACAAGAAAGCAACACCAAACACTGTCTCAAGAGAGTTAACCTTTACATTTCTCCAACAAAAATAAGCTCTCTCTTCATTTCATAATCATGATAACATTTTATACCACTTTAGTTTTGGGCATCCAAGTGTAGAATATAGTGCTATTTCATTATTTTTACTAGAATTTCTCTGATGATTATTGGGACTAAATATCTTTTCTTGTATGTACAGATCATTCATACATATTCTTATGACAAGGATCTGTTCAAGTATTTTGCCAGTTGGCTTCAGTTACCTTATTATTAATGATTTGTAGATCTCTGTATTTGTGTGTTGTTTTTAGTCTGTTAACCAAACAAAGCACAGAAAGCTATATTTACTATGGCTTTTATATTTACTATCCATTATATTAGTTTTTTCTCTAGACGCTGCAACCAGGTACCTGATAAGAAGCAAATGGAGAGAGGAACAGTTTATTTGGTTTACATTTGGAGGCTGTAGTCCGCCGTAGTGGGAAAGGCACAGTGGTAGGACTGCTTACAGCTGTGGTGGCATGAGATTGACATCTTGCTGCATCAAGAAATGTTGAAGGAAGCAGGAGCAGGGTCAGGCTATAAATTTTAAACCCTTACTATACCCCTTCCTTGACCCATATCAGGCAAGTGCAGTGTACCTTCCTAAAAGTTATACAACCTCCCAAAGCTGCATCTTGAGCTAGGACCCAGATGGCCAAACATGAGCCTGTGTTGGTTATCTTATATTATCTGTTGATTTCTAACTTCAAAATTTGGATTTTTCTTTTTATTTTGTCTGCATTTTTTTACAGTCTGAATCCAGTAGTGCATATTACACTCAGACAAGGGTACAGATTATAAAATATTTTAGATTTTATAAACCTTAAGACTAAAACACTGTGTAATTCAAAAAGCCACGTGTAGTATGTTTTGTGGCTTTGTTCTAATGAAACCTACTTTTCACATAATGTAATTGAAACTTTATTTTAAAATAGGTAATAACTGGCTTTAGCTATGGACACTAATTTGCCTGTCCATGTTTTAAACAAACTCATAGTTGAATGGTCTTTATTTTTAAATATATTTCTACTCCTGTAAGGTATCTTATTTCATATTTTAAGTCTCTTTTCTAAGAACTCTATGTGTGCATGGTACATGTATGTATATAAATATATATATACATAAACATACACAATGTTTGATATAACTCCATATAATACATACACGCACATATAATATCCATTGCTATAAACTCACTTATTTACAAGAAAGAATTACTGTAAACAATATAGTTGGCAGATTGTCACATGTTCACCTTCTTAGGTAGAAGTTTAAAAATCTGAGTTATATAGAATGGTTAGTATAGTGATGGATAGAAAGCATGACACAGTTGATCTACTCCTCTTGAATCCTATGCTTTACTTGGCTCCTGATTATCTATTGTTAGTCTCATCTGCAGGTCTACTCAGTGGGGTCCTACTCACCTACCACCCAACTGACTTTCATTGTTGAATGGACCTCCTTTGTTCTTTTGTACCTAACAATAGACTAAAAACCATCTGTATATAAGCTCTTAAAAATCCTTTACTTTTGTCACATTTACTTATGTTCAGAAAATGAAATTGCAGAGTAAATCACAGGTCCACATCCCATGGAGAATGTACAAGTAGCAGTTACCATGTGACTCGTCAAAAGTCTTTAATTTAGCTCTGTTATAAACTGAGGATTCTCCTCTTTGGATTTCTTTGTTTTAGTATCTTTTATTTGATTTCATTTCATTTTCTTGATGTCTGAGAAGTTAGCTAGAGAATTTCTTACTTCATTTCTGTAAGTTCCATGGCTTAACCTTATATAAGTAGTGGTGGATTAAAATTTTATTTTCTTAATCCAGACTGTGTTCCCAAAATTCATGTTTCCAATTTGACTTCAATGTCTGTACACTTGGACCCTTTAAGTAAACGTGTGCAATGAAAGTCCTAATTTATTCCTCTCAGTGTTGCTCATTTTAGGCAATGGCAAATACGTCTGGAAAACGGAAATTAAAATTCTTATTTTTTACAGTCTTAAATATTTCTTTGCATACTACCCTTCCTTTTAAAATCTGACCACTGTTCACTACTCCCATAATATATACTCCTGTCTGAGACTTTATAAACCTTTTTCACATGTAACTTCTTTTCACTAGAGGAATTCTTATATAGCCATGACTATCAAGTATTTGGGAAACAGAATGCTTACTGATAATAAATCATAAAGAACTTTAGTTTAAAACAGTTCTTTGATATACATATTATTTTACATTCTTTAAAGGTGAAAGCATTTTAATCAATGATATGGAGTTGCTTTTTACATAAAGCATTAAACCTTGACTGAATATTTGATGTATAAGGACTCTAGTACCTTCAACCATTTTCAAAGTTGACTGATGTTTTTATTTTATAATTCTTAATTTTGAGACTGCCACTTTAAGTAAATAAGAAACGTAAAATGGCAAGAGTATATGTATGGACTTTTCACAAAATATTGGAAATTTTTTCCTACCTAAAGACAAAATTAATTTTACAATTTTTTGTGAAACTTAAGTTGGCAATTCAAACAGCAGTATTTCAAACCAAACATTCTAGCCCCCCAAACTGCAATATGCATTAATGATACTTTAATGCTGGGGAATGACACTTTAAAGTTGTATTATTTTCCATAGTTAAAGCATTATATTTATATGAGAGCAGAAAACTTTAATGGTAATAATCATTCTGGCCCAGACTAGCCCCAGGATCCAGACCAGCTGTCCTGTATAGAATGCCCACAGCTGCTTGGTCCCAAATAATCCCTCAAAGTCTTATCTTAATTACAGGCTGTTTGGCCTATGGCTCAGGCATATTGCTATCTAGCTCTTACATGTTAACCCACCTTGTGGCTCGAGGCTCATCTAGTGGCACTTTACATGTTGCTCTCTTGGCAGCAGGTTTCAGTCTCTGCTGACTCCACCCTCTTCTTCTTTTATCTCTGCTTGAAAATTCTGCCTACTTCCAAGCTGCCCAGTCAACTTCTCAGGCTGAACAGGATAAATCCTATCTTCAAGTGTTCTCTGCCTGGCTGGTGGCTCCTACAGAATGCCTGAATGTCTGCCTACGGCTGCCTTAAATATCTTCTCTGTCCAGTTGTTTCACTTCCAGGTTCAACTCTGCATCCTAATCCTAGAGTTAGGATTAAAGGTGTGAGCTACTACTGCTTGGTTGTTAAGCTTTGGATGTATAGAAATGGACATTTGCCTCCAGAGTAATGGATTAAAGCCATGGGTCACCACCGGGTCATTCCTGTGCTAGGATTAAAGGCATTGAGTTACCACTCTCTGACCCTCATGGCTTGGCTGTGGGTAATTCTGTTCTCTGATATTCCAGGCTGATTTTATTAAATAGAAAATATATCACTACACTTTATATGTATAAAAACATTGCAGTTGATAGCATACCATAGTGCTGAATCAGTACCAAAGTATTGTATGTAATTTTTTGTTGGTTTTATGTGGTATGACAGGATCTGCAATGCAAAGTGTGGAAGTTACATGTTGCTAAATGGGTAGTCACATCTTATATTCATTATGTAACTAATTTTGAATTAATCTTGGTTTTTTTTTGTTTGTTTGGTTTTTGTTTTTTGTTTTTTTGCATTCAGAAACCTTTTCCTGTGGCCAGTCTTCCTTTTCTGCATGGGATTTAGAAGCTGGGCTGTAGTTTATGCTTCTTTCTTTCCTCAACTGAGCTGCTGTTGTAGCCCCTTAGTCTCGGCCTCTGTGTTTTCCACAGCAGTCCATTCCTCACAGGGCAATCAGCAGGAGTGGCTACAGCGTACTTCAAAAGATTTCCAATCCACATATAGAAATTAAAAGAACATAACTGTTTTAATTCTTGTGTTTTCATGATTAATTATCCTCAAGAACCTATAGGCAATTATACACATTTTCTTTTCTTAGGTCTTAAAAACTATTAGAATAGTTTTTATTCAATATTCCTATAAACTAAAAAACTTGTCTTTTACAAAAATAAATATTTGGAATAAAAACTGAAAGTGAATAAACTTCAAACAATCAAAATAATACACTAAATAAGGCCTAGGAATGAGCATTGAGTTTAAAGTTTCTCTCAAATTAAAACTGCTAATTCACAGAAGGAAGATAGTAAGTATAAAATAGCTGTCGTTCACCTGATTTTATATCATTGACGTTTAAAGGTTGGGACAGTGAGGTGAGGCAGTGTATCTTCACCTGTGAAAGTTTTAGGAGTACTGCTTCTGAGACTTGTCTATCTGTGCATACAGGCTCAAAGCACTCTTCTTGGCAATATTCTGTATTCACAACAATGACCAATAGTTGTCTTCATTCCTTTACTTGTTTTGAACTAGATTGATTTAATGGGGAGTTAATTGGATAAAAGTTCATATTTTTATTGAGAATGTCATACATCCATGTTGTGTGTTTTGATCAAATCCACATCCCATGCTTTCCCTTCCACTATCTCTCTTCTCCCCCACCACTTTTCTTTCTCAACTTTATATGCTCTTTTTTCTTTAACCTACCCAATCCACTCAGTAATGCCAGTATATACATGGCTGTACAATCATCGAGTGGCATGCTTGCTTTGCTTGCCTGCCTGCCTG
This sequence comes from Phyllotis vaccarum, assembly GCA_033318265.1. NCBI lineage: Eukaryota > Metazoa > Chordata > Mammalia > Rodentia > Cricetidae > Phyllotis > Phyllotis vaccarum. Next base: position 75,881,178 of record JARWLC010000012.1, read on the forward strand.
CTATGATGGTTATGTACTAATCCTCTGTAACTATGAGTTGCTGTGAGTTTTTGTGTGACAATAACCCTGTCATTTCTGGAAAATATATTTACTGTTGTCATGCATTCTCTCTGGCTCTTAAAATCTTTCTACCTCACCTTCTAGGATTATCCCTGAGCTTTGGGTTGGGAAAGAACGTTGTTCCCTTAGTTTTGTATGAAGGTTGAAGATGTTTTAAAAGTATGCTGCTGTGCTCCTGCTGGTTGCCCTATGGGGAGCAAACAATTGTGATCTAGCTCTTCCGTTTAGAGTTCATCACCCCACAGTCTCTTAGTCTCTTTGTTTCTTCATGTTGACTATTCATGGGTCTGTATTGTGATTGTCATCTATTACAAAAGAAGACTTCTCTGGTGTGTGTTATGTGATGCACCAATCTACGGGTACAAAGATAAATATACTTAGGAGGCAGTTTAATACTATGTCCATTTAGCAGAATGACAATGGTAAGTTCTCTTCTTGGGCTTATGACACCCCCAACCATGGGTTCTTGGGCAAATTAAGAGTACCAGACACGATTTTCATCTTAGAGACTAGAATTCTTTAACTTAATAAGCCCCAGAGAAATGGAGTTCTCAGTCTTGAGTAAAGGAGGTTTTTCTAATGTAGTAGAACTCAGGTAAAGCCCATGCGAATTTACAAGGTGCTTTAATTTTTAACTTTGAATGTTATAGATTTTCACATGTGTGTTCTCACCTTTATACACAAGTATTTATATATGTAGATGCACATGTGCACGTACACACACACACACACACACACACACACACACACACACACACACACACACACACACACACTGATTTCCTATATTTGTTTGTTAAAGAGACTTAGAAACAGTGACTTAATGGCAGTTTTGTTCACCAGTACTCACTGATTTAGGGCCTGAAATATAATTTCACAAAAAAGAAAAAAGGTTACCTTGAATTGAGAGATTCCATATCTGAATACATTGTCACACATCTGGCAAGGAAGTTGTTAAAGAACTCGGGCATCAACTTGAGTTTCCTTACGAAGGATTGGGCAATTAGAATTTCACAAAGGTTGATTAATTGTACTGATTGATTGAAACATAGCAAACAAGGGAAAGCCATGAGCTCATAACATTCTAAAAAGTTTGTTATTTCTGGAAGATAATAAAATCAGTAAAGAAAGGGAAAGACCTAGATGTTCTTCCCATCTTTCCTATTATTAACTAGTGCGTGTCAAATGCTTTTCCTTCAGAATTATTCCTGCTTATAAGAAAAAATGATGAGATACTTTCTCTCTCACTCTAGTTTCTTGTCCTTCTTGAAAAAGAAAAACAGCATTTTAACCAGTAAGTGAAGCAGCCATGTCACAATAAGGCTTAAGCACTTGAGTAGTCTGGAGTAGAGACTTTGATATGGAATAGGGCAGTATGTCCATAGCAGTCCTGCTAAGTAGGGAATCCAATAAAAATGAGTGGAACTCCTATATGGAAAGATGATTTTAGGAAAGTTTGCCAGAGCCCAGTTGAGAGATGGGGAGTTGGGGTAGGAAGCAGTAGCAAAAATTGTAAAAACTCAAATATATGAGGAACATTAGAAAGCCCCAAATAGGCAATAAAAGCCAAAGTCTGGGCAATGGCATATTTACAGCAACATATATGTAAATATATTAAGGGTGATAAAAGATAGGTTACTAACTACTAAAAAGGATAGTTAATATAGCCAGGAAACACAGCAAAACTCTAGTAGTGAATTAGATAGGGAAAATGTGTGTTTTCTAATACATATGGATAAACATAGATGTACATATGTAAAATGGTATGCATATATTCCCTAGCTCATTCCATTGAGGAGATGCTTATTAGTAGGATAGTTGATAACATTAGGTACATCCAACATACTCATATAAGTGTGTTGTTTGCACAGTTCTTTAAAAACAGAAAATCATTTAATTTTCCCATAAGAAATACTAGCAGCAAATGAGGTTGAGAGCTATGAAGCCTTAACTAATTATTCTTTATCAATAAAAAATCAGAAGTCAGATATTGGGGTAAGAATGTGAAAGATTAGAGAAGCAGGGGAGTAGCCACAACCGACATCCTACCTCTTCTGTTTCTTCCTCCAAAAGAGCTGAGATCCTCTCTCAGCTCCACCTTACTACTTCCTGTCTCCTCTCTGTCTAGCCCTCCATACCTCAATGGTTAATTTTAGTCAGTTAGTGGCTAGCTCTATCTTCTGACTCCAAGCAAGCTTTATCTGTCAGAACACAATCAAAATTTACACATTCCTCCTTTTTGTCCAAATAAAAAGGGAAGGTTTTAATTAACATGGTTAAATTATATACAATAAGTACAATAACTATATAAAAATATATATACATTATATTAACAATGTCCAGTTCATTTTCATTTGACAAATGTACACGAAAAAACTCCATTATCTTCCATAGGAATCCTGGTGAGTATAAAGTGTTGCACCTAATTTACTTCCTATCCTAACTTGTATTGCCAATCCAACATTATCCTTTTATGTCTTTCAACCTTATACACTTTATACCTCTTCTGTGAGGTTTGGTATCAAAGAAAACTAAATCTAGTCTTCAGCACTATCAGAGACCTGAAAAGGCTATAATGTCACCTGAGTACACAGAAAGTACAGAGCAAACAACTTGTAAAACTAAAAAATGACACAAACAGCTGGCTCCTATACAGGTTTTTTTGTGATGTTGGGGCATTCATATTTAGCCTACAGACCTAGTATATCAGACAGACATTTTTGAGAAGCAGGGAATTTTTAGGACTTTCCTAACTTGTCTTGTCAAAGTTTTCCAGTCACTTTTCTTTGTGTCCTACTGATCCAGTTTCAACAGTTTTCTGACAGCAATTGAGACAAGGACAGTTTCTTTGCTAGCTCTTGCCATAAAGAAAGCAACCTCATACAGAGTTTCTTTGATGTCCATCATCTTCTCTGAAGGAAAGTGGTGCTGCCAGGAGCAGATGTGCCTCATTGTCATGAGAAGCCTTAGGTTTTTAAACAAATTAAATACCATGTTCTGTAGGTCTTTGAAGTATTTGAAGACCATCTATCTAGCAAAATGTATCTGTCTGTAGCCTTGAAAGCATACTATAACATGTTAGAATCATACTATAACATGACCATGAGTTTGACTATTATAGATGTCTATTAATCTATATTTCTTGATTACACATTAACATTTTAAATGAGCTGCATAAACACAATACTCTAAACCAAAGAGTAAAAACATACATACAGTATAACAAATTTAGCTTTAGATTTGTGTCTATATATCAAAATCCATACCAATGTGAAATATTTAAGACTAGTAGTTGGGTTTTTTTTTTCTTTTTTGGTGTAAAAGTAGATTCTATAATCTACCCTTTTATCCTGTCATTTCTGTATTCCTCCTTTTTCCCCTCAGGACAAGATCATTAAATGTAATCTTCCTTGTTTAACTTTTTTCTTACCATTGCCGATAACAACTTGTAACCAGTACCTATTAAATGATAAATATCCTTAAACCATTTGGGGGAATATGGGTATCGCTCTCTAGACAACTTTTTGTTGTTTTGAGGCACTGACATTTGGGGGGGAGGGAAACGAGGAAAATCAGGGTAATTATTAAGTCTTGGCTAGAGTATTTTGTAAGGCTGGATCGTCTCAGCAGCTCTGAAGCTATTGTAGATGCTAGGTCAACTGATGCTGGGTCCCCTGGAGCATTTCTAAGGGTAACAAGCATATCATTGTTACACAAGTCAGCCAAAGATGATTTATTTTATGTTTGAGCATGTAAAATATATGTTAGATATTTTGTAGTTTTTCTAGGTTTATTTTTTTATGTCTGTAGCCAGGATTTCAGGGGGTCTTTATTGATCAAACTTGATCATCTTTAACTTTGAACAAATTTCCAGCCTCTCATTTCCTATGGAAATAAAAGCATAATTTCTTTCCAAAGAAATATATCTTTGGCTTCCATTTTGAAGTCAAGATATTTTAATATAAATATATAGGTTGTTTTAGTTCAGCAGCTTTTATAATCAAATGTCTCTTACCAGTCATTGTTTCTTCCTCAGCAGTTAAAAAAATTCAAAGATAACATAACAGCATACAGTATCCAGATTCTGTATTTTTCATTTTTCGTGGCTTTTTTGTAGCATTGTATTTTCTTTTAAAGAACTTTATTTTATTATTTTTAACTATTTTTTAAATTTGTGACTATTTCTGCCTTTTCTCTTTTTTCCAAGTGTCTGTATATTTTTTCACACTCTGTAGTCTTTTTAGAGGTTTTTGTTTGTTTGTTTCTGTCTGGATCTGCTTTATTAAGCATTTGTATTCTTTTTTGGATGCATAAGGCAAATCTTAAACTGATTGGTTAGCTACCCACATTGCTCAACTCAGCACATGGCAGTAGCATGTGGCAGTTTACTTCAGCTCCTTCCTGCAGGCACTTCCCAGAAAATGCTTATCTATACTGAGGCTGGCATGAGAGACACAATACTAGGAAGTTGTTCTTGGCTACATTTTGTGTGTCTAAAACTCCTTTCCAAGTTCTCTCAGGTTTTATGTACATGTGTTTGCCCCATGTTGGGTGCCATGTGAAGCCTTAACTAATTATTATTTATCATTAAAAAATAATGAGTCAGATATTGGGATAAGAACCTGAAAAATCAGAGAAATAGAGGAGTAGCCAGTAGTGACTTTTTACCTCTTCTATTTCTTTCTCCAAAAGGATATCCTCTCTCAGTCCCACCTTACTATTTCCTGTCTCTTCTCTTATCTGTCTAAAGTTCTCCACACCTCTATAATTAATTTTGGTCAGCTAGTGGCAAGCTTAGACCTCTTACTCCAAGCAAGCTTTTTTTTTTTTTTTTTTTTGTCAGAACACAACAGAGCTACACTTAATAATGTACTATTACTATTAAGTAAGAATAAGATACTTAAAATGCAGTTAGAAGTTATGCTAGTTTAGGAAGGTGGCCAAAGTAGAGTCTCCCGTAGGTTCCAGCCTTACCATTCATGGATATTTGGCTAAATTTAGAGTTCCAGGTATAAATTTCCTCTCACTGAACAGATCTTAAATTTAGTTAAGTAGCTGTTGGTTACCTTCAGGATGTAAAAGCCACTTTCACACTTTTGAAGCAAGTTGCCATTCTGGTTATTGTTGCGGTTCATAGGTGTTAATTGGGATAAGAGTGCTGAATGCTTTTCTCTCTTGGCAACTTCCATGGTTCATTCTGCTATTAATGAGAACTAATCCTCAGGGAAGAGGCTCCAAGATTGATCATTCAGAGTATCCGAAGTTTGTTGTGTCTTCAACAATAAGCCTTCTTTTTCTGGAAAGCGACAATGGCATCAGCAACAGCCTAATTGTCTAAGGAGAGTCTCTTATGTTCTTCTTACCAACAACTCAAAAGGAGGCTTGCTATGGAATGATCTTTCTGTACACTGTGAATATGTGTTGCTACCATTGGTTAATAAAGAAGCTGTTTTGCCCTATGGCAAGACAGCCTATAGCCAAGTAGGAAATCAGAGCAGAGAAACAGGAAAAGAAGGGCAGAGTCTGGGAAACATGATCTAGTCACGAAAGAAGCAAGATGTGAAAGTACTGGTAAGCCACTGGCCCTATAACAATACAATAGAAATGGATTAATTTAAGAAACAAAAACTAGTTAGTAATACCCTGGATCACTTAGAGTTGTTGCAATTTGTTTTTATTTTAAGAATAAAATGTTCATCTCTTAATATTCTTCCCAGAGCTGTTTACATCACAGATACTTCTTATGCATTAGGCAAGGAATTACTCTCTCTTGCTTTTTGCTAAAAAAAAAAAAAAAAAAAAAAAAAAATTATCAAGAGTAACCCCAATAAATAACAATTTCTGTGTTAAAACTACAGTTTCTGAGCTTCTCTTGTCCTTATATTTTAGGAAAGATAATGATTTCCGTTCAACTTCTGCAGTGCTCTATAATTATTGATAAAAACCATCAAAATCTGATATATTGTTTTTCTTGAGAGAGGCTCTATTGTCTGTGTGTTTGAGTAGTGGCAGGGAATGACACTGGGGTTTAGCTCATGTTACTAAAGTACCCCTTTGATTTGGCATTCTTCCTTGAAGCTGGGTTCATATGAACTTTAGACTGATTTAACTCAGTGAAATATAAGCTTCTTTCATTCTGTGAATTAAAATGATCCTTGTACATCTCTAATACTTCTGATTTCCAATGGAATATAAGCATTCTTGGTAAGAATACTGCCAGTTTCTGTTATTATGGCTGGATATTCAGTTACATACTATGCAGACTTTATTCACCTAAAAGCCAAAGTAGCTACTTATTCATTGCACTGAAGTTTTCTGCTAATGTTCTTCTACATGGTAGGATCAGTAACTAGTATTAGATTGGAGTCTGTTTCATACTTGATTAGAAGGGAAATGATGCTGGCATTGTTTTATATTTTGTATTCCTCTGTTCCTTTTGTTAGGTCTAGACCTCCTGTTAAGGTTTAGTAATGATAGTTGATTTAGATTGTCTGTTATAGTGAATGGTACCATAAAGGTCTTGAGGGAGCAGAATGAGGGAAGGGGAAGGAAGAAAAAGAGAAAATGACAGAAACAGAGACACCAAGATCTGACTTTAAGCCCTAACTTCCCTAAGCTCTCCTTAGCATTCTGTTTTCAGAGACAGTTACTCATTGACAGTGTTAATTAGATAACTAGAAAAAAATCCAGACAGGAATTATTTTGTAGCCTATAAGGTTAATAGATATTGTTAAATAAAAGAGAAAATTTCTTGTCAACACCATTCACTCAATAAATAACTAATGAGTGCATTTCTGTCTAGCTAATATGTTAGGTGTAGATAAAGAACCACTTTCATGAACTTGATATTCTTTGTTCCATACAATCCAGAGGATGATTCACAACAGTCATACTTTCAGTTTTAAATGAGTGAGTTTATTAAGTAGATAACAAACACAAATGAATAGAAAATAGAAGCAGAAGAGATATAGCAAAAAGATTGTGAAATTGGCTACTCAGACCATCCAACAGACAAGTGAATAGCTCAGGTAAGAGATAAACCGAATAGTTACATCAATTTGGGGGCTTACAAGCATCTTTCAGAAATTTACTGGGTAGGCCATATTGAGGGAGCCACTGGAGTTCCTATTAAGTGAGCCCAACAGCAGAACCAAGTGTCTCCAGAGTTAAAGTTTTCAAGTAAAGGGACAAATAGCAGCAGATAGACAGCATCATCAAATCTGGTGCTCACAACATTCAGGAAAAAAAAAAACTGAGAAAGTTAATCAATCATCTAAAATGTCTGATTGAACTTTTCTCCACAGATGAGCTGCCTGTGTCTGAACATCTGCCACTTATATTAGGGAATAAACAATGGTCACCTCTGCTGGAAATGGCTTGATTTCTAGCCATTCTTGAGGACACAGTGTTTTTAATACCCTGAGCTTCCTGTTCTCTTTTCTTCTCTGTTACAGACAAAGGAGCCAACCTCACCCAGACCAGGGTTTAGGGAAACACTTAGCATAAACATATTTGTTTCTAAAATTGGGTCTACCCTACTTTTAGAGCAATCTTCTCTGATAAATCAAATGGCACACAATTGAACAATGTGATGTAAATTACATCTGCTTTGCACTGCCCAATTTATTAGCTTCTTGTAGCAGTGAGGTTTTTTGGTCTCAGGTGGCCTGAGGCCCGGACCCACGACCTGCAGACCCAGACCTCTCAGCCACCCTCTGCTGCTCAGGCCCCCATAAATGACTCAGAGGCTTATATTAAGTCCATGCTGTTTGGCCTATGGCTCGGGCACATTGCTAGCTAGCTCTTATATCTTAACTCAACCCATTTCTATTAATCTGTCTGCCATGTGGCCCGTGGCTCACCTGTGTTCCTTACATGTTGCTCCTTTGAGCTACGGGCTCGGTCTGTCTGACCCTGCCCTGCTTCTCCTACTATGCTGATTTCCCCTCCTACTTTTTCTATGGTGCCTGTCATGGGCCAAAACAGCTCCTTTATTTAAAGATTGAGATTCACAGCATATAGAAAGACATTCCCACATCAGCTTCTAGTCACACCTACATTACCACTAAACTCTTAAAATTCAGTACAACTTAGTGTTCACTAGTTAGTATACTCCATGTGCTCAGTACCACACAGAGCTAGAAACTACCATGTTGGTTTATGCAAACAAAGAATATCTGTATATTAAGAAGTTTCTGGCCCAGCCTAGCCCTGAAGTACGGACCAGCAGTTCCAAATAATCACACAAAGTCTTATATTAATCACAAGCAGTTTGGTCTATGGCCCAGGCATATAACTTGCTAACTCTTACTCTTCGACTAACCCATGATTCTTATCTTGTTTAGCCATGTGTCTCCGTACCTTTTTTCAGAGCAGCCTTCTCATCTTTTTTCCTCAGCATCTGTTTTCAGATGCTGCTCTTCTGCTTTCCAGAATTCTCATAGTCTAGTTACCCAACCTCTACTTCCTGTCTAGCTACTTGACCAGTCAGCATTGTATTAAACCAATAGGCGTGACAAATATTTACAATGTATAAGACCATAGTCCCACAACATATATGTCATTGTAGAAAGCTCTTCATGGGAAAAACACAATTAAACAGCTAATTAATTATATAATTTGCTTGTGGTAAATGCATTAAAGAAATATCCAGAGTATAAAATATCCAAAGTATAAAATATCCAAGGTATAAAAATTGAGTTCTGTGCTAAAAATAGATAGATATTTCCTGTGTAGTTTGAGAGTGGAGAAAGCATTTCAGGGGGAAATGAAGAACATTTTCAAAGACACTAAGACAGGAAGAAAAAGAATGAGATCCAGAAGGACCTACTGCATTGGAGTTTATGTAGCTGGTTTAGCTTTCCTGATGAAGAGGCGACCTCCCTAGGCTGTAGTAGGAGAAACAGAAAGAGATGGGTGACTAGAGATAATGATGAGAGTTATTTTTCTTCTTCTAGCCTCTGTTCTCTGTATGAAATATAAACTCATCAAAGTAAGTGAGAGAAAAGAAAGGCTTACATTCTAAAGAGAGTTAATGGTTTGAAGCAGACATGTGGAGGCTAGGGACCTGGCAGATTGATTCCGTGGGAGAGTCAGCCTCTGTTATCATGTGACTTTCTCCAAGAGTAATGAATGGAAAAGACTCACAGATGTTTCTGTTGAGTCAATTAAATAAATTAACATATTTAAGGAATTGAGAGTATTGACTATTCCATGGTAGAAGCTTAATAAACATTACCATTGCTGGGGCTTGTCTAATTTAAGTAACAAATGAAGCAACAGAAGGTATGTCTAATACTTTTTTAAGAATTTGATTGTAGCTCTCTCTGTCTTATGGAATCTACAGTACTTGAAACATTTGAAGACAGACGAGAGAGGGACTCATGAACTGCTCAAGCAATGGACAGGAAAGGATAGCCCGAAAAGTAAAGGAAAGCAAAGGGAGGGCTACCAGGAGCTGTTAACCTTCACTCCTTCTCAGAGGAATCTTACAAACTAGAAAATGCAGAGCATTCCTAGATACAAAGCAAATGAATAATCTTGTTCTAATACCAAACTGCTTATAAAGTGGACTGTGGGAAGATGAGGCCTTCTCAGATTCCTTACTTATGTTTGAGATCATCATCTGGTCACTTTCTCCCACTCCCAGTTCTTTTCTGATTTGAGAATCACAAAAAAAGAATGGTTTGTGTTACTGCAGCCAAGGTTCTATGGGATGAGGTGTAAATAGGTGGTCTTAAAGATGAATTTTGTCTGTTTGTCTCCCTTGGCTGCTCTCTGGAGAAGTTTCAGGTAGAATATCGAAACTGACTTCACAGAATGTCCTTGGCTAGGTCTCCAACCAGTAGTGTAGGGGGTACCTAAACAGGACTATGATGATATGTTATAGATTTAATAAAATCAGTCTGGTAGAGAAGAGATCTAGTGAAATCAAGTCAATCCAGGTGAAACAGACAGTGGTAACTCACACCTTTAATCCCAGCACAGGGAAAGACCAGGAGTAGTGACCTACACCTTTCATCTCAGCAGATCTGAGTTTGAGGACAGCTTGGCTTACAGAGGGAGTTCCAGGGTCCCAGGCAGGCAGTGATGGTGCCATGCCACCAATCTGATAACTCCAGAGACAAAGATCTTTCTGTTTTTATGTGAGTTCAAGGCTAACTAACAAACAACAGTAGCTCACGCCTTTAATCTTAACCTGGATGTGAAACAATTGGGTGAAGAGGGTGTTTAAGGCAGGCATAGAAAGACAGAGAGGCAGTATAAGCCAGGAGGAGTGAGGCTGAGGAAGCTGGAAGACAGCTGGGTGAGATTTGACTGTGGTGTTTCCTCTCTTTGATATTTCAAAGTGGTTTTATTAAATATGTAACATATCACCACACAGGACTTCCCCTATAATCAAATGAATTACCACTGTAAGTGTCATTACAGAACATACATCCAGTGAATAGAGGTGGAGGCAGAGATCCATGGCTGAGCATTGAGCCAAGTTCCTGGTCCAGCTTAGAGCAGGGGAGGAGAGTCTGTATGAGCAAAAGAATAGGGGAAAATTCCCATAGTGATGGCTAGCTGGAGCTCTGGGGAGCTCACTGAATCAAGAACAGCCACTGAGGAACCATCAGGAAAAGGAGCTAGGCCCTCCAAGGGTAGACAGCTGTCAGTTGGCATGGGCAGTATGTGGAGCCTCGAGGGGTGGGATCAGACTGTGTTCTGTGCATGGGCTGGCACCTTGGAACCCATTCCCTACAGAGGAACACCTAATCCAGTCTTGACTTTGGGATGAGGAAATCAGACTTGCCTGGAGTGGATATGCCACCCTGAGCTGACCTACCTTGGGACTCCTTGGCCTTTTTGGGGAGGGGGTCAGGGATGGGGAGCGGGGAGGCTGAAGGCTGACTGAGAGGGATGGAGAGGAGGGAAGGGATGGGGAGCAGGCGATTCATGGATATAAAAAGACTTTATAAATAAATAAATTTTAAAAAGACAGTGACTTCTATTTCACATGTTTAGGAAAATTAAGTTCATGATCTCAAAAAATTCATATATATATATGCACATGTGAGTGTATGTGTGTATGTTTGTATATACATATAGTTAATTAATGCAGTTTTCACTTTGTGTTCAAGGCTTCAGAGATTGGCCAAAGATCTTATAAAACAATTTCAAGTACAAGACAGTGGCTCCTGGGCAAATAATAAAGCTTCAGCTTTGGATCGGACTCTTGGTGAGATTGCTAGAATATTGGAGAAAGAGGTATGTGACACACCTTTGTTGGCAGGACGTGATTGTTGTCATGCTCCCCACCATGACAGGAGCAGAGGAGAACCTGTGCCTTCCTTCTGTGCTGCTAAAGTGGTTCAGCAGTGGTTGATCTGAAAATTTTTGTTCCTTTTGTTTATTATAAGTTGTTTTAATTTTTTAGTGGTGTGTTTATTGGACCTAATCATCTGTGATGATTTCCCCTCAGAAGTGAATGAAATTGTTTAATAAGGAGTGACAACTATTAAGAATTGTAATTTTTGGCAGAAAATACAAAACATTGAATTATATAGCTTATAAATTACAACAAAATATCTATGAAATGCCAATTTCCTACCCAGTTTAGACAGAAACTGTTTTCTTTAATAATTTAAGAAACATTTCTAATTTAATAATTTAAAGTTTCAGTAACACTTTAATATCCATAATGATTCTATTTGAATGCATTACACACAAAAGATAAATGTTAAGTGTGTTAAGAAGATGTGTTAAGATGACCCACATAACAATTTCAATTAGTAATATTTAACTTTATTTTTCTCTAGTCCTTTTATTGTTCATTTACATCCATAACCTGGCTATTTTCATGCTTTCTCATGTCTTTAAAGTTTTTAAAAAAGTGATCATTAAAATTTGTTTTGAGAATTTCATACTGTGATTACATTATTTCCTTGTAACGGAATGACAGTTTCACAAGTTAATAATTTATTAACTTTTAGGTAAGATCTTATTTCTCACCTAGAGTAATAGCTGTAATTATAAACAGATTTCCTTTTTTCCTGTGTATTATGTAGTTTTTTTATATATACATGATTATATAATAATAAAATGACATTGGAAAGCCTGTGACCTTGTCACAGATAAACTGTTGCCAGTAGAGTTGTAGTTCCTGGAACTAACTTCCTCACCTATCCTCCTGCTTCCTCTGAGGTAACTGTGGAGAATAAAAAGTACATCATTTCCTTTTTTACTGCTTTGTCATACAAGGTTTTTTCTTCTTAAATAATATACTAACCAACCGCCCTTGTTTGCCTTTGATATATCATAGACCTATGTTATTCATCAGATCTATATTGTTTTAGTTTTATTAGTCTTGTAAATGTAGCTGGAATATTTTCATTCATCTGCTGTATTACAAAGTACTTGGTTGTGTTAGTACAGTCAGTTGGGGACTTGTGAAAATACATACTAGATTTCTGATTTAGCAGGTTTAGGGTGGGTCCCAAGAATTTTAATGTCTAATATTTTCATGAGATGATGGTGATACTCGTCTCCAGAAACTTTATGTTGAGAATCACTGCTATAAGCTGGGGCATATGCCTTAGGTATGGAATTGCTGGGTTCTCAGGTATATGAGTGACCAAACTTTATGCTAAATTACTCTTTGGCATAGGCAGTACAGTCTTCCAAGGGAACTAACAGCACCATATTCAAAAGCACCAAAAGGCAGTAACACACAGTGAGTTCCTCTCTAAATATCCCTTTTCAGGACTTTAGAGAGTTCATAATTGGTGGTTGTCATCATGTGCTAGGTAGATCATTTAGAAGTTTTATATGTCAGGAAAAAAACCTTAAACTTAAATGACATATACTAATAATTTTTGAAATCTGAAGTAAAGGGTATTTGTTTAAAGATACCACTATTGCAGCTAATCTCAAAAAGTATCCTAGATTGAATTATTCAAAGAATTTTAAAGAAAAATGTTAACATAATGTAAATAAAAACGCATTTAGTATGGATGTCTAAATCAGATTATTTAGTGCACAATGGGGGCAACTTACCAGAATACCACTGATTTCAAATAATTTAAAAGAGAAAAATGTTGTCTGGCTCCCAGTCTAAATGGTCTGTGTCAGGAACCTTGCTGTGAAGCTATCCTCAGAGCACACACTGCAGGACCACCTAAGAGTGTAAAATGAGCCACAGAAAGATCCTTGAGCTATTTTGATGACTAAATTCCTTTTCACCTAGCCAAGACACACTGGCTTTAGAGGCCCGTGTTCTGCAGAGCTGCACTGACATTGCAGTGTAATTCAGCTGAGGCTATTTATAATCCAGGGCTAGGAATTGGAAATAACCATTCCTTTATATTTGGAAAGCTGCCTGGAGCAGCAAAACCCCAGGAAGGATCTGAGGGCAGTGTGTCAGTGACAAGAGTGGGGCTTGTGGCTCCTGAACACACCTTCACTGAGAGGGTGAAGAATGAGTTTTGAGGACTTCTCTTCTTAATGCAGACCTCAAGTCACTGGTGTTTTCTGTTACTGCTTTGATATAGTTTCCTTAGATAATTTTTTTCCGAGCTTCTGAGGACTTTAGACTTAATAGCCTAAGTTTATTCTCACAATCTCTTTTGTCCTGGAAGTGATCAGTAATAAAGAACTCCTGGAATTGTCCACTTCTCAGGCTTTTGTGGTTCTCCTTTTGTTCAGAAATGAAATGTGGATAAATTCATTTCATGTTTTATTCTTTTAAAAATATGTTACAACTTCCATATATATATATATATATACATATATATATATATATATAAGTGTGTTGGTCTTCAGAAGGTATGTGTTAATTCTCAAAAACAGCTTTAAAGAGAAAGGGAGATTTTCTTTAAAGAACTGTAATGCCAGAGCAAGAGAAAAAAACTTAGGAAGCTGTGCTTCTGAGTGCCATAAGTAGGTGCCAACCTGGGGGCAGATAGGAAAATGGAAAGTCTAAGGACTGCTGAGAGGTCCACTAGAAGACTTTCCCTCCATAGCAGTCTATTCCCTCATGTAATGAACCTTTTACTTACTGTCAGAGACTCTGAAGAAGATATCTTCACACAGTAGAAAAGTTACAGCCCAGAAGTTATTTGCAACCCCATTCCACAACTTTTCTATTATTTCAAATGGTAATTTAAGTTTCAAGTGGTCTGAGATCAGTGAAATGGCATCCTTCATGGTAAAATAAGTACAGATATTTCATCTTCGGCCTCAGATAATTTCTCCTTTACTACATTATTTATTGTCATGTGGGTGTGGAGGTCAGAGGACAACTTAACCGGTCCCAGGCATGGAACTCAGGTTCTTAGGCTTTGCCACAAGTACCTTTGTCAGCTGAGCCATCTCACTGGCTTACCTCAGACAGTTTCTGTTGATTTGAGAAGGACAGACAAACCACCAAAGGAAACCAGCAAGCACAGAAACGAGTAGGAAGCAGTGGTAAGTCAAACAAGAAACAGCCATGGCCACAGGCTGGAGCTATAGAGGTACTTCCTGCCTGCACAGGAAATGAAATACAGCTTGAAAATAAAGCAGGAATGAGATTAGTGGGAGTTACAGAGTAGAACTATGGATCCCCACTGATGGCAGCAACATGGGGCAAAGGCAAAGTGTAAATGAGTTAAATTGTTAAGGGAGGATGAATTCCTAGGCTGAGCTCCTTTGGTGGCTCACAAGACGTGGGCAAGACACTCAGTCATGTTGACATACTTCTTCAGTTTCAGGGAGGCTCTGGAGTCCTAGAACACAAATGGCCAAGACTAAAGAAAATTTATGTTTTGAGTTAGAATCCTAAGAAGTATACAAACAGAGCTATCAATGAGGAGTCAGCACTCAGTTCTCCATCTTCAAGTTAACTAGGGCATTTCAAATCACTGCAAAAAGACCTAAATGAGTCTTAACAGAAGCAGATATAAAATTCACTCTGATCTGATAATCAATCTTGATTTCAAGTCATGTCAATGAAATTTCCGAATAGAGTATTACATAGTAAAATAATTAGGCACTTAAAGACAACAATAGCAGAAATAAAAATCAGTAGAAGCAAACTTACCAACTTTGCACAACTATGCTTACCAAATGTAAGGATAAGTTACTTTTGTTCTTAAAGACATGCAACATGTTTAAGAGAAATGGACAATTGAGACTTGAAAATTATAGTAATCAAAATTAGTAGTAATCAAAATAATAACCAAATTGTTGGATGTAGAGAGAATTAGTATCCTGGAAGATAGTTCATAAGAAGGAATCCAGAATAAGCTTGTAAAGGGGAGAAAAATACAGAAAAGTAAGAAAATAGCATAAATGGTATGATACATAGTGGATACTTAAGATTTATAGATAACTAGCACTCTAGA
Source organism: Phyllotis vaccarum (assembly GCA_033318265.1). Taxonomy (NCBI): domain Eukaryota; kingdom Metazoa; phylum Chordata; class Mammalia; order Rodentia; family Cricetidae; genus Phyllotis; species Phyllotis vaccarum. The sequence goes on from JARWLC010000012.1 coordinate 75,896,606, forward strand.
AAGGGTTCTCAACCCTCTTATTTTGTGATTCTCATGTTGAATTATCTTATTAATACTTGATAACTATAATTTTGCTGCTAATATAAATTGTATTGTAAATACATGTAATGCAACCCTTCATGTTGGGAACCACTGCTCTAGAAGACACTTGGGTAGAAATGACATTTGAAGTAATTGTTACTAAGAATCTTCTAAGACCTACAAGTTAACCCACAGTTTTAAGATCCACAGTGAAGTTCGTTGAACTCATAATAAAGGGGGTGGGAGGATTCAGAATTTCTAAGCAGAATTTTAGCAAACTGAATCATGAAATGTATGAGTGTGTGTGTGTGTGTGTGTGTGTGTGTGTGTGTGTGTGTATTTTAAGACCAACTAGTGTTTTAAAACAAATCTGAATTTATTGAAGGTATAGTTTTGCTTAATGCTGGAAAATTAAATTAACAATAGAAAAAGTCACTTGAGAAATATAGTTAAAGCATTTGGTAAATTGCATACCAAGTCATTATAATGATCCATAGTAAACTATGATGCAATGAAATAGACATCTCCTCAGTATGACAAAATACAACTACAAATTTCTATCAAAATCATACTGATAAAATATTAAATATGTCCCATTTAAAATTGTGAGCAAAAAGGGAGTACTTGCTGCTAATACTTATCAATAACTATTTAACAGAAAAAAGTAAAGCTATAAGATTTTGAAAGAAAAAAGTCATTATTAACTATTGATAGAATTGTACATGAATTATTCCATAAAAATTATTATAACTGACAAGTTTATAGTAAAGCCACTAGACATAAGAACAATACAAAAATAATTTACATTGATAATATCAGCATAATAAATATCTAGAAATAAAACTTAATTTACTATTATTTCTAATTTTTCTTAAAACTGATTTGTACAACTAGTGAAATCTCAAAGTATAAACACTTCATACTGTAAAAGTTGAAATACAGTTCCCAAAATTAAGAATTTAAAATTATGTTTATTACTGTGTGTACATGTATATGCATGCCAGGATCAGAGGACAACTTTTATGGGTAGGCTTTCTCATGTGGATCCTGGAGTTTAAACTCAGCTCATCAGGCTCTGTGTAAGCATATTGTCCCAGGGACATTGTTTAAAAAGTACTATATGAGGATTTGCTTACCTCAGCATCATTACTTATTATAATGATACAGCATGGCTAGCAGTACAGTGATGCACGTGGGATAGAAGAGAAAACTTCCAGTGTTCTGTGGTATGGAAGGATAGCTATATTAGACAACAACTAATTAAATATTTCAGATTAGGTAATATGATTTTTAATGCTCCAAACACAAAGAAATGCTGTATGTTCATAGTGATATATTTTTAATTTATCTAAACTGATCACTGCACATTATTAATTATATAGAAATATCACATAGCTTCTCATAAGTACATGCAACCCTGTCTTTTTGTTTTTACTTATTTATTTCTACAGACAAGGTCTCACTAAGTAGCCCTGGCTGAACTGAAACCTGCTGCTATATAGACCATGCTGATCTCAAACTCACAGAGATTCATATGCCTCTGCTGGGAACAAAGGCATAAGCTAGGATTTCCAGCATACTATGTTAATGAAAATTAAAAATGTGTATTTTATAATGATGAAGTCATTCAGATAATTTGTTAGTAAGGCACAAATGGAAGAAAAGAATAGAACATAATTGAATTAATTGTTTATATGTGCACTGAATATGTGATATGTGACATACATATATGGAAAAAGCATCATAAATCATTAATCAATATGTGTGCTCTAATTTAAAAGTATAGTTTGGGATGCTGAAGAGGTATCTCAGCAGCTAAGAGCACTGGCTATTCTTTTCCAGAACTGTGTGTTACTGAGGTTCCAGAGGATCTGCCATGCAAGTGATGCACTGACATACACATAGGTAAAGCACCCATTCATATAAAAATAAAATAAATTTCAAAAATTATACTGTTTGAAAGTAAGGTGTAGTGGATTAGAATCTTCATCTTGCAACCATGAATTAGATGGGTCAGAATAAAAAAGGAGAAACAATAATCTGAGGAAGAGAGAACATTAGGAGTCAAGAGAAAACTAACAGAATAGCCAAAAAGAACAGAGAAACAGAAAGGCAGTGCAGAGAACAGTAGGAAGTGGTCCACAGTTCCACCCCTGCTCTCCAGAGAAGGAGAAGGCAAAGCCTCAAATAAAAGAAACCTCCAGGGTTCAGTCAGAGCAGTCTGTCCTGGTAACAACAGACTCGTGGTCCTACCACAAAAGGAAGCCTGACTTCTAGGGGACGAGAAATCCAATGACTGGATTTTGCTCGATAGTGATACTTTTGTGGCAGAATAGTAATGAAGTTAGAAGTCCACTTCCCCCAATATCTCTCAGACCTATAGACAGGTGAAAGATTGTAAACTATTTTAGGGCCCTGAAAACAAAGATCAGACACAACTCAGGGAGACATCCAGCCACAGTATAGAGCAGAAGATGACCTTGAGACAGTTTCAGAGTAGTCATGCTATGAAAATTAGGACATAAGGGGTGAGAGCTCCAGTAGGTGTAGTGTTCCCTGGACCCACAGTCTGTAGCCACAGTGTCTCAGCCCTGTTACCTGTGGTTTACTGCAGAGGCTTTACTCTATGTCCTATGTGCTTTCCAGTCTTTTGCCAACTTGACAAAAAAATAGAATTATCTGTGGCTGGAGATAGCTCAGGGATTAAAGACACTGACTGCTCTTCTAGAGGTCCTGAGTTCAATTTTCAGTCACCACATGGTGGCTCGCAATCATCTATAATAGTATCTGATGCACTCTTTTGGCATGCAAGCATACATGCAGAGCACTCATATATAAAGAATAAATAAATAAAATTTTAAAAAGCAAAAACAAACAGTAAAAAAAAATAAAGTAGTCTGAAAGGATGGAACCTCAACTGAGAAAAATGCCTTTATAAGATCCAACTATAAGGCATTTCTTAATTAGTTACTAATAGGGGAGGGTCTTGCCCATTGTGGATGGTTCCATCCCTGGGTTGATGGCCCTGGGGCCTGCATCTGCTTTAGAAGATAGTTTATATACTATGAAGATTAAGTTGAATTAGAAGATTGAACTCTAAAAGTACTTGATTTTGTGTTTTAAATTATTATCACCTATACAAAAATTTTCAGATGACTAAAACCATTTCAAAGCTTTTAAGATTTTTCCTTAGGTGGCTTTTCTCCTGACTCACCTCAAAAAAAAAAATCCTGGGGATACCTTTATTTAAGAATGATACCTTGATTTTATAGTTTAGAAAAATAATCAAATCATTTCATGTCAATTTATTTCAATTTCTAAAATGTTATGCTCAAGTATTAAAAGTGGACATGCACAGGAAAATTGAGATTAACTTTATAACATGCTTTGATCTAGGTGAATGTAACAGGAAAGAAGTGGTGGAAAAGATAAATTTGGAGATGTTAATAGACAAGCCCTTACTGGGAGGTTTTTCTATTTTTCTAATCATTACTATGCTACCAGTGAAGCCTCATTATTTCTAAGTGTCCTAATCAATAAGGTCATGAAAGATTGATTTCAGGAGCTGTCACTGTGTTTATGACAAGATACATAGAGTCATTTATAGAAGGAGTAGTAATTACCCTGTTAACTAGCAAGTCAGAAATTAGTGAGTACTGCTTATATGTCTTTGAGGGGTGAGGAAAATCCCCATGTTGTCTATCAGTAACAGAGGAGGAGACAATGCTGCTAATTGAATTTTTCTAAAGAGAATGAAGATATACCATGATGTGGGAGGAGGACAGACCCATGTGGGTTTATGGTATTAAGATGACTGCATTGATTTTTCTCTACTAATCCACTAGGATTGAAAATGAATTGTCCTTAAGAATTACAGCCTTCCTTTATATTCAAGACTTCCAGAATTGTGAATACAAATTATTTTAAATATTATAAAATAAATATATTAAATATAGAGATATCTCTATATATTTAAATTAAGAACTAGAACATTGTATTTTTAGTTCATTAATATGTGTTTTAGAATGAGTAGCATGCCTAATTTTCTTTATTCCTTATGATTATGAATGAAAAGAGCACATAATATTCTGTTATGTAAGGATACTGTAATTATTTTGGCTAGTCTCTGCCTTGAGAATGATAAATATTTGGATCTGGGAGAAGGAAGAGAACTCACAGGGCAGCTCTATGGACCGGAGCTTAAATACCCATAGGTCTTGAGCACTGGGAAAGGAGCTGCTGCTTGGTGGATTTTCTGAGAAGCAGGGTTTTTTGTGTGGGAGTGAGGCAAAGCTTCCAATGAAATAAACCAACCTTGGATAGATATATGGGCTCCAGTTCAAGTCTGTCTACTTCCTATTGGCATGGGATGACATGGGAAAGGGAGACAGGAGTCAGTAGGATCACACTCAGTAGGATGTGGGGGTGAAGAAGCATTCAGTTAACTGCCATCCTGGATGCCTCAGGGATCTGTTTCTTTGAGGAAGTGGAGAATGCAGATTGCTAGGAGAAAAAAATAGGTTATCACTGGCCTTATGAATGGACATTGCCAGAAAGACTGGAAAGGTGATGTGCCCTGGGTGTACTGACAAAGATGAATGAGCAAGGCAAAAGAGCAGATAGGTGCCCTTCATTGGGACAATTTGGAAACTGGATTGGGGGGGTGTGTGGTCCCAGATGATCTATCCTGGATAGGTGCCCACTTGAGCCTGAGGAGGTGATACCAGAACTGATGTTCTAGGAGCTTGGGGAGATGACATGTCAAATCAAGGAATGATATGTTACAGGAGTACCTGAGCCATCATATCTGATGTTGCCCTGGAGGTGGGGAGTACCTCTATCCATCCTGTATCTCTTAAGGAGATAATGGAGCTTTTTGTGAGTGAGCATGTGAGTGAAGTCAACCTGCCAGACCTTGCCTGGTGCAGAGGCTGATATATCTATCTAGAGGGCCCTCTGAGGGTTGGCCTTGGCACACTTTTGACATGAGTGGACCTCTAAAATACAGGCTCAAAGATAGGCGGGGTCAAAGAAGGCCTCTAGAGACTGATAATCATTTCTACCAGGCCAGATTCCTTGATACAGTAACAGAACTCAACCTGCAGGTGGCTATAAAACAGCTGGAGCAGACTTATTTATACCTTGGCATCATAGCAAAGGCTATGGCTTTGGATTAAAACATTTTTCCTAGGGCCCGGTTTTAGCCCAATGAAGTGTACCTTTGAGTCCATACTTAGACAACAGCCAGAGAAAGTTTTCAGAATGAAAGAAGTTGAGAGAGTGAAGAAAGCAGAGGGAAGGAGGCTGAGGAGTGAGAGGAAGAACAGGTAACAGGCCTGCAGACTGTCATGCCCTCTTTAATTCTAACCTAATAGGAAACAACTAATGAACTAATGAGCTGCCATGGTTGTAGCCCTGGGGGTGGGAGGAGAGCTGTTAAACTGGTGAAATTGTCAGTATCGTAGTACCGTAGTCATCAAACACATCATATCCGAGAAGGATAAATTTTACCTCAGTAAGAAATAAGATGGTTTTTTGGCTGCTTAGGCAGCTATCTCAGGTGTCTGCATGGTTGTTGGGGGCAAAAGTCCCAAGACAGTATCAGTCCTCAACTACCAAGTCCAGAAGATTTGACAGACTTTCTTGTGGAGTAGGAATCTGGAGGAAGCTGACCCACCTTGTCTTGGCAAAGTGGGGCAATCAGTTCCCTAGTGCCGTGCTTCTCCACAGTCCAGATAGAGTCTTAACAGCAGTTAAGGTATAAAGCAGTTTTCTGCTCTGTGGCTGACTTTGCTACATTTAAAGCAAAGCTCCACGTAGCTTTTCTGCAGCCATCTATCATCATCTTTGGAGGAGATATAGGATGCTACTATGAGTTGGCATGTCTCTATCATGAGAAGCCTTTTTTTTTTAATGCCATATTCTCAGATCTCTGAAGCATGTGAGATTCAGGAGATCATTATCTGTTAGGTATAATCAGTTTAGTATCTCTAGAACGCAAAACTCAGTTTAAACATTGTAAACAATTAAAATCAATGTCAAGTGGGATTACTCTTAAATTACAAAATCTAGCTGCCAGCAATTGCCATACATTCTTGTACATGGTTGTATGGAGGTACAGATTTGATATTTGAGTAAGCCAACGTTGTTTTAAATCCTATCTTCTATAAACCTTGTTTTTAGGGCAGGATAGGAATTATCATAAAGAAATTTATCCTAATCTAAAATATATTGGAGACCTGTTGTTTCTTGGTGGACCCACTCCATGTGGTCACCTAAATTTAAGATGGTGGTGAAGTCATGTGATATCCCTTCTATCCTTAGTCAGAATGCTGGCTACCCACCCGGTGTACTTAAGGTGGTGGTAGACCATGTGCTGTTTTCCAGAACAGTTTTAATTTGGAGTCACCAGTTTTAACTTAATGTTTTGTTAATAGCCATGGATGATACAGAGTACATGTGTACCAAGGAATCCAAGATCAGTCTGAAGCAAGCATGCAGTGGCCACCTTTCCATCTATAATACAAAATAGATGGGACTTAAAAGGGGGGAGACGACAAAACTTTCCACGGGAAATCATGTCAGATGACCAACTTAAAAATCTTGAAATAAGAATTTACAGTGTAGAGTAGCATATAAGAAAGCATTTCTTGGCCATAATGCAGCTCCTGTTGGGTTGGAGCAGCTCACCAAGGGTGGCTGTCACTCATGGAAACTGGCTCACAAGTGGCAGCATCTCAGGCACAGCTTGGAGGAGAAGGTGTTTCAGAGGGAAGTGAAAAACAGAGTAGCAGAACAGGCTGCCCAGGATTTAAAGAAAGCCCAAATGAGTGAGCTGGAACAGGACGTGGAGGATTTGGAAAAAAGTTTTAGGAGAGAGGAAGGTGTAGCAGAGTTTATTCAAAAGTGGAACAGTGGGTAGAATTTCAGCATGCTGCAGGTCAGAAGCAGAAAGGGGCAGAGATGCAGGCTAAGAGAGAACAGGGGAGGGAAGGGACGGAGTGTGGAGCCTGAAAATCCTGGGTGAGGGCTTATGGTGTCAGACAACCCCAATTTGGATAAATTTCACAACGGTCGGGCACTGGATTTAGACTCAGAGCTGCCCATTTCCAAGCCTGTGCTAGAGACTAGAAGATTATGGCATTCCCTGCTATAGCCTGGGGTCGAGTGGTGGGGATGTGTGGCTTTGGATAGAACTTTCCTAACCAAAGATCCCACAGAACAAAGACAGACTTGGTTCCAGAAAATGGGCAAGGTTGCTTCTGGTGCAGGGTACCTCAATAGCCTTTTGTTCAGGAGGGGTCAAAAGACTTGGAAGGGATCCAAGATCCTTTATAGCCTTTTGGTTTAGAAATGGGTGACTTACCCAAACCAAAAGTCAATCTGGTCTTTTACTTGGTGAGCATAAGAGGAAGCATATCTTTCGACAGCCACATGGCTGCAAGAAAGACTCAACTATCCAGACAAGGCACCGGATGATAAGTATTTTAAGATCCCCAAAAGTGGGTTTCTCTGCAAATGCCAAATATAGCCAAATTAATAAGACAAGGTTTAATCTGACCAGAGCACTCCCAGGTGATTTTGGGGGAAGAAAGGAAGAGAAATCACGTGCCAAGTCTACGGACAGGAGTTTAAATACATTGTAGGAAATGTCTGGAGCATTTCCAGGGGAGGAGCCACCACTTGGCAGGATTTCTGAGAGACAGGGTTTGGAGAGGGAGGAGGAAGCTGAGGCAGAACTTCCAATGCAACAGAAGACATTTAGGTTCACAAGACCTTTTAAAAGAAACCTTACCTGAGCTGGAGAGATGGCTCAGCAATTAAGAGCACTGACTGCTCTTCCAGAGGACCCAGGTTCAATTTCCAACACCACATAGTAGTTCACAACTGTCTGTAACTCCAAGATCTGACACCCTAACACAGATATACATGCAGACAAAATACTGATGTACATAAAATAATGATAAATAAATTATTTTTAAAAGAAACATCTGTGCTGTTACAGATATTCATTACTTTAAGAATACACAATACAGAAGTATATGAATGAAATCTTTCTCACTTTTGTCTCTTAGCCTTCTCTTCCTGTATCATAAATGTTAACTCTTTGGAATATCTTCTTCTACATTGTTTCTAATATATTTATATATATATACATACATATATACATACACATACATGTACATATACTTTTCACTCATGTATACATTACATATATAATGCTTTTTACATTGAAAATGTTATTCTGCATCAACTGGTGAAGATCTACTTAATTCATTTTTAATTTTCTGGATTGTTTTTTATTTTTTTATTTAAAGGATATTGCACATAAATAAACCATTCAAAAGAGAAACTTTACCATTGAAATGTTTTTAAAGTCTGCATAGTATTCCATTGATTTGTGTGTGTATGTGTTTGTGTGTGAAAGAGAGTTTCATTAACTTACTTTAAAGTTTCTCTATAGACAAATTCTTTTTATTAACATAATATTTTTATTATTTGGAAATTTCATATAATACACCCCAATTCACCTTCACATCCCACTCACTCCAGGTTTACCTGCGCCCTTGTGACCTCCCCCAAAAGAAAAGAAGAAGAAAAAAATACCAAGTTTAATTTGTATCACCTGTTTACTCATGGGAACATGATCAAACTTCCAGTGGCCAGCCCGTTAAAGAAAACTGAGTCCTTCACACTCCTCCCCTGCCAGAATCCAAAATCCATGAAAAGCTATACCTCAGCATTCCTATCACAAGCTTTATCTCCTCGATGGCCTCCAGTCTCAACTGTTTGTTCTGGGTCACAGCGGCCTTCTTTGTCTCTCATTCTCACCTAGTAGTCTGCAGTCATCAACAGCACTGCAAAGACATTTCCCTGCCTTCTGGCTTCTGGGTACAGCATGACCCACAGACATCAACATGGCTTCAGGTTGCAGCACAGACCATGAACATTTACATGGCCCCTGCCACAGTAAGACACCCATAGGGTCCTGGGGGACAGCACAGACCACAGACATCCACACGGACTCTGTTCCTGGACATCAACATTGGACCATGAACATTAACACAGCCCTTGGCTGCAACATGAACCACAAACACTGTCATGACCCTCAGGAGCCCCCAGCCAGAGCAAGGCCACAGTATAAACAAATTCTTATTTCAGTTGTTTGGAGACTTTTTTCTCTTCTCTATAAGCATCTCACTATCCTAGATTTATGTCCAGGATAGAAGATTAGATATAAAGTTGAAATTTTGAGTTTTTTAATTTGCGGATTTAACAACCAAGTAATAGATTTCATTATGACATTTCCAAACATATATGCTGTTGTGTTTTATTATTCATCCCCTTCTCCCCCTCTGCCTTCTTGTCACACTTACTCTATTCTTCTCTTCTCTCTCCCGTAGGATCTCTTCCTTCTAATAGTTCTCTTTTGGCTTTCAGAGCCTAAACATTCACGCGCGCGCGTGCACACACACACACACACACACACACACACACACACACACACACACACAATGTGTTCATATATACATAAGTATAGAGATATTAACATAAGTATACACCTATATAAATTTAAATCAACTGTCTGCATAGGATGGAAATGCTTGTGTTCCTGAGTCTGGCTAATGTTCTTCAGTTATGTCCATTTTCCTAGAATATATTGTGATTTTATTTTTCGTATGGCTGAATAAAATTCCATTGTGTACATGTATTATATTTTTCTTTATCCATCTATTTTTCCTTGGTCATCTTTTGTATCAAGTTTTTGGCTCATCTGGCTGGTGGTCTAGACTCATAGACTTGCAATCTCAGACCACCTTGCCCCAAATAATCACACAAAAGCTTATATTAATTTTCTGTTGATTGCCTATGGCTTAGGCATATTGTTAGCTAGTTATCTTAGTTTAACCCATTTTTATTAATCTGTCTTGCCACATGGCCCATGACTTATTTGTGTTATTTTTATATGTTGATTTTTGGCAACTGGATGATGTCTTTTCCTTGACTCCGCCCTCCTTTCCCATCTATGCTCCAATTTCTTTGCCTACTTCTGAGATGCCTGTCATAAGCCAAGACAGTTCTTTTATTAATGAATGATATTCCAGCATACTGAAAGGCCTCGCCTATGACAAATATTGCAGTAATAAAAATGGCTGTGCAAGTATTTCTGAGGTATATTGACACATAATCCTTCAGGGGTGATATTACTATGTCATGTAATAATTCTATCTTTAGTTATGTGAAGAGCTTCCACACTGACATCCACCATGGATGCAGAAGCTTACATTCTCACCAGCAATGTATAAGGGCTCTCCTTTCCCATATCCACACCAGAATTTACTGTTATTTCTTTTAGATTTGTTTTTATTATTATTTCTTATATTTTGTGTAGCCAGAAGTTTTTCTGACTTCTTGGCCCCTTGATACAGACAAAGCTCTTCTACCTGCAGTGCCACAGTCACTTACAGAATAATTACACAGAGGCTCGTATTAATTACAAATTGTTGAGCCTATGGCTCAGGCTGATTACCAACTAGCTCTTACAACTTACCTCAACCCATTTTTATGAATCTGTGTATTGCCATGTGGCTTTGTGGCACATTTACCTGTGTCCCATTACATCTTGCTTTTCGGGTGGCAGCCTGCAGTGTCCACTCTTCTTCTTTATCTCTGTTTGGATTTCCCACCTGCCTCTAAGCTGCCTTGCCATTGGCCAAAACATCGTCTTTATTTACAAATGGTAATAAAGTATACTCATAGCTTACAGAAGGACATCCACATTGATTGTGTGTTTGTGTGAATTCATGTACTGGCAGATTCAAGAGAGGGTGTCACAATTTAGAAGCTAAAGTTACAGACAGTTGTGAGTCACCTGGTGTGTGTGTGTGTGTGTGTGTGTGTGTGTGTGTGTGTGTGTGTGTGTGTGTTTATTCTCCGTCATATTGTAAATAGGAATCTCTTGTCTGATGTATAATTAATGAAGATTTTTACCCCCTTTCTTTGGTTGGTGCTCATTCTGTTGTTACTTTCTTCTGATCCGCAGGGTGTCTTAATTTCATGAACCTTTGTCAGTTCTGAGTTATAAATTGCTTTTCAGGAAGTTCTTGCTTATGCCTAATACTCAGGGTACTTACCTAAGCTTTCTTCCAGAGGTTTCTGAGTTTTAGGTCTCAAAGTCTTTAGTCCACTTTGAGTTAATTTTGTTCAGGATAAAGGATGTGTATTGAATTTTTCTGCATGTGGATATTTCATTTTCCCACTTGTACATTCTTTGACTCTTTTTTATCTTCTGTGTGCTTAATTCCTTTGTTGAAAGTTAGGTCTCTAGCTGTGTTTTTACTTCTGAGTCTTCTATTCTATCCTGCTGTTTTACATTTTTTTTTTATGCCATGTAGCTCTTTTTAATTTGACTTGGTTGCATAATTTTAGATTAAAATTTAAAATGAAACTTGGATATAAGAACAAAAAAACCAAATTACTTTTCAGGAATATTTGTAAACAGTAACCTTTTGGACTAATAAAGTGACCATCAGCAGTTAGTTGCTTGAGTGAGTTTGAAAACAAACAAGGAAATTATGATAAATGGTAGCCAAATTCCTCAAATATTTTAACTTAAAAAATATATTTGTTCACCATCTTTTATGCAGAAGCAAGTTTTTTGTGAATGGTTCTTTTCTTTGGAGTCCCATTTAGTTTTTCTGAAATAATTTCTGTCAATAATAATTCTCTTTCCAAGATTTAAATACAAATAATATTTACTTGATGTGCATAAATGTTTTGTGTGCATGAAGTTTTGTGCATCATGTGCACCTGGTGCTCTAAGAGGCCAGAAGATGGTGTCAGGTTTTCTGGAGCTGAAGTTACAGTGTTGGAAACCATCATATGTGTGCTATGAGTTGAACCTGGATCCTTTTCTAGGGCAGCAAATGCTCTTAATGGCTAAGCCATCTCTCCAGCCTGTGCTTTCTAGGTTTGTCCATGAAGCAAGCATTAGAACCTCCTAGTTCAGGACCATTCATTTAGACTTTTGTCTTTCCCTCAGGCTTGTCACCTCTCTAATATAGACTAGTATCCTAGTACTTCTTTATGACAGCTGCTGACACAATGTCTTCAAAACAAAAATAAAAAACATTCGATTTGTTTTTTATTAACTGAAACCACACAATAAAAATGTATAGTAAACTTATAGTAACTTATTAGGAACAAATACAACATATTCATAATTGGCATAGGACTGAGAGTCATGACTACTCCCCAGACGTTAGGTATCCACCTGCAGGTTTGCAGAGGAACCACACTGACCTAAAGTTTGAGCTAAGTGAAGATCTAAACCTTTTATTGTAGCCATTCACACAACCTGTCCATGGTGTTCCAGAATCTTATTTCTAAAAACCTTGTGCAAGCTGGATGGTCATGTGTATTATTGCAGTGCCTTCTATACTGTCTTTTTAAATGGAGGCATTGTGAAAGAGAAATTAGCTAATGTGACCAAGGTCACTTGCTAAATGCCACAGGGAGGATTCAGAGGTATTTTAAGCAATTTTATTTGACATACTAAATTCATCATATTAATAAAATATTTAATATTTAACTGTCATATATTCTTTCAAAAAGTTAAAACATTCTTGTCAAATATAGAAAATAGGTTCTGTATTATACCCCACTCCTGAGTTGACATTATACATTTTACAATTACAAAGGAAGAAAAGCTATTCTTTGTCTTTACCATATTCTCTTATCATTTTTCTAAAGAGATAAACTCTTGCTTGGTAGGCAGCATTTATAGGAGTGGATTAGACTGCCATACTGCAGTGCCTTTTGTGAGTGCCTCCCATCCTTGTTTCCTTTTGGAATCCCCAGGTTAGGGGAAACTCCTAAGTAAGGCATGCAAAGTGTTGTTCAGCTGATGAGACTCAGGACTATAGTCCCTTCTCCACCAGAAGTCCTAATAGGGCCAAGAAAACACAGACTTGCTGGAGAAGGCTATAGCCATAGCAGTGGAAAGTAATATCTACAATGCATCTTATTTTTGTTTCTTTAGATTTTTCCAGTTTAGTGGAATACAAATTTTTAAAAATATGTTCTTATGATTCTCTGGATTTCCCCAGTGCCTGTTGTAGTACCCCTGTGCTAATATATTGTTTGTAATCTAATAAAGATTGCCTGAAGATTAGAGGACACAGCTACTCACAGAGCTATAGAGGTCAGGCAGTTGTGACACCTTTAATCTTAGTACTCAGGAGACAGAGATCCATGTCTATCTCTGTGAGTTCAAGGCTAACCTGGACTGAACAAGATTAGTCTAGTCCAAAAGAGAAATAGAGCCAGGCAGTGGTGGCACACACCTTTAATTCCAGCATTTTAATTCCAGACAGGAAGTGATTATGGCTGGGCAGAGAAAGGAATATAAGGCAAGAGAAGATAAGAGTTAGACCTTTCTATTTCATCTTATAGTTCCCTTTGTTTTCCTCTTGAGTCTGAGATTTGCTGAGACAGGATTACCTCATTCAGATAAGGATTGGTCATGGTGAGATGGTTCTTAGTGTCTTGTTCCTCTGTCTCCCTGATCTTTCAACTGTACCCCAATATCTGATGACAGGTTTTTATTCTAAGACCCCATAGAATTCATGAAATATACCCCCAACACTTCATCACACAAACACACACACTTCATCACACACACACTTCATCACACACACACACACTTCATCTCACACATACACACTTCATCACACACACACACTCACACACACACTCATACCATCACACACACACACTCATCACACACATACTTCATCACACACACACTCACACACTTCATCACACACACACTCACACACACTTCATCACACACACACACTTCATCACACACACTCACACACTTCATCACACACACTCACACACTTCATCTCACACATACACACTTCATCACACACACACACTCACACACACACACTCACACTTCATCACACACACACTCACACACACTCACACACTTCATCTCACACACTCACACACTTCATCACACACACACTCACACTCACACACACTTCATCACACACACTTCATCACACACACACACTTCATCACACACACTCACACACTTCATCACACACACCCACACACTTCATCACACACACTCACACACTTCATCACACATACTCACACACTTCATCACACACACACACTTCATCACACACACACACACTTCATCACACACACACACTTCATCACACACACACTCACACACACACTTCATCACACTCACACACACTTCATCACTCACACACACACTCACACACTCACACACTCTCACACACACACTTCATCACACACACACTAATACACACACACACTTCATCACACACACATACACACACACACACACACACACACACACACACACACACACACACACACCTCCAATCTTGGTATTTTGGATCTTCTCTCTATCTTTTGGTTAATTTGGCTGAGAGTTTGTCAGTCTTGATTTTCTTAAAGGACCAACTCTTTGTTTCATTGATTTTTTTTTTGTATTTTTTTAGTTTGATTGATTTCAGTTCAGCATTTATTGCTTCCTGTCTACTCTTTTTGAGTACTGTTTCTTCTTGTTCTTCTAGAACTTTCAGCTGTCATTAAATTATTAGTATGAGATCGATGTAGGGATTTAGTACTCGAACTTCCCTCGAAAGCTTCCTTCTTTGTGTTCCATAGGTTTGGGTGTGTTGTGTTTTAGTTTCACGACTCTAAAAGGTTTTGTCCTTAAGTCAGTTTTCATTCGGTAGTGAGTTGTTCAGTTTCCGTGAGTTTGTAAACTTTCTGCTTTTTCTGTTGTTGATATCCAGCCTGAATCCATGGTGGCTGAATAATATGTAAGGTGTCACTTAAGTTTCTTTTATCTGTTGAGACTTGCATTGTGTCCTAATATGTGGTCAAACATTGGAGAAAGTCCCATGAGTTGCTGTGACAAAAGTATATTCTTTAGAATTTGAGTGAAATGTTCTGTAGATGTCTGGTAGCTCTGTTTGACTTTTGATATCTAACTCGAGCATTTCTCTATTTTGTTTTTTTCTGTATGACCTGTCTTGGCAAGAGTAGGGTACTGAAGTCACCTATTATCCCCCTGTGTTAGGGTTTTGAGCATTTTTAGGAGAGTTTGCATATACCTAGTTATCTGGTGGCAGGTTTCTATGGATGCAGGATGTAGGAAATATGGCAGAAGGCAGTGGCAGGTAGCAGGAGACTCTTTAATAGCTGTTTCTATATAGAAAAGAGCTTTATTGTATATGATTAAGATTAACAGAGCAGTTATGGTTGTAGTGGCTGAGAAAGTAAGAAAGAGAAATAAAAGGAAAGAAGAAGAGAGCTCCCAAGAGAAGACAAAGGCGGACAGAGAGGCAGATGCACATGGAACCTTATTTTTAAAAGGGTCTGACGTCAGAGTTCAGAGGGTTTGGCTCTTAGAGACTAACAGTGTCGTTTTAGCTACCATCATGTTTGTTTTAGGAACATGGGTGTGCTTGATGCATAAACATTTAGAATTACAGTATCCTTTTGGTAGATTTTTTATTTAATGTGTATGTTGTATTCTTCCCTATCTGTTCTGATTAGTTTTGGTTTGAAATCTATTTGTCAGATATTAAAACAGCTACATCTCCTTGATTCTTAGTTTCATTCCTTGGAATATCTTTTCCATCTTTTTACCTGGAAGTGATATCTATATTTGATGGTGAGGTATGTTTCTTGGATATAGCAGGAAAAAAAAGACATTTTATTTTTTAATCTATTGCTAGTCTCTGTTTATTGAGAGTTGATATTATTAATATTAAGTTAGTAGTGAGCAGTAATTTTTATTGACTACTGATATTTTGTTGTGGTAGTAAGTTGTTTTGTCCCCCGTCCTCCCCCATACACCTTTTTATTTAGTGTTCTTGAATTTTTAAAAATTTCTTGTGTATGTACTCTTGGGTATAGCTAGCATTTGGGGCTGGTTTTCCTTCTAGCTAGATTGTGGATAGAGTTTCTTACATTTATTTTTGTTCATTTGTGGAATGTTGTTTTCATTCTCCATCAATTGTTACTAATAGTTTTGCTGGGTTTCATAGTATGGACTGGCATCTGTGGCTTCACAGAAGTTTTCAGTGTCTCTATTGAAAAGTCAGATATGATTCTAATGAGACTGCCTTATTTATATGTGACTTGTTCTCATTTAGTATGTTGAGTGCTGTTTTGACTTGTGGAAATTTTGTGGTATATTTAGTGCTCTGTATACCTCTTCTCCCTTGGTAGGCATTCTTTCCTGTCTGTTTTGGTTTTTTGTTGTTTGGTTGGTTCCTTGGTTGATTTGGGGGTTTTCTTTGTTTGTTTCTTCAAGACAGAGTTTCTCTGTGTCATATTCCTGGCTGACCTGGAACTCCCTTTGTAGATTAGTCTGCCTCTGCCTCCCAGGTGTCGTGTTTAAAGGCGTGCACCACCTCTACCTGGGTTATACACATTTTTTTCTTTAGATTGGGAACATTTACTTATACTAATTTTGTTAAAAATATTCTCTGTGCTTTTGACCCAGTTTCTTCTCCTTTCTCTATATCTATCTGTATGTTTGGTCTTTCCTTAGTGTCCCAGAATGTCTGGACTTTTGTGGATTTAATGTTCTAACTTGTCTGTAAGACTTGAAATTCTCTCTTCCATGTCTTCTAATCTGTTGGTGAGTCTCACTTCTGAGTTTGGGTTTGACATCCCAAGTTTTTCATTTCCAGTTTTATTTCAGTTTGGGTTTTCTTTAGTGATTTTATTTCCTTGTTAAATTCTACTTTTACGTCTTGAATTGCTTTTGCTATTTTATTCAACTGTTTTTTTCTGAGACTTCTTTAAGGGATTTATTTCTTTCCTCTTTAAGGTCTGTGCACATATTCATAAATCCTATTTTGAAGTCCTTGTCTTGCTGCTTTTCTTGGGGCCTGTTGTAGAGTTTCTGGTTTCTGGAGGAGTTGTAGTGTGTTGACTATTCCTGTTCTTGGTTTGTGCTGGGGTCTAGACATCTAGAGTTACGGTATTTGAAGTGTTTCTTGGAATAGATATCTGTTCTTTTATTGGTTGGTTAGTTGGGTGGGTGGGTGGGTGGGTGTTCTGTTCTTTGGTTGCTGTTGCCCACTCTAGTCATGTGTGGTGGCTGTGGGGTCCTTGGTAGTTTAGCAGGTGTGTCACTGAGGAATGGAGGAAGACTGAAAGGGATGGAGGGGGAAGGATTCGGAGAACTCTGAATCCGCACTAAAGAATGGGGAATTCTTTATTGGAGAGATGCTCCTTGCAGACAGCGCACAGCAGGACTAATAATAGGTCTAAAGAAATTGAAGTGGAGAGCTGAAAGAATAGTGCAAATCACCTGCTTGCATTTCAGCTGGGTGTGGCCTCCGGAGATCCCTGGTAAATCCTGTTTCTGCAGGTGAGTGGAAGGTATCAGCTACAACTAAGAACATCAGAAAAGCCGTATCTGCTCAACTCAGCACTCACTATTAGTTTATTACAGCAGTACTCGGTTCTTCAGAATGGTTCTGGGATTTTAAACAGGTAAATATGGGACTGAATAATTCTCTCCTTTTTATTTTCTCTTTTTAAATTTCTGTATTCTGAGATCCCTCTGTACATCACAGGCTGGCCTTGAATCCACTGCACCTTCCCTAAGCATTCCAAAACCCAATATTACAGTCATATATTATTTTGCCTGACTGTGTTTGAATATTTTTGACTGAAAATTGAAAAAGAAGCTTTAGACCACATAGCTCAAATAAATAAAATCTCCACCAATAATGCTGAGGTAGGTATAACTAGGAAAATGGTCCCCACAGGAACATAAACCATTGACTAGTCTGTCTTTCCCCATAGTTGTTGAGGCCTGGAGAGTCCTTTGTTCTCTGAGTCAGTATAAGGTATTCTGGGGTGTGACATGTCACAGAGGCTCTCTAAAGACACTGCAGAAGTTATAAATTGAATGAGTAGGTGAAGTTATTTAGTTAACTAAGAAAATCTAACAAGATAATAGAATTTATGTTTCCAGAAGTTTTCTTGTAGAACAAATAAGCTGTTGAGAGAGAATGAGAAAATAGACCAAAATGTACAATTTCATATAGTGTGAATCACTGTATTTTAACTACAACATTCTTAGATAGAAAGAATAGTTAAGTAAGTAAATTTCTCATGAAAGAGAGGAGCTTGCTTTCATATCCTGGTTAGTTTGGGGGGTTTTGTTTTGCTTTGTTTGTTTTGGTTTTTTGTCCTGTGCGTTAGAGATTTAAGCTAAACCCCTCTCTTCCTCTGTGATACAATTTCTACATTTAGGACCAGGACATATTTGGAAGAAAATAGGAAAGTATTGTCGGAGGTAAATAATTTGGCATAATAAAGTACTTTGCTTATCTGAGAGTATTTTAGTAATAATCAAAACCTTAGGTAGAAAGAAACAGTAGGTCTACACACGTTGGCTAGTACAAAGAGCAAGAAAGGGGGAAACAGAAGAAAAGGTTGAGGAGAACCGGTGTAGATGAAAAGCCAGCATGTAGATTTGAGCAAGAAGTTAGACCTAGTCAGACATGATGGCACACACCTATACCCAGCCAGCTAGACTCAAGTGGGACAGCTGTGTAAATCTCAGTACTAGCCTGGCAGCATAGTGAGTTTCGGCTAAAACAGGCTGGATGGAGTTAGTTAGCCTGTGACTGAGACGTCTACCACACTCCTCTTCAGGTAGTGGTAGACATGTTCACAAATCTTTGGCAGTTGTGTTTGGTTGTTTAGGGGTTGTGTGTATGTAGTTCATGTGTGCACATGGGTATTTGAAAATGTGCACATGTATGTCTTAAGGCCAGACTTGATATTATGTGTCTTCCTCAGCTATTGTCACTCATTGGCCCTGAGCTCATTGATTCGCCCTGACTGGTCCAGTGAGCTCTGGGGATCCCCTCTACCACCACTGAGCTCTGGAGCTAAGGATGTTGGCCCCTGCACTCTGCCTGTCTGTGGCTGCTGTGCTGGAGACCTACATGCATGCCCTCATGGTTACACATAGCTCTTTGCTTACTATGTCATCCCCCAACCCCATCTGAAGAAACTAGAAGGTTTGGTGTATTGTTGATATTATATAAGAAACAGTATGAATTAACTAGTTGGACCCACTAAACTAAAAAACAAATTTGTCCTTTTGTCTTTGATTTTATAATGCCCCATTTCAAGATAAGTATTTGGTATAAGCATCTGACTTTAAATAAATTTGTTACCATTGTCTTGAAGTGACATCTACTCCTTTTGACCAGTTTTCCATGCTTAGAAACCCTCTCAGTTTATATATTTATCTTTTACATCAAAAGTCCTTATTTAAAAAAAAAAAAAAAAAAAAAAAGCCAGCAGTGGTGGTGCACACCTTTAGTCCCAGCACTTTGGGAGGAAGAGGCAGGCAGGCCTGGCCTGGTCTACACATTAAGTTCCAGGGACAGCCATACAGGGAGACCCCATATCAGAAAAAAATGAAAATAAGTCTTTATTAATTTCTAAGTATAGAGATGGAGGGATGAGTATTTTAGACTAATATTAAAATGCAGTCAGCAATATTTTAACCTTATAATTTAACAAAGTCATAATTTATAAATATAATTTGTTTTAACCTTATAATTCATAATTAGAAAATAGTGGACTTTGAATTGCAGAGCAGTATTAGGATTTTCAGATAATTTAAGATCTTCAAAACTTTGTTTATTCCACTGGAATGACATAACTTTTTATGAAAGTTGTGAAAGGATTAATAACTGTCATATCCATAAAACTGAAGTAGAAGAAAGGATATATTAAATTTTATAGAAAGTCTGACACAGATTCTACTCTGGGCTCTTTCACTTAAAAATCATTGAAAATGCAGAAATTAAAATCAAATATTTTAAGATTTCAGTTTAAAATTGCCCTCTAAAGGGAAACTGGCTTCTCCAGTCTTTTTATTTCTTAGATCCCCTACTTTCTCTTGAACCAGGGTGAGGCCACGTCTTTAGCATATTTTGAAGACTGATGACAACACTTATGACCTCCCAGAGCTGCTCCCTTGGTGAGCACTAATGGTTTATCTAGTGTCAAACAAGATCTTTGCCTTCTTGATTTTAGATAAATTCTCAGTGTGCTGCTTCACTAGTCATGATGTCGGTTGTTTACATTTCAGCAAAATGTTTGTCGTAACTTTCAAATACAGGGGAACTGTAGACAGACAGTGTTTATCATGTTGCAGAGACTGTCAAGAACAGTTGGCTTCAACATAACTGAGCCAAACCAAGTGTTTACATTTTAATTTACAAACTGTCAAGCCTGCTCACCATGGTGACCAATTATGGCATGATAAGATGAATAGCACACGATTTTTATATAGATTGCTCTGAATTAGCTTTTCAAAGACGTATTTTATAATAGATTGGAGGTTTCCTAAAAGATTGGAGTAAGCCACTACTGCAACAGAAGTGAACGTTGCTGTCAACAGTATACAGGGTGCGATTCCCGAGTACAGTGCTTTGTGCTTGCATCCTATCTTATCATCTCCAAGTTCAGCAGGGAAGCACTGCTTCCAGGTGGATGGAAGGACGAGGATTCACACGTGGACACAGGAGTCCACCAAGTATTACAGCAGTTATTTACCCCATCAGGCATTGAGTGGGGGAAGGGAACTGTGCGAATAAATTTAATGTATTTTTATATGTGTTTGTAAATCATATATGTAAACAGGTGATCGATTTTGCTGGTATTTTCCTCTCTGAATGTTTACACCACTTCCTTTTGCAAATGACCCAGTTCTCTGAGCTAACCCCTACTTATCCTTCAAAACAATCTCAATAATCTCTACTGAAAAGAAGCTTTCACAATTCCTCCATGTGACTTGACGCCATTGCCCAGCTTTATCATAGCTGTATAATGAATCAGTTTACTGCATAGTAGTAGTTACTGAGTATTATGTTTGTTTTTCTGCTTTTCCATGTTTCCTTTTTAAGTTCCCAAAAAACAAAGACTATTTTTACTTAAACTTGTATCATCAGTTTAAAAAAAAACCAGTATTCTGTGTATACTATGGTCAAATGTTGAATTACTTAATTTAGGACATTATTCTTGTGCTATATACTGCTAGCATTCACAGGCCTCCTTTTCTTGACCTTTCCTTTGCATATTATGCCTCCACCCTCCATCATTTCTGTATTTATTAGTGGAGTTGTTTCTTTTATAGGTCCAAATTTTCTGTTTATCTCTGTCTGCTATTTTCAGTACTGTATTCAAGATGTATTTCTGTCAGGAAGCATATGATTAAATTCATCTTTAACATCATAGAGTTTACAAGTACTATAGACCCTGGAGTATTTACTGATAAAAGTGAATGAATGGCGCAGATATTGATAAATGAAAAGTGAGCATAAACCTAAAGACTCAAAAGGGGAAAATCATATGCTTAAGGAAAGAAGAAAGTGATGGGGAAAGTAATCTTGGAACACTTGACCATTAATCATCTGTCTCCCCCTGCTGATGGTACAGCCTTCTGTGTGAAGAGAGAGCAATGCTGGAAGATGACTCTTAACTTCTTGCCTCAGTGTTTACCTAGGCATGTGACCTGTAGAGTGTTTTTATGAAGTCATTTTTTAAGACTCCCCAGCTTCTCAATCTTGGACTCTTCCTTTCTTTGTCTTTGCTTCACCTGGCATTAGGTGAGTAAGTGGCTTCGCTCAATCACATGCTCCCCACCATGGTGTTCTGGCTCAACACAGGCCCAAAATATATAGCCAACAACTGAAACTGAAATCCAAAGCAAGCAGTTCCTCCTTTTGAATGGTTTATGTCATGTTTGCTATCACAGCAAGGAAAGTGAGTGAACACAGTTCTGATAAAAACTGCTAAT
Organism: Phyllotis vaccarum; assembly: GCA_033318265.1. Lineage (NCBI taxonomy): Eukaryota > Metazoa > Chordata > Mammalia > Rodentia > Cricetidae > Phyllotis > Phyllotis vaccarum. The sequence goes on from JARWLC010000012.1 coordinate 75,918,534, forward strand.
GGAATTATTTTCAGATTCTGTATGTAAAGTAATACAAAATATAAATTAATTTAATGTTTAGGCTTATTTCTATCTCGTAAGATAATTCATAATGCATAAACAATTATTCCAAAATCTGAAAAATCTGAATTCTGGAGAATTTCTGTAATTTAGGTATTTTAGGTATGAGTTGCTCAATCTGTCCATAATTAACATATACTCATGATGATTTCCAGAGACACAGCTCATAAAACATACTCTCAAGTTCCTGTGGTACAAATTCAGAACCAAGTGTAGGTTCTAAACACTCAAAAAATTCAATTGTTTGGGAAAACCATAAAAATAACAAGATACTCTTCATTATGACGACAGAGGCTGAATATATTCACCACACTCGCTAGGAATTTCTTCCTGCCATGGAAACCTGCATGTGAGGCTTTCATTGCTCTCTCTCTCTCTCTCTCTCTCTCTCTCTCTCTCTCTCTCTCTCTCTCTCTCTCTCTCTCTCTCTCTCTCTCTCTCTCTTCCTCCCTCCTTCCTTCCTTCCCTACCTCCCTCTCTTGCTCTCTCTCTCTCTCCCTCCCCCCCCCTCCACTGTTCTTTGAAAAACATTCAATGTCTGAAAAGTAAATAAAATGTCTTAGAGCCAAAAATTATTTGCAATTCACAGAAATCAGGCAATCACCTGGTCATTGAAACAAAAAGATGGCTTGTAGGGTATATTTAATTTAGTCAATAAACTCTCATAGTGACACATGCTGAGCTTTTACTTAGAGGGTTTTTATCTCCACAAAAAAACATATTTACTTTTACTATGAAATATATTACAGCTTGTTTCTAAACCTAAAAGCTACATTCAACATAGATCCTTAGGAAAGAAGTCATTCGTTTGTTTTTTTCATCAAATTTGAATGCCAATGTGTCACATCCTGCCCACAAGTAATTTAAATCTAATAACTGACTTTAGGCAAGTGAAAACTGCAGTATTATATCCTGTCCAATAATGATGACCTTGCTTCTGTCCTAGCTACTCTCTGTGTAACTATCAGCTGTTACTACAGTGTCTGTGGATCTCCTCCTCATGATCCTGACCCCTTTACTCAGATACACTCTCCTCCCTCTCTTCAGCTGGACCCGGAGTTCAACCTGGTGCTTAGCTATGGACCTCTGCATCAGCCTTCATCAGTTGCTGGAAGAAGTTTCCATAGTGACAATTAGGGTGGTCATTCACTTGGTATTATGGGAAGTCCTACTTAGACAACCCTCTCCACTATTGCTTGGAGCTTAACTGGGAACATCTTGTGGGTTCCTGGATGTTTCCCTAGCACCAGGTTTCTCTCTACCCCCACAATGGCTCCTGTATCAAGATATCTATTCCTCTGTTCTCCCTCTCTGCTGCCCCCCCCCCCCCCCACTCAACCATCCCACTCTCTCAGAATCTCTTTCCACCTCCCATTGCTCCCCCATATGATCCCAGTTTACTCAGGAGATCTTACCTATTTTCCCTTCCCAGGGGGATCCGTGGATGTCTCTCTTAAGTTCCTCTTTGTTACCTAACTGCTCAGGGTTTATGGATTGTAGCCTGGTGATCCTTTGCTTTATGTCTAAAATAACTTATGAGTCACCATGCCTATCTTTCTGGATCTGTGTTACCTCATTCAGGATGTTACCTCACACCAGATCCATCCACTTGCCTCCAAAATTCAGGATGTCATTTTTTTTAATTGCTGAGTGATACTTCATTGTGTAAATGTACCACAATTTTTTAATCCATTCTTCAGTTGAGAGGCATCTACATTGTTTCCAGGTTCTGGCTATTACAAATAATGCTGTTAAGAACATAGTTGAGCTAATTCCTTTGTAGTAAGAATGTGCATCCTTTGGGTATATGCCAAATAGTGGTATTGCTGGGTCCTTGTGGAGACTGATTCCCAGTTTTCTGAGGAACCACCATACTGATTTCCAGAGTGGCTGTACAAGTTTACACTCCCACCAGCAATGGAGGAGGGTTCCCCTTGCTCCACGTCCTCTCCAGTGTACACTGTCATCTGTGTTCTTGATCTTAGCCATTCCGTCAGTGACCTACTCCTTGATCTTCAGGTCTTTGCTCAAATGTCATCTTCTTAGGAGGATTTCTTCCACTCTCTTTAAAATTACTTTGCTAGCAACTTTCTACATCACATAAAATAAAGCATCAAAAAATAGATTTTTGTCTGTGATCCATAAATACTTTTGAGCAGTAAAATTAAATGCAAGGTACAGTGAGAACTATTATCCAGTCATGGACATGAGAGAAGACATTTAACTTACAATAAGGCTGAGTTTCTTAGATGCATGTAGAAGTAGGAAGATTTTACAGAAGGTTTCAGAACAGCCTTGCAAAAGCCGGACACATGAAAGGAGTGTGGTACCTTAGTGATTCATAATATCTGAGAAAGGCAAGAATGATGCTACAAAGATATTAGAGAAGTAATAATTGAGGGTCATATACAGACCGGGACTTATAAAACTATACCCAGTAGAACAAATCTGGCCTGCTACTCAATTTTTTAATGCATATGTATCCCAGGTAGCTACTCTGTTGCTGTGGTAAAAAGCATGGCCAAAAAGCAACTTGAGGGGTCATTTGGCTTATACTCCTGATCAGAGCCAATAGTGAAGGGGAGTAAGAGGAGGGACTCAAGGCAGGGGCCTGGAGGCAGCAACTGAAGCAGAGTCCACAGACAAGTGCTGCTTATTAGCTTCCTCCCACTGGCTCACCCAGCCTGCTTTCTTACATAACTTAGGCCCTCCTGACTAGTCGTCCTCCTATTTCAATCATAGGATATGAGTAGAATACCCTATAAACTTGTCTACAGGCTATTCTGAGGAATTTCTCAGCTGTGGTTCTCTCAGAGAACTCTAGCTTTTGTTGGGGTGACAAAATAAAAAACTAAACAGAACATACAGTATATTCACTGATACATGTCTTCTACTGCAAATACATAAAATTGGAAATAAAATTAAATATAAAACATAGTTTAGAATTGCCATTTCTGTGGATCTGAAAAGGAATCAATGAAAGCATAAAGTTTTGTTTTGTTTTTTTTTTTTTAAGTAGCTGAAACCATAATTCTGTTGCATTCTTGGATCTGCAAACTGGAATGGTTGGACTTGTAGTCTTGTTGAATAAAAGGAAGCCAGATGTCTCATACCAAGTCATGGTCACTAGCTAGGGTCAAATCTTAGATCTCTTCCACATGAAAGGGGATTGAATAAAAATACAAATGAATACTTATGTTTTAGTGCAGCAGCTTATAGGAAGTTTCAGCCTTTATAAAGAAGAGAGCCCAATACTCTACAACAAAGAACTGAACCAAGTCATCTACCAGTTCAGTAGCTAATAATACAGTGTCCAGTCGCACCACTAGAGAAGCATCCTCACAATAGCTGTTCATTTGACCTGGAGCCCTAGATGGCTTGCTATATAAGAAAAATGATTGTGGAGTAATCAACAAAAGGAAGCATAAACTTGGCAAGTGCCTATTAGGAAAGAACCCCAGCATACAATGATTTGTATCAGAAGATCTGGGAAGATAGCTCAGCCAGTCCTCTGAAAGCAAAAGGACCCGAGGTTAATTCCAAGAACCCACATTAAAAACAAAACCAAGCATAGTGGTACATACTTGTTACCATAATGTCAGGGAGGAGGGAACAAGAGGATCCCTGGGGCCTGCTCACCAGCCAGGCTGGCCTACTCAAGATGAATTCTAGGCAAGTAAGAAATGCTATCTTATTTCTTGGTTTGTTTGTTTTTTAAGCATATATAGTAACTGAGGAATAATATTTAAGGTTGTTCTGTTCTACATATACATATGAATACAGAGAGAGAGAGAACTTTCAAAGATGGAATTTTATAGAACTAACCAAAAAAGTTATTTAAAGAAATATGTTTTGACTAAGTGTACATTTTCTGGTGTACATTTCTAATCCCAGCACTCAGGAAGCTGAGGTAGGAAAATCATGAATTTAGGGCCAGCCTGGGCAAGTAAAACATTGTCTCAAAAACTAAAGTGTACTCAGCTGACTATGAGGTCCACAGCCCCAACTGTTATATATACAACATACCTTATACACCCAAGTCTCAGGAAGTCTGCTGTAAGATTGTACCTTCTAACTATGACAGGTACCCTACAGCCATGAAGTCTCAACATGGCTGCCCAAACGAGACCTGAACAACTTCAGTACCAGTTGGCAACCCAGCATAGATGGAGGCAATCTCACTAGCCCCACTCCTAGATGGAGAGCCACAAGCAATTAAAACCTTCTGAGAGAGAAAGAATTAGTCTTCCCCAGGGATGAGCCCCCAGATTAGGTTATCCAATACCAGGTGCTCAGTCCTAGAAATATAGATGCAGGCAACACTGGGTAGATTTAGCAGGTTGTATTTATATGTTTGTTTGTTTATATGTTTATATTATAGCAACAGTTTTTAAAGGAGATGCCATTAATTTGGAGGTTGTAATGAGAAGGGCAAGAGGAAGGCAGAAATGATGTAATTTAGTTTAAAAATTTTAATGAAAAAACAAAAAGGCCAGTGAGATGGCTCATTTACTAAAAGTACTTCCCATCAAAGTTGACAGGCTGAATTCAGACCCGCATTGTAGAGGAAGAAAATTAATTCACACTGGTTGTTCACTGACCTCCATATGTCTCAATCAGTGTTTCTTTTTTCTGATGATTTGAGTTCAGTCTCCTGAAGACATGTTAGAATGTGCCCCAAATAACAGAACGTTCTAATGACCCAAGTAAACAATCGAAGTCAATCGGCTGCTTCATTGGTAAACTTTATTTGCAAGTAACAAAAGAAAAAGTGTATTTAGTATGTTCTGATTAATGAGAGCATCTGTTAAAAACAACAAAGGTGACTAGTGAGTAAAGACAGCATTGCTGAGACATGACCCAACAAAGGATGGAGATGGATGCTGGCTGGGAGGTCCAGTCACTGCCTGGGTGACAGTGCAGAAACTGAGAAGTACATTGCAGAACATCATAGTTGTACAGAAGCCACACATTCTTACCACATGGTCTGCCTGACCTAAACCTGCATAGGACAGTAGAAGCAGACACCAAGACAGCAGCAAGAGCTCTAGGAAGACAAGCACCCCAGCCAGAAAAGGAAGCAGTAGTGCAGCCATGGCCATACCAGTGCCTCAGACTGAGAAGAGACTCTCAAGTGGAAGAAGCCCATCTAGCACATATGCAAAAATAACGGATGGAAATTTCCCAAAAGCAACAGCTTATGGTACAAGCTAGGTTGAAGTCAAGGATGGTCTGACACCTACTGAGGACTCAGCAGAAACTCATTCTGAAGGACAATTTGAACTCCACTGATACTGTGTACTGTAAATGTGGTTTCATACCACTGAACTGAAATTGCAAACCGTCTTCCCCATCAGCACAGTGTACTACATGAAATATCACAAATAAAAGAAGACATTCAAAATCCACCTCAGTAAGGTAAAGCTCCTGAATGATCCATATTTTTATCTATTTTACCTTTAAAATATGTTTCTAATGGCCCTGCTTTAGTTCTTACACTGATCTGATCAATTCATTTTTTGGATTGTATTTGTTTCCACAAACATTCTGGTGGATTTCATAATAATGAGTTGTAATGGAGGTGAATTAGATAAAATCCCAGACAAAGAATAAAAAAGAATAATTGTAAAAATGTTCCAACAAAATCAGAGAATATATCAACAAACTCCTTTGTGATTTCAAAGAGGGTTTTTTTTTTTTTTAGCCAATTGAATGAATAAAGGAAATCTATAAGATAGAAGATTTCAACAAAGAGATGAAAACATTTATTTTAAAAGTTAAGGCAGAAATTTAACTTTCCTAACTTTCCTTCCCCCCCCCCATCAAAATTTAATATTTGTTTACTTTTAATGATTGAGACAATTTCCATCTATGTGCTAATTTTCTTAAGTGCTTAGCTATGGATCTCTGCTTCTGCCTTCATCAGTTGTTGGAAGAAGTTTCCATAGTGACAATTAGGGTGGTCATTCACTTGGTATTATGGGAAGTCCTACTTAGACAACCCTCTCCACTATTGCTTGGAGCTTAACTGGGAACATCTTGTGGGTTCCTGGATGTTTCCCTAGCACCAGGTTTCTCTCTACCCCCACAATGGCTCCTGTATCAAGATATCTATTCCTCTGTTCTCCCTCTCTGCTGCCCCCCCCTTCAACCATCCCACTCTCTCAGAATCTCTTTCCACCTCCCCTTGCTCCCCCATATGATCCCAGTTTACTCAGGAGATCTTACCTATTTCCCCTTCCCAGGGGGATCTGTGGATGTCTCTCTTAAGTTCCTCTTTGTTACCTAGCTGCTCAGGGTTTATGGATTGTAGCCTGGTGATCCTCTGCTTTATGTCTAAAATAACTTATGAGTGAGTACACACCATGCCTATCTTTCTGGATCTGTGTTACCCCACTCAGGATGTTCCCTCACACCAGATCCATCCACTTGCCTCCAAAATTCAGGATGTCATTTTTTTTTAATTTCTGAGTGGTACTCCATTGTGTAAATGTACCACAATTTTTTAATCCATTTTTCAGTTGAGAGGCATCAATGTTGCTTCCAGGTTCTGGCTATTACAAATAATGTTATTATGAACATAGTTGAGCTTATGGCTTTGTAGTAAAAATGTGTATCCTTTGGGTATATGCCCAAGAGTGGTATTGCTGGATCCTTGGGGAGATTGATTCTCTGTTTTCTGAGGAACAGCCATATTTCATTCCAGAGTGGCTGTACAAGTTTGCACTCCCACCAACAATGGAGGAGCGTTCCCCTTGCTCCACATCCTCTCCAGCATAGAGTGTCATCTGTGTTTTTCATCTTAGGCATTCTGACAAGTGTAAGATGGTGTCTCAGAGTTGTTTTGATTTGCATTTCTCTGAGGGCTAAGGGTGTTGAGCAATTCTTCAAGATTCTTTTAGCCATTTGAAATTCTTCTGCTGAGAATTCCCTTTTTAGCTCGGAACCCCATTTTTAAATTGGGTTATTTAGGTTTTTTGGCCTTTAGTTTATTGAATTCTCTATATATTTTAGAGATAGTTCTCTGTCAGATGTAGGATTGATGAAGATCTTTTCCCATTCTGTAGGCTGTTGTTTTGTGTTACTGACTGTCCTTTGCCTTACAGAAGCTTCTCGGTGTCAGGAAGTCCCACTTACTGATTGTTCTCAGTGTCTGAGCTGCTGTGTTCTATTCAGGAAGTGCTCACTGTGCCAGTGCGTTCAAGGGCATTTTCCACTTTCTTTTCTATCAAGTTCAGTGTAATTGGATTTATGTTGAGGGCTTGATCCACTTGGATTTGATTTTTTTGCAGGGTGATAGATATGGATCTATTTTGCATTCTTCTACAAACCACCATCCACTTATGCCAGCCCCATTTCATGAACACCTGATTTTTTACAAAGAGGCCAGAAATATACAATGGAAAAAAAGATAACTTTGCTAACATTTTATGTCTGGCATGACAGATATTCATAATTTGGAGTTGACTATTTAGTCCATGCTTAGAGATGAACAAAGCAAAGTTGCTTTTTTTGCTGCTTTTAGTTCTATCATAATAATTACAATTGGAAGATCTATTTTAATTTAAGATAAAGTAGTTCTTCTGAAAACAACCAGTATTTCACCAGTGTTCATATTAATTGTGCTTTTTCTAATGAAATTACTTGCCAGAGATTGATTGGTTCATTTGATGACGTGTCACACTGCTTTAGTGTTAATGACATGTCATACTGCTTTAGTGTTAATCCCGCCTCTGAGCTCTGATGTCAAGACCCATTTAAAAGATTTCTGCCTCCAAATTTCTCTCCTGCTTTTGTTTCTCTTGAAAGCATTCTCTCTCTCTCTCTCTCTCTCTCTCTCTCTCTCTCTCTCTCTCTCTCTCTCTCTCTCTCTCGTCCCTTCTCTATCATAGCCTTCTATGTTAATCATAACCATTTCTCTCTAACAATAAAGTCCTTTCTATATAGAAACAGTTCCTAAGTGACACCTGCTATCTGCCACTACCTTCCACCATGTTCCCCATGAGGCCCCCAGCACTTATAGACACCTGGCAGCCAGCTAACTGCGCAACTCATACTTGTATATACCAAATCTGCACAAAATCCTAACATTTAAAATAGTATAAACACTACACAGGCACCATCTATATATTGCTGAAATATTTCAATGATCAAAATTACCTTCGAGTTCAAACTAAATTTTACTGTTAAAAAAAAAAAGTGATCGAAAGTCATAGGGCTGAGCAGGGTGTGTGAAGAAACACATTCCTGCGGCCACAGGACAAGATGGGGGAGTTGCTGTGAAAGTCACGCTCTGAATCCTCTCGTAGTCTGGGCAGGTAGATCCACAGGGAATAAACAAAGGAGAATCACGGACCTTACTGCTTGTTTCTACCGTGGATGCTGGAGTTGGGTGGTGCTGCTGCTGAGAATGAGGAGATGGGGAAAGCCCTCTGGGCCACCTGATGAGCATTCTGCTGTTTTCCTAAACCTTCCTGTCACCTCTCGGCCACTCCTATGTGTTTCTCATCTCCTGTACAATGCCCAGGAAAAAACCACATACACAATTTCAGAAGATTCAAGTTCAGGGCTCAATACTAGGACAGACATCAAATGTTTAGCACTTGGGAGGTGGTCAAGAATTATTTAACTGAATCTGTGTGTTAAAGAATGGGTGCCAGGATGTGTGGTGTGACAGATAGTTAAGTGTTAGTAAATCGGACAAGAGAAGTAGCATTTATCTAGTGGTTATTCAAACCCCTTTGTTATAGCCATGACATCTCCTTGAGAAAGATGCTATTGTAAGTTTCTCTCCTGAGAAGTGGAATCAGCTCGAAAGGCTCTGGAACTAGCAGAAAGCTGTGTCCTCTCCTCAAGGTCTTTCTCTTTTCTACAAATCTGCCTTCTTCTCCTCTTTCTACACTCGTCATTCTTAATCTTCACTTTATGTATTTCCTCCTCCTCATGAATTATGCCTGGCCATGACCTTGCAGCTCGCTACAGAAGGAATGTGGACTTTAGCTTCTTTTGACTTTCTTGTCTATTGTTAAATATCTCAGTCTCAGCTGGGCAGTGGTAGCACACGCCATTAATCCCAGCTCTCAGGAGGCAGAGGCCAGCCTGGTCTACAGAGTGAGTTCAGGACAGCTGGAGCTGTGACACAGAGAAACCCTGTCTTGAAAAACCAAAAAATAAAAAGAGCATATGAAGAAATAGTGAAATAGAAACACTGAAAAGCAATTGAGATTAAAATTTTGAAAATGAAAAGCTCCAACAGAACACAGTGGAATGCCTCTTGAGTAGACAGAATCACATGGAAGCTAGAACTTCAGGAATGGAAGACAAAGATGAGTTAAATCATTCAGAAATAGGCAAAGTAAAATAATAAATAATTGCACATTGACATTTATCACAATACTATTTGTAATAGCTGAGTTATGGAGTCAGCCTAGGTGCCCATAAACAGAAGAGTGGATATAGAAAGTGAAGTATATATGAACAATTGAATTTTATTCAGACAAAAAGAAGAATGCAGTGATGATACTTGGAAGAAAATTGATGCACCTAGAAATTATTATAGTCAGAAAATTAAGTCAGACTCAGAAATATAAATATCATGTTTTCTATCACTTGTGGATCCTACACTTCCTGTCGATGTATAAAATCGTGTATATATATGACATGAAAGGAGATGTGAAACTAAGTGATGAATGGGTCTAAGAGAGGGCAGGATGAGAGATACAGAAGAAATGTAGAGTGCTGTGGACAGACCTGGCTGAAGAATATTGTATACTTGTATGAAAATGTCTCTATGAACTATATCGTGTACATTCAAATTTTGCCAAATAAAAATTATAGCCTAATGGATTATATAGAAATAACGTGAAAGATATGAACAAAGTACAGATTTTGTGGGGTTTTTTTCTTTTGTAATTTTTCAAAATGTTATGTGACATCAAGGAAATACCATATAAATTATATGCTTTCTTTCTAAGTTGGAAATGCGGTTCATCATCCCTTGTTTACCACTCTAGTTGGCACTGTGCAGCTGGAAGGGCAAGGTCTGAAAGGAGGTTAACTGAAGTCTCATGCCTGAGGGGTAAGAAGAGTCACCTGAGTACAGTGCACAGTCACAAGGACAAGCCACACTCGACAAAAGTAAAGACACAAAGGAAACAAAGCAACAGCAATAGAGGAAGAGCGCTCCTGTCTGTTTCACGTGGGAGGGGCGTGGCATCACAGAACAACAACCCATATCACAGAGCAGAGGCTACAAGACTCTTGTCTTGTTCACTGGGAGTTTCTTCACAAGATCTCTGAAGTCTTTGTTCATGGACCATGTCCCATAATCACTAGAAATAGAAAAAATTAATACCTACAAAATGAAACTTTAAAAAATGAGGAAGGAATAAGAAACAAAATCATACTCTTAAAAACGAAAATATATGAATAAAAATAATGTATTGAAACTCAAATGAATAAAATGTAGACTGTAAGCAGGGAATTGAAGAATAGTATAGAATATAGTATCAATGAGTATATCCAAAACATAGCAATAAGACAAAGGTTCTGAAACTAATTATGTGCGGACTCTGGGGACATTTATTTGGAGTTCTGTGGAGAGAATGGAGAACAAAGCTGAGCCAGCCATAATTGATGTGAAGTACCTGAATATATTTGAGAAAAGAATATGTGAAAATTATCAAAAAAATTATTTGAAACTACTTAAGTAGAAATTATTTAAAATTATTTAATGTATGTTATAGCCCAGGGCACTTGTGAGCAATAAGAAGTATCAAGAAAAAAACAAAAACAACCAAGAATCAGAAGGTTCAAAATGCATAGCTGTCCTCTAGAGATGTGCTCAGATGCATTGACTTCCAGGAAAGAAAGGAAATGGAGTTTGGTTTGCAGACAGTTGAGGTGAAGCTACAGACATCTCGGACCATCTAGGGTCTCTTCTGACTCTGGTCAGACATTCCTTATTACCTCACCAAAGCCTGCTTCTCTACTGCTGTGTACACATTTTGTCCCCATTTTCCAACAGTTTGAGTCAAGAGCTACACCATCAGCTGAAAAAGCCACTCATATTTCCTTAGAATCTGGTCAAACCAACATTCTTCATATACTCTGGGTCTGTATTGTTTCAAGATTTTTTGAAATGCAAAGGGATTTTAATATAACAGAGTTCAGGATTCCTCCACAAAAAAATTACCTACTTGTCAAAATAGGATTATATTAAATACAACGTGGTACTCCAGATTCGACCCTGGGACAGAAAGGGGCCATCACTAGAAAAGCCAGGACACTCCAAAGACCCTAGTAAGTATAATTGAGTATAGTTCCAGTGTGTACCTCTGTGTTTTTTGAGTTTTGATGAAGGTACCATGGTATGTAAGAAACCTACATAGAGTGAAACTACAGGAAAGCTGTAGAAACAACGCGATTTATGTAGCCCTCCCATGAATTTGAATTATTACAAAATGTTTTTAAGTTTTGAATGGTACTAAAACCAAAGCTTTACAGATTTGGAATATTTAGTAATAAATGTGCCAAAAGTCAAACGTACTAGATTTCCCTATAGCACTCCCCACACACACTCAGGAGGTCACATAAACCTAGATTTTTCTGCTGTTTGCTTCTGTCTGGAAAATTGTGAGCAGTTAATTGATTCCTCTAAAGCTAGTTTTATTGGATGTCTAACTGGGATATTCATCACTGCCTTTAGAAACTGTCCTGAGGATCACCGCAGGACCTGCCGCATGTAAACTGTCAACATTTTGCTCATACATGGTAGCTGTCCAGAGTGCTACTTTGAGGAAAGGAGAATTTGGATCCCCTTCTCTCTTTATGCCTGTTTTTACTCCTTAAAATTATTCTCTCTTTCCTTGGTGATATAGAGGATGGTCTGAGTCTTGACTTCCCCTAAAAATAGGATAAAAATTAAAAATAAGCACAAATGAATAAGGTGAGGTGTAAACTAAGGTGGTATGAGGCCCTGTAGTTAGCCTTCTCTCTCTCTGGCCTCTCCCTCATGTATTCTTTTCAGGTAAGCCCAAGAGCAAGATCTGCCTTCCCTGAGACTCCTCTTGTTTCTAGATTGTCCACATACCTCTGAACTTGGCTTTTCCCCAAGCACATGGGTGTTTCTAAGCCTTCTTTTTCTCATTGTGATTTGACAGGGTCCTCTCCTCTCAAGAAAATTTTTTCTATCAGAGTGCCATGAAATAAAATGTACTTTAGTTAATTTCATTCAGTAGATATTTACTGAAATCCTACTTCTTTGCTAGATCCAATATAAACATAATCTTACCTTTTATAATTAACTAAATAACAAGTATGAACTAATGTTACAGTGAAGTTTCTTGGTCCTGGGCAGCCAGAGGCCCAGACCCACAGACCTGCAGCCCCAGACCCTTTAGCAGCCCGCCACTGCTCAGACCCCCAAAAATGACTCAGATGCTTATATTAACTTTATGCTGTTTGGCCTATGGCTCAGGCACATTGCTAGCTAGCTCTTACATCTTAACTCAACCCATTTTCATTAATCTGTCTGCCACGTGGCCTGTGGCTCACCTGTGTTCCTCACAAGTTTCTTCTTTGGGCATCCGGCTCTCTCTCTCTGACTCCGCCCTGCTTCTCCTACCTATGTTATGATTCCCCTTCTACTTTTTCTATGGTGCCTGTCATGGGCCAAAACAGCTCCTTTATTTAAAGATTGAGATTCACAGCATACAGAAAGTTATACCCACATCAATCTAATTTATAATTTAAATAAATAGAAAGTTCAGTAAAGAAGTACAAGTGTTGGAGGGAAATTGAGACACTATAGAATGTTCTCCATGGCTTAAAACTGTGTCCCTGGGATGCTGTGACCAGAAGAGTTTGTACATGTTACAGCATTTGTCAATGTTACCTTCTTGCCCCAAACAAATTCTCCCTTGTTCATATGATTCAAAGTTTGTTTTGCCTCCTATCTTTAAAGCATTCAGAATCTTTGAGATATAAAGACAAAGTAAAAGGAAAATTGCCACAATAAGACCCTTTTTACATCCTGTAAACCACTCTGAAATTGGCAAAGGTGGAAGTGTAAAAGAAGTTACATGAAGACCCTCTTCTGTGTGCTTGGTTTGGGTCCATTGTGTTTTGGTTTGACAGTGTATGTGTATGTTTAGTTTTGTTTTGAAGACAGGGTTTCATATAACCTGGGCCATCCTCAAGTTAAACTCACTATGTAGTCCAGCTGGTCTCAAGCTCCTGAATCCTCCCTGTGCAAGGATTACAGCATCATCATGCCCAGTTGTCTTTTAAGTTATAGTGTGACAATTTAGAGTATTGTCCCTATTGACACCAGTCAGATTCCAAAGAACTCACCAAAGTAATTGTTTCTTCTTTGTCCAGGCCACTCTGTATACATACATTCATCTTGGATTACATTTATTTTTTAAAATTTGTCTCTCTCCAGACTATGAGTGTGCTAGGCCTAGCACAGGGCCTGTTCCCTTCAGGGAGCTTGAGAATAAGATAAAAATCACTTCATTGTGGAAGGTAGTAATGAATTCCATACTAATTTTTAGTTATCTTTCACACAACAGCTTTCAAAGAAAGAGAGGGCATAACCAAGCGTTGGCACGTGCTGTTCTCCCCCTTTCATATCCCACCATGTCTCACCCTGCTCTAGTCCCCATCAGTTAGAAATAACGTGGGCCAGCACTCACTGAGGAAGCTTTCTAGAGGGTCCACATTTTCATCAGCATCACAAAGCGGTTGTTCCTGGCCTTGACAAAGCTTCTTTAACCATCCTCAATCACCATGTTACCTAAGCTTTCAGACTGTACTTTCAAATGTCAGTCCTTTGCGCACCACCTTCCCACAAGTTTAGAATTTCAGTCTTGTGATTTCTTTGCCCCTAGAACCTTAGTCCTTTGGTGCTGGTGCCTACAGCTAGAAATCTGAGCAGAGGCACTTACTCAGATTATAAGAATGTGGGGAAGCAAGCAAAACTGGCTGAAAGTTTTAAGGTGAAAGAAATGGGGAGGGGAGTAGTCAGCTCATTCTGTTTGCTCCTTTTTAACCTGCATTAACATGTGAGGATAGTAAAGGAGTAGAGAAGTATGTCCTTGAAGTGCATGCAGAACTCTGCGTGCAGAGAAGAACAATCATAAAACGTTTTATTTCCAGAATCCCTGTGTCTATAAGTTGGACTACTAAGTTCCACATTTTCACATGTCTCAGAACTATTTCTAAATGAGTCTTAAGGTGCCACAGATGCACTAGCCTATCCTGCTAATGAACATGCAAACAGTTTTCCCCATCTGCCGCCCCTCTAAAAGCTAGGACGGCCTTCTTCGGTGAGCACAAAGAACATAATTACTGTGTACAGAGAAGTCAAGTACAAAGCCCAGCAGCCTTTGCGGGTCACCAAAGATTAACAGCTGCCTCTCCTTTGATTGGGAGAGCTAATAACAGTTACTCTGCTTAATAATTGGATGGGTTCCCAGGCCATGTAATTCAGATTGAGGCTGTCATTTTTTCTGCCCTTTAACTAAGCTAGGTTATTAGAATGAAGCTACTAATCCTATTAGTCAGTTGTCAGTCCATGGGGGTAGCACGCAGAGGAAGGCAGAGCTATTAAAATGTTATACCAGATACAGAAAGGAGAGCCATGCATTCCATCCCTAGAGGTACTTTTTCTTAATCAAATCATAATTATAAAACTTTTCAAAGTGTCTTTATGAAGTTGTTTTACAGCTTTGCACTCTAGATGCAGAGAATTTGCAAAGGAAGTAAAGGGAGAAGATGCACTTAGTTACCTTCTAGAATAAAGTGTTTTCAACTGGGAATTAGTCTTTATTTCCTAAGTCTGTTGTATATATCTTATGCATGACTCTGGTTGGAAACACAAAGACCAGAATGTTTAAGCTTATCGTGTAAGCCACAGACGCAAATATCTTTGGGTAAAATAAAAAATGATAAGAGCCACAAAGCAAGATTTAAATATATAGAGGATTTTAACTTTAGTTGTAGGATCAGAAAGTCTCACTGGAAGAAGTAACTTTTGATCTGGGTCTTAAAGGATTGAAAAGTGGCCTGTGAACATTAAGGCTAAGGAGGCAACAGTTCTGATGGAGAGAGTAATCATCGTAAGCAATTTTAGAGTATTCTCTGTGCACAGTGAGGGCAGGAGCGGGTCTAAGACAGTATTGGGGAGAGTGCCCCTACTAGGCAGTACCCAGATATGAAGAAGCAGCAAATTCCACCTGATATGCATAAGAAATTGATGTGATAAGACTGGGGAAGAGACAGAGGAAGTGCTGCTGTCACATCTGTCTGGATTATTGTGTGAAAGTGATTTCATTTTTTCATTTAATGCCACATGTTGGAAAAGTTTCTCTTTTTATCGCCCTAATTTCAACATTTGAAATGATTTATCATTGAGCCACCTTGATTTCCTCTGTTAGTGCCCACAACGCAAAGAAGTAATCTCAAGCCAGGTATGGTGGTTCATGCCTTTGATTCCAGGCAGAGGTAGGTGAGTTCAAAGCCAGCCTCATGTATATAGCAAATTCCAGGCCAGCCAAGACTGCATGCACTGTCAGACCTTGTCTCAAGAAACCAAAGAAACAAAAACAGCAAAATAATCTCAGATATTATAGGATTATTATGTCTGTCTTTAGTGTTTGGAGAGGGAAAAGTGTCCACTGGGGGTGGTCTTCCTCGTCATGCTGACAGGCCTCTGTCGTGAGTCATAGGACGTTTTTGTTGTCTCAGATCATCTTTAGTTGAACCACTCATCCAGCAATGCCACCATTGCCGTCCCTGCCAGAACCTGGACTGAGAGACAGTCAATAGCTTTTAAGAGGCTTGTAGACTGTAGGCTGAGAGAGGACAGATGAAATAGATAGGAGCTGATGACAAAACATGGAAGAGATGTTAGGAGGATGCCGAGCAAAGCGTCCATCATCTGGCAGTGCCCAGTAGAGGAGATCAAAGATTGCTTACTGCATATCTAATTCAGAAGTGTCCATCACCTTGATTCCCAAAGAAAATGAACTTTTAAAAAAATTACAGTTGATTTTGCCTCTTGCTTTATTTTCCTAAAATGATACAATTTCTATTTTTAGTAGTATGTTAGTAAGAAAAAAATGATTTTGAATGGCTTTCATTTTTCCTGGTATTGCTGTTTTTGTCCTGCTAAATGTCCATTAGAGTCGGTGGCTTGAGATCTTCAGGAGGTCACAGCCATGCTGCCCTGAGAAATCATAAAAGACTTTTAGTTGGGTGTTGGTTTTTTCTATAGTTGTATACATTAAACTGGTCTGCTTTTACTCAGCCTGCCACTTCTATAGTGTCGATCTGGGCTCCTCCTTCCTCCCCTCAGCAAAAGAATATGAGACTCTAACCTGAGTAGAGGAGCGGTAGGCATGGACAGAATGAGCAGCAGTAAGATTATCAGAACCTAGAGGCTGAAGCTCTGTGAGAGTGGAGGAAAGGAAAGAGCTTAAAGAGCAAATGCTTTAAGAAGTGTTAAAAATTGGATCCTTGCCCTCAGTGCATTGCTGTGCTTTACAGATGCATTTTGCCTGGTTTTAATATAGTTGTATATTTTTAAATGCTGTATCTATAATTTGAGCATAATGCTCAAAAGTTTTTTTAAGGCATGGTCTATGTAGTTCTGGCTGACCTGGACCCCCCTATGTAGACCAAGCTGGCCTCAAACTCACAGAAATTTGTGATGAGATTAAAGATGTATGTGCCAGTATGCCCAACTGTATTTACTTTTGATATGGAGTCCCTTTACCTTCTTCATTTGATTTTACATGTCTCATGGTACCATAGGCCTGTAACTAGTAATTATCATAGATAAATAAATACATAACTCATGGTTTGATTTGTATGAACATCTATAATAGATCTAATTTATGGTACTATTGCATGAAAGAGCATTTGGCTGCAAAAGAGAAATTAGAAAACTTATTGGATTCTAAAAATAGTTGTATCTTGATAAGCATTTGTCAGATTTAATCGAATACTGTCTACTTAAGATCTCGGCTTTTCACCCAATTATAAAAAGTTGAAAATATCAAGCTATAAATAGCCAAGAAACATAGGATTCTCACTTACTAGTTACCAAGAAAAGACAGATCCAGACCTCACAAGATGTCAGCATGTACTGTTGGGAGGACTCAGGACCACATTCGTGTGAGAAGCTGAACTAACTGAAGTGAGCAGTACTGGTGTGTACACAGATTGATGAAGACATTTTAGGGCCCTGTTTGCCCATAGCTAGTAAAACTGACCCTGTGCACATTTGTGACCCAGACATTCCACTCCTAAGCATATGCCCCATTCATCTTGTGTGCCAGATATGTAAAGCAGTATTTCCAATTGGAACCACATAAAAATAAAATGCTTCTATACAGTATAGCGCATGAATGGGGCAGGTTTGTGCCAGAACACATTGCTATCTTATTTTTTACATACATGATACTTAAAACTAAAATAGTATAACAGAATTGCTCTTTCCTCCCCATGCCAGAAGAATGCAAATAGCTTAGAGAAATTTCTTCACAAAAAGACATGTATAACTCAGAAATTATATAGAAACCATCCTAGATTAAGTTGCTTGCTTAGTATCCTCTAAAGTAGCTAAAGAGAAGAGGAAAATGCGTAGAGCGAAAGTGTTAGGTTGTCTGGTATTGCTGAAGAACAGTCCCGTGGAGAAAGCCTTTGCGGACATCGTGCAGAACAACCACTTCCTTTTCTTGATAATGTGCTTTCCCATCTCCCTGCTGCTATGTCCTTCCAATCCCTTACTTCCTTCCGCCTGTCTCACTCTGTAACTTGCCTGGGGACACCAGGCCTGGCCTTCTCCCCAAAATATCATTGGCTGCCTGTTCTCATGGAAACCTTTGCCTTCCCTTTGGGCTACTAACTGTAATGAAAGTCATTTATAATGGCATGATTACTATGTGTCCCGTTTACCAAACTTTAAGCTTCATAACTCAGGGTGGCCATGTTTTAAGTTCACCACTGTTTGTCCTCATTTTCCTGCACTGAGAAATGATTCAACAAATAAACTCAACTACACAACTAAATATTTTATCTTATGCCTAGGATATTGGGCTAATTTCTATTTGTGTTTCTATATAGAATGTGGCAGATCAGATTGCATTTCAAGTTGCCGGTGGATTAACAGCCCTTGAACACATTCTTCAAGTAGTGGCCCCAGCCTCAAACATGAACACAGTTTCACGAATTCCTCCTAAGTAAGTATAGTTTCTTAATCTGTCTTTCACGTTTCATTTGTAAGTAATTTCTGCCCTGTGGTTTCCATATGGGGGAAGCACAGGAAAATTGCATGTGCACTTAGCTTGAATAGCAAGAGCTTACATATCACATTAAGGAGAAAAGCAGGGGTGTGTGACTTCATTTACAGGAGCCAAATCCGGCCTAGAAAAGCTTTATAAGGAAATCTTTATACTGTGTGATCAACTCTATTCTTAAACCAAGAAGAAGTGATGATGTCCTAGAGTAGGGGGAAAGAAAAACTAACCCTGTGTGTGTGTGTGTGTGTGTGAGAGAGAGAGAGAGAGAGAGAGAGAGAGAGAGAGAGAGAGAGAGAGAGAGAGAGAGAGAGAGAGAGAGAGGCCTAGAGATCTACAGAAACCTCCAAACTCAGGGCCCAGACTCATTGCACCTCAGTAATCAACAATAGATTGTCCTTTGTCACAAAAATCTAATTTCTGCCTTCTTATTTGGTCAAGTCATACTTTAATCTCTGTCCATTTGAGGTAGAGTATGAGAAAATATTATTTCAGGAGTATTTTTCACAATTATAACATATGCAATATCTAGGAAGTTTATAGAGATTCTTATTTGGAGTTTAAATGAGCTTTTGATAAAATTTTATCTACACCTCTGAGAAAAATGCTACTTTTAGCTAGTAAAGTAAACAGAAAGTTCCATTTGTCCCTTGGATACAAAGAGGGATCTTAAAAAAGATAAACCCCACAAGAATTTATCTTTTTCCTGAGATTCATTTTGGTAAGATTAAAAACAAAAACAAACCACTTACCACATTGGTTTCAGAGTCCCACAAATCTAGGATCTGTTTACCTCAGCAAGTGCCTTATTCACACTGCAGCTATTTCCCTATTTGGGTAGAATGTATTTAAGAAGGAACACTTTGCAAACTGTAAAGTGTTTTATAACTGTTACGTGAAAATATCTTAAGTTCTGGTCTTACCTGATTTAAATTGTAGTCTGTTTGCATGAGATACTATCAGGTAATACAAAGTTCTTGACACAATTAACATGAGTTCCTTTGCTCTACTGACAAAATACAGGTGAATGAAGAGAAAGTGTAACCTTTAAGTCATAGTATTTTTCTGTGACTTAGAAAGTACTGCATCAGACAGCTGCAGCATAAAAGTTTCTCTGATATTGAGGCATATCTCATCAAAATGAACTTCACTTACATTTTATTGGTGGGTATGAGAGATGAGAATCACTGTGTTGGACTTTTATAATAAATAACGTATTTGTTATTAAAATTAGCTGTAATTTAAACAACCATATTTTATATGACAGTGCTTATTGAAATCAGTAAAATTTCATAGCATTTAACAAAAGGAATAAATAATTGGTTTGTACCATTTGGGGAAAGGCTTTTTTTTTTTTTAAGAATTCTGCTCATCTCAAGGAAACCATAGTACCCATCTATCCTTAAACATGATGTGCTCAAGCAGTAGACACAGGCTCTCAGGATACTATACCATCTTTTATTCCTCTCTCACACTTGAAAAGTGAAGCACACTTCATGTGAAGAGGGGCAGTTGCTCAGTTGTGCACCAAACTGCTACTAGAAAGTCCACTGATGCACAGTAAGAGGAAGTTTGCTACAAGGTATTGGGTGGTTGTGTTGTGATAAAAGTGGAAGCCCTGAGACTTTGTAACCTTGTCTGCATTAAGACATTGCCTTTCCATCTGGACCGGTCACATCGTAAATGTATTTAATAACTACAGGATCTGTTATAGTTTTTACCAAAGTATCAGTTTGCATAGGTAAATAAACTAAAGTTTAAAAAATTTGTTTTCTTTCCCATCGATCATCACATTAGCTGAACTGAGACTGTTCATATTCTCTCCTCTCTGTACCTTATTGCCTGCCTACTGGCACCAAAAAATAGCTTTATCACCCTGTAGTTATTAAACTTCTTCTATTCTGAGATCTATATGATTTTTGCCATCAAAAAAATCTTTTACCACTTTGGAGAATATAAGACTAATAAATCTATTCTGTATCTCTTCATACCACAAAGGAAAAGAAGACAATGTAATTTTTAAAGTGTTATCTGAGAACCTTAGGTTGAATATTTCTTAAACTAGAATTTACAGTGTGGTAGTGCTACATTTTATATGTATACTGTAGTGTTGGAAATGTTTGCTGCTTTAACAAATAAAAGCATTTCACTGGCATAATAAAAACTATGATAAGCTGTGTGATTTCAGAGGGTTTTTTGTTACTGTGTTTTTATGGTTTGTGTGTGTTGAAAGGCCATTGTTTGGTTGATTGATTATAGTTTATGGTTTTTGTAGTTGGTGTGGGTGTCAAGCATGAGATCTGGTCTGTGTCGATATTTTTTCCCCATCTAACAGTCTAGGAATTAAAATCACTGGTATATCATGAGCATTTGGTCCAGTGAACCAAAATCACTTGTAACTATTTGTATGTAGAAGACATAGTGTTGGGGGAATATAAACAATTATATTCAGAAAAAGAAATGCAAGGTTTCTGTGTATTGATTACCTTTTTAGGATACGTTATTAAATGATTTTCTTCTTGTAAGTTCAGATGTAGCTTTTCAAATAGTTGGGACCCATGTTGTATTCCACTGTGTCCACGGTGTTATAGACCTTCAGTACTGTTAGAGAAATACTATTCACCAGTCTGGGAGACATTTAGGATATAACTCAGTTAAATAATTGAATATTTATACATAAGAATAATTAACATATATATTAAGTCACATTTTATCTTTTTAAAGTAACTTTCTCCACTAAAGAAAGTAAAATAAAATGTTTTAGAAGCTAACTAGCCATAGCTATTGGTAAATATATTTCTCATTTGACGTATTTTGGCGTTTTGTCCATGTCTCAAAGGCTTTTTTTTGTAGAGATGGTTCCAGTTGACAGCTGTTGAACCACTAATAAGATTAAAGCAAAGAAATTAGTTGTGTCAACTTTAATCTGCTGTTTAGCACTGCAAACCACCTGGGGTCTTCTCCAGAGCCGTCTTACTTAATTGTGAACTTTAAATTACATAATGGGATCCTATCAAAGATTATGTTTAAAGACTTTATAATAGTAGGTGTCTTATCAAATTAATATTAGCAGTAAAATTTATGCTTTAGCACTAGAATATTACACAAATTCTACTTGGTCTTATAATAAAAACCTGGAGCCAGATATTGGAGAAAAGCTGAAAGATCAGAGAGACAGAGGAACAAGCCATTCATGAGGATCCTCATGAATCCTCACCCTGAATGCCTGAGTCCTCAGCCGGAAGAGAAGGAGGTCTCCGGAAGGGGCTGGGATCCTGCCTCCTCCCTCCAGCCTTATCTTTCTTTCCCTGCCCAGCTACCTCACTTCCTGGTTCAACTTTCCTAGTACTGGGATTAAAGGAGCATGTGTTTTCCACAACCTGAATGCCTGAGTCCTCAGCTGGAAGAGAGGTATGGGATCCCAAGTGCTGGGATTAAAAGTGTGTGCCATCAGTCCCTGGCTCTGGTTGGCCTTGAACTCACAGAGATCCAGGTCTTTGTCTCCTTAGTGCTGGAATTAAAGGTATGGGTAACCTCTCCCTGACCTTCTTAGCTAACTCTATAGCTGACTCTGTCCTCTGATCGTCAGGCAAACTTTATTAGATATGCAATATAGCACCACACCAGAATTTAAAAATAATATATTAATTGATGCTCACCCTACATTTTAAATATATCATTGTAACATTTCAACATATTTTCAAGTTAGAGGTTAATTTGAGGAAATAGAGATGGCTTATTAAATCGGTTCCTTAAATATATATGATTTTTCAATCCAAAATAAAAACATAGCTCCATGGAATACTTAAATTGCCTGTTCTATTTGTGCCTAACTTATCAGTTTAAAACACTTTGAAGTACCACATCAGGTTGAAATTTTCTTACTCCTTGATCTGAAGAATCATTATAGTTAGGGCGATTATTTTAAAGTTATTTTTAATTTCATTGACATTTTATCACAAATGTAGTGTAATATTAATGCTGATGCAGTGAAAGTTGACTTGTTAACAGACAGGAGTAACATCCTAAAAAGTCCCCTACTGAATGGATAGGTGTCTGTGTGGTTAAGTTGTTCACTGTCCCCTTCACTCAACTCTGCCATGGAGAGCCTGTGTCTGCCTGGTGCCCACGTGGTAGAAAGGCAGAAAGAACTCCCTCAGGCTGCTCTCTAGCCATGCTTACACAGAGGCACATGTAAGATTATTGTGGTTTCAGAAAGCAACTTAAAGTACAAAACAGGACAAATTGTAAAAGTTTTAACCTTTTATCCACAACTAATAATACTCTGAGCCAAATGTCAATTACCAATTTCTGTAAAAAGCTACCAAAATGTATCACAAATCTAAATTCTCAGTTGTCAAAAACATCAAAATTGGATAATTTTTCCTGCTTAAATTTTATCAATATTCTTTCTATAAATTTCTTGCTGGCAAGACATCTTATTTATTACTGGGTGTCTTTAAAACAAGAACTCTACACGGCTTCTGTTCATGAAAAACATCTTTTTAATTTTTTAAGTTAGCATAGAAAATGAGACTTGTGGCATTGCATACATGCATATTATATTCTTACTAATCGCCTTCACCACTGCCTTCCCCTTTTCTCCTAACTGCTGCTCCCGCTGCTTCCATGTCACACATACTCTCCCTTTAAGATCTCTCCTCTGTTATCACAAGTTATGTTTTGCTTTTGAGACCTAGACACATACGCACCCACACATACACACACACACACACACACAGAGAGACATGTGTGCATACACACTAACTCACAGAGACACACAGACACACACACACACAGACACGTGTGCACACACATGCATGCACATGCACAGACACACGCATGCACACCCCTAAAAACATGCAGATAGAAATGCAATTCTAGAGTCTGCCTCTGAGAGAAAGCATGAAGTATTTGTCTTTCTGAGTCTCTGGTTTCATTTAACCTTATGATAATCTTCTTGTATCCATTCTCCTATAGGTGTCATGATTTCATTTTTCTTAATAGATTCATAAAATTCCATTGTATACATGTGCCATATTTTCTTTTTCTATTCATTATTGAACAGTTCCTTTCTTAGCTCTTGTGATTAATGCAGTGGTAACATGCATATATAAGACCAATACAGTGGAGTCATAAAGTGGTGTGCCCTTAATTTTATGGGAAACCTCCATGGTAGCATCCACAGTGGCTGTACCTTTTCACACCCTGCCACAGTGAGGAGGGTTCCTCTTTCCCTTTTCCTTAGTAGCATCTGTAGTCATTTACTCTCTGCTAATGGCTGTCCTGACTGGAGTGAGTGCAATCTCAGAGTATTTCATTTGTATTTTCTGGATGGCTGAGGATGTTGAACACTTTTTCAAATACTTATCTTTGTATTTCATTTGAGAACCGTGTGTTCAGTTCATTAGTCCCTTTATTGAATTAATAATTAGAGGTCTGTTTTTTGCTGCCCTTTGTGTATTCTAGAGGTGAATCCTTTATCTGAGAAAAAATTTCCAGTCTGTAGGCTGTCTCTTTACTTTTGTGATACAGAAACTTTTTAATTTTATGAGATCCACTTGTCAATTTGTAGGATTATTTCAAGTGATAATGGAATCTTTTTTAGAAGTGTGTGTGTGTGTGTGTGTGTGTGTGTGTGTGTGTGTGTGTGTGTGTGTGTGTGTGTGTGTTGTATTCATGTGTTATGTGTATAGGTACATACACACAGTATGCACAGGCCAGACATCAATCAGTGTCATTCCTCAGGTCTTGTTCACCTTGTTTTTGAGACAGGTTTTGTCACTGGCCTGGGGCTTGCTGATTAGCCTGGGCTGTGTGGGATCTCTCTTTCTCTGCCTTCCTTCTCAGCTTTGGGATTCCAAGTGGACACTACCATCACCATTCTTTTTAGGTGGTATCAATGGATTGAATTTAGTTCTTCACATTTGTACAGCGGGCACTTACTGGTGCTCTCTACCTTGTCCCATCTTTGCCTATATCTTGAGAAGTTTTCCCCTAACAGTTTCAGCATCTCAGGATTGGAAATAAGGTCTTTGATCTGTCTTCAATTGATTTTTATGCTGGTGATAAATGTGGATTTAATTTTATTTTTCTCTATGTTTATATCCAGTTTTCCAGTATTATTTTTTGGATGGAGCTTTTGCCAGTGTACATGTTTACACCCTTGTCAAATATTAGGAGTCTATAAATCTTTGAATTTGTTTTAGGGTGCTCTATAATGGATGTTATCTCATTCTCTGGAAATCTGTTTTTGTGCCAATGCCATGCTGTCTTTGTCACTATGGCTCTAAAGTGTAATTTGAAGTCAAATATTGTGATACCTTTAATATTATTTACTCTTTCTCCTTTGGGTCTCCATGATCTTTTGTATTTCTACACTAATTTTAGGAATTTTTTTTAGTTCTGTAAAAAAAAATGTCATTAGAGTTTTGATGAGATTGAATTGACTCTATAGCAAATGAGGGTCTTTCTGTCATCTGATGTCTTCTTTAATTTTTTTCAGTGTCTTGAAGTTTTCATTGTAAAGATACTTTACCTCCTTGCTTAGGTGTAACCTAGGTATATCGTGTTTATTGAAGCTGCTGTGCAGAAGTTATTTCAGCTAATTTCATTCTCAGAAATTTCATTATTATCAGATAGAAAAGCTACTAATTTTGTATGTTAATTTTATATCTTGTAACTTTATTAAGTGTTTACCATACCAAAAAATTTCTGATGAATTCTGTAAGCCCTCTTAAGTAATCATGTTGTCTGCAGATAGGGATCGTTTGACTTATTCCTTTCCGATTTGTATCTCTTTTAATATTTCTCTTGTCATCCTGCTCTAGCTAAGATTTGATTACTAGTTTGAGTGGAAATTTGGAGTGGGCCTCTTTATTTCATCCAGTTTTCTTCATTTAATATGAGTGCTCACAGGTTTGGTATATACCTTTATTATGTTGAAACATGTTCTGTCTGATCCTAATTTTTTTCAGGGTTTTTATTATGAAGGCACATTGAACTTTGTCAGATGCCTTGTCTATTTTTAAATGGTATCTTGACTTATATCCTTAATTTTTTATATTATATATTATATTTATTCAATTCCATATCTTAAACCAGCTTTTCATCCCTGGAAGGAAGCCAACTTGGTCATGTTGTATGATGCTCTTAATGTGCACTTGACTCTAATTTTCAGGGGGTTTGTTGAAATTTTTATTGTAATTCAAATATAATTGTATTATTTCCTTCCTTCTCTTTCCTCTCTCTAATACAGTCTGCTGAGTTCACTTAGTATTGCTTGTGTGTATAGGATTTCAGGGCTTACCACTTGGTATTAGATAACCAATTAAGGGTCTCATCCCTGAGAAGGGCGAATTCTCCCTTTCTCTGCAGTCATAGTTGCATGTAGTTCCCTTTCATTTAGCACATCTTCGTATTGTTCTTGTTCAGGTCTTGCTTAGAGAGCCATGTTTGTGAAGTATCATGGGCACATCTTCCTTGTCATTTCTGGGAGACACTGTCTGACAGCAGATTCTCTGGGCCCCTGGCTCTTAGAATCTCTCTGCCCCTCCTCTATGATGTTTCTTGAGCTTTGGATGTAATAATTGTGTTGTAGGTCTGTCAAGTGGAGCTGGGCATTTTTCAAGATCAATCGGTCTTTGCATTTTGATCAGTTATGGGTTTCTGTAATTCTCTCCATATGCTTCAAAAGATGCTTTTTTGATGAAGGCACTGCACTTCTGCCGACAGATATGTGGGAAGTTTTGAAAGGAGTTAGAAACTATGCTGATCTAGTAAAGAGTCGGTAGTAAGTTCTTTTCTCAGACACATGACCTCATTAGCCCTTAGTAGTTTGCTAGGCATACAGTACAAGATATGATTCCCTCCTGCTGAGGGCCCTTTAATTCTAATTAGACATTGTTGGTTACTGCCAAGATAGGAGTTTCACTACTGCACCATTAGGGATATCTTACCATGCTGGCTGTTGTTGTAGTTCATAACCATCACACCTTCTTGACATTTTGTATAGCACCTTCTGGTACCATAAAACTAGATCTCGGGCAGGAAGATTTCAGATCACATCTGAATAGAGTCTTATGAGTTCTGTGTCTGAAATATGTGTTGACTTCAATAAGGGACACAATTCCCCCTCTGGGACACAATTATGGGCAGCAGCAGTCATCCCAAAGAAAGTTTCTTGTGCCTAGAACTGAAGTTTCCATTTGTCTGTGACTCTTGTGAGAAGCATTATTAGTCCAAATGGCATAACTTTATTTAAGATATAGAAATATAGACATATATACACATGTATGAGAATGTTGACGTGTTACTTATCAGGGAAATTCATCTGTAGTTTTCTTTCTTATAAGATCTATATCTAGTTTTAGTATCACGGTAGTTCAGGCTTCATGAAATGAATTTAGTAATGTTCCTTTTATATTTTGTAAAACCATTTGAAGTGTTAGAGCTTCCCTGACCATTTAATAGAATTAAATAGTGGATCTATCTGTTCTTGGACTTTTCTTTGAAGAGACTTTTAATTACTGCTTCAGTCTTACTGCCTATATTAGTCTGTTAAGTTTATGTCTTTTGAATTTAATTTTAATAGGTCAAGTGAGTTTAGAAACTTTTTCATTTATTCTAGTTTCCAGATTTTATTCCCAAATGATTTTCTGGATTTCACTGGCATCTATTGTAACAATTTCAGTTACTATTTGACTAAGTTTGGTTTAATGAGCGCTCTCTCTCATTCTGTGTGTGTCTTTCTGTCTGTCTATTTCATCAATCTTACTAATTTTTAAGAGCAACACTTCACTTTATTGATGCTATATATTCTTTTATCTGTTTAATTAATTTCTTGGGGTTTGGTTTTGACTTTTTTTCTAGAGCCTTCTGGTATATCGTTACATTTTTAATTTGAGATCTCGCTGATTTCTTTAATAGGAGTATTTACAGCTGTAAAGTGCCTACCTGTTCAGGACTGCCTTTGCTGTAGCCCAGAGTTCTGATAGGTAATGCTGTCATACTCATTTGCTTGTAGGGGTTTAGTGTCAGGCAGGGTTTCACTAGATAGCCTGCAGTTTGCTGTGTGCACCAGGCTAGCCCAAAATTCACGGAGATCTGCCTGCTGCTCCTTGTGCTAACATTAAAGGTATGTGTCACCATGCCCAGAAGGTTCTTGAAATATTTTAACTTCCTTCTTGAATCTTCAGTGATTCATTGTTGATTCCTAAGTGTACTATTTCCGTATCTTGGATAGTTTCTACAGTTTCTCTTGCTGTTGATTACTTATTCTACTCCCTGGTGCTTTTAGTAAGTGAAAAATTCA
Organism: Phyllotis vaccarum; assembly: GCA_033318265.1. Classification (NCBI taxonomy): domain Eukaryota; kingdom Metazoa; phylum Chordata; class Mammalia; order Rodentia; family Cricetidae; genus Phyllotis; species Phyllotis vaccarum. Next base: position 75,946,212 of record JARWLC010000012.1, read on the forward strand.
TTTGTTCTGGGAATTTATAAAGGGGTGTTTCATGGCTTCTCATGTGGTCAGTTGTAGAGAAGGTTCTGCCTGATTTTTAGGAAAAATGTGTATTCTCTATCTGCTCAACCATATATTCTATAAATAACCTATTATATCCAGTTAATCTGTTTAAGTTAATATAATTTAGCTCTGAGATTTCTTTGCAGATTTTAGTTTGTTAGACTTCTGAATATGAGAGCAGGGCTTTGAAGCATCTCACTACTATTGTGTCAGGACCTACATGTAGGTGGTTCTTGATGCACTAGGTATATGCTTTAGTTGTATTCTTTAGTCGTCTTTTTATGTAAGCTCCTGCAGCTCTGACTAAAAGGCTTACTTTCATGATGATTTTTCTTCCCTCTATCTTTGAGAGGAAACAAGTTCATAAAAAAAATTTCTGACAAAGAAAATCATTCATAAGTATATTTATGGCAAGAAAATCTATATCTTAGACCTCCACCAGCACTACAGTGCACTCTTGACAGAGTATGCAGTGAGATTTTAATATCCTCTGAGAAGATACTTTAAAAGTGTGGCTTTCTGTTTGATGTCAAAAATTGCTTCAAGTCATGTACGTTTAAGATTACAGAGAGGGTGCTGGACAGACCACCCAAGCTGGGTTTAGAGCAATGTGTGCTCTAAACCAGGTGCTCTTCAAATGAGATTGTCTTTCAAGTAAGTCTACTACGTACACAAGTTTTTCCTCACCCTGAGACTTTTGTTCCCTCTCCTTTCTTCCTCAGCAGAACATACTTTCTTAAACAAGTTACGTGAATATGAGGCTGTTCAGATGCACGTTCCTTTACCACAGAGCTTTTCTTTGCTGAGCCCAGAGGATACTAAAGAGGACACCCTCCATCCCAGAAGTTGTTTGCTTTTTTATGTGCTATTTCCTTATGCCTCATAATAGTTGAACAGAAATTCAAGACAAGCTGTAAAAATTTGATTGACTAAAACACAAAAATACTAATTAAAAATTAAGACTCAGAAAATACAGATAGCAGCAAAGGCAGCTGTCTGTTGCAGGAGTACAGTCCTAGAGAGGTACAATTCAAAACAGCATCCTCACAGAAATTTCAATCATTTTTGGAGATCTATAATTTTGTATGTTAATTAATTCTCCCATTAGCTTACATAATAATATGTAATACAGTATATTAGCATAAAGACAATTATCAATTACACAAAGAAATCAAAGAATCTACTCTCCATGTGTGTCATCTCAGATACACGAAGGGCAGTTTATTCACTCACCTCAATGGTAAGAACTTGAGGTTCCTGATTTATGCATCACCACAGAATAAATTCTAAGTGAACTGATAGAGTGAATTATGAAAACTATAAAATTATCACTTATTGATAACTTCAAAAACATACACATACACATGAATAATTTGAAAATACCTTTAAATCATAAAAAGAAGTAAGGAAATCGTGTAGATGAATGGACAAAGAAAATGTGGTATATACCCACTATGCATTTTATTAGACCATCAAGAAAAATGAAATATTAAAAATCACCCAAATTTTGATGGAACTGAATATTGTTATATTAAGTTAGGTCCAGACTCAGAATAATAAATATCACGTTATTCTTTTATTTGTGGATCCTGGCTTTATATATGAATATATGTATGTGAGTGTGAATAAATCCTGAAATTGGATTGGGGACAGTAGGGAGGTACAGTTTTGATGAGGTGTGTGGTGGAGCGTGCGTCCCATGAAAGCAAAACCGAGAACATGTAGAAGAGCACACAAGGAGCCAGGGGACAGACTCAGCAGAGTGGCCACGGGTGAGATGCCAGAAGGAAACATGCGTCATGTGCTTATCTTACAAGTAAAAACGCAAATTAAGGTAACATTTTTATTTTCCTCTCAAGTTAATAATGATGTAGTCACTATTGGCCATAGTGTGGTGGTAAGAGGGTACCTTTTTCAGATTGAAATTGGTTTAAATTGTTTTTTTCTGGGAGTCAGCTTCAATTTTGCAGTATGTTTGAAAACCTTAAAAATGTTCATTTCCTTTTAACCATTTCATGATAACCAGCAATTATGAACGGAGCAAGCAGGTATTTGCTTCCCAGACTTCATTGTGTTTGCATGCAGGCAGGTGATTGGGGCCTTAAGCCAGACTCTTACTCTGGAGTTAATGAAGTAAAGCAGGGATATCCAAACTGTAGTCTTTAAGAGTTGGAGGCTACTGTTTGTAAAGCCGAAAGTCACATTCAGGGTGAGGAATATCAGGCCTGGTCATGTTTTGGATTTGTTTTGCTTGTTTAGGCCAGTTGGATTGTGTTTGATTTGGGCATCAGACCTAGAAGCATTTCTCAGATTGTATTCTGTATCTAAGAGCCTGTCTGTTTTTCTGTCTAAATAAGTTGGAGCTTTTCTCTAGCATTTCACAATAAAGACTTCTCACTCAAAAAAGCCTTATTTATGCTATTGAAAGTTGACCACAATAGTAACAGAATGGTTGAACTAAAATTTTATATCCATAGGACAAGACCCTTGTCAGTATTTTTTAAATTATGAAGCATTTTTAAGTTGGTCCTTTACCAGAAAGGAATTCATGGAGAACATGACTTAGAAAAAGTTGAACCTGACTCCAAAAATAGTGATGCCACACAGATGCCCTGAGGGAAGGTCCATCTCTGACACTACCCACACAGCTGTTGTGCTGTGATTGCCCTTAGTTACTCAGAAATTACAGGTTGAAATTTAGCTGTATCTTAGTGCAGTCCTTTTCCCTGCATCCCAAGGAAATGCATCTGAGGAAGCCTTCAGGTTCTTTGAGAAGGGAGGGTCTTCCATCCTCCACGTGTGCTTCAGCCAGAACAGTTGTTTTCTGTTTTGTGGTTCGTGCTTCTCTTTTGAAGACTTCAAAGCTAGTATTATAAGATATACTAAGTGTTACCAAAAAATACAACAGTAAGGAAAGTGGCATTAGAAATTGTAAATTTTCTCCTAGCAGTATTTTACTATTTCTTTATACGTCACCTTCTCAAATATAATTGTTTTTATAATCATAAGCGTCTAATTTTACCTTATGTAAAAGCACTTGTTATCTTATTCTTGTTGTCTAATAACTGTAATAACATTACATAATGAGTCCCACTAATTATTAAATGGTGTCATAAGTACTTCATTATCTCATTAATTCTTGTCACAGTCACAAGAAGCTTACATATTTTCTTGTTTATATGCATGTGAAATAGATGATGGAATGCTAAATTAGAAACTAAAATCTTGAGTGACAAGCTGGAAGTCTGCCTTAGAAGTATGTGGTTCCTGCAGCTCTGCTCTTAGTACACTCTGTCGTAACCGACTTCCATGGTCAGGACCAACAGTATCAAGCATTATTACAACAGAAGCTCTCCTCACTTTCCTTTTCCCGCTAAAGCCTCAGTTCTGAGTACTTACCTGTCTTAACTGCATAGTACGATGTATTGCATATCACAGGGACCTTCAGTATGTGATGAGAATGAATGCTCACATGGTATTTCTGAGACTTGTAGTTCTCATCTGTGCCTGCAAAAAAGTTTTTAACTTGTAAACACAAGTTTTTGTTTACTAGCTATGCAGTGGAGCTTGGCCATTTACATTTCTTAGAGTTCCCAGGAAATGTTCATGCTGCTGATTGACAGGTCAGAATTCAACAAATGTCCTAGAACAGTGGTTCTCAAGCTGTGGGTCGTAAACCCTTTGGGGTCAAATGACCTTTTCACAGGGGTAACATCCCAGATATCCTGCATATTACAATTCATAACAGTAACAAAGTTACAGTTAGGAAGTAGCAACAAAAATAATTTTATGGTTGGGGATCACCACAACATGAGAAACAGCATTAAGAAGCTTGAGAACTACTGACCTCAAAGGTTGGTTGTGGAGGACTACGCAGAAAATTCAACCAGACAAGCCAGAATAAATAAACACTGATTACACATGTAGTTTTAGAGCCAGCTTTAAGTTTCCTAGAGCAATTAATAATCATAGTTTTTCTTAAGATATCCTAAAGAAAACCCTTTGTCTAGTTTTTCTTTGGGTTGGTTGGGTCCATAACCAGTTTGGACCCTCTAGGAAAGAAGTCTTCATCTGCCCAGGACCAGATCCATGTTCATACCCTTTCAAACAGTGGAGGACTCTCTTCCCAGAAACCCTAGTTTTTACCTCAGGGGGAGTAGCTCCAGTTTCTCCACACTGTTTTTTCAGCTGCCTTGTCATGGACCAGCTGATCTGGCAACAGGCAATTTGGCAGTCTTTTCTTCTGGGTGTTATTTAAAAGACTGAGGTTCCTGGTTGACGTCTGATCTTAAATGAAGAAATAATCAGAAAGACTGGGAAATTCTCTGCTTTGTCTACCCTATAACTAACAGACATTAGGAAGAGTTGTTCGGTGCTAATGAGCACTATGTCTAACTGATGGGCTGTATCTAATGGATTTTGGCTTGGATTATAGAGCAGCTTCTGTCTCAAGCCCGTTTTGTGTGTGTGTGTGTGTGTGTGTGTGTGTGTGTGTGTGTGTGTGTGTGTGTGTGTGTGTGTGTGTGTGTGTGTGTGTGTGTGTGTGTGTACCATTGACTTAGTGTATTTTAAATTGTTGGGAGAAGAGTTGCTCGGGTTTTACAAATGGTGTTTTCCTTCCTATTAGGTCTCTCTGCAATGCAATCAACGTTTACAACCTCACCTGCAATAACTGTTCAGAAAACTGCACTGATGTTCTGTTTAGTAACAAGATTACCTTCTTAATGGATCTCCTGATACACCAATTGACGGTATGTAATATTAGTGACTTGAGTAAGAAGCTGTTATGGTTTGAGAAATAGTCCTGTGACCAAAACTAAGAATTCAGCCTATGTAATATTGAGATTGAAAGGTGTGGGGTGGGTGAAGCTGGGGACTGACAGGGAGATCACTTGAATTACTTAAACACTTATGTCAAAGTCTTCCAAATTCTAATGTCTAATGAGTAACAGATATGTAACGCCTGTGAAGAACACCAGTTTACATGTTAAACTTGGCTCTGGAGTCTGGTGGACCCAGTGCCACCCCTTCACAGCCACAAGAATGTGTGTTAGCAAGAGAGAGCTTCAGAGCCTCTCACCAGCATATGTCTAAAGGGCTAATTAAAGGGGTTTTTTCATGGCCATTTACACTTAAAAGAAAATTTAGAAAATGCCTTTGTCAGAAAAGTCAAGCCTACTTATGATGTGAACAAGCAGCCAGTTGTCACCTTGACTTTTACGTCCACCCACACATGTTAAATGAGGTAAGCTCGGTATAATGTCCAAAGGTTTAGGTTTGTCAATGAAGTCTTCAGAGCTCTGGGACCAGAAGTTTCCTGGTGAGGTTTCTGAGCCCCTGAGGTATTGGCCCTGAAAGTTTACAACACAGATTTCCCAGAGCCAGCTTGCTTTTCCTCCCCATGGCTCTAATTGCTCTTCTTAAGCTCCACACCCCTGCTCCCTTCCTTCCCTTCCTTTCTCTGCATTCTGCAGCTTCAATTTAGGCACAAGAGCATCTTCTTTATAAAATCACAAATCTATTTTCCTAACCCCAGGTTTAAGAATGCTTTTTATGTGATTCCAGATATTACATCTCATAGACCTGATTATACTGAACTGTAATTATTTATCTGTTTTCCCACTAGTCAGTTCTAAAGTCTTATGGAGACAAGTAGCTTATTACTAGTAGCTTATTACTATCCATCCTAACAGGATAGAAGATTTAGTACAACACTGAATGAATGTATAAGCAAAAAATCAGTCCCTCTCAATTACTGGTCACAAGCTAAAACTCATAAGGTGACTATGAAACTTTCTATGCAGACATGCCAGCAAGGATTAGAGCACTGTGAGAGAGGTAGCAAGAGTGTGGGCGATCTGAATGAAGCAAAGGCTAAATTGTACATGCTTTTATTTACAAAACAAGTTACTAATGGGTAAGACATTTTAGTAAAAAAAATTCTTCAAGAATAGGCAAAAGACATAATTTATCTTGCCTCATTAATTTTCAGAATAGTCTTAAAAGGTCTTTGTTAACTGTTCCACAAATAAAGAAACTTGAGTCCCTGATAATCTGGCTTTAGGGATACATAGGTCAAAATCAGAGTCAAGAGTCAAATCTAGGTGTAAAGTGTAAATTCAGGGACTACCTGTACAGTATAGTTGGCTGACAGTTTTCAACAGTGTCAGTGTTCTGAAAGGCAGGGTAGAGTAAGAACTGTCACTTTACAGGAAGACTAAGGAGGTACCCCCACCAAATATGAGACCCTGAACAGAGAGAGAAGTGGTAAAGTGGGTAGCTGTTCATTTTATTGACTCAGTCCTAACTTCTTTCAGTGATGTACTGTGGTTTTGTTGATAGCAGGGGATACTGGGTTAACTGGATCTACTATTTTATAATGAATTGTTGATCTAAAATTATTTTAAAGAATGATGAAAAATACTACATCTCAATGCTCTCTGTCAGTTGTATACTATCATGTTGGGAGAATTTTATTCTGTCAATAATGGAAGAGGAAACACTACTTTAAATAGATGAGGGCGTTGACTAGGAGTGGCTTTAAAATGGGAAAGAAGGAACAAGGCATCTCACAGTAAAAAAAAAAAATAAAAAGTCTTAATTTTTCATGATCTTTAAGGGAAAAAACTTAATTAATAGAAATAGAGACAATGAAACAAGACTATGATCCCAGCCTTCTAGGAAATCCCTTCGTAGTGAGTAAGATAGGGGATGTCTTAGCCTAGGCTAAGAATACTACAGATGTTGTAGCTTTTATGCACGGGGGAATTTTTTACTTAAAGTTCTAAAAGCTAGAAGTCGACCTTGAAGGTACCAACATAGTCAGGCTCTTGTGCAGATCCTCTTCTGTGGTATGGAGGCTTCACAAGGCACTGATCCCATTCCTGAGAATAAACCTAGATAAACTAAATACCTCACAAATAATCACATGCACTTGTCAGCTTTGCAGATTAAAATTCATTTGAGTTGAGATCACAAACATTGATATGTCATATAGAAATGTTGAGATGACATCCTTTGCAGAAAGCTGTGACACTATGGAGGAAGACACTCATTAATTCTACCTGGTCCATCACAAAGGACACTTGAGCTGGCTCTTAGCTCCTCATATAAGTGCCAGCTATCAGCCAAAGTCCTGTTATGTAGCTTATTTCCCTCTTTTTGAAAGCCCTAGTTTCTTTGAGTGTTCCCTTGTAGTGATCCCTCAGAAGCACTTTTAATTTGACATTAATAGATTTTGTCACATTATGTGTTTATTCTGCTGTTAATCTTCCTCAGTTTGGATCCAGGAGCATTTGTTTTGTCAAACGCATTTTAGCCCTCCTGCCCTATACTGATTATTTCTATTCCTTATAACTGCAGTTGTCTAGTGCTGTGGCTGGCTTTTGTAGCAATGGGGAGAGAAAAGTGTGTTTCCTAGCTTGGGATGGATGCTGGTGATGACTTTTACGTTTCTGGTAATAATTGAAGAATTTGAGTGTGTTTCAGTTTTTGGTTTTTTTGGGGTTTTTTTTGTTTTTTTTTTTTTTGGTAAGTGGTTTTCATGTACATATAGCTGAAATATGGACTGCAAACTTGATAATACCCCTTAAATAAGGGATAAAGAGTAGTCACCAACACATTGTTCAGGAGTGAAGGGAAAAAATGGAGAAACCAAGCTAATTGTGACCTAGTAGAATTTATAGGACAATTATTAGATACTTCAGCCTTCCTGGTTCTTGATAAATCCAAAGCTTTGGAAGATACTTTTCTACTCTTTTGGCTGCTTGGAATTTGCTTTAGCACTCATACATTTCATTTCAGTTACCTCTTTACTACTGTTGAGATGACATAGGGGCAGAATTTTACACAAGTCTTTATTCTAGAAGCCTGCAGTTGAGAAGAGAGGAAGTGAGGCGATATCACAGACACTGTGTAAGCAGTTCTGTAAGCAGAGCCTGGCAGTCCGTGAGACCCAGATGAGGGCCCAGCACAGGAAGATGCTTGTTAGAGTTATGTGATGAGTGGACGAGCTGGTGTGCCTTGGGGCATTCTGAGAAGGTGGATTTGACTATGCCTAGAATATGAATGAAGTTTCTGAGGTTCTGTGTTTTTAATTAAAAAAAATAAACATTTGTAACACTATAAAAGTACTTACTTCTCACAATGTTAATGCAAAATTGTGTTTTATTTGGAGCTCTGCAAAAACAAGTTCATTAAGACAAGTTTTTCCTAAGAATAGAAGCCAACACTCGTGTAATGTCTTCACTGAGGCATGAAAGGCTTAAAATACATTAAAATGGATTGGTTTCTTCATTAAGTAATTAAGCATCTTCTCTTAAGTGTGATTCATTCCAGAGCATGGAATTTATATGTCCCCTTAAGGAATCTAGACAAACACATTGGAAGGTAATAAAGACCAATGAAAAAAAGCAAGATGGCAGAATAGGAAGCCTGAGACCTCATTCCCCAACAGAGACATTGACTTAGTATATCTGCCATTATACTTATATGGGAATCCAGAAACCAGTTAGGAAATCACAGTACACCATACAGCCTGATCAGAAAGTCACACTGAAACAAGAAGAGCTCTCTCACTTTATCCATGATTATAGTTTGTCAGGCCACCACAGCTCAGGGCCAGGAAAGAGTGGTTTGCCTCACCGCCTTTCCAGGACAGTTAGAGACCCCCAAGACAGAGTTGCTAGCAAGCTGATTTCTATCTTCCCATACCCAAGTGCTTGGAAAGAACCATCATGGCCTGATGGGAATGAGTAGTGAATCCAAACAGCAAGACAGACAACTATCAGTAGCACCAAAAAATCATGATGCTTTGGAGGCTGTGAGGAGGAGAAGATACTCAACTCTGAGCTGCTCTGTCAGGGGTTAGAAAGAAGAGTGGAGCTAGGAGTTCAGTATTCCAGCTTTCATCAGCCTCCCTGAAGGACCTTGTCTATTTCTCTGATTGTAATGTCTTGGTTCTCTCGGGCTTCTCTATGTAAGCAACTCTACTTTGACTGTTGTTGAAAGGCAGAGATTGTAACTTCTTGACTGAAAAAGCATCTCCTTCATCTTGACAAGGCATCCACACTACTCTAAGAACTTTATGTCTTCCAACAGAGATTTCAGGACCCACAATCTCTCTGTCAGTTTACTCTTGAGGGTCTTTCCAGTTGGAAGCTTAGTCTTGGAGAGAGGCAGTTTATCAAGTTCACAACGCTCACCAAAAGTTACAAAAATGCACAAAGAAACAGAAATGAGGTCTAACTAAAGAACCAACTTAATCTATTGAGTCCTCGGGAAACAGAAGCTCATGGACTAATTGACAAGAAGAAAAAAAGCCAGATGTTATAAAGATACTTTATAAATTCAGGAAGACATTTCATCGAAAAATGAGAATATCAACAAAGATAAAACGTATATTTAAAAGAACAAAGCAGATTTATAAGTGAAGAATAACAAATGCATGGATGACTTTACCGTAGTAAAATATTCCACAACAGATTCCAAGTTCTGTCAAGCAAAGAAAGAGCTACAAATTTAAATCAGGAGCTTAAATAGACATTCCTTCAAAGAAAGTATGTTAAAAGACAATAGTTATGTGACAAGATGATCTAAATAATTAATCCCAAGGAAACATACATCAGAAACACAGCAGTGTGTTACTCCATGCTGTTACGATGGCCATAATCTCCTTTTAAATTAGAAAATAGCAGTTACTGGTAAGGATATGGCTAAACTGGAAACCTTATTCACCACTGGGAATGAAAGGTGATACAGCCATTGTGGAAAACAGTACAAATGTCCCTAATAATAAAATGAAAAACTGGAACTGCCATATGATCATAGATTTAGAGAATTTATCCAAAAGAATTAAAATTGGGATTTTGAATATATACTTGCCGTGTTTATTGCATATTCACAAGGCCTAGAGGTAGGAGTAACTCACATACCCAGCAGTAGATGAGTAGGTTTTAAAGTGATATATACAAAATAAAAGAACATTATTAAGCCTTAAAAACCTACAGCATGAATGAATCTTGACATTATAACTAGTTCTAAGAGAAATGAATACTTTTGACAAAATACCTGATAAGCAGGGAATGATTTATTTAGGCTTATAGTTTGAAGGGATACAGTTCATCACCGTAGAGAAGAAGGCATGAGGGCTGGAGGCAAAGAATGAGTCTCACTCAAGGAAGTGAAATCAGGACCAACCATAAATGATCTTTAATCTTCCAAACAGTTCTACCAGCTCATGACCACATGTTCAAACATAACTGCATATTCAGAATATTTCACATTCAAATCATAACAGACACAAACAAAATAAAATACTGCATGATTCCAGCTATATGAAGTATCAAAAAAATAATCAAGCTCTTAGGGAAAAACAATAAGGTGTGTTTAAATTGAACATTAATTATAAATGAGAAAAATGTCCAGGTATGGCTCACAATCGTGCATATATAAATTAACAGTATTATAATAGATAGTTAAAGATTTGTAAGGAGACTGATATTGCTTCTCAGTGCTGTAAACAGTTGGTTGACAGGCATTGACGTTGAGCAGGAACTGAGAGGTACAACAGTCTGATGAACGGGTTGATGTAGAAAAGGGGTCACAGAGTCATGAACTGAACACTGACCTCCTAAGTGCTTGTCTAAGACTTCTTCTATGAAGTCAGTTGTCTCCTTGCTTTATTAAGTACACAAATGAAACATTGTAATTTTGTGACTTTGATTTTATGTTTAATAATGTCACTTGAGTGGGACATGGTAAAGAATCATTTAATTAAAATAGTTATAATTTCTCAGTGGGTCATGGTATCTTTAAGTGCATTAAATATTTTATTAGCAGTCTTATTTCTGATTCACAGTGACTTGTTCTTTTGAAATATTCAGAAAATATGCTGATAAATCATACTATGTGTTTTCTGCAGTTGAGGGGATCTTAATTGAAAAGTGATGTACAAACCTTAAATAATTGATATGATACTGTTGAACCAAAGGAATTGTTGAGCTTTTCAGGTGACAGGAAAGCCCTGGATTCAAGCAGAGGAAACGTAAGTGCAGTCTTAGAACAGAGGATTATTTTTCACTTAACCATGTGCAGACCCATCCAGGTGCCTGTGTGATTTTCATTATAGCCAAGGCCTGGAGTTCTCTGGTTGCCTGCCACATTGTTTTCTTTACCCTGAGTAAGCAGAGCAAGGGCTCCATGTTAATTACATGGGAGGAGCAATCTCAGTGCTGATGGAAACTGCACTCCTCCTGATGCCAACTACAGCTTGCTTCCTTCTCTCTTCACCATGTCCCATAGACCTGGCCTTTCCCTTCAGCAAAAATAGAAGCTTGGGTCTTATTGAAGAGAATTAAAGAACTAGAGAGAAGCCCTTCACATGGCAATGTTGTCAAAAGATAGATGTGAGATTGTGAGGTAAGATGCTTACCAGAGTTCCATAACCTGTTATTAGTGTAGTTGGGATGCAAATTCATCTTTAACATGCCAAAAGAAAATATTATCATCCTTAATTTATATATCTGCAAAGATATGCTTAAGAAATAAATGCAAGGGCTGGTAATAGGCACTATAGGTAAAGGTTCTTGCTGTAAAGCCTGACAACCTGAATTCAATCCCTGGGGCCTACGTGGTGAAAGAAGAGAAAATTTTTTCAAGTTGTCCCCTGACCTCCACACGTACATTCATACACACACATATGATTATAATAACTTTAAATAAATGTAAAAATGAAATTGTGTAAATTTATACATTATATGTATGTGTGCTTAATGCTTTCATATGAAAAATATCCATCACAAGATTTATTAAAGCCCCAGGTTCAATCCCCACAGTATATACACACAAAACTAGAAAAGAAAGAGCTTCAGGAAAGAAGGAAGAGCACTAAGAATGAAAATGTAAATATTTTAAAACATAACTGAAATGATTTCAACATTGTCTTACAGGGTTATATGACACTTGCCATTTGTGCTGTATATGATAGTATGCATCACCCCACATAGTATACAGATTCAGGAAGACCAAAAGGAAACCAAAGAAGTTACAGTTTTTCTACATTTTATCTTTATTTGTATGGGTGCTATGCCTGAATGTATGTCTGTGTGCTACATACATATAGTGCCTGCAGAAGCCAAAAGAGGGCATTGAATCCCCTGGGACTGAAGTTAAAGATGGTTGTGAACCACTATGTGGGTTCCGGAGGAGTAGCCAGTGCTTACCATCTGAACCATCTCTTCAGGCCCCCCACTGGAGATTTTTCAGGGGGTCTTCCTCTATCAGACTTTATGTTCTTATCCAGGAATAAATCCACAGCCTCTTATTTTCTGTGAACATAAAAAGAAAACCTCTTCTCCAAAGTAGCATATCTTTGGATTTCAAGTTTAAAGTCAACTCATTTACAAAATATATAGGTTGAATTAATCCAACAGCATTTATAGTCAATTGTCTTTTAGCATCTTTTACTAAGTCATTTTCAGTCAAGAGGCTTAAAGATAAGACAATAATATACAGTATCCAGACATTCTTTGTATTTTCCATCTTTACGTGGCTTATTTTTTATTTATTTATTTATTTATTTTACTCTATTTCTTTTTTAAGGTCTTTCTCTACCTTTTCCTTTCTTTCTCTAAGCCTATGTATCTATATTTTCAACACACTCTAAACCACTTAGACTTTTTTTAAAAAAACTGTCTTTGCTATATATTTGTTTCTTAACTTTTTCTGTCTCTAACCACATCTTTGCTTGGCTAGAGTGATTGACTCCACCCAGATTCTTCTATTTCTTTCTGTTTCTGAACACACCTTTAATCTGCCAGGATTCAAGGTTGGTAGGATGGGTAGATGGCTACACCCAGCTCCTAGTCTAATTTCATAGAATGTATCTTTTTAGCCCAGGTACTCTGGGGAATTTTAGGGTCCATGTAATTACCAAGTAAAGCTTTGCCATCTGCTGCTCATAATCTTCATTTAAGTATTAGGCAGCAGGGTCTCTTAAAAGACTCACAAGTATTTTGCCGCTAAGGCTGAAACAGGAAGCTTCTGTTCAAAAAGCCAAGCCTCAGTTTGCCTCAGGCAAGCAGAGCTGATCCAAGAAAACATCGACACTAAGAAGCCATCTTTGACTCTATTCTCTTATTAACAGAAACCTTAAATCCACCATATAGAGCTCTTTGCTTACATCTAGACTCAGGAACTGGCCTTGTTCACCTTAAATTGCATGTAGCAAACACAGCATTTTATAATTTAATCCCATATACTCAGTCTCTTTACTGCAGGCCACTTCAGAGACACAACTCGGAAGCTATTTTGGGCTTCAGTTCCTATGCTCTAGACTGTTTTTTAAGCTTTTTATGGCTTTATGTGGGTATATTTTACCCACGTTGGGCTGCCATTTGTAGTATGATGTTTCTGGTCCACACTTTCGGGCCTAACCTCAAGGTTTAGGACCCACAGACCCGCAGTCCCACAGTCCCACAGAGACACACAGATGCTTTCAATATTTTTCAGCTGATAGGCCTAAGGCCCAGGCATATAACTTGCTAGCTCTTTACCCTTAATCTAACCCATGGCTCATCCTGTTCAGCCATGTGGCTCAGTACCTTTTCTCACAACAGCATGGTTATCCTCTGCTTCTTCTGGCTTCTCTCTGGCATTCTCTCTGTTCTTCCAGGTCCCAGAGTCCTTCTCCTAGTCTGGTAGCCCCGCCCATACTTCCTGCCTGCCTTTGGCCAATCAGCGCTTTTATTAAACCAGTGGGTGGGATAATTATTTACAATGAAACAACACAATCTCCCACACAGAGGCAGGTGGATCTCTGTGAGTTTGAGGCCAACCATAGGCCAGTCTGATCAAGGCAGTTCTTCAGTTGACATTCCCTTTTTTCAGGTAATTCTAAGCTGTGTCAAGTTGATGGTAAAAACTAACCAGAACACAGTCTAAAAAGCAGGCAGTCCCAGTACCCAGAAATAGGAAACAGGAAGTAGATAATGTCTGTCAGGGTCCCTTTGTGGTAGGGACACTGTTGGTCTGACTGTAGGGAACCGACTACAACTCAAACCAAGAGGCTGTCAGCAGTGTCAGGATAGTTCAATTGACCCCATCCTCACATAGCTGGGCTTAGAAGGCTTGGTAGCCACTATCCAGAAGCAAAAAACTAGGAAAGAAACCTGAAATAAGAACCAAGAACTTAAGAAAGTTAGGAGTTATACAGAGACCCTTATGTACACATGTTCAGGAAGTGCAGGGTGAGAGAACATAGAGACTAAGTAAGTAAAGTCAGGTCTGAGTAAGTCAGAAGGGATGAGAAGAAAGTGCTGTGGAGAGTGAATACAGGCAACCCTGCTCAGGCCTTCCCCAGCTCCTGGAATGACCTAGCCTCTACCTGCTCTCCTGAAGCTTCCAGCCCAGTAACATGGTTTTTAAGTGAAGATGTAGCAGGGCAAAAGCAATCAACCTTGTTTTTTTAGTAAGTGAAAGATAAATACTAAGAGCAGGCATTGAAGTGGTCATGCACACAACTAAGTTCCTGCTTCTCTGCCTTTCCTGGTCCTTTTGCAGTTTTATGAGATGTGAGAATGGACTAAGTGCATTCTTTATGCTCAGCCTCTACTGTGGCCTAGCTCATTCTCACCGGTGAAAGTGTTCCTTTAGAGGGAAAATCAGAAACCCTGGGTCTCATTAGCACCTCTCACTTCAGTGATTCAGAGTCTCACCACAGCATTCCTGTTCCTTGAAGGACAACTTGCTTTCTATTAACATTGGCAGTAGAGTTTAACAGATCCCTGTATTTAAAACAAAAGGTTAAGCATGCTTTAAGTTTGGAAGGTTCTTAAAAATATGCACTTACCTCGGTACATCTCAGAAATCCCACTCCTGGCTATTTATCCAAGATTGGCCAAAACATTACTTCACAAAGTTCTGTTCAAGAATGATCTTAGCAGTTTTATTCCTAATTAGCTAAATATTCTAAATATACATATATACCAACAAGTAATTTATAAGCCGATTAGGACATATCTGTGCAAAAGAAAAAATAGAAAAAGGTTACAGAGAAACCCTGTCTCAAAAACAATATATCTTGCACTTAGCAATAAAAAGAAATGAAATATTGAGATACACAAACACATGGATGGATTCTTCTGAACTCCTGAAAACATTGAGTTTTGACAGCCAAATTCAAAGACCTACCTAGTGGAGAACCATTCTAGATCTAGAACACTTTTATTACACAGAAGACTCCCTTTTGAAGTCTTCATCAACTTTTCTACCTGTCCTTTGGCAATCACTGATCTGTGTCTTACTGATACATATTTTTCAGAAATGAAAAATTGGGAACTGCACAGACTCTCCCTATTGCCAGGATTCATCAGTAAGGCCCACGTCAGTTACTAGTCAAGGTTATATCATATCCTTGATAGAAAACCCAGTCTCGGTCTTGTGTGGACAAGTGAAGAAGTAATACCTGTACACTAATACCTGTACACCAGGACACCTTCATCACTATGAATAAAACCCTGTGAAAAAAAGCCTGCACCTCACCTTCATCTGACAGTAATGAGATAACACTTCCTGCCTCAACACCAGCATAATGTCAGGAAGATACTTTCTAAAACACAAGATTTAAAGAGGACCCAGACCCTTATAATGCCCCAAATTTCCAGCATACAATGGAAATAAAATCATCCTACATACCAATAACTAGAAAAATCTCAACAAATAACGACAGTTGGTAAATGCTACAATTTTCACACGAAGATTTCAAGTCTACCACCATAAAAACAATTCATTGTGCAACTATTAACATGTATAAGCAAATGAAATGGTTTTAGCAAAGAAGTGCAAAATGAAGGGTAATTAAAAGGAAACTCTACAACTGAGGCTAACAGTGAGCAAAGTTTTAAAGTCAGCGTACAGGCTTCACAAAGAATGTAGAGAATGAAAGTATGAATTTGAAAACAGAACAAACTAATATTCTTCTATTTATAGAGCAGAGAAAATATGCCTTTAAAAAATGAACCATGTCTCAGGGACTGATGGGGCTGTAACAGACATTCATGCCATCAGACAGAGAGAAGAAAATAAGACTGAACACACTTTGAAATCATAATAAAGATTGTCCCAAGTTATGAGAAGACATAAATGTGTAGATTCCATAAACTGAGCAAACGATTCCTAGAATTTACAAACAGTAGTGTGATGAATATATCAGTAATTATATTAAATGTAAGTGGTCTAAATTTTTGTCCTAAGATTATAGCAACCAAAATATCCTTTCATGAGAAATTCATCCTGTAATATACTATTCTGTAAACACTAGGAGTGACTTATATGTGCAGCCTCTTGGCATTCTGTTGAATCTAAAAGCCAATCTCAAAAGGTCACCTACTGAATTATTCCATTTCCATAACACTCTCAAGAACAAAATTTTCTTGTTGTAAGAACAAATTACATAAAGATGAAAGGTTAGTTTCTAGGTGAAAGTTACTTTTTATAAAATGATGTGTTTATGGTATTGAGATAACTCTGTATATTCATGTGGTCATAGCTATACTATTTCTTAGATTTTATATTGTACTATATAAACTAACCATTGGGTAAAAGCAAAAAGCAAGATGAAATGTAGCTCCAGAGTAAAGAATTTGCATAACATTTATAAGGCCCAGAGAAATGCAAGATAAATAAAGAATAAAGAGGTAAATTTATTCAGGCTAAGCCAGCAGGAACTTGTCCATCTTCTTGCTTCTTAGAACACTGTTCTTCCAGTCTCTTGTCTGGCTGTTCTTCATTGTTTGAGGAGTTGTTCTGAGGCCAGCGCACCATACAGCATGCACAGGGTTTCCTCATTGTACCTCATTTCTCTTCTAACACTTCTGTCACATCAAATGAAGTTTAGTGTTGTGCAGTGTTTACTATGACATTAACCTTTTGCCACTTACTAGATTTTTGTAGGTAGTCCTTTAGATGTCAGCTAGAAATTAAGTTATTTGATTCTTCACAATTGATCATGAAAAGGACCTCATACACTTGGAAAAGTAATATAATTAAGACTCTGAATTCAAAACTACCTAGGTTCAAATTACAACTCCAAATTTAGCTAACTTTTAAGTCTTAACAAATTACTTCTCTTTTCTAAAACATTTTAAAATGATGATAGATAATAGTACTGGTTAGGCCGTTGATTCCTCAAAGACTTTTATTAAGCAGTGATAGTCTACAAGAAAGTCTATTCTTGGAGTTAAACATTTGCCCTAAGCTTCATAGAGCTTATAGTTTCCAAGTAAGAAAAAAATGACCATGCAATTAAATTTATGTGAGACTTGGCTATAGAGAAGAAATACAAGATCCTAGGAGGGCATAACCAGAGTTATAGCCAATCAGGAGTATCCCGGAGGCTTCTCTGAAGAAATGCTGTTCAAAATTAATCCTGAAGAGTGAGTGTTAGTGGGACAGAACCACAGAGGTGGAACCTGATTGGGGCAGTGGGAACCGCTCCTGTCCTTCAAACAGTGTGATGCATCAAAGAAGGGTATTGAGGCTAAATATTCATCCACAGTAAGTGAATAAAGAGTCAGTTGAGGTAAATGGGATATGTGGAAAATAGAGCACACTGGACTCTGTAAACTTAAAGGTTTTGGACTTTAATCCTAGATAGAGTAAGATGTTACTGAAAATGTTGTGGTATCACTTACTTGTACTGAAGTGGATTAGAAAGTTCAAAGATACC
This sequence comes from Phyllotis vaccarum, assembly GCA_033318265.1. Lineage (NCBI taxonomy): Eukaryota > Metazoa > Chordata > Mammalia > Rodentia > Cricetidae > Phyllotis > Phyllotis vaccarum. The sequence continues at coordinate 75,963,979 of JARWLC010000012.1, forward strand.
CACTAGAAGATTATTCCAGTAGCCTGAGAGAAGGGAAATGGTCACATTGTGAAAGTGGGGAGTGTGTGTAAAAGAAGGGGTCAAAAATTTATTTAGCTTCCCACTGTGATTTTTTTTAATCAGCACTTCTAATTCAATTGCTTAGTTTTAGTAACAGGTGAATTTGTTTAAGAAGACTTATTTTGGGGAATTATTGCTCCTACTTATGATGATATTAACAGTTGATAATTAATTTTAAATTATGGTGATTATTTTGACTTACTAAACATAATATTATTAAGAGAAAAATTTTTGGATGTATACTTGATAAGAATTTTTAATTGGATATGTAAGGCGAGAGGAATGGGCTCAGGTTTCTGGGTTTTGCACCTGGAACGATAGCAGTGCTGTGTTTGAAGAGCTGTAAGCAATGAAGAGCTGCAGAGAGAGGGAGTATTAGTCTTCCTCGGAGCTGTGCCCAAGTTAGTTATCTAGTACCAGGTGGTCAACCCTAACTCTGCAGGTTATATCTATATTTTTATTCATTTATGTAAATAAAGATGTGTAATGATAATTGAAAGAAATAGGACATGAATTTGAGAAATGGGAATGAGAAGGGCTGGAGGAAGGAAAGGAAGCAGAAACTATATAATTATATTGCAATTAAAAATAAAATAAATTATTAAGTAAACTAAAACTTAAACAGTGGAAGAAAACCTGGTTGTTGCTGAGGGCACCTTTGTAGTTAAAGATTGCTTCTATTTACAAGATCTTCAGTGACTGAGCAGAAGAGATATTATTTGCTGTAAAATGTTAAATAATTGATTTGAAATTTTTCTGTTTACATGTTAGGAAGCCAAGTGTTTCGCAGTCACAGATATTCACCATGTGTGGTAGCACACAAATACTTCTCTCTTTTATACTGCCTACCATATTTTATTTGCCCCAATGGCTCCTATTTTACAGATGCCATGGGTTGCATTTCTAAAAAATAATAAACATTGTTTTGGTCAAGTATACTCCAGTGTGGTTTTTGGTAGCTGTATGGATTTCAAAACCTTAGGACATAATTCTTGTGTTTATAGAAGTCCAGTTATGAGAGGCATAGAAGACAGGCATAGCAAATGTATGTACAACTGAGATGGGTAACCAGCCTTAGCAAAGGGAACCAAGATACGTAACAGTCACAGTATACTGGTATTTAAGTTGAAACAATCAACTCTTAATACAGAAAGCAGGTTGTGAAAATAACTAATTTTTCTGTTGCACCAGTAGAAAATGGCTCAAGGCTAAGTGGTCTTTATCTGGAGATTTTAAGATGTCTGTGAACTTAATGTGTTAGAGTATTATGACTTCCAGGGGTGGAGGCTGGGCAAAAAGTTAATGTGTGATATAATTAAACAGTATTGGGAACAAGATGACCTCCCACTGTAGAATAGAATCGTCTGAGTGATAAAGGGATTGAAAACTATTATCATGTAAGAAACAGTGAAACAGAGGCAGTGTTAAGGAGACCTGTTTTGAATTCTGAATAGTTCTCAAAGGAAACCTTGTTCTGACTATCACAAATGAGGGGAGAGACCAATGCTATCCAGGTCACAGAACATTCTCTTATACATAATAAACTACTAGAATTGTCTGAAGTAGTTGGCTGTCTTCAGTGAGGAACTGGTGCACTCTGGCTGGAATAGCAGTAGCTGATGTGAACAAATCTGTTATTTGGGAGGATAAGTTACAGAAACCATATGTCTGTCTGAGACTTACTCTCTGAGTTCTCCTTAGAGTAAGGTTTACGAATCCACACTAGCAGTTACTCTTGTCCTGATTAGTTTCTCCTTTGGACTCCAGTTTCCCAAAAATAAAATTGAGAAGGTTTTATTTTGTTTCTATACCTAAAATTATGTGAAATTCCAACAGATTTTAAGACCAAATAATACTGAGAAGAAGAGGATATTTTGCAATAAGAATATATATATATATATAGATACATATACGTTTGTGTGCGTGTGTGTGTGTGTGTGTGTGTGTGTGTATGATTCTACAAAAGAACTTTTAGATCTGATGAACACTTTAAAGAAAGTAAATACAAAATCAGAAGACAACAGTTTCTATCTGAAAACAATAAACATGCTGAGAAGAAAATCAGGGAAACAACCTGTACACGGTAGCTTTTAAATAAATAAATAAATAAAACCTTTGAGCTAAACCTAACCAAGGAAGCCAAAGACCTTATTATGAACTAGCCCAGGTCAGAAACTTGTGGCTACATGAATACTTTAAAATGCTGACGAAGTTAATAATGAAAATGTATGGAAAGACATCCCATACTCTTGAATCCACAAAATTAATATTGTGAAATAGCTGTATTCACAGAAAGCCATCTATAAGTCTCATGTTATCCTTCATCAAAATTCCAGTGACTTTTTCAGGAGTAGAAAAGCAATCCAAAATTTTTATGAAAGCACAGAAGACCCAGAAACAGCTAAGCAATCCTGAGCAAAACAACAGTGCTGGTGGTACTACCTGCTTGATGCCAAGGTTCCCTACAGAGCTCTTGTAACCAGAAGAGAGGGTACTGACATAAAAACAGACATAGCGGACCAGGGAAATAGATCAGCCCGAAAAAGTGCTGACCACTAGATGGATGACCTCAGTTCTGTCCTGGAATCCACGTGAAAAGCCAGATGTTATGAGCCTCTGTCATCTCTGTCCTCCCATCAAGAGATGGGAGGAAGAGTTAAGAAAATCAGCTGGAAGCTAGTTTGAGATACACTGGTCATTACCAAAAGAGGAGAAACCCTGCCTCAAACAAAGCAGAAGATAGGAACCAACTTCTACAAGTTGTCTTCTGATCTCTACACACACAACAGGGCACACACACTTCCACATTCACACATGAATGCACATCTGCCTGATTTTGGACAGATGCCAAAACACGTTGTACAAAAGATAGTCTCTTCTACAAATGAGAGTGGGGAAATTGGGGTGTCTGCATGGAGAGGAATTGAATCAAAGTTCTATTTCTTAGTTATACAAAAATTAGCTGAGGATTGACCAAAACTTCAAGTGTAAGACCTGAAACAGTACAAGTATTAGGGAAACACTAAGAGAGGAATAGGAAAGGGATTTCAGGGGTTCAGATGTAAAACCCCAAGTGACACGTGGGATTACATGAGGAAATAGTCTTGTATAAAAAAGAAAAAAATAAAAATAAATAAACACTACGGAAAGGGAGAGAAAATGTTAGCTCTACTTCTGATATATAAAGAATTCCAGGACTGCAGAGATGGCTCAGTGGTTAAGAGCTCTGGCGGCTCTTCCAGAGGACCTGAGTTCAGTTCCCAGCACCCACATGGTGTTGCTCACAACCATCTATAATGAGAACTGGTGCCCTCTTCTGGCCTGCATATGGTCCAGCTGAAGAGAGAGAGAGAGGACAGAGTATATGAGCAAAGGGATCAGGATCATGAGGAGGAGACCCACAGAGACTGCTGACCATAGCTGTTGGGAGCTCACTGACTCTGAACCTTCATGGAAAGGAACTAAACCCTCTGTATGTAGATGACAGTCGAACAGTGTGGGCAGTTTGTGGAGACTCTTGCGATAGGATCAGACTATGTTCCTGGTATATGAACTGACCTCTCGGGGCCCATTCCCTACAGAGGAACAACTAACCCAGCTTTAATACTGGGAAGAAGGACTTGCACCTACCTCAACTGAATATGCCAGACTGAACTGACCCACCTTGGGACTCCTTGCCTGTGGGGATATGTTTCAAATTTAATAAAAACCAGTCTGATATATCAGAGGGATCTACCCACAGTCAGTCTAGGAGGATCAGACAATGGTAACTCACACCTTTAATCCCAGCACAAAGAATATCTGGGAGTGGTGACCTACATCCTTAATCCCAGCAAATCTGAGTTTGAGGCCAGTTTAGTTTACTGAGGGAGTTTCAGGTTCCCAGGCAGGCAGTGGTGGTGCCATGTCTTTAATCTTAACCTGCATGTGAAACAACTGGGTGAAGAGAGTATTTAAGGCAGGCGTAGAAAGACAGAGAAGGCAGTAGAAGCCAGGAGGAGTGAGGCTGAGGAAGCTGGAAGACAGCTGGGTGAGATCTGACTGTGGTCTTTCCTCTCTCTGATACCTCAGCCTTTCCCTGAGATCTGGCTCTGAGTTCCCTTTATTTGTGCAACACTTGCCCTCCTTGGGGAGTGGATGGGGGATGGGAGAGAGAGGCTGAGGAAGGTCTGAGAAGACGGAATGGAGTGGGAGCAGTGGTAGATATGGAAAAAAAAACTTTAAATAAATAAAAAAAATTGCAAAAAGAAAATTTCAGAAAAAGAAAAACGGTCCAATCAATAAATGAGCTAATAAAACAGATAGCTCTGAAAAGATGACATACAAGTGGGCAATAAACATGAAAAAATGTTTAATAACCTTAGCAAGAGGAAAATTCAATTTAAAGCTACTGTGAGATTTCATTCAGAATGGCTCTCATTAAGAAAACAAATGGCATATGCTTTCAAAGATGAAATGAGCCTTACACACTATAGATAGTAGGGATGTAAGTATTTTCAGCCACTGTGGAAATCGGTATGGATATTCTTCAAAGAAACTGAAAACAGAATGTCCATGTGGCTGAGCACTTCTCCTGCGTGTGTACCCAAAGGACTCTTAAGTCAACACAAAGATGCTTGTCTATACTGTTAGAGGGCTGTTCATTGTAGCAAAAATTATGGAACCAGTTAAGTGTTCACTGCCAAATAGCTAAAGAAACTGGTATATTTATACAATGGCATTTTATTCATTCATAAAGAAGAATGAAATTGTGCCATCTAAAGGAAAATAGATATAACTAAGGATTATCATATTAAGTGAAATAAATCAGAGTGAGAAAGACAAATATTGGGCGTGTGAGGTATCTCCTTATTGCCACACCTGACATCACATGATAGACAGGGAGGACTGACTCAGACTGTCACTTCTGTGTCATAGCAAGAACATGCATGTGATTTGCACTTTTCTCTCTTTTGGGGGAACCTAAATTTTATAGAGACCTAAAATCATTTATACACAGGGTATGAAAATGTGATCAAGGCAGAAGGAATGAAGTAGGAGGAGAAAACACAGTCAAAGTCTATGGCAGACATTAAAGTATTGCTATGGAAATTACTATATATAATGAATATGTTCTAGTGAAAATATGAAGAATATGTATATGAAACCACTTAGAATTTGCTATTATGAGTGAAATAATGACCACACCAAAGTAGTCTAAAATATATATACTAAAGAGAAGGAGTGATTGAGTACAGGACAATCAATTCAGTACAGGACAATGGCTCTAAAGGAAAACAAGGAAGGAAGACAAAAGAGAAGGGAAAGTACTAAGGGACAGATCTTCATGTTTAAAAAGAATGGTTTTAGATTTCTGCCTGAGAGTAACAGATTCAGACAGGCGCTACAGAAAGGAGTAGTAGTCAGCTGTAAGCTAAGCAGGTAGCCAGCCTTCCTCTGCCCACAACACATTCCCCATCCCCAGAATGGGGTGTGTTCCACACGGGAGTAACCCAGATGTGCAATAGACAGGGTCGTGGGCAGCAGTGTGGTGGGCGGGGAAACTTCTAGCATTGCCCCTGGCCGGGCTGCTCCTCAATTTTATTAAAATTGAATTCTATGTACCTCAGCTGTAAAAGGTCTTCCATGTCAGTTCTGCGGGTGACAGCATCACCCGGATAGCAGTGGAAGAGTGCTGCTTTAAACATGTCTTCAGCATGTGCAGCTTCTCTGTACAGTTCCACTTGTGTTTTCTTTTTATCAAACTTGTTTTGGACAATTTATAAAGAGTCGTCTTGTGCCATGAAGCTAGGTCTCTCCTTGCCTTAATTCTGGTGATACTGATATTCGTTCCTAGCTGAAATGCTGTTTCTATTAAAACACTGCCATGAACTGAAACCAAGAAAGGACAAGTTTATCCAGAGGGAGAAAGAAAATGTCTTTGAGTACTTGAATAAAATGACTTAACCAAACATTACACAGAGAAGAACACTACTCTAAGTTAAGATTTCGATTGCTGTGATAAAACACCAGGACCAATCTGGGGAAGCAAGGATATATTTGATTTGCCTCACGTGTCCAGTAGCAGTCATCACTGAGGGAACTCAAGCAGAGGCCATGGAGGAGTGCTGCCGACTGGCTGGCTCTCATGGTCTGTTCATCCTGCTTTCATTATGCACCCAAGGACTACCTGCAGAGTTATCATCACCCACGATGGCAAGACACTCCCACAAAAATCACTAATTAAGGCAAATATGGTGGAGGCACATTCTCTCGAGTTGACATAAAAGCAGCTAACACTTTGCTCATCAGTAAAAAAGCTAGTACTCATAGGAGGAAAATAGAGATGGGTAGAGGAAAGAATCTAGAGGTGGTGTCTAAACAGGACTTCCCCTAGAGTCAAATGAATAACCACCCTAAGTGTCATCACAGAACCTTCATCCAACAATGAATAGAGGCAGAGGCAGAGATCCATGGCTGAGCACTGGGCAGAGCTCCTGGTCCAGCTGAGAGCAGGGGAGGAGAGTCTATATGAGCAAGGGGATAGGGATTATGAGGAAAATTCCCACAGTGGTGGCTGGCTAGAGCTCTGGGGAGCCATGGGGAAAAGGAGCTAGGCCCTCCAAGGGTAGGCAAATGTTGATTGGCATGGGTAGTATGTGGAGCCTTGAGGGGTGGGGTCAGACTGTGTTCCTGTGCACGGCTGGCACCTTGGAGCCCATTCCCTGCAGAGGAACACCCATCCCAGTCTTGATTTTGGGATGAGGAAATCGGACTCGCCTGGCTGGAGTGGATGTGCCATGCTCAGCTGACCCACCTTGGGACTTCTTGCCCTTTTTGGGGAGGTTATGGGGTTGGGGAGGAGGGAAGCTGAAGGCTGACTGCGAAGGATTGGGAGGAGGGAAGGGGGATACATGGATAAAAAAGATTTTATGAAAAAAATAAAATGAAGAAAAAAATGCAGGTCTATTAAATTAGATTTGAAGTTCACTGACACATAGTTAAAATGGAGAGAGAGAATTGTCATACACTGTCTTATGTATTGAAGTTCTGTAGAGCCTGGCCTAAGGTCCCAGAGTTTATACCAGCAAGCTCACAAAGGAGGCTGCTTTCTTTATGCTCACATTATGAGCCCTTAGCAAAAATGTTATTTCTGAAGTTGAGAAGCTGTCAGCGATGGGAGAGAAAATAGGAGGAGCATGGAAACAGACTTTTTTAAATGTTTGGCCTTTGTTTGGTTTGGTTTGGTTTTTGGAGGCAAATGAAGAAACATTTCGCTCCCAAACCACAATTACAGGTTGTGGACAATGAGATTAGTACATTTCAGCCAGTGTAACCATAACCATTTACTGTTAGTTTTTTTTTTTCTTTAACTAGCGGTGAAGGTCTGGTGGAATTCGTTGGGTCTTAAGTGACATCAATGAAGCAGTGTTTGGTCTGTGACCAGTTTTCACTTCTGTCCTCCAGAGACAAAGTTTCTCCAAAGTCTTCCATAAAGAGATGCCTGGAATGGAGAAGGAATGAGAAGTTGGTCAGGAAAGCACACTGTGGGCCCTAGTAGAACAGACCAAGGTCAAGGCCCTGCCTTTCTATGAAATAACTGAAATCTCAGAGTTGCTTGAAATCTCTGAATTTTGATTCCTCAGTCTGCAAAACTTACATGAAATGGACTATACAAGGATATACTTAAGTTGAAAACCCCAACAAGCATTACATTGTCTCCTTGCCCTGTATTAGTTACTTTCTTGTTATTGTCACCAAATTTCTTTGTAGACACAACCCTCATAAGGGAAAAACAAACAAATAAAACTCAGGGATTGACAGATCACTTGCTCTTCCCTTGGTCATGTGTTTAAGTCTGTATTAAAAGTGAGATAAACAATTAATAGCTAAGAGCCATCAATTTTATATATCAGAATTCTTTTTTCCTCTTTATCCTTAACTATATTCTTAAAAGATAGAATTACTAGATAAAAAACTTCTAGGTAATCAAAAGGTTTCTTAAAATAAAACCTTCATTAACGAATAGTGCTTTATTTTAAACATGATGAAAAATCAATATAATCTTGTTGAAAAATATGAAAATTGATAAAGACTGAAAACCTCTGCCATTAACCCAAAATGGGCCACTCATATTCTTCAGTGGTGTTCAGGAGAACCAGAAAGCTTTACTTCTGGTTAGTTAACTTCAAAGTGTAGTGATCAAACATATAAATTACATTCTGTCTCTAGGCCTAATAATTTTATAGTAAATGAATAAAGTAATAATCTCTTAAACAACAAGAGTGGGAAAGGAAAACAGTAAATTCTTCTTTTAATCTGGAAAGCAGAGGATAGAAATGTAACTAAAAGTTAAAATTTAAGCTAGCAGGAAGAATGCCAGAAGAGAATTTGTGCCACCAAACCCTAAAAGGCTTAAGAATGAGTGTTGCAGACAGTCTCGGAAATGAGAGTAGAAGGCAGGCTCAGTGCCGTGCCTGTCCTGCTCTCGGAGGCTCTCAGAGGCTCTCAGAGACTGGGGCAGGACGAGTGTGAGCTTGGGCCTATTGTGGGCTAAACTGGGAGAGAGAGACAGAGACAGACACTGGGATGGAGGAATTACTGCTATTGAAGAGGACCCACATTTAGTTCTCAGCACTCACATGGCAGCTCACAACCACCTGTAGCTCCAGTCTCAGAGGATTCTACACTGTCAGTCACCAGAATACACTCAATGCACATAATTTTGTATATTTATAAATAAATAATGTTTTCAGAGGTGATACCCTGTATGCCCAGTGTCTCATTTGCTATGAGTACATCCAATCATTTATCCCTCCTTAGTCCTCACAGAAAAAATTGAACTAACTATTCAGGATCTGGAGACACCAGCAAGCCAAACAGAAATGTGAATCATTAAAAATCTTCTCCCAGATCAGTGACACTTGGACTTTTAGGAGCCTCTGCCTCCTGGGCGCCATGCTATACACTTCAGATTTGAAGAATACAGGATTCTATATAGTGAAACTGACCTGCCCAAGAAAACAGACTTAAAAATATTAATAGTTGGTATCTCCCACTCGGGCAGAAAGCTGGGTCTTTCCCTAATCCAGCACATTGAAGCTTGTCACACAGATCTTGTCAGTATTTGCTGGTTGTTTTGACCGGGCATGAATCGTTAGTGTGCTTAAAAACCAAACAAACAAAACAAGATGACTGTCTTAAAAGAAAGTCTCCAGTATACAAATAGAGACAGGAAACTCTGAGGAAGCAGTGGTCAGGCAAGATGTAAAGGAAAGATCTTTAAAATTAATTCTTCAGACTTGCAGTTTCACGAAAATAAAGATAAAATTAATTGAATGAAAATCATGGAGGAGCTGGGAAGATGACAGATCAGTATAGTGCTTGCCTCACAGGCATTGGGACCTGAGTGTGCGTATGCCTGTAACCTCACCAATGGCAAGATGGGTGGCAGAGATGGGAAACTTAATTCGTGAGAGACTCAGCTTCAAAGAAAGGTAGAAGGTGTCTGAGGATCCATACAGTGTGACCTCGAGTGTTAGAAAAAGAACTCTTTCTACTTTGTAATAAGAAATCCAAATTGTATCCTAATCAAAATATTTAAATTAGGTATTTTTAAGAATCATTCTCATGTGAAACAGTATGAATGTATAAACTTTAATTCATACAACTTTGAATATGGATGTTTTAGTATGAGCTCTGTGTCTAAGCATTTTATGTCACTAGCTGATTTGGTCCTCAGGAACCTATAATGTAGGCATGTCATTATCCCTATTTTATAGATGAAAAGCTAGAATTTAGGAAAAAAATAATGTTTCCAATGTTACCTGGCCAATAAAGGCAAAACTGGGATTTGAACTGCCTACCTAACCTCAGAACCTGCACACTTGAATGTCTCATTGCCTCAAGTAGATTTTCAGAAGTCATTTATGACCCTAGAAATGTTCCAGATCATCTCTGTCTAATGTTCATGGTTTCATTAAAGCACACTCAACTGTTTTTTATTTCTAGATTTATGTTCCAGATGAAAATAATGCTGTTTTGGGAAGAAATACAAATAAACAAGTGTTTGAAGGATTGACAACTGGACTTCTCAGAGCTGGGGCTGTGGTTTTTAGTTGTCTGATTGCCAGCCAGCCAGATGGAAACAGCCGGCCAGCTACACCAAAAATACCAGCACAGGAAATGAAAAACAAACCCTCACAAGGTGATGCCTTTAACAGCCGAGTTCAAGACCTTATCAGGTAAAGTCACTACATTTCTTTAAAAGAAATGTGTTTTGATTAAAAATATTAGAATAATCTGAGCCTGGGATCCCAAGATAGCTGTAGCTTTCACAGCACTGTCCATAAACTCCCGGTAGAATCTATACCATCTTTTATAGAAAGAAAGAAAAGCAGTATGGAGCTCAGCTGCCACTCTTCAAAAGTGTGCCAAGTCCTACAGCTTCTCAATAGCAGAATTCCCTCTTCAAAATTATCTGAGCACCCCCTCAGTCACATATGTCGTTCAGACTTAATAGAACAAGAGTTACATTTATGAAGCGCTTACAGGTAAGACATTGGAGTCTTTGCAGCCATATAAGTACACAGCTTCTAATTTAGACTAGATGAGGAAATTGTTGGGGGGGGGGGGTTTAAGTGCTTTGGCCAAGGTTATATACTGAGTTAAAAAGCATGGAGGAGAGCTGAGGCTGGTGCTCACATCTAGTTAGCCTCTCCACATCTGTACACTTTCCTTCACACAAATGTAGCAGTTTCTGACACCTGTTCAGGGCCTGTCGTGCTTCCTTCAAAGGTCTCCTTTGCTCCAGGGAAATTTACTCCTACTTTAGCGTCTGAACTTTTTCCCCTTGTGAATCCTGAATCAGGTAGAATGTTTAATTTCCTAGCGGGGTTCCATCTGGTGTTAATCAGTTAGTGCCCCAGCAGTCAACAAGCCTTCTGTGGTCTGCACTCATCCTTGGATGCCAAATCCATGCAATTTGTTGCTCTCCGAAACTTACACTAGGCGATAGAGGGAGAGAACGGCCTCCTCTGCAATTGTTTCTTTAGCAGTTCATAAACTCCCTCTGGCTTTTTGTGTTGCTTTTGGGGAACAGCTGTTTAATTCAGTATCTTGCCTCCTCTTGCTTACCTCCTTCACTTACCCTTGCATCCGCCTGCCCTCTTTCCCAAGTCTGTTTATTGTTCGAGAGCACCAGGCCCTGTGGGTCCACAACCATTTATCTTACAGCACTTGACTTTCTCTCAGTTCCCTGATCCCATTCAATTTCCTCAGATGCTTTTGGTCATTGCAGGACTTAGCAGTCCCTGCTGATGAATGTCATTGTGTCCCAGTGTTCTCTGTTAGGCTTTCTTGGGATGCAGCAGACCCTGCACCCCTCCCTATCATCCATACAGTTTAGCTACATGCCTTGGCTGTGATGAGGCTGAAGGCCCAGCCTGATGCTTTGGTATAATTACAGCTTACCTTCTAGGATGCGTGTTTTTTCACATAGATCACTTCAGTTCCCAAATCCCGGAAGAAGGTATTGTGGGGGAAGGTAGCAGTGCTCTTCTGCCAAACCAGGAAACTGTGGCTTTTGAAAGATGATTGACAAGCACAGTACTTGAGGGCAAACCCTGACAGAGATCTCTTTCTCTTCACCTGGCACAGAACAGGCATAAATGTATCTTTTTTCAGTGTTTAAATGTCCTGTTATTTTTTAAATGCATCAACATGCACAAAACAATGTTGTAGATACTGTTTTCTAGCATTGGTAACTTTTTCTCTATTAATCTCAGATCTGGACTTTTTTTTTTCCTATTGCAAACAAAACAAATACCACAGCTAGAACTATCTCCTCACATTATTAGTCGGCGCAATTAAACTCAACATATTCTGTGTTGCTGACTTTACCTGTTATACAGTACTGCTGTGTGAATAAGCCCATATTTGTTTACCCATTCCCATAGGAGAATCATTCTTCCTTTCACTAGTCACTGAAAATGGAGCCTTTAAACATGTTCTGTGTTTCTATTCACAGAATAGAATGATGTATTCACAGAATAGGTGATGTACTTACAAGAGGAATTTGTGACTGATAAGATAAATATTCATCTTTACTGTTCTCCATAGGAGTTGCATATTTTTTCATTTCTGTCGGCAAAGACTAGGAGTTGTTGTTTGCCATATCTTTGCTTTTGTAATTCTCATGGGTATCAGATGGTATGTGATTATTTTCTTCATTTATATTGTATTTCATTAGTGAGGGAGAGCATTGTTCATCACCATCCCATCAATCAGAATCAAGTTGTAAAAAACAGAAACCAATGTAACAAATTTCAGTTCAAAGGATTTAATATAGGAAATTAGGCACCTACAATTTTATCTATGCTGGGTCTTGGGGAAATCCCAAAACAATAGTGTAAAGCTGTAGGTCTGTTATATCTGTGGACATCAAAGACTCTAGGGACTGAGCTGAGGAGATTGTCAGGGAGTAAGAGTGCTTGCAGTGAAACTAAATTCAAACCCCAGCATCTGTATAGAAGTTGTGTCTACCGTTACATGCCTGGGACCCAGCAGCAAGGGGCAGAGACAGAGGATTCTGGCTGCTCACTGGCCAAGCAGTTTGCTTCAGGTTCAGGGAGAAAAGACCCTGTCTCAAAATTAGGTGGAAAATGATAGTGTTTAAATTACATTTAAAATGAGTCGTGCACTGGAGTGTAAGTCAAATTTATATATCAATAGTGTACTGAACAGTATTTGGGTCTGTAGTCATAATTTTTCTTCGTTATAATAATTAGTACAAAGGAATGGTTTATGAGAGAGAGAGAAGAAAAGAAGAACCTTTGACCAATGTAAAGCCGTGGTTTATAATACAGATCTGTTTGTTAGGAGACAGAGACAGGCAGAGGTACTCACTTGTTCTCCCCCCCCCCCCCAACTGTGCTGGAGCTTGGTAGACAGACCTGTAATTCAGACTCTGCAGAGTAGAAGAGCAGGGAGCTGGCTCTCAGCCTACACTGCACTGCAGAGCCTGAGCTCAGAAGGACAGAAGGAAAGGAGGGACCTCCAACTGTGTGCGTTTATTTCCATTCTCCTGGTCAAGTCTTCCTCCACAGCTTTGGAAGATCTGCGTGCTCTCTCAGACGGTGTCTTTCTGATACACGCCCTTTTCTCAGTCAGTTTCTTACACTTACTGTTTGATCAGCTTTAAAAGGTGCTTTTTTTATTTTACAAAAACATAGTGAAGATGGTGTTCCACTGTCGTCTGACTTCCATTACTTCTTATAAGAAAGCAGCCTATACTTATATCATTTTTCTCCTGTAAACAATATGTCCCCCTTTTTTGTTGGCTTCTCTCAAGATTTTATCTTAGATTTCTGCAGCTGACAATCTGTTTGAATGTAGACCTTTGTGCTTATCCTGCCCAAGATTAGTTGAACTCCTTAAATCTATATGAATTGGTGCTTTCTGCATAAAGAATATACCTAAAAGGTACCTTTACAAAGAAAATTTCAGCTATAGATAACTTTGTAAATTCCATGAAATATTTCAGAGAGAGAAAAAAAAAGCTACTAATCACACAGATTCTCTCGAGAAAAGAATACTGACCACTTTGCTTTATGATGTCAATAGAAACACTAATAACCAAGTCTGAAAAGAATATTCCCCCCAGAATCCCACCCCAGTATCCCTTATGACGAATGCAGTATAGAAAATCCCTGACAAATGTTAGAAGTTAAATCCAGAAACATGTAAAGAATAACCAAGTGTGGTTTTTTTCTATAAATGGAGCACACTTTTAATATTTAACCCATATTAATTAATTGCCAAAGATAATAAAAAGTCTATACCTTTCTGTCAAGCTAAAATATTAGACTGCTAAAATTTCATTGATAACAGTAAGAGATAGAAAACTCCCTAGGTTAGAGGAAGAGAATGTTGTTATTCTCAGACAGAGTTTGGTTTGTTTTGCCCAAGTTCCAAAGGAGCTACAGAGGATCGAACAAAGTGAATGTTGCTCATGAAGTGAATTTATGTCGCCGCTGAAGAAACTCCCCAAACCTAGGACATCCCAGTTCTTTGTTGTGAGAAGAAACAGATGTGCTGATCATTTGCCTGGAAAAGTCCCCTCTAGTATCACACATGGGGTTTACTTGCTAGCTCTTTTTTGTTCTTTAATTGAAATTGTTTGCATTCTTAGTGTCTGATTCTCATGGTCCTGACAGTTTTTAGTGAGGATAGAAAATTATCTATGGAACATTCCTAGTTTGTCTTTGTGATTCAGTTAAGGTCATACTTTTTTTTATTTTTACAAGTTCTTAATAATGATTTTGTTTGTTTGTTTGTTTTGCTGTAATGGAGAACCCACAGTTGGCATTAGAAGCTTAGAGTGTTAACAAGTGTATTTGAGCAGACGGCCCTTAAACTCAGTAGACCACAAAACACGTGGTAGTAGGAAGAGGGTTTATTCAAAGAAGAGGATGAGAAATTGTGACATGTGGCTGGAGAAATGGTTAGATCACTGGCTGCTCTTCCAGAGGTCCTGAGTTCAATTCCCAGCAACTACAAGGTGGCTCACAACCATCTGTAATGAGATCTGGTGCCCTCCTCTGGCCTGCAGGCAGAACACTGTATACATAATCAATCAATCAATCAATCAATCAATCAATCTTAGGGAGGAAGGAAGAAATTATGACGTCAGTGAGACCAGAATGCAGTGTGTGTGTGTGTGTGTGTGTGTGTGTGTGTGTGTGTGTGTGTGTGTGTGTGTATAAGAGACAAACAGTGAGAGGGGAGAGAAGCCGTCAAATAACAAATTAATTTTTGAAAGTGTATCTGGGAAGCATCATTTTGTCTTCTAACCTTATTTGTAGTGAATTTGATTCTCTAATCATAGTATCACTTGTTAGAACTGTGGCTAGGTGGTAGTGGTGCATGCCTTTAATTCCAGCACTCAGAAGGGAGAAGCAGGTAGATCTCTGGTTTGAGGTCAGCCTGATCTGCAGAGTAAGTTCCAGGACAGTCAGGACCACACAGAGAAACCCTGTCTTAGAGGGAGGAAAAGGGACTATAGAGTTCATCACAAAAAATTTCACTTCTTGTCAGATTCTTCAGACCAAGAAGAATGATTAGAGAATAGCTGACTATTTAGTGCTAACTCTGAGAATATTGGGGTTTTTTAAAGTTACTTTATTCAAACCTATGTTCTACCTGCGTGTTGAGGGATCCAAGCCTGGATGTGATAAGATTTATTGTGGAAGATGAAAATATTGCCACCTGTGGAGACTGAGACGTACTGTTCTCTCTCACTAGCTATGTGGTGAACATGGGTCTGATTGACAGACTGCATGGCTGCTTCCTCTCAGTGCAAGGCCCAGTGGATGAGAATCCCAAGATGGCCACATTTCTGCAGCATGCCACAGGATTCTTACGTGGAATATGTACCCTATGTTTTGCTGTCACTGGAAGGTAAGGCTCACATGTTGGAGCAGCTCTAAGTAATTTCACTGCTGTGTGTCACTCAGCTCCTCCCTTCTTTCCCTTGTCGATGGTCTTCTGCATTGAGACGTGGATTACATTTTTCTCAGTGTGGTTTGCTCACTCCAGCCACGAGCAGGAACCTGACTGTCTAAAGACCTGATCATCCACTTCCTTTTCTGTTGATATCCAGAGGTGCCAAGTGTTTCTCTGACAGTCAGTGAGTCAGCAACGAAACATATACCAAGTCAAACCCAGCCCAGAGCAGACATCCTCACCATGGGCTTGTTGCCTTCACCTCCTTTCAGTTACTCCTAGACTTTATCTTCTCTATCTTTGCTTCTAACAAAATACCAGAGCAAAGGAGTCACCCAGCAACTATACCTTTCTAAAGGCACTCCACTCATGGGCATGGCTAAACCAGAGTGCCAGGGACTACGCTGGCCTTAGCATCACCCTCTAAGCTATCCTCAAAATTGGATGGTTCAGTAGTTAAAACCTACAGAAGCCCGATGGCCCAACTTTGGTCCCCAAAACTTGGGATTGAAGGATAGAACTGACTTCCACATATACACTGTCACATGCACATGCCCAGCAGACACACACCGAAAACTAATATATTAAAAAGTAACAGTTCTCTAGAAAGAACAGGGGATCTCCTGAGTGTTTTCTCTCTGAGAGAGAGTCATTCACAGTAGTGACTTGGTGTTTTTATCAGAATATGATAAATCCCTGAAGGATAACAAAACCATTCAGTAAAGTAGTTTGCTTAAAATTCAATTCTAAACAGCATTTATTTGTTCTTTGATTTTTTTTCATTAAATATTTTAAAACTTTGTCATAAAGAAAACAAGTTATTTGAGGTTTCTAAAATCTTTCCCGTCTGTGTCCATGCTACAGAGAATGCAAGTGCTGTGTGCAGTGCTTTATGAGAAAGGCCTTTCTTCTAAAATGAATGTGGGTTTAGTCCGTTATAAACAGGATCCCCTAAACCCACCTAATCTTCCTTACTCTGACTCAGCCCCTCACCTCTCTGACATTCATAGGAAGATTAAAGTTGTCTGAGACTTCAGGGAAGCAAAGGCAACCTGTGTTCAGTGTCTCATGTCAGGAATGTAGATATAGTCTGCCTTTCTGAGACTAGAATCCGGAAATAGTTACTGCAACACTTTAGAGAGTCTGAGGGCAAGATCAGCTCTGTCTGACATAAGTTCACAGCCACCACTCTGCCCATTTAGTTCCTACCTGGGTTCCCTTCTGATCCTGGCTCTTTATCTGTAGTCAACATTATTGCCAGCGTTTTGTCTATGTCGCTTGTGCTCATTTTGAATTTAAATGACCATCACACCAAGGTAAGTCTTTATGTATGTGGCTAGTGTGTAATTTGTGGTCTTTACTTTGTGTTTATACAAATTTAGTCATCTGAAGTATATGGCACTTGAAAGAAATCTAAAGGTTGTCCATTGTCTCATTTTAATAGGGAAAGCATCTGAGCCAAACTGACTTGAATTAGGACTTGAAGTTTTGCCTTGGTACTTCCATCACTATACTTGATATAATATTATTCAGAAGGTTAACATGTATTTATTTGGAAATTTTCTCATTTATATATATGGAAAACAGGATTCTCTCCTTTCATGTACCATCATGATCTTGTCCAGTATCACTCACTGACCATCTGCCATGTGCCAGATGTTAAATTAGGTACAAACAACACTAATTTTAAGGAGCCCAGAGTCTAGTGTAGAGTTAGACCTACAAACTTATAGCTATAGTAAAAGAGTCTGTACACAGAAGGAAGGAAAACGTTCTAAGAGAAGGTTAAGAAACACTTCAAAAGACTGAAATGTAGGGGTTTTGTTGAGACAGGGGTCTCACTTTGTTTCTGTTCTGGCCTGAAACCCCTTATGTAGACCAGGCTGGCTTCAAACTCACAGAGATTGGTCTGCCTCCGCCTCCCCAGTGCCAAGATTAAAGACATGCCCACGTCATTCACCCTGTCAGTAGGCTGAACTGTAAAGTCTGTTCAGACAAGTAGAAGGAAAATGGAGTACAGTACATGGTGAGGCACACAGTATTGCTGCCTTCAGCCCACCTGACAGTCCTGTTTCCCACCTGAGCATGTTCTCTGTCAAAGATCAGGGTAACTAACACATGCAGGAGTGACCCTAGAACAGAAAACTAGGGGATGATACTCCAGCTTTCCTGTCCCTCAGTGGAACTATAATGAGATATGCTCACCACTGTCTCACAGGGTTCCCAGAAACAGCCTATTCATTAGTAACTCCTTGTTTAGCTTTTTCATCTGCCCTGTTTTCTCTCACACACAAAAATACATTTCCACCGATAGCCTCGTTTAAAGGACTGCTTTGGGGGCAGCCCAAATATGTAGTGTTTGTGTTCAGTTTGATGCCCCATGACCATGGAAAGTAAGGGGCCATTAGTTAAGCTCCGTAAATGTTAGTTCTTATGAGGCTCAAAGGAAAACAGGGGCCTACTGCTACTGAATTGTTTTGGCAGGATCAAATTTCTATTCCAGAATGTGCACTCCTGAAAAGTCTAGAGATAGCTGCAGCCAAAAAATTAGCAAACAGGCCTTTTCATGGTCCATGTGAAAAATACCGAGTGCCTCTAGATCTGGAAAAAATAGAGAGAAACAAATCCAGTAAGTGGAGGTAAATAAATAATATAGCAGAGGGCTTCATGATGTGGGAGACAGAGAGTCTAGATGAACCCCGGCCTTCTGACTTGGAGTTTTTGAACAGTAAATATTACTGTCTCCAAATTAGGAAAAATAAAATATTTGATATGTAATTTACTCTTGGTGGTTTCTAAGAGTCCTTAATTTCTCCCAAGTTCAGTTGCTTAGCAAATCTCTATTAGCAGTTCTTATTGCAAAAGTAGGTTATTCTGGAAGTAAAAATAGGTCCAGGAGGTTCTATGATATGATTTACCTAGGAAATTCTAATAGAATTTATGTAAAGTGGGAAAAAATAATTACTAACTACTCCTATTGTCATGTTTCAGTCTCCCAGCATTCCCTGAACACCACAGACCAGTGCAGGGGGTATTCTTCCACTCAGGCTTATTCACAGTTAATATATACGGGTCATGTGTGCTGTTCCCATTTCTTCATAGAAAGTATATTTCTAAACTCTGAACTATAGTGACCCATTCAAACATTTTGTTACATGCATTATAATTTCCTTGTCCCTCACAGCCCTGTCTAAGAAGTAGGACCTGTGGTTTTGCTTTATTGTGATAATTCACATAATACCTGTTTTGGCTACCAGACACTACCAGACACTAGAGCCAAAATGTCAAGGAAACCTTGTCCTTAAAGCTCTTTTGTGAGTAACCAGAATAAAAAAAGCAAAACAAAACAAAAAAAAAGAGCCAAGGAAGCCTTTAAAAATTGCCTCTTGAACTGGTAGAGCCTGAGATAATTAAGCAGACTAATTGATAGCACAGGCTTTGAGTAAACAGGCTGAAGTCTGCCAGCAGCCTGGCCTTTGTGACGGAGACTGAGCAGGTCCACTCCTGGACGCCTCTCCTATTGTGCCCTTAATCTTCTAATTTTTACCTAGGTGTTCTGAAAGACAGTTTGGGTGTCAGAATTGTGCTATTAATCTGTGCTTCATTGTGGGGAGGAAAGAGTGGGCCCACAATTTCTATACCAGGCTTGCTTTTGAACAATGAATGTGTATTTATTTAAGAAGTGAAAAATGTGAGAAGAGAATTGGTTTAGTTTATAGAATTACTATAGAACTTTAAAATGAAAATTGTTCACAAACTATAATTCTTACTCAAGCAGAACTGATCCAATTATAATAGGATTTTCAGAAATGCTTATTTTGGGCCTTTATTGCTATCAGTTTTCCATTCTTGGTCTTACAGGAAGTAAAAAGAAAAGGATAGTTTCAGGTCTCAGGGTGGCATCCTAATCTATAACCAGCTGGACTCAGCCTCCTTTAAGGTGTGGACTCAACAGAACTAAGAGGATCAGAAAGTTGTTTGTAAGTCACAGTCAGCTTGGCTCCTACTTACTCTGCAATGACTCACTGTCTTCATGACTGTGCCACAGAGAACCAAATAAGTGTGTGTGTGTGTGTGTGTGTGTGTGTGTGTGTGTGTGTGTGTGTGTGTGTAAAATAACACTTACAAATCTTTCCCCTCTGAAGGGAGAGAAGTAAGACATGGCTGATAATGATTGACTAGAAAATACACCTGAATTTAAAAATCATTTGTAAAAAGGAATTTTGTTGTTTTATAATTTTGTTATATAATATGTTTTCCATTTTCATATCCAAACTATATTCACAAAATATGTTGTAGCCAAAGTCTGGAAGCCTATGTCATAAACAGACTAGAAAGATCTATAATTTAGCCCATTAATTATGTGGATATAAATGAGTGCTTCTCAAGTGTTTAAGGATGCTTCCAAACCATTTGTTCAAACAAAGGTAAACTTTTAATTCTGCCTTCCTACCTATCCATTCATTCGCTGAGCAAATATTTATGTAGCACTTGCTCCATGCCAGGTCCTATGCTAGACTTGGGAGAAAGCAGAAATGACTCAAGGCTCCTATTATGTCCTCAAAGACCTGGTAAGTTAAGAGGAAAAAGTAGATAATATACAAATATCTGTGATAAAAGACAGTGAGTAAGAAGTTGGAACTCAGTACATACAAATACTTAGCAGTCTGTCTGGCACATGCAAATGCTTAATAAATGTTGGCCACTATCATCATCATCAATAGAGTTGAGAAGACAGAGAGGTCTCTGGGCTTGTAAAGGATATATATTTTCTGGAATACCTAAAAATTAGTCCAGGAACAAAAATAAAAATGCAAATAATAAGACCATATAGAGTTGAGGTTAAGATAGTAAAAAACATAGCATAAGCAAAGATATAAAAGCAGAAAATATGAATAACAAATACCGTACTTTAGCTGAACTTTGACATGTTTGATGATGATTTTAATGCCTCCCAGATGATGACAAAGATAAACTATAAAACTATAAATTATTTTCTGGTATGTTGTAGGGACAGTAGTATCATGAATAGCCTTGAGCAGAAAGTGGCCTGCTACAGACCAAATTTTGAAGCATTGACAAGTACCATATGAATGATGTATTAGAGAGAAGGAATAAAGTGGGTATGTCCATTAATAGTATCTAAAGCAAAAGGCAGAATGGGGAAGAATAATATGTGTGCATGAAGGACAGGGGGAATACCAGCCTCTGGGGCATTCAGCTCCAGACTTAGTGTCATTGATCATGCCTCTGCATGCCTCAGGTAATCTACCACCATATTCTATAGATTGAAAAGAACCTTAAAATCACCCAATCTTGCAATAAGGTTTGAAAATGACCTTACCATTTTCTGTTTGGATATATAACAGCAAGATGCTCAGAACTTACTACTGGGCCAGTTCTTTCTACCACTAATGGGTTTCTAAGGCTTACAGAATGTCCCTTCATACCATGCTGCTGCCATGCTAGTCCTGTGCATTCCTGGCTGGCTTACAGACTAAGCTGGTCCCACCTTTCTCTCTAAATGTCTGTGTCCTCATATTTCCTTTTGATTTTTCTTCTCCCTATTCCAGTTTGTTACTTTGGCAGTGTAACAAATTACTCCAAAGTCTACAGATTTTGTAGGTCATGAATTCTGTCAAGGTACAGAGAGGATGAGTCATCATTATTGTACAATGTCTAAGCCCTTGGAAGACTTGGAAACTAGAGGCCATCTGAGTTCTTACCCCCATGTCTGTCAGAGAAGGGTTCTCAGGAGTAATAAAATTATATCTTCAAAGGAACCAACCATGAAGAAGATCCAAGAGAGTATATACAAGTTGAAAAGAATAGCAGGATCCTGCCTGCTTTGTCTTGTTCCAGCAATAAAACTAGTGAATTTGATGAGCAAGAAAGTGATAGGAGATGAAGTAAAGGCCAGGAGATGAGAGAAGATACACACTGGAAATTTGAGTTTTGCCAGGCTGGTGGCAGACACCTTTAGTCCTAGCACTGGAGAGACAGAGGCATGTAGATCTCTATGAGTTTGAGAGTGGCCAGGTCTACACAGAGAACTCTTGTCTCAGAAAACAAAACAAAAAAAGCGGAGGGAAAAAAACAAATTTAAATTTTATTCTAAGTTTGATGGGCAACAATTGGAAGCTTTTAAACAGAAGAATGACTTTAAAAGTAAAGAAACATTTTTAGATGATGAATTATGGATTTAAAAAGGAAGAACGGCCCTCCCTGTCCACAGCTGACTAAAAGGTGAATGGCACCCCAACCTTCAAGCCAACTGGAGACCATGGTCTGTGAACCCCAGTCCAGGAACACAGCTCCCAGCACCCCAACCAGCTCCCAGCTCCACCCTAAAGAATGCTGGGAGACCCCCACCCAAGTCCAGTTCCCAGCAAAACACAGCTGAAGGGACATTCCATGAGCCAAACCCCACCCAAACTACAATCTGCATCATCACGCCCTAACACCTGCAGACCCTGAAGCCTCCTGATCCACAGCTGACTAAGAGTAAACAAAGACTCGACCAAGAATGACCTCTGCAACAACTGGAGACACACAGTTCCTTGGCCTACAGCCAACTAAGAGCCCACTGAGAGTAGTCCCTGCAGTTACTGGAGACACTCAGGCCCCTGGGCTCATAACTGAATAGGAGATGACCAAGAGTTGACTAATAGTGAACCAAAGAAGCAATGAGCAAGATGCCAGTGCCAGAATACATATAACAATATAAACAACAAGACACCACCAGAAGAAGTTAATGGCTCGACATCATCAAGGCCTAAGTATAATAATAAAGAGGAAACAGAAGGATATGACCTTAAAAACAACTTTATGAAGATAATAGAAGCTTTAAGAGAATATAAAACACTCTCTTAAAGAAATAGAAGAAAATACAAACAAAAAATAGGAAGAGATGAACAAATCTCTGAAAGAAAATAAAACCAAGAAAAAGAAAACAAACAGGTGAAAAGAAACATTCCGGGAAATAAAAAGAAATGAAATAGAAGCAATAAAGAAGGCTCAAACCAAGGCAAAGCTGGAAATAGAAAACCTGAAGAAACAAAGCGGAACCACAGATGCAGCATAACCAACAGAATGCAAGAGATGGAAGAGAGAATCTCTGGACTGGAAGATTCAATAGTGGAAATAGATATATCAGTTAAAGAAAACACTAAAACCAAAAATGTCATAACACAAAACGTCCAGGAAATCTAGGGCACCATGAAAAGACCAAACCTGAAAATAATTGGAATCAAAGAAGGAGAAGCATACCAGCTCAAAGGCACAGATAAAATATTCAACAAAATCATAGAAGAAATTTTTCCCAACCTAAAGAAGAAAATTCTTATAAAGATACAAGAAGCTTACAGAACACCAAATAGACTAGATGCCCCCAAAAAAGTCTGATCACCACAAAATAATCAAGCCACTAAACCTACAGAACAAAGAAAAAATATTAAGAGCTGCAAAGGAAAAAGGCCAAGTTACCTATAAAGGCAGACCCATCAGAATAATACCCGACTATTCCATGGAAACAATAAAAACAAGAAAGTCCTAGTCAGATGTTATACAGACACTAAAAGAGCATGGTTCCCAACCCAGACTACTATACCCAGCAAAACTGTCAATCACCATAGATGGAGTAAACAAGATATTTCATAACAAAACCAGATTTAAACAATACCTATCCACAAATCCAGCCCTACAGAGAGCACTAGAGGGAAAAGTCCAACCTAAGGAAACCAGATACACCCATGAAACCACAAACAATCAATAATCCCACAGAAGAAAAACTCAAAGAAAGGAAGTACACCACAAGCTACCACAAAAAAAATGACAGGAAATAACAATCATTGATCATTAATGCCCCTTAATATCAATGGAATGAATTCACCTATAAAAAGACATATCCTAATACAATAGATACAAAAACAGAAGCCATTCTTCTGCTGCATACAAGAAACACCCCTCAACTTCAAAGACAGACAGGCTCAGAGTAAAGGGTTGGGAAAAAACTTTCCACTTAGATGGTCCTAAGAAACAAACTGATGTAGCCTTCCTAATATCTAGCAAACTAGACTTCAAACTAAAATCAATCAAAAGAGACCAGAGTGGACTTTACTTATTCATTGCAGGAAAAATCAACCAAGATGAAGTCTCAATCCTGAATATTTATGCCCCAACACAAGAGCACCACATTTATAAAAGAAACACTGCTAAAGCTCAAACCTCATGTCAAATGCCACTTATTAATAGAGGGAGACTTCAATACCCCACTTTCACCCATGGATAGGTCAACCAGACAGAAACTCAACAGAGAAATAAGGAATCTAACAGAGGTTATGACCCAAATGAACTTAATAGATATATACAGGACCCTCCACCCAAACACAAAGGAATATACATATTTCTCAGCACCTCGTGTGACTTTCTCTAAAATTGACCACATACTTGATCATAAAGCAAATATCAATCGATACAAAAAAATAAGGGAATAACTCTTTGCTCAGACCACCATGATCTAAAGTTAGAGTTCAACAACAACAAAAATCACAGAAAACCTACAAACTCATGGAAACTGAACATCTCAATTGAATCACCTGTGAGTCAAGGACGAAATTAAGAAAGAAATCAAAGACTTCCTAGAATTTAATGAAAGTGAATCTACAACATACCCAAACTTATGGGACACAATGAAAGCTGTGGTAAGAGGAAAACTCATAACACTAGATGCCTATATGAAAAACCCAGAGAAGTCTCACACAAGAGACCTAACAGCACAGCTGAAAGCTTTAGAACAATTAGATGCAAACTCACCTAGAAGGAGTAGACAGAAGGAAATAATCAAACTTATGGCTGAAATCAATACAATTGAAACAAAGAGAACAATACAAAGAATCAATGAAGAAAGAGTTGGTTCTTTGTGAAAGTCAACAAGATAGATAAACCCTTATCCCAACTAATCAAAAAGCAGAGAGAGAGAATCCAAATTAACAGAATCAGAAATGAAAGAGAAGACATAACAGACACCCAGGAAATCCAGAGAATTATTAGGTCATATATTGAAAATCTATACTCCACTAAAATGGAAAATCTAAAAGAAATGAACAGCTTTCTGAACATTTCTGCTTACCAAAATTAAATCGGAACCAGATAAATGACCTAAATAGACCTATAACCTCCAAGGATAGTGGAGCTGTTATTAAAAGTCGGCCAAGTAAAAAAAAAAAGCCCAAGGCCAGATGGTTTCAGTGCAGAATTCTACTAGACATTCCAAGAAGAACTAATGCCAATACTTCTCAAACTGTTTCATACAATAGAAACTTAAAGAACATTGTCCAACTCTTTTTATGAGGCTACAATCACCCTGATACCCAAGCCACTCAAAGATGCAACAAAGAAACAGAATTACAGACCAATCTCCCTCATGATCATTGATGCAAAAATACTCAATAAAATTCTGGCAAACCAAATCCAATAACATATCAAAAAAAAAAAAAAAAAAAAAAACCACCACAATCAAGTAGGCTTCATCCCAGAGATGCAGTGTAGTATGAGGTTTCTGGCCCTGACTTTCAGGCCTAGCCTCAAGGTTTAGGCCCGCAGACCCGCAGACCCACAGACCCACAGTCCCACAGTCCCACAGTCCCACAGAGACACACAGATGCTTTCAATAGTTTTTGGCTGATCAGCCTCAGGCCCAGGCATATAACTTGCTAACTCTGTACCCTTCATCTAACCCATGTCTCTTGTTCAGCCATGCGGCTCGGTACCTTTTCTTAGAGCAGCATAGTTGTCTTCTGTTTCTTTCAGCTTCTCTCTGGCGTTCTGCTCTGTGCTTCCTGTTCTCAGAGTTTTTATTAGTCTGGTAGCCCCACCCATACTTCCTGCCTGCCTTTGGCCAATCAGCGCTTTTTATTAAACCAGTGGGTGGGACAATTATTTACTATGAAACAACATAATCTCCCACAATGCAGGGATGGTTCAACATACAAAAAACTGTGAATGTCATGAATCATAAAAAAAAACAAAACTGAAGAAAAAAAAAATGCTTGATCATCTCATTGGATGCTGAAAAAGCCTTTGACAAAATTTAACACTCCTTCATGATAAAAGTCTCAAAGAGATCAGAGATACAGAGAAAATACCTAAATATAATGAAGGCGATATACAGCAAGCCATCAGCCAGCATCAAACTAAATGGAGAAAAACTCAAAGCAATCCCACTGAAATCAGGAACAAGACAAGGCTGCCCTCTCTCTCCTTCTCTATTCAATATAGTCCTCAAAGTTTTAGCTAAAGCAATAAGAGAACAAAAGGAGATTAAGGGAATACAAATTGGAAAGGAAGAAGTCAAGCTATCTCTGTTTGCAGATGATATGATCGTATACATAAGTAATCCCCAAAATTCTATCAGGGAATTCCTACAGCTGATAATCACCTTCAACAATGTAGCAGGGTACAAGATTAACTCAAATCAATAGCCTTCCTATACACTAAGGATAAAAGGGCTGAAAAAGAAATAAGGGAAACATCACCCTTTATAATAGCTGAAAATAGCATCAAATATCTTGGTGTAACTCTAACCAAAAAAGTAGCAGATCAGTTTGACAAAAACTTTAAGTCACTGAAGAAATTGAAGAGGATATCGGAAAATGGAAAGATCTCCCATGCTCCCTCAAAGGTAGGATCAACATAGTAAAAACAGCAATTTTACCAAAAGCATTCTACAGATTCAATACATTTCCCATCAAAATCCCAACACAATTTTTAGAGACCTTGAAAGAACAATACTCAGCTTCATATGGAATAACAGGAAACCCAGGATTGCCAAAACAATCCTGTGCAATAAAAGAACTTCAGGAGGAATCACCATCTCTGACTATACTATAGAGCCATAGTAATAAACATAGCCTGGTACTGGCATAAAAACAGACTTGTGGATCAATGGAATAGAATTGAAGACCCTGACATTAACCCACACACCTATGAACACCTGATTTTTGACAAAGAGGCCAAAATATTCAATGGGAAAAAGATAGTATCTTCAACAAATGGTGTTGGCATAACTGGATGGTAGTATGTAGAAGAATGCAAATAGATCCAAACATATCACCCTGCACAAAACTCAAATCCAAGTGGATCAGAGACCTCAACATAAACCCACCTACATTAAACTTTATAAAAAAGAAAGGAGGAAATAGCCTTCAATGCATTGACCCAGAAGACCACTTCCTAAATATAACACCAGCAGCACAGACACTAAGAACAACAATCAATAAGTGGGACCTCCTGAAACTGAGAAGCTTCAGTAAGACAAAAGACAGTCAATAAGACAAAGCAACAGCCTACAGAATGGAAAAATATCTTCACCAACCCTCCATCTGACAGAAGACTGATCTCTAAAATATATAGAGAACTCAAGAAACTAGAGCCCAAAAACCTAAATAACCCAATTAAAAAATGGGGGTTAGAGCTAAAAAGGGAATTCTCAGCAGAAGAATTACAAATGGCTGAGAGGCACTTTAAAAATTGCTCAACATCTTTAATCATCAGAGAAATGTAAATCAAAACAACTTTGAGATACCACCCTACACCTGTCAGAATGGCTAAGTCCAAAAACACAGATAACATCCTATGATAGAGAGACTGCATAGCAAGGGGTACATTCCTCCATTGTTGGTGGGAGTGTAAACTTGTACAGCTGCTTTTGAAAGCAGTATGGCGGTTCCTCTGAAAACTGGAAATCAATCTCTCCAAGGATCCAGCAATACCACTATTGAGCATATACCCAAAGGATGCACAATTGTACCCCAAAAGCATTAGCTCAACTATGTTCATAGCAGCATTATTTGTAATAGCAAGAACCTGGAAACAACCTAGATGCCCCTCAACTAAAGAATGGATTAACAAACTGTGGTACATCTACACAATGGAGTACTACTCAGCAGTTAAAAAAATGACATCCTAAAATTTGCAGGCAAATTGATGGAATTTTAGAAAATCCTCCTGAGTGAGATATTACAAGCCCAGAAAGACAAGCATGGGATGTACTTACTCATAAATGGATTTTAGACAAAAAGCAAAGAATACCCAAGCTGCAAACCACAACCCCGGAAAAGCTTGGGATCAGAAGGAACTTAAGAGAGACAGCCAGTGATTCCCCTAGGGAGAGAAAATAGAAAAGATCACCTTGGTAAATTGGAATCATAACGGGGTTGCAACCAAGAAGAGGTAGGAACAGCATGAGAGAAGATGGTTGAGTGGGAGGAGCAACAAAGAGGGAGAAAAAAAAAGATGGATATTGTGATAGAGGAAGCCAGTGTGGGGTTGGAAAGGGACCGGGTGTTAAGGAAACCTCCAAGAACTCACAGGATGTCCCTGGCTAGGTCTCCAACCAATAGTGGAGGGGGTGCCTAAACAGGAGTTCCCCTATAATCAAATGAATAACCACCCTAAGTGTCATCACAGAACCTACATCCAACAATGAATAGAGGCGGAGGCAGAGATGCATGGCTGAGCACTGGGCTGAGATCCTGGTCCAGCTGAGAGCAGGGGAGGAGAGTCTGAGCAAGAGGATAGGGATTATGAGGAAAATTCCCACAGTGATGGCTGGCTGGAGCTCTGGGGAGCTCACTGAATAGTCACTGGGGAACCATCAGGAAAAGGAGCTAGGCCCTCCACGGGTAGGCAAATGTCAACTGTCATGGGCAGTATGTGGAGCCTCAAGGAGTGGAATCAGACTGTGATCCTGTGTGTGGCCTGGCACCTTGGAGCCCATTCCGTGCAGAGGATCACCTAACCCAGTCTTGATTTTTGGGATAAGGAAATGGGACTTGCCTGGAGTGGATGTGCCATGCTGAGCTAACCCACCTTGGGACTCCTTGCCCTTTTGGGGGAGGGTATGGGGGATGAGGAGGGGGAAGATTGACTGGGAGAGATTGGGAGGAGGGAAGGGAGGAGGAGCAGGGGGATACATGGATTAAAAAAGATACTTTTTATAAAAATAATAATAAAATGAACATTAAAAAAAAAAACCCAAGAATGGGAGCCAGAAAGCTCTGTAAGGAATGGCTGGACTATCAGAGGGCCCTCAGGACAGTTTTCCCCTCAGTTACTCATCCTTTACTTGACAAGGCAGCGGAACCTATAGCACATCTTCTGTGGCCCAACTGAAAATCAGAAAGGTCAGACCAGCCAAAACTAGGATCCTTTCTTTTCTTGGTATAAAAATTGAAACTAGGGAGATCTAGGTGTCTCAGAGGAGAGGCATTGTTATACAACATTACTGTTGTGTAGTTCCAAGATCTGGAGCTGGTCCCAATCAGTCACCTTGAGCTGCCTTCTCTCCATGGAGGCATCTCCTGCCCCTCCAGTCACCAGTTTTCTCAGGACTGTGCTGTACCTCTTGTTCTTTGCTCCTTCCCTTCCTGGGCTTAGCCAGAGCCCAGATAAGAATGAAGAAGCTCTTCAAGGACTCTGCACCAGAAAGCCTGAAGTTGGCATTCAAAAGATGTGAGAACGTTGTGCTGTCAGCCTTAGAGTCCAATGACTGTGCTCTACAGCTGGGCAAAATCAGGAAGCCCCCCTCTGCTCTGCAGCCCCTGAGGGCACACAAATTGTGAGGTACTTTGACTTTAGCATGGCCTCCAGACTATAAAATAACTACATTTATATTGTTCGCAGACACTGGGTTGTGACAGTTTGTTCTCCCAGCAATAGGGAGCTAATAGACCCACAGTTACTAGACTGCAGCCTCCTCCAGTTTAGGGGCCAGCTCTTCTTGTCTTTTAGTTCTCAGGGTTTGTTGTGTTGGAGCACAGGCACTTTGGCTTTTGAGCAGAGTACCCAAGGGAACATCATTCATTTTATGTTCACCCAAAGCCTGGTAAATAATGATGTCACTAGATGAGTATTGACTTTCCTGGAATATCCCAAGATCTAAGAGCCAAAAGCTGGAATTTTGCTGAGAAATAATTTAATTCCTTTTGTGCAGTAAAGTTCTCATCTGTCATCAGGGCAGATACAAACTCAATTCACTACACACCAGTAGTGTGTGGTCTTACAGTTTCAGGGCTGAAATGAAAGTTTTACAAGATGTCTCAGAGATTATAGAAGTAAAGGATAAATGGAAGCAAAATCCCAGAAGCTGTCCTACAGGAAAAGAGCATGGATACTGTAAACCAAGAGGATGAACACAGACAAACTAGTAACAAATGAGGGAGGGGTTATAGCATCTAGACTGCACCCACCCTCACTGCTGTTTTAGGCTAGTTGAGGCCAGCTTTGTAGGGGATGTTCTATGATTTGTGCCCATGCAAACTGCTGCTTTTTTGACTAACTATGCACTCCTATAAAGCAGTGTTGGGCCTGGTGTGATGGTGCACACCTTTAATCCCAGCACTCAGGAAGCAGAGGCAGGCAGATCTCTGTGATGTGCGTTCCAGGCCAGGATTATGTACAAATCAAGTTCCAAGATGGTCGGGGCTGTTAAACAGTGAAATCTTCGAAGGGAGGGAGGAGCAAAGAACCAAAAACAAAACAACAATGACAAAACAGCAGTGCTGGAATGAGAACCTAGTTACACTTCTTCTCATTCTAATCTAGTTTTAGTGAATACAAGTAAATATTCCCTAAAGTCTCTTGTCCTTGATCCAAGTAGAAATGTCTTCAAATCTGGTTAAAAAATTGAAAATTTTTAAATTTTTAAGTGTGAAATACAAAGCTTCATATATGATTGTTAATCTTTTGTGTATTTTTAAAATCTATTTGAATTTTTGAGAATTGAATGCAACATATTTTATCATATTTATTCCTATTCCAACTCTCAACTCCTCCCATCCAATCTCATTCTCCTGTCTCTACAACTTCATGTCCTTTTCACTCTTAATAACATTTTTAAGGGAAAAGTTTATAATGATGCATGATGTGCATAAAGCCTTTTACTATAAACATCTGGGATTAAAGAGATTATAACTAAGAGTTAAGACTCAACAGGAGCCTGTTGATGGACTAATGAAATAAACATTGAAGCACAGAGATGGCCCAGCAGGTAAAGGCACTTGCCACCAAGCCTGACAAGCAAAGCCCAGTCCCTGGGACCTACATGGTAGAAAAAGAAAACTGACCCCCACAAGTCGTCCTCTGATCTCGACTTGTGTGCTACAGTACACATACACACGTGCACGCATGCATAACACACGCAAATAAATAAATGGACTGATTAATTGATTTTTAAAAACTAAATGTCTGCATTGGTCCCTAAAAGGCAAGAGCCGCACAAGCTCTCCCAGCCTTTTTATATTCCATGAGCTCACTTCAGGGGTATACTCTTCCTCAAAGCAAGAGCAAATGCACTGAACTGTTTCCACATCTCAGTCCTGAACGCTTGGTTGATTTTCTTCAGCCAACACTTTTATTTTCTTAGGAGAATATTTCCAAAGACTGAGACTGTATTTTTTATTAGCTATAAGGTCCCCACAAAACTGCAGAAGAGCTGCTGCTGGCCTTCTCTTTTAGCCTGTTGTTTGAGTTCTGTGTGTGTGTGTGTGTGTGTGTGTGTGTGTGTGTGTGTGTGTGTGTGTGTGTGTGTGTGTGTGTGTGTGTGTGTGTGTGTTTGGCTGGTTGGTCTTTTACAATTATTCTTTGGAAGAAAAAAATAGAGAATTTGTGTCACTTAGTAATTGCTAAGAATGATTATGACAGTGTTCTTAGCCAGGAAGCTGTATGCCTGGATTCTGTTCTTGAAGACAATGGGCTAATAATCTCTTGAAAGCAGTGGGCTCAGTAAGGGAAGTCAGCATTCGGAGTCAGCGTGGTCATTCGTCACCAACAATGCTGTCACACATTCTCAGGTTCTAAAGCCCATTAAGAATTAGTTTTATGACTGGACATGATGGAGCATGCCTTTAGTCCCACACTTGGGAGGCAGAGGCAGGGGAATCTTTCTGAGATTGTGGCCAGCCAGGTCTACAGAGTGAGTTCCAGGAGAGCCGGGCTCTTACACAGAGAATCCCTGTCTTGAATAAAAAATAAAAATAAGTTAGTTTTAAGGAGAACTGCTTTCTGATTTAGACTGTTTGAACAGTCAGTCAACTGATTCCAAACACTGGTCTCTTTTCAGAACTTATATAATAACTGCAGACAAATTGATCTTTACTCGTGTCTGTAGTTAGGGTCTGACCCCTAATTCTTTTGACTTTAATGGCAGGAAGTAAGGACCAACTGATATTCACTAAAAAGTTTGTAAAAAGTGTTCCAGATGTGCCTATAATCAAATAAAAGTCCTTTTTAAAACTTGAATCTTTATTAAGTAACATACTACAAAAGATCTCCTTATGGTGACACAAAAGTGCATTATATTTAATAATATTCAGTTAATGCAAATTCTGACTAAAGAAAAGGCAAAGAAAAAATAAGGATCACTTCCTGTTCTGTGTGCATGTTTTGGTTCTTGGGCAGAGCATAAATAATAAGGTCTGCGTCATGCCCCTGCCTCTGCTGCTTAGGAAGGTCATGTAATTTGCTTGAGGCTGTCGCTGTGCTCACCATACATATGATAGCACCAGCCGTACCAGCTGAGGGAGCCCTGCTAGTGTGTGAGATAATAGTATTCCTTGAGAAGATACCAAACTTATAAGGATTTGTTATGTTCTGTGGTCGTGTTCTGAGCAGTATCAGAAACAAAATATATCTGAGACATAGATGCTGACTAAAGTTACCAATAAAACTCTACTTCAATGCAATTACCAAATTAAAATGAATAAGGTAATCCCTTCAGACAGGGTACTAGAAACTCACCAGCCAGCCGCTCAGTTCTTGATTAGTGATACTTGTGAATGTTTAAGGCAGGATAATGTGAGATCAGCATAGATCTTTACCTCCTCTCGTCCTACATCAGCTTTAAGGGATGACAAACTTGAGAAGAGTGCCATTGCATGGTTGTAGCAGGGCACTTTTACTGAGGCTGTACCAATGATACAGTATTGAAGACAGACACTGAGCCAAGCCTTACAACCTCCCAGAGAGTAAGCCAAGTCCCATGAAGACAGCAGCAATTGACCCACTTGAAACAGCACTGAGGAACATAGAGTCTGCCCCTGCTGTAGTTAGAGCCCCTGTCTATCACACTTTAAAACTTGCATCTTTTCAGACTCAGGAAAAGGAAAAGCAGATATTTTTTCAAAAAGAGCCCCTCTGCAGCCTGCTATCACTGAGTGCAGCATTTGCTGAACAGCTAGGGAAATAAAATGTATGGTTTAAGTTTAGACCCAAGCACCCTGTGCCAGAGTAAATAAGAAAGGGCCCCATTAAGTACTCTAGCAATGAGGTAAGGAGGGCTTTTTCCTCAGAGTAATCTGTTGTTTCTAGCTGTAGGCTGGGGATAGGAAGGTGAATGAATACTTGGCAGTTGTATATGCTTTGACTGCATGCACTGGTCCCTGTATGCTTTGTATACCTTAGTTCAGGAATGAGATTTAGTAAAACGTTGCTGTTGATTTTAAAAATTCATTTATCACTGAATTGCCTTTTCTGTCTCATCAATAAAGCTACATGCCTCAGTGACCAAGTTGACTTCACAATGATCTGTATAGACCTAATCTGATTGTTTTGAGGACTATGGCCCTACAACCTATCCCACTAATACTGTTTTTTTTTTATTATTATTATTATTATTATTATTATTATTATTATTATTATTATTGAACAGTGCCTACAAAGCAGTTGAAGCATTTCCCTTTGGTTTGTGGACCATACTGCAGGTTTTTGAGGACCTGTGTTTTCCTGGTAGCCTCTTCCCCTGAGAAGATTTCTTTGTAGATCCAGAAAAGGAAACTACAATGTTTTGGATCTCTGAGTTTGTATAGCCACCACAGACTCTGTACAGTTGTAGGCACTAGAGATAGAGGGGGTACCCTAGGCTGCCAAGTGTGGGAAGGGCAGTAGCAGCCTCAGCACCAACTGCATGGTGCTCAGTTACCACTGCGGCAGTAGGCTGGTCTCCCAGGGGAAAGACAGGGAAGCCACGTACACTTAGTGGGGAGGGCTACATTTGTTTCTAGAGGTTTCTTGTTACCTCATTATACAACTCAGATGGTTTGCTTTTAATGGTCTGCTTGTTGTGTTCCATTTGACCTCTAAAAATGCTAACATCCTTTAACTAAATTTTTCTCAGAGTTGTGTGTTTCTTTGTTAGGTCCTACAACATATTTGACAATAATCACCAGGATCCCACGGGGCTGACAGCGGCTCTTCAGGCCACAGACTTGGCTGGAGTTCTACACATGCTCTACTGTACCCTCTTCCATGGTACCATCTCAGACCCCAGCACTACCAGTCCCAAGGAGAGCTACAGCCAGAACACTATCCAAGTAGCCATTCAGAGTCTACGTTTCTTCAACAGCTTCGCAGTTCTTGATTTGCCTGCTTTTCAGGTACTAAACCTTGGTGTTAACTAATAAAAACCTTAGTGGGGGGGGGTGTGTGTGTGAGGGTGTGTGTATGTGGGTGTGGGGGGGGGTATGGTGTGTGTCTGTGGGGGTGTATGTGAGGGTGTGTGTATGTGGGTGGGTGTGGGGGGGTATCTGTCTGTCTGTCTCTGTCTGTCTGTCCGTCCTTGCCCTTGCATGGGCATGTGGAGGTTAGAGGTGGATGCTTGGTATTTTCCTCTAATACTTGCCATCTTTTCTTAAGAAAGGATCTCACTATGTAGTCCTGGCTGGGATTCCTACATAACCAGTTGGCCTAGAATTTACAGAGCTCTACCTGCCTCTGCCTTCAGAGTACCAGGATTAAAGATGTGTGCCACTATGCGTAGCTCTACATTTTTTGAGACAGGGTCTCCCAGTGAACCTGGAACTCAACATTTATGTTTTCCCTGTGTGCCTATACACCACTTGAATGCCTAGTACCAGCAGAGGCCAGAAAAGGGCATCAGATCCCCATCTGGAACTGGAGTTATAAACAGTTGCTAGCCACTTTTGGGTGCTAGGAGTTAAACATGGGCCCTCTAGAAGAATAGCTGGTGTTCCCAACTGTTGAACCATCTCTTCAGTCTCCAAAAAGTTAATCTCTTAATGTATATGTAATGGGAGGTTCATTTCTGGGATTTTAGATCCCAGATTACAATAAATAGAATTATAAAACATATCATTAAACTATGGATTTCTGGTACAATGTTAAATGTTCCATATGTGCTTTCTCGTTTATTCTCATAGATATTATGCAAAATGTTATTTACCCATTTTACAGATAGAGAAGTTTGTAAATAATTTTCCTTCTATTTAGCTGAAATAAGACTAGTTACCTATGATTCTCTCCACTCCTTAAATGTAACCTATGCCAATTTCCACTTATAAATCTTCTATCTTTGAGTCCTTAGATAAAGATAGTATCATCCCATCAACTTTTAAACATTAAGAAAACTAATGGTTTCTTATAGAAATAGAATCAAAATTGATTATTTTGACCGATATAACTCTATGGATGATTTAACTGATTTGTGTCCAAAGTAAAGGTCATTTATACATAGCTGTACAAACTGCTATAAATTATTTTTATAGCTAAAGAAAGAAAAATGGCTTTTGCTATAATACCACACTGTATTTAAAAACAGACTTTAAAAACAGACTTTTTCAAGTAGGAGATTTAATTTTAAAAAGCACTGAACCTGTGGAACAGAGCAAACCCCAAGGATTGGACTTTCTCTGTCCATTTATTAACTGTCAAGTGATTTCACTAAAAAAGAAACAAACTTGGCAAATGATGCTCCTGTATTTTAGATGAATTATTTGCTGAGGGGGGAAAAGGGCTATAGAGCTGCAATGTATGAAGACAGTGGGCTGTACTGCCCTGAGCTGGAAGAAACACTTCTGGTTTGTAACTGATTACATGCATTCAGCTAATTAATGTCCTGCTAGGATTCTGTTCAGAAAGAAAGTTAGTGAGTTGTAGCATTGGAGTTTCTACTTTGCAGTTACTTAATTCATCACAAGGGCAGAAGTTTCTGCTTCCTTTGCTGTTAACTGCAATCTTCAGGGTTTAGCAGCTTACAGGCATACCTAAATGAGAGCGATCTGTTCCAGATAATGTCAGTGATTTTTATTTCTGGTTGCATATGACTTTTTTTTTTAATCAGAGCACCTCAGAATATAAAGTCCAGTAAGATTCCCATCAGTTAGGTTCAAATAAGATGATTTCCTTGTTACCGTGGATTATGAAAAAGTATATCCTAATCTAGTTATTTTTATGCATTTAAAAGCAGCACTTGAACTTTCTGGTGTAAATGGTAGCAATGTGATCGGTATTATTATGATCTCAGACTCTGTAGTGCACTCATTCATATAGGGTTCTTCCTAGCTTGTGAGGATGGCTTGGCTCTACTCCATGACGGTAAGACTTGAACCAAGAGAATCACAGTGCTGAAGGAGGAAAGCATGGAGGCTAAGTGTGTCTCATGGAGCTACTCATGTTGATGCCTGTGATACCTCAAAGACCATGCTTGAGGACTAGCTGGCTGATAGTCCTATATATAGCTTATATATAATTCTGTACAGCTTATCTATATGATACAGGCTTCTCAAAAGTTTATGATGTCAGAATCCTTAGGAGAGTCCTAAGAGGACGCTTTGGAAAAAAAGTATTCCAAAAGACCCGGATAGCAGCCACATAGCTTTTCATGACCTAGTCTCAGAAGTCATATAACTATGTGTCAAGCACACTCTACTTAGTAGTTGGAAAATGAGGCAAGATCTTCTTGGGGTTCTTTGTTTGAGACCAGCCTGTACTACATTCTTAGGCTCTATCTCAAAAATAGTATAATGGGAACTAAACGATGCTCAGCAGTTAAGATCACTGGCTGTTCCTACAGAGGACTCAGGCTCAGGTCTCAGCACCCAAATGAAACCAAAAACTACCTGCAAGCTCAGTTGCAGGGGATCACATGGCTTCTTCTGACTTCTTCAGGTACCAGGCATGTGTATAGCACACTTAACATACATGTATTGCAAGCACTCATTGCATACACAGAAATTAATACATGTTTTTAAAATAGTATTAACAATATTTTTAAAAGCCTGACATGATCTATGCCTATAGGAAGAAAGGAAAGAATGGAGGGAGGAAAGAAAGAAGTGGAAGAAGCAAGAAGACAGGAGTTCAAGATCTCAACTACATAATGAGCTAGAGGCCGTTCAGGCTACACGATACCCTGTCTCGAGAATCAACAGCAACAACAAAAATCTCTGTATATAAAGTGTGCGCGCGTGCGTGCGTGCGTGTGTGTGTGTGTGTGTGTGTGTGTGTGTGTGTGTGTGTGTGTGTGTGAGAGAGAGAGAGAGAGAGAGAGAGAGAGAGATACTACTGGTTGAATCACTTATAAATTTCCAGATTGAAAGAGAGACATAGGTCCCACCTTTAGTAAGAAAATGGTGAAATATTTGAGGATATTTATGAACTGTACCACTGTTTAGCAAGCTAGATGACACATCTTTCCACACAGACAGCACTGCTGATAAAGTATGCAATGCTCAAATAAAAATAGAAGTGTTTTCACTGTGTAGCTGTAAGTGAATTTGGAAATAAAATATTTTCATGGTACGTGTTATCAGAAAAACGCCATGTTCTGGGATTGGAGAGATGGCTCAGCAGTTAAGAGCACTGACTGTTCTCCCAGAGGACTCAGGTTTAATTCCCAGCACCCACATGGCAGCTCATAACTGTAACTCCAAGATCTGACACCCTCCCATAGACATACATACAGGCAAAACACCAATGCACAGAAAATAAAAATAAATTATTTAAAAAAAAAAAAACTCATGTTCTATCTCAGAGAAACAACTCCATGTCAAAGCAAAGATTTTGTGAAGAATAGGGAAAGAGATTTCTAATAGAGTGAAGAAAAGTATACATCTCAGTATGGTTCTGACTTGAGGAAACTCGAGGCTGACCCTAAAAGGCTAGAAGGAACTAAAGAAGAAAACGGAAATGAGGTAGGTGACCTTAGCTACAGCAGAAGGGGTGTGGAGGACATTGGCTTCTCCCCACACCTCCAGGTATCACAGGAATTGAGTGCAGAAGAACTTTCCTGCTCATCAGGCCCCTGGTCCAGCTGGGGTCAGATGAACCCACCAAGCAGTCCCACAACCATAAAGTGTATGGGCTTTGACAAGCCATCTGAGCAGTAAGGACTCAGTGCCTCCTCTAGAACCAGTTATAAACACCTACCTCACCAAACAGAAGATTAAACAAGACTGCACGATGGTGCATTGCTATCCAGCAGGTACTAGGCCACAGACAAATCAACTGACACCCTCTGGTCTCTGAGTCTGGGCCCTCCCGGGGGAACCCTCTTGCTGGGCATTTCTGTGTATTACTGTGTGGTTATGAAGAGAAAGTGTTTACTCAGTGTCCTGGGAGATCCTGAATGAGAGAGTGCCGACTGGAGCATTCATGCTCCTCTGCTTCAGTGCATGCATCTATGGGCTTATTTTGTGTGAAAACCTACTATGTAGGAACAACAAAAGGGTTATCCATTAGAATATTCCTGTCATATACCAATAAAGCTGTTAAAATATTCTCCCCCCAGCAAAGAGTGGGAATCCTCTCTGAAATCATATTGGCACAGATGGCCTGGAGGTCTGTGATATTGTATATTGCATTTGCAGTGACGGTTTTAACAGTTGAAGGTAGTCTCAAGAAACAAATCAATGTACTGACTTGGCAATTAATTCTGGCTAGAAAGGAAATATAGTTTCCTTGAAAAATTGGTTTGATTTTTATATTCAAACATACATGCCCCTTGACCTGCTCTTACCAGGGAAGGTTAAACAGAGGGCACTAGGTCACAGCATGCTGGACGCGACTAATTAAATAAGGTCTGAACTGAGAAGGTGTCAGGACTTGATTTAAAGGAGCTAAGCCCTCCTGAAGTGTCTTTGGGGCTTGAGAATATTTAGGGTGGGGGGTTGTCTTGGGGCAGTAGAACTGTGACAGGAGATAAAGTCAGCAGCCATGGTTCCATACCGTGCCCATCTGAAGGGCTGTGCTCCACCCACTTTAGACAGTGGGTTCAATGAAACTGCCAAGCTACAGCCATCTGACCTGATTCCAAACCTGCCAAGACCTCAAATAAAGAGATGAGTTTAAAACAGTGCCTTTCCCACAGGCCAGCAGTCCTGCTTCATTCGGTGTGGGCTGCAAGTGTATTGTGTGCTCTTTGTCTCTCCCCTTTGCCCTCCTGTCGCTCTGTCTGCTTGACATGTTTATTAAATAGAAGCTTCAGACTGCACAGGCAGACTGAGACTCTCCTCCCAAGTCGCCCACCACTGAAAACCCATAGCCTGTCTGGAGAAAAGATCGCAGAAGCTCCTAGCTGAAGGGCTTCTTAATTTGGGGAGAGATTTTTTTTTTTTTTTTCGGTTTTGGTTTGGGTTTCCACATTCTTTTGGTAGCCTTTGTTTTAGGACACTGTTTATTTGGATAATAATTCTTGTTTAGATTTGTTTCTGTCTGAACATAAGTAAATAACTAGAAATAAGTATCTCTATGTACAAAGGCAGGGCACATAGCCCAGTGATAGAGTATCTTCTTAGCATGTATGAGGCCTTGGTACAATCCCCTGAGCCTACAAAAACACTAAATGTCTTCGCTATGTATAAGAAAATACATTCCTTCAGAAATAAAGGGTTAGAAATTAGCTTCCATGGTACATTCACAGATAAATTTTAGTATTTTTTACACTTTTACGTATTTTCAACAATAAGAATTCTTGTCTAATGAGAAAATGTAAGTTATTAAGCATGGAATAAATAACAGCTTTATATAGACAGTGTTTTGATCACATTTTCTGTCCTTCAGGTTAAATATTACATTTATTCTGATCATTTATTAGGTTAAGATCTCCTGAAATGAGTGCTACCCATAGTACTGTAGAAATATGTTAGGTTCATGATATTTTTGTAGGGGTTTTTTTGGGCACTTATTGTCTACTGGTCTTTTGTCTATTGGTTTCTTGTGGGGAGGTGCTATATGTGTTTCTTGTTTGTTTTGAGGTTGTATTTTGGGAGGAGGGGTTGTTTGGTTTGATTTTTCTGGACAGGGTTTCTCTGTGTAACAGCCCTGGCTGTACTGGAACTCAGTTTGTAGACCAGACTAGCTTCGAATTCACAAAGCTCATCTGCCTCTGCCTCCTCCTGAGTGCTGAGATCAAAGGTGTGCACCACCATGTCTGGCTGGCTTTGTTTTTTTAAAAAGGAAAAGGAAAAGGGTGTGGAAGTGGATGGAAAAATTCTGGGAGAGTTTGGAAGATAAAAAAGAACATAGTGTATGAAAGCTTTGGTTTTTTAATTTAAAAAAATTATATAGAAACTTTAAAAAATAAAATAAAGTTCCAGGTTCAAGCAAACTTTTTACAAGCGTCTGATAACTAGGCTATTTGAAAGTTAAGATTGTCTATGGCTTGTACCATTAGTCTCTCTCTCCTCTTTTCTAGGAGCAGGAACTCTGTTGTCAGCCATGTGTTTAACAAGAAAGAGAGATGTCATGTTCTTCTAGCTGCATAACAGAGAGTGTGCTATATGATGTGCAGCCCTGGCTCTCCCTAGGCTGGGAGTTCTAACTGCTCCTTGTCTGTCAGTCTATTATAGGGGCAGAGGGCTTGTCCCTTGCATTCCGCCACATGGCTAGCTCCCTGCTGGGCCACTGCAGTCAAGTCTCCTGTGAAAGCCTTCTTCATGAGGTCATCGTCTGTGTGGGCTACTTCACTGTCAACCACCCAGATAACCAGGTAAGAGGCTCTGGAAGGTACCTTTGATTACTCTCAGCACTGAGAGTGTGAGGTTTTGAAGTGAGAAAAGGCAGGCTAGCCTGCTGGAATCCATCTGTCCTGTGTGAAGGCCCTTAACCAGACTCCCAGGATATGCTGATAGCATTATCTCTCAAAGATATTTGATCTGCACCAGATAGCACAAGGGCCTCCTCTTAGAGCTATAAAGGTAAAATCTTTTATACAGAAGCATCCATTCCCTCCTAGACAGTCAGTTTCCATTCCCATAGTGTATGAACTCTGATGCCTTCACTGTGATAAGAAGTGTCTGCATCTCTTGGCTCAGGTCACTTAGCAAGGCATATAAAGCTCTCCTTGGCCTTCCTCTGCGTAGGTGTTCAGAGACTTCCAGAACCTGAGAGCACAAGGTCTGGCTTCTCCTGCTTGAGTGACAGGCTTAGTTCTGCTCTTCTTGGCTGCTTTACTTGGTTTCTTGTAAAGGTTCTCCTGCTTTATGAAGGCAGAATGTTTGTGATGAATTGGAAGATGATAATAAGGCAAGTGCCTTATTTTATTTTCTGAATAAGTCATGGTACAATTAATATATCAAATTTTCTCTTTTTAAGATTTATTTATTAATTATTTTTGCAGTGTTCTGCCTGCATGTATACTTGCAGACCAGAAGAGGGCGCCAGGTCTCATACTAGATGGCTGTGAGCCACCAAGTGGTTGCCAGGAATTGAGCTCAGGTCCTCTGGAAGAACTGCCTCTGAGCCCTCTCTCCAACCCCTCAAACTATTTCTTAACCACCTCATTTATATATTTTTATGTTTACAAAAACTTAATTGTATAGATTATAGCTGTTAGCTTTTACTCTAAGCTCATTGGTTTTTATTTTAAGCAAATCTCAAATAGCATTTGGCTCTCAGATGTAAGAGCCTAGAGCACACTAGAGGAAGGCAAGAGAAGAGACAGTGGGCTGTCAGAGCCACATACAAGGCAAGAAGTTGCACACTGAGAGCTGCCACTTTATGTCTAACAAGGAGGAGAGGATGGAGAGCACAAGGCAGGCCCAAAAGACTGCAGTCACAGCCTTGCAGGTTCACAGAAACGTTTGGCCCTTACTACACATGGGGACAAAGTGGACCTTCAGGGCATTCTTTGTAAGAACAGTAAGAAATGGACAGTCGTTTCAGAAAAACATCCTTCTGATTAAAATGTATAAAATCTAGGTGTCTACAGAAATATCATATTCAGAATTAAACAGTTTTCTTTGCCCAGACCCTGTTGCCAAAAGGCAGTTTTCTGTCACCTCCTTCCCTTGCAGACAGCCAGGTTTTTGTTCTTTCTAAGGATCTGGACCAGTAGGTTGGCAAAACTCTTTAAAACTACTCAGGAAAAGATAGGTGGAAAGGACTGTCTTATGTGGTTTCTTTCCTTTGTGTGCATCAGTCTACTAAATGATCTTTATCTTACTTTAAAGGGTTTTCTAATGTTTATGACCACAAAGCAGTTCTTACTTTCTATGAAAAAGACATGGAAAATATAAAGAATAAAATTGAATCCCTGCTGTTTCTGATCCCATCATATGAGAAGCCACCAGCCGACTTCATTGCATGTATATTATATCAGAATATCACTTTTAATGGTTTATCTTGTGTGGACACTCAGTTTACCTAACAGTTTCCTGTTTTATTCATAAGTGGTTTGTGCTATACATCATGACACCCTGTCGCACTTGTAAAAAGCTGAGCAGTTTGTGGGTGTGCTGTTTGGCTGTGTGCAATTCCATACAAAAAGTTCAGTTCTTCCAGCACATTTCATGCTGCTGTGCTTTGAACCTTTATCGAACAAACCGACTTCATTATGAGAAGTTTATGGAATTGAGAGTTCTTGGGAGTTTCTGAGTTTTCTCCTGAGGCTAGATCACACAGTAGTGCTTTCCTTCTGTATGAGCACACACTGTGTTATCTCTGGTCTCACCATAGTGAGCAGAGACAAAGAGAGGAACATATATTTGAAGAAAAGAAAAAAGGCAGCTGAAGGGGGCAGAGAGAACATTAAGGTAGGAGTGTAAGAGAAGGGAGGCTTAGGAGGGGAGAAGTGGGGAGCAGGGGGCTGAAGTAGTGGCCATTACCCCATCAGACTTGGCTGGAAGAAGAAAAGGATGCAGTAAGATTTGGAGGTCACTGTTGAGAGAGCTCACTCAGAGGACGACATTGGAAAAGTGAAAAAAAGGCAGACCTTGTGCTTCGGTACCTTGGTCCTGCTTCTTTCTGCTCTGGAGGAGAACCAGTGAGGTCTACCTGAGACAATGCTGAAATGCAGCAGCTTATGAGGAGAAAACAAAATTGTTAAAATACAAGAGAAATTGAAAACTGATAGAAAAGACAGATATTGTAAAAAGCAAAGATTTGTAGCAATGCAGTTTGTGACATCACCCTTGTCTTATAGAGATGGTGGTGCTGTTGAACCCATGTGCTGTCTGAGGAACCTCTCAGCACTGCAGTGAGGCCATCAATGGGAAGTTAAATCCTACCCAGATAGGCAGGTAGAGAATGGGTTCTGTGAGGCAAGTTAAGCCTTCTGAAACAAAGAAAAGTACTCAGAGGCTTAAGAAACTCAGGTGTGGCCGGTTGTGGTGGCAAACGCCTTTAATTCCAGCACTCTGGAGGAAACCGAGGCAGGCATATCTCTGTGAGGTGAGGAAGCCAAGCAGGTCTACAGACTTAGTGCCAGGGAAACCCTTCTTTAAAAGGGGGGGGGGAAAAGAGAGAGGGAGAAAGAAAGTCAGTCAGGTGTGTGGTGGTCACTAATGTGCATCTTGGACAGCAGTGTGGGATGACAGTGTGCTACAAACTGCCCTTCTGCCCTACAAATGCCAACATATGTGTGTGTCTCATTCCAAGAGACCCATAAAGATTTTAGGAAGGTATAAATAAACTCAGACCACAGTTTAGCAAGTAGAGGGCCTGGGTCTTAGCTCAACTCTGCTTTTACCTTTATGATCTTAGATGAATCTTTTCTATTTAGATTTGTGGATCTGTAACTAGAAAGCTAGAGTCATTTTGGAGAGCAGTGACATTTACACAGTGTGTGTGTGTGTGTGTGTGTGTGTGTGTGTGTGTGTGTGTGTGTGTGTGTGTAAATCACACACATTTGCAGTGCTCCTGAATTGTAGGGCTAAAGTGTTTCAAATGCTAAATTATATGTTATGTATCTTTTATATGGTAAAGAAAAAGGAGATGAAGAGAAGATTGTAGCTAGGTGTTCCTGCCTAAAAATGCCTTGAGCCTGTCACATTAAAAGCCTGAACTAAAACCATGGACAGACTAACATTCTGATTTCAGGAGACTCTCCGCCCTTTTGTGGTTTTTACATCCTCCTTACACTCCTCCAGATCCTGTCAGCACCAGACAGCTTAGTAAGCTGCCTGCCCACTTTGAGGCAGCTTGTCATCCAAAAGCTCAGTATACCTCGGCCTCTCCTGTATGGACTGTGGAGAATGAGACCTCATGGGGCTTCATGCTCTGCCTTGCCAATCACTGCCACACTTGTTTTATCTGCTGTGTCCCCTAGCCCAAGCAGGGATCTATGCCATGCTCTGTGGGTTAGGACAGCATAAGGCAGACAGCTACAAGTCACTGAGGTGACAACAACTTGCATCCAGTGAGGCTGGGAAGTTTTCTATTGCTAAAGGTGTGTGTCTGCTTTCCTTTAAAACAGAACTTTTCATTCCCTTGTTATCCACCACAAACCCAGCAATTTGCTAAGTGGACATTTGCTCAGGAGATATGGTAAGAGCAACTCTAAGATCTTACCCCAGTGTCCATTTCTGTGGAGCTTTTATCCTAGAAGGTCCTCTGGGCAATCTCACCT
This sequence comes from Phyllotis vaccarum, assembly GCA_033318265.1. Taxonomy (NCBI): domain Eukaryota; kingdom Metazoa; phylum Chordata; class Mammalia; order Rodentia; family Cricetidae; genus Phyllotis; species Phyllotis vaccarum. The sequence goes on from JARWLC010000012.1 coordinate 76,008,161, forward strand.
CGGTGGCAGCTGCCCAGAGGTACCCCTTCCCATCCATCCCTGATCTCAGGGAAAACAATTCAAGCTTCTCTAAATCAGGGGGATTGTGTGAAGAAATGATGGTTCCCAAGCAGGTAAGTTTCAAGTTAATCTGCAGGGCATGTTTTTCAGGAAAGGATCCTTCATTTCCTACTGGAGAAACAACATGTTCTCCACAAGGAAGAGAAGGAAGGGGTCCTGAATCTTGCTGCAGCCTAAGTCTATTTGATTAGTTAACTGCTTTGCATAAAATATTGGCTTTTGTTTTTGTTTTGTTTTGTTTTGTTGACACCATTTAGTCAATTAACTAGAAGGGCTGAGCCCCATGATACTGCAGATCAAGAGAGCAAGCCAGATAATGAAAGTAATGCCCTGTCTGTGATTGAGCCGTCATCTGTTTCCTATAGGTTTGCAGTGTCTAATTAAAATGATGTTTTAATCAAAAGCTTCCCTGTATTTTACAGCATTTTCATGACTTCCTAAATTCTTTCCCATTTAATTATTATAATGAACATAATTAATATGTGCTGTCAGCTCTTCACTTTATTTACATTGTATTGGATAATTAAATTTGGTCTGATAATTAAATTAACTCAAATGAAAGATTATATGACTGCCTGAATATTACTGTCCTGGGAATAAGCACCTTTGCATATTCATTTTGATGAGTGACTGCTTTTCTCATTTGAAAATTCCTGATAGATTCCAGGTATTTCAGTTACAGTCTTATGATAATTGAAAGGAAATATCACTGTGGCCCACCTGCCTGTCCAGCCTCTCTGCGGTACTAAGAAGATAGGTCAGTGCTTTTATATGTTCTCAACTCAGGGTCCCTTTTTGTCCAAGAAATTGTTTCCTGACCTTGAACATATAGGTATAGAAACCTAATATTTATTAATAATAAGTCATAAGGAAATTTATTTTAAAACATCCTTGGTATAAGTTTACTGTTTACTAAAATCTAGAGCAAATGTGCATACTAATTAGATGGATGTGCTTATTTTACATAAATAATTAAATATTGGCTGAATATTTGGTACTGCAGATTATAGAGTATCTTCATCAGTTTTCAAAGTTGATTGATACTTATAAATCATCAATATTAAGACCATCACTTTTATACATATTTAATGCAAAATGGCAGCAGTACATTTAGCAGGAAGAGTGGTCTTCCAGAGGGAAGAGCACACAAACTTGTTCAGTACCACAAGGTCAACCCTGAGAACATACATATAGTAACATTGCCCATCAGATGTATTTAGGAATATATATGCATATGCAAATGTATACATGCATGAAATAACAGTTAGTGAAGAGATAGGCCACAAATGTGAAGGAATGCAGAAAGAGGTATATGGAAGGGTTTGGAAGGAGGAAAAAGAGGGGAGAATGTAATTAAATATAATATGAAAAATAAAATTAATTTTTGTAAAGTATATTTCAGGCCCTTGAAATTAGTGCAAGTTTTGTCATAACCTAAAGACAAATGCATTTCATAGTTTAGTTTTTTTGGGGGGAGGGATTGTTTGTTTTTTTAATGAAACTCAAGTCAGCAACTCAAACAGCAGTTTTTAAAATCAAGCATTATAACACAATGCAATTCAAAGATATACTAATTAGATACTTAAAGGAACAGTAGGAAGATATTAAGAGTCTTTGTTTTTGATAGGTAAATCATTATGTTTCTGTAAGAGCAGAAAACTTTGGCTGTACTGTAAAAGCACTTTATTTCATACCCAATGTAATTGTCTTGAATCTGAGACCAGGTGTTTCAGGTAGGTTTTTTGATGTTGGCATGTGGCATGTGTAGTAAAATGTGCATGTGTTATATGTTCAGAATCAAGGTGGTGGCAAAAGTGTATAATACATGGACAGGTGCTGCCAGAATTACCTGAGAATAATCATGTTTGATTCACATTAATTTTTGATCACTGCATGTTGAAAATCTTTCAAGGTTGCCACATTTTTCACAATCACCTCAATACTTTATATGATCTCATAGTAGGGCCACAGCCCTTAGTTCAACAAGCTGGGGTATTAATCATGCAGTCATCTGCCCTATAGTGAGCTAGAGGCACCTGGATGATTTGGGGAAGACAGAGCAGGCAGGGAGGCTGGACAGTGTGGTTTCACATGCCACTGTGTCATGTCTGTTTCCAGATCACTTGATGACTTGAATTGTTTCGTCTGCTCTTGCTTTTTGGTTTTGTTTTGTGTTTTGGTTGGCTGATTGGCTTTGATTTGGGTTGGTTTGGTTTGGTTTTTGGTTTTTTTGAGACAGGGTTTCTCTGTGTAGCCCTGGCTGTCCTGGAACTTCCTCTGTAGACCAGGCTAGCCTTGAACTCAGAGATACACCTGCCTCTGCCTCCCAAGTGCTGGGATTAAGGTTGTGTGCCACCACCCCCAGGCTCATTGTCTTGAGTAGAACCTCACTGTGCATCTCTGGTTGTCCTAGATGTAGATTAGATCAAGCTGACCTCCAACTCACAACTCTTAACTCTTGTCTCTTGGGTGCTGGGATTAAATGTGTGTACCACCGTGCCTGCTGATTTCTTTTTTAATGATAATTTCTAAAAGGAATCTGTTGCACTTGTTGGTCATTCCCTGCACACATAAGTAATGTCTTCCATCTTACTCCATCTGTAGTTGAGGAAGACGTGCTTGTGGTATGCCGCCTAGTAGGTGCTTTACCACTGAGCTGTAGCCTCGGCCTTTCCTTTGTGTTGTTGTATCTATTTTATTTTGTGTGTGTGTGTGTGTGTGTGTGTGTATACGTGTGTGTGAGTGTATGTGTGTGAATGTGTGAGGGTGTATGTATGAATGATTATGTATTTATGTATAGTGTGTGAGAGTGTGTGTGAGTGTGTATATTGTGTGTGTACGTGTGTGAGTGTGCATATATGTGTGAGTGTGTGTATGTGTGTGAATGTGCATATATGTGTGAGTGTGTAAGTGTGTGTGTGTGTGTGTGTGTGTGTGTGTGTGTGTGTGTGTGTGTGTGTGTAAATCAGAGAACTGTTTGTGGAAGTCAGTTCTCTCCACCATCTGAGTTCTGGGAACTCGGGCTTGGCAGCAAGCCCTTTTAGCTGAGCCATCTCACTGCTCTTTGTGCAATTTTGTCTCATTTTGTTTGTACTTTGTTTGCAATGCTAGGGCTTGAAATCAGAGCCTCATACATGGTAGGGAAGTGCTCTTCTGCTGAGTGGCATCCCAGACTTCAGTTGTGATTTAGGAATGGCAGTTAAGACAGAGAGTACTTGCCTAGCAGTTTCCAGAACCACTGTCCAGCTTTTAGAACTCTCAGAGCTGACCTAAGCCCTGCTCAAACATCCTTATCTTTCTCTTTGTCTTCTTCAAAGGCAGTTGATCCATCCTGGGTCACACCTACTTGGTACACTGTACTGGTCCATAGAGCAGCTGCTGCCGCCTTGGCCTTCCTCTTCCCCGGTGTCAGCACCTCGTTCTTCACCGTCACATGAGCATTCCCCTTTGTGCCTGTTCTTCCCTGATGGCTGCAGGTCCCTTCACAAGATGGAACTGCACCAGGACCGAGGAAACGCTCAAGCCAGGTTATTTTCATATTACAGTACCCAAGAACAGCATGGTCCTCGAGGGCCACTTGAGGGTCTTGAGGTAGATCACTAAAAGTAATATTTACCTAAACATGTAAGTCAGTGATGTGCCTGTGTCAGAATGAAGAAGTTTGCCAGTCACAGATTCTGGTGACTTATAGTGAAAGTCACCCCTTCACAGGATCCAAACAAAAGACCTTTCACATGCCTCTTCATTTGTGGCTTTTTCTATAGAGTCTCCGTGCAGTGCTTATGTCACTAAGTGTGTCTTTTCTACAGTCTCCGTGCAGTGCTTATGTCACTAAGTGTGTCTTTTCTACAGTCTCCGTGCAGTGCTTATGTCACTAAGTGTGGCTTTTTCTCTCCTCAAACCACCTAAAGGGCCTAAGAAATTTCTGGCTTGACCATGGCTACCTTGCCAAGGAACAACGCAGAGCAGGTAGCACACGGGTGCAGGATTGTCACACTTGGCTGTGCAAGGACCAGCCCTGGGACTGCTTCCTGATATGTCACACTGTCGCTCTCCAGGTGCTCCTGCTGTGGCTGACACCATAGCAGGAAAAGGGGCTCTAAATAAGCTCTGGATGACTCTGCAATTGAAATTTTGAACTTAACTCAATCATACCAAAAGCTAAATGTCATGGTGATTCTGAGCATAGGCTCTATAGTCAGCTAGCTTTGACACCCTAGCACTGTGACCCTACACAAGTTACTAATCTTCTGTTTTCTTACTTTGATGGTGTGTAGTTTGGCCACAGCAGTGACATAAAATTAATGGCTTACATGTCTATTTTAAGACAAGGCCCTGCTTCAGAGCATCTGAAGGTGGACAAAGGATTGCCCATCCCAGATCCCTTGTCCAGTGGACAGACACAAATGTTATTCAGTAGTGTTCAAAAACCTCAGGTATCTTTTGCTCACTTGAAAAAGTCTGTTGGGGCATCATATGTGCACAAAATATGAGAGTTTGTGACTCTTACCAGTTTAACTTCTGAGTGATGATGAACCACATTTTTCTGAATCTATCTTTTGTCATAGAGGAACTTTTTTAAATGAAATGCCCAGAGATAGGACTGTAAAAGTATAGTCTTTACTCAAGGTTTCCTGAAATAAGGGAATTATATTAGCATTGTCAGCCCCAGAAAGATCCATGATGGCTACATTAGGATCCATATCCATATGTATGTGTATATGGGGGCCCTACACAAGTCACTGCCTATCTTTGGACTTCAGTTTCATGTGTATAAAAAGAGTTAAGAAGGTCAGCTGTGCAGGTAAAAAACTCTTACTTCTCCAGCTCTAACAGATGAATGTACCCGTCTAAGATGAATTAGGAGGCTGTGACCAGACCAGCATTGAGATAAATTTAATCTCATTCGTGTGTGTGTGTGTGTGTGTGTGTGTGTGTGTGTGTACGTATGTAAGTATACACACATGCATGTGGTTACCTGAGAAGACCAGAAAGTGGCATGGGGTCTCTTAGAGCTGAAATTACAGGTGGTTGTGAACTATCTGACATGGGTACTGGAAAGCCAACACAAGTCCTCTGAAAAAGCAGAAAGTGCTCCTACACACCAAGCCATCTCTCCCGCCCTCTTTGTTTTTAAAGACGGTAATCACAAGTACTCCAGCTCCACTGACTTTCTGGCTGTTCCTCAAGCACAGCTCACCCATCTCTCTATGTGGGCCTTCATCCTTGCTGCCTTCTGCCTAGAATCTTCCCCTCAGAAATCAGCGTGACTTTAAGTGTTCACTTCCAAAAGTTTGTTTCTTACTTGACCTGTTACCATAGCACCTGCCACTGTTCTAACCTGTGGACCAATCATGCAGCCACTGTTTTCAGTTCTCATGATTTATTTTCCTTCACGTATTTGTTTTATCTGTATGACTTTGTCTTTTTCCTGATAAAACATTAAGTGCCTTAAGAACAAATTCCTCATTATTGGTGCATATAACAGTGCCGGGCACGTAAGATTAGCTATTTCTTGAATGAATATTGGATGATGAGATGGCATAAATTTCTCTGTGTGCCATCTTACAGAAAAGGTCAGAATGCTCCAGGTTTTGAAAGACCCATTACTTTTACTTACTGATCAAATCTCCCAAGCTTTTAGTTAAAACTTATTTTAGCCATTTCTTCATCATCATAATGTATCTTTCTAAAAGAAATGTTGTGGCTGTAACTACTGGCTTTGAGATCCAAAGGAAAAAAAAACTTAGTTCAGTGTGTGGCCAGTCTTATCTTTAAGAAAGAAACAGTGTGAGAGCAGCTTTAAAGGCCAATGGTTCCATCTCAGCTCTGCCTCCCACAGATAGTATTTGGCCTATGGCAGGCTATCTGTCGATTTCACTGCTATGCCAGAGACAGTGGCTCTAACTCATGCAATTACTGTAAAAATTAATATCACCTTGTTAGCCAGGTCACACTTTGGTTGACTCATGCTGTGGAGTAGATGCCTTTGAGGCAGGTCCTTTCTCCCTAGATTGGTTGCAATATCACAACAAATCTACTCTGACTTCTTGTGAGTTGGTTTGAAAAATGTCCTTTGGCAGGTACATAGGCATCTAAGGACTTAGCAGCACTACCCCTGTGCCGTTACTGGTTGACAGCCCACAAGTCCTCGCTCTTGCTCTGGCTGTGTTCCTTTCCTCCAGTTTTCTCATCAGATTTTACACATTCTTGGCGTTCTTCATTGCCTGGGTCTCTACTACATCTCCAGCTCCATTCTAAAGCTTCCTGTATCTTTCTCTGCAGGGCTGCCCCTGGAATTCTGATTTTACTACAAATTTCTTGATCTCCCAGGCTTTCCTTTGAAATCGTGATGGAAGCTTCCCTGACCCCACAACTCCAGTGTGTGTTTAAAACCAGCATCACTTGGGCACTAATAAGGTCGGCCACTGGGTCAAACAATGATGACCCCTCCCCTAGCCTTGGACTGTGTCTACAGTGTGATGGGGTGAAGTGGGGCTGTATGTGGTTGAATATATCCTGAGACATCCTTGGGCATGCAGAACTACAGAGCTCTTTCCTCAGAGCAAAGGCTTTCAGATGAGTTTGCCCTTTTAAATCCCTGGTCTTGCAAAGGGTAGGGTCCTCCTTAGTACTTAGGTATCTTCAAAACACCTTTGCTTTGCTCTAGTGGGAAGTATTTAGTCTATTTTTAATGATATGAATTTTCTTAATAATCATGCCTCCGTTGCTAATGACTGTAAATGTGTTACTCTCGCTCCCAATAGAGTGCTTGACTCTCATCTGAGACCTCATGAACACGGTCTGTAATTTCTACCTTCCTGTCAACATTCTCCGCTCTTACCAGAATTGTCCAGTAAGCTCTGCTTACAGAATTCTATGGCTTCTGTAGCCTGTGTCTCCAAATTTCTCTACAAATTAGTTCAAAAGTTCATGAATCCAAATGGTCAGGTCGCCAGCAACAACTCTACCCCTTGACCCTGATTTTTTATTGTTGGTAAGAATTTTTTATCAGTATGACAAAATACCTCGAAAACCACTTCAGAGGGGACAGTTTATGATGTGAGGCATAATGGACAGTTAGGAGAAGTAGGCACCCTCACTCTATGGTAAGGAAAGAAGCAGGAACAGAAAGTAAGCACAAGAAGTGGAGCTTCTTCCTCGGCTAGTAGGTTTGCTCTTATTCCCATTCTGTTCCATCATTTGGGCCCAGCCACTAGGACAGTGCTGCTCACATCCAGGGCATGCCCTTCCAACCCTGAGTCAGATATCTGTGAGAACACCCTAACAGACACACCAATGCTCTACAGTATCCTCGGCTGCTCTCAATCTCTCTGCCACCTCACAGTACCTGATGTGCTGGAATCCTCATTGGGTCCCTCCCTGCCTTAAGAGGTTAATAGTTTGCTCTTGAAGCTTGATCAAAGGAACTTGGGCTTACTGAATATATTACCAGTTGTTCCATCCTATAGCTCTGTTATCCTAGGAACGCCACTTGCCTTCCCAGGGCCTATGTCCTCATCTGTGATATGTAGATCATATTCATAACATGCCATGTGATTGTTGTACACACTGAATTAAATCAGTTGCTTAGTGATTAGCACATTCCCTTACCAAATGTGTGAGGTTGTTGAGACTCTTGTTTCCCTCCAGATTCCCTGCTCCTAAGGAGAAAGGCCCCTGTGTCCACTCAGGTCAGCTCGGACACTCACTGCCATCTTAGTAGGTTATCTCTGCTGCCAGACTATGCTCTCCCATCTGCTGAGAAGATGGAGAAAGCTCTGTGTCTCCTGCCTCCAAGGTTCCTCCTTGGACCCAAAGGACAGACTTGTCTTCCCACATCTGTACCTCTGGACTGTTATTTCAGTGTTCTGACCCAGCCACCAAGGAACCCCAGGACAGTCAGTCTGTCTGGAAGGTAGGTACAGAAACAGGAGGGAGGAAGACCTCACACCCACTGCAGCTCTTCTGTGTAGCCAACTGAAAAGCACTGAGATTACTGTGAGGTGCACTGAGATGTGTTAGGAAGAGAAACTAGAAAATGGCTCACATGAATCAATGTGAACATTTAATGGGCCTTAATTGGAACCTTATCCTACTATTCTTAGAGCAGAGAGATGAAAGCAGAAGAAATCTGAGAGACCATTTATTTTACTTGAGAAAGCAGTAAACCGAAACTACAAAAAAGATTTGACTACTATTATATTTTTATGATTAAATAAAATTGTCATAGACTAGTGCTGGTGAGCCCATAAATGGTCCATGGAATGCACCCATAGTCTCTGGCAGCTGTTAGGTTATGGCCAGAAAATCTATCAGCCTGTGCTCTGCGTTTGTTAACCCTGCCGTTCTCAACACACAGCAGCAAACAGAAAGGAACGCTTACCCAGCCCCGCTGGCAAGAACCACTGGAGTAGAAGGTGTTACCAAATTCTAGCTTCCAGTTATCTCTCTTCCCTCTTCCCTACATCCTGCCATTTGTGATGGGCAGAATCTCAAGCATGCTCTCCCTCTCTTCGTCCCTCTCTCTCTCTCTCTGTGTGTGTATCTGTATGTATGCATATATGTATATATTGTGTGTTTTTATTTTTCTTAGAGAAGCTGGGTTTTAAATATCAAACCCTTTTGATACTTAAATATCAAAACTTCTGAAGTCTGAATTGGCATATTTCATGTACTAACTTCCTTCATTTCTTTTTCAGAAAAAAAAAAAAACTTAAACTCACCATCTTTTACCATATTTACATATGGTATCTGTAGGTGTGAGCAACATAGGGCATGTGCATGTGTGCATGTTCATAACACAGCAAAGGGTGATGTCTGAGAACGTGGAGGTCTTCAGAGATCATCCAGCCAACTCCCCTTGAGGAGTGGACTTGGTTCCTGCCTTATAGTTGATTTTCCTGATAACCCATCCGGAGCATTGAATGAACAGCCTTCTCTCATATTACTCCAACCCCGTGCCAATGGGATACAAATACATCAGCACAAAGATAATTCAAATTAGTCCTTCAAAGTTATTATCATGGCAAGTCGGCATAATTTCCAAGGCTAGTGCTCTCTAAAGCAGGCCTCCTTCTCAGGTGTAAACTGAAATGGATGCAAGGCTTAGGCATAATCTCTGAGGCATCAGAGAGCCTGTGGCTCATCGTGTTGCCCAGGTGTGTGAGTTAGTGGAGCACATGCTTCTGTCGCAGGGTGCGTTTGAAAGGAATTTAGAATGTGCTTCTTTTAAACTATAGCTTTTACTCGCAGATTTGAAAACTATTCAAAAAGAGGCTCTGTCAGACAATAGAAGGCTAGTGGATGGTTTATTCATGGGAAATGCCAGTATTATAAGTTTTGTGGCCCTTTAGACATGTATCAGTCATTCCTTTATTGCACAAATTCTATTTGATATTATAATAATAATAATTTTTAAAGAAAAGACAGATATTGGGGAAAAGCTGAAATATCAGAGATAGAGAAACATCACAGCCAGTTTTCATCCAGCCATTGCCTTAGGCCTGTCTCCAGGAATCCTCCAATTGCAAGCTTCTCCTTCCTCAGCCATCCAGGGAAGAGGCAGGGAAGCTGGACTCCCCCTCCGCTGTCTCTGCCCAGCCATCTCACTACCCTCCCTCAACTCTCCTAGAGCCAGGATTAAAGGTGGGAGCCACCACTGCCTGGCTCTGTTAGGCCTTGAGCTCACTGAGATCCAGATGGAGTGATGGAATTAAAGGTGCTGGTCACCACTGCCTAACCTTCAGGGCTTAGCTCTGTGGGTGGCTCTGTCCTCTAATGTTCCAGCTGTTTTTATTAAATACACAACGTATCACCACATTCCTTCTCTTGTTTGTCAGCTTTTACTAAATGCCCACCCTGTTTTAGTCTGCGTACTGAGAGACACAGAAATGCCGAGTCCACAGTCTTTTGAGGAATCTGCATGCGGGGCACAGCGCCATTAGTGCTGAGCCTGTGTTTCCCTCAGCAGACACTGCACTGGGCACTGTTCTAGAACCCAGGGTAGTGGGAAACGGAACAGAGCAAGTCCTCATCCTCATGTTGCTAATGTTCCGAACAGAAAACAAGAGCCAGCTCAAATCTGTGACAGAAATGTTCCCCAACTGAAGCAGTGTTTGTGAGCAAGGACAAGAGCTAAGCCTGAGATGAGGCAGAGCCTAGGTCACAAGGGACCTTCGGTAACGAAGGACTTAGAAATTGTCTTCTGGGAGATGAGGAGCCTCAGGTGCTGTTAGCATGTGGCTGACCGGTGAGTCATGGCTCACTGTCCAGTATTTAGAGAATGGGTAGGCAGTTGTCAGACCTCCACATGGGTGCCCAGCACCCGGGGCCTGGTACCAGCACTGCCGGGTCACTGTTCTCCCTTGTAGAAGGCGAATGAGAGACCTGCCCAGGGATGCTTTCCCATTTCTCTACTGATGACTGCCTCGGAAGCTAGTTAAGGGCCTTCTCAGTTTTCCCACAGGAACGTAGAGAGACATCAGCCTGCCCCTCCCTACATGAGGAAACCCCTGTCTCTGGGGTCCACCTGGTTTCCACCATGTAAGTCAAGCCAGTCCCCAGCTACTGTGGGCTTCGTTTCCCTTGACTCTGGCTCCTATCTTTATGTTTACTCTCTCTTTGTCCTTCCTGGATTTTCTGCTGCTGCTCCCCCTCCCCTCAGAAGGCTGCTGCTCCCCCTCCCCTCAGAAGGCTGCTGCTCCCCCTCCCCTGCAGTCCAGGGTTAGAAAGAGAGAAGATGGGTGCATCTGCTCCCATGTCATTTGATGAGATTTCATACGTGGAAGAATCGCATTTTTCTGCTGAGATGTCTAAATGAAGCCACCACTCCACCCTCTTCACAGGGCATTGGCTTAAAGAAACAAGGGAGTGGGTGAGGCATGCCATTTTCTTTAAAAAAAAAAAAAATGGAGAGCTTTGTGGCCTGAAGGACATTCCTGTCCTGTTGCTCTTGTCATGAGTCTTGGTTCCAGGTATGACAAGCGGCAGGGCACTAACTGATGAGCCTGACCAGCAGCCGCTGCGTCTGCTCCAGCGCTGGGCAGGTCAGATCTTCAGCGGGGAGGGCAACAGTTTCTACTCTGCTAGAATAATATTCTTTGTTCAGTGATTTACAGACTCTCTTAGCTGTCTGTTTTAATGAATTTAGATGTCTAGACACCTATTTTTACCCTTGTGCTGAGGACATCTTGTCTCTGACAAGAAAAAGAAAAAAACAAATTGGGAATTCTTAGGCACAAGGCATTTGCCCTGGTGAGACTTAACTGTATGCCTCCATTCCTCTAGACTCCATTTACCCCACAGCACTGACTGACAAAACTGCTCTGCTCAAGTCTCACAAAACAACTTTCAGAGCATATTGAACAAAGCAGCGCATGCGCTTACACGCACGCGCGCACACACACACACCTACCTCTGTCTTACTCCCTCTGCCACTGTGCCAAGATGCCAAAGAGCTCTATCATCTGCCCTTACAGATCCAAAGACAGTGTTAGCTGAGGGCCTTGGAGGCCTTATGGTCAGCAGCCCTGGGCTCTGATGTGATAGATACAAGCTCCTGAAATAACTTAGAAACAAAAACTAATGTATAGCTCGGTTTTAGAATCTAAACTCATTCATTCTTTTCCCAAATAGTTGGGGCAAGGAAGCTATCATTTACCAGGCATTACACATGGCATGTAGCAATGAGAAAGCATAGCCCTGTCTTCAGTACAGTCTGGGGACTTTACTAACGTGGGTTTCCTTCAGTCTGTCTTAGCCTCTCTGTCTCTCTCTCCCTCTCGCTCTCTTCCTCTATTTTATTCGTATGGGCATTTTGCTTTCATGTATGTCTGTGAACCATGTGCATACAGTACCCATGGAAGCCAGCAAAGAGTGTCAGATCCCCTTGGGCCGGAGTTAGAGATGGTTGTGAGCTATTGTGTGAGTGCTGGAAATTGAACCTGGATCCTCTGCAAAAGCAGCCAGTGCTCTTAACCACTGAGCCATCTCTCCAGCTATGATAACTTTCTCGTAAAGTCAGTGATAGATATGTTGTGGGGTTCAGGTTACAGTAAATGTTTAGGAATTTGTCATAGGTTCTTCTTGGGGGAAGGGGATACCTTCCACAAATAAACAAAACACAGAGATTTCTGTGATCAATGCTATGTAAGTAGGGAGTTCAGAATCCCTCTATAGAAATAGATAAATCAGACTTTGATGGGCTTCTGTTCAGTTTCTGGTTTTTTTGTTTTGTGGGTAAGTTCCCTAGAACTGTATATTTCACTCCAGCACCTGTAGATTGTAACCCATGTCTACAGAGGGTGAAGAAGCAGCCATCGACACTGACAAGATTTACTACCTTGTGTTGTCATTTTGGTACTGTCAGGAATGGACTATTCTCCCCAAAAGTGAATTTTTCAGATGATTATATGATCATAATGTGTTTAATAGTAACTATTTGGAACCAGTTTTAAAGAAATATTTTAACTTCCTGCCTTCTTATTTTGTATGTGGAAGTAATTTTTAAATATGTGGAGTGTTAAGTGAAGATAATTGATTATAATTAATAAGATATTCTGTCATAATATAGTCATGCTCTCAAGACCAAATGGGAAAAGAGGTTCCTCTTACATCAGATGACTCTTAACAGCTTTCTGAATCTTTACTTTGAAATCATTTGAATCCTCACTCCTTTCGTGTGTGTCCTGTTCCTCTTCCTGACTCAGTTCACCATCTTCTCTATAGCGCTCCTGAAACGCGCTGACTCTGAATACTGAAGACCAGAGACTCTGGCAGAGCGGCTGCAGAAGTGTGAGTTGCTGCACTGCATTGAACTGTGCAGAACTTCCTGGGGTAAATGGCCTGTAGGAAGATGGTCCACTCTGTAGGGATGGAGACTTCTCTGGCAGCTAGTGTCTGAGCCCATTCTGGGCAGTGTAGATGTGTGGAGGTGTTGTCAACTCTCTCTCTCTCTCTCTGTTAAGAGGCCTGATGGCATCATTTCTTCTTTCCTTGCTCTGGCTGCAGCCCAGCTGGTCACAGTTGGAGAAAGGATGTCCTCCAAGAAGATAGGAGGTTGGGCTGCACTCTCAGGACCTTTGAATCCACTCTTTGGGATCTTAGAGTGAGTGGTCAGATGTCACACAGGTGTGAAGTCTTCAGGCTAAACTCTATCCCACTCTCCTACTTCTTACTTTCTTTTGTCCTCCTTCTTCCGCTTCCTTCTTCTGTTCATATTTTTGACAGAATTATACCAAGGCCATACTATATATTACTATATAGACATACTTTTCTATGACAGCATTGAATTTTTAATTAAGACCAAAGATTAGGCTTAGAGTGAGCATTCCTCAGAAAGAGAACAGTTGCTGCTCTGAGTCAGTCCTGTGTTCTGAAGTTAAGAAGTACCCATGCAGGCTACACACTGACAAAGGATGTGTGAACTCTCATTTCTATAGATAACACATGACCAACTTACCAATAAAGAATTGCAGATAAAGTGTGACAGCCTTAAAAATATGGAAAATAGGTAGGGGGCTGCGAATAGAACTGTTGTTAACCCCTAGTCCAACACCTCCACAGACTATGTGTTCTTACCAGAATAAAGTCTCCTAAAAGGTGGCCACATTGGATGACAGATACACTAAAGATGTATGGATTAGAAAAGTTCACAAGAGGATCTCTAAAGTGAGTACAAACCTGGAGCAGTGGAACAGGATGGGAAACCTGAGGAGCCAGAGGCAGCCAAGTCCTGATGTCTTAGCAGCTGCATATTTAAAATAAAATAAATATAATGCAAAGTACAACACGGGCTCAGCAGTGGAGAGCTCTGACTGCTCTCCCAAAGGACCCAGGTTCAGTTCCTATCACTCCAGTGCTAGGGACTTGACACCTCTTCTGGCCTGTGCCAGCACCAGCCACACGTGTGTACAGACATACATATAGGAAAAACACCTGTACACAGAAAATAATAATAATAAATGCTTTAACATGCCAGTCACTTTTATTTAATGATGTTGAGAAGATATCTTCATTATTAAAATATCATATATTTTAAATGTCCAATATGACAGGGTTTATAGACACTGCAAACCTATAAACCCGCTCTGGAAAGTGGACAGATGTTCAGCCACAGCAAGACAGTGCTGAGTTAAGGGTCACATGTTCCAGCTGTCCACTCCTGAGAGTCCTGCTCCATTGACAACCATTCCTTCTTCACATTAATAAACCAGATCACAATCTAGCACATAACCAAGAACTGGTCATGTGATACTAAGCCAAGAAAAACGTGTTTTTTGAAGAAAGTCCTTTTCTGTTAGTTTAATCTGTATATGTTGGTTGGTTTAGTCTTCTTAAAATGGCCATGGGTCATGCTCATCTTTATCTGGGCTGGCATTGTCATACAACACATCACTGGCTGATGGCCAGTCATAGGAGTAAGCTTAGAACTGGTAAGGAGAGCATCTCAACCCAGGAGTGGGCAGCCTTGTGAGCATGGTGGCCCTGGATGGCCAGAGAGGCTGAAACAAGCCAACACTTGGAGTTAGAGTTTTCCAAGCTTAGCTCTAGCCAAGACTTGCTGGGGACTTGGCCCACATCTCTTGAACTTCCTGAAGCTGGAGTCCTCTTTTTAACAGCAGTCACTGCTGTCTACTCATCTCAGAGTTGGCCCCAAATGATGTAGACAGAGCAGCTAGCTAGGCTCAGGGCCTCCTGAGCTCTGTCTTGGCCAAGCTGGAAGTTACTGAGGTTTTGGCCCTGAGTTCCTTCATACTTCAGAAGATACCAGTGTTACCCAGCCCATTCTAGATCTCTCCAGGCCACCAGACCAGAATTCTCAAGTTGGTGCTTGGGACCTTGAAAATCTCAGTTCTGACATTCTTCTAGATGCTGTGGTTCAGAGTATCACAAACTCCAGTCATTTTCTGTTTTGCTGCTAGAGTAGTAGGTAAGAGACATGAGATGTTTGATGCTTTTCAGCTCAGGCTGGCCTTGAACTTCTGATCTTCCCACCATAACTTCCCAAGTGCTGGAGTCACATGTGTGCACCACTGCACCTGGCTGAGCTGACTCGTCAGCTGTGCTACTTGGGATGTCTTCCAGTACTTAAGGATTTCCTTAAGTGTCAAGGGAAGCTCATCCTGGATATGAATTGGGAGCCAATAACAGTTTTAATAATGACAAGTCCAGCACAGTAGCCTCAAAGTCATGTGAGCAGATAGACACACAGACACAGAGAGAGACAGACAGAGTGCTAAGCCTCTGTTGCTCTGCACCACTCACCTGTGTTTCTTGGATCATGCTTATTCAAGGATTTTCTTTTCAAAACTGTCAGAATGTATTTCCTACCTCACCACCACAAGATCCTGGCTGGCACCCCAAGCACTGTTTGCATAGCTCTGTCTTGCACAGGCAGGGCCAGGGAACAACCTCAGCAGTGGCTTCTCAGGTGACATTAAGATTGCTGGTGATTGAAGCCAGCCTCTGCCAGACCCTCTGTTCAAAAGAAATATGGAGAGGGGGGCGGTGCTGGAAAGCATTTGTTAGGATGGGTAGGAGCTCTGCTCCTGGTCTAACAGCAAACTCAGGGCAGAGAGCTGGTGAGATAACCAACATCCTTAACTAATACTGTGCTTTGTAGATGTGAACACAGTGGGTCTATATTTAAATCTTGAAAGTTTCCATCCACCTTCTGTTATAGAAGACTAAACGTAAATTAGCTGGGTGGTTGTACTGATCATGAGCAGAGGCAGACCTAGAACCTACAGCTGTCTAAGGCCAACACTTTTGAACCAGCACTGTTGCTGTGGCATAGTCCTGGAGAGTGATGGCGGTCTTTCTAATGGACATTATTCTGAAGAAAATGGATTGGTGGCCTTCTCACAGGAGTAATAACATTGTCCTAAGCAAAGGAAAGGCTATGTGAACACAGAACTAGACAGCCAGAAGGAAGGTCCTTAAGAGAGCCTGACCATGCTGATACTCTGACCTCAGACATCTAGCCTCCAGAGCAGTAGAGATAAATATGCATTGCTTATGTCCCTCCAACCTATGGTATTTTGTTGTGATCAGTAAGATAATCTGATACTGAATATGTGAGTTGCTTCTCTCCACCAAAACTTCCTTCACCTACAGTTTCCAAGTGCCTGTGTGATCCCACCTTCTGCATACAACCCATCCTCTAGGCATATCATTTAGAGAACCTGAGAAAGGAAGCCTCTCCTCCCACAGTACAGCACCCTCACCAGACTCCTTGTATTGCAGTTACTGGTATAAATACATCATCTCCCCACAAAACTAATGTCAAACTAATCCTGTCCAGCACACTGCAACTTTGCTTGTGTGTCAGGAAAAATACTCTTTATTTCTTTTGTTCCAATGGCATTAGTACATCACTTGGCATGGGGCACATACCACAAATAATGGCTGAATTAGCACTTTCTGCTTGGTGCCAGAGGCCTAGTGAGTGGCCAAGATCCAAAACAAATTAAAGAACCACCAACTTCACATGTCTGTCCTCGACACAAACACATACACACACGCGCACACACTATCCTCTGTAGAGTCCTTTTGCTCTGGCATCCAGTTCCTCCAAGTCCTCTACACATTTTTAGAATTCTACCTCTTTTTCTAAAGATACAGCTTCCAGAATTATTGCTAGTAACAAAAAAGCAGTCAGCGCTGGGCTCTGTCTTCCATCCTTGGTCCCTCATCAGACTCTAAGGAAGACCCTATGGATCACAGGGCGACTGGGTAAAATGCAGAGTCGTGCCCTTGACCTCTCCCTAGGAGACCAGAGGAGCTGTGCTGCCATGGTCCTCCCAGAGCAGGATTGAAGGATGACTGCAAAGCCTTGACATGTATATTACTTTTCTCAACTTTAAAATGTAGGAATATAATCTTTCAGTGAAAAAGAATATGTTTAAAACGCTAGCGTCCTTGGCCATTTTCCTTTCTGTATTGGGGTACATGATAATACTGCTGTGTTTACTTTGTGAAATTGAGCTATTTGATTTGTGTGTGAGAGCAACTTCAAAGAAATTACTTTTAAAACCATTGTCTACCTTCAAACCCAAAGCAACTGAGTACTGAGCAGTCTGCCAAAGGCCAATTGGCTAATTGTTGAGTAAAGGAGACCTCCTGCTCTTTGACTAACACCTATTTCATTGTGTTAGTGAGACAAGATCTCTCTATGTAGTCTTGGCTTCTCTGGAACTCACTGTGTAGAACAGGACAGTCTTGAACTCAACAGAGATCTGCCTGTCTTTGCCTCCTGAGTGCTGGGATTAAAGGTATGCACCTATCTTATAACTGTACCTGAGGTCAAGGTCACTTCCATCTTTCTTGATCTATTACATTTATGTGTGTATTTGTATGTGTGCACAGTGTGTGTGTGTACATGTGAGGATACCACAGTGCTTGTATGCCCCTGGTGCTTGTGTGACAGTTCCAGGACAACTCACAGAAGTTGCTTATTTCTTTCCACCATGTCTCCTTCCCATGTGGGTTGCCAGGCTTGATGGCAAGCACCATTACCCGCTGAGCCACCTCATCAGACTTCTCTTGCTGGTATTGGAGCCCAACATGACATCAGAAAGTGGATAACATATTTGAAAGAGTTTTTTTGTTTTTACTGGGGCTGTACCTACTCCTGACTTCTATCTCTAGCAGGTGACTTTAGCCACCAGTGAAGCATAGGGCCAGGGCACTCCATATCAGTGCTCTGGAAGAAGGCTCTGTGAGAATCCCAAAAGACGAGACAGGTGTCCTGACCAGGCTCAGGATCAGTGCTCACCTTAGAACTTGGAGTGGTTTGTCTGAACAAAGGCAGTCCTTTGGTTACTGGCTTAGTTATAGCTCCATCAACGTCTACAGATATTATAAGTCTGAATTGATTAATTATGCACATTCAGGAAGACCCTTGTGTTGCATGATTATTCTACTAATTTTCTACTGAGTTTGGAAAGTTTGAAAGGCTATCCAAGTTGATATTTGATAATCTAAGGGGAATGGATGTAGAAATAAAATAAAACCAAGGCCTGCCTCTAGCCTGGCACCTTTCATAAGCCCCACAGATGCTTGAAGCCCTGAGCATCAAAGTCAGGATATTTATACTCCAAGACTCAATTCCCCACCCCCAGGTGAAGCAGTTACCTGATGCCACTGACTCTTCATGTTGACTATATTACACCCTCTGCCACAGGCCCACCTGAATTAACCCACAAAGTCTCAGTGCACTTTCTGGACCTCCTGGCCCCTACCTTACCATGGTATCTGAAGTGTTCCAAGTGTAAGTGAGAGCCTCACAAGCCCTTACAGATACCTTTACAGATAACAAGGTTAGGTCCTACCGTAGGCAATCTTATGGCTATAGCTTCTTAACATGAGGTAACCAAACTGTCTTGTGCCCTTATACATCTTGTCCAGTCCAAAGACCTAAAAGTAGTAGTCTTAACAAGGCACCTCACTGACTGCTAGTGATCTCTGTAAGATCACTATAAGCAGGTAATGGATAGTCAGTGCTGTTCCCTGAGGGAATATCAAGTCCCTAGGGGACACTGCTTCAGAAGGCTTAGTGCAGTGAGCTCAAGTGATATTCTCACACTCTGTGCTAATTTGCCAGAACCAGGGAACTGATGTCTTTAAGTTAACACTGTATCTATGCCAACCACACTGGCCTCTTTTAATGCCTTTTGAATTACTGAATCTTCTAATAATGTCATTTTAACAATGAAGTTTCAAAAAAAAAAACTTCTTAATTTTTGCTCAAAGAGAGGGGCAGACAAATTTCAATAATGGCATCGTTATAAATTCTGCAGTGGTGACCATTTGGCTATGTCACAAAATATGTATCTAATAATTAAAATAAAGATTTCAGTGGAAGCTTTATCAATAAGGTAGACAGAGCACATTTTTCTCAGTTGGTGTCAGAAATGGCATCGCACAGCCATGTGCAGAGTTGTCACAATGGGGGTCTTTAAAATTCCTTTCGGATTTGAAGGTATTAACAGGTCCCTATCAACATTCTCTAAAGGTTTTTGATGTCATATTAGCTATTGAACAAAAATATGCGAACTATTACTTTGTTGATTTTGTCCTTAAACCACACTACATTATCATCTGAGAATGTGTTCTCGGAGTATTGTTAAAAGTACTTTGAAAACTTGTAAATCCCAGTAATTTATGTTTCTCCTGCCTCTGCTGTTTTGTTCTGTCCTTCTGGTTTCAATTTGAATGCCGTCCTGTCTGGGTGTGTACCTGTAAAATTGTGTTTTTCCGAGTACAATTTACAGTCCTGACCTTAGGCTTTTACAGTGTCCCTAACCTTCTCCGGGTTTCCTCCTATACTACGAAGAAGTGAATTTTGGGTCACCCTGCTCTTTCATATTAGAATTGTCTAATCAAAGTTACTTGAAACAGATCTGATCTTGGCATTTCTTAGTTTATCATTTCGGCCTGGGGAGTGAATTAGGAGAGCGTCCCTGCCAGTCCACTAATTGCATTGCCCTATTAAAGTGTACACAGTTGTAAACCCAGACTGCTTCAAGACAACAGTCTCATTTATCTAAACAGTTCTCCTTTTAGATACAATGGCACTGATGGGAACCGAGATAAGGGGTAGGGACTGGAAGATCATTTAGAGCCTATACTAGCTGGAACCATTCCATCCCTACAATCAGTCCCCTTTTCTTCCTCGGACTTGTCTACATACGGAATCCATCTAGCTATATGCAGAGCCTGCAGTGGGCAGGGCTACCCCAGACACTCTCTTACTTTTCTGGGAACCATTCTGTTCTAAGCAACAGGAGACTGCTTTGAGGGGCCGAGGGTGCTCTGCTAAAACTGTATCCTAAGTCCATCCAGGAGGCTGCTCTCAGACCAAGGAAGCTGTGCCCTTCACTGTGGAGTTTGATTGTTAAATGGCCACAGAACCTTTGGAATCTTTTATTTTAAGTTAAGAAACAAGATTTTTAAACAAAATGTTGGCTCTTTTCAACTATCACTCACATTAAGCTCTGGTAAGGAGTTTCTCTTTCTTTACCTCCTTCAGTATAGTCTCTGGTTCAGACCAACGACAGTTGGCTGGAGGAGCAGGTCAGGGTTTGGCAGCTGACCCTTCTACTGTTCTCTTGTAGGTGATTGTGCAGTCCGGCCGCCACCCAACGGTGCTCCAGAAGCTCTGCCAGCTACCCTTTCAGTATTTCAGTGACCCAAGGCTCATCAAAGTTCTGTTCCCTTCGCTTATCGCTGCTAGTTACAACAACCTTCAGAACAAGATCATTCTGGAGCAAGAGATGAGCTGTGTTCTGCTGGCCACATTCATTCAGGTACCTTCTACCTTATGCCTCTCTCTCTCTTGTTTTACAGGCAAACTCATGAGACTGAAAAGCAAAGGTGAGGCAGCTTTATGCTTTACCTCCAAGCTGCTTTTAAATCTCTATCCCTGTCTGTGCTTTCGAAAGTCATTTCTAAAATCTGAAGTCACATTAATACGAGATGCAGGGTTGATCGCTGCATGTCTGCCTGGAGGATTTTTAAGCAAAAAGCTCATTTGCCAAAGACAAAATGGAAACTTATACTTAGAGACCTGCTTAACAGGACACCAGGCTCCTTCAGGGCTTTGATGTGTCTGCCTCTTAGTCTTGCTACAGAAAATAACTGCTGGAGAGCGATAAAAATTTGGATTTATATGAACATTAAAAAGATATGATTTGGGTATATGTACAAAGTTGAGGGGAGAAAGCCTGCTTGATTGCTTTTTGTTTCTAATCTAAAAGTTTGAAGTACAGCCATGTATTTTCCTGATCCAGCTAAATTCTGTAGGACTGAAATCAGAATCGATGCTGTAGAAAGTGCTAACGTTTAAATCACCTTACTGAGGCAGCAAGGCAAAAGCCAAGGCAATGATGATTCTAAACTAGGATTTTTTTGTATTTTTGTGGATGACTATTTTATGAAATGTCCCTCTTTTTTTTTTAAATATTCCACTCTAAAATTGCTCCCTGCTGCACATGATATTTCCTGTTCTTCCTAACAGTGAAACAGAAAGCAAAGTTCTGTGTGTATTGTCCCTGGGCTGGCTAATGTTCAGATACCTCTGTCAGAGTGAGGGTGAGCAGCTGCCTGGGAGCCACGGAGGACAGCTGAAGACTTCCCGGCCTTCTTTACCCAGTCAGCTCTCCCTGACTCTCTGTTAATGATCAGCTCTCAGCACAGCTAGGTCAAGGAGACTTAGACATAGTTTCTTTTCAGCTTAATTGTTAGATTTGAGTCTGGGTCCTATTTTCTGCATGATTTCAAACTGGCTCATGATTAAATTAAAATCTTAATAGAATCTTAGACTGTAAAGCCACCATTTCAGCACAGGGTTCTTCATCCCTCTTAGAACCTTAAGATTAGAGAAACCATTAAGTAGAAACTGCACTTTAGGGTGTTTTCAGATGGTGATCTTTCCATTGGATCATCCACTCTTGCATTCAGTGGCTAATTTCTGAGTGTGCATTCTGTGCTGAGACCCTGGAGTTGTATCATGAATAACACAGATAAAACCCACCTTCAGGACCCTTTCTAAACAACAAAAAGACCAAGTAGCATGGCGGCTAGGCAGTGAGTGCTGTGGAAGAAGGCTATGACCTGGGGAGGGAATAAAGCATTTTATAGCTTAAGCCAAGACAAATTTCCATGTGAGCCACATTAGTTTCTTTACAAATACCTTAAAAATACAAGAGACAGCATTCAGGTATTTGAAGTAGGAAGATAACAGTGTGAGGCCAACTTGAACTATATAATGAGACTATCTCAAAAAAACAAAAATATGAATGAGGTTAAAACTATAGTAAAAGGTGGGTGATATTAATTACAGCTATTCCAAATAGACCATATGTAATACAGTTTCTTTCTTAATTTGGGGTAGCATTATTAGACTAGACCAGTGAAGTTAAATCATTTTTTTCTATAAATAATTGGGCTCAAAATGAATTGTTTGGGTCAACTTACAAATGTGTCATGGTTCCACATATAGGTTATTAATAATCACTGTAAAGTAATGTTAAAATGAGAGTATGGCCTTACACAGGTTTCTGAAGAGTTTTACATACTACAATTTTTTTCAATTTCCACCTAAAAGTAAAATGACCAAGTTTTAAGGTCTAGATGCAAAATACTTTTGGTTTGGCTTGGTTTGGTTTTTGTTTGTTTGCTTGCATGTTTTTGACACAGGGTTTCTCAAGTAACAGCCCTGGATGTCCTGGATTATAAGGTCTCTTATATTCAGTTTTTTTTTTTTTTTTTAATTCTTTCCAGGCATATTGGCACACCCCTGTAAGGCAAGCACTCATGAGGCTGAATGAGGCAGGAAGGCATTTGAGTCCAGCCTGGGTTACATCAGTAAGATCGTAACCCCCCCCCCCCAAACAAAAACCTTTTTAAGACTCTTGCTAACTTAAAATAGTGCATTTGGCTTAGGTTTCAGGTTGGGGTATACAGTCATGGTTGAGGGCAACACTGTGACCCTCGGCAGTGCTCACATAGGAGACTCCATTTCAGCTCTAAAGAATCTGGCCACAGAGCCCCATGCTCTCCTGTTGTCTATGCTCCAGATAATTAATGTGGCTGTGGCTTATACTTAGGGAGACTTTGCCATTCTGTTCAGAGCATTGGCCTCAAACCAGTTCTCTCTCCTCACAGGACTTTGCACAGACTCCAGTGGATAACCAGCCTTCCTATCCCAAAGGTAGGTCCCACTGAAACGGAGTTCCATGTGTGAGTTAGCTAAGTGAAGGGGCTTGCATTCCTTTTTCCAATCAGAGAATTCCTGTGTCACCTAAAGTATGTGAGGTTCAGACACCAAACACGGGTAAGACTCGACAAAGAAACCTCTGGAAATAAAGAAAAGCACATGGTACAAGATCTAGTAAATGCTGACTAAGAGCAGGAGGCCAGTCATAGAGCATTTCTACCAGCCCATGCGTGTCATCATAAACACTTCAGTCCCTAACATGGGCACCCTGTCCATGTTCAGAATAAAGGTGACCATCACAGTAGCTAGACTCCTAAATTCAAGCACTTGACCTATTTTAATTGAAGATAATTTTACATTGAGAAAAATTAATGTCCAATTAGCAGAGCTCTGAAAGTAAAGGCTTGCAAGCAATTGTCCTTTTTTTTTTTTTTTTTTCCCCCTGCTGAGCTGTTCTTGTGGTCAGAGTTAGAGATGGAGAATTTTAAACTTCATTTTTACAGTCTTAAAAATCTACCCAGACTATAATTGAGAAGTACAGTTTGGTCTCTGGCTGTTATGGCAGAATCTCTGATCAATGAGCCTTAGACTTTCTCCAAGTTCTCTGTTAGTTTGATAGTATTAAGTGTTCCTTTAGAGCTGAGCATAGTGGCACATGCTCCAAATCCCAGCTCTGGGAGGTAGAGACAGGAAAGGCCTTTGAAAGTCACCCTTGGCCAACCTGGGCTACATGAGAACCTATCTCAAAAAAATAAAATGAAATAAAACATATAATAGTGCTGTGCAGAGGCCTACTCCTACCCAATAGCATCCTCTGGAGCACCCACCAAGAAGCCCTTAACTTGGAGACAATTTGGGGCTCTGTCAAAAAAAAAATCTACAGTAGGCAGGTGTTACAAAGTACACAGAAGGAAATACAACAAAACTGTTACAGTATCGTGAAAAAATGTGAGGTTTTTATTGACTCAGGTACTCAGAAAAGTAAACAGAAAGCTATGTAACTTCCCAGAAATTCCAGTCAGCATCACAGTCACCACCATTGTTTCAGGGAGAACCAGTTGCAAGTTCAGTTCTGCCCTCTCTCAGGCAAGGCTTCTTCTTTTTCTTCTTCTTCTTTTTTTTTTAAGCTACTAGGACATGTGAGGAAATTAGTACAATTGTTTAATTTTTAAGCATATGAAAATAAGTTTTCAAGTATTTTAATGTATTTATTTTTAATTGAGCAACAATATTTTTGTCAGTATAACTATGTATGTAGACAGTCTTTCTTCTTTTCTCTGCCCTAAAAAAGATGAGTCACTATTTAAGAGTCTGAAAAGCAAAGTCCCAGAATGAAAGCTGTCTCCCTTTGCTTGGCTGGGCAAAGCCTCTGGAAGTCTCAACCTTCCTTCTTTCCCAGGAGTGGGGTGGGAGAGCTGGGGAGCACTTCCTTTGCCTTCCTTGTTGCATCTACAGCTGGCTTCACACATAGAACAGCAATCAGACAGTTGTTCTCTGCTTTCCTCCCAGCACTGTTAGTGGCTCATAACGTGCTCACTTAAAGAAAAATGAAGTGAGGGCACTGAAGAGATGGATCCAGTGTTAGGCTTGCCTGCTGCCCTTGCCAAAGACCTGAGTTCAATTCTCAGCACCCACATCAGGTAGCTTACAACCCACTGTAACCACTGCTGCAGGTGATCCCATGCCTCTGGCCTCTCAGGGTGCTTCCTGCACTCATGTATACACACACACACACACACATACACACACACACACACACTTAAATATATAATAATAATAATAATAATAATAATAATAATAATCCAGCACTCTGTAGGCAGAGGCAGTTTATTTCTGTGAGTTACAAGCTAGCCAGGACTGCACAATGAGACCTGACAAAAGAAATAATAAATCATTTTTAAGATGACACTCTACCAGTATCCATCTTACACTTTTGTTATGGGTTCCCTTTTGCTTAGATTAACTCCTCATAAAATGTGTCCAGGCATTTTGAAGTTGTCATCTAGGTAACCTCTCTGGTGTGCAAGTAGTTGTGGGTTCCCAAGTTCTCACCACTGAGGGACAGTTAGTTTCAGGGTTCAGACCTACTGCCTCATGACTACACCAAGGTTTTGGAGCATCAGCAAATTGTTGATGGTCACCTTGGTTCTGCTAGATAGCTACTGAACACCAGATTTGAACAGTGTCGAAGTTATATCTAGATGTATGTTTTAAACTAAGTAGATTATTCTAGGAAAAGAAGTCAACATTTAGGCCAGGTTTGTGAGGAAGAACTGGTCTTTGTCTGGAGGGCCTTCAGTCCCAGCACAGTAATAATACTAATAATAATAATAATAATAATAATGTCACCCTTCACAGACAGATGATGTACCCATTCAAAATCAAGTGTACATAGTTGTCACTCTGTTACCTATTTTCTTATTCTGGAGTCCCCAAATAAATATTTCATAATGTTTTATATGTAGATCAATGTCTAAATGTTAGAACACTAAATTGCGGCTAATATGTTCACAGCATTTATACTACACTACACTGCCATAAAGATGAAGCAAACACTGTGTAGGAAAATTCACTTGAAATGTGGGTTCCACGTGTGCTCTGATATCAAGCCTCATTTCTAAGTCAGAGGTCACTTTTTAGTCTCTTCTTTTGTTTCCCTCAGGAAAACTCGGGAATCTTGGGGACTACCTGGAGTTGGCTAACAGATTTCCTCAGCAGGCCTGGGAAGAAGCCCGGCAATTTTTCTTGAAAAAGGGGAAAAAATAAATGTTTTCAGCTAATTCTGCATTTGAGTATCTTTGTTGGTGTTTGCTGTTGTTCCTTAAGGACTCTGGTGCTCATATTCTCCTGCTGGACACACACGGCTCTGCACTGCTCATAAAGACCGTACATACTGGACTGTTGTTCCTAACTGCAAATGGAGTTTGTTTCATTTGTGCACAGTGTTTTGGAGTTTGTTTTCTTCCATACTGTATAATTCACATTGTAATATGGGTAAAATTAGACATAAAATTAGCAAATATCATTCTTGTAATGAAGTAACGGGGTTTTTTTTTCCAGTGCTGACTTTTCATGTTAAAAATGCACAAATTTGAGAAAGTGTTAAGACATTTGACCTGCTCTAAGTTTTTCTTCTAAGACTTGGAGTTGAGAACTGTGTGATTAACACTCTGTGTAAGCCTGTTTGAAATTGAAGTTCCCAGCCACTGTTTGGGAACTTCCCTGGGAGATAGCACTGTGAACTGTTAATGTTGCTGACCTAAATTTAGTGTCCAAAATAATTTTTTTAAGTTTGGGAGCATCAAGTATTTTCTTAAATAATTTATTTGAAACAACACGGAAGTAAAAGAAGCAGTAGGAGAGGCCACTTCTCTGAATATAAGCAGCCTTGGGTGCGGGGCAATGTTTGGGCCTGGCAGGGTGGGTAGGGAGAAGGGCCCAGTGTCTTCTGCTTAAGCGGTTCAGTGCTGAGACTGCCTGACATTTGTGATAATTACCAAGAAAGATCTTGCTGTGGAAATTGACCCGAATACCTGAAGTTTGTCGTAAGAAGCTGAACAACACAAGAAATCTTACCTTAAAAAAAAAAAAAAAAAAAAAAAATACTTACCTAATATTCCAGGCACTTCTTTATTGGAACCTCAGGGCGCTGCAGTTGTGTGTGTTCAATTTTTTACTGTTTTACAAATCGAAAGAAAATAAAGAGGTATGATGTCAACCATGCGGAGGAGGCGCGCCTCGGGAGCTCCTCGGGAGCTCCTTCCCGGACTGTACACACCCCATCCCCCAGGAGGGAGGGATGCCCAATGTTGTGGGGTACAGGCGGGAGTCAGTGAAGGGCGGCAGCCGAGAAGAACTAGTAGTTATAAGGTTTCCTGCGAGGTGCTTCAGGATACCTCCTACCTGGTCAGAAATTGCCAAAGCCCTCTAAGTCGGGACAGCAGTGAATAACCTCCCAGAGCTATACCAGAATTCGAAATTAAACACGAAATCGAATGGTCGGGCTGCCTGATATGGTAACGGCTTTCTCCTGGGGCGGGGCATCCTGCCTGGCCCGGTGTGTGAGCCTTGAATTCAAATGTGACCTGAAAAGAGGTGTTGGAGTGCTGGCGTGGTGACATTTGCAACCAAATTGCGCGCCTGGGGTGACAAAGTTACTACAGAATTCTGCAGAGAGCGTGGATCTGAAAGCCCAAGAGCGGCTGCTTCCTACCGGGTCCTCGGCCACAGCTGCTCCCTCCCCTGCCTCGACCTTGAACTCTGCTTCTATGGGGCTTAGGTTAAGACCTGGCCCCAACCCTAACCTCTGTGTACCTTAGCCCCTTGCAGCGGTGAAAAACACCTGCATCTTTCCTGGTGACTGTCCCAAAGGACATTGTCTTCTAGGTCCCTAATGTTCTCCCTTTCAGCGCCACCCCATTTCAGCTCCAACGCCCCTGCTCTGCCCCTCTGTAGTCTCCTCATTTACACAGCCCGCTTCCCAGCTAGCAAACTCCTGCCCTCTCCTGAGTCCGCTTGATGACCCACCCAGGCGCTGACCTTCTTGAGTAGAGAGGGTCCTGTGGCCTAAGGCTGGACCCACCTAGCATCCCTGCCTGGTTGGGGATTGCTGCTGGAGGCACAAAGGAGCCCAGACCTGGAGCCCCACATCTGGATCTGAGTGGAGTACTGCCCTTTCTTGCTCCTGTCACTACTCTCAACCTAGCTCTGTTTATCTGCATTTTCTATGCACAGTCTCCATCCACGAGGTGCTAGCCTGTAATTGGTCACACAATCCTCATTATAGCACCGAATCTCCGTATTTTAAAGAAAGTTTACTTTTACATCAATCAGACCCACGGTTAAAAGCCTCTAATCTTCCCTGCATCAGCTTAATAAACTCTGAGTTTCCTGCTTTTATCGCAGTTCCATTGGGAACTTGCTTCTCTGCAAATACTTACTCATCCATTGTTTTCTCCCTCCAGCAGGCTTCTATTCGGCTAATTCTTGCACAACTAACTGCATGGCAGTGTAAGCCCACCCCTAGGCAAAAGTGACAGAGCCTCATATTTTTTTGAAAGGCAGTGTTAGAACAATGTCATTTAAACCCACTCTTCCCAGCTCTGCAAGCTTGGGCTTTAACTTCATAATCAAAACAGAAAGACTGGTTTCTGTCCCATAGTCTTTCAATTTTAAGATTCATTGGGAATACTGCCACAGGATTATGAATTTCCCAGAATTGTGTGGCCTTACAATATGTACCAAATTGTGTCACCAAAAATTTGTCTGCTTCTGGGATCTTTTTCCTACCTCCATTTCACAGAGCTAAGCAAATAATTAGTTAGGTCTTCTGAGAAAATCTTATTCTGAAGTGAATCGCATTAAATAATTCCTTTTTTCCACCCACAGCCTCTTCACCTGAGCTGAGGTTTTACCACTCCAGATAAATGTTAACAGAAAGTACAAAAATTGTAATTACCACTGGTAATTGAATTTACTAGGAAATCCCTACTTCATTACAAAAGATGTTTAAAGATGACCTGGGAACCAGTAAAACTGATATTTATTAATGTAACTAACTGTAGATCTGATCCCTTGCCAAGGACATTGTAAGCTTTTCCCCTGGGAACTTGAGAGCACCACACACTCCTTTAGGTAATGGGAGAAAAGTTTGTGATGTCTCATACATCTTACTGCACAGTGACCACTTTGACCTGGATAATTTCCCAAGTAATAAAAGGCACACGAGTGCTGAACTGGATGTTTGTTTGTTTGCTATGAATCATGAAAGATTTAAGTAACTAAGTATGTAGATGTTTGTAAAACACTGCACCCTGTCAAAAGAAAAAAAAATAGCCCTAATAATGGAATTCCCTAAGGACACGTTCCTTTTTTAATAAAAAAAGTGAAAACCCAATATTCTAAGAATCAAAAGATTCCAAAAGAAAGATTTATTGAAGTTTTGTTTCCTACCCAATAGCAAACCAGATGCAAAAAGAAGAAATCTTGTATTTCTGCTTGGGAGGAAATGGTCTAAGGTAAGAGAGTGACGCCTCAGAACCAGCCTTGAGAGGTAAAGCTGGCCCTAATTAACTCTGTGTATCTTATCTCTACATTTGCAGACCATTTCCTAAATCTCCAGGAAAGGGAATGCCCTCTTTTTTTTTAAGTGCTAGCATCACCTTGACTTTCAAGAAGTAAACTGTAAATATGGTTCGATTTTCCCACCTCTTTTCATTTTTTTTTTAATTGCCAGAAAGCCTTCCATCCTTAATTGGTGATATGGGATGGACGGGTGTGAAACTGCTGGTCGGCCCAAGCAGCTGCTTCTAACAAAGGGGGCGGGGTGGGGGTGGTCTGCTCCTCTATACTTGACTGCAGCTGTCCTTTAGGCACATCTTCACCAGTCTCTATCTAGAAGCTAGGGTGGTAACTGTCCCTACCGGGTTAGAGTACTGCACTCCTTCAAAAAACAAAACCCCGACAAAGAGGGATGCCCTGTGGGGACAGGAAAATAGAAATGTCAGATTGTTGCAGAATTGGTGGGTTGGCTGGTAGAAGGCAGCTTTCAGAACCAGCCCGAGGAGCGCTGGAGGCTGACTTTGGGAAAGAACTGTCCCAGACTGCCAAAGGGTTAAATATTTGTAGAGGGTAAAACCTGAGCCTGCTGGGATTTTTTTTTTTTTCCTTCTGCTTGCCCGGGAGTGTGTGGGGTAGGGGTGCGGGGCTGGAGATTCAGTATCTCTTGGTTATTTCCTGGGATCACTAAAGCCAGTTTTCAAGAAAACAAGTCGCAGGGGTTTGAAATGTCACACCAAGTGACCTGGGCACGACATATCCAGGGGCCATCCCCCACCCCCTCCATTTCGGGCCTGGAAAGAAAATAAACCAAGGACACGCCAGACTGGTTCTGGGTGGACTTATTTTCTGCTGCAGCCGCGATCCTAGCGGGGGCTTGTTGTGGCTCCTTCAATGTATCGCTTGCAGGTGATGCCAAACGTAGATAAGGAGCCGCCCCGGCCTTCTCCTCTGTCTAGACGGGGGAATTAATAAATGCAGCGAGATTGATCACGTCCCGCATCCACTCTGGGGACAGAGCGGGGCGCGCGCTGCAGAGCCCAAGGGCGCAAGGTGGGCTTTGTGCCCCAAACCCATCACCCCACAACCGAGCACCAATCTCCAGGCGTCCCCGCCTTGGGAGCAGAGCGGTCCGCTTCCGGAAACGCCTCGGGGGGGGGGGGGCTCCCGCTGCACAGGAACCGCCCCGCCCCGCCGGCACCCAATACGTGCCGGACCGCCCTGTAGGTGCCCAATCCCCGTCGGGCACACCCGTCGGCGCCCAATCAGCGTCTGGCCCGCCCGTCGGGCGCCGACGGCGCCGCGGCACGAGGGCGGGAGGAGCCGGTGAAGCTGAAACTTCACTTGAGGCCCACTGGCGAGGTGGCGTTCGTCTGGCTCCCGGGTCGCCAACAGCACACAGGAGCGGCATGGCATCGGGTTGTTTTTTATTAAGATCAAAATATTCGTCCCACTATTCGCCTCATAATAAATAACAATAACTTACGTTTGTTCGGCAAAGGCTCACCGTCCTCCGTCGACTGATAATTTAAAACATTTTTTTTTTTTTTAAAGACAGTCTGGTTTCTACTTTGTCCAGCAGTCATGCGCTTTGGGGGTTGTGTCTGTTCCTTGGGGTTGTCCCTGTCCTCCTCGCTGCCAGGGCCGGTGCAAAGCGAGTTCGGAGCAGTTCCCACGAGGGAGGGCAGGTCCCTGGAGGGCCCCACGCAGAAGTGGGATCCTGGGCGAGTGGGGCGCGAAGAAGCAGAGTGGCAGCTCCCCACGCAGCGAGAGAGGCGAGGGCGGACGGAGCTAACCCAGCAAGTCCCAAATTCTAGCTGAGAAAAACCAAAACGTCCTCGGAGCAGGAATCTCCAGTCCCGGAGGGGCAGCCTGCGCCCCCGCTCTTCCGGCCATCCCGTCGCGGTCACCTGCCTCTGCCCACTCGCTTTAAATGACAACAATAATTACAAGGGCCGGAGAGTTTTCGGAGCTGGAATGGCCTGAGCATGGGTGAGTCTCATGCAGGGAGCATGCGAGGTCCGCGGGCTGGCAGCTAGGGGTCCCCGCTCACGTCTCCACGGGACTCGGCACCATACTGTTGGGGGTGTCCGGGAGCTGTGAGGACAGGGAGGTCACGTCGCTGCCGGAGGAGTTGCCTAGGGATCCAGACTCGGAGAAGGAGACCTGGGAGGGCAGAGACACCAGGATAGTACAAGTGAAGACAAGCCCGAGCCACTGCTCCTGGGTCACCTGCTCAGGGAACCGCTGTGTTCCTTGCCGACAAGCCACCAGCTGAGTAAACCCTGGAGAGAGGGGCGACAATCCCCATTGGCGCTGGGGGATTGGGGCCGGATGAGAGACGTGAAAACCGGGTTTCGTGTCAGTAGTTGCGAGGTTGCAGGCCCAGCTAGCTTTCCCCATTGCAGGGTCTGTTCCTGAGACCTTTGTCCCGTGCAAAGTCGCCCGCCTCCTCCCACCGGGCAGTTAGCTCAGAGCCTCACCAGCTGTTGAAAGGCGGGTTGGTCTAGGTCACTCTGGAGCGCGAACTCGCTGAGCGCTTTCCAAGGAGGCTGGTACGTCTGTACCTCGACTGCGCTGCCCTGCACCGCGTTCTCATGGCGGATGGGACTGCCCGCCACCAGAGGCGTCCCAGTCAGTCCCTGGAGGCTCTAAGGGGGACAAGCAGAGGCACAAGGCATTAGAGTTAGGTCTTGGCTTTTGCACCACTTTTGAGCATGGAGCCCCAGGCTCTAGAGAGCGATTTGGGGATTGCATTGGTGTGAGCAGGAGGCACACTTGACTGCACACAACGAATCCCCAATCCGCAGTAGAGATATCCCAGGGCCCACAAACCTGCAGTGAGCCAAACTCCTAGGAGCCAAATACCAGGCCCGCGAAACAGAAGCCTTTATGCCCTTCCCTAGCTAGGTATGAGGAGGAGGAGAAGGGGGGGGGGGGAGCTGAGATCGAGCCCAGACAAATAGACCTACACCAACCACACACCTAGTTATTTCTGCGCCTAGGACCCCTCAAAACTCTGGACTGTGCCACAAGCCACCAAACACCAAGGCCAGCCTTTCTCTCCAGAAAGAGGCCTCTGAATGGCGTGGCTCCCTCACCCCCACTCCGCCTGCCTCCCCGCCATCGCCAGCACCTCACCGCCTTGTCGCTATGCTGCTGCTGCTGAAGCTGCTTCATGAGAATGGACTTCTTCTTGTCTTTGCAACGCTTGTTCTGGAACCACACGCGGATGACCCGTGGGCTCAGGCCGGTCATCTCCACTAGCTGCTCCTTCATGAGCGCGTCGGGCCGAGGGTTGGCGGCATAGCACGTCCGCAGGGTGTGCAGTTGCTTCTCGTTGAGCACAGTCCGCACCCTGGTCGTCTTCTCCGCCTGCTTGTGCACGTGCGTGCGCAGCGAGGGCTGCCGTCCGGACCCGGCGTCTGCAGGGGCCGACAGAGGCAGGAGGTCTGATGGGCCGACAGCCATTCTCCCCAAGATTTCGTTTCCCTTTTATTCCGTTCGTTTGACTATTGTTCATCTCACTCTCTTTCCGTTCGCTTTACTCAAAGGGAGTATGCTTTGTGTTCTGTCCCTGGCTTCCCAAGCCCGGTTGCCTCCTGCAGAACTCTGGAGTTCTGCTCCAGCCCCCGCGGTACTAGGAGACCCCAGGAGAACCCAACTGCGCCCCGCTGGACAAGCAAAGCCCTCTGGAAGAAGACGGTATTTTACACCAAGACGTGGGAATCGCAGTGCGACTCTGGCGGGGAAAGTGAAGTGTCGGGGGACCCGGGTCACAGCGCAATTCCCAGATTGAAAGACTATTCTGCTCCTAAGGGCCTGCTCCAGCCCGTCTCGCCGTTCGGAACACTCTGGAACAGGGAAGATCCCAGCTTGAGACAGCAAAGGCCTTCTGGGTACAGAATGATTCCTTCCTGGCTGTCTGCCCTGAACCTTCCGCCCGGAGATTCTCCCTTTGCTCTGGGTTCCTTCAGCCTAGTGCCTGGTGCCCCTGACATCCACTTCGAACAGCTTTAAGCCTACATTTTCACAACAAAGGGGAGCCCCTGGGCGATCTCAGATGGGGTTCCACAACACCCACTACATTCTGTTTAGCATCCAACCTGCTCTACACACACACTGGATATTAGCTGCACTGTTTACATCGATGTCCCCTCTAGGCATTTCTAGGTCTGGGTAAATATTTACAAATAGCCCACCCTGACCAATTTCCTCCTTCTACAGTGTGGAAACGGAGAAAGAGGGGCGGAGTCCTGGGGCCACACAGCACACAGAGGAGAGGTCTACAGTGGTCTGAGCCGGCACACCTCCTGGCTTCCAGAAGCTGGGGTCTCTGTCGTACCCCCTCCACCTGTTTCTGGTCAACAGTCTGAACAACTTCTGCTTTGGACACCTATCATCCTAGCGAGGATTTTATTCAATCAACCCTCTGAACCTTTATGCTAGCTGGACCTCAAAACAAGAACATAGGCCCCTCGTTTACAAGGCTGGCCTTCTGTAGGATCCAGGCCGGATACCATCTTTTTTCCCTGAGGATAACCTGTCCATTAAAGGAATTTTAAACACATCCAGACAGGCAACAGCTAGAATTCTGGGTCTTTCTCCACTCTCCGGATCCCAGCATTGTGTCCTACAGGGTCTGGGCCATGGACAACACAACTCCTGAAGCTCGAACGCTCACATACATGCAATTTTCTTCCCTACACACAACCGGGTTCCCAGCGCCAGGGCCTCTCACACTAGCTGCCCGTCGGAAACTCGGCGACCGGCTGCACACTCGCACATCCCGCTGACACCGGGCAGTTACGCAGGCGGGAGAGCGGCTTACCTGGCAGATGCAGGCCGCGGGCACCGGGGAGCGGGCCGGGGCTACGCGGGCTGCCGGCCGCAGCGCGCTCGAGCAGGAGGCCGTGGTCCGCTCGGCAGAGCAGCTCGTGCTCCCGCAGCGAGAACTCGTCTCCCGGGAGCAGCTGACGGCTGCACACGGAGCAGCGGAAGCACTCGATGTGGTACACGCTGTCTCGCGCCCGCATCACCAGGTCGCTGCTGCTGAAGCCCACCTGGCACTGGGCGCACTTGATACCGAAGAGCCTGCGGGCCCGGGCGCGGCGGGCGTCAGTGCGGGGACCCGGGCCCGGGACGTGCAGCCGTGTCCCCCAGCCCACGGGGCCCGAACCCGGGGTCCGGCCAGCTCACCTGACGTAGTCTCGCTTGCAGTAGGTTTTCCCGTCTCTCACGAAACACGTGCACGTCTCGTCCAGGTACTGGCTGCACTCGGCGCACTTGAGGCAGGCGGCGTGCCACTCGAGGTCGGGCGACACCCGAAGGATAAACTGGTCGTGGATCTGACTCCCGCAGCCCACGCACGTGGCCGTCCCGGGCTTCTCTGGCGGAGAAGGGCGCAGGGCCCGCGTCAGGCCTGGCTGCCGACCCCGGCCGGCCTTGGCCGCTGCAGCCCCAACCCAACCCTCGCTCTCTCGCTCTCCCGCTCCTACTCTTAGAAGTGCAACCACAAGGGAACGGAAAACTTTCGAAAGGTCCAAAAAGAAAAAATAGAAAACGAAAACAACGCAATCTCCTGACATTTCCGTTATCACGGTCTTTGGACACGCTCGTCGTATAGGTTTAGATACGGACAGAGCTAACAGGAGGCAGGCGACAAGCACAGTGACACCGGGGAGCCCGGGCCGCCTCCGTGTTCACACTGTCGGCCAAGCCCGGATTTCCGCCCGCTCACAAGGACTCCCTCCTATCCCAGCATCAACACCGCAGCTTACAGCGCGGTTCCCACTCAGCTTCTCCGACAGATCTTAAACACCTCAAAGGACTGAAATCTCTAGCTTTGAAAAGACCGAAAGACGAGCAAACAGAAAAGAAACCCATCTCCCTAACAAAAAAGAGAAAGAATTCACAGTCTGAGGTCAGTTCAGCCGGCTTGGGAAATAATGTCTAATTATAAAATAAAAGATTCCAAAGGATAAACACTGCTACAGGCGAAATGCATTGATTTTTTTTCTTTATTCTCCCTAGTATTTTGTCAAATAGAAGCCACTTGTAGAATCCGCTAAACATTCTTCAGCATTGGAAATGTAGCATATTAAACACGCACACACACCCACACACACAGAGAAAGACTTACTCTTGGAATGATCCCCCATAGCACCCAGAAAAGGATAATGAAAAATAATATCCACCATGCAGAGAGATGTACGCAAAGCGTGCAGCCGGGGGCAGAAGGACCAGGGTCGCGCGCCCAGCCTCTGCTCTTTGCTAACTAACTCCTACCCCGCGGAGTTGAAGGGGCGATTCCGCACCGGCCCGCACGCAGCATGACGTCAGCACGCACCCGCCCGGGGCCCGAGCTGGAGGCGGGACCTGTAGCGTCACCCAGCTCCCCCACCGCCGCGGGGATTGGGGGTGGGGGAGAGGTGATGGGGACCCGGAGGGTGGGCTCGGGTAGAGACCGAGACTCGGGAAGATTGGCTGCGAGGGAGTGGGCAAACTCTGATTGGCTCGGAGTGAACAATGGAGCGCAGCCCCCTCCCCCGAAACCTTCCAGGATCCGCTCTGCGGCCCGGGGTCCCGCAATCCCTGGGAAGCCGCGTCCCCACCCAGCGGGCTCTGCCGCAGCGCCGGGCTTCCTTTGGACTTGACGGGCGGCTGCCCCGTTGCAGGATGATGGACACCTAGGGATAGATGGGAGCCCTCGCTCCCTTAAAAGTGCTTTTCTTTTCTAATTTTTACATTAAGAATTCCTCCTGGGGACGACAGAACTAAGGAAGGAAAGGGGATCCGTTGGGTCGCGACCATCACTGGTCCAGCGGGCCACCTTTCTCCCTTGTGCGCCTGAGCCTTTGTTAGAGAGAACGGGTAGGAAATGACCACCTGGGTTTGGATAAACTCTATTCGGACTTTCCCACCCGCGCCGCCTGTAGACAACTCGATGTTGCAGGTGGGTAAAGCCAAGAGGAATCCGGAGACTCTAGCCAAGGTCCTGCTTCCACCGGGAGGGGCTCTTCCTCCTCCCTCGTCTTCTCGGTTAAGTTCCGCCGACTCCCACCCTCTCCTTTCTCCGCTCCGATGCCTGGCTCCTTCTAAGAACACTATTGAGATGTGTTATATTTCCAGAATAAACGATTTCACGAACTCTAATTTTCTATTTCACAAACCAATAACAATGCAAATAATCAGAAACAAATGTGGGGCGTGGGGTAATTTGCCATCTTCCCGATAGCTTTTTAATCCTTAGGAAATCAGCAACTTCTAAAGAGTCAGGACTTTTTTATCCTTCACAAAAATGGCTATGAGTTTTGTTTGAAAAGGTTGAAAGACAAATCGATTAGTTATAACCAACGTTTATCCAACGGTGGCTGTAAGTTCCCCATTCCCATTTTAAAAGGACACCAAGAACTTGATGCGGATGAGCTTCTGGGATAGTGTCTCCACCCAATCCTATATCCGGACTATTTCTCCGCAGGCCTCTCCGCCTGAGAGCGAATTCGGGCGCGGCGGTCCAACTGCTAATAGCCGGAGGCTGTTGGGCTGGGAAACCGGTGCAGCCCAGAGCTCCGCTCTGCAGAAAGTTGGGGTTAGAAAGGCCTTGGAAGCACAAAAAATTGCTCCTCCAAGGCGCTTCACTGCAGGAGGCCCTCCTCTGGCACCTAGCTCCACAGCCAGGCTCCTGCGGCTTTTGACCCTACTTCCACCTTTGGAGCGCTTGGGCTCACCCTGGACCCAGTGTTATGTCACAGCCTACAACCCCCTGACAACAGCCCAACCCCTCATCTCTCCTACTAGCTAGCGCCCAGCAGCTCTTAGTGTCTGTGAGCAGCTGCGTGAGGAAGTGGGGTCCTGCTAAGTTTGCTAATAAACCACAAACCACGAGGAAAGTAAGGAGCCCTGAATTTTTGCACTGGCCTCTTGGGCTAAGCCCTGTGTGACTTCCGGTGTCCCATTCTCTTTCCCTCACCTTTCCTCATCTGTAAATGGATGTATTTAGAACAGCTATTTTTCGCTTTGTAAAGATTCAGCTAATTTCAGGAAAAGCCTTAGAATAACACCTGGTGCATAGTAGTTGCTCAGTGTGTAGTAACTATGGTGATCACAATGCTCTCTGTGTTAGAAGTCTATATTATCAGGTGTGGCTTTCCTGGAAAAATTTCTACGTAGGTCTTGCTAGAAGTGGGATCTAAGCTCATCTCTGACTGTTGTCCAGTTGATTTGTTTATCAATGTGATGTGTGCCTGTGGATGAGAAGTCAATCTTGTTCTAAGTGTGTCTTTGTTTATTGGTGGTGACAGTGAATGGGCTCTGCACTGAGCATGCTGTGTGGAAAACTTCAGGCACACCAGGATGGTGTCCCCTCAGCCTCCACCCCAAGACAAACCTAGGCCTGCCTGAAGATCCCACAACCCTCCTGGGTACTGGCTAGCAGGGGGGGAAAAAAAGCAGATCTCAGCAGGAATCCTAGGCTCAACCTTTAACCCTCTCCCGCCTGTAGAAAACTCCCCTTCCTAACAAGGCACTCAGTCTCTGGAGACCATATTCAGAGCCACTCACCTCCTTCATTTCTCTGAAAAACTCTTTCCCAGTGTTGGCATGGGAAACACATGGGTGTCTTTTGTCCTGCCTCTCTCTCTCTCTCTCTCTCTCTCTCTCTCTCTCTCTCTCTCTCTCTCTCTCTCTCTCTCTCTCTCTCTCTCTCACACACACACACACACACACACACACACACACACACGGTCATCTTCCCTCCATATCTCTGGTTGTGGCATTCACCTTTCTCCTCCCTTCTTGTCCATGTAGGGAGCACTGTTAAGAGCCCTAGCACTCGGCTATGACTTGGGAAAACTACAGAGGAAGCTCCCTGAATTCTCCGGTCTATCTTCGATACCTGATTGGCTCACAGTTGGCACAGGTGCAAAGGTCCCCGAGAAAGCAGGTGGCCTCCTTCTGTGATGACAACAGCCCCCCTTCTGAGAACAAGCCTTGCCTGAGGGAAGGAGCTGCAGGATCCTCAGCCTATGGCCAGGGCTTAGGAGTCAAGCAGGCCAGGTGACTGGAAAACAGGCTGGCTTTCGTTGTTCTGGGTTTCTTGTTCTGTTCTTTGTCTGTGTGCTTAGTCCATCTTTTCATACTCTCTACCTTCCCTGTTTCTTTTTACCTAGAACCAGGAGGCAGGACAGTTTTGGCCTGGTCGGCAGCAGGTGGGTCATGCTCCCCATGACTGACAGGCAAGGCAGCACATGCATATTGCAGGAATTCTATTTGGTCTCATGATAAAATCCCAGAGCCAGATATTGGGGAAACTGATACACTAGAGACAGAGGAACCAACCATATTCAGATCTCACTCAGCCACTCCTCATGAATCATCAGGTCCTGAGCCTCTGAGTCCTCAGCTGAGAAAGAATGGGGTCCCAGGGGAAGGGCTGAACCCCTGCCTCCTCCTTCCTCACCCCATCATCTCACTTCCTCACTCAACTTTAAAGCTGTGTGCCAGCACCTGGTTAGGCCTTGAACTCACAGAGTGCTGGGGTTAAAGGCATGGGTCACCACTCCCTGACCTTCCTGACTTGATTCGTGTGTGGCTTGGCTGTCGTCTGATTTTTAAGGAAACCTTATTAAATATACAATCTATCACCACACATGCATGCAGAGATCCCAGTTCAGGGGCCCACAGAGCCTGTGCCAACCTGCACATTCACATTCATGCAGACCACAAACAGCTTTCTTTCCACATCACCCCCTTCCTGTTCCCATAGATTGACAGATGTGAAAAGGAATCCCAGTCAGGGTAAAACCATCACCATGGCCGTTATATGAGAGCTCAGTATTGTATGCTTCAACATGTCTCTCAGAAATCCTAGGGGTGAGTTGCTGTGGTACAGTAATCCCTACATCACAGCTGAGGGACAGCGTTGTGGAAAGTAACTCATACAAGATTATGCAACCCACAGAGGGGCAGTGTTTGAACCAGATCTTCTTGTGGATTCATTGATGTATATTGTCTCCCAGTCATTCACAGAGGATGCCACTGGTAGTGGAAGGAGCCTTGATCTACACTCTGGATATCATTTTGTCAACCCCCCCCAAAAAAATAAAGAAAGGTTTCTAACTGACAGTTTCAGAGCTTTCAGTCTATGATTAGCCTCATCGCTCTGAGGCTGTGGTAAGGCCGAGGTCATGGCAGAGGGGTATGAGAGGTAAATTGCTTACTTCGTGGCAGGATACCTTGGTGGGGGGCATACCAGGACAAGATATGCCTTTCACGCACACCTGGAGCCTCCTATCTCATCCACCCAGGCCTACTTTCTAATGGCTCATCAACTACAACCATATGGACGGGTTTATCTATCCGTTAGGTCAGAGCACCCCAGGATTCAGCATCTCCCTACTATTCTACAAGTTGGACCAGAACCCTTAATACATGAGCTATGTGGGGAGAAACTTTAAATCTACACCACAATAATATTAGAAGGGAAACTAAGGTTTATTGTGCAACATGTCAACGGCAGTGCTGGAGCAGAACAGGTTAGCTGCCCCAGGTCCGGGCATGTCTGCAGAAGCGCCTGCCTGAGGATGCCATTCTGTCCTTGTCCAGCTCTGAGGCCACCTCTCAGGCAGCTACACCAGGGTTCTTCTCTTGATCCTGCCCCACCCTCCAGATCCGTTTCACAGACCTTTCTTTTCCTCCATACACTGTTGGAGATGTCAGCATTCTTGACTTTACCCCCATAGGCTTCTGGAGGTGGAGACCAAGGCATCAAGACCAAAGCAGCTAAGGCCTAGAGAAAAGAAGAAACTCAGAATGAGGTATCAAGCCCCCTGATACTGAGAGCCAAACCTCCTTTTTCTATTATGCCCTGGGCTTAGGACCAAGTAAGAGCCTATGTAAAGCACCCAGACACCTATACAGGATTAGCCATGGTAATTATCAGATCCCACTAAAATGAAATTGCTGGACTTCCTGCTCAGGCACTACTAGGAAAGTCAAGACCCCGATGACAGACTGTAAAGCCCTTGTAACTGCATGGTCT
Source organism: Phyllotis vaccarum (assembly GCA_033318265.1). Taxonomy (NCBI): domain Eukaryota; kingdom Metazoa; phylum Chordata; class Mammalia; order Rodentia; family Cricetidae; genus Phyllotis; species Phyllotis vaccarum. The sequence continues at coordinate 76,048,042 of JARWLC010000012.1, forward strand.
GTGGTCCCAGGAAGCCAGCTCAGCCTTGCAGCACGGGGGCAGGTTCTATTATCATCTTTAAGCAGCTCAAAATCAATAACTTTCACAAGCCAATACAATTAGAAAGAGAGGACGGAGACTGGAGCCCACTTCGGGTCATGAGATGAGTCATGAGCTTGTGGTCTGTCCAGATGGAAATGCTTTCATGTCCCTTGTTACTTTGTTTACAGTGGACAGGCATGGGATAAGCCCTTCCGTATTTAAACAAACAAGCAATCCCACAGTTTATAGCCCTCTTATCTTTGAGACAGTCATCGTGAGAGATGGACAACAAAATCACCACGGGGTCACTATATATGAACAAATGAACACTTTTGTTATACACACACACACACACACACACACACTCCACCACCACCACCACCACCACCACCACCACCACATCTGTTTTGCTCTAAATAATACCTTCAAAAGCAGCTAGAGGAATACAGAGAGAGCTGGAAGCCAGGCTTTCTGCTAGATCTTGGAAACAAGAGCCAGCTGCAGAAAGGACTTACATGGGCTCATCTGGGGGAAAGCTGCAGTTTCCCATTTTTCCGGAAGGGGGAAACAGGCTAGCTCGGCATGACATGGGAGTGGGTCTTAGCAATTTGATCCAAGGCACCAAACAGGCTTGGAGCTAGGTACCTGTCTCTGGTTATTTAGTTTTGTTTCCTGAGACAGGGTCTCATGTACCCCAGGCTAGCCTCAAACTCACTAATATCCACACAAGGCTCATGATCCTCCTGCCTGTACCTCCTAAGCACTAGGACTGCAGTCGGGTATCACCAGACCCAGGTTGCATGTCCACTTAACAACACTGCTATACTTTTAAAGGAATTGTCAACACAAGCACTAATGCTACCATTTAAATTTTTATTTATACAGCAGGATAACGGAATACTTTTATTTATTTTACTTTTGTTTATGTGTCCATCTGAGTGTACGCCACATGAGTGCAGGAACCACACAAGGCAGAAAAGGGTGTCAGATGCTGCCCTGGTGCTGAAATTTCTGGTAGTTGTGAGATGCCGTATGTGGGTGATAGGAACCAAAGGTAGGTCCCCTGCAAACGCAGCAAACCTTTCTCCCCCATCTATTTATTTTATATATCTGAAGCAGCCAGTCCTCTTCCTCACCCCCAATCCCTCCTCTTCTGTCTCCATCCATCCAGGAAAGGCCAGGTCTCCCATGAGCGTCAACAAAGCATGGCGTATCAAGCTGCAGTGAGACTAAGCACCCCCCCCCCCCAAAACCAGCAAAGGAGTCAGATACGGCCCCTGCTCCCACTGTCAGGAGTCCCACAAGAGGACCAAGTTACACAACTGTAACACACATGCAGAGAGCCTTGTGAGTCTCATGCAGGCTTCCTGGTTGTCTGTTCAGTCTCTGCAGGCCCTTGTGAGTCCAGATTATTTGACAGTGTGAGCCTTCCTGTGGTGTCCTTGACCCCTATGGCTCCTACACTCCTTTTTTCTCTGCAGGATTCCCAGAGTTTGACTGTGGGTCTCATCTGTCTCCAACAATTGCTGGATGAAGTCTCTCTGATGACAATCGGGCCAGACACCAATGTGGTCACAGGAGATGAGTAATTCAGACTACACATCTGTTATTGCTAGGAGTCTAAGCTGGGGTCCTCCCCATAGATCCCTGGAGATTGCCCTGACAGAAAATGTCCCCCAGTAGTTCCTCCTCTGACTCCTCCACCTGATTGCTCATGTTCCCATCCCCATCTACCCTTAGACCACTCATGAAATCTCTTTCCCCCCTTCCCAAGGAGAACTGAGTAACCCACCATGAACCTCCTTGTTACCTAGTCTCTCTGGGTTTTGGACTGTAGCATGGTTATCCTTTACTTTACACCTAACATCCCATGTTTGACTTTTCCAGTCTGGGTTACTTCACTCAAAATGATTTTTTCTAGTTCTATCCATTTGCCTACAAGATTCCTGGTGACCTTGCTTCTAATAGTTGAGTAATACTCCATTGTGTAAATGTACCACGTTTTCTTTATCCATTCCTCAGGAAAGAGACATCTAGGTTGTTTCTGGGTTCTGGCTACTACAAATAAGGCTACTATGAATGTAGTTGAGTAAGTGGCCTTGTGCTATGATTGAGCATCATTTGAGTATATGCTCAAGAGCAGTATAGCTGGGGCATGTGGTAGGTTGAGTCCCAGTTTTCTGAGAAACTGCCACACTGATGTCCAAAGTGGCTCTACAAGTTGCAGAAACAGTCTTAACAGTTGAGCATTCTCTCCACCTCATAACAAATACTGTACTAAGGTCGGATATTCTCCAGGACAAGTTTAAAGTTTACAGACTTGAGGACCTGTGCTTGTGGGCACTTGTATTTTTTATAACAGATGGAAGACTCACACACAAGGCTCCCTTCATTAAGATATTATCCTTTTAATAGCTTTTAGGAGTATCTTTTATTCCTTCCAACACATATTTACAAGAAACTAAATATATGATTTTTTTCTTCCTGACAAGAAGCTGAGATTCTTATCCTATTTTGCCTAGTCATCATCTTTCATCAAAACAAGAAATACAACAGTACCCAATAACTGGCTCTAGCCAAGGCCTGTGGAGGCTCCAGGGACCTTGTCATTGCAAAGCATCTCCTGAAGGTTTGAGTTGCTGGCAGATTCCTGCATTAGGTAATACAGGATATAACAGAATCTGGGTTGTCACCTCTCCTCTGAGGAGACTGTCCAAGATTTAATCATGGACAGATTGTGATTAGTGATTAGTGAGATTGGGACAGGCATTAGGCCACTGCAGGAGGAAATCCAGTCAGGCCCTCGTCTGCTAGGAATGTGTAATTGATTTGGAGGCAGCAGATTCTGTCCCATATCACTGCACTGAGTTCTATTTTGATCAACTTGAATTATGGACAATGTGTGTTATTTATAGCTGCCTTAGACATGCCTTATGTTTGAGAACAGAATCATAATGCTGCCCTGTTGAAGCCTCATTCTGCTGAACAGCAGCATCACTGCTTGCCGAGAGAAGAGATTTATCACTGGTGGGCTCATCATCACCTACAGCATCAGGCGAGAGTCAAGACAGCACTTAGGGCCAGGAGGCTGGCTAATGCTGGAAGGGTGGCCCTGCCCCTCATGGGATTTCGACTGAGGTGTTGGGGGGGGGGGGATATAGAACCAGGGTGGCCACAGAGTAAGGCCTGCTGTTTGCAGGAGGTGGTTCCCGGGTTTGCTTACAGGAAGAAAGCTGCATGGTGAGTGAGAAGGAAGGAAGGTCTGCTGCTGTTGGAGTGGCAGGGAGAAGGGGTGTGGTCCCTTCCAAGCAACCTCTGTGTGCTGGGCACTGGCAGGGACTACATACATCCAGGCTTCTTCAGGGGGTAGGGAAAAAACAGCTAAAACTAGTACAAAGACGAAATGATTTGGCTCACCAGCATGAAACCTTATGTAGCCCCGAGTTGGGTGATCTTGGTCTCAACCTTCTCAGCAACAGCTTTTGTTTGTTATTTGTTTGTTTCTCTGCTCTGTTGTCCGCAGACCTGGCTCTGTGCTAAGAATTGTTACGTACGCTTTCAAAATGGCTACTAAAACAGCGTGACCACAGATGTCTCCTTGTCTGCGACCAATGGGAAAGACGCATTGTTTTCAGAACCCAGAAAACCTCTTTTCTGCTTCACCTGCCCAAATTGGAACAGGTTTGTTACAAGCAAGAAGCTTGGGATTCCCTTATGGGCCTGGACACAGCAGCACAGGTACAAGCAGGAGATGCCAATAAAGGTCTATGAACAAGCTCACTAGAAAACAAAAACTATTTGCCTGTTTGTCTATATTTTACAACAAAACGTGCTATTTCTTTCCTGACACAGAGGAAGCCTTGCGGTTTGTAACTTCTATTTGTAGGTGTTGGGGACTGGAACCCAGGGCCTCATCCATCCCAAGCAAGCTCTCCATCTCTGACAGTCTGCCTCAGCCCTAGACATTGTTTTTTGTCAGACTCTGACGACTCACGGTGTCATGAATGAGTAAAAGTAAGTTTCTCTCCTATGCTCTAGCAGTGAACAAGAACAAAAATATTCTAGAGTTAGTATATTTTAAATGAAAATACTAAAAGTCTTGTCACTAATTCAACAAGAAATATCTTAGGTCAAAATGAAGAAGCTGTCTTAGCCAGGGTCATAGCCAGGAGAGAAAGCAAATGTATAATAGTGTCAAAGCATGTTCTGGTCTGAGTTATAGAAGATCATTTCTCCCCTAATTAATCAATAGATGTATAAATCTATAAAAACAAGCCAGTATAGGACAAATATAATTAAATTGCCAGTGGAGTTTGACAAAATAATTCTGAAGACAAAGTGAAGGTGAAGGGTTTCAGGACAAGGAAGCAAGTTTATAGTTTATCAAGGAAAAAAGTGATTTTTTTTTTTAATTAGCTACTCAAATGTATGGTAAAATCCAAAAAGTGGATTAAAGTAGACTCGAGAGATTGAATGGATGGTGAGAGATTGAATGGATGGTGAGGAAAAGCCAAATTACCAGTGTGTGAGGAACACAAGGCCCCACCATTACCAGCGTGTGAGGAGGAGCACAAGGCCCCACCATTACCAGTGTGTGAGGAACACAAGGCCCCACCATTACCAGTGTGTGAGGAGGAGCGCAAGGCCTCACCATTACCAGTGTGTGAGGAGGAGCTCCACAAAGCCCCACCATTACCAGCATGTGAGGAGGAGCTCCACAAGGCCCCACCATTACCAGCATGTGAGGAGCACAAGGCCTCACCATTACCAGTCTGTGAGGAGCACAAGGCCCCACCATTACCAGTCTGTGAGGAGCTCCACAAGGCCCCACCATGACACGAAGGGCAATAAGCAAACAGTGGTGCTGACAAGAATCAGCACTCTTCTCCAGGATGCACCCTGATATGTCATCCAATCTTAAGTGGTCAGCGATAGAGTCGTGTACATATGGACCCTGCAGTTTGTATTGGTATAAACAGATGTATGTATACCCATATAATAACTATGACGTCAAGATGGGGAATGTAGGAGGAGCTTGAGGTGAGAGACTATGGGATTGGAATGTAAATACAGTACTCATGTATGAAATTCTCCAAAAATAAGTAATTTTTTAAGTAGACTTTTTATTTGATAATTACAAAATGGACAGGAAGCAGCTATAGGACAGATGACCCAGATGCTGAGACCAGCCCCCTTGCATGGGATCGTGCACTGTCACTGAGCTGCTCACCCCTAGCCTGGTACACATTGTTGATACATCTGAAGATAGATTAGGAACAATGCAAACATAAGGTCCCATGTGAGCATATGGGTACCTCTCCTACAACCTGCAGAAGCCTGGCCCTCCAAGTAGCATTGTCAAGGAGACCCTGGAGGGGAGACACATAGATCACAGCCATTCATTGTTTATGATAGACAAGGCATGGGTGTCCTGATAGAAGTCCCACTGATACACAATGAATTCAACTAACAGTAAGAAAATGATGGATAATACAAGGACGGGCTCAGAGATAAAAACCTCTGACCAACATGGACCACCTGTAGTCTTGTAAGTGGGATTAGTAATCCATGCTATGTTACAAATCACTACAAATTCAGTGGCTTAAACCAACACACTATAAGCCGTTATCTTACAGTTATCTTTTTAAAGACTGATCTATTCGTGTATTTATGTATATGAGTGCTCCGTCTTCATGCACATCAGAAGAAGAAATCTGATCCCACTACAGATGACTGTGAGTCACCATGTGGTTGTTGAGACTTGAACTCGAGTCCTCTGGAAGAGCAGCCAAATGTTCTTAACCTCTGAGCCATCTCTCTAGCCCCATCTTACAGTTTTCATAAGTCAGAAAGCCAGGCTTGGCTGAGAGGGGTTCTCTGTTCTGTGTATTACAAGGTTGAGGCCCAGGATGTGGCTGACTTCATTGCCATATTGAGTCCTGACTGAGGAAGCACTGACTTCCCAGTTCCTTCGGACTGGTGACAGAACTAATGTCCTTGCAGCTTTATTTTATGGCAGTCAGCTTGCATCTTCAAGGCTAGAGAGACAGAGACAGACAGTTGGACAGACACTATGGTTCTAGCTTTGAGCCCCCCTCTGGAAGAATTTATTATATATATGTATATATAGATAGATAGATAGATATAGATGTGTGTATACATATCTATATATGTACATACATATATATGTAATCCCCCTTATGATTAACAAAAATTTAAATGATTAGGGATTCTAATAACTTCTGAAAAAAATCCTTCCCCTTTCTTTAAATTCTATTCATTAGGAAGAAAGTCACAGTTATTTAAGGGTATTGTACAAAGGTCTCCTAGATAGATAGCTTCATACCTCACAGAGTCATTTTGAGGGAGCCTCAACTGAAGGATTACCCAATCAGATTGGCCTATGGCTGTGTCTGTGTGAGAGAGGTCCCAGCACACAGTGGGAAGCACCTTAGGGCAGGGAGGCCTGGACCATATAAGACAGCTGGCTTAGCCAGAGCCAGAGAACTGGCCAGCAGATAGCATTACTCTATGGTTTCTGCCTCCAGTTTCCTTGAGTTACTGCCCTGACTTCGGGCAATAAGAGATTGTGATCCAGCAGTACACAATGAAATTAACCCTCTCCTCCCCAAGTTGCTTTATGGTCATAGTGTTCATCACAGCAACAGAGGACACAGCAGAACATAAGAATGGCTTGGGGTGGGGGGGGGGTCACTATAGGGTGTGTGTGCCACATGAGAAATCAAAACGCAAGGGACTTTAGCCATATCACTTGCCTATTGTTTTTGTATTTATTTATTTGTCTAGTCTCTCATACAAAAATTTGAAAAAACAAAAACATGAAAATTCTGTGCAGGCAAGGAGTGGGGCCTTGGTTCTCTGACAGCCTGTAGAAGCATGGCAGGTGGTAAGCATTCTGAAAGCATCTAGCCAAATTTATCTAAGAATTCAAAGTCTAATCTCTTTGACTTAGCAATCCTTCTGCTAGAAACCATACCAAAAAAAATATGGGTAGTTAAACATTTAGCCATGTGCTTAGTTTATTTATAATACCAACCAACAACTGGGAAATGAAGATGAACAGAAGTAAGAGACTGGTTAAATAAACTATGGTTAGTGTGCAGGGTAGAAGCGCTGTCAGGGCTTTGGAGCATCGTACTTGGCTGGCAGAGGTCCTGGCTCTCCTACACAGCAGCTCTGTGAAATGGTGTTTCTTAACTACCTGCACCTCAATGACAAGAAGAAAATACAATAGTACCCACTCCTGGGTTTCCTTTGAGGGTTAAATGTCTCATCCATGTGAATGCCAGCATGGACAAAGCCATGTCCATGTGGACAATTGTGAGAAGGAGGAGGAAGAGGGATTGGATTCTGAGGCTGTGCTGGTTGATTTAATCTGACACAAACCTAAGCATATTGGGGAAGAGGCAAACTTGATTGAGGAAACGCCTCCTTAAAATTGGTCTGTAAGCAATCTATAAGACATGTTCTTCATCAGTGATGATGTGAGGAGCTTACCTGGGGCAGTGGTACCCCTGGACAGGTAGTCTTGGATGGTATAAGAAAGTAAACTGGGTGAGCCATGAGGAGCAAGCTAGTAAGCAGCACCCCACTATGATCTCTGCTTCAGTGTCCACTTTCATGTTCCTGCCTTGAATTCCCCGCGTGATGGGGTATGACCTGAGAGTCATTTTATGTTTTATCGCAGAAACAGAAGCCCAAGGAAGACACTGGTGTAAAGGAAAATCAGCAATGTGAAAAGTTTAATGAGGAGCTGGAGAGATGGCTCAGCAGTTAAGAGCGCTGGCTGTCTTTTCACAGAACCCAGTTCTATTCTCGGCACCCACATGGTGGTTCACAACCATCTGTAACTCTAGGGGAATCCAATGCCCCCTTCTGGCCTCCACGGGCACCACATGCACATGATGCATAGACATATATGTGGGCGAAGACTCATACACATAAAATAACAATAAAAAATCAAAAAGAACTAGAAGAATAAAAAGTCTGAGAGGTGAGGATACAGGGAATTTTTTTCCTTGGTTATTTGCGGGTTTTTAAACTGCTAGTTGCCCCGTATTGAATATGACTTTAGGATGAAGGAATCCTAACTGTTATTTCCTTCTGCTCCTTCAGACATGCTTGGTACGTGCTGCAATACTGAGATAGGTATCCAGTCCTAAGGCTTTTCAAAGATGACAAAGGTGAGTCCTGAAAAGCAGAGCAAGATGGGACTGCACTGACCTGTGCAGTGTTTCCCAGACTCTGGGATTTAAGAGCAAAGAAAACAAACCAAAGAGAACAGAAACAATGGAGACAGCCTTGTCCTGTTTGTGATGTCAAGTGACATTTAAAAAATTAGACACAGCCAGGTCTGGTGACACACACCTTTAATCCTAGCACTCAGAAGGTAAGGGCAGAGGCATCTCTATGAGCAGACTCCAGGCTTGTCGGGGTTATATAGTAAGACATGTCTCAAAACAAATAATAATAATGACCACCTGTGTGTGGTGGTACATATATTTAATAAGCATTTTGGAGACAGAGGCAACAGGGTTCTAAACCCCAGGCAGGCGTGAGCTATGTAGTGACACTGTTTAAAAATCAAGCCAAATAGGCCTAAGGAGAAGGCTCAGATTGCCAAGTGTTTGTAGTACAAGCATGTGAACTAGGACTTCATCCTCAGAACTCACATGAAAAGATAAGTTCAGTGGTGTCCTGCGACCTCAGAGCTTGAAGCTGAGTGAGGCAGAGACGAGGGAATCCCTGGGCCTCCTCGTCAGCCAGTTTGCATGAAACAATGGTCAATGAGATGCTGTCTCAAAGAACGCAGTAGAGAGTAACTAAGGAACACATCCCATCCAGTGTTACCTCTGGCTCCGTATGTACCCATTCACACAGCTCGCGCTCTCTCTCTCTCTCTCTCTCTCTCTCTCTCTCTCTCTCTCTCTCTCTCTCTCTCTCTCACACACACACACACACACACACACAAACATATATTCACTAAACTAGCTGAACGAATATTATCTGCCATTTCATCATTACATACAAAAACCATGCTAACAGCAGTGAAGAAAATCCTACTTTCAGAATACCATTTTTACTATCTCTTGTCCTACAAAACAATAAACGGACTATCAAGCTCTGGACTGGGCCTTGGAGACTATTCTGGTAGAGACGGAGTGCAATTTGTATTCAGGAGCAAAGGTGGGATCAGGAAAGAGCACACTGTGGCACCACAGAGGCGGGGACATTGTGCATGGCTAGGAATGCCATGGCAGGCAAGCAAAAAGACCTCTAAGGAGCAAGTGACCATCTAGTTTTTAGGGACTCTTCTTTGAAGACTGCTTGGAAAACTCTGGTATAAGTGGCTCTCATTAAATCTGTGAGACCAGAGAGGCACAGTCTGTTCTTGTGGTCCTCTGCTTTCAATAACAGAGGAATGTGAACTCAGCAAACACACGAACCTGTCTTCCAGTGTCCCCACCCCCTAAATAACTAACTAAATGAAATGTAATTTTTAAATGGTTTTTATTAAGGTCGTTGAGGGTCATACACCCCCCTACTCTTCACAGATGTACCTCCTTTTCCCTGCTCCCTCTCCCCTTCATATTTTTATTTTTTAAGAAGTTACTCTCTCTCGGGAGAAGTCCTAGCTGGCTTTTAAAATCTTTTCATCCCCTCTTCTTTGGTGTTCCTAGGTATTAGCTTATAAGGATTGTGCTGTAAATGTATGGATTGGAGATGGGCACTCTAAAGTCAATAGCTCTCTGCATTTTTACCATTTGTGGCGTCTGTAATGTCTCCCCCCTCCCCAAGAAGCTTCTTTGATGAGGACTGAGAGGTGTGAATATAAGGACAAGCATGTAGAATGACATTAGAAAATGTGGCTTGGTAACCTGGCAATAGCATATTCTCCTCTGGGTTGGCTAACTAGGCTTACGGCACCAGGCATTCCCTCCCACCGAACTGGCCAATTAGGGGCTGTTGATTACCGCAGGATATAAGTACCACTATTGCACCTTTAGAGATAGCCCGCCTTTCTGATCATTGTTGTGGTTTACAGGCATTTCTATAATTGATTTTCTCCCTTGTCAGCTTGCATAGCTCCTTCAGGGACTGTGAGAACTAGTCCTTAAAAAGACTTCCATGTCAGATCCAAATGACCCTCCAAGTCCTGTATCCAAAATGTGTGAAGTCCTCAGCAGTAAGGTCTTTTTTTTTTTTTCTGGAGAGCAAGCCAGGGCTATAGCAATAGCCTGTATTGTTTGGTTGTCTCCTGGATTCCCCCAACCAAAATGCCAATATCTTTAAAAAGTAAGGTACGGAGGACAACAATGTACATCTGGCTTCTACTTGCACAGCTCACATTTACACAGGCACATACACAAGCACACCTGCACACCCACACAGACATACATTGGTGTACCACTAGTTTCAAACAAAATCTAAAAGATCAGTTTTGAAAAGTAAGGACAGTACACTTATGTATCTTGGTACTATCTGCCAAGCATATCTTTTTCTCACAATTATCATGTCTGTCATCAGTTCTGTTGGAATCTTTACTGGAAATTTTCAGCTTCTAAACTAAGAATTGCAGTCCTCTGACTTGTAATTACCACATGGTGGGAGAAGGTAGATTCACTACTTTGTCAAGCACCTGGATCATGGTAATACTTTAATTACCAAAAAAGCCTTTTAAGGGAACCTCTTTTCTTTCTCATGGGGAGAAAATGCCTATTTCCGGAACATTCCTTGTAGCTCTCTAGAACATAAGCTCTTGAGTGTAAATACTATGTCTGAATTCCTAAGCCTAGACGAGGGTTATGATGGTTGGTTTTAATTGTCAGTTTGACATACTCTAGCATAACCTGGAAAAGAGTCTAAGTAAGGGGTTGTTTACAACAGGTTGGCCTCTGGGCATGTCTGTAGGTGACTGACTTGCTTACATTCTTGAGGTGAGAAGACCTACCCACTGTGGGCATGGGCGGCATCATTCCTTATGCATAGGGTTTTGAACTGTATAAGAATAAAGAAGGGAGCTGAGCATGCCCACACATGCATTCATTCTTTCCTTGCCCTTGACCGTGGATGGGATATGACTGCTTCAGATCCTTGCCACCTCAACTTCCCAGCAGTGGTGGACTTTAACCTGGAATTGGGAACTAAAAATAAATCCTTTCTCCTCTAAGTTGCTTCTGTCAGGGTGTTTTATCATGGCAACAGGAGAAGTAACTAAGATAAGGGTCTAAACACACAATGAATGCACAGTAAGTGGCTGTTAATGGCATCTGGGTGTCCTGAGTACTTCACACACTGGTGGTAGCCATTTGCAAGATGGTTCCCAGAGATCTTGTCTCCTGCTTTCTTTAGCTGGGGTAGTAACTCCCTATATTGTTCCAGTGTTGATTAAAGTCACTAATAGAATTTGTCAATTATAAAAGCATATAATACTGAGTTTAGGTTAGAAAAGATGGGGGGGGGGTAAGAGAGGTTTCTGTGCCAGCCTGATCTGAGATCCAGACCAGCAATCCAAAATACTCACACAAAGGCTTATATTAATTTCACGCTGTTTGGCCTATGCTCACTAACTCCTGAATCTTAACCCATTTCCATTAATCTGTCTTGCCACGTGGCCGGTGACTCACCTATTTCTTTACATCTTGCCTCTTGGGCAGCTGGATCATGTCTCCGTCTCTCTCTGCCCTCCTTCTCCTACCTATGCTCAGATTTCTTGCCTGCTTCTAAGATGCCTTGCCATAGGACAAAACAGTTCCCTTATTATCCAATGACATTCTCAGTGTACAGAAGAACATCTCACACGGTGGGGGGGCACACAACACCATGTGATAACGAAGCAAGACAAGCAAGCTTCAGACACTAGGTAAGATAGCAGGTATTTTTAATGTCATTGAACGGGAAGGTGGAGCAGCATCAGGTAACACATGAGGTAACCTCCCACAGGCTGGAGTCAGTGGAGCTTCTGAGAGGTTTATTGATCGGCGGGGTGCTAACTTCATCAATGGGTTCACTAACTGACTGAAGGAGCAATTTAGAGGTGGAGCCCATTGGAGGAAGCAAGTCACTGGGACTAGCTTTTTAAAGGGTATATCTGGCTCCACCCCTTTGGCCTTCCCTCCTCTGCTCCCTAGCCATCATGAGGAGAGCATCTCTGCTCTACAATTCCATCTTCACCACATCACAACCCCAAAACAATGGGGCCAGCAGGTTCATCCTCTAAAATCACAAGCACAAAGTATTGTTAATTTTCCCCAAAGGTGCTTTGTCATTGTAACAAACAGGTAACACAGCATACCAGCACATGCATTTTCACCCACATTTTGCACAGAAGGTGTGAACCTCCTCATTTTACCATTTACTATTCTGGACAGAATGCCAATGCAACTGAGGAGCCTGTGGGGACATCTCAACTGAACCCAGAAAACAGGGATGCACTCCCGGCTCAGGCACCTGCTATCTCTCAGAGAACAGATTCATTATGTTTCTCTCATTCAGGTAACCTCAGCTTTAAGTATATTACATCTTTAAGTCTGTTGCCATTGGGAATTTCAACATCTGGTAATAATAAGACTCACAATTATTAAAAAATAAATACCAAGGGGAGTTGTTTGCATAACCTATAAATGTTCAGTTTCACAGTCACAATTTTCAAATAGAGAGATGGTAACACCTGGAAAGAAAAAGTAGAGCTGAGGTGAATGTCTGAAGATGGTACAGTCCAAAGCATTTGTGCATATTGTCAGCTCAAATAAAGAAGTCTTATTGGCAATGCTGCCAAAAAATTAACTTCATTCTCATGCCCTGTATTTATTTTGGTTGTGAGCCTCACCTTTAACAGCTGAACCATCTCTCCAGCCCAATGTCCTGTATAAAGACACACATGAGCATGGAAAAAGAAGGAATACATATCTATTTTTCTCTAGTCCACAGCAAATTGAAGGAAGAATCTGGAAGCAAGACCATGGAGTCTTCTGGAGTTTCCTAACACTTATTAAAACAGCTGTGCTGTGAAAACAGAGCTTCTAGACAAATCGATGAGCCTCCTTCTTATCCAGACATTCTGGAGCAGCCATAAGGAGGAGTGGGTTTTAACTAACTAGAATCTTAATAGATAGTTGAGAACTGTCATGTTTTTGCCTTTGTGTCTGCACTCTGTGTACATGCAGTGCCTGGTGCGGCCAGAAGAGGGTGCCAGATCCTCTGGACCGTGGGTTACACCATGTTGTAAGCCACCATGTGGTGCTGGGAAATGAACCTGAGTCTTTTGGAAGAGCTGCAATGACTTCTTAAAAATTTAAATTTTTTTTTAAAAAAAGATTTCTTTATTTACTATGTACACAGTATTTTGACTGTATCTATGTCTTCAGGCCAGAAAAGGGTATCAGATCTCATTACAGATGGTTGTGAGCCACCATGTGGTTGCTAGGAACAGAACTCAGGACCTCTGGAAGAGCATGTGGTCATAACCTTTGAGCCATCTCTCCAGCACCTCCACTAACTTTCTAATACAACCCAGGACTAGTCTAGGGACAGCAGAGCTCATAGTAGGCTAGCCCACCCCATACCAATTAGCAATTGAGAAATTGCTCCATTGATATGCGAGAGGTCAATCTGATGGAGCTAGTCTCCCAACTGAGAATCCCTTTTCCCAGAAGACTCCAGATTTGTGTCAAGGTGACAGCAGAAGCTAACCATATTATTAGCATGTTTTCAAGGTCCATCTGTGTTGCACCAGATATCAGTACTTCACCACATATTATTGTACAGCTATATGTCACCTTGTCTACCAGTTGAAGGACACTGGATTATTTTACCTTGTTGACTATTATGAATGCCTCTCCCCAGGTCCTTAAGGTTTTTCCCTTCTGCTGGTTTTGCTAGTCCTCTCCCCTCCCACACACATTTAAATACAGGTTTTATATATGACAGAAAATTCTGTATTGGTTCTGGGTTTGGTTTATTTTCCTTAATGTAATGATTTCCAGTTCCATATATTTTCCTTCAAATATCATGATTTCATTTTTCATTACAGATGAATAAAATTCAATTGTGTATATGTGCCACATTTTTTTTTTATCCATTTGCTGATGGATGTCTACTCTGGTTCCATTCCTGGCTATTGTGAAGAGTGAAGTATACATGTGGTATGATACTTTAAAGGCCTTTGAGTTGGTGCCCAAGAGTAGAACAGCTGGGTCATATTATAGTTGTATTTTTAGTTTTGAAGCAATCTCCATACTGATTTCCATAGCAGCTACACCAGTATACATTTACCAGCAGTGGATAACTGCTTCTCTTTCCCTACACTATTTAGTATTCTTTGTTTTCTTCATAATAACCATTCTGACTGAGGTGAGGTGGAATTCCCAAAGCATTTTGTTGTTGACAGGGTTTCTCTGGATAGTCTTAACTATCCTAGAACTCACACTGTAGATCAGTCTGGCTTCAAACTCACAGAGATCTTCCTGCCTCTGCCTCCCAAGTGCTGGGATTAAAGGATTAAAGGTTTTAGCCACTGCCCCCTGACCCAAAGCATTTTTAATTTCTATTTTCATAACGGCTAAGGATGTTGTTTGTATTTCTTTTGAGAATAGTCTATCCCATTCATTGTCCCATTTACTGTAGTCTATTTATTTATTGTCTATTTTTTTCTAGATATTAATTTCTGGTCTGGTGTATAGTGTCAAAGACTATCTCATTTTTGTTTGCTTGTTGCTGGGTTTTGTTATCAAGGCACTAGGGATTGAACCAAGGTTGTGGGGCTCTTCCAAGATCTCTGCTACTCAGCTAAACCCAAGCCCCAGTTTTTTTTTTTTCCATTCTATGAGCTGTGACGATTGTTTCCTTTGCTGTACAGTATTGTACAAATTCTATTTGTTATTATAATAAGAGCCCAGAGCCAGATAGCGGGAAGAAACAGAAATATCAGAGAGACAGGGAACAAGCCACAGTTAATTCTCATCCAACCAACTCCTCAGGTCTGTCTTCTAGAATCCTCTGACTCTAAACCTCTCCTTCCTCAGCCATCCAGGGAAGAGGCAGGGAAGCTGGACTCCCCCTGCTGTCTCTGCCCAGCCATCTCTCTTCCCTCCCTCAACTCTCCTAGAGCCAGGATTAAAGGTGGGAGCCACCACTGCCTGGCTTTGTAAGGCCTTGAGCTCACTGAGATCCAGATGGAGTGATGGGATTAAAGGTGCTGGTCACCACTGCCTGACCTTCAGGGCTTAGCTCTGTGGGTGGCTCTGACCTCTAATATTCCAACTGTTTTTATTAAATACACAATGTATCACCACATTCCTTCTCTTGTTAGTCAGCTTTTACTAAATGCCCACCCTGTTTTAGTCTGCATACTGAGAGACACAGAAATGCCCTGAGTCCACAGTCTTTTGAGGAATCTGCATGCGGGGCACAGCGCCATTAGTGCTGAGCCTGTGTTTCCCTCAGCAGACACTGCACTGGGCACTGTTCTAGAACCCAGGGTAGTGGGAAACGGAACAGAGCAAGTCCTCATCCTCGTGTTGCTAATGTTCTGAAGAGTGAGGTTCGAACAGAAAACCAGTACCAGTGCGGAAGCTTTGGACTTCATCTCTGTCCGTTTGTAATTCTTCAGAAAGTAGTCCCTTAAGGCCATATGTTCAGGTTTTGTCTATGTTTTCCTACGGAAACGTCAACACTTCAGAACTTACATTAAATCCTTTGACTTGAGAGAGAGAGAGAGAGAGAGAGAGAGAGAGAGAGAGAGAGAGAGAGAGAGAGAGAGAGAGAGAGAGAGGATAAAGATCTTGTTTCATTCTTGTACACACGGATATCCAGTTTTCCCAGTATCCCTTGTTGAAGAGGCTGTTTTCCAATGTATGTTTTCGATAGGTTTATCAAAAAATTAGCTGTAGCTGTGCGGGTTTATTCGGGGCCCTCTGTTTCACCGCACGGGCCAGCAGACTTGTTTTTGAGCCATTACGGTGGTTCCCGGTGACAGCGGCTCACCGTATAATTTGAGATCAGGCACCAGATCCACCCAGCGCTGCTTTTTTTGCTTAGGATCACTTGGCTATTCAGGGTCCTTTATTGTCCCATTTGAATTTGGTTCTCTAATTCTGTACAGAATGTCATTTGGGTTAAACAGGGAATGCACTGAATCTGGTTGGTGCTTTTCACTAACAACCTTTTTCAGATTAATTTAGTCTTTGCATCTTCTAGTCTCTCGTTTCCCTGGTGTCCGAAAAATTTCATTGTAGAAGTTCTATTACTTTTTTGTTAGGCGTATTTTTTGCATGTTTTAAGGCTATTGTGAATTGGACTTTTTCTGAAAATTCATTAATGATATATATATAAAGCTGCTTTTTTATAAGTTGCTTTTTGTGCCTTTACTACTTTGCCAAAGGCGTTTATCAAATTTGAGAACTGTTTCTCTTGTCATATTGATGTATCCCAAATTTTGAGCACTCAACTGAATAAGGGCAGGGAGAGTAGTTATATCCCGTTCCTTATTCTAAAGGAGATGCTTTCCAATTTTCCCATTTAATGATTTTGGCTCTGGCTTGTCATATATAGCCTCCAATAGTTGACTATGCTCCTTTCCAGGACTTTATTATTAAGGGATGTTGAACTTTGTCAGATGACTTTTCTGCATCTTTTGAGATGATAATGTGATTTCTGTTCTTAAACATGCTTTTAAAATGTATGTTTATTATTTTAAGGTATGCGTATGTGTTTATGGGGTATGTGCACATCAGTGCAGCTGCCCACAGAGGCCTGAAGTATCAGATTCCCCCTGAAGCTGGCCTTACAGACAGCTGTGAACCGCCTGACATGGGTGCTCGAAATCAAACTTGGGTCCTGTGTAAGAGCACTGACTGCTCTTAACCACTGAGCCATCTCTGCAGCCTGAGTTCATTCTTCTAGTTCATTGATAGTTGATTATGAAGACTATTGTGGTAAGAGCTTTGTCTGCTAAAGTGCACATATATCGGATCTTTTAACGTGAACATACAATGTCTTGCTATCTATTTCACTAACAGATAACTCATGCTCAGCGTACTAACTATCCCAGCTTCTCCTTCTGCCCGATTCTGCTTCTATTACATCCCTAACATTCAAATGGATCCTAGAATAGAGCTTAACATGCACTTTAGCTTTTTCTCAGAACCTGCTTTTTAGAAAAACCAGAGTACAGGAACTGTCAGGAAAAGCAATACTGGGGCTTCAGAATACTTCTCTTTGGGCACTGTGGACCCACCTCAGCTGACACAGACAGCCCTTACTAGAAGGCGATAGTCCACCTGCCAGGTTGGACAAGTGTTGAATTGGAATTGTGTGCTTCTGGTGTGGGACATTTTAGAAATATGGGGAGGGGATAGAAACTACAAATAAAATACCTTGAGGGGTGGTTTGGCTGCTCTATAAAATGATACAGAAGATTAGGAATTGTTAATAATCAACCAAGATACACATATAAAATGAAAAGATGTCCTTGACAGTATACACTGAAACAGACATCAGAATGTAAGCTTTAAGGTCCACTTTACATTTAGACCACCAGTATTGTCACTGAAGAAACCAGACTGAACCTGGAAGATAATGATAGCCAGTAGAGTACCCATGCCCAATTAAAGCAGTAGTTGTCTAGCAGTCAGAACCCCTATTCTGGTGTCTTTACTAGAGTAGATGAACATAGTGACATATCAGTTTTAATCGTCATTGATTTGGCAAGTGAGTTCTAGCCTTGTGAAAAAAATAGATTCAAAACAGCATGCATTCAATAAGCAACACTAAACATTTACAGTTTTGCCTCAGGGCTATGCTAACTTTTAGCATCTGTCATAACAGCCTGGAGAGATCTAGACCATCTGGACACACTGCAGAAGACTGAACTACCATATCTATGACATCATTTGAATTCAGCCAGATGGACAAGAAGTGGATAGCGTGTTAGAGACAATCATCTGACACATATTCTCTCTCTCTCTCTCTCCTCTCTCTCTCTCTCTCTCTCTCTCTCTCTCTCTCTCTCTCTCTCTCTCTCTCTCTCTCTGTGTGTGTGTGTGTGTGTGTGTGTGTGTGTGTGAACCCTCTAAAGCAGTGGTTCTAAGTCTTCCTAATTCTGAAACCCTTTAATACAGCTCCTCATGTGGTGAACTCCAACCATAAAATTATTTAATTGCTACTTCATACTTGTAATTTTGCTGTTATGAATCACAATGTAAATACGATATGCAGGATATCTGATATCCGATCCCTATGAAAGAAGGACCCCTATGCCTGATAACCCTCTCTGGGTTCTAAACACAGTCTATTCTACACCTGAAAACACTGTTCCAGCTCACATGCCAGATGACACAAAAGGCTGACAGATGTGAGTGGGGCTCAGTGCAGGGATCTAGGTTACAGTCCAGGCAGTCCTGCTACTTTCCCAATTATATTTCCATCATGATTTTAAAAAGACATAGTGCAGATTTTATGACAAACTCTGGAGTGTCATCACACAACCCCCTGTGGCATGGGTCAACTCATGACATCTGAAGGAGAGATTTATTTGCCTTAGAAGCAAAACAAAATCATCATCAAATAACCACAAAAACGTCTGGTGTGATACTGGGCTTGATCACAGTACATCAAGTGAGCAAATATCATGAGCAGGGCTCCATAAAGACTATCAAATCACAGGACCAGGGAGGTAGAAGCAATCCAACCCAGGGTCGAATGGTGTAGTTAGGAATGAGGGCAAGCAGAACCAGAGGGTACAACAACTTACAAAGTTGGTAGCTTAGTCCCCATGGCCACTGCTGTGTCAGCCCCAGGTAATACTATGGCTCAGGAGAAGCCCTTACAATCTGCTAACAAGAGGAGGAGAGATCCCTTATGCAGCTTATGGGGAATCTGTTCAGTGTGGGGATGCAGGCTGAAAATGGACAGCAGGCACATCACAGCCTTACTGGGGACAGTTCCGAAAGACAGTGGTGAAGGAAGATGTTGTGAGAGCTAGAGCTTCAGAAAGGTACATTTGCAGAGGCTACAGAGAAGCAGAGGTACAGAGAAGCAGAGGCTAGGGGCCTGGAGATCCAGGGAAGAGAAGGTTTGGGATAGAGGCATGAAGATGAATAGATGGAAGGGAGGGACCAAGTCATCAAGACAATGGCTAGACTAGCTGAGGCTGCCAACCTTTGTCATTACCCACCCTGTGCTGGCTCTAAGGAACGTCTGCACGATCACAGTGGTAGAGAGTGCTTAGTCTCTGTTGTCAGCTTGACTGCATTTAGAGTCATCGAGAAGAAGTACCTCAGGGCAAGTCTGTGAGGGAGTTTCCAGAGGGTTTAACAAAGGCTAAAGACCCGCCACGAAAAGAGGACAGCACCATTCCATGGGTTAGTGGCCCAAACAGAATGAGAACAACAAAGGAGGGAACCAGCTGAGCTTGTTATAGTTTACTGCTGTGGTGCCGCAAAAATGAGAATCACCGTATCCCAAGCCACACTCTGTCATCCAGATGCTGCTCTTTTGATAGATACTAGAATGACCTGCTGAGGGCCCACTTAAAGCAGAGCTTGTAGGTAGGACTTTACAAGGCCTGGGACACATCTTTCGGAGTGTCAGGTATCCCTGAATCAAAGGTGCTTATATAGCATCGTGATCCATGGCCCTATAGTGTTAGAGGTCTTTGTCTCTGAAAGAGGAATCTGTAGTCAGAAGTTTCTCTGTCCCTCTGGCCAGTCAGTCCTGCAGGTACTTAGTCCCAAATGATCACACAAAGGCTTATTCATTATAAACTTTTTGGCCAACGGCCCAGGCATATTATTGACTAGCTCTTTCACTTAGACTAACCCATAACTCTTTATCTATGTTTAGTCACATGGCTTGGTACCTTTCCTCAATGCACACTCTCATCTCTCTTCCTCTCAGTCTGGCAGATGACTGTTGCTCTGCCTTTCTACTTCCCAGAATTCTCTTCTTCTGGTTGTCCCACCCATACTTCCTGTCTGCCTAGCTTCTGGCTAATCACTGTTTAATTAAACCAATATTTACAGTGACAAATATTTACGATGTATAAGGGCATAGTCCCACAGTAGGAATCTTCTACCAGATGACTCAGCCAGAGTCCTATTGAGCTTCCCTGATGGTGACACACACCTTTCATCCTAGCACTCCTGAGACAGAGGAGGGCAAATCTCTGAGTTGAAGGCCAGCCTGGTCAACAGAGGGAGTTCCAGGACAGCCAAGGCTACACGGAGAAACTCTGTCTAGAAAAACAAACAAATGAACATTAACAAAACAAAGCACTTTTTTTCCCCTGTCAGGCCCAAAGGAAACTCAAGGCAAATGGCTGACCATGGTGCCTATGAGCACACGGAAGTGTCTGCTGGGCTCCAGGTTCACCCAGGACCTGTGGCTCCCCTCAGCTCTTCTCTCTCTTCCCTGCCCCACTAAACTTCTCCAGCTCATGGGCTTCCCTTCCCCAGTGTCTAATTCCCACATAACCCTGCCATTTCAGCACCAGATGTATAAGGGGAGGACATGACTGCTCCGAGGTGTGGTTGAAAGGAAGGTTTATATTGTAGATTTGAGAGTACAGCCAGAGGCATCTGGAAGAATCCAGAGTAGGAAGAGAAAGTAATAGAGTAAACATGGCCAGAAGACTGGACCTGGCCATGGGAGTGAGAGAGTGATGGAGGGGGGGGGGCAAGAGAAAGGGGCAAACAAAACTAAACCAAAAGAGTACCAAGAGGGCACATGGCCAAGATGGCAGGATTATACAGGGGCATGGTTATACAGGGTGTGGTTATATAGGGGCGGGGTTATGTAGGAATTAGACACTGGGGAAGGGAAGCCCATGAGCTGGAGAAGTTTAGTGGGGGAGGGAAGAGGAAAAAGAGCTGAGGGGAGCCACAGGTCCTGGGTGAACCTGGAGCCCAGCAGACACTTCCGTGTGCTCATAGGCACCACGATCAGCCATTTGTCCCGAGTTTCTTTTGGGTCTGACAGTTCTATTGAGCTATAGCTGTCACCTGGGAACTCTGGGGACTTATGTGCAGGATCCCAGAAGTCAGGACGGATGGCTGACAGATCCTGGCCAGTGTGATCTAAGAGGCATTGAACACATTGCCAGTGCGGTAACCCTGGCTTGAGAAAGGTCTGGTGGCCAGGGACTCCGGTCCTCAACATATGAGGCACCCAGTTAGCTCATGCTCAGTGGAGATGCCAGCAGAGGGAGGGGATAGATGGTGAGCATCAAAGGTGGTTCCCAGCCAGGGCAGCAGATTGTCCCACTAACCTCCTGTTTCCACCAGGAACCCTGGAGGAGCTGGGCTTAAAAGTGTAGTCAGTCTTCGAGGACTGGCTGAGGAAAGCTTTCTCTCCTTCCTCCTTTCGCTCTCTTTCTTCCTTTGTTCTTTGTTCAACTGTTTCTACAAGTAGCAAGCAGCCATATATAAGGCAGCTAACGGAAAGTACACCCCCTGTCTCTAAAGCATGTCATAACAGTGGGAAAGAAGCTTCCAGACACCTCTGGGGGAACTTTGGCATACCATCAATCTTTCATATACCCGTCTCTGATACTTGACATACATGTAAATGTAAAAACTTATCTGTACCCTCCCTCCTGAAGTTCTTCAAGGACATTCTTCTGTCTCCAGAGTGAGTCTGGGTATTTGTTACAGACCTGGGCCATTTTCTCTGTCTTCCTTTGCTCCTGCTCTGCCTGGAACCATCATGCCCCATGGGCATCGTGCCTCTGCTGGGCACAGCTGCTGCTGATTCACTGGAGCCTGGGATGTGCCAGAGCCATCCATGGGGGAGGGGGGAGGAAAAGGGAAGATTCTCTCCCCTTTAGTATTTCGCCTTGTCATGGAGGCAGGAAGGAGGTGGCTTATGTTTCAATTAAATTTATTTTTTTCCAATAAATATACCCTTTTCTTTTTTTTCTTTTTTTACTTAAAATACTCTTTGTTTCCCTTCTCTCTTTCAATAGAACTTAGATTTGAACCCAGTTGGGGGTTGCTTTGCA
This sequence comes from Phyllotis vaccarum, assembly GCA_033318265.1. Lineage (NCBI taxonomy): Eukaryota > Metazoa > Chordata > Mammalia > Rodentia > Cricetidae > Phyllotis > Phyllotis vaccarum. The sequence goes on from JARWLC010000012.1 coordinate 76,070,081, forward strand.
AGAAGAAAGTGATCATAGTTCCTCAGAAGGGCAGCTTTACAGGATGGACACAGTTCCAATCCTCCACAAAGGTATAAGATGAGTTCTTACCTGATTCACAAAACTAGGAAAGTGAAGAGGGTAAAGATTCACGTGTGTGTGGGGGGGGGGAGGTGTCAGGGAAGATCTTAGTGAAGAAATACCACTTAAGACAGCTCTTAAAGGTAGGGCTTCTTGAGAGGTCCCGAAGGCAGACAGATTGGTCCATCCAAAGAGCAAGAGTCAAGGGCACTGTCGCCAGGAGTGGAAGTGGGGGCTGCCCCAAGGATAGGGGAGAGTGGACAGAAGGTCAGGGTGGTCCTCAAGGTATACTCTGACTTGAACCTGGCTCTAGCCTGCTGGGGAGCGCCCCCACCCCCACCCCGGCCAGCCATTCTGCCTCCTGCTCCTAGCAACACAAACTTGGACTGGGATCTTCCCATCATATCTCTATCACCAACTCAACGAACCCTTCTTTGCTAGTTGTAACGATTTACTTTATCATTTCTAATAGCTTTTTTTTTTTTTTTTTTTTTTTTTTTTTTGCACGTTTTCCCAGAGTCCCGTAAGGTTCCCAGGGCAGGACACCTAATGCACGTTTAAATTCTCCTCACCTGAGATTGTGTTTGGCACGTTACAGAGGCAGAGGTGATATACTGTGAGTAAATGAGCGAGGAAAAGAATGGACGGAACAAGGGCGTCTTCTTCACGGATGGAAAGCTGCATACAGGTGGCCAGTTAGTCCAGACAACGTCACCACAGTAGGTCTGTGACAGCCCCACTAAGAGCAGCACTGCAAGCTTCTCCGCAGCAGCGCACACCCTTACCTTTGCCCTACTCTCAAATCCCGCCTCCAACTTTCCGCTCGCCCCATTGGCTGCACGACCGCCCAATGAGCGAGCCCGCATTCCCAGCCGGGGCTGTCAGCTCTCGTTCTCGGGTCTCGCGAGCGTTCAGATCCCCGACGGAGGCGGCTGCGGCGGCTCCCGCGCGCTCCGGTCCCTGACGCTGAGGGTACAGCTGGGCCGACTGTACAACATTGTACAATGTTCCGAGCAGCGGTGCCTGGGCAGCTCCGGCGGGCGGTGAGTCCCGACAGGAAGGGCGGAGCAGGTGACCTCCGAGCCGCAGCGTGCTGACCCTGTCAGGTTAAGGTCACGGGCTCCCACCGGTCCGGTAGACAGGCCGTGAGGTGTCCGAGACTCGGGGCAAAGTTCTGCAGCCTCCGCCCTTGACCTCTTCCGGGTCGCCCCCCCCCCCCCCCCAGTCCTGGTTCCCACGGCCCTGGCTCCCGCGCTGCACTTTGGGGCTGCTGGATTCTCGATCTTGGAGCCAGATGCTGCCATGGAGCTTCTCGAGGAAGAGTTCGAAACCCCGAACGCCCACTGTCAAGGGCAGGGGCGGAGGGGTCGGTGCGGATGCCCACGCCTGCTCTGCTGCCTGGCCAGTGGGCCAGGGCTGTGTGGAGGGGCTGCGGCGAACCAGCCTGAGATCCAGCCTTGAGAACCCGCAGACTGATAGCTCAGTAGCCAGGGAACTGTTGGTAGTGGAGAGTTTTCGATGTTCCCCCTCCCTCGTGGTGATAAAGTTTACCACTTGTCTGTTTCCAGGGAGCCCCCTCCCCCTCTTTTTACACCCCCCCCCGTGCTGTAAGGGAACAGCAGTTGGGGGCTGACCAATTTCTAATTTACAATTTAGCTTGCTAGAGAAACAAGATCGGCCTCTTTGTGCTAGAAATATCCAGTTGCCTTTCAACTTTTTCTACCCATTTATTTATTTTAGTGCTTTTCGCCCTCAGTCAAAAATCCTCAGGGATTTTTCTCTCTGGAGCAAAACTTGTGGGGTTCTTGGGAGTTTGAAGCTTTTTTTTTTTTTTTTTAAGTGCTCCTCCCTTCCATAAAATGTTGCAGCCTCCTGTAAAATATTAAAACACATTCTTCAGGTTCCTAGTTCGTCTTTTCCCACGAGATTTTTTTTTTTTAACCTCCCTTTCCCTAAGAGAGCCAATAAACAAGTGAAAACCATGTTTTGGGGGAAATTCTAAGCCAGAACCCGACTTGAAGACCTATGAAGTACTTGAAAGAAAATTTTGTGGATAGGTTTTATGCCTAGCATAATTGTGGTAAGGAGAATTTAGGATTTGGTAATTTTGCAGAATAGTGGGGGGGGGGGCGTTTATTCATATCGCCAGTATTCACACATAAGCAGCATTGCCAAACCCTTGTTGTGATTTGCCAAGAATTGTGACCTTGGCTTATTTTTAAAATTAGAAGTCAAGCTTAGTAGATAGTACTTCTGAGGTCATTAAAGAATATTTTTAAGATTTGAATTGCAAGCACATATAATGGGAATATACTCAGATGGACATGCAAAATACGAATTTACCTCTTTAAATTTTAAAATAATTTCAAGTTTACAGAAAAGCAGCCAGAATCGGGGGAGAAAAAATCCCAGAACTTCCTTGAATTTCAACAACTCTTAACAGTTGACAAGTTTGTTTTATCTTTTACTGTACATACATACACATTGTTTAGACATACCCTTTAATTCTAAATGGCTCCCTAAATCTTTTACAGGGATGAGGCTAAGGGATTTGTAGTAGACCCCATGCTTTTTCTTAGATTTGTAGTACAACAAAACCAGACAAATAATAAATTACCAAGGGGGTTCACTTTCTTACAGCAAAGTCATGAAGTTTAACAGTGTTACAGTACCACTTTCCTACCAGACACGTATTGCCAGTTGTCCTCCTGGCCTTTAAAGCACCTCCTCTTTATAAAGTACCCAGTGCCTCTGGTTTCATGGGAAAGCTTCTCAGCCTTTACATAGACATTTGTGTAGAGCACAGGCCCACTGTTTTGTAGACTCTTAACCCAGTTTTGCTGTGTCTGACATTTCCCTCATGACTACACTCAGATCCTGTATTCTTGACAGGGATGTCAGATGATTTGCACTCTGTACATTGTATTAGGCATGCAACACTAGTTTGTCCCATTAGTGAAGAACTTAACCTTACTTATTTAGGGAATAAGTAGTTTGCCAGCTTTCCCCAATGTCAAGCAAATAGTGCCCAGTAATTTTTAACTAATTACAGAGATAGACTATAAGGTCCCTGTTTCTCACACTTTGACCTACTAGTTTTAGCACTTGATTTTTAATTGAGAAATAGTGCTGTGATATAAAATGGTGATTTTCCAATCCATGATTCCTTTATTACTTAGCATTCTGTGCTAAGGAAGAATCTTCCCTTTTTGCCTATTTATATATGTATAGACCTGGGGATCCAATGTTCAGGTTCTCATATTTATAAAGTGGGGATCAACTTAATCTGGCTACTGTTTACATAAATTTATAATGCCATAAAACCAGAATGGTTTATCCCAGATCTCTGCTCTTGGGTTTTTGGGTTTTTTGTTTGTTTGTTTGTTTGTTTTATGTCTGTGTATGTGATGTATGCGTGTTTGCATTTGTATGTGTGTAGGTTGAGTAGTCTAGCTATCAGAGATTGCCCTGTTGTCTGGGATTGCAGCCAGCCAATACATCTGCCTTTTTTGTTGTTGTGTCCCCCCCCCCTTTTTAAAAACAAAAACAAAAACATGGGTTTGGAGGATTCAAACTCTGTTCCTCACACTTGCTGGGCAAGTACTTTATCCACTGAGGACTCTCCAGTTCCAACTCTTAAATTTAAAAAGCAAACAAAAACAAAACCTTTATAGTTAACTATGATTTCTTTGAAAAAGCCCAAATACATGTTTTTACTAATGACAGAGGTACTATCAAAGCCTGGTCACAGGAGATGGCCAGTTCAGGCTCCAAATCCACCATTGCTATGTGGCCAGTTTGTGTCCTTCTGGAGGAAATCCCTAAAGTCATCTGCTAACAAAGTTGTTTTTGTTTGTTTTGTCTTTTTGAAGTAAGGTCTAGACTAGGCCACCTGAAACTCATGGTAATCCTCCTGTCTCTGCCTATCAAATACTGGCATTCTTGGCACTATGTTATAGCACCCATCAGTGAAGATAATTTCGTACCAAGTTATAGAGTTAGAGAGCACACTCAGAATAGTCAAGGATTTGCAGTTAGTTCCTGCCTTGCTAAATTATTAGTATGAATTATTCATTTATTTATTATACATCCCAGCCACAGTTTCCTCTCCCTCTTCTACCAGTTCCTCCCCTCTACCCCCTTTTGTGCCCTTCCCCAACCATACCTTCTCTACTTCTGTTCAGGAGAGGGCAAGTCTCCATGGATATCAACAAAACATGCCATATCAATTGCAGTAAGACTGAGCACTTCTTTGTATATTAAGGTTGGGCAAGGTGACCCAGTATGAAGAGTAGGGTCCCAAAAGCCAGAAAAAGAGCCAGAGACGTCCCTGCTCCCACTGTTAGGAGTCCCACAGTATTGGATCAAGCTACACAAGCTCATATGTGTAGAGGACCTCGGTCAGTACCAATGTTCAGTCTCTGTGAGCCTCTATGAGCCCAGGTTAGTTGACTCTGGGTTTTCTTGTGGACCCTTGACCCCTCTGGCTCCTACAATCCTTCCTCCTCTCCTCAGCTGGATTCCCTGAGGAAATCCCCCAAGTCATCTGTTAATGTTTGGCTGTGGGTCTCTATCTGTTTCCATCAGTTGCTGCATGAAGCCTCTCTGATGACAGTTGGCCTAGGCACCAGATCTGAGTGTAGCAAAGTATCATTAGACATCATTACACTGACAGTTTTTTTCCTCCAGTCCTGTTTGGTTCTATCCTAGGTCACTGGGTCATCCAGCTATGAGTCCTGGTGCTCCAATGAGGGGTGGCTTACTTTCCTGTCATGGGTTTTAGGCCACACCAGTCATCTGTTGGCCAGATCTAGGCCACTCTTACTCCAGCACATCCAGTAGGCAGGCCAGACTATTGGTTGAAGGTTATGTGGCTGGGTTTGTTTCTCACTCCACTTGAAGTTCTGCCTGGTCACAGGAGATGGCCAGTTCAGGCTACATCCACTATTGCTAGGTGTCGTAGCTGGAGTCATCCTTGTAAATTCCTGGAATTCCCTTGAGCCAGTTTTTTGGGGGGAGTTTTTTTTTGAAAGTTTTATTTCAATATTAAGTGAACTTTAATTAAAAATACTATTCTTAAGGCTAAACATAACAGGGATGAAACATAAAGACTTGGTTTCATTGTAAACTGAGTAATTAAGAAATACAAATTAATGGTTAGTCACCTTATAACTGGTCACATTTTTAAATATTTTTCAGGACTATAGTTGTACTCATGCAAAGCACTGATGTAATTATTTCCATACTTAGCCTCCTGGCATTTTAAATATTTAAGCTTTTCACAATTGACAAAAGTACCCCATGTCTCCCTTGCTGCCAGGGCTTTATTGAGCCAGGTTTTTACCCGACCCTGAGATTTTCTTCCTTTCCAGTAGTCTCTTTAAGTTTATTTTATTAATTTGTTTTAAAAATTTTTGTTGATTAGTAAGATGCAAAAATATATACTATATATAGTAAGCGAAGCAATACTTTTTTAGGTCATTTATGTGTTCTTTACCTGTGTTCATTGGCAGACAGGAAGGAGTACCTGTCCTGATTGAGAAGCTGTGAACTGTTTTCAGAGCCTGTTGTCCAACATTGATGAATGATACTGAACTCTGTGTTTCACATGCAAATTTAATTTTTTTTGAAAGAAAGCCAATTTTTGTGTGATTCTGAAACAAAATTTATTGCATAAAGTGATTTCATTAAAAATTATGCTGCCTGCCAATGTGTCTACTCAGAGTCTTGTCTGTTTTTAAAGTGAAGTAAATTGACTGTTTTTAATATTATAATCAATGTCATATGACATTTCTAGTCATGGTTAAAAGCTGCTGTGTTTTATTACTAAAAAGGTTAAAGTGGTTTAAATACAGAAATGTAATATATATTTTATTATGACAAAATGTATGTTAAAATGGGGATAGGAGACTTTAATGATATATTAAGCCCTTTAAATAGGATTCAGCAAGATTTTAAAACTCATTTCTACTTTTCTTTGTTTTCTTTTGTCTCACTCTCTTCCCTCACCTCTTCATACTTGTCCCCTCTGTCCTCATCCATTTACTTTGTAGAAGAAATAGGTTAACAGGGCTCTCACTACTTTAGGATATGAGTAGTTTTGTTGGGATAATAAAGTCTGTAATTTAACATCTGCTAGTTAGTACTAAATCATGCAGTTACAGTAACGAGAATGCTACAAAACTGAAAAACAGGGTCGGTAGTGATAGGTTTCAATATAGAATGTGTTCCCTGACTAATAAAGAGTGTTGTGTCTTAAGAGATGGGCTTCAGTGCTGTGGTAGAGATGAAAGCCAGCTAGCTGTGAGTGAGGGGAGATAGTAGGGGTTTTTGTGGATGTTTTTATGTTTGGCTCTCAAAGGATATAGGGAAGGTGATGACCTCTTTAAGCCGGCACTCAAGTGTGCTGTTTGTTATAAGACCTGCTAGCTTTCTATAATCAAAAGAAAAAAATTACATTTTACTGTTTGGAATCAAGTGTCTAGATAAATTCGCAAGAAGCATAGAGGGGCACCCAAGACAGCTTAGCAAGTCATGGCTGAACAGGATAAGAGTCATGGGTTAGATTAAGGGTAAAGAGTTAGCACGTTATATGCCTGGGCCTTAGGCTGATCAGCCTAAAACGATTGTAAGCATCTGTGTGTCTCTGCGGGTCTGCAGGCCTGAACCTTGAGGCTAGGGCCGAAAGTCCGGGCCAGAAACCTCATACTACACTTTTTTAAAAAAACGGTCTGGAGAGATCCCTCAGTGGTTAAGAGCACTGGAGCCCCAGCACCCACATGGAATGCTTTCTCTGTGTTGCTTATAATACTTCAAACCTTCAAAATAGCCCAGAGATCTCCAGAGACTGCCCATTAGCTATGTAAGCACCTTCTGGTGCCATCACTGGCTCCCTTCATTCATACCTTCTTTGTGAGTTTCCTCATCCTGCTCCAGAGCTAAGACTTGTTAAGTGAAGCCACACAGCAGTGCTATTTGATCCCAGTGCCCCTTCCTCAGTTTCTTATGCCATCCTGTAAGGTCAGACCTAGTCTCCCCTTCCCTCATGTCTCTGCGCTATTTCTCAGCTTTTCACATTGGTTCCTAAGTTTACTCCCTTTCCTCTATTTGATTTTACTTTATACTCTGCACCTTTCAACATTTGCTTCATTAGAAAAAACTGTCTATCTTACAATTGGTTATACACGAGGAAGTCTTCTCATGAAATCTTTGGACATGGGTACTATTCTTATTAATTTTTCTTTTTCTTTCTTGGTTTTTGAAAATGACCTTGAACTGTGTTTTGGTAGTGGTTTGATAGCCTGTACTAGATAAAAGTTCAGTTCACCCCTTTTTAATCCAAGGCATATTCAAACAGTTGGAACCCCAGCAAAATTGCTGCTAGTGTTATCTTTAAGACTTTTTAAAATTACGTCTTTTGGTGGTAGGTGTATGCACATGCCACAGTAAAAATATGGGAGTCAGAAGACAGCTTGTGCTCTCCTTCCACTGCGTGGGCCCTGGGAGTAGAACTCGGGACCTAGAGCATAGCGCAAGTGCCTTTACCCAGTAAGCCATCTCCTACCTTTTGTGTCATTTTTAAAACAGGTCTTCATTTTCAGCTACTTTGATATTGAATGGTTCCCTCCAAATATTTTAGTAGAAGTTCATTATGTAACTGAACAGAATTTTGTCTAATTCCTAGCTTGACAGCCAATGTATTTAAATATCTTAAATCTGGGACTATTAGCAGCTACTTATTGGACAGAGTGAAAAAATTGTTTTGATATTGAGTTTTTTATGTTAATAACTTGCATTTTGAGCCAGGTGATGGTGACCCATGCCATTAATCCCTGCACTAAAGGGGCAGAGGCAGGCAGATCCCAGAGTTTCAGGATGGCCAGGGCCATACAGAGAGACCTTGTCTGGAAACACTAAAAAAGAAAGAAAGAAACCGTCTTAAGGTTTCTGTTGTTGCAAGGAAACACGATGACTAAAGCCAGTAGGGGAGGAAAGGGTTTATTTGGCGTACACTGTTATATTGCTGCTCATCAGCACAAGAAGTACAGGAACTCAAACAGGGAAGGAACCTGGAAGCAGGAGCTTGTGCAGAGGCCATAGAGGGGTGCTGTTTACAGGTGTGCTCAGCCTGTCTTACAGAACTCAGAACCACTAGCCCAGGAATAAAGCCATCCACACTGGGCTGGGTCCTCCCCATCAGTAACTAATTAAGAAGATGCCTTAGAGCCAGTCTTATGGAGGCGTTTCTTACTTAAGGTTCCTTCCTTTCAGGTAACTCTAGTGTGTGTCAAGTTGACATAAGATGAGACAGCACAGAAACAAACTTGCATTGTGGTTTTTGTTAGTTAAAGGTATTGATATTACAGAGGTAGACACAGTTTAATTTATGGAAAGAAGTACTTTGTTCGTACACTTAGAAAACTGAACACCACATACATTAATGTTTCTTTAATGCCCTCATGCATAACAGTTATTTTGAAAGACTACAATAATATTCCTCTCCTTTTTTTTTAGGCCTCATTGCTTCGATTTCAGAGTACCTTGGTAATAGCTGAGCATGCAAACGATTCTCTAGCACCCATTACTCTAAATACCATCACTGCGGCTGGACGTCTTGGAGGTGAAGTGTCCTGCTTAGTAGCTGGAACCAAATGTGACAAGGTGAGAGATTTTTAAGGTCAACCATAGCAAATATAATCTCCATCAAGAGACAGTGAAAGATGGCAACAAGAATTATGCCAAAGACCACAACCCAACTTGGCTATAATCCTCATTAAATGGCCGGTGTCACAGCCATTACTTGTATGGAAAAAGAACCAAAAGGTTTTCTCACAAAACATTTTATCTTTCAAAATGAAGCAGAATGGTTGATTTAGTTCTTCTGGCACCATCATGTGCCAACAGGTACCAAGTAGAATGGTAGTGTCTTAGTACCCATAGAGGTTAATAGCTGATCCCTTTAGTACTGATGAATATACTTGTTAATTGCTTCTAATTCCCCAAAGTGGTAAATCTAGGCAAAGAATCAGGGGTGCTAATTAATTGGTAGAAGAATTCAAATTTAAGTCTCATTTCCCCAAATTACAGCTGATAGGAAATGTTGGTTTTGGCATGGTTGTTAAATAACAGCTTTGGAAACTAAATGTGGTGGTATATTATTTATAATCTAAGAAATAAAGTTTGTCTGAAGATCAGAGGACAGAGTCAGCCACAGTTAGCCATAGAGGTCAGGCAGTGGTGGCACATGCCTTCAGTCCCAGCACGTGAGGTCCCCATGCTTCTGCTCCCAGTACTTGGGAAGCATAGACGCCTTTAATCCCAGCACTAGGAAGGTTCAGACAGGAAGTGATATGGGCAGGGAAAGGAATATAAAGCATGAGGAGGCGGGAGCCCCCTCTTCCATTTTGATCCTGCAGGAGCCTTCATTCCTCATTCAGCCTGGAGATCGTGGGGACAGGAAATACCCCTTTAGGCTAAGGTGTTGAGGTGAGAAGTGGCTGTGGCTTGTTTCTCTGTCTCTCTGATCTTTTAGCATTTGCCTCAATATCTGGCTCTGGATTTTTATTATAAGATCAATCAGGATTTGTGCAACATCTTGGGAAAGTTTATTCTATGATATGTTTGCAGGGTCTTGGGCTGCTGTGTAGACAAGTGCCTGTTAAGATTCACAAAGCTTCAGCGGCCAGTTCTCCACTATGTCAGAGTTGCCAAGTGCATGACTGGGCTTGGCCCTCATGGAGGAGTGAGACAGGATGTTTCTTTTTAGCAGATTCTATATTTTATTAAATAGAGCATGTGGTAATGCGGGTTCAGAATGCTAGTACCTCTTCTAATTCCTCGCATGAACTTGGTATTTAAAAAACTATATTCAGCGGATTTGGGGTTATATGGATTTTGGATTTCCTTATTACTGCATTGCTCTGATGATTATTGAATTTCTTCTTCCTCTTCACCCTCCTCGCCTCCTCCCTGCAGTGTTTCTCTGTGTAGCTCTGGCTGTCCTGAACTTGTTCTGTAGACCAGGCTGTTCTCAAACTCAGAGATCTGCCTGCCTCTGGCTCCCAAGTCCTGGGTTTAAAGCACCTTCCAGCTGCTTATTGAATCTTATACAGTTGCTGTTTGACACAATGATGAGAGACTTCAGATATAAACAGATGTTAGATTTGTTTTGCTATGATTTTGACTAGTTATTTAAAATTACTTGAAAATATTTGATAGTTAATCTGTTGCAGTCTTATATTTGCCATGTTATTTTTAAGAGAATGTCTGCTGATAGTGTAGACAGATTTTAGTTTCATATTATTTTCTTTAGCTATTAATCATAACAGAAGGTGATTGTTCTGTGTAGTACTGAAGTTTTGACAGTAAAAATCATTTGAGTGGGAAATTTTGTTCCACTTTATATAAGCTGTTGTGTTGCAACTTTAGAATTAAGTAGGTTTCTTAGTTGGATTTGTTTTTTTTTTTTTTTTTTGAAACTGGAGCTGCTAAACACTGATGCATCTCCGTGTAAGATAGTTTAAGTGTGTTGATCAGCACCTGGCCCAGCAGAATTCTTCACTGCATCCTCCCTTCAGTGAGTATTGCAGAACCTTACAGCCTCTTGTGATCATTTATCAGTGAATTAGCAAGTGGAAGACAGAGTAGTTAAAACTTTTTCGGAATCCCTTCCTGATTCCAAACAAGAAAAAATGAGAAGTTGAACAAGAAAATACTTTACTTTGTGGTAGATAAGTATGTGTGTGGGCAGAAACTTGATGTTGACAGTGGACAGTAATTGAAGATTTCTTTCTATTACTTGGAGTTTAAGCTTAGTCTCGGGAGAAATTATTGCCAAATGAAGTGTACTCGACGTTAGACAAGCAGGATGCGTAAGTTCTGCCTTCACTTCTGGTAGGTTCTGAGTCTAAGTGTTTTACCGGCTGTCTTACTACGTACAGAGAAAATCTTATTTTAGCCCTCTCCTCCTCCTCCTGTTCTTTTCTTTTTTCCTTTGGATTTTTGAGTGGGTGTGTTGTACCCCACAGTGGTATAGAACTTGTGATCCTACTGCCTCATCCTCCCCAGTGCGAGGTACCATATACAGTTTTTGTAAGACATTTTCTTACTTAGTGATTGATGGGGAGGGAGAGGGCTTTTGAAACCTCGGAGCTACTCCCCTCAACACTGCACAACTCCTCTTTGTCACAGGTGGTACAAGATCTCTGTAAAGTAGCTGGTGTAGCAAAGGTTCTGGTGGCTCAGCATGATGCATACAAAGGCCTCCTTCCAGGTAAGGTGTCCAGTGAGAAAATGTAGTGTTTGTTATTTTTAAATATATAACTATGAAAATAGCATGAAATGTGTTTTACCTATGTATTTAATTTTCAGAGGAGCTGACACCATTGATTTTGGAAACTCAGAAACAGTTCAATTACACACACATCTGTGCTGGAGCATCTGCTTTTGGAAAGGTGAGAAGTGGTGTCTGACCTCATTGAACAGGATCAATTTCTCTGGAGCAGAAATATAATAGACTTTGTTTAGATAACCAGTCCTGACTTGATCATACCTTGGGGAGTACTGCTAACATTTACATTTATTCTTTTAAGATTTTATCCAATTTTCTCTTAAAATGTCATTTCCAGATCTTTAAATTTTGTTGCAGAGATAGCTGTTCTTTCAGGATTTTGTTATAATTTATTTAACCTGTCACTTGTAGGTTTTCTGATTTGGTCCAGATAATGCTATTGTTAAATTAAATTCTGTGCATGTGTGTGTGGACATTCTGTTTAGTTACTCATCTTAAGAGATTATTTACTTGGATGTCTAATGGACACAATAGAAAATCTAAGTGTGTGTATAGTGTATGAATGACTTAAAAAATTAGATTTTTGAATTTACTTTGATCAGAAAATCAGCTGTTAATCTCAAAATATTTTAAATTGGTATGGATTTTGGTTTATTGATACAAATTTAAGGTCAATTTTGTTATGCTGTATGTATTTTTCTACTCTTGTTTAAGGTATGATGTTCATGTAACTGATCTAAAATTGTAATGTATAATTAAGAAATGCAAGTTAATAGTTACCTATGATAACAAAACTTATGTTATTTAGGATTTTTTAGGTATACCAAGATATATTTCAATTAGATAGGTAATCTTCAAAAACTTCTAAGACCTACAGAATATGGCATTTAAAATTATTTTAATAACTTAGACTTTTCTGGACAGTGAGACATATCTGCTCCTGGCAGCACCAATCTACTTCAAGAGAAAAATAGGCATCAAAGAAACTCCATATGGAGTCTACTTTCTTTGTGGCAGTGGTTAGCCACTGGACAAGAACCTGTTTTTGTATTGACTGCACGACAGTATGCTGCTTAAACTGGACATGCAGGTTCTCTAGGAAAGTGATTCTGAACTTTGGCAGAACAAGCTGAGATGGTCATTCAGGTTCCTGCTTTGCAGAGAAAGCTGTCAGACATTGTTCAGGACATAAGGAGAAGTGACTGATGAACTATGCCAGAATGAGCAAAGCAGATTTCCTGCTTCACTGAAATGAAGAGAAACTCTGGCCTATAGGCTGAAGATGGGTGCCCCAACTTTGTAAAGGAACTTTGGGTGACTGTCCAGGCAGATAGGTGTCATCTCTGTCATTTCTAGATTTTGGAAGGTGCTTGCACTTCCAGTTTACTTGAGTAAATATATCCTTCTGTGGTCTTTGATGTAGTTGATGATTAGATATAGGTACAGTTTTTCTTAGCTATTTTAAAAGGTATATTGGATATGAAACTTTAGATTCACAAGGATAAGGTAGATGATAAAGTATTTTCTTTAATTTTTTAAAATACAAATACACTAGATATTGTAACTGTAATTCTTGCTTGATGGCTATTTTGTTATATGTAATTTTGTTATGTTAAAACTGAAACCTTCCTTTTTGATTAGACAGAAATGGGCAGATAATGTGGGAATGTCTCTCTTTATGCTGTGCATATCAATCTTCAAATAAAGGACTGTTTTGGCCATGGCAGGCCCTGTAGAAGAAGTAGGTGGGGAATCAGAATAGTTAGGAGAAGGAGGACGGAGTCAGATGAGATTGAGCCAGCTACCCAAGGAAGAAACATGTAAGGAACACAGGTGAGCCACGGGCCACGTGGATAGAATAATGGAAATGGGTTGAGTTAAGATGTGAGAGCTAGCTAGCAAGGTGCCTGAGCCATAGGCCAAACAGCATGAAGCTAATATAAGCATCTGAATCATTTTGGGGGGGACTAAGAAGCAGCAGGTGGCTAAGGGGTCTGGGAATGCAGGTCTGTGGGTCTGGGACCTCTGGCCGGATGGGGCCCAGAGACCTCAGTGTAATGTACACTAGGAATTTGGAATATCCTTAAAGATGGCTATAATCTGATCATGTACATTGTGATAAACACCCTGGCAAAAGTAACTTTAAGGGAGAAAAGGTTTATTCGACTTAAAATACCAGGGTAGTTCATCTTGGTAGGGAGTCACAGTGGCAGGGACTTGAGACAGCTGATCAAATTACATCCACAATCAGGAGCAGAGAGAGTGAATGCATGCTTACTTGTGTTCAACCCTTCTCTTACACAGTTCAAGACCCAAACCCAGGAAATGGACTGGATCTTTCCACATCAATTAATGTAATCGAGGAAGATTCTAAGTTTTGTCAAGTTGACAGAAGTAACCATCACAAGTAGTGTTGATCTATATCAAGGAAATGGAGGGAAGGACAAATAGAATAGTGTATACTTTAGAAGTAGAGTGTTGACCTACATACATGGGGCTCCAAGAGTTCAGTCCTCCACCAATTCCCTTTTCTTTTATTCTACTTTGTTTTCATTTCTTATTTTTTTTAAAATGTGTATGCATGTTTTGCCTGCAAGTATGTCTGTGTACTCTGTGAGTTTAGTATCCATAGAGACCAGAAGAGGGTATCAGATCCCCTAGGACTAGAGTTACAGACATTTGTGATGGTTTGAATAAGAATGGCCCCTGTGGGTTCATATATTCGAATTCTTGGTCCTCAGTTGGTGGAGCTGTTTGGAAAGGATTAGGAGGTATAGCTTTGATGAAAGAGGTTTGTCACTAGAAGTGAGCTTTGAGGTTTTAGAAAACCCCATACCTTTCCCAGTTAGTGTTCTCTGTCTTGTGCTTGTGGAAGATGTGAGCTCTCAGTTCCTGCTCCAGCACCATAGTGGCTGTTGGGAGCCTGTTGCCATGCTCCCCACCATGATAGTCATGGACTCCAACCCTCTGGAACCATGAATTCCAAATAAAATGCTTTTTTAAATAAGTTGCCTTGGTTATGGTGTTTTGACATGGCAATAGAAAAATAATTAAAGTAATATGAACTGCCATGAATGCTGGGAATTGAACTGGGCCATCTAGAAGAGCAACTAGTGCTTACCTATAATTTCAGTCACCCAGGAGGTGGAGACAGTAGGGTTACAAGGTCAGTACTTACCTGGGAAACTTAGCAAGACTTTGTCTTAAAATAAAAAGTAAAAGAGAGGGCTAGGGAGATGGTTCAGCAGGTAAAAGCACTTGATTTGCAAGAATGAGGGTCTGGGTTCAAGTCCCCAGCATCCACACAAGGGAATGGCTGCATGTGTCTACAACCCCAACACTGGAGGCTAGTTACAGGAGTATACTGTGAGCTTGCTGGACAATCAACCTTGCCCAAATAGTTTCTGGTTCAGTGAGAGACCTTGCCTCAAGGCCATAAGGTGGAGAGCAATGTTCTGCTTTGGCTACCTCATGTATGCACACAGATGTATACATTTGAGCACTGTGTGCATGTACCATATACATATGCACATATGCATGCATGTACACACACACACAAGGCTGATTTGTAGATAGAACCCTTGACTACACACTCGTGCACAATCACTAAGCTCAGCCCTCAGTACAAGAAAATTAGCTGTATACAAACTCTTAGTAGAAAGTTAGATAAAATATAGAAAGATGTAAGTTCCTTCTTCATAGTTTTAACTTCTGGAGTGTACCTTAGTAATGACCTTCTTTTATTGGTCTTCAAATTTCACATGTATATACATATTTTTACTGTTTTGTTTAATAGTGTCTTGAAAATATTAGCTCACAATGTATCTGTCTCTCTGTTTGGCTTCATAACATTCCATATTAGTCAGGATCAACAGGTTGTTTTCAGTCAAACTTTGTTGGCATATCTTTAGGGTTCTGGAAGTAAAATAGGTGAGTTTGAAGACTGTACTTTAAACATTTTTGATAGATATTATTAAACTGCAATACATTGTATTATAAATTTTTATGCCTGCTTTAAATTGCTGGATGACTCATCCTATCTCTGAGAGTAGTTTCTGTTTTGGGTGACTTGATCTTGAGTCTAGTTGATGAGTGTTCACATGCGAGACTGTGAGACCAAGAAACAAGTGTTTGTTGTGTTTTAGTTCCCAGTTCTGTTTCCCTGACCTTGACTTTTCTATGTGACAGTAAGAGCCACAGAGGAGATGCTGGTGCTGTAACCTACAAATGCATATGAGATGGGGAAAATATATAGGAGCAATTCCATGTGATCTATGATAAACCTGTGAATTGTGTTTATTATTTTTGTCACTGTGGAGAAAAAACTTGGACAAAATGGGGAAAAATGTAATTTGGTTCATGGTTTTAATCACTTCCTCCTGTCACTGTGGCCCTGTGGTGAGTTAGGAAGTCATGGCCCTTATAGAAGTACATGAGAAGACATGATTGTTAACTTCATAGTAGCCAGGAAGCAGAGAGAAGGGAAAGGGAGGAAGGAGTGAGCATTTCAGTATCCTCCTTGAGGTTCACTCCTAACTATCCTGCCATAGGTCTCACCTCTTACGGGTTCTGCCATCTAGCAGCAGTAAAGGCTGGCAACCAAGCTTTCACCACATGGTTGGGGAGCATTTAAGTACTTGTCAAAATATTCACCTCTACCACCATAAGGAAAATGAAAATTAAAATTTGAGATTACAGCCAGGTGTAGTATTTGTCTTTAATCCCAGCACTCAGGAGGCAGAGGCAGGTGGATCTCTGTTGAGTTTGAAGCCAGCCTGGTCTGCAGAGAGAGTTTCAGGACAGCTAGGGCTGTTACACAGAGAAACCCTGTCTCGGAAAACTATAAAGTAACAACAAAAAGCAAACAAAACTAAACAGAACCTTTGAGATTTCCACTTCATCCTCATCAGGGAAATAGAGGACAGAATTCTGTGAGATATAGGGGAAGAGGAGCCTTTATTTACTACCGGTGGGAGTGTAAACTAGTGCAGCCATTATGGGAATCAGGTTTCTCAAAGAATTAAAAATACAACTACCATGTGACACAGCTGTACCACTCCTGGACTTATACCCAAAGAATCCTATATCCTACCACAGAGGTGCTTGAACATCTTACTGTTGTATTATTCACAATAGCCAGGAAATAGATGTCCTAATGGCCATCAGCATATAAATGGATACAGTGAATGTGGTAATACACAAAGCTGCTTTAAAAAAAAAGAAAAGAAAAGAAAAGAAAATTTCAGGGAAATGGATGAATCTGGAAGTTCTTATTTTGAGATGACTCAAACTCAGAAAGACAAATACAACATACTTACTCTGGCATGCAGTTGCTAGCTTTTAAAGTTTTTGTGTGTGGATATACAGGTGTAGTCCATGAAAATAGAGAGGGGACCACAAGGGGAAAGAAATGGTATTTAGGAAGTTGGGGAGAGCTATAGAACTCATTGAGGTAAAAGTCAGGGAAGAGAGATTGTATGAGCATTATATGATCATAATGGGGAAACCCAGAGAGACAGCTGATCTGAGTACTGGGAGCTCACTGACTCTGGACATGGGAAACCTTCATGGGATTGAGCTAGGCCCTCTGAATGTGGGTGACTGTTGTGTGGATTGGGCAGTTTGTGGGGCCTCTGGCAGTAGGACCAGGATTTATCCCTAGTGCATGAACTGGCTTTTTGGAACCCATTCCTCTAGAAGGATACCTTGCTCAGCCTTGATACCGGGGGTGGGGGGGGGTCCGTCTTGGTGGAGCCTCCACTTGATATACTAGACTATTGACTCCACCTAGGAGTCCTTACCCTCTCTGAGAAGTAGATGGGGGGATGGGGTGGAGGGAAACTGGGAGATGACTAGGAAGAGGGGAGAGGGGGGAACAGTGTTGATATGTAAAAGAAAACTTTTAAATTAAATATCTGCTGAAATTTTTTCTTTCATATTTTATAGTAAATATACAAATTTTTCCCAGTATTTTACTCTTCTAATTTTTTTCTCTTGTTTAAATTCAGGGATCCATAACTGTCACACTTTGTACTTGATATTTATTAGGGCAGCAGATCTCATAATTTATCAAATTGAATCAGCCTCTTATTGCTGTAAATCTTCTACAACTCTTAACATAGAATAATGGTAGGCACTTAATAAGACTACCTCAAAAGCTAGGGTTGGTGTCTCATGTCCTAAGACACATGTGAAGTATGAAATATTTGAATTAAAATTTATGCAGATCACCTTCCTTTAAAGGTTGATTGCTATACTAATCAGCTTGTATTTTTGTAGCTCACTACTTCTCTCTCTCTTTTTTTTTTTTTAAGAACCTTTTGCCCAGAGTAGCCGCCAAACTTAATGTTGCTCCTGTTTCTGACATCATTGAGATCAAGTCACCTGATACATTTGTGAGAACTATCTATGCAGGTAAGTTCCAAGGACGGTAATTAACATGCTACACTTTTTTAGAGTATACAATCTTAAAAATAGATTTGAAAACAAATCATATGATTAAATGGATCTTCTTAAGGGCTTCTGAGAATTGCTACTATATCATTACATGGCATTCTGTCTGATTTATGCTATGTACAGTGCTTTTTATACTGTGGATTTATGGAGTGAGATTTTTTTTCCTCCCCAGGATTTAATAAAAATTAAGTTTGCCATCATATGTGTATGTTTAAATTTTAATTAAGATGTAATTACATAACTTCTTTCCTTCAACCTCTTCTGTGTTATTCCCCTTCACTCTCAATTTGATGGTGCATTTTTCTTTATTATTGTTGCATACATATGCATAAATATGTAAATACAGCCCATTGAGTCTGTTTAGTTTGCTTGTGTGTATATGATTTCAGAGCTGGCTACTTTGCATTGGATAGCCCATTGTATTGAATAACCAACTCTCCCTCTCTTAGTAGTCATGAGTTCCCTGTAGTTCTGTGGTGATGCTTTCAAATATAATAAAAACAGTCGGAGATATCAGAGGACAAATCCACCTCCTCTAGTTTTTGTTTTTGTTTTTTGTTTTGTTTTTTCCCAGATAGAGTTTTCTGTGTAAGAGTCCTGGCTGTCCTGAAACTTGCTTTGAAAACCAGGCTGGCTTTGAACTCAAAGATTCTCTTGCCTCTTCAGTGTGAGCCATGGCTTCTTCTGCCTCCTCTGTCTTTCTACATCTGCCTTAAATACTTTCTTGCTCAGTTAAGGCGTGGCACCACCACTGCCTGCCTGGGAGCCTGGAACTCCTTCTGTAAACTAAATGACCTCAAACTCAGATTGGATTAAGGGCGTAGGTCACCGCTCCCGGATATTCCCTGTGCTGGGATTAAAGCTGTGAGTTACCACTGTCTGATCCTCCTAGACTGACTGTGGGTAGATCCCTCTGATATCTCCGAATGTTTTTATTATATTTGCAAATATCCCCACATAGTTCTTTGTCTAAGAGCATGATATATAAGATTTCCCCTTTCTACATTAGCATGTTTGTTGATATTGTCGTTTTGTAAGTAGTATCTGGAAAAGCAAAATCTTCTTTTTAATAACTACTCTCAGTCTTTGCTTTTCAGTTCCATGTGCACTAAACAGTTCATTTCAGCATCTCTTCAGTTAATTGATGGTTTCTGAACATACTGATCTAGTGAGGCTGGAGAAGGAGTCATTTCCTTGTTACTGCCTTTGTTCTGGTTAAAGTGGGTTTCAGTGCAGCTGGTTGATTCTTAAATCAGACCTGTAACTTTCACTAATATTCAAGGGGAAGTATTTGATCATAGTGTCAATAATTCTTAATGTGATAGTTAGTCTACATTAAATGCCTCTAATCCTTTTAAAATTTTGGTTCCTTTGAACATGTTCTTTATGTCCTGTCATGCTTTCGTATTACCTTTCTTTGGCATGTTTAGCAGTTACATTTGTTCCAAGATATAGCAGCTCATTATTTTAGATTACTGATGGAGCTGGTTTGGGAAAAAGAAACATCATTTCTACTCCCTGCAGAGGTGTGCCTTTCTACTCTGGCTACTTTTTTCAGTTCGTTGGTTCCAGACATGTCAGGACCTCCTTTGCTTTAAAAGACATTCAGAATTGTGCAGATAGTCCCTGGTGAGTCCCCTGTTGTGTTCTCTTTTTCTGTATTAGCACAGGTAGGAGACAGCTGGTCCATGGTTATTTTTTGGCCTCATTTTACTAATTTACTTCAGTAAGTTCTGAGCCTGAGAGGAATACTTTTGCTATTCCTTCTTCATAATAAAATTTGTATTTCAGGAAATGCGTTATGTACAGTGAAGTGTGATGAGAAAGTGAAGGTGTTTTCTGTTCGAGGAACATCTTTTGAGGCTGCAGCAACAAGTGGAGGTAGTGCCGGTTCAGAGAAGGGTAAGTATTCACTTGAGCCTTGATAGATGGGCATGAGTCTGTAGATTATATTAGAATAAGAAACAACCTCTGCTTTAATTTCTAGCGTAAAAAAGTCAGCCGATTTATAACTGATATATCAGCTAGTATATAACTTTTATTCCAAGGATATATACATAAGTATGTCTCTGTCTCACATCCTCTTGGTACAAGGACATCACTTTGATAGTTTGAAAGAGTAGGGAAGATAAACAATTAAGATTAATCTGTTACATTTGTGTCAGGACTTCTTTACTTTATTGTTTCCTGTTGTGATATTTGAGTGATTCAGTATAATAGAAGAATGTAATAATAGTAAAAAATAGGATTGCATCTTATTTAAACACTAGAGAGAATAGGTTATTCTGTTTTTTACAGATGAACTTAGGAGTAGTAAGTGACTTTCCAAAAAAAAAAAAAAAATCTTATCTTCTTAAGCCTTGTTTTCTAATTAAAGAAAATGAAATAGGGAATATGCAAATGCATAAACTTAATTTCCTAGAACTGGATGTTTGTGTGCTGGTTTTAAAAGTAACAATCATTATATAACTTGAAGTCATCCTCATATTTTAATTCTATTTAACAATGTATGCAGCACCAAGTTCTTCACCAGTGGGAATATCAGAGTGGCTTGACCAGAAATTGACAAAAAGTGATCGACCAGAACTAACTGGTGCCAAAGTGGTGGTATCTGGTGGTAAGTGCAATAATAATTTAAGCTATACACTACAGACTTCATTTTTAAAAAATCTTTTATTTAATTTTTGATGGTGCTGATGATAGAATCCAGGGCTGTGCACATGGTAGACAAGCTCTATACTACTGAGCTGAATCTGTAGTCTGGAGTATAGGTTTTCTGTTTTGATTTGATTTTTTTTCTTTCTTAAAAAATTGTGTGTGTGTTTATTAGTGTTTTGCCATGGGTATCAGGTCTCCTGGAAGTGGAAATAGAGACAGTTGTGACCTGCCATGCGAGTGCTGGAAATTGAATCTGGTCCTCTGGAAGAGCAGTCAATGCTCTTACCACTGAGCCAACTCTCCAGCCCCTTAATTTTTCTTTCCAAATGTCAGAAGTTGGTAAGATGTAATTTTAGTCATATTTTACCCAGAATATGAAATTTTGACCATAATGCAGAATTTGGGCTTTCTGTCCCCATCTGTGATGGCATCTAGGGTGTAGGGCACAAATCTCAGTCCATACCTCTGCCACAGGATGTTTTTGTTTTGTAGACTTTCTTGTTTTTCTGTAGCATTTGATTGGCTTCTGAATTGTGGAAAATGTGGTTGAATTCTCAAAGTGGAGTATAAATTCCCTGCTTCATTCTACTTTCAAGGGCTTTTAGGGTTATACAGGTCTGTGTGGATTACACTTGGAAAGCCCCTCACAGTTAATGTCAGGGCCTGAATGTGGCATAAGATTTAACTCTTTGTGTGTATTATTCTCTTTTATAGTTTGTTGACTGTTGGCTGACTTTTTGAGAAGATAAGGATTGATGTGATTTTTAAAATCTTTACAAATTAAACATTAAACAAAATAATCCCATCAGTTATCTATTGCTCAAGTGGTATTCAAAGGGAATAATTTAATATTTTGCAAAGATGTTTGTTTTATTGGTTTGTATATTCAGGAGGTATTAGTCCATACCTGTCCTATAATGGGCCTGACTCATTTTTATTTCCTGGAGAATGAAAAGAAAAAAAGTAACAAAAAAGTAGAGTATATTTACTCTTAAGGCGTTTGAAATCTAGCAGGAACTGCCATCTGGTTATGCAGAGAATGTTTACCATGTACTAGTAAGAGTTTTCTAATACCACAGATAGATAGTAACCTGGAGAACTGTGGCTCTTGCATCTTGGACTTAAAGTGTTTCCATTATAGTGGAGAAACAGCAAACACAGTGTTCTTTATTTAGTTAATTAACTGCAATGCTGAAAGCTTCATAGATGTCAGAAAAGGTTTCATAGAGAAGGTGGTATGTTTAATGTGGCAGTTTGTAATATGGGCATTTAGTTGGGTATATACAGTGGCAAACATTTTACAGAGTACATCTTGTACATGCCTAATTTCCTTTTTTCCTTTCTAATAAGGTCGGGGCTTGAAGAGTGGGGAGAACTTTAAGCTACTGTATGACCTGGCAGATCAGCTGCATGCTGCAGGTAAAGGGATCTTCCTGTGTTCCCTTTTTTTCTGGGAATATATTTCATTATTTCATTTATATATAAGTCCTCCAAAGCTCCAGGTTATGTTGCTTTCTATGCTTTTTAGTTTTTCTCCACTTATTTATTGACTCAGCTTTATTGTTTAACTCTTTTATAATTTGTCAGTTACTCACAATAGCATTTGGTTGTGGCATTTCTACTTGTGCACAGACATACTTTGGTCATATTTACTCCAACTGCCTATTTCTTTCCTGCTACCTTCTTCCACCTCTTTCCCTTTCCATGCAGTTCCCTTCGGGCTTCTATCTTCCACCTCTTTCCCTTTCCATGCAGTTCCCTTTGGGCTTCTATCTTCCACCTCTTTCCCTTTCCATGCAGTTCCCTTCGGGCTTCTATTTCTTTATTTTTAGAAAACATAAGATATTTGCTTTTCTGCTTCTGACTTACTTTACTTTACATACATTCCAGTTTTGACTATTATTTCATTCTTTCTGAAATGGTTTTCTTAGTTCTCTAATAAATGCTGAAACATCTTAGTAAAGGAGCATTCTAGTAATTTTTAAAGAGTATGTTTGACAGCTTTACATTTGCCAATTTTTTGGAAACTATATAGTTTTGATTTTTAAAGTACTGAAATGCCACCATGAGAGCCTACTGTAGACCTCCTACTAGCTGTGCTCCAACCTTATATGCTCTGATTCCTGTATGACTTATATATACACATTACGAAATAAATATACTTTGCTTTATTCTGAGAAGGAAATGGAAGAACAATTATAAAGATTTTTTTAAATGGAAGCAGAAATGACTGCATCTTATAAACATAATACACTGGATCTCTGAACTAGAGGATATGCCACAGACATGGTTAAAGCTTAAAAAAAAAAAGCAAGGAGAAAAAAGAGCTAGAAAACAACAATAAAATATCCAGTAACTAGGGGAGAATTCTAAAAAATATAAGTAACACTATAAAACATAGTGTAACTGAAGAATAGTGGGTATAATGTGGAGGTGGGAGAAAAGAGCAAGAGGGGTTGATACAGAGAAACCTGAGAAGTTCCCCAAATTCACATCACACCTAAGCACAGATCCAGGAAGGTCAGAAAACACCGTGTGTGTGTGTGTGTGTGTGTGTGTGTGTGTGTTACAAGCTATAACAAGTCAAAGATGAAGATAAAAATCCTGAAAGAAACCATAGTAGAAAAAAAAAGTAGCAAAGATAAGAAATACAGAAATACGTTGGACTTTTTTTCAGAAACCATGTAAGATGAGAATGGGATAAAAGGCTTATCTTTTAGAAGTAAAAGAGAAATAGAAAATTCTCAGGAAAAAAAAAATGAATGTTACAAATATACCTTGTAAGGAATGCTAAAGAGGGAGAGGAAACTGGTTGGTATGTAAAATAAATTTTTAAAATGTTAATTAAATTTAAAAAAGAAATAATAAGGAATTCTTAAGAAGGGACTGGAGAGATGGCTCAGCGGTTAAGAGCACTGACATCTAGAGAACCCAGGTTCAATTCCCAGCACCCACATGGCAGCTAACAACTGTCTGTAACCTCAAGATCTGGCACCTTCACAGACATGCAGGCAAAACACCAGTGCACATAAAATAATAAAAATATTTTTTAAAAAAGAATTCATAAGGAAGGAAGAATTGATAGGGGTCAAAAGAGAGTAAAGAGAATCAATGTGCCTTCCTGACAGTTGTGGTTAATTACATGTGTAATCATTCCTATTTGCTTGTGGATAGGTGAAGTGAGTGACAAATACTACAGGGAGAACAAGAGCAGGACTGTGGTTATCCTACAACGTGTGAGTACCCTGACGTGGTACAGTGTAATTTCAAAGTGGAATTGGAGTCGATGTCAATGACAAATTCCAGCAGTCACTGCGAAAAAAGAGTTGAAAGAAAGATGAGATAAATTATATAAAGGGCTCAGTTAAAAAACAAACAGGGAAACAGAAAGTGTAAAAGATAAAAATAATAACAAAGGGCAGCACTTAATTTAGATTCAGTCAACTCAAGATGTCAGTAATCAGTTTTGAAATCAGTGATTTAAATGCACCAATTAATAGATTGTCAGAGTAAAGGAAAACCAAGGCCTAATTATTTCTTGCCTACAAAACTCACTTTAAATATAGAAGTACACTAGCGTGCTAACATAAACTACCTCAATGGGGAAAGCAGGGAAAAAGGTAAAAGTTGGATAAGAAGGGATGGGTGGTTTGAGAAGGTATTAAGGGAGACTTGAGGGGGAGTGATCATTTTCAAAATATATTGAGTGAAATTCTCAAAGAATTACACACACACACACATACACACACACACACACACACACACACACACACACACACACACACACACACACGTTGATTAACACTAGTTGCAAAATTTAAACTGAGCATAGTGGCGTTCATCTTTAATCCCAGGACTCAGGAGGCAGAGCAGGCAGATATCTGTGAGTTCAAGGCCAGCCTGGTCTACAGAGTGAATTCCAGGACAGCCAAGGCTACACAGAGAAACCCTGTCTTGAAAAGGTAAAAACCAAAACAAAAATTAAAATTGGGCCAACTTAATAGCATAGAAAGTTATTAGAGATAATGGAGGCATCACATAATATTTAAAAAGTCATTTTCTAGGAAGGTATGTCAAGCCCTAATGTGTAATCTAAAACAGTATCCAAATAACTGAGGCAAAGGCTGTTGGAATTGAAGCCTGAGGTAGTATATGCCTATAATCTAGATCTGGGGCACTAAAACAGGAAGACACCTACTCCCAGAAGTTCAAGAGCAGCCTGGATGTCTGTGTTAGTTACTTTCTTGTTGTGAAGAAGTACTGACAAAAGCAACTTAAGGAAGGATTTCAGGGGATACGGTCTGTCATGGCAGGGAAGATAGGGCAAGAGGGGTATGGTGGCCACACTATGTTTACAGTATAGAAACAGGAAGGGATAAAGGCTGCTGCCTGGCCCGTGAAATGGTACCACCCACATTTATGGAAGATCTTCCCACTTCATTTACCTACTCTAAACGAAACATCACAGATACACCCAGAGATTTGTTTCCATGGTGATTCTAAATCCCATCAAGTAGACAGTCAAAGATAAACATCATAACTATATATCAGAATATCAAAAATTTTTGCTAGAGTTGAGTTCAGAACCCCTATACCCACATACAAAGTTGGTACCTCACTGGTAAGGTGAGAGCAGGGGAATCAATCATAAGGACTTACTGGCCAGTTAACCTTGTCAAATGCTGCACTCTAGGGTCAGTGATGAGACCATTTCTCAAAAAATAAGGTGGAGAGGGGTTGGAAAGATGGCTCAGTAGTTAAGGAACACTAGCTACTCTTCCAAAGGACTCAATTTCAGTTCCCAGCACCCACAAAGCAGATCCACAACCATTTTAACTCTAGTTCCAGAAGACCCAGTGCCCTCTCTGGTCTCTATTGGCATTAACACAGAAGTAGTGCACAGTCATATGTGCAGGCAGAACACTCATATACACAAAACAAAAATAAATATAAAGCTAAAAATTTCACACAAATGGAGAGAGATAGAGGAAGGTACTCAGAGTCAACCTCTGTCCTTTATATACACATACACTTGTACACAAACATTCTCTACACATACTTGGGTACACAGAATATTTTTAAAAGAGAAAACAATTGATAAAATCCAAGGAGAAATAGATGACTCTACTAGAATTCAGTAATTCTATCAGAAATGTATAGAACAAAACAGGGAAACTCAGTTGAACTCAGCAGTGAGCTGGATTGAATTAACATTCATTGATATCTTTATTGCACAACAGCAAATTCTCAAGCTGACAGGAGCATTCACCAAGGAAGAGCACATTTGGGACCATAAAACATCTTCATAAATTTAAAGGAATAGAAATCATCCAATGTATGTTCTTAGGTCACAGTAAGCTTGAGCTAGATATCAATAACCAAAACTTAACTAGAAAATCCCAAGACACGTGGAGAAATTAAACAGCATATTTCTACATAACATCTGGGTAAAGGAAGATATCTCAAGAAAAATCTTTGGAATTTAATAAAAAAAAAAAAAAGTATATAGTAAAAACCGTGCTTAAGCGGCAGGGTATGGGGGAGGGTTGTTCCTAGTACTGGGAATTGAGCTGAAGGCCTCTCACTTGTCAGGCAGGTATTCCACCATTGAGCTATATCCACATGCCCCCACCTTATATTTATTTGTTTGTTTTAAAATTGTAAAATCTTTGAGAAAGTCTCACTACTTTGCTCATGCCAGCCTTGTAATCATTTTTCCTCAGCCTTCCATGTAGATGAATATAGGCTTGTACCAACCGGATAAGTTCTTATAGAGAAGTTTATAGTACTAAATATGTATTTTTTTTAAAAGGGTGATCCAAGTTTCATTATTAAAGCTTTCTTATTTTTTAAGAAACCAGAATAAGAAGAATAATGCAACACGATACAGAAGAAATACTTTCTTTATTTTCTGCAGAAGGGGTAGTTCTGCCTCAAGAATAGATCTCTTGTAGAGAGAAAATCAGTTACATTTTATTTATTAATTTAGTATGAGATAGTTGTCAAACCTCAATCTTGTGTTAAATATCATTTTATCTGGTCATAGAGGTAATGATATTATACAGCATTTCTTAAAATGTCATGAAGTTAATATATAAAGGAACATTGTATAGTATTTCCTAAGTAGATTATAATGTGGAGTTTATGAATACTATTTTGATAAAAGCAAATATCAGAAGCCAACCAAATTCAAACATTGAAATTTGTGCTCAAAGTGATGATGCATGAATTTAAACCCAGCACTCAGAAAGTATAGACAAAAGGATCTCTGAGTTCAAGGTCAGTGTGGTTTACATAGTGAGTTCTAGGATAGCCAGGACTACATGGAGAGACCCTGTCTCAAAAGGGGTGTGTGTGTAAAGAAATGCCTCAAAAGTTAAGAGCATTAGCTGTCCTTCTGGAGGACCTGCATTCAATTCCCAACACCCACATGGCAGCTCAGAACTGTGTAGTCCAGTTTTAAGGAATCCAACACCCTCACACAGACAAATGTGCACATAAAATGAAATAAAAATAAATAAATATTAAAAAGGAAAAGAAAAAAATTGTGGAAATTATTTTCTTGAAAAGTACTTGTACTTAGTGTTTGGGATTCTTGATCACTTACAGGATTTTTTTTTCAAAGGTGAGTCTTATATACAATAATTTCTAACTATATAATAATAGGACGTTGTTTTGTAGTTGTTGGTGAATATCTCACTATATGAATAATAGAGCTTGAAAATAATGACATTTCTTCCCCTTTTAGTTGGTGCTTCCCGTGCTGCTGTTGATGCTGGCTTTGTTCCCAATGACATGCAAGTTGGTCAGACAGGAAAAATAGTAGCACCAGTAAGTATTGCAATAAAATATGCCGTGAAGAATTCTGTGGGGATCAGCACTGCATGTATTTGTTGGACAATAATTTCAGTGATTTATATCTTACTCAATGATACTATACAGCTAGCCATTATGCTGGTGAATGTGTCCTCACAAGGTCTGGATCTTTGGGTCTTAATAAATTGCTTAGCAGTTTTTAAATTGGGAATTATTTTTGCAAAAAGATTTAAAGCAGTATGAGGTTCTAATGCTTGTTATTTTGTGTATGCAGAGTAGTAGGACTCTGTACTTAATAAGTACTGTTCTACTGAGCTACATCCCTACCATATTAATGATTTTGTAAATTTATGTTGCTAATATTTATTGCCCATAAAGTCTTCTAAGTATAAAAGCAGAACAGTTAGCCTATTTTAGTTAGACTTTTGTCGTTAGAAGCTACTAATGACTATTGTAGTTTTGTGTGCTCCTGAGCACTAGTTTAGTTCTATATTTTTATTTATTTGCATGAATTTCAGGACATTTTGATTCCTACTGCTAGAATATTCCTTTTTGCCAAAACAATGAGACAGGCTGGTCAAAGTGTTAGCAGTCTTTTTAGTTTCCTCCCAAGTGCTGAGATTTTAGCTTAAGCTACTACGTCTAGCCAGGTAGCATATTCTAAAAATCTTTGCAAAACTTAAAAGGGGAATATTGGAACTGTTGAATTGAACACTGAATCTTTTAAAATATTTCCTAACTCAACATACTTCATGAGTAATATGTTGAATCATTTTTCCACTGTTTAAATTTAAATTGCATGAGGAAAATATTTTTTATGTAACTCAAAAATGTTTAGTTATTTCAAATCAAGATGCTGTATCATGTTCATTAGACTCTTGTTAATTTAACCCCGTCTATAAGATGATGACTTCAAAATAGTCATCTTTTAAAATTTTTTCATATAAAATATTTTGATCATGTTTCCCTTCCCCCACCTCTTCCCAAGTCTTTAAGGTTTGTCTTTGAAGCTTGTTCTGAAATGTCTACTTTGCCCTTCTGAAGTTGGGTCATTAATTGCTTTATTGTCTCTTTCTGGAACTTCTTTATATAGTTATATACAAACTATTTTTCAGATATGTACTGTGAATTTTTTTCCCATGCTAGGACTTCGTTAGTTTTCTTTTGATGAACAGAAATGTTTCATTTTGACAAAGTTTAGTGAAGCAATCCTTCTTCTTTTGGTTAATATATTTTGTGTTACTTAGCTTACTTGAAGTCAGAGAAGATCTCAATACTGAGTATAGGCACTAAAACTATTCATAAATTAAGTCAAAGCACTGTGTGACTGACTTGCTTGTCATACTACATTAGTCTGGCTGTGGAAGTAGATTTATTGAGCAGATGAGCTGGAGCCTTCCATGACATTTAATTAGGTGTGGCACACATATATTTTTTGTGGAAATCTTGCATGTACAGTTTTATGTGAGTAGACACATTCAGGCTTGAATTCATAAAAAGTCAACAGCTTCCTAATCAAAACTACTTCTATAAGAAATTCAGTTTATATCCTGAAGTAGCAAGCAGACTTACTATGACAGAAAGGGGATATTCATAGTTATTAAACAGGAGCAAAGTACAGAGAGTGGCTGGTGGCATCATTTCTTGTATTGGAAATAAGTTTCTTACAACCAGCTTTATTCAGCATTACTCTTAATAGAACTATTGAATTTTGCTCATAAGGAGAGTAAACATTAAATGCTTTGAAGACTTCAATGTAACTCATACAACCCTTCAGAGAATTCCAATGTGTTAACTCTCTAGTTGAGCATTGTGTTAGTTCCTTTTCTTGTTACTGAGACAAAATACCAGACAAAAGCAACTGAAGGAAGAGTAATTTCAGTTCACAGTTTAGGGTACAATCTGTTATACTGAGGAAGACCTGACAAGAGCTTATTAAGGTCACATTGAATCTAGTCAGGAAACAGTGAATACTGGTGCTAGGCTTACTTTCTTCTTTTCATTCTGTTGGGGACTTTGGTCCATGGAATAGTATCACCCATGTTCAGGGTAGGTCTCCCTGTCCTGCTAAGCCTCTGGAAACACCCTCAAAAGCACTCACAGAGGCATGCTTTTTTCTCAGTGGTGATTCAAGTTGACAATGGAGATTGGTCATTACAGGCATAGATATATATTCATATGTATATATAGGCAGAACCTTCTCTCTTCTGTCTGGCTAGTCCCACAGCCATTTAGTCCCAAATAGTCACACAAAGGCCTATATTAATTATAAACTGTTTGGCCTATAGCTCAGACTTATTACTTGCTAACTCTGACTCTTAAACTAACCCATGATTCTTAATATGTTTCGCCATGTGGCTATGTACCTTTTTCTCAGTACAGCATCCTCATCTTGCTTCTGGCTGGTGTCTACCCCTCTGCCTTTTCTCTCCCAGAATTCTCCTCTTCTGGTAGCCCCACCTATACTTCCTACACTTCCTACCTGCCTTTGGCCAATCAACATTTTATTAAGCCAATATTTACAGTGGCAAATATTTACAATGTACAAGAGCATTTACAGCACGTATATGTGTCTGTTCATATATACACACCATAATTCTAAAACCTTTTTTGGGAGACAATCTATTTGCCATTTGCAAGTATAGAACAAAACTTTTGTGTATGTATGTAACCATTTGAGAGTAAGTTTCTGAGACAATGCCCTTCCAGCTTTAAATATTGCATTTTCCTATGTAACCGTAATGTAACCTTTTAAGTCAGAACATTAATGTTAACACATAATACCATCTAGTCATCAGACTCCATTTGGGTTTTGCCTAATACTTCATTAATATCCTTTATAGCAAATGTTACTAGTTTAGAATCCCATATTGCATGTATATGTCATGTCTTTCAGTCCTAGATTTTTCATTTTTCTTTCATGTCATGAGGGACTTCAGGATTATAGGGCAACTGTTGTATTGCTGGCCATCTAAGTATCTTCTTTTAAAGTGTTTGTTGACATCTTTTGCTTTTATTTGAATTGCTTGTTTTTATTAATAAATTCAAGTGGTGTGAGTTGTTTACTTTCTCCACTTCTGTGGTATGCCTGTTTATTTTTTGATATGATCTCTAATTGAGGAAATTATCTGCTATTTCTCATTTGCTGCAAGCTTTCATCATGAGTGGAATTCCTATGCAGAGTCTGTGGTTATCCCTCATGGTTCTCTTTTCTCTGGAACTTTCTCCACACTTCCAACTACTATTGTAGCCACATATCTTCTGTGTATTTTCTTCAACCAGAAAGGCTCCAGGTCTTTTGTAAAGGGCCTGATTTCTTACTGGCCTTTATCCCTGTGGAGAAATTGCAGATACCTCAGGTAGAGAAGTATGTTGGACCCATGTCTGCCTGCTTCCTGCCCTTACAGAATTTTGGCTCCTTAAATTCTGTCTGTCATTGAAGATATCCAAGATATTTAAACAGTCGCTATCCATATTTGAGCCTGATTTGCAGTTGCTTTAGCAGGTTGATAAGTCTGATATGAGCCCTTAGGGCCATAAGGAGACCTGAGGCTCAGAATTTGAATGTATTACTTCATATGTTTACTGACTAGTGTGGAGCTGGGTTATTAAGCTATTTCTTATATTGCTTTAGATTTTTTTTTTTTAAGCCATATCCCACTACTGGCAAAAATTACACTTTTGAACATCCAAAATCTCTCTCCATCTCCACCCATTAGAATCCATCTCTGCTAGTACTAAACTAGCATTCTTTGTTTATAACACAGCACGTTCATTTGTTTTTATTTAATGGGGTCACTTTGCCATTTTTTTTTTTAACATTTCAAGGCTTATTTCTTTTCCCATTTTGTTATTAGAATATCCAATATTTTGACTTGGTGGCATTCTGTGACAACTTTGGAAAGCACCACCGCTATTTTTTTCCTGAAGGTATGGAGCCAAAAGTTCCCTACTTCAAGTAATGGAGCATATAAAGTCAATTTATCTTTATATCCATTACTAGTTCTGATCCCCCCCCCCATATAGAATCTACTTTTGGGTCAAGTAATGCATCCATTGTTGTGCCTCTTTAGTTTTTGGTTTCTTGGTTGTGGTGAACAACAGAGTTCTTATTTGGCTTCAGTCCTAACTCTTTCTCAATATCCATGCTCCTATTCCCTAACAACTATCTGTGATGGGCAAGGTTGTCCAATCTCATTGTGGTAGGTGGCACTTTAAATGGTTTTGAGAAAGTTCAGGTGGCAAATGAAGAAAGATTGGAGAGCTATGTGGACTTCTCTAGATGTGGTCTACAAATTTGGCATTAGGCTTTCTAGAAGCCGGTTCATATTAGGAAAGAAGATCAGTGCTCTGATTTTCAGTGTCCCAAAGGTAAAACAAACTAATTATTCATGGGAAGTATCATTTGGCCTGGTATCAAGATCGGAGAGATATATCCCTTGAGTCCATATAAAGAAGACACTATTGATTGACATCCTCAACAATATCTTTACTATAAATAGGACAGTACTTTTATAGGGTTGTTTTTATGAAGCCCCTCATTGTGGGCCAATTGCATAGTAAGTGCATTTACAAGAGAGGCAGAAATTACTTGGTTCTGTGTCTGCTACTCAGGCTTATGTTATGGTAAAACTGAAGGTTGGCAATTAAGTTGTCAAACCCTTCTTCTAATGAATTTTATTAGAAAGAATAGAGCTGAAGTCAGGTGGTGAATGCATGGTGCTAGCTCAGCTCTCTCCCTCTGCAAGGTGATTAGAGTCTAGAGCACAGGCTAAAGATTGCCTATTGGGAAGGTGAGAGGTGGTAAACTTAACATACTTACTGTAGAAGCAAAAACCATACAAAACAAAGCCTCAGAGAAAAACATTACCTTTCCTTGTTTGATGTTAATACTGTACCTACTCTCGAGATTCCATCATTCCTGCCTCCTGAGGAGCAGTCCCATTGGTTACCCACTTTTCTTGGTCCAATGTCTTTCCTATACTCACTCCTTTCTGTAACTTAAAAAAAAACAAACCCTCAGTTTACCAGGCAGCCTCTTTTCTCTCAAGCTTCCACTCACTTCTTTCTCATCTCACAAGGCTAAGCTTGAAATACCTACCCTTATTCTATTTGCTTTCCTTCTCATTATTTTCATCTAAGATGAT
This sequence comes from Phyllotis vaccarum, assembly GCA_033318265.1. Classification (NCBI taxonomy): domain Eukaryota; kingdom Metazoa; phylum Chordata; class Mammalia; order Rodentia; family Cricetidae; genus Phyllotis; species Phyllotis vaccarum. The sequence continues at coordinate 76,102,508 of JARWLC010000012.1, forward strand.
GTATATTCATCTAAGTATGAATAGAAATATATATAGCATAATATTGAAATAACACCCAATTTAAGAAGCAGTGTTAAAACCATGTGGTGGTGGTTCACGCCTTTAGTCCCAGCACTCAGGAGGCAGAGGCAGGTAGATCTCTGAGTTCAAGGGCAGCCTGGTCTACAGAAACTGTCATGATCACTCCCCCAAAAAGAAGCAGTGTTATACTATTGAAAGCCCCATGAACCTTTTCCTTGAATGTAGTCTTTTCTTTCCTCAAAAGTAACTGTCATCCTAAATTTGATTATTGTTCTAATACATTTTATTTTCACTTTTACTATGTTTGTGCAAATCTTTAAACAGTGTATGACTGAACCTTTTGATTTGATTACCATACTATAGCTAGATAGAGTGGTGAATGCCCATATTCCCAGCACTCAGGAGGACAGAGATAGGAGGATTGCCATGAGTAGTTTGATGCCAACATAGGATATAAAGTGGGGTTTTGTCAGGGAGAAAGAAAGGGAGGGAGGAAGGAAGGAAGCCAGTTTGAGTGTTATGGATAATTCTCAAGTGTTCCAGAGACCTATTTTCTTAGCCTTTGAACTATAGGTTTTATGACCAACTTTGTCCACTCACTGAAATGTAACATACTGTGTCGCTATGATATGTATGCTACCTAAAAATATTGAAGAACAGTGGCACACAGTATTTTTAAAATATTGGTAGCAACGCATTATATGTGTTCTTTATATATTTTTAGGCTTTTCTATGTAAGTGTAGGCAGGCTGGGTTTTTTTCTTTTTTTGATTCTACAGTTATTCTGTTAGATGAATATATCACACTTGACCCATTTTATAATAAATATTTTATAGATGGCCTATATGTTGGGAGAGGGAGCTGTACTAATTGTTCAGTGGTGTCAGGATAATTGAAAGCAAGATGGTAGAGGGTCTCTCAGATCCAGAGAAGAAGTATCTTCTCAGCTCCTGAAGTACTAGAAATAAATTGCTATTAGCCATTATCTATAGCCTTGAATCAAAAAGTGATATGAAAAAAATCTCAAATGGATGTGTCTGTCCTTTTGGTTTACAGTTATATGGTGTGGACATAATACACAATCCTGTCTGGATAGTAGCTGAGGAATAGCTGCTGAATTGATAGTATAGTCTCACTCAGATTCATAAGCAACACACTATGTGCACACTTAAGTAAATTCTTGATTTAGATTGTTCCTTTTCAGTAGTAATAGTGACACCTGAGTTACAGAATGCACAAATTGGGGTTTTGGCATAGCAGCACATACTTATGATTCCAGTCCATGGGAAATAAAGGCAGGAGGATCCGGCTGTATATAATTCCAGGCCAGGCTGGAATGCAATGCATGAGACTCTGTCTTTTAAAAGGGGGGGGGGGAGGAGGATGGAAGGAAGAAAGGTTGGTTAAGAGTCTAGATGCCAGTCAAGCTGTCTGAGTTCTGTGCTTAGCTTACGGTTTGCTTTCTATTGACCTTGGATAAATCACTTAATCTCTTGTGCTACAGTTTCCTGACATGTGTAATGGTGATAATATCCCTATTTCACAGAATTGTAAATAATAAACGTAAAACAAGGTTAAATGAGAGATTGTGTATGTGTGTGTCACTTAAACATGTTACAAATGCTGTGCACAGCTAATTTTATAGTAACTACTACAATTTTCTGTATCTGTGTTATAGTATGTGTACATTGTACTATGTACTCAAATGTGTTAACATATAGGGGTGTCATCTTACATGTGCTTGCAGAGACCAGAAGATACTGTCTGTCTTTCTTTATTGGTCTTTACCTTAATTTTTGAGACAGGTCCTCTAAACTGAATCTGGAGTTCCCCCTTTCAGCTAGGTTGAGTAGGGATCTGCCCGTATTTACTAACCAGTGCATGGACTATGCTCAGGTTTTACATGGGCATTGTGCACTTGAGTTCAGTTCCTCATGCTTTGACAGCAAGTACTCTTATCCTCGTGTTACCTCCCCAACCCCCACAGATTCTTAAAAGATTTGTTGTTGTTTGAAATCATCAACAATCAATAAATTATTTCTCTGGTATTTGTCAGGCTCATTGGATTTTATTATCATTTAATACTTGTTGAGGTTCAGAGTTTTATGTTTACACTGTGATTAGATTTAATTTGAATGACTTTTTAAAGTCTTGATGTATTTGGGAGACGTTCCTTTTCTGGATTGTTCTCAGTGATCTGTTTGATGGTGCTGACCCGACCTTTCCAGCCATCCAAACACACGAATGACCGTGTTACGATCATTAGGGTCTATCTGTTGCCAGGGAATGTGTCCATAACCCCTTAGTGCCGCCTCTTAGTAGGTATGGATTACTTTGCCCATATTTTGATATTTTACTAACAGATCAACTTCCTGTTTATAATTTTGAGATGAAATGAACAGAGTCAAAGTTACCAGATGAATAAATAGTTTAGGAGAATTTACCAAGACAGAACATTTTGTTTCTGACCTTTGTTTTGAAAATTTACTAGTGTTGAAAAGTCAACATGGAAACAAACTTTATAGTGTTATTTGAATACAACTGGGAATGAGTTTATGGGATGGGCTGCCCTCTAACTTGCTAAAAAGCTGAAGATTGACAACTGCTTTCATACTGCATTATCTAGCTTGGCTTTTAGCTCCAAGAGAACTGTGTTCACAAATTGATGTGCTTTTCCTTTGGGGTTGGTATAGAAGCATTAAATTGTACTAAAATATTCATATGTGAGTGCATTTGGCTGAAAGCAATTGATGTTCTGTCCCCCAAGAGGACAAAGAGAAATGCTGTGTGGACCCGCAGTCCAGAAAACACCCTAAGCATGCTTCTTAAAAGGTAATTACAAGCTCTGGATGATCAAAGCAGGGACGCTTAAGTGACAAAGAGAAGGCCCAGCATTTGTAGGCTGTGCTTTACATGTATATGTTGTTTGCTTGTGCAGTCGCCAAAAGTTAGCATTCCTAGATATCTCTGAGTTTTTTTCTCAGCTAAAATTTTTCAGGCTGATTTTTTTTTTTTTTTTTAATTCCAGAAGTCTTGGATCAGTGGATTTTTTTTTAACCCATTGCCACTTTATTATATGAAGTTAAACAATTTAAATTTCAGAGACTGTTGTATACATGCCCCCCTTTTCTGCCCCATTTATCTGCTTAAAAGCATGCTACTGAATGATAGATTGACATGTCTTGTACATAGTCAGCCTAATTTAACAGCTGACATGAAAATCAATTAGAGTAGATAGCAGATCTACTTTAGCCATCTTGATGTGATAACTTGAAAGGAATAAAACTTGTAAATTTCTATTCTGAAAAACTAACACTGTGTACTTTGGGGGTCTTTCATACAAAAATGATTTTTTTTTGTGCATGGAGTCAAGTTAATATGTGTGCATTTGATTATCAAAGAATATAAGACATTATACCAGATGTAAATAGAGCCAGTAGATTTTGCACATGTAATTCAGCACTTGGATGTACTTTGAGGTCAAAGAAATAAATACTAAAATGTAAAAAAAAAAAAAAAAATGTTAAAGCTGAGCATGGTGCCACACGCCTATAGGAGACTGGAGCAGAAGTATTGCATACTCAAGGCCAAGTTAGGATACATAGATCCAGGCCAGCAGTGTCATAGGGCAAGACCCATTCTCAGGAAACCAAAACCAACAAAAAAGTTAACAGCTTAGTTTAACTATATGTTAATATTAGACAAACAATTTGCAAATAACATCTCCCTCCCCCCCAGAGGACAATAGTATGTGTTCCATCTCCTTTGTCTGTTGTTTTGGAGGCCTCAATGTATTGGCTGGCTGGCCTGGAGCTCCGTGTGTAGACCAGGCTGACTTTGAATGTCTGGTGCTGGCCTTGAACTTAAAGCAGTCATCTTGCCTTTACTCCTTTGGTGCTATGATTGCAGGTATGTGCCACCAGCCCACTTCCTTAAAGTGAGATTATTTTAGAGCACTGTATGGGTCTCAGATGTCTACATTATTGTTCATAGCAGAAGCAAAATCACAGTTATGAAGTAACAATGAAATAATTTTATGGTTGGATGTCACCACCACATGAGGAACTGTACTAAAAAGGTTCTTAGCATTGAGAATGTTGAGAAGCACTGTTGCAGAGGCTCTCTGGTTGGGTTAGATGCATTGGAGACTTAATATATTCCTCCTGATGTTGCCTTCCGCCATAGTATTAGCTGTAGTTTTTAACTTTAAGAAGATGCTTAAAAGAGGGTTTGTGTGCCTCTAGCCAACTTTCCCAACTCAGGTTGCTTGTTTGAAATGTACATTTTAGGATCAGAGAGAAGGCTCTGTGGGTAAAGGACTTGCTGCCAAACCTGAGGACCTGAGGACCTGAGGACCTGAGTTTGATCCCCATGTTCTAATAGTGGAAGGAGGGAACCAACTCCCAAAATCTGTCCTCTGACCTCAACACAAACAGGAGTGTGAAATATTTTTAAATATAGTTTTTTTTTAAAAAAAACAAAACTATAGATTTATAGAAAAGCTGACAAGACAATGTAGAGAATTCCTCTAAATGCTATACCCAGCTTCCTCTGTTGTTACTATATGTGAAGTCTTTTCAAAGGATATTCAAACCAGAGATTCTAGAATTTAACTTTGTAATTGTCTGAATGTGAGTTTCTCTCTGTGTGTGTCATGATGTGCATGTGGAGGTCAGAGGACAACTCTGGATTTGGTTCTCTTCTCTCACCTTACATTGGGCACCGGGTTGAACTTAGGTTGTCAGGCTTGTGTGGCGATTTCTTTTACTCTGAGACATCTTGGTGGGCCACAATATTTTTTTTTTCTTTTTCTACTTTTCATGTATATGTGTCTAACAAAGAAGGGGGCACTTGTGTATAGGTGCAAGTGCTCATCAAGGCCCAAAGTCAATGCCAGAAATTATTCTTCATAACTCATTTACCTTATTCATTGAGGCTGAATCTCCCAATCAAATTCAGAGCTTGTCTGTGAGGCTAGTCCTAGTAGCCAGCTTGTCCTGAGGAGCCCTGCCTCTGTCTCTTGGGCCCAAGTTAAAAGTGGGCCACCATGACTACCTGGTATTTACTCGGGTTTTTAGAGATACAGACTATTTCTAATGCTTCTAAGACAAATTCTCTAATCACTGGGCCATCCCTCTTCCATTTCCTGAATTAAGTTTGTTGAAGGTAGAAAATTATGTAAAGGTTTCAAGAGGATAGCTTTCTTTTTAAGGATTATTTATTATTGTTGTGTCTGTGTGTGATATGTTATGTGAGCACACATACCACAATTTGAATTTGGAGGTCAGAGGACAACTTTGTGGACTTGGTTCTCTCCCTCTGCTTCTCTGTTGTCACTTGTAGGTCTAGACCTAAGTGTAGAAGTGTTTGCTGAGTTACACTGTGTTTAACTTTTGCAAAAACTGCCAGACTGTTTTCTCCAGTTGCTTTGTAGTTCCTTATGTGCTGTTTTGTAGAGATTGCCTCAGTAGGTGATAGATTAAGCATCAAGAAAGCCTTCCTTAGCCAGGTCACGGTGGCGTATGTCTTTAATCCCAGCAGTCAGGAGGTCAAGGCAAGCAGATCTCTAATCTGAGGCCATCCTGATCTACAAAGTGAGTTCCAAGACAGCCAAGGCTGCACAGAGAAACTCTGTGATGAAAAATCAAAAGAAAAGAAAAAAGAAAGCAAGCTTGGTTTCTAGAAGTTTGGGGAGAGAATAGTTTGGTAAATGGGAAGAGTATTGCTTAGAGGTTGGGGCTTGGGTTCCAGTACCAGCTTTGTTTCCTGTAGCCTAGACTTGTTTTTATTGACAAAAATATATGACATAGATAATCACAGTGGTCCTTTACAGCTCTTAAATTCTACAGATAAGTAAAATATCACATACTATGACTTGGATCCATTAAGACATTTATTGATAATTTTGGTAGTCAAAATAAACTTTATATGTGACTTAAGTTGAAAAACTTTGTAATTGATTTAATTTTGTATTTTAGTATTCTACAAGTATTCTATGCCTTATATTTAAACATCTTAATATAAATTAATCACGTGAGTAGATTTGGCTAAGCATACAAGGTCATACATGGTTTTCTGTTATTTTAAGTATACTAAAAATATATTCTCCAAATGGGAAAAATGTGAATTAATATAGAAACAAACTAGGTAAAGGAAAACCATTTCATTGCAAAGTAATTAAATCATATTTTAATGCGAAAACATTTCCTTAAAGAAAATTTATTCCTGGTCCTATACATACTATGTAATTGAAACTTGTAACTAAAAATAATACTGAAAAGGTCAAGGGCAAATTTTATTTCTTTTTTGTTTATATTTAACTTTTCAAAGTATATATCATAATACATTTAACATCCATGTTTAAAGTAAAAATAAAAAATAAATAAAAACCATAAAATTTTGAGCCTGGCATGGTGTTATCACCCCAGCAGCTTGGAAGGTGGTGACATGGATGTCATGAGTTCATGATCAGCTTTAGCATAGCATTTTGTAAGTAGGCTTGTTGTGAAAATGATGCCAACTCCCCAGGCCTCTTGGAAAAGAAAACTGGCTGTAAAAGACTATGGGGAATTTCTATCTATGGATGATCTTAGGGGTTTAAAGAACCTGTGATATATTCCCTAATTAGCACCAGGTCCATCTACTAAGCCACGAAGTACTTACTCATTGGCTTTGCTTCTAGACATTTCCCTTTAATGGTTATTTGGGACCAGGTACTGACTTCATTGATAGTTAACCAAAAAGTATCAGCTAGTTTTCAATACAGGTTTCATAAATTAAAAAAGCATCATTAACAATAAAAATAGCAGTAACTTGAGTCTTATACTTCTGTCATTCGGTCTCAGCTGGCCTCATAAGTTCCAGAGACTTTTTTCTATGGTTATTATATTATTTCCTATAGTTTCAGGTGACTGCTGACTTCACTTGAAGCATAGTATTGTACTGTAGCCACTTTAAGTCATATATAGTATAGCAGAAAAAGTGCCTACCTTTTGAGAGTGTAGGTAGTAGTGGGTGAATGGGGAGAGGGTAGATAAATGGTATGACATTTCAACTGTCAAAGATAGTGAGTTCTAAGGATCTAATACCCAGAATGATATGGTAACTATAGTTGATACTAGGTTAGATGCTGAAAATTTGTTGAGCGTACATTACAAAGAATCTTTTTCAGTGCTGGGGATCAAGCCTAGAGCTTTGCACATTTAGGCAAGTGTTTCTGACTGAGTTATATACCTCTGTTCCTAAAAGAGTTAACCATAAGTATTCAGTATCTGAAAAAAAAAGAAGGGGGAAAGAGTGATGATATGATACAAAGTATGCTAACCAACTGATTATGGTGAACATTGCATAGTAGTACATATACCAAGGTGTTACACTGTATACTTTCCATATAAATAACTCAAAAATACCTCAATAAAGCTAGGAATAAAAGGCCTGCCTTTTACTGGGTATGTATAACTTCAGATAGTTCAGTAAACCTGCCTAAGTCTCTGTTTTCTCTTTTTACAGTGGGAATAGTTTCTTCCTTATAAAATTATTGTAGATCAGTGAAATAAAGAGCAGTGTGAGTGCAGGCATGTCACCAGCAACACTTTTGTGTGATTGGCATGCAGTCTTGAGGTGGTTTCAGTACAAGGAGTTAACTTGATGGGAAAATCATGGGTGGGACAGAATTTCAGCTCTAAAGAGAGACCAAGTCTAACTTCCATTCATGTAAAATGTAGTTTAGCCACACCTTGCTCTACAGTTTAGTCATATAGGCAGAGGCTGCTTAAGAAAAGAGCCATAGTTAATTGTCTTTACATTTTGGAGCCTCTTCCAAAAAGAAGTCTTAAACACAACTTGGCAAACAGAGAAAATAATTTGGCCTTTGAAAATGAACAGCAGGATGAAATATAGCAACATTAATGCATAGGAAACTTGCAGTAATTTAAAAACTATGGTTCAGTCAATCTCTTCCTCGGAGACGTTTGTTATTGCCGAGATAAATGTATTTCTATCTTTACCTGACATATGTGCTTTATTCTGTTTGGCTGTAACAGTGGCTGCTTAGGCTCTGCCTCCAGCCTGTTGAATAAAGAGGGTTGAAAGGATCTGCCCTCTGCACAGTTCTCGTGCAGAAGTCTTAGGCAGCTTGGGGATTTTGGTGTTGAGTGTATAACATTGATTCTTTGAACTTAGTTAATAAGAACTATTTATATGATGTGCTTCAATTTTTTTCCTTTGGCAAAATCTAGTTTTTCATATTCCTCCAACTTTAGAGAAAGAGGTTGTTGGTAAAAAGAACTTAAAACAAGATTAAATTTTAGAGTAGAAACAACACTGAATTAGTTTTCTGCTCTGATAAAACCACTCTGCTCATATCCATATTTTATATAAACAAAAAAGTAAATGTTTAAATCTCTCCATTCTCCATTGTTTAAAGTAAGGCAGATCTGAAGTTGCTCCAGGCAGAACCTCGTCTCAGTTCCAGAAAAAAAAAGAAAAAAAAATCATGAGTTCATGTTATAAACTAATTTAGTTTTAGCTTTATAATATAGTCACACATGTACACGCAGGAGTGTTAAGGATTTGTATCCGAGTTTATCCCAACTTCCTTGCAGCACCATTTAGGAATTTAGACAAACATTCTAACTTAACTAACGTACATTGTAGCCACTCCTCCAGCCAGATCCCACACATTGTGATATACTCTCCCCTTTTTGTTGTTCCATTCCAGGTATTTTTTAAATTTCCATGTTAATTATTTTTAATGCAGATACTTTAGGTCCTTATTTTGAGATCATAGTTTTGAAGATAGATTTTTCAAGTGCCTCTAGAATATATATATTCATTGCTAGGAAATAAAATTTACTAGTTGGAGAATTGCTTTTTAGGGTGTAAACTTCCCTAAAATTAATCCAGTAGAATTTTTTCCACTTTTGGTTTACCCACAGTGGTCCTTGATAACAGAATTCTGGCACATTATTGTTGGTTGATTGAGACTCCACTGATGCCTCTTCTTGGCTCCCACTGTGCTGCTGTCCCTCTGCTATATGGCTAGTCTTCCTTTTTAGAACCAGTAAGAGCAATTAGGTCTGCCTCTCAACCACACCCCATAGTGTCCTAGTAGAGCTTATGGAAAGCTCTTCTTTAGTTAGTTCTGTGATTATTTTAGATGTGTATTTGGCCCCTGGTTAGTCTAAATTGAGATGACATTATTAAAATTAGTCTCAGCTGTTTCTTTTTACCATAACAGGACTGACTAAAAAATGTTAACATGTGGCTTACAAGGTATCTATATTCAATATCTGTTTTAGGCTTAATAGTGTTATGTTGTATGTGGTTTCTGACCCGGACTTTCCATCCTAGCCTCCTGGCCTGGACTCTCTGTAGTCTCATGGCCCGGACTTTCTGGCCTAGCCTGGTGGCCCAGACTTTCAGACCCACAGTCCCACTGTCCCACTAAACATACAGATGCTTGTGTTAATTGTATGCTGATTGACCTTGGGCCCAGGCATATAACTTGCTCACTCTTGCTCTTAAACTAACCCATGACTCTTACCTTGTTCAGCCATGTGGCTTGGTACCTTTTCTCAGAGCAGTATTTCAACTTCTTTCCTCTGCATCTGCTGGCATCTCATTGTGATGTCTCCGTGGTGTCTCTGTGGCGTTTCTGCTCTGTTCTTCCTGTTCCCCGAGTTTTCTTAGTCTGGAAGCCCCGCCCACTCTTTCTGTCTGCCTTCAGCCAATCAGCATTTTTATTAAACTAGTGGGCAGGACAATTATTTACAATGAAACAACATAATCCCACTACAGCATTAGGCTACAGTTAGTGTTGTAAGTAGGAAACAGCTTTCCCTTTAGTCTCTGTACTAAACTCTACATCAGTAGAATTCCAGCTGCCATCTGAATCACTGATATTAGTTCTACTGACTTCCTAAAGGAGCCAGACCGTTGCAGAGGACAGTGACCACATTGAACTCATTGGGGTTGTTAGATATCTATGGAAGTACTAAGGTCTCCTTCAGTCAACCTCACATGTATTGAGTTAGAACCATAAAAATACCTGTGTTGCTTAAAGGACTAAGAAAGTAGAGACAGAGGCTGCAAAAGGGTAAAAACATTGCCCACTCCACCTGATTCCTGCTCCCAAAGGCCTTTATACTTCTCAGTGGCTGGTTAAGAAGTGAAGCTTACACAAGAGACCAGAGTTACCACGTTCTTTTCTGACCTTTCCCTTTATTATGAGTTTACTTAAGCTGTGTTGTTAGACCGTAAGCTTCTTGAGGACAAGGGCAGAAAATGTGTCTGCTTTATATTACCTGTAAGTTTTAACACATCTACAGTAGAAAAAACAGCTAGCCAAACTGGAGAGATTGTTCAGTGGGTACAGTGGTTACTATGCAAACATGAAGACCTGATTCAAGCCCCAGCATCCACATAAAGGCCCCAGTGCCGGGTTTGGGATCCTTCTCTTAAATTGTTGGTCAGGGGATTCCCCCTAACACACACCACACACACACACACACACACACACACACACACACACACACACACATACACACACACACACACACACACACACACACACACACACACACACACACACACACACACACACATACACACACACACACGATATTACCACTGTTCTTGGTTACCTACCAGAACTTGATGGTACAACCTTGAAGTAGAAGACAGCACATACTTGGGTCACTGGACATGGAGAAATCAAGGTAGTACTGATGTGAGAGCTTCCTTCTTACTGGCTAGTTTTTATAGTGTCAGAGAGAGAAAAACCATCCACAGTCTTACCTAGTGAGCTACCTGTGAGCTATAGTAATGACTGGGCTGGCAAGACATGCACATGGATATAAAGAAATGTCGTGAGTGTTATGGGATGGGGGGGTAATAGCCACTTTAAAGCCCACTCCATAAGGCACAGCTTATGCCCTGATACTGTAAAACTGGGTCAAGAATCCATGGTGGGGAGGTCATGGTTCCTAGAGGAACACCTACTGCTATTATTACTGAGTGGATGTCATATCGAATTATTTCTTATATTTTTGGTTGTGAGCCTAGCCTTTAATGGCTGAATCATCTCTTCAACCCATCAAATTATTTCTAAATAATTAACCTTTATACTCACAGACTAGTGCATATCTCAGCCCTCATCAGAAAAGCTTCTTTTTGCAGTGGATTGTGGTTAAGGTAACAGCTTGAAATGCTGAGAATAAATGACTGTGGATTGCTCAGTCCTAAATGAGATATATATATATCATATTTTCTGTCCCCAAGGCTTAGGGAAATCACAGAAAAGGGGTCAGAATGATTGATAGAGGTGGAGATTGATGAAAACTCTACAAAACAGTGTTTCCTGGACATGACAGGTCTGTTGCATTCATGAATTCACAGTGGCTGTCTGTTCTTACACAAGATCTGGACAAGATCAAGCCACTCAAAATTCCAGTATGGATGAGGAAGGGGTTTATCAAGTCCTAGCTCTACTCTGTCAGCTGATGATTCTTGGGGGAAGGAGAATTAGTATTCTTCAGGAATGAGGCCTCTGAGAGGCTGCGAAGGGAGTCCATCTTGCAGCCATCACTAACTGGACTCTGAGTTTTTAAAAAGAAAACATGATTGGGGGTGGGACTTGGGGCGTAAGGTGGATTTTATAATTCTATGAGATACCCAAGGGACAGATTAAAATATATTTATAATACAAAGTAAGCCATGTGAAACATTGCATACCTGTAATGGCAATGCTGAGGAGGTGGAGATAGGATGCTCTCTGGGGTTTGCTGGCCAACCAGCCTAGCCAAATTGAAATTGAGCTCCAGGTTCAGTGAGAGATCCTTTCTCAAAAAATAAAGGAGAAAGATTGAAGAAGACACTCAGTGGTAGCCTCTAGGCTGTGCAACACACACATGCACACAACAAAGTAGAGAAAAATCAGCTAATCATTACCACCGAACTCTTTCCTGTTCTGGTATACTTATAAATTTTATTATTTGCATCACAGAGTATTTTGGCTGCTCCTTTGAATTATAAAGTACCCTTTTCTTAAGTTCCTGTGCTGCCATCTGTTGGAAAGTTATTATAGTAAAATGAAGATTAATAGTGACTGGCATAAATGGAGCCTTCAGAGTTGTTCAGTGTACAACCTGTTTAACTATACACAGGAGTCCTGAGGCCACCCCAGGACACTCTGCCCAGATCATCAGAGATTGGAGAATTAAGGTTTGAACAGATTTCAGACTATGAGAAATGGCACCTCATTGTGTCTTGGGAAACCAGATACTGTGCTAAAGACTGAAACCTCAACACTAATTCTAAGAAGTAGGAGTGGCTATGATCCTAGTTTTGAAATGAGCAAGTGGCAGGGGCAAAGAGAAATTGAATAATCTGTTCTGATCAGAGTGGTCTCCAGAGCCTGGGTTACTGACTCCAGCAGTACTCCTCTGTGACATCTGTGAGCACGGTCTGAGACTTGGGGTTTGGCTCACAAGTCCATTGTGAGACCTCAGCCCGGGGCTTCTTTAAGTGGGTATACAGGTGTATTTGATTTGGGTTTTTGTTTAGCATTTAGGAAAAGTAAAAGAATCAGTACTTTCTTTGGGCTGGGCTTATTGGTGCTCTCTCTCTCATATCACTTTGGTCCTCCTTCTGTCCCATGGCTTTGCTTCTTCCCACACTGCTACTAGCTTCTTTATGGGTCTGGTTTTGTGTTCATGTTCTTGTTTCCTCCCTCCTCCTCCCTTCCCTCTCTCCTTCATCCTTTCCTTCTCATCTCCCTCCCCTTTCCTTTTCTCTTCTTACATTTACTAAAGCCCCTGGGATTAGCTTCAAGATGCCACCTCCTTCTTCCAGGATCTGTATCTGTCTCTAATCCCACCTCTTTTTGAACCCTTAATTGCTCTTCTCCCCTCCAACATCTCTCATTTTCTCTCCCAGTTATTTCACTGATTTAGAAGGAAAGTGCCTCAGGGCAGGGATTGTCTTGTGCTGTGAAGCAGTATCTGAAGTGCTCCATAAATTAGCATCTGTAGACTTTCGTACATACTAATTATTACTATTGAAATACAGAAATATGCTTTCTGAAGCCGGAGGAAGCATCCTAGGGTATTAGTCTAATTGTCTGAACATGTTTTTTTTAAAGGAAGAAGAAAGCTTCTCTTCCTGACTGAGAGCCATAGTCCTCAACACAGCAGCCCAAATTCCCAACTCCCTGCCTGAGGTCTTATTTCAGTGCTTTTAGAAACAAAATGAAGTACGATTGGCCAGGTGGATCCCTTAGGCATTTGATGTCGGTCATAGATAGCCTGAAGCACCTGTGTTGATTGGCTTTGGTCTATATTCTGTTGTCTCTTTGGTACATTTATGGTAAAGGACAATGGGATGTATTTGACTTATTTATATTATGCTTATGTATGCCAGAGTGAACTAACATTTTTATTAGCATTTCATGCTACAGATGGAGCTTTTAAGATGTGTTGAATTTTAATGCGCACTTTTATGTCAGAAAAGCTCAAGACTATTGATTGTTTCCAATGCTTGCTTTGAGATCTGCATACAAGAGTGATCAGGAAGAGTGACTAGTGAGACACTTTCTGTCTGAATAATTTTAGGATTATTACATCAGCTGGGTGTGGTACACGCTATAATCCATCTGTACAAGTACTGGTATATTCAGGACAGAACATGTATTAGCTGTTCACCTTTACTTTCTATGGTAGACCTCTCATCCCAAGACACAAAATCTTTAAGGCTCTTACTATCTTCAGGCCTGAGAAAAGAAGGCACACCTCCCATAGCACATTGACACTACAATTTTGTTCACAACTGATAGTAATAAAAATAACTAATAAAAATAACTTGGGGAAAGACTAATATAGCTGGTTCAAAAACAATCTCAGCTTCTTTTAACTTGATTAGCTCACTATGGAGACAAGACTGCTTCCAGATTACATAGAGGCACTGTGCTATTCTGGAAGCAGTTGGATACTTTATGCTTTTAAAGAGAAGGCTCATGGTTATGCTACCAATGTGCTATGCTATTCAGTTCTGGCTGTTCTTGAGAGTATCCTGGAGGCGGTTGCTGAAGACTAAGGCAGTAAACTTAAGACCCATAGGAGGGAAAATGGCCTGTTCATATCCATACATCTAGGGTTTGTGAAATATAACACTGGTGGACCATACTACTTATATCCTATGCTCTTTGATATAGTGAGTAGTTGTTAAGTAAGATCATAATCAATAAAAAAGAAATAGAGTGAGACCACCTAACACTGCCAGTGACTGTAAAGTGTCTGCCTTGTAACAAAAGTAGCACACCCAGAAGTAGTGACTTTCTGGTTACATGACCAATGCCCTTCCCACCCAAGCCAAGGCATGCCAGTTTATGGGTGGGAAAGTTTCTCAGATGAAGCTTTAATTATACCTAGTAGACGGAATGGAACAGCTAAGCTCTTGTAGTTAAGTGCTTGTTAAATCACTCTTCCATGATGGAAGTTTTAATTTTCAAACATTGGTACTTTAAAATTTTTAGATAAGGAGATAGAACAGTACTTGGCTATTTTTTCCTTCTAATTAGTGGGGGCAGAGGATCTGGAAGAGGTGCAGAAGCTCTCATTACCCAGAAACGCCCACTCTGCAAGCCTCACCCAATTCTTTCAAAAAGTTTGTTATTTTTTTCTAATCAGCAAGGTGTGTGTATATACACCCATTCATTCATCCATTTGTCTGTAAGCACACGCATACTTCAAACCTTCTGATACTGTACTTCTGGCCTTTAAAAATAGGAAATTTAATAAGTAGATCTTAATTACCATTTCACAAATATCCTTTTGTGAGACTGCAAAAAATCTATTTTAATATGTTTGAATATGTGTGTTTGTATGTTAATATTACAATGTGTGCATGTTATGAATGGGTAGATATAGCATATGTGAGTTATACAGTTATGCCCAAGTGAGTGCCATAGGTGCCAGCATGGAACTGAGATGGTTGCTGTGAGGTGCTGAGCAGTGTTGGTGCACTGTAAATGCCCAGTATGTCTGCATATGTTTTTATACCACCACTGCTGTAGGAGCTCACTATGGTACAGAGATTGGAGAAGAAAAGCATGGCTTAAGTGGTGCATGTTACATATCTTTTGCTCAAGACTTAAATTGCTAATGGTGTACACTTTGTAAAGTATTGTATAGGGCTGGGGATGTAGCACTAGTTAGCAGAGTGCTGCTAACCTGGCATGCACTCCATAAACGAGGTATAGGTGTGGATGACTCTAATACCAGCACTTGGGAAGTAGAGGCAAGAGGATGAGAATTTCAACATCATCCCCACCTAGACAGTGAGTTTGAGACAGCCTGGGATACCTGAGACTCTTCCTCAAAAGCACTGTATAATACAAATGCACATTAATAATGTGGTCTCTTATTTCAGGAACTATATATTGCTGTTGGAATATCTGGAGCCATCCAACATTTAGCTGGGATGAAGGACAGCAAGGTAATTGTGTGCAATAATTAGGATGCTAAGAGGAAAAGCTTTTACATTTCTACATAGAGTGTGAACTTGACCATTTTACATTAACACAGGACTGAGAACTGAGAGACTGGAGCTGCTTATGCCCTGTCTTAGGTATACTGTTAATGGGTAGGGGCAACTCATCACAAGGCACAGCTGAACCTAAGCTGAGCTTACTGTATGCTAGGCCCTGTCTGCCTGTGCCTCAGTTTCTTTAGTCTCCCAAATGTGGGTGTTAGGTAATCACCAGTATCCATTTCAGTTCTGACTGTGTGGGTAGAAGATGTGAGGCTTAAGTAACGTAATAAGGTTCTGGTTCCTGATTCTCTTGTCATCTTCACTTGTGCCCTATCAGAACGTTTTCTGGTTGTTAGCAACGTATGACTGACACATTTTGGGCAATCTTAATAACTTTGAAATTGTTGAAGGTGCGCTGTGTAGTCAAAACACTTGATTTTCACTTACTACTTGAACTACATTTGGAAGGCCCCTGTAATAACTCTGAACATATATTTCAGAGTATGACATATTAACTCATGCATAATAATGTACAGTTTGAATTATGAACTTATCTCTCATGAAGGCAGAGATGTAGCTGAAGCCCTGCATTTATCCATTCAGATGGAAGCTGGATATAAAAGATAATAAAACTTTTAACAGGCTTAAGTTCTAACTTGAAGAAATACATGCATTATCTCTTTGTAGCTTCTAAATGAATTGGTTCAGACCCAGTCAGATTTCACAGTTGGATGGCAGGCTTCTTTACTAAGCTCTGAAAACAGCAGTGCCAGTGGGGAAAATGTGACTTATGCATTAACACACACACACACACACACACACACACACACACACACACGCACATGCATACACACAAAACCTGTCCAACGCCAGAAGTATTAAAATACCAATTCAGATGTGTTTAAAATACTGCTTCTCCAAAATAAAAGATTTTGTGTGCCAAGAAGATCCTGGTGAAAATTCCTCTCACCTGGCAGCAGGACTAGTTGCTGGAGAAGCAAATGAGACTTGATAGTTGTGTGTCTAAGCCAGCCAGGAACAGCTGAGATATGGAGACCCCAGCTGGAGAATAGTCTGTGAGAATAAACTTCAATGGTGTCATTGCTCCACCCAATCAACAGATAAGAAACCAAATGATTAAATGAATAAAAGGTAATCCAGTAGATGAGGTGACCCACACCTTCAGTCCTATCGAAAAATCAGCAAAAACATCCGTTCAGGGCTAGCTTGGTTATAGACTTTGACTCAAAAGAAAGAAAGGAGGAAGGAAGGAAGGAGAAGAAGAAAGATTCAACTATGATTACCTGTCTTTCTTTTGTGGGGAGCCAATGATTTTTATTAACTTCTAAAATGGGGTAATAGAATGGCTTCAGTCTGATAATTGAGTTGACTGTGAGCTGCAGTTTTTAATTATCATGACAGCATAGTTGAATGTGAGATTTGATTATTACAGTAAATTAGTCAATATACTGAACGTGTATAGTGATATGGGCTGAATACAGTGTGTGCATCTAAAACAGGAGGAGAAAAGCTCTAATTTACAAGGAGCTATTGAGAGCAAAGAAGACTTCATCATAGTAGTTTTACATTTGATAATTTAAGAATGTTATCTTAGTAATCCAGAAAAGTATAAACACCCTACTCTCTTTATTTTCATTGCGGTTCTTAGCCCATAGTTATGTGCTCACTCTTTTAAAATAACTTTTATGTAGTCAGATGAAAAGGCTTTCAGATGATTAAACTGTCAAATGTTTGACTAGGTGGCCTCCAGGAGAACCGCTAACCATCATCAATTAAATAAATCTCCTCTTCTGACTGTGACGCAGGACATGCTTTACCAGAACAGAAGCATAAATGGAAACTGGGGCCTGTGAGGCATGTTGACCTCTCAAGTCTGCATTTGAGGCTCACATGCGAAACTCATGAATAGTCTCTGAGCTGGCCAGCCTCGGCTATTCTGACATACTCTACTTCCCCTTTCAGGAGCCCTGCTAAGGGAATTAGACATGTATTGAAGCCTTTATTTTAGGCCAGACTACATCAAAGTAATGCCAGTGGATTTCTTAAAATACAATGACAAGTAGTTAGAAATTTAACTTTACCTCTATAGATCTGAATTATTAAAATCCACTATCCATTAAAATATGATTCCATTTGAGTCAGCTCTGACTTTACTTAATTGTGATGGTGTTCAACACAACTATGGGAAACACCAAATTGTTCTCCCTACTCTGTAAGTAACCATTCAACCTTTCATACTTAATGTGTCTGCAGGAGGTAAGGCTAATCTTGGGTACTTCTTACAGGAGACCTAAAGCTGTGTACATAAGGACTTTAAAAGTTTTTAAAGTTCTCCTTTGGTAGCAGATTGGCAAGATAGCTTTTATATACTCAGAACAGATCTAAGATGAATAACAAATGGAATAGAATATATCGGGGAAAAAAGTTTACAAGCACTATGATTTGGGATATAGATTTGTTACTATTTTATCAAAAAAAATCAAACTTTTTTTTCTAAAGAAAGAATTTTAAGGGGATAATAATGTTAAGCTCTTTAAGATGGACTAGGTGGTGATATTTTCAGAGTGGTAGTTATTTTATTTTATTACAGTACTACATGAAACCTTCCTATATGTGTGTAATGTTGGCATAAAGGCTCCAAATTAGTCTTGATAAAAACTGCTAGTGTATTGTAAGAGGAAATTAAAACAGAACTACCAATCAGTGTGTTGTTTTCACTTCACAGACTATTGTGGCTATTAACAAAGATCCAGAAGCTCCAATTTTCCAAGTGGCAGATTATGGGATAGTCGCAGATTTGTTTAAGGTAAGATAGCCTTGAAAGAGATTAAGAAATTGCTGTCACCAACATTGCCATCCAGTGTGTTTTGTCAAGGATAAAACAATAGACAAAAATGTGTCTATTGTTGTGCATCTGTATGCATGCTGTTAATGTATTACATAATTTTGCCCTACTTAAAATACAGTCTTTGTGATGTTACTATACAACACAGCTTCTTTCAGAGAAATTCAGGTTGTAAATCTTGGTGTATTACACACTGAATCGGCATAGTTAGAACATTTGATAGATACACTAAAGAAATCAACGTCAAGTTCTTCACTCAGAGACTGCTGAGGATTGAGGCCTTTTCAGGGAGGAGTTGGCACTCTTTAACTGGCTCAACAGAATATTCTGTTTACTGAATTTGAAAATTAAGACCTTCCTCATGTAACAGGTTTAAGGAAAACATGTTTTGTTTCACATTCTTACCCTACTACTTCTATGTGTTTGCCTCCCCATAAGAAAGACTTCTTTAATCATAGAAACTTACTTAGCAAATTGTAGCTGATGGTCACCTGAAATGTACTTAGCTACAAATGTACATATCTCATGCTTGACCCAAGCCTCATGACCTGCCTATGCAGAATCACTCATCTAGAAGTTGGCACTCTGAAAGTAGTACTCAGCCCTAGGAGAAATGGGTTTGCAAGAATAGGAATCCCTAACATGGAGCTACAGTGAGGGAGAGTGCACCACATTGGGGAGGCTTTAGCCTGAGAATCGATGCAAGGCATTTTACGGTAAATGGACTGACTCAAGGCAGTGAAAAACAGACTGGAGACCCCTGAGCTACTTGGTGGCACTCACTGTTGGCTCAGACCTCGTGGGAATGAGGAGGCTGTTTTCTCATTCAACATAGGTCATCCTTACACTCAAGGTACCCTGTAAAGACCTTGTCTGGGAAAAACGCAACTCACTTCAGTGATACTGAAGTTCTACATCAGGAGGTTCAGGTTCATGAAGGTCAGCTGCTCCTGTTTGACATAGTTGTGTGATTGTTAAGGAGTTGTTTACCACTGAGATGTCTTGGTGAGCAAGGAAACTGGTATGAAAAGGTGTGTGCGTGTGTATGTGTGTTGCTACAAATTAAAGCCAGAGTCTTGCAAATGCTAGGCAAGTGTTCTTACCATCAAGTTACACTCCCAGTCCCACAGAAGAGAAAATTTTTATTATCTATATACAGCTTTACTCTTCGAAAGTTTTGAATTAGGACACAAAACAGAAGGACTATGGTGTATTAAGAGGTTTAATTCAAATTCTGTCTTGTCTTCATACTAGTTATATCATCTCAGTCAAATTAATCTTGCTGAATGTCACCATCACAAGTATTATAAATATTACACTGCCTACCTTAAAGATGTTAATGAAGATTTGATAACTTTGCATCTACTGCAATCTGTGATAAGTATTAGCCTACCTGTCTGTATTTTCTCCTGTTCAGATATATAGTAGGTGTTCAAAGTAATTGGTAAATATCATAAAAGGTATTAGAATATCAGGGCATTGAACATCACCTGACTTTTTTTTAATATAATGGCTTTATTGATATGAAATAATCATACTGTAAAGTTTGCTCTTTTTTAAATGTAGAATTCAGGGCTGGAGAGATAGATGGCTTAGAACATACTGCTCTTGTGGAGGACCTGAATTTAATTCCCAACTTTCACATCAAGCAGTTTATAACCCCTTGGAACTCGAGCTCCAAAGGATCCAACACGTTCTTCTGGCCCCTGTGGGTACCTGCATTCGTGTTCACAAACTCTCACACAGACTTGCAATTTAAACAATTTTTAGTATATCTTTAAAATGTATAATTAGAGCTAGTAAGAAGGTTCAATAGGTAAAGGTACTTGCTTCCACCTGACAACCTGATCTATGGGACCCAGCTGGTGGAATGAGAGAACACACTCCTGCTACAAAGTTCTCTTCTGATCTCTGCTCACATAACCATGTACATGCATCCACATACTTACATACAAAATAAATGTAGATAAACATATAATTGATTGTTAGTCTGTTCATGCTACTGTACAACTAACCTACTGTTAATACAATTCCATTCCACTGCAGAGAAGCCCTATACCCATAATTTATGTGCTCCCCAAATTTTTAAGTCCATAGACTTGATTATCCTGGCCTCTTTGTATAGCTGGAATTATTAATATTGTGATCTTTCTGTCTGCTTTCCCTGAGCTTAAGGTTCAGGTTTTAGCCATGTCGTAGTACATCTTAGTACTTCATTTTTTTCTCTTGACAGACAGAATCCATTACTGAAATATGCTGTATTAGTTTATTTATTCAGTTGTTTCTGCTTTTTCGTTATTGTGAATGACAACACTGTGAGCATCCATGTATAGATTTCTGTACAAGCAACAGTGTTTGTTTCTTTGGAGTTCTTTTCTCGGCATGGAACTGCTGTAGAAGTCTGTGAAAATCTGGTTTTAGAGCATCTATACCAGTTTACATTCCCACTAGAAGGATGTGGGGCTCCAAGTCTTCTATACATTCACTAGCAAGTGTTATTGCGTCTTTCTGATTATACATGTCCTTGTGGATGTGAAGTGGCATCTTTTAGTTGTGATTTGCATTTCCCTGGTGACTATTTTCTTTGCATTCTTATTATCTATTTACATATTTTCTCTGTAGAAATGACTCTTGTGTTTTTAAATTGCATTGCCTTTTTTTCCTGAGTTGTAAGCATTGTTTGTCTGCTGGAAGTTAGCTCCTCTCAGATATGATTTCCAGTGTAGTCTCTTGTTCTGAGTTTGCCTTTTCACTTGTGTTAAAGTGTAAACATTTTAAAATTACATTTTGATTACATTTGACCTGTCCATATTTTTAATTTTATGTTGCCTATGCTTCAAATGTTATACCTAAGAAAACCTTCCTAGTAAACTGTAGTGATCATGGGACTTCAAGTGTGTATTCAAACTCTGCTTTCATTTTCTTTACATGCACACAGAGCAGAATTGCCCAGTCATACAGTAATTCATCATAGCTTTTTGAAGACCTCTAGACTTCTTTCACAGAGGCTATACCATCTCACATTCCTGCTGGCAGTGTATAAGGTTTTTCCACAGCCTCACCAACCTTTGTTATTTTCTGTTCTTTTAATTAGAGCCATCATAGAGAGTAGTATCTGAGTTACAGTTTTAATTTGTATTTCACCAGTAACTAACGATGTTAAGAACATTCAAACAAATAAAAGATGCTTATTGAACTTTTCTACCCAAATACTTTGCTTCCTTTTTATTGATGATAGAGATTAAAACAAAAAAACAAAAAAACAAAAAAAAAAACAGGGCTTCATACATTTTAGGTAAATGCTTTACCACTGAGCTATATCTGAAGTCTTTGGTTAGGCTGTTTATCTTTTTGAGTTCTTTGCATATTCTTAATATAAACCCATTATCAAATATTGGTTTCCAAATACTTCTTCCCATCCAGTAAAGGGTTTTGCTATTTATTTATTTATTTATTTATCTATCTATCTATCTATTTATTTATTTATTTATTTTTGGTTGGTTGGTTTTTGAAACAGAGGTTCACTTTGTAGTTGTGGCTGGCCTGGAATTCACTATGCAAACTAAGATGGGCTTGAACTCAGTATCTGACTGCCTCTCCTTCCCACATGTTGGGATAAAAGGTGGTATCACTATGCCCAACTTTATTCTAACTTTTTTGCTAATCTCTTTAGATGTATAAATGCTTTTAATTTTGATGAAGTCTGGTCTGTTTAGTGTCTCCTTTCATTGCTAGTGTTTTTGTTACTGTATCTGGGAGTCGATGGCCAACCTAAGTAATGAAGACCCAACCTAAGTAGTGAAGACCCAACCTAAGTAGTGAAGACCCAACCTAAGTAGTGAATATTCACACTTAGGTTTTCTTTTAACAACTTCATGGTTTTAGTCACTGATTTGTTTTGCGTACTCTTTTGTATATGGAGTGCAGTAGGGATCCACCTTCATTCTTTTCCATGTGGATGTCCATTTGCCCTGAACCTGCATTGAAGAGACCATAGTATTCCCATGGGATCTTCTCATCACAGCCATTATATTCTCTGTTATCTCTTAAACCTGCAGTATTTATGTCCATTGCCCCCCCCCCTTCTCTCCCCTCCTCGCCTTCCCTCTTTCTCTCTTTTAACCAGATTCCTTTTCTCCTCTATGAATTTTCCTAGGCTATACTGGTATCTTCTTTAAAAACTCCTGAATTTGTAGCGGGTAGTGCTTTTTCTCATTCTCCTACATCTGGTATAAGATGACCATGCTTAGAGTATATTTGTAGTAACAGAATTGATCAACAAACTCATATACAGTTTGTCGATTTTTAGTAAATCCATAGAGCTGTGCAGCCACCACTTAATACCAGTACATTTTCATCACACTGAAGAGAAATCCCACACTCAGAGACGTCTCCACTCTTCCAACTCTAAGGAGAAGATGATGTTCATCATGTGTTTGTGACAGTAGACTGCCTTCTTTTTAAATTCAAGTCTCCTCTTATTTGCTCTTCCTGAGATGGCTGGCTGCTTCTGCAATGGCTAAAGGAGATTAAAATCAAGAATCCAGGTCTTTTGGTATGCCTGGGCCTTTATGTTTAGCATTTTCCTCTAATGGATTTTATAGAATCCTTGTAAAGTCTATTGTTGATTTAATGATGGCAAGAGAAAGTTTCCTTGACTCTTCTGTGGGGAGTGTGGTGAGGGGACATTCTGTAGGGTGGGCTTGTATATAATTTAAGTATTTGATCTCCTGGGGAAGATGTTGTGCTATGGCATATTTTTCATGAAACACACTGGTCCCACATGAGGTTTGAGGAGCATGTCATCCCTGGGACTGGCATGAGCTCATGGTGCCTCCACTGAGGAAAGCCAGAGGAAGTGGTGCCAGCACTTAGAGCTGCCCTGAGCGAATGCCTGCTGGCTCCATGGTAAACACAGGCCTTTTAATAGGCTGGAGACAAAGTGACATTCGGAAGAAACAACATGTCGACAATTTCCTTAATAAATTTTGTAGGAATGCATTATTTCCACCTTGTGAAAATGTAGCTCTCTTAAATAATTGAGAGGCTGCATTCATCAGTGCAGCGGTCAGCGGAGATCTCTGTGAGCTAGGGTAGCTCACAGCCTTTTGAAAGACTGGGTAATTGATATTTTACACAAACGACCCAGCTGGTGTTCAGAATGTCTGTGTGGCATCCCACAGTTCCACTATCTGCTCTCCTCTGTGTGCAAATGTGGCACTCTAGTTGCAGCCACTAACCTCACAGGATTAAGGGTCGCAGTTAATTGTGCATTGGCACAAAATCTTGATTTTAATGAAAAGCAATGATACTGAATGTTCAGTCCATGTGAGTGTGCCACATAGTAGTAACCATATGTTGAGAAAGCCAACAAAATGTTTATAAAGTATGCAATGCAAGAATGAGAGTCACTGGGCAGTGGTGGTGCACACCTTTAATCCCAGCACTTGGCAGGAGAATCTCATGTGAGTTCAAGGCCATCCTGGTCTACAGAAAGAGTTCCAGAACAGCTAGAGCAGAGAAACCCTGTCTGGAGAAACAGAAAACAAACAACACAAAGAAGAATGAAAGAGCAAGCACTAGAGGAGGTTGGCGGTTCTGAGTCACGATGCTGCTATGGAGACGTGAGGGACAGTGAGGTGCACGGTGAAGGCAGGAAGGATGCTGGGGAAATGTAAAGGTAGAGTTCTCACTGCTCTCAGCCCACCTACTAAGTAGAGAAAGCCACCTACTAAGTGTTTTTAGTGACTGATGTTCTAAGTTTGTGGTTGTGTCCAAAGGCCTCAAGGCAGAGGTTGAGTCTAGACCTTGACAGCCTGTGTTCCTGGTGAGCTCACAGAGGGTTTGCCATCTCACTAGAGTGGGCGGAAAGAGCAAGTAAGCAAGGAATGTCAGTGCCTGGATGACACTTGTTGCTGAACATAGATTTGCCATGATTTTAGCCTCCACCTTATCTCAGGGAGGACTTAAGATGTTTAATTACTGTTTTGTGTGTTTTGTTTGTTTTGCAGGTGGTTCCTGAAATGACAGAAATACTGAAGAAAAAATAAGTCAAAATCATATCTTAAGGAAACTGTCAAGTATACAGGTGAAATCATAGAAAGTCATAATCTGAGGAAAGGAAATATGCTAACAGCAGCTCGAATGCCTTTTGAGGAATCAGTTATTATATCCTTTTTAATTTTTTGTGGTTCTAAACAATTATTTTTTGACATTTTCTAATTATGTAATAAAATATATAATAAAGTTTTGTCATCCTTTAAAATTACTATCAGAAACATGCCTACCTTCTTAAGGAAGAGAGGGACTAAAATGCACTTCTGGCCACCGCAGAGGCAGATGGAGTTCTGTGAACTTGAAGCCAGCCTAGTCTGCCTAGCAAGTTCCAGACAACCAGGACTACAAAGACCCCGTCTCAAATAATTGTCATCATTTATTTCTTCATTTGTCTTATTCACAGGTGCTCTCTGTTTTAGGCAATATTGTGAGCATGAAAATTAACATAGTCTGTAAGATCAAAAACACAGGTGACAGCCTATGGCTGGAGAGGATGTGGAGCAAGGGAAACACTCTTCCTTTGCTGGTGGGACTGTAAACTTGTTCAGCCACTTTGGAAATCAGTATGGCGATTCCTTAGAAAACTGGGAATCAAATGATCCACAATACCACTATTGGGCATATACCCAAAGGATGCACATTCTTACCCCAAGGGCATTAGCTCAACTATGTTCATAGCAGCATTATCCGTAATAGCCAGAACCTGGAAACAACCTAGATGCCCCTGAACTGAAGAATGGATTAACAAACTGTGGTACATCTACACAATGGAGTACTACTCATCAGTTTAAAAAAATGACATCCTGAAATTTGAAGGCAAATGGATGGATCTGGAGAATATTCTGAGCGAGGTATCACAAGCCCAGAAAGATAGACATGGGATGTACTCACTCCTAAGTGGATTTTAGACAAGCAAAGGATAAAAAGGCTACAATCCACAACCCCTGAGCATCTAGGTAACATGGAGGAACTTAAGAGAGACATTCATGGATCCCCCTGGGAAGGAGAAATAGAGAAGATCTCCTGAGTAAATGGGGAACATATGGAGGAGCCAGCAAGGGGAGGAGGGAGAATAGGATGGCTGAGTAGGAGGAGCAACATAGAGGGAGAAGAAATAGATACCTCGATAGATAGAGGGAGCCATTATGAGGTTATAGAGAAACCCGGTGCTAAGGAAACCTCCAAGAAGAGCTCAGTGACTGAAATAACAGCTGAGGAACTTTCACGGAAAGGAACTAAACCCTCCGAATGTGGATGACAGTCATAGTGGGCAGCTTGTGGACCTGAGTTTATTTTTGGTGCATGAACTGACATCATGGAGCCCATTCCCTACTGAGGAACACCTTACTCAGCCTTGATACTGGGGGAGGGACTTGGACCTACCTCAACTTGATATGCCAGACCAAACTGACTCACCTTGGGACTCCTTGCTCCTGGGGTGAGGGGATGGGGTGAGGGGGCAGGCCGAGGGAGGATAGGGAGGAGGGGAGGGAAGAGGAGCAATGGAGGATATGAGAAAAAATTTCCATAGCCTGGTCACCCAAGTATAATTGTTGAATGGCATATTCCAGAAAATAGGAGCTGAATTGGCAAATTCAGAGCTATAGACTCGGCCACAAAGTGTGACTGCTCCAGAAGCACCCAAGTCTTCAGAAGAAGATAGCTAATGTGACAAAGTAAACCTGATTTAAGCCTGACCATGCTGAAAGTGTTTGGTTTAACTTAAGCCTGGGTTGTCCATTTTAGGACTTTGTCAGTTTTTCAGACAAGGAAAGATGACTCGGATTCTTTGTAACGTTTTATGTAGATAGTTTGATACTACTATGAATTCCTATAATTCTGCTCAGAAAATGCTCTGCCCTTTGCTTTACTCTCGGTATTTTCCTCTGTGTGAAGAAAAGCAACCAGGTCCCTACATCATCTGCACGTGTGCTCATCACTCTCTTGCCCTAGAGTTCTAATACACCAGGAGTACAAGTCAGAATATGTGCAGGTCTGAGACAGGTGGGTGAGGCTATGGCCAGGCCAGCAGGAAACCTGCTGGGGCCATCTGCAGAGGAGAGTAAGAACTGCCACCTGAGGTAGAGAGAGCCCTTTGTTCAGCGTGTAGGACCATAAGAAGAGATAGGAGCAGTGAGGGAAAGGCAGCAGGACCTCTAAACCCATGTGCCCGGCCTGGCCCTTCCTCTGCTGCCAAAATGAGCCTATTTTGATTTGGAGTCACTTACTGCAAAGCACTTTTGGAAGCTGTGGCATTTTAACCTTTCAGTGAGGCGGGAGGTAGCTCTTCACAATCATGAATATTTAGTACCATGGGGTCCTAGAATGGGAGAGCTGTGGCAAAACTTGAATTGCCTGGGCATTCATGGCTTCAGTCACCTCATGAAGAGGTTACTATATCTTTCTGTCTTTGCATACATTTTTAGGGGCTTCTCCATTCTCTGTTGCTGGGGCAGGAGCAATGGCAGATGCAATGACTGTAGAGGGACGCTCATTGAGATGTCTGATCAGAGAAGAGCACCCAGGTAGCACCTTCTGAGTTGAACTCATTGTGCTTTCTCCCCCACTGATTCCTCTTGTCATAGATGCCTTGTCCCAGCTCCAAGAACCAGAATTCACTGGACACTGCTTGTCCCCTCACTGTAGCATTTAGCACAGTCATGTTTACCAGGCTGGTAAGTTCTGATAAATTTTGTTCTCCAGATATCATTGAGTGTACAAACCTAGATAGCCCAGCCAACTACACATTTAATGTTAATGTAACAGGCAGTAAGCTCATCTATTCCACATATGTGTGGTTAATATGTTGTGCCATGTCACTACCACACAGTAGAAATGGGCAGCAACACTGCAGTATTGTAGGACTTCTGTGACATGGGTGTTCTGCAGTTCTTGACTGTACGACATCTGCCGTTCATATAGCCCGGCAGGGTCCTACCACTTCCTATCCCTCTAATCTTCCTAATGATCATTAAATTATATTCTGCTTCTGTTTGTTTACAGAAATAATTATAATCTCTACAAGGTTATATAACTTCAATTCAGACAGCTAAGGCAGAGCCAGGATTTGAAAATGGGCAGTCTGGCTTCAGAATGGTGACTTCACTAGAAACCTGATTCTCTCTCAACTCAAGGGAGAGCAGGCCTGCAGGGTAATCAGCCTCCAACATAGCACTGAGTGGTCTGCCACCAATGAGGCTTTGTGGTGGAGAGGAGAGGCAATGTTCTGGCATAGTGCTTCCAGAAAGATTTCATGGAACTGAAGTCCCTTTGAGTGCCAACCTTGGAATTAGCTCAGGTGGTAAGGATAGTCATGAGGACCTGAGTTTGGATAACTGGTGCTTTCTAAAAGGTCACACCATTACCGAGGAGATGAAGATAGGTGGATCCATGGAGCTTGGTAGCTAGTTTAACAAAATTGGTGAGCTACAAGCTCAGTAAGAGACTCTGCATCAAAATAAATAAAGTGGAAAGAGTGAAAAAGACAACCAAAGTCAGTTTCTGGCCACCACATGCACACACATTTGTACACATGTATAAACATGTACACACAAATGTAGAAGATGGGTTAAAGTGAAGACAGGCACGGCCTGATGACCCTTCCATCCTCACTGTTTTGGAAACTATACTATCAGTTCCATCACCCTTTCCTTTGGCTCTAGGCCTCTGGAAGCAGTGGGGGAGGAAGCAAGGGCAATGTACTTATGTGTGTGCTTCCCCTTTCCTTCTGCTTGTCTGTTGACTGGTTAGCCTCCCGTGGCTTGTGAGTTTTGGTGGCCTGTTTTCCTTTGCAGGACAGCCCCTGAGAAGACAAAGATGCTTCTTCCCTCATACAGCCTGAGGCCCAGATGCTGCTCCCAGCATCGTCCTGTGTGTTCAGCAACACTGCAGAGAACATTCTTGCAGTGTTGGATGGCTCAGCAGTTAAGATGTGTGGGAGCTACAGCCTCAAGTAGCTTTAGCTTTTTGTTTGTCAGAGAGTATGCTAGTCTCTGAGATCACAGGCTGTTGAGGGTAAATTCCCTGCCCTCTGAATTTTACCAGAAAAGATGAGAGGGGATACAAAAGCAGAGAGCGAACACTAGGCATTGTCACTAAATATCACCTTGTGGGCCAGTGGTGGCTGTTCTTCAAGGCTTTGCAGTAACATATAGGGTGGAAGAGGAAACTTAGTGCCAAGTTCATGTGGATAGTTGGAGTAGCGAGTGGAAGAAATGTAGAGTTTTGGAAGTGTGGGTGAAGGGAAGCCAGCTTGTAGAGGTCACTGACAAGTTTAGAAGGCCTTTTTCCTCCTAAACCAGTGTCGCCCAAACTTTGCTCTCAAGGAGTTCCCATGATGGCTCCGTGAAAGTGTACCATAGAGGGACAGTTAAGAGACAGTGCTGTGTTGGTATGAAGTTGTCCTTGTCATCCGTTGCAAAAACTTGGCTGTTTGTACCCTTTGTTTTCTAGGCAATTCGGGCAGATACCCAAGTGAATGGACAAGGAGCTAGCCTGCCACCCATAACTTTTGTTTTGTCTTAGGGACGTGTGAGGTAATTTTGTTGAATATTTTAAAAATATGTTCTGTTAGTTGATGGCTATTGTTTGAATGTTTTAGAATTAAATATGTCAGCATATTGGGCTGAGATTATGGCTTATTCAATAAACTGCTTGCTACACAGCATGGGAACCAGAGTTTGGATCCCCAGAACTCATATTAAAGCCTAGCAGGTGTGGTGGCCACCTACAAGAGGCAGTCACAGGACTAGCTGCCTAATTAGTTAAATTAGCTAGAATTCAGTTTAGTGAGAGTTCGTGCCTTAATAAATAAAGTGGAGAACCACTGAAGAAAACTCCCAGATTGCACTTTTGGGTGTCCGCATACATGTACACTGTACTCATCATACACATATGCATACCACATACATATACAAAATCAAAAATCAGCATGCTGAGTTTTCTACTAAGAGCTACATGACCTGAGGCCCTGCCACCTGAGGAGGTTATGGCAATGGAGAGCCACTGAGTTTTTGTTGAAGGCCCATGACCTACCTAGATGACCAGCTGGGCCTGGTGGTGTATTCAGGATGATGGAGAGGAAAAAAGATGGGAGCCATTTGGAGGTAGTTACAGGAGTCCTCTGGCTTCATGCCCTGAATGGGTTTAGCTGAAAACTCTTTGGCTGCAAAATGGGTCCCCAGAGACTGTGTAAATGGGTCCAGTGCTGTGGGTGAGGCTGGCAAAGAGCAAGCTTTTCCTCCCAGGATAGCAGGGGAGCCAGGTTGCCGCCAGAGCCTGGGTGTGTCTGCGCCGGCTGGAGGACTGGAAACCCCAGCCATAAATGCACCTTATGTTCTCTTTCTGAAAGGAATTCTCGGCATGGCTATGTTTCACGCTGTCTCTGACTAGGGGTTTTGTTTTGGTGGACATAAAAGTGAGCTGGAGAAAGTGGGAAACCCAGAAAACCCTACTGACTGTGCCAGATGGATATAGTTAGCTGGAGGCTCAGCTGATAATCCTGTAAAAAGAGCATATAGGGGATACACTGTCAGAATTCCATGTAACTCTAGATTTTGGGGGACTCTGGGAGTCTGACTGAGGACTTGCTGATAACCTTGGCGTTTAAAGTGCTGGTGCACACTCTCCTGCTGGTGGGCAGGGGAGAGATTGGAGCAACCACACGCCGGAGTTTGCCCCCGGTCACAAAGCAATGGAAACAGAAACCAGAATTTTTGGCAAATACAGCTTACTAAAAATTGATCACATACTGGATGGTCTCTAGCACAGAAGTCTTACTGCCACTGCCTTCTGCATTGGAGGACTGAGATGATGGCCAGAGAGGTGGGCATTGACATATGGAACTCACGTGGGACTCTTGGCTTGGAGGTCCTTGTCCTTGTCATCCTTTGCACTGTCCCAGCTGCTTCCACATCCCACCTCCTCTGGACTCTTGGCTTCTCTATTGGCTGCTTCCTCACTGCCTCCAACTTCTCTAGGACTCTCCTCCATGTGCATGGCTTCAGAGCTGCAAGCCTGCCATTAGTAGCAAAAGGTAGTGGGGCCTCCTCTGGAGGGGCTGGCACTTGCCTTCCACGTCATCTAGTCTGGTAGGACAGAGGCCCTGGGAAGTTTGGCCTGTTGGGCATCACCTTCGTTATCCCCCACACTAGTCACATGGGCCAGGCAGTTAGGTCAAAGGCTGCTTCCCTCTGGACTCTCCAGGGGCTTCTGCTGCTGCCCTTGTGTTGGGCCACCTGAGAACATTTAGGCTGATCATCCAGACATCTGCTTCTACTTCTCATATGTCTCTAAGGCAGGGTCACTCTGTGGGCTAGACCCTGGGTGAAAGGTGCCTATTTATTTCATTTTTCTCTTAATTTTCTTCTCTATTATTAATATTATTATTATTTGAGATACTATCTCACTCTTTAGCCCAGAGTGGCCTGGAACTCACTATACATCTCAAATTTATGGCTCTCCCCTGCCTCATCCTGAGTGTCAGGATGACAGACATGACCTACCAGGCCTGCTTTCTTCCTCATTTACTCATTCAGGCTCCATTTGCATCATGTATAAGATGGCCATTTAAATGTGTAGCGAGATCTCACACTATATGGGTAAAGACAAGATGCTCTGCTGAGCCTCTTAGATGCATGATCTCATTAAAGTCTTATGAATCTCCACACTACAGATGAGAAGACCGAAGACCAAAGCTGACAATTTGTATGAAATTATGACAGGGTTTCCAGACTGCCTGGGTACTTGGCAGTAACTTGATAATGACTTTAGACAACCAAATGCTTCACTATGGGACTCAGATGGGGTGGTCTGGAGTAAAGAAAAGGCATGGTGGCTAGCCAGGTTCAGGGCATAGCTGAAAGAGAAGGGCACATCAAAAGCAGAAGGCCCAGAATGAACACGTACAGAGGTACCTAAATACAAGCTGACTCATTCCTGAGGCCTCTTCTAGGCTTCTGTTCTTAAGTGCTTTGCTCTGGATGTTGTGTGTGTGTGTGTGTGTGTGTGTGTGTGTGTGTGTGTGTGTGTGTGTGTGTGTGTGTGTGTGTGTGTGTGTGTGTGTGTGTGTGTGCAGTAGCAATAGAAGCAGTGTGGTTCTAGTCTGCTTTCTCTTGTGGCACTGTCCCAACCCGGCCCACAGTCCATGTCCCTTTAAGCATCGTAGGCGGAGGTGAGTCCTCCTAGTTATGAGGCCTAATTGATGTTGGGGAGGCTCCTGGAGCGTGGGGTGGAAGGTACACTGTAAATCTCAGGCACGGGGTTCTGCCACACTCATCACAGTGTTTAATGTCCTGGCTGACCTCCTGGGTAGTCAATTTCATTTGGTTGTTCAGAGTGAATAGACAGCCTGCTAAGCTGCAGCCTGAGGCTTTGTATGAAATTATGTCAGTGTGGTGTCCTTGGTAGCTGGTAATAAATTAGCATCAAGTGTTCCATCATTTTCTTTGGATAATTAAATTAACTATGCATCAGAAGACAAAACCAAACTTTTGAGCAATAGAGCCAATGAAAGAAAAATCGACAATATTATGATTTCCTCTATGAGTATGGGGTAGGTTCGGTACTGGAGAAGGAAGTGGCAGGTACCTACTTTCTGAAACTGGATGAGTCTGAGGCATTGTTTACAAGGCAACAAATGAGAATGTGCCAGCAGCGGGAGAGCTGAGAAGAGAGTACCCATCGGTCCCACCCACCCCCTCCCACTCTGAACTATCAGTGGCCCAAATGAAATAACGGAGCATCTCCTGGGCATCTGCCCCAGAAGTGCTGAGCGTGCGCTGGCAGAAACGCACCCCAGGCATCTATTATTAATAAGGGTGCCTTCAGCTTGTGTTTCCCTTGAAACATTCTCAAAGGGCTTTCCCTTCCATTACGCCATTACTTATCCCGCAACCCTCTGGGTGGGACGCACAGGAATCATTATTCTTGCCATAGGGAGGGAGGAGCTCAGGGGTTTTCTTTGAGTCACAAAGCAAAACAGAAACGGGGCTGGTTTAGGAATCCAGTCAGGGACAGTGGCACCTGGAGTTGGGGTAGACAGGGATGAGCAGACTTTACTCCAGCCCAGTTTAGATAATAAGAGGTGGGGGTCTTTGTTCAACAGCTACACAAGTCATAGGTAGGGCTCAGGGTGCTGTGGGCTTGGACATCTCATCCAAAACTCTCAATGGCTCCCAGGAAAAAATGACTGTAGCTTTAGGGTCTCTTGTTAGTGATGACTGGCCCAGAGAGGACTGACTAAGCTACGGAGGGAATAAATACGCGACTCTTGTGCCCTTTTCGCTCCCCATCTATATGACTTGACCTGAAAAGTTAGGTTCTTGATTTGAATCCTTGCTGGGGGCTCAGGAGGCTGACCAATCATGCTACTCAAAGAAGGCCTTACAGCCCCCAACCATGAGTGGCTTCAGGCCAGGGCTGCAGGGTTCCTGCAGGCTAACCATACACTGCTGGCTCTGAGCCTCCCTGTCCTTACTTTCAGAATCAGCATGTCGAGATGGTCACAAAGGCTCAGGAGGCAAGGCTGAGCAATGAAACCAGCCTCTGGGGCACAGCAGGCTCAGAGCATTTAAAAGGCTGGAGTATGGATTGTCTCTGGCTTTCCTGTTGGTGCCTGGTTTGATTCACCACTTCCCACATGGCATCTCACACAGAGAGTGAGTCCTGTATTTGAATCCTGCCACTACATTTTACTAGTTAGCTATCTGCAGCCAGAGCCCATTAGCTCATCACACTGTGCCTGTACTTTTCTCCCCTGCTTTTCAGGGGAAATAGAGCCTAGTTTTCAGGGCTGTGACAAGGGGAAACTGTCAGATGTGCCTGTCCCCATATGACATAAATAAGCATAATCATTGCTGTTATCATGGTATTCCTACAGCAGGCAGCAATGGCTACCTAAGCTTCACTCATCTGTGGGAGTCTCAAACAGCTCCCTTGGGACCCCAGAGTGGGCTTTTCTGAAGGAGTAATGAGCAGGGAGCCTCTTCTCTGGGTTGGAGACCTTCTAAGGAGTTCTGGCCCACCCCCACAGGCTTCCAGCGATAGCACTCTAGAGAGCCATGAAAACCAAAGTACACTCATGATACCAGAGGCAGCCATCTCCACATTCCAGGATCTCAGCCACCTAACCCCAGAGCTTGGCTTCTCTACACTGTACATGCAGGGATACCCAGACCTGTCAGCTTCTCACCCTCTCAGCCTCTATGCTAAGAGGGTCATCTTGCTGGTCCCTCTGGCCAGTCATCCCACTGTAGCCACGAGGCTCCACTGCAAGCACTTCTGTGGCATATTCCATGAACATACCTCCAGCCAGCACTCACGGCAACAGTGACCAGCTCCAGCCATCTTTTCTAGGTCCCTCCACATGGCTCTATCCTTGATACACTTTCTAACACTTGACTTCTTCCTGCTCTTGCAGGCCTCTGCCTCTCTGACATGTTGTTGTGTTTCTGCCTTGAAGTTGGCTCCCCATCTGCACCCAACATTCTAATTGTGCTAATGGTCTGAGCTGGTTCCCTGCTTATGTTTTCTGGAAGCGGGTTGGTTCAGTATAAAAGCCATTCCATTAAAAAGTAGTGTTCTTATTCTTTTTAAACCCCCTGAAAGATTCCCTTCACTGTTCTGTGGTTCATTGCTGGAGCTGGGGTTCATGGCGGAGGGGGATGCTGGCTGGAGCTGAGGTTCATGGTGGGTGGGGGTACTGGCTGGAGCTGAGGTTCATGGCAGAGGGGGATGCTGGCTGGAGCTGAGGTTCATGGTGGGTGGGGGTACTGGCTGGAGCTGAGGTTCATGGCAGAGGGGGATGCTGGCTGGAGCTGAGGTTCATGGCGTGGAGGAGGGGGATGCTGGCTGGAGCTGAGGTTCATGGTGGTGGGGGGATGCTGGCTGGCAGCAGATCTGTAGTGTCCATCTGGCTCACAACCTAGTTGATGATTTGCTGGATCAGCTTCTCTAGCTCAGGACTGAGAATTAACAGAGTTCAATAGTGTGGCAGATGGGTGGGGAAGGTGGCTGCTTTCAATCCCATGGGGCGGGTAGGTTACTGGTTACTGACTGTAGGCTCCAGTCCTGCAGACAACAAATCCTGTAGTGCCATCTTGTCCATCATGATGCAGAAGACTGGAATAACAGCCTCACCTCCAAGTGTTTTAGGGAAATACAGGTGCCGAGCCAGGTGCCAGAGGTCCCTCCCACTAGTGTTGACCTGAGGACATTTCATATGGACATTAACCAGCTTCACAGGGTCGCTGAAATATGGAAAGAGCCTCCGAAGTGGAGACCTCACTGTGCTGACTGGTGATCCAACCTACCTCCAAGACTTCTGTCTTCACAAAAGCCTCCCAAGACATGCCTCATCACTCCCAACACATGCCAGTTGAATATCTTTTAATACTTTGTCACCTTCTTGTTCAGTTAGAGGGACATAGGTAGACAAAATACAGATAGGCTTCCTTGAATGGTAGCTGCTTTTTTCCCAGAAGGCAATGGAGGGAAATCATGGGAACAAAGGATGAGTATCTAAACAGGACCAATAAAGGAAAGGGAAGGATTCAGGGTCTGTTTAGCTGTAGGCCTCTCCTATCCTGAAGGGGCAAAGCTCCTGCTTTACCTCTCTCATGGCTTACTCTCGTCTGCTCTCAGCAGCCCCTAAAGGACTAGCTTAGTTCTCTGCCTCAGTAACAGTTTCCCAGGGAACAGCTAGAGGCCGAGGAGGACCAGCTCATTCAGGTGGGAGGCTGGAGATGAGGGCTCAGTGGGTCTAATGCTTGTGCTTCCTGCCTGGTGTCTCCAGTTCTGCTCTTTCCTCTTTGCAGACAGGCTTTTGCTTCGGTCCCATCATGCTCTGCCAACTCCTGCTTTACTTATTTATTCACTTTCTAGATGCTATAACATAAATAGACCAAGGAAACAGAGAATTCAATTTTCTCTAGATTAAGAGCAAGTTATTCACTGTGCTTCCTTCCCATTCTAAGCCTGAGGGAAGGTAAACAGGAACATTTACTCCAGAGGTATTTTTGAATGAAGGATCATATAAGGTTAAGAATTTCTTAAAGTCACAAGATATTGAAGAGTCCTATCAATAAGAACAAGTATTTGAAACAGGCTTCCCCTCCTTTCGCGGTTGCTAATGAGAAAGAAGAGGACATTGGTATCCAAGAGGATGCTCTGGAGGAGATAAAATCTCCTCTCATGTTATAAATGGCTCATCAGCAGCAGAGCACCTCCCCACACACCTCACTATACCCTGCCCATTAGGATTTCTTTGACCCATGGACCTTAAAAAAGAATGCCTGATTTTTCTGCATGCAGACCTATTATAAACTGGAGGATTAAAAAAAAATAGTGGCCTTTAGTAGGAACTATCAATCAGTCTGTAACTACTTAATGAGTAAACCAACAGGGTGGAAATTTTCCACAGCTGTGAGCATAGGTTGAGAGCTACAAAGATCAGTTTCTGGTTGAGTGGCACTTGATATGGTGTGTTAGGACCCTGTGTTTCTTGAGCACATCACAATTTCCACCAGTAAAGGAAGCATTTCCAGAGCTGCACCCAGAAACAACAGAATGGGATGTTTATTAGGTATGGGATCCATTCTTTCTGTGCATGTACTAAGGAAGGCGGATACCAATGGCCAATTTCTGTTGAAAA
Organism: Phyllotis vaccarum; assembly: GCA_033318265.1. Lineage (NCBI taxonomy): Eukaryota > Metazoa > Chordata > Mammalia > Rodentia > Cricetidae > Phyllotis > Phyllotis vaccarum. The sequence goes on from JARWLC010000012.1 coordinate 76,138,630, forward strand.
CTAGGCAGAGTAGCATGGCCTAAATGCAGGCCCAGCACACATCTAGAACCTTGCTGGACAGTCTGAGAGGATTAATCAAGCCGTTCCATTTGGATGACATTAGACTTGAGGCTAAGTCACATAGCCAGTTGTCTTCCCAAAAGACCCCTCAGCAGGATGAGCAAGCCAGGAAGAGCAAAGCCAATAAACAGCACCCCTCCATGGCCCCTGCATCAGCTCCAGGTTCCCAGCCTGCATGAGTTGTATCTGACTTCAGTGAAGATCGGTGATGTGGAATTGTAAGCACTCCCAGGATGCTTTGGCCCTGATATTTCATCAGTAATGTTTCCCTAGCTAACACAAGACCCAAGTATGTTTGTCTCAAAATATCTTCCAAAGCCCCCTTTTCTGAGTCAGGTCCTCTCTTCGACTCTGTGTCAGGGAGAAAGGGGGGGGGGAGGAAACAGCTAGAGTAAAAGCCTGTGACTATTATTTCCAGTTATAGGACATCATGGTCTTGGCTCAATCCAATACTGCAATGCTTACCTGCAGCCAAGGGATATAGGCCCACCACTGTTTAAACCTAAAAATCAAATGATGGTTAAGTCATTTCTTCTCCTCCTCCTCCCTCTCTCTCTTCCCTAGGAGGAATCTCAGACTGTAATTCTAGCCACTCTGACAACTATCAAAGTGTCTGAAAGATCCTGGGTTCGTCACTCTTGCTACTGTTGGGACTGTTCTAGGGATGGCTGCCTACTCTGGGCTGCACTGCAGTGGCCTCTAACATTCTCCAGCCCTTCTGCTCCTACATATGGCCCTGCAGATGGGGCATGAGATGCACTGCCTGCCAGAACTTTACTGAAACCCCCTGAACTGCCCCCAGGAGTCCACCTCACAGAAGTCCCTTCTCTCTCAGATTGACAGCCCCAGACTCCACCCCCTGTCAGCAGGAAGCAACTACAGCAGCCATTGGCCCTCCCCCAACAGCCATCAGTGTCAATCACCTGAAGGTGGGAAGGGAGGAGGGTTAGAGGGGCATAGGTAAATAAGGAGAGCAGAAATGGGCTCTGAGGGATGGCAGCTTCGTGTTCTCACAAGACACTGGGGAGAAATGGTGAGAAGACACGAGGCCACGCACGGGGTAGAGGGAGTGGTGTGTGTGGGGAGGGGAGGGAGTGTAGACCCTGGAGCCCTGTAAAATACCCAAGCCTGTGTCCATTTATCAGACTCCCAGCTCTAAGCCCCTCCCAACTCTAAGGGATAAAAGTGTTACTTTCCATTTCTCACTGCTTCCTCTTTCTGTCTTTCAAGGTTGTTCAATTCTTTTTTTCCCTGCCAGGGAACAAACTTGGCATTCCTCCAGTGCCCCCATTACAGATCTCATGAACCAGGGGTGGTCTCTGCCACACAGAGCGATTTCCTGCCTTTTCTCTGACGCAACCACTTTGCCAGCGTGGCTTTGCTTAGGCCTGTGCCCTGGGCCTGTAAGCAAGACTCAGGCCCAATAACCTGAGAAGTAGGGCAGAGGAGCAGGTGGGGAACTGCGGCCCTTCCAGGGCTGATTCAAGGGGCCTCAGGAGCTGGAGAATTCCTGACCTACTAGAGATGGCAGGCAGCACGTTGATACTACAAGCACCTATAAAGAGTGAAGGGGAAAAAGATTTGAAAGTGGGAGCCACTTCCTAAACGGCTATGACACACACTCTGGTCCTCTGGGGGAATAAGAACCTTTAAACCAGCAAACCTTACCTCCCTGCTCCCACCCCACACATGAGAGAGATCAGGATGGATGGTCACACTCGCAAAACTCTGACATTTGAGCCAGGGGAGATGAGAACAGCCTGGGAGGATGTGACAGAGAAGGGAAAGCCAGGCCAGACTAAACTTGCTGCAGAGGACAAGGGTCTCAGCAAGAGTGGGAGCTGGGGTTGGGTAACTTGGAGGATGACCAGGGAGCTGGTGATACCATTAAGGTTTGTAACTGGGCAGATGGTAAAATAAAGCCTGAAGGCTACTATTGTGGGTAAAATGTTGAACTCAGAGCTCTCAACCAGATTGAGTTTGAGGCCCCCAGGGGTAAGTAGAGGTGGGCCCAATGACTACTTGGGAGTTACCAGTGAAGGAGGTACAGCTGTTGGCTCCATTTTGCTGGATGACAGGGGAAGGGAAGTGCTTATTGGCCTACACAGGTGGGTTTCGGGCTCTTCCCTCTATAAAGGTCATGAAGCTGCCAGAGAGGTGATAGAGCACCCTGGGTAAGTGTATGCCCGGCTGACTCTGCCCACAGTGGGCCCTTCCTGACTCTTCACTTGGGCTGACCACCAAACACAAACCTCTGCCACCCAGAAGTCTCAGTGCAGCTGGTTTTTATTATTAAAGCCAGGATCGTAAAATGGCTGCCCCTGCCCTCCCATAACCCTCCCACCTCCAGATCCAGCCCCTCATGGGCCTGTGAAGACTTGGAAATGTCCATGCTGAAATGAGAAAATGACAGGTGACATAGGCTCAGATGTGGTCTCTGTGATTGTATGGACTCCCCCAGCATTCCTGGAAAGACGGCTTGGGGTGAGGCTGGGCAGCCCCTGCTCACAGTGCTGTTCCCACGAATCCGGGGGTGGGCATCAGGAACGAAGGCAACAAAATAGGTTGAGTTGGACCCCACACTCTACCCTGCTGAAGCTGGGCCATAGGCTGGTTTTTGTAAAAATGGTTAAAAAAACAAAACAAAACAAAAAAAAACCCCTCAAAAAACAAAACCCCCCAACCCCCAGCCATGAGCACCACCCTCTCCTGAGTAGGGCAAGAAGAGGCCCCAGCTCTGGACTCTGAGGTCTGAGGCATGTGGCCTCTGCCTGGCATCACCTCCCTGGAGGCAGACAGCACCCTGAGGGAGGCCAGGCAGGATCCTGAGCCCCATTTATGGCCCTGGGTGGCCTCTGGGGTCTTGAAAGAGCTTCAACATGGCTGTCTCCCCTCTTTCCACTCAACAAGCCTACAGGCGTTCTAGGCCTCAGGAACCCTATGCAACTTTGGCTCTTTGGATTCCAAAGATCTGAACTTCTCCTCCAGCCCAGCTGTGGGCTGCAAGTGGATGACAGGCTTGATCTGAAGAACAGGGAGGGTCTCCTGGTTCTTCTGGTTGAACAGACTTACCCTATGCTTCAGCTCAGGGCTGGTCTGGGTTGAGCCCACTGGGGCAGGCTGGGCCAAGGGTGCTGGGTCCAAGGCCTTATGGGATGGGCAGGGGTCCTTTGATAGAGAGGACATCAGGTCCTGGACCATGGCCTCTGCTACCTGCTGCTGAGGAGGTGGGAGCAGCGGGAGGGGGGGAGGTCCAGGCTCAGAAGATGGCTCTTCTCGGTGGGTGCTACAGTCTGTGGTGGAACCCAGTGTCTGGCTGCTGGCACTCTGGGCCCTGGTGACTGAGCCACAGGTGGAGTGGGAGGTGCTCTCTGAGGTGGCACTGGTGCAGGTGCTGTTGCCACTGAGCTTCAGAGGCAAGTCGACTGAGAAGAGGTCTGAAGAGATGTTGGGCTGGTGGATGTCTATGGCAGCTGTAGTGACCACACACACTGCTGGCTCTGGGACCCCACTGTCTGTGAGAAAGGTAATATTAGTCATGCTTTGCCTCTGTCCACCCAGATGGACTTTGAGGCCCAGTGTAGGGCTGGGCAGCAGTGTGGCCAGATCTTGAGAAGTAGCCAAGGTGAGACCTTTGAGAACCCAGACAAGTATCACTGTCTGCATTAAGGGAGATGCTACTAATCCACCTTGTTGAACCTAAATGCAGACATGTGACACTCAAGCAGTCATCCATGAAGAGGAGCCTGCAACATTTCCCAGTGGAAGCTTTAAAAGCCAGCTAGTGCCTTGGCCTCAAGACCCACCCATGCTCAGTCAGTGGAGACTGCTGTCTTCTGGGTGCTGGGGATGGTCTGGGTGTACAGCCTCAGACAGCTTGCTGTGGGTCTTTATTTAAACCAAGAGGCAGAAGTGACTCCACAATAGACTAACCTAGTCCATCCCAACCACCCCAAAAAGACTGTCCCAGGAAAAGGAACCGGGGTCCTGTTGAGGTGTCATTGAGTTTATTATTATTATTGGTGTGTGCATGCACATGAGTACAGGAGTGCCTGCCCAAGTATGTGAGTGTGGAGGCCAGGGGTTGAATTGGATGTCCTTTTCTAATACCATCTACCTTTTTTTTTTTTTTTTTTTTTTGAGACAGGGTCTCTCATGGAGACTGGATTTACCAGTTAGCCAGAGTGACCCTGGGATCCACCTTGCCCCACTTGAGGGGGTTCTAAATGTGCTGGGGTGGGGGCAGATACATCCTGAGTAGTCTAAGTTCTGCAGACTGATGAGCCTCAGAGCAGCTAGCATTCAGCAGCAATTTTCTCCGAGAGGCGTTGGGGCGACGGTGGAGTACTCTGGGTATAGAACTACAGGTTTCTCCCCAAAGTTACGGGGGGAGGACTAAGAAGATGGGTCAAGGCTGGGGGACCAACAGCTTGTCTGAGGCCAGGAGGACGGAGAGAAGAGAAGTTGCTTTAGGGGATTTAACAGTGGAGAAGAAAAATATCGAAATACAGGTTACATAGCATTATCGTCTACACTTATAGTGGACAGTGCAAGAATTTGAAGGACTGTGAAATCCAAACTCAGACTTTGGCTACAGAAAAACAAGAACCTAAAAGGTCTGGGTATAAAATCAATCTTGCCCCCAAGAAAAACTCAGGGAATAGGGAAAACATGGACACTGGGTGTCTCCTAAGATTTCAAGGCTGTGAATAAAACATAAAGCATGTCAGGACTACCCATGGCCTGCTGCCCCTTTAGCCAGCTATGCTGAGTGAGTTTGCTTTCCACGAGGGCCACCTGAACATGACTCCAGTTGACAGGAGAGCCCACTCAAGTTCTGGATTATAGCCTCTTCCCTCTGTGGAGCTCCACACTCAGCCCTCATGGGTCAGAGATAGATTGCCCCGATCTTGGCACCCGTAGGCCCAGATCTAGGGCATCAGAGTTTCAGCTGTCAATCTTCTGAGGATTGAAACTCCAGGTGTTTTGATGACCCTGAGCTCTGCCATCAAAGTCTACAGGATCATAATGATAGGCCTTGCTGCTTGAAACCAGGCCATATCGTACCTCTCCCTCCGGTTAGGGCTTGCTGAAGTCACAGGGGTCCTGTGTAGTCATGCAAACAGTCTCCACTCAGACTTACCACTGCTGGGCCCATTGTAGTACTGGCTGATATAGCTGTTCATGTCGTCTTTGACCGTGGCTTCTATGGAGATGAGAACAGAGGACGCACATGATGGTCACTGTTTCAGCTAAGCTGCCCTCTCTGAGCCATTAAGTGGGAAGAGTGATGGCTGCACCCTGAGTTATCACAAAGATTACAGAGAGCTAACAGGCAAGTCAGATGATTCTCAGAAGTGGAGCTGGACACAGAGGGCACTTGATACATACCAATGGAAGGCTGTGAAGGCCATCAGGGACTTGCACACCCTCTGGCTTATCTGCCTGTTGAGGTCTGCAAGTGCCGAGACCTGATGCTTTTGGAAGCTACCTTCTGAGGCATACCTGAGCTGCTGCTGAAGCCAGGCCACCTTCAGGCTGAGTGGTAGAGGAATGGATCTTAAAAGTTTTCTTGGCTGCTTTTGATCTGGAAACGCCTGTGGTCAGAGGTGTGTTCTATGGCTGACTGTAGGCCATGTTCCTGCATTAGCTAACCCAGATTCTCTGGCCATCCATAACCTTTGCTGTAATTACCATCTAGCTCTGCCACTGCGTTGGGAAGCAGAAGTGACTATTCCCAGCAAGCTGTGGTGGGTGCAGGGCCATTGGGCCAAGGGATCAAGCAGCAGGGGCCGTTCTCATAAGCCAGGAGTTCATTTCTGGTGCCACCATTGACCTAGAGCTTGATCAGGTCATGTCCCCTTGCCGGACCTCAGTGTCTTCATTTGTTACATGAGGGTCCCTAGCAAGGCTCTTACAGACTGATGTAGTTGTCCTACGTGGCTAGATTGTCCCAATAGCCCAGAAAGTGACAGGGAAAGGTGAATCCAGAAACATCTGGCTCACCCCCAGCTACAGAGAGGAACCATGTCTGCCCAGGCCTCGCATTGGGCAGAGCTCTGGGGAAGAGCTCTACCTCTCTGAAGAGAGTATGCATTGACTGCAGCTGGGAAAACCTGCATTCTTTTGTGTTCTTCCGGGCCACAGTGTGCCTGCCCCTCTGCTGGGCATTAAAAGCAGGAGTTCTTGCCTTGGAAGTCAAGGGCCGAGGGAGCAACCGCCCTTCTGTGGAGCAGGAAATAAATGCACACTAGGCACAGGCTTTACAAGGCCTGTGGCTTTCCTGCTACAAAAACCCAAGGGAAATAAATCCATTGTGACTATAATCCTCACCACTGCCCGGCCAGACTGTGATTATTTAATATACTAGTCCTTCTAAAACCGGCATAATCATGCCCCTAAAGTAGTTTATGCCCTGCAAGTGTGTTTAACAACACTGTTTGCTGACTCCCACCAAGCTCTTAGCCAGCAGATACTCTGCTCTTCTCTGCAGGCAGCATGACCAGCACCAGGCCCTCAACACACCCAGACTCCTCACCACCATCCCAGACCTGAGGTGAGTAGGTAGCCCAGAGTTGCAGTGTGCCTAGACGCTCACTGTAGGCATCCCACATCTTAGCCACCAAGGTGCCTAAGCCCCATCTCCTTCATCTGCTGTCTACATGTCTGAGGAGGTCTTATCTTCATTGGGCTGTTGGTAAAAATAAGCTCAGTCAGGTGACCTTCAGCCAAGACCTTGCTCTTGAGCATTGACATGGCCAAGCGTCCCTAGACAGCAGGATGGTCTCCAGCTCCTGTGGCTCCACAAGTCCAAAACAGAATCCATGTTCTCCTTTCCCACCCCAGCAGCAGATCCTGGCCACTGCCAAGTGCCTCTTGGACTTTCCTTAATAGCACCCTAATTTCTCTGCCAAGACTCTGCTTCTAGACTTAGGTGGGACCTATTGGCTTCTCTAGGCTTTGACTTGTCGATCCAATACATTCAGAAAGCGGGATCACTCATTTTCTGAATGTATTGGATAACCAAACCTGGTCCCTGGGAGCCCACTGCGGTTCTGACCAGGTTGTGTTCCTATGCTGCACAGGGCGGAGTCTGAGACCTACCCAGTCTCCTCTGGTGCTGACCTTGGCACTCCATGCTTCACAGAGGCTCCTGGATCCCATTCTCCTGGAAAAGGATGCTGGGGCTGAGCCTCTGTCCCCAACCACACAGGGGACACAGAGCATTTAAGAGCAGGAACTGCACGCCACTCAGTTCCCTCGGTATTTCGGTTTGACATATGTTAAGTGTCAAAGCAAAGGTCTGAACAGGTCACAGATCTGCAGAACCTTCAAACCTCCCACTCACCCTCAAGGGCAGTCACAGGGCTGCCATGTAATGCCCTCTATACTGTCCTTATTCTTCCCAATAACACAACAAGAGACTTGTGACTGGTATGAAGTTAGGGGTGTGGGGCAGAGGAATGCCTTGGCCACACAGCCAGCATCACAAGGCATTGCCCACCTAATGTCAAGCCCCCCCCCCCAAGATATGTTTTGATTTAGCACTGAGGAACTCTATGGGGTCTGTGGAAACATCTCACTGAGGACTGAGCCTGGCAGAGGTTGGCTGTAGGGAGAGAAGGTGCAAATCTAGGCTTCAGATGAAAACAGTCTGGGATGGACACTTGCTGTGTGGTCTTAGGCAAACCTCCCAGTCACTCTGGGCTTCTGATTTCTCACCTATCAAATGGATGACAAATGCAAAGCTTCTGGTGAGCAACTAGAAACCTCCTGAATTATCTAGCTATGGGCAGCCCTCACATGACTGAATCCTTGACCCACAGCACTCCTGCTGACTCTGAAGTCTCAGGATGCTTCTGAGGCAGACACTCATCCTAAGGAGTGAGCACTTTGCAAATCCTGACTAATCCTGAGAAAGCCTCTCTGAGTCCAGAGGTGACAATGACTCCCTTGATGAGAGCTCCAGACCTGCGGGTCAAGGCAGAGGGCAAAAGGCTGATGAGCTGGCTGGGCCAGGCCTCGTGGAGATGAGACAGCTAAGAAAGGGTGTCTAACTAACAAAGACTCACACATCTTGGAGCCCAAGAGGCTGTGCCCTGATCCCTACTCCCATACTCCCACTCTGCTATGACTCAGCAGCCCTCACTGAGAGGTGGTGCCAACAACCTCCGAGCACCTGCTGCATGCCAGGCTTGACGGCGGTGCACACAAATGAACCCCCAGCTTCTTGGTGAAGAGTTTCTGCAACTCTGAGACCAGACAAGCTGCTGAGAAGAATAGGTATAAAAGCACCAGAACCTCTCAGGGTGGCAGTAGCTGGGACCTGAAACCCAGGGTCCTATGTGACTGTACAGGTCACGAAGTTAGCCCTGCTCAGGAAGGCGAAGTAACCTTCAAGGCGGAGGGGGTATTCAAAGCCAGACCTGGTTTCTAAACTCATTCAGGCTACTTCAAATGCCACTCTCTGTCAGGCTTTCCCGGGTCTATCCAACAAGTTCTGAGGCTCCTATGGTTCCTAGAACTCAGCATTTCTATCAGGCCCACAAACTTGGGGCCAGCACGCGTACCTTGTGTCCAGCACACAGGACATGTCTCCTTCAAGGACCCCCCCCCCCACACACACACACAAGCTCAACTTCCTGCCTCCTGCTGCTTGGCAGAGGGAAGACCAAGGGCAGAGTGTCCAGAGGCACCTCTGTGACTGTTTCTCTGGACGCTGGGGCCGCAAGGGGGATGTCAAAGTTGTGATATATGGTCAAATCTGTGGTACTCCTACCAGAGCTGTAATTCATAAGTTATGGGTGAGTTTCAAGACTAATAAATTTGGGAAAGAAGTATTAATGACTATACAGAGGCACTGTGAACTTGGCAGGCCCCAAAGCCTGGAACTTTGCAGCCCAGGTTTTAAAAATGATTTGTGCTAAAGCAAGTCTAAACAGAAGCCAGTCGACATAGTCTGACTGTGACCTGCTGGCAGCTTCGGGAAGCTCTTCCCTCTCAGAGGAATGAGGCTGGGCAGGGCTGACAGTGGCACTCTTGCTCTCCCCCACTTAGGGAGCGACAGCCATGCAGAGGTGATGCTGGCCACATCCCAAGGCTCCTGTGACTCACTGCTGTGTCTGCAGGTTAACGCCTGGATTGTCTGTGTCCTATTGGGCATGCAGAAGACCTCTGAGTCCTGCTAGCCCGGGAGTCGCAGCTACTAACAAATGTTGCCCTTTTTCTTAATCTTCAGAGTGGCCCAGAATGCTCTTCGCTCATCCGACTGTAATTTCTAATGTCATGGAAATCCCACCCTGGACACTGCATCTGGTCAGAGAGCAATCAGCTGGGGATGCCCTGAGTCCCTAGAGTACTACAGGCCATGAATCATGGAGGCTTCTCACAGCCCCTGCTTCTGAGACGCTGGCTGTGCCACTGAGGGCTCTGGGTACGGCTGTGAAAATGCAGATGAGGACTGAATTGTGAGTGGGTGGCCGCTACACACGAGGTATGTGCGCATTAAGAGGGAGGTATCCAGGGATGTCACTGGGGTAACAGAGCAGGAGTTGGTAAGGAAGACATCTCAGGGAGCATCTGTTACCACCATATCCCTCTACAGTGTGTTACACTGAAATTTCAATTCCTGGTACCCAGGATGCAGGCTCATCTGGAAACAACATGATTGCAATTAAATTAGTCAAGATGAGGCCATATTAGAGTAGGGTACATCTATACAAAAGAGAATCCAGACAGACTTAAAGGGAGACGCCATGTAAAGATGAAGGCAGAGATTGAGTGACACTTCTACAAGGCAAGGATTGTCAACAACCACTAAGAGCTACAGAAGTGGTTGGAACAGACAGGTTCTCTATAATGGCTCTCAGAGGGACGCCCTACCAACACCCTGAGCTCAGACTTCTAGCATGCAAAACTGTGAGACTATTTCTGTTGCTCAGACCTCTCTCTCAACTTGTGGCATTTTGATATAGACATCTAACAAATGACCATACTACGTGGGCATTTTCCAGAGCAAGCACAGGGAACCAGTTAAGGTATCATGTCAGGGGGGTGACATGAAAGATTTGAGAAGGTCATTGTATCCTGGTGGGGGGAAGATTACCTTACTGGTTCCTCACACCTCCTGTCGGGCAATAGACCTGGAGGTGAGGCCACCAAAGCCTCAAGCCCTGTAACTAGAGAGTGCAGCATCCCACCTGCTTGCCCTTTCTAGTTCTGTCCTTGATGCAAAGGGTGAAGTCATTCCTGGAACAAGCTGCCTTTGGCATCCTAAAATCCAAGGTCTAGGCCCAACACCACCACTCCCTGGCTGTGTGGCTGTTTTCTTTATAATCCTGCAAAGAACCCTCTTGACAGCAGGGACAAATCAGGGTCTAGAGAAGCAAAAAAACCCTGCCTGAGTCAGAACTGCCTGGAAGAAGATATGACCTTTGGATCTAAAAACAGTTCCAGCGCGGCAATACCTGACTAGGTACTATCCCCTTTACCACATATGCTATGGCCGTCAACTTGCCCCATCTGTAAAGCTTAGATCACAGGCTGTTCTGGGTTTTGGCCTGGACTTCTTTCTGATAGGTAGCAGTGCACTAGGAGGGTCTCAGACCTCCAGCTAGGAGCCTGGCTCTACCACCAAGCCAGTTAAGTGTTGGTTGTCAATTTGACAGGATAATCACCTAGGAGACAAACGTCTGGGCACCAGGGGTTCTGAACTGAAGAGAGAATAGTGAGAGTATCTAGGTTAGATTAATTGAGGTTGGGAGACCATCTTAACAGAGGCTGGCTCTGTCCCATGGATTGGGGCTCTATACTAAATAGAAATGGTGAAAGCAAGCTAGTACCAATTTTCATCTGGTTCCTGATTCGAAAAACAAGGTACCCCTTCAGCCCCTGCTGCTTTCCGAGTATGATGGTCTACACTCTGTGACTATCTTCCAAAACCAACCCAAAACAAAAAAGTCTAAAACCTTCCTTTTGTCAGATTTTTTGCCAGCGCAGGAAAGTAACAACTTTAGATTCACAATGGGCTTTTGAATGGGTTTCCTGGATTGGTTAATGCTCCCCAGGGGTCTGGGAGGTAATTCTGAGGGTGCTGACTTCTGAGTACCATCCCAGATCGGGGCAGATGAGAAGTCTCCACAGCTCCTGGAATCCTGTGTCCCAACTTTTGTGTGCAGAGCCCACACAGCGTGGGGAGTGGGAGGAACTTGGAACTCTGGGGCCCGTGGGCTCACCTTGAGAGGGCCTCATCTCTTCCACGATGCTCTCCGCTGCAGTCTCCTCGGCCCACGTGCCAGCCTCCACTACCTTGTAGCGACTACGTGGCTGGCTGAGCACATGTGGGGCTTGCAGCGCCGCCTCCCGCTCGGCAGCCAGATCCAGGTCCTGCTGGGCCAGGTGTGCACGCAGCTGCCGGATCTCGAACTGCAAAAGGTAGAATGGTCGAAGGTGGGGCGGGGTGGGGTGGGGACAGGGGTTCTCAGCCTCAGGAGGAACCTTGCACATGGATAGCACTCTAGGGTGTGAGGATAAAGGGCTGACCATCCAAAGACAAGACGCTGCACTTTTAGCATGCGTTCACTAACTTTAAACACACTGCAACCTTTTACAGTGTGACTTTGACTTCCGTCTTGATACTGTAAGGCCAGGCCCTGTTATAAGAAAATGGCTGTGAGGTTTGTAGGAAAACCACTGACCGGCAGTGAGGAAATCGGGATTTGAATCCGCCTTTAGCTACTTGTGTTCCTCCAAAGAATAAAAGGAAAGCCCTCTTCAGGTGGCTCTGACAGGTGCTGAACAGAAATCTGGAGGCCCCCATCCCCAAGCTAGCAAACACGGTTCAAGCATGCTGGCTTCACATACATGCTGATCCAGCGTGTTTATTTTCCGGTAATACCCATTTCCCTTTTCCACGAGTTTCGGGAGATGGCTCTCCACTAGATAGTGCCCGGACTTGTGTCCTTGGGAAGGCCTTTTCGCTTTGTTTGGCTTCAGGTTCTTAGTTTGTAAAAGCAGCTTTTTATCTCCCAGTTTTATATCCCTTTCTGAAGACATGCTAAAATGAAAATCTCAACGGTAACGCCATCATCACCTTTGTTAGAAAGCTCCATAGAAAGGCTTCTAAATGGCTCGAGTTTGCGACTGAGATAGGAGTCCATACTCCAACTCTTACTGGGACATATGCTTGTGGGACAATACTCTGTGTGGACTAAACGGTAATGAGTATTTACTGCCACCTAGTGTTCAAAGCACACATTGTACCCCATCTAACCTGGTGAGGGTGCCAAAGCTTTCTGTCCACTTGTCCATGAGGCCCCAAAACAGTCCAGACCCCCCTTATTAGAATGTTAGACTTGCACCTCCAGCCGCAGCAAACCATCACAAGGTAGCCAGTTCACTTGGTCAAAGCAGCACTTCACTGTCTCCCCAGACCTGTTCCTCAGGTGTTTTCATCTCATGTTAGCTACAGCCAAAAAATGTTCCACTTCCTAGCCCAGCTCCATCTTCAAGAGCTCTCACTTGCTGCTCACATTCCCAGTTTTACTGTTGGCCATCGGTTGACAGCTGCATATCGGCACATGGACTCTGACAAGCCTAAAGCAGATCACGACACCTCCGTCTGTAAGTCTTAGTGGCTTACCACCTCACTTGGGAGGAAGCCCAAATTCCCTGTTCTTGGCTCAAAAACCCTCTGCATAGCCAAGGTCTGTCCTTGTGGGGATATTTTCAAATATAATAAAAACAGTCAGAGATATCAGAGGACAGATCCACCTTCTCCAGTCTTTGTTTGTTTTTTTGTTTGTGTTTTGTTTTGTTTTTTCCAGACAGAGTTTTGTGTGTAACAGTCCTGGCTGTCCTGGAACTTGCTTTGAAGACCAGGCTGGCTTTGAGCTCACAGAGATTCTCTTGCCTCTGTTTCCCAAATTCCGAGACTAACAGTGTGAGCCATGGCTTCTTCAGCCTGCTCTGTCTTTCTATGCTTGCCTTAAATACTTTCTTCCCTCAGTTAAGGCGTGGCACCACCACTGCCTGCCTGGGAGCCTGGAACTCCTTCTGTAAACTAAGATGACCTCAAACTCAGATTGGATTAACGATTGTAGGTCACCACTCCGGGGATATTCCTTGTGCTGGGATTAAAGGTTTGAGTTACCACTGTCTGATCCTCCTAGACTGACTGTTGAAAATATCCCCACACACCCTGCCAACTTCATGATCCCTTCTTGTTTCCTCAAGAAACATCTGGCTGTTATGTAAAGGCACAAGATACTTTTCCAAATATTCCCTCTGTCCCAGATCACATGGTTGATCCCCGCTCCGAGGATCTTACCCTGGTCTCTGACCAGACTCTCAGTCACATCAGCCTTTTTGATGTCTCTGTACTACACTGCATTCAGATACCTTTGTCTCCATTCCATTTCCTCATACAAGGCCTCACGTAGTCTCAGCTAGCTTCAGACTCTCCTTAAATTTCTGATGCTTGGCCCACATCTTTTGAGTTGCTGGGGATGCTACTGTGCCATGGTTCCATGTAGCTCTGAAACTGGACCCCAGAACTTCTTGTACCCTAGACAAGCACTCTGCCCACTGTGCCACACCTATAGGCCTATTTTCATTTATTTATTTATTTTTCTCTTATGTGCCTTGGTAATTTACTTGCATGTGCATCTGTGTAAAGGTGTCAGAACTCTTGAAAGTTGTGAGCTGCCATGTAGGTGCTGGGATTTGAATCCTGGTCATTTGGAAGAGCAGCCAGTACTCTTAACCACGAAGCCATCTCTCCAGCCTCCAATTCCTTTATTTTTCTGAAGGTAAAACATAAGCACAGCTGAGAGCATTTACTCACACTGGAACAGCCTAGCAGTGACCTGGCATGGGACGACTCTCAGCAGCTGTACCTGCAAGCTTATGTCCGGGACCACTCGTGTTTCCAGAAAGTTCATTAATCTGTCATCAATGGGCCTCTGGTTGGGAGCAGGGCAGGACAATAGGACTTTGCCAGGGAGGGGGTCATTCTTAACTCTTGTTTCAGCTTTGGCTCTCTCTCCCCAGGCATCTGCCCAATCCAGATCTTACGTGCCAAGCCTCTGGTTTCATCTCCCCAAGGACAAACCCAAGGCTTCTTTTAAGGTGGAGTCTGGCCTCCTGGCCAGACAGACTTTGGAGTATTTCACATTTTTGAATAGACCTTTCCCCAATGCCCTTTCCCCAATGTCCATTTCACACTGCATCCCCTCTTCCCACTGTCCTCCTCTGCGGCCATGAGTCACTGTTTTCGTCACTTTGCCTAAAGCTCTCGAAAACTGTATCCCCTTTGACCCAGCATACAAGCCTTGTTTCCTAAGTTCTATGCACCTAGTTTCCCCCCTTGAACTCTGACCTTAGTGGCATCTGAGAGGCCATCAGATGCAAATGTGCGGTTACAACATTCATTAGTTTACCTGCCACACTACCTACCCCTCTCGTGTGCTGATAGGGAAGACACAAAACCATAAATAGGTACGCAAGCATCATGAGGAGCCTGCTTTCCAGCATGCACGTGAATAAGCAAACATTAACAGAAAACCTACACAAAGAAAATCCACTAATTCACAGTGTATGCTCCTATCTGTGCTGCATTATACACACTAATCTTGCTGATTTCATACTTACTAGCACAATGTCATGGGAAGCTGAGAGAAATGGGCACTATTGGGTCTTCCAAGATAGTAAGAGCCGGGATACCCTTCACCCCTTAGAATATATGCAAAAGCACATAAACTCGGACCTCATCCGTGCTGTTGTGTAGACACAGGAGGCACTTGGGTGCTGCTGAATAAAGTGAAATTAGTTAGCTTCTTCAACCCTGTGGTTTCAGACTGAGCCTTACTTTAGTTACAACCTGGAGCTTCAATACCACAAAGTAGAACCAGATTGTGCCACATACACTGAGCCCAGATCCTTGCCATAGACTGAGCCCTGATCCTGATTACATACCCAATATAGACTCAGCAATCTCAGCTTCCATTATTGGCTGAGCCCTAACCTTGGTCACACATGAAAGTGGGTCCTTGTTACATTTTATCAACCCTAACTTGGGTCTAATATGGATGTCACCTAGCACAGTTACAGTCCTAACTCCTGACTCAAGACACTGGATCTCAACAATCCAACAGTCAAATGGGGCTGGTAGTCTCAAGGGTGTGATAAAATATGGCTAACAAACTTTATGATGGCCTTTTTGCAGGATCGAGGGGCAACTTCTTTAGAAACGGGGTCCTAAAGGTCAAATGAGAGCCTATGAGGTAACCTTTCCAAGCTCTGTGGGTCTAGAAGCACTCTTGCCTAGGCTGATGGGAACTTCCCATGGGCACATGCAGCCACTATCTCCAAGGCCATGCATCAGAGTCTGCCGGCCTAGCTAATGGCTTCCTAGGCCCCTCTGAAGGATGCATTATTGATGGCTTGTAATCGATATGGAGCTACTCTGGGAGTCTCACTGGAATTCAGGCCAGCCAGGCGGAGGTCAGGGCCTGCCCAGCCCAAGACCACATATACTAAGAAACAAGTTTTGAACAGAAGATGTGAACACCAAGTCCATGTAGTTTCCTCATTCATTCATTCATTCATCCATTCATTCATTCATTCATTCACTCATTCATACGTCAGAAGCCATGTTAAAGTTTTGCTTCATATTTTGGAATGAAAATGTCTGCCCTAGCTTAAAGATGAGTCCTGGGTGATCTCAGGGAAGAGGAGATGGCTTGTACCACTGAAAGGGACCCATCACCTCTGAGAATCACTAGTCTCGTCCTGGGGTAGTGCCTGAGGCAGAGGAAATGCAGGGAAAGGTTGCCTGCAAAGCATTTTACTAGGGAGAGATATTTTAGGGACTTAGCCTTTATTTAAAGAGCAACAGGAAACAGCTAAAAATTTTCACACAGGGCAGAGTGGTGGTGTTTGTGCTGTGACCCAGAGGAGTGATGGAGAGCACCATGCTGACTGCAGGCTGGAGAAAGGGAGATGTGAACATACCTCCTGGAGCCTATGGCAGTGGTCCAGACCAGAGGTGGCCAGATTTGGACTGGGATGAAAGCAAGGCTAAGAGGTGAGAATGTCACTAAATTATATGTATTAAAATAAGGGTAAGGGAGAAGGCACCCTGCTTCTAGAGGAAGCTGGGGTTTGTTTTATTTTTATTTTTTAGACAACGTTCTGACTATGTAAGCAAGGCTAGTCTCAAACACACAGTCCACTTGCCTCAGCACTGGGGTTAAAGGTGTGTACCTTGGTGCTTGGCAAGGGTAGGTTTGTTTTTGGTTGTTTTTTTTTTTTTTTTTTTTTTTTTTTGGCTTTTCAAGACAAGGTTTCTCTGTGTAGTTTTGAAGCCTGTCCTGAAACTCATTTTTTAGACACTTCACATCAAGAGGGTGTCTGGATGCTATCTGGCTTCACCCTGTGTAAGATGCCTGATTCCTTGTGTGAGTACAGCAGATGGGCCAGATGGCATTCCACTCTGGCCACTGGCTGAGACCACCCATGGGGGTTTCTCATTGTGCCCCAATGAGACCCTTAAGCACTGGCTCCTGATTCTTCTGCTACTTAACACTACTCCATACACCTCCCCCAGCTGATTGACTGGTTGTTAGAGGAATGTCAGGGTGTTGTTAGTCAGATGAGTTAATGACTCCTGGAGGTAGAAGGAGCCTTCTGTGCTGGTGGGAAGGAAGAAGGGAAGGCAGGGATTACAAGATGTGGCAGAGGCAAAGGAGGCGATGGAGCCCTTGCCTTTGGCATTGATTCTCCACGACTTTGTGTCAGGGAACTTAGAGCCTTGTGTGGGGGTGGATCAGCCGAACAGAGTCCAGGTGAGCTTGGGGGTAGCAGGGAAAGAACACGAGGTCCCCACAGGAACCTTCTAGTGGGGAATGAGACTCAAACCACACCTTATGATCCAACATCTGAAGGAATACTCAGGCAGTATACAGCAGACCGGGCAGAGATAAAGACAGGGTTCTTGAGCTTTAAGATGGAAGGTAGGTCTATAGAAACACCAGAGCTTGCTCATGGAGGGGGAGGGACAGCCAATAGGAGAACAATTGGAGCCCCACCCCAGAGGAGGGGAAGGAAAACCTGGGATAGTTGGGAGTGCAGCTCAGTGTCTCTGTGTGTTCATTAATTGCCCCCAACCCAAGAAAGACAAAGAAATCTCGTCCCAAGCTTCACAGTCTAACAAACACTATCAACTATCAGTCTGATCTATTCAAGAAAAAAGAAAAAAAAGAGAGAAAAGAAACTTGTAGGCATGCCTAAGCAGGATTGGTGCACTCCCAACTCACAGACCCCTGCAGTCAATCTTCTAGAAGCAACCAGAAATACCATGTCCCCAGGATCTCTGGAGCTCACAAGAGCCTGGCTTCTGACAAAGGTAAAAGTGCATAGTGCCTTTAATGACAAAATAAAGCAAAGCTTCCACTAGTAAACATTACGCAAAAGCCGATCCCCAGGCTAGAAAAATTTTTTTAAAGCAGTCAGGGCCCTACTTACTGTATATCATTAGCTAAGTATTTCTAATCGGATAGCCCAACCTGGTCAACAGGAATCCACCGAGAGCCCCAAAGTGTGCATTACTGGAGCAACCCAGACCCTTCCACGGCCCTCTCTGCCTTTAATGGGCTGGCTACAGAGTCCAATTGCCATGGGCTGCAACCTGATCAATGCACACTTTGGCCAGCATCTCTATAGCATCTAATGCAATAGCAATCATTTGGCTCCATTCTGCCAGGGCTGTCTGCATAGGCTGCCCTGCCTTCAAAGCCATCTGCTACTGGGATTGCTTCCAATGTTTATCTCCATTAGTTTCACCATTGTTGGTAACAATAAAAATCAGAGACAGTTGCAAACTAATGATTTAGGAGCAGGGTGAGGCTGAAATCGACCTTGGCCCCTTTCCATCCATTGTGGAGATGACTAGTTGATGGCCATAAATTTAAATTATAGTAAAAGGATAACATATGTTATTTCTCTGATGGCTAATTTTATCAGCTAAATAGGCTTGTCACTAAAACTATCGGCTGTTTTACAGACCACTTCCCATGTTAAAAATAATAATAATAATGGTACTTCCCTTGGTAGAGATTTTGAAAATTCCAGGTAACAGAGGCTACTCTGCCAAAAGTGAAGACTTCTGCAGGGAAGGAACTCTCTAGAACGTGGCACCATTGAAGTAGTATAGAACATACTTCCTGTTACCCTCTCCTCTGACCCATTCTCTTGGCTCTGGGCACAGCCTCAGAGGTGAGTGGTTTGGGCAAAGCTGTGAGTTTCACTCAGGATTCTCAGTACCAGGTCCAGGTGGAGACCTGGATGATGGATGGTTCACACCCATCCCTCTGCACCCACGGAGCCCACCCCGGCTTCAGCAAATGAGCCATGGTGTTGTAACCTTCCCTCTGCCTTTCTTGCCTCAGGTGTGGGTGGGGCTTGAGTGGAAATGCTCATCTTTTTCTTGGGGGAGGGGGCGGACTAAGCAGGGAGATGGTTTCTTACCGTTGGTGAGTGGGGCTGTGCCTCCCAACTACCCAAGAGGGTTATGAGCCCATAAAAGTCATTTTGTGGGTCTGGTGACTGTGTGGTGACTTTCTCTTTGGAGGCACACAGCTCACGATCATCAGCATCTAGTATCTTTGAGCTATGTAAGATTTGCCAATGAAATAAGAACAGAGGCAATGCCACCACGTCCAGGCCTGGAAAATGAAGACTTGGGGCCAGTTCTTTACTCTTCTGCACTGCTGGGTGGAGAGGACCCAGAGGAGCCACACAATGAAGAAGCCTGGAGACCAGAGCCACATACTGCAGCCTGCTCTGGCAATGGTAAGAATGGCAAACACATTCTATGTGTGTTAAGTCTTGAGAGTTCTCTGTGTGTATGCATGAATATTCACATGTGTACATGGGTGTTATATGTGCACATAGGTACAATGCATGGTTTTGATACAGGATTTCTTACTGACCCTGGAGCTTACTCTTTCAGCTAGAGATCCTTCTGTCTCTGCTTCCCCAGCACTGGGATTGTAGGCATGTGCCACAAACGTAGCTTTTTTGTGTAAGTGCTGGAAACCTTAACCCAGGTCCTCATGGATGCATGACAAACATGTCAGCATCTTGCTGTCCCGATTGTGGAGGTATGATACAGCAGCTAGTAGTACCCAGCCATCCCTTGTGTGGACACCCTATTCCAGTACAGAGAAATGACACTGAAGCCTGGGCTCTATTCCATAAGAAACTACACCAGGTAAGGGCCAGCCAGCTGTGGATGCCTCAGTCTTCCCATCTGTACAGGGACTAATAAAACCTACTCCACCAATCCTGATCATCCGTTAAAAGACATCATGCGTTTGACAGTGCCTCTTTAGATGATGAGCATTATGGAAGTCCAGGAGTACTTGTGCTGTCTCATACATCAAGAGCCTCTATATGTGTCATCTGGGTAATGACAAATGTGTCATTTGCTCCCCCCTCACAGCACCCATGCAATAACAATTCTGTTGCCTCCATCTTTCCACTGAAGAGCTTGTGCTCGGAGCTTGGAGGGAGAAATCACTAGGTGCTAGTGGAGCAAAGGAAGGAACCAGCTTGCTGGCAACTCTTAGAAGCAAATCTGGGCACCCGAAGTCTATCGTTCATTGGATGCCTCTCTGGGTAAACTGATGCTTGTCCAGGACCTAGGCTGCACTAAGGGATACACAGAGACCACAGAGCTCCTTGGAGGCTTAGCCCCAAGACTTCCTTCAGTGATCCCCAGACCCTCAGTATTCCCCCAAAACTCTTGGGAAGGGAGAGCTCCATTTCTTCTCATTCCCAAGGGACTCAGCAGAGGGCAAACACTAACTCCCCAAGGGTGCCAGGTTGGACTGTATTAGTTTGGGCCAAGACCCAAAGATCAAAGAACAGACAGGATGGGGTTGTGCGGTATGTTTCAGAATTACAGCAAGAGCCTGAGTAAGCATGAGATCTTAGATGATGACTCAGGAATATAATGCCATGCTGACTGAACCACTGATCTAATGTGCCTTTAATATTTGAAATGGCCAGGTCCAAGAGACAGAGAAAGTCCACATTGCCTCCCTGAAGGACAGCCACCAGATTCTTCCTCTGGGATCTACTTGTCCATCACAGGGATTCGAATTCTGGCTGTAGTCCCATCAGGGAAAACAAACAAAAAACAATAACAACAACAAAGTCAGTAGGTAAAGGCCCCGAGGGTTGTGAAGAACTGCAAAGAGCTGGCCAGGGCCAAAGGCAGGAAAGGACTACTATGTGTCCCCTCCCCATCTGGATCCTCTCATGTTCTCTCTCTCTCTCTCTGTCTCTGTCTCTCTCTCTCTCTCTCTCTCTCTCTCTCTCTCTCTCTCTCTCTCTCTGTGTGTGTGTGTGTGTGTTACAAAGAGCAAAGTGCTGTCTGTGACTCTCCCTTTCCACACCTGTCAAATCCCAGCTTGGACCCATGTCATCACAGCCCTCTCACCTAAGGTATGAAGGGCTCTGGGGCACTGTGGCCTGTGGTAAGAAATGGGATGCCACATGGCGATGAACAAGTGAACTTGTACAATGGAGAAGCCTAATGGCCCCAGTGAGAGGGTTGGACTACTATCAGTCTGACAGTGTGTCCCAGTCACCCTTGGTGAGAATGCCACGTACAGACTTCCTTCCAAACAATATTACCAAGAGAAAAACCACACCAAATCTCAACAGGGAGAGCCCTACACAGCACCCAGCCAGTGTCCTCGAAATCATTAAAGTCACTGAGACAAGAAAAGAATGAGTAACTGTCCCAGGGAGGAGCCTAAGGAGACGGGAGGGCTGAAATGAAACGTGGACCCTGGAACGGTATGTAATTTGAATGATGTACCGGTATCGGCTTGTTCATTGTAACTAATGATACAAATACAAGATATTAGACATGGGTGATTCTAGGTCTTTGTAAAATCTGTAAACCAAAACTGCTCAAAAATAGCCTTAAAAACAAACTACCATGCAGGAAACCAGGCAAATATTTCTGTAAGTTTATTTGAAGGAGCCCAATAAGATGGCCTGGGAAAGAAGAGCATTATCGGCAGGACACCTAGATCTGTTCCTTAGAGTCAAAGTGGACCCTTCATCGAAAGAGGAGATGGGAGAGTCTTAAGGCCAAGGTCAGTGAAATTCCAAAAAAGTCAATCTATCAATCAATAAACAATCAAATTAGTAACCTGAAACTTTCTCATTACATACCAGTTTCTGTTTGTGAGGCATATATGAATTCTGCTTGAAACAGTGCCTGTTAAATATGTTCTAAGAACAAGAGCTGTAAGAGACAAGCCATGGTAAATAGACTAGAGTGATGGTCTGGGGCAGAGCTAGGTGGACAGCAATTTGGAGAGTCTGGAAATACTCTCTAGATTATTGAGGAGTCTGGGTCAGTGCCTGCCAGGAGGCTGCTATTCAGCAAGTGCGAATCGGGCTGCTCCAAGCTTGGCATAAGCAATGGTCTTTGATTTTTTTTTTTTTTTTTTTGAGACAAAGTCTCATTATGTATCTTAGGCAGGGAACTCACTACTTAGACCAAGCTGACTTTGAGCCCTCAATCCTGCCTCTGCTCTGGATGCTGGTACAGGCACTCGCTCCCAGCTCTGAGCAATGTTTTCACTGAGCCTGAATAGAGAACATGGGATAAGGAATGTCTCCAATAAGGTGGGCTGAGAAGGAAGAGCATTATTGGCAGGACACCTAGAATCCCTGATTCTAAGAGGGAGTATCCATGGGCAATTTACCATTCAGACAGGTATACACAGGAGTGAGCAGGAAGCTTGAGTGAGCTGCATTAGTCAGGATTTAAACCTCATAACCACCCTTTGGGGATTTTATTACTACCACCATTCTCCAGGTTAACAAAACCAGGGTTCTATCAGTGCCCAAAGCCACAAAGCAACAGGGCTGCCTTAGAACCAAGTCTGTCCCTAATGGTCATTCTTCATCACCCCACGCATTGCCTAACATCCACAGCTGATACATTTCCTTTGGTCACCTCAAACTTTGGCTTCTACTGTGATGTGGTGCTGTCTCGGGCCTCTGGGGAGTTAGCTCCAGCTTTGGAGGGCAGAGGCCTGTTTCCTACTTTCTGCAGAAGCTGATCTCTGCTCCACCAGGCCACCCGCCTCCGACAGGGACCCCAGTCCCTCCCTCTCTGCATTTTTAACTAAGATGTCAGGTTTCAGGTGCTTTTTAAATTAAAGCAGTTCATCTCTCCAGATATCACTACCCAGCAAGGATCTTCTTTATTTATTTTTCTTTCCTGTATGACTCTGAGGGAGTTCCCTTCCCAGGACCCTGAGGAAAAGCCTTATATGTGGGAGTGACTTGAACCTGCATGGCACAGGACATAGGTTGTGCTGTGAGCTTGCCCTTTGTATTTTCTCCTGGCCATGAAGCTCATATGTGGCTGATGGTGGCTTGCAGTAGCAGTAGGGCTGTGCTCTCTGCTAGGCAACTGTGAATTTAGAAGGGTCATGCTGA
Organism: Phyllotis vaccarum; assembly: GCA_033318265.1. NCBI lineage: Eukaryota > Metazoa > Chordata > Mammalia > Rodentia > Cricetidae > Phyllotis > Phyllotis vaccarum. The sequence continues at coordinate 76,161,220 of JARWLC010000012.1, forward strand.
TTCTCTCAAGTTGCAAACAGCAGCTGTATTTTCCCATTGTATCAGGGACCAAGAGCCCTCAGATCCTCTTCAAGCTTGTTTCTGGGTGATGTTTCGAGCTGTCCTCTCTTAGTTTCCCAGACTCTCAGCCTAAACCCAGGTCTGCTCTCACTGAGAGGTTGCTATTACCCTGGCTTTCTATCCCCACCTGTCCCCTCCTGCCCAGCCCCCAGAAGCAAGCAGAAAGATCCATGGAAAATTAACATTTGCACAGCCTCTTTCTCTTTCCCCAGATGCCTTGATCAACCCAGAGGCCCTCCAATCCCACCCCACCCTCCTGTTGCCTTTTCTGCTTCACCAGGGGCATGGCCACTGAAGTCCAACTCAGTCCCCAGTCTCCCGCTGTAAACTGGGCTTTCTGCCCGCTCTCAAATAAATTTGCATGGCCTACAGGGTCCCTGTGAGGCATGCATGGGGCACCAGACTGCCCCTGAATATGATTTGGCCACCAAATACAGTTACCCTAAGCTCCCAGGAGGGGACAACTGGCCCATGTCCCATTTGGAAAGGTGTTTCTGTGCCTAGCTCGAGTGCAGCACAGAGCAGGCCCTGATGGCCAGGCTGGGAACACTGGTGAGAGTGGGGCTGGAGAATCACTTAGGGGCTGCACTACTGTCTTTTCAGAGTAGAATCCCACATGGACTTCCATGATCCAAGGGGCCCCTGGACAATGTGCTGGGGGCTGGGTCCACAATGGCTCTTCCAGTACCTCAGGAACACTTTGCAAGAATGAAAGGCCATGTTTCCAAAGTATCGAAAAAGAACTGGCTCATAGGCAGACACCCCAAGGGGATGATTTGAAGTTGTGTGCACAGTCCTTTGGGTATATTTCCTAGGATCAATTTGGTGACATTCCAAAGCTTTCCACACTTATCTGCCATGGAAGTCAAAGGCTAAGGAGCCAAACACCGAACACACATTTACTAAGATCTGCAGTGAACGGAGCCTGAGCTAGGGCTGGGGCACAGCTGGAGAGTGAGTGAGGCCTGTTGACTTCTGCAGCCCCTGAGCTCTGGCATCTCGGCATTACAGGGTCCTCAGCAAGGTTTGGACAGAGATGGGTAGATCTGAAAATATTACCCCTTGCTCCTGACATATCTGCGTCAATCTCTCCAGCTGTTCTTCTTGGATGGCCTTGGCCTTCTCATACTGCTGGGTGACCATCTCCACTTCCAATTTGACTGGCAGGACATAGGCTGGAAGACAAGAGGGATACATGTGAAGAGCTGGCCAGCAGCTGGGCTCGGGCTGGGGAGAGAGGCAAGCCCAGCATTCAGCCAGCAGCAGTTTCAAAGCCCAGACTTAGTTTGTAGGGTTGGAGGTGGGGCAGGTGCCCAAAGCATCCAGAAAGCACATGCAGGTCCCTTCTTCTCATAGTGTCAGAGCCCTAGATGTTGGCATGACTATATTTATAAATAATGACTATTTTCTAGCTTCTGTTGTAGTTTACAGTTGCCTATAAGATATATTCTGGCAGATCCTGCAGGCGTAGGGTATAACTGAAACATAGCCTCTTTGGTTTCTGGTGTAGATAAGTGGACAGACAGACACCATTTATTTGGGGGGGGGTCTCCTTTTTGCTTTGTACCTTTGCTCTCTACACTTCCTGGCTATGATGAAGAGTGGTGGTTGGCACTGGTACAGCCATCTTGGACCATGGAGCGGCTCTGAGAAGGTTATATGTAACACAGCAATAAAATAGAAGGTATATTTAATACACTGAGTAGAGAGAGAGCAAGTGCCATGTCACTACATATAGGTGGTGAGTGGCATCTGCCACCTTCTGCAGACTTCCATAAGAAAGTAAGTTGTATTCTGTGCAAACCAGAGATATTCTGGGTCTTTGTTACAGATTGCCTCACTTACAATACACAGTGAGATGCCAAGGAGAAAGACACGGCTCTGAGTATGGGGTTCCTATGATTTCTCAGCTAGCAGTAGTCCCACAAGCCTTGCCCTTGAGGGTCCTTGGGCTTATCAGCTCTAGGATCCATAGGAGTCTCGGCATCAACTCCAGATCTTGACCTTGACCTCTTCACTTTGCCCTCTAGGGTCTCACACCTTTCAAAGCCCAGCTCTTTGTTCCAGAATGCCCAGTGACAGGTCACACGTGTCTGTAGTGGATTTATGATGTTACATTATAAATAACTGTCCCGCCTACAAGTTCAATAAAAAGCACTGATTGGCCAAAGGCAGACAGGAAGTGTGGGTGGGGCTACCAGACTAAGAAAACTCTGGAAACAGGAAGAACAGAGCAGAAATGCCACAGAGAAGCCAGAAGATGCAGAGGACAACTATACTGCTCTGAGCCACATGACTGAACAGGATAAGAATCATGGGTTAGTTTAAAGGTAAAGAATTAGCAATTAGCCTTAGGCCAATCAGTATACAATTAATGTAAGCATCTGTGTCTCTGTGGGACTGTGGATCTGCAGGTCTGCAGGTCCAAACCTTGAGGCTAGGCCCAAAAGTCCAGGCCAGAAACCTCTTAAGTTCTATTTTCTAGAGCTCTCCATACCCATCCCTGAGAAGAAGGATGGGATGAGTACCCACAGCCTCCCACCTCCAAGCTGTCCCTAACTGCGGCTACCTGGGCTGCTTCTGAGATCAGTTCATCCCCCAGGGTGAGAACAGAGATTAGCAAGTGTGAGCAGAGGAGAAGATGGTTCAAAGGGGGCTTTCAGCCTCCACTAGGGAGGGGTGTGCAGCTACCTACAGCTGGTAGGATCTAGAGGCATTGTTTCTGCTCTGAGAGGAGAGGTGTTCTCATGGACAGAACCAAAAATGAGACCCTGAGCAGGAGGGATGGATCAAACAGCCCAAAAAGCAGTGATGCGTGGTGGTGGGTGTGCATGCCTCTGTGTGTGTCCTGGGCTTCAATCATGGTTTTGAGCACCATTCACAGTGTGACCCTTTACCCTTCTTTGACTTAGTTTCCCCATCTGTCAAATAAGGAGAATGTGTTGAATGAACTCCTTAAGCCAAGCCAGACTTCCTAATTCGGGGTAGGTACTCCACATTCCAGTTCAGTGAAGATGCTGTAATGTAATGATATACACAGCCAAGCCTGGAAAAGAACCAGTGTTCTCCTGTTCATAGGTGGGGAGGGTGAGAGGCTGTCCTCTCGCAGACAGAGGACCCAGGAAGTCCTCCAGCCTGCCTTACACCTGCTAAGCAGATACTGTTATAGGAACTCACCATTGCTGCAGCCAAAATTTGGGACTGGAAAGAAATTTAACAGCTACATCAGTGGTTCTAAGCTAGGTTCTGATAGTCCTTAGAGGTATCTTTCAGGATGAGGAGAGGGCATAGGGATCCTTGGGAAACACTGGCAGCTTCTGTGCCACCTCTTTGGAGAGGAAGCAAACCAGCCCGGTAGCTCTGTAGAGGCGGCCTCCCTGCAATATCTGAGGACCACCTTTGGCAGCTCAGTGACTTGGGTTTTCTTGCATGTCCCCAAGGTGACCGGAGGTGCTCCCTGTATCATTCCCCTCTTTACCATGCTCCAGTTGTATGACACTATTCTTCAGGGTGAAGTCCAGTCTATGTGAGGGCTGGCCTTACAGAAACACAATATATAGTATATCAGAGCTGGATGTGGTGGTGCACACCTTTAATCCCAACACTTACTCAGGAGGCAAAGACAGGTGGATCTCTGTGATGTACATCTCAGCCTGATGTACATAGCAAGTTCTGGGCTAGCCAAGGCTACATAGTGAGACTCTGTCTCCAAAACAAAACAAAAATCAACAAAAAAGTTGCATGGGGATGGGAGCAGGGCATGTGTGCGGGTAGTTTCAGAATACCATGCTGAAGAGGCTGGGCAGGCTTGCTTTTCTCCATGCCATGGGTCACACCCTGTACCACTCTGAGTCCCCCTTTCTCACTGACCCCCTCTCAGGCTACTCACCATCAATGACCCTCTTCACCCGCCATATTCGGAACATGATGATGAGGCTGATAGCATCCCAGGGGCTCCTGGGTCCATTAGCCACAGTGGACGCCACCATTGGAGCCAAGGACAAGATGATCACAGCGCCGTCAAACACCTGACGAAGGAGTGCACTTCAGTGTTTCCCACCAGGCTGTGTGGCAGGTGGGAGAGCAGCCAGGAAGGCCACTGCTGCAGGCCATGTTCTGTAGGTAGCCTGCCCACCAGAAGTTCATCTATCCCTAGCTGTCTGCGCTTTCTCTCTCTGAGGACCCTTTTCCTCCAAGACATGATCAAGCATTCATATGTCTTATGCCCTCAGCCTTCCTCCACTCTAAGTTTGGACAACCTCAGGTCTGTATCCATGCCCTAGACCCTGGGCAGAGACTAAAGCGAATCCCTCACTGACAAGATGGGAGCTGATGGCTGTAGGGGCTTCTTTATCTGTGGGTGGCCAGAATCCAGGGCCGATGTGTCACTTCTCAAAAGCGCAGACAGGGAGAGGAGTCCACATGATTAAGCTTTACTGGCTTTCTCAGGCCCTCTGTGTAGGCTCCCAGGTTTTCACTCAAAGAGGCTAAGATGCAGATATAGAGGAGAAGTAGGAAAATGTAGCTGGCACTGAATACCTAAGCCTAATCTGACCTGAAGCAGCATGGACCCAGAGCTACCACTGGGTACTTCCGGAGTATATTTGTTTTCAGATACATCTCTCAGGCTTTACAAACTGATTCATCTTTAACTGTGTATGTTTTGTGAATCTCAAGGGACATTTTAAAGAAAATCCTTTGGTTGGAAAATGTCTGGGTTTGCCCCGCCCCTTCCCAGCCTTCTCCCATTCCGCCCAAGTGACACCCCTGTGGTCAAAAGCATGCTCTTGTGATAGATGAGACAGCATTTCAGTTTCTAGGATCTGGGGATAAAAAATGGTCATACCTCTATTTTGTTTTCGATGTAATCCCAGATCCCCAGCACCACAATCCGTAGAACAGTCTGAGAACGAGAGAGAGAGAGAGAGAGAGAGAGAGAGAGAGAGAGAGAGAGAGAGATTTTATTCTCTCAGCAAAGAAGTTTCCAGAGCTCAGATCTGGAGCTCTGTTGTCCCCATGCTCAATAACAAGTCAGGGTCTTCACCACCCTCTGTTCAGTCCCCAGTCTACGCACCCTCCCTGTCCCCACTACAAGAGCCCAGTCCCAGTCCAGTGCTAGCCTTGCCTATTGTGGTCCTCTGTCCCTTCAGCACTTAAAACAATACACCTCAAATCCCTTAGAATGAATGATTCCCCAAGACTACATCCCTCCTCAGCATCATCTCTTACCACTTCCTGTCATGACAAAAAAACTTACAAACGTGCAGACTCTCTCCCATTACCTGGTCACTGTGTCACGGTAAAGGGTGAGAGTTGATTCTCTCCATATCTCGGTCCTGCACTAAGTCTTCAGCAAGGCTACACAGCTAAAGATGACATCTCCTAGCTTTTCTTGTGCTTGGGAGGGGCCACGTGACTAAGTTCTGGTCAATGGCTGATGAGGAGAAGCACCATGTATAATTCTGAGGCTGTGCCCTTCAATAGATCTCACTCTGCTCATTTTTCCTCTCTCCCTCTTCTAGAATGTGGGTGTGTAGGCATGGTGGTACCTTCTTCAGTGAAGAGGGCATAAGGAGAAAGACATGTTGGATCTTCACCAGCTCCAAGCCTGTCTTAACTCCTTACCTAACAAAACCTGTTCTTCTAGTCTCAGCTTAGGGGTAAGAAGAGTTATGGGGGGTGATGGGGGTGTCACAAGATCTCCTAAAATTGCACACAATAATGGCTGACTGTCTTTGAGAAATATGTTCTCTGTGTATCACTTTTCTCTTATGCTGCAGAGGTGGCTTAGAGGAGACAGTTCCAGACATCGATAAGAATAACACCTGCCATCTAGGACTTGCCAATGAGAGCCAGATGCTGCACCAACCCTCCTCACATTTAATCAAGAGAGATGGCAATTTGAGAAGCTACCTAAGTTCCTGAGGTAACTGAGGTAAGTTACTATTTGGAGCCAGGGGTTTCTCTCTCTACATGGCGTACTCAAGCTGGGTAGAAACACGTGCTCTCCTGGCTTCTTTTCTTGCTGTGTTTTCCCTCACACACTGCTGGACTTGAAACTTGGTACTCTTCTCTTTGGAACTTAACATCCACCCTCGACTTCAGGGGCTTCCCTGGCTTTTGTCCTTAGGCCCAGACTGGGAGAAAGGAAATGGCCTGAGCCAAATCGGATCAATGGAATGGCTGCTGTTGCCACTGTTCTTCACTTTTAAGGGCCGCTGTAAAACATGGCATATGGAGTTTACCTTTTTAGTGCACACCTGACAAATTACATATGCTCATGTGTGGCAATCACCACCAGACCCTTAACACAACCATTAAATAAGATCGGCACCATTCAACAGTCATGCCATGCTCCCAGCCCCTAACCACCTCCAATCCATTTTCTGTGTCTATGATTTCACCCCTCGAGAACCTCACTTGGGAAGAACTGCTATACTTCTTCAAAAGCAAGGCTGGGAGCATGGTGTCGCATGCCTTTAGTCCTAGCTTTTGGAAAGCTGAGGCAGGTGTGTCTCTGAATTTGAGGCCAGCCTTCTCTACTTAGTGAGACCCTGTATCACATGGGGGAGTGGCCAGGCATGAATGAGAGAACAGAAGCCAACCCTGGATCCCTGAGACCCCCAGGAAGGATGTGGGCATGTGGCTTTGTAGGTGGAGCAGTGTGGGTACCACTCCTGCCTCTTTGGTCCATTTGTGCATCCCACCTCCAGCTCTGGGAGACTTGCTTTCCTAGGCCAGCAGAAACTACACCAAAGGCATTTATGAGAAGACGAGCTTAGGACACACTTGGGCAAGCAATGGCCACAAGTCAGCTGCTTTCAGTTGGGACCAAAGTCAGAGTGAAAACCTTCAACATTCCACCTGCTGGCTGATACCCCACAGCATCCTTCCCTCTGCAAATATCTGTGATGAAAATTAGTGTACATGGACCAAAGGATGTACATGGTCCATCACCCCTAACACCTAGTACATCCGACATCTCTGAGGATATGCTTCCCAACATGCAAGTGACCCTGCTTCAGCAACATCTGGGATGTTTTGTTTGAAACACCAGATTCCTAGACTCCCAGGGAGACCCTGATACTGGACACTGGGTTCAAGGCCTAGAGTATACTTTGTAAACAGGGCCGATGCAAAACTCCAGTGGGAAGTTCCAGTGCAGAGCAGCAAGCTCTAAGAGAAGTGTACTTCCCAACTCAGGCTTCTTCTTTTCTGGGGTGGGGCGGGGTGGGCATGTCAGCCCCTTCGTTCCCGGCTGCCCCCATGAGGTGGCTCAGATCAGCAAGGCAAGGGAGAGCCTTGCCATACCTCAAAGATGATTCATTTATTATAAACCATGTTCCTGCCCCATATGATGTGTGCAGGCACTGAGGTCCAGGGGGGCAGCTAAATCTTTCAGTCCCCAGGCCTGTCTCCTGCCTCACCCTTTCTCCACTGAATTCAGCTCATTAACCCTGAGGGAGACAAAGTTGACTTTGTGAGGTGGCAGAAATGGGCAGAGACCTCAGCTTTGCACCTGATCCGATGGCAGAAGGCCTCCTGCTCCTGTTTGGACTCGAGACCCTCCCTCCCCTTGGGGAATCAGCCCCTTGCTGTTATCTAGTGGATAGAGGAAGAAGTATCTGCTAGAACATACATAAGCTTTGGCCATAGTTTTAAGAGGTGTCCCTGTCCCTCCTGGCTCAAAGCTTCCTGTGCCAAGTGGAGAACACCCTAGCCTGTGGCCAGTGGTGCTTCATCCTGAAGGGGTTGGAAGTGAGTAGTAACTGGACCCCTGAGATGGAGACGATCCTTGGAGGAAGCAGATCTTGGACAAGGTTTTCCTTGGAGTCAAATGTTAACTGAGAGCCTGAATCAGGGTCCAATCACACATCAATAACAAGGAATGTGAATGTGGTGGCTGTCAGCTTGACCACACTTGGAATTAACTAAGACCCAAGCAGCTGGGCACACCTTTATTGGATTGTTTGAGGTGGGAAGACCCACCCTTCTGGTGGTAGCCCGAATAAAAGGGCATGGAAAAAGGATGCTTTTACTTTTTGCCTGCTTGACCTTGCTCTCACTGACAAGTTCCTGATGCTAAGTTGCTCTTTCCTTCCATTAGAGTCTATTTCTTTGGAATTCTAAGTAAAATGATCCCTAGGGTTACCAATGAGCCCCTGATGCCAAATTCTAGAGAGTGTCTTGTTTGGCTCATGTTTACAGGCCATTTGTGATGCTAGCAATTATCCTGCTGGAAGAGCACTGTTTCCTGGACAACCCCCTTCTTCTCCCCTCCCCCACTCTAGACTTTCCTTCATCTCCTTGGCTACGTTAGGTTTGTTTCTACCTCCTCTGTCCACACCAACTCACCTCCCAGAGCAATTACCTCTCTTCAGTTCCCTGCACCCTTGACTTTACCCACATCCAATTCCCTGAACCCCCAAACACTATGTCTGCAGCCTAGATGTCTCTCCTGATTATCTGTTCGAGAACTGCAAAGGGACATCACTGTTTCCTCACTGACTAGGCCAGACCCTGGAGCTCTCTACTTTCTATCCCTGTGCCTCATACTCTTCCAGGTCCACCCTCTCCATCCATTCCCTGGTCCTTTATCTCTCTATTCTGACTGCTGCCTTTCAGGCTCAGGGCCTCAGACCCTCTCCACTGAATCATCCTTCTAACTGCTCTGCAAATGCTTGTCCTGGTAACCTCCAACCCCAACAGTGTCCCTAAAGCTTCATCATAACCCCTTTGCCTCGAGCCCCAGCAGCTCCCACTTACTATGATGCATGGATCTCTCCAAGCCTATACCCTCCCCCAGCTCTCCAAAGATACCAATTCTAGCTAAAATCCCTGACTTAAATGTGTCATCTCATATTATGCAAGCAAACATTTCACATGTATCAATCTGGTCTCTATGAATGAAATAAATGGAACAGCAAAAATCATTTTGACTCCTGATAGACCGACAAATATTCATTAAATCAGCAATTTTAGATAAACAACTTTCCTAGTGAATCTTAAAATATTCCTCAACTCAGAATCTGTTTTCTATTTTTATAATTTATTTTTATTTTACATTTATAGATGTCTGCATGGATGTCTGTGTGAGAGTGTCAGAAGCCCTGGAGTTACAGACAGTTGTGAGCCACCATGTGGGTGCAAGAATTGAACCAGGTCCTCTGGAAGAGCAGCCAGTGCTCTTAAGTGCTGAGCCATTTCTCCAGCTCTGGATTTTTGTATGTGTGCATGTATGTGTGTGTTCCTGGTCTTGAGGCATCCCTATGTTTTGTTTTAAAATGCTTTGTTATATTTAAATCATGAAGGGAAACAGCAGTGAATCCAGTCCTGTCAGTCGGTAAGCCAAAGGATGGCACAGTGTGAGCACAGGTTATTGGCTGTCTGTCATGGCATGAGTTGCCAGATGTTACTGGACAGACACCAACAATGCACTGTTCTCAGAGAAGATGGCACCAAAGCTGGGTTTTTCCTCTTGAAATAAAGATGATAAAAAGGATAGGGAGCTGGGCAGTGGTGGTGCATACCTATAATCCCAGCACTTAGGAGGCAGAGGCAGGAGGAGCTCTGTGAATTCGAGGCCACTTGGTTATCTAGTTCTAGGTGGAGGTCATCTTAAAACCCTACTCCCCCCCAAAATAGGATATGAAAATACCTCAGTAAAGTGCTTGCTACATGTAATCATAAGAACTAGAGTTCAGTTTCCAGAAACCAGGCATAGATTTGTAAGTTCAGTGCCAGAGGTGGAGACAAGAAGACCCTGGGGGTTCACTGGGCAGCCAGCCTAACTGGTAAGCCACTGGCCAGGGACAGACTCTGCCTTAAGAAAATAAGGTAGACGGTTTATAAAGAATGACTGGCCTGAGGTGTCCTCTAGTACATATATGCACACATATGCACCTGTGCACACATGTATGCATATACTAAAAGATAATATTTCTCAGAGAATAGAAAGGTTTCTAAGATGTCAATAAATTATGATATGTTGATAAACATCTTTCAGGTAAGTACATAAAACAAGGCATGCATATTAACCAGGCCATTTCTATTTGTGTGTTATACTTAAAATACACTGAGACATGTTTGAACTTAGATAATTCACCTAATAAACTGCCTGGCAAGACAATGGAGTCAAAGCGACCTCTATCTCTCCAAGAACCATCCCACAGCAGCAAAGAAAATACGGAGGAATGTCAACTCTCTCAGCTACAGTTACAAGACCTCTTCCCCTGAATTTGTGAGCATGGGGCTGGTGCAGAAATAGTAAGTGATTCGTCAGTGTGACAGAAGGCAAAATCCAAGTGTGGGAAGGGAGGAGACCCACGGGGAATACTGGCTAGCTCTGCAGTCTGGGGCGCACAGGGCAAGGTCAGGGGCTGGAGCTTGTTTTAAAATTTGCAAAGAACAGTTACTTAGCAGGTCCCTCATGTGAGCCAATCAGAACATGGGTTTGTGTCTCCAGTTGGGCATTCACCCTGAGGCAGGATGGAGAGGGGGCCCTGGACACAGATGAAATTAACCCTGGTTATCTGCGGTTGGTGAGGCCATAAGGAGGGGTTTGTCTTCTCATTTTGGCATGTTCATTTTTTTAACTGATACATGGGTAAAAATCATTCTTATAAACAGTAAACCAATTCTTCCCTATATCAGGCTGCTCAGATGAAATCTCTGAGACTGGCTGGGTATAAATGAGGCACAACCAGTTATCAAGACTGTCTGCTCTGTGGCCTCTCAGTCCCTTCTCAACTTAACCCTGGTGGCTGAAGTTCCTGTTTATTCCTATGGCCAGGCCAGCAAGGGTTTTTTCCCGGGAGAATGCTATGCAGTTAGAACATTCCAGATCTGGGTTTGTTTCTAATCTCAGAAATGGAGGAAAACATCCATTGTTCTGTTGCCCAGCATAAGCATAGTATTGCTGTAATTTCTGGTCTAGAACCCTAGTGAGTTGGCCATCTACATGGCCTTGCAGACATCTGTTAATTGAGAGCTAGGCTGTGAACAGCAAATAGCACCTTCCAGCTCCATTGTCATTGTCAAAGTTATGGCAAATAAAAAATAGTGGAAATAAGATTTTGAAGAGTAATTTCGCAGGAACATGTTTAATTGATTCACTCTTTTGGTGGTCAAGGCCATATGCCCAGCCCTATGCCAGGAGGTAAAGGGAGGCAGAGGGATAGAACTAAGGCTTCCATTCTCTGTTTCTGTGCACAAGAGATGAAATAACTTTGCATAGGGCATAGCATGAAGTAAGAGGCAGGAAGGAACTTTTCTGGAAATCTCTAGAATCAAGGTAGGCCCTTGAGAGCGTATGACTCAGGACCTTAGAGCTGTTCCTGGCTTCTCCAATGATGCAGCTGACTGAGCCTTCCAGATGTTGGAAGTGCTATCCACTCTTCATGGGCCTGTGGGCAGAAGTGGATGATAGCTCTCATGGCTACAGGGGCAGGTTTAGAACCAATTCTCCCACACCACTGTGAAACATGGAGTTAGTAAGAAAAGAAAGTCTCTACCCTAGAGCTGAGCACTGGGCTCACCTCATGTAGGGCCAGGAATGTAGCCCAAGTTTTGGGTCAATTTCCCAATGCTGATGCCCTTGAACCAATGGTCAGAGAGGGGTAGTGATTTGTGCAGGATCACACAGTGTCTTAGTGGGTGAACTTATTCCCTCAAACAGATACTGAGAGCAAGCAAACTCAGCCTTCAACTTTTGGAGCAAAGAACACAGTACCGCATACTCTCTCATCTCCTATCCCCCCCTCCCTGAGACAAAGCATGGACAGAAGAGGGGTCCCTTGAGGGTGTGGCAGCTGATGTAGAAAGATAAGTGTGGCTCAGTTTGGTTTGGCAATGGACTTCATATGACAAATGGCCAGGACTGGGTTCCCTTCTGAGTCAGTGCTGCCCTGGGACAGCTCTGGGAAGCCAGTGTCAGAGAGGAGATCCTACAGTTGACATCGTAAGATACCTGGCTGGGACTGGTAAAGTGTCTTAGCCACTGAAGGTGCTTTCCATATGCCTGACAACCCTGGGGCCCATGCAGCACGGAAAACTGACTCCGAGGCACACACAACCTCTCCCTCTTCTCCATAATAAAAATGTTAATTTTATAAAATAGATGCTCTACCCACATGATGGATTATTACTCGGTCATAGAAAGGAATAGAGTTCTGACTCATTCTGCAGCATGGACCCATCCTGAAAACAGTGGCAGAAGCTGGACACAGATGGCCACACTGTGCACCATCTTGATTACAGGAAGCATAAAGAATACAAACATCCACAGAGACAAAGAATAGATTTGAGTTAGCAAGAGCTCTGAGAAAGGGATGTAGGAGTAACTGCGGATGGGTAGGGGGTAAAGTTACTTTAAAGCTAGCTGGATGTACCAGTTGCATATTGTGTATGTACTAAATGCCACCCCCAGAACCCATGTAAAAGCGTAGTGTGATATTATTCTCACAGGACCAGGAAGGAAAACCCCAGAGGACTCCTGGGGCTTTACTAGCCAGCCTGGACTAAGTGAATTGGTGAGCTCCAGGTTCAGTAGGGGACCCTGTTTTTTTTTTTAAATAATATAAAATATGATTGAGAGAGATTGAAGATGTAATCCAGCATAGACCTTTGGCCTCCATATTCACGAGTACATATGAGCACATATGCTCCCATACACAAGTACCATGTCAGGGTATTTTCCTAAGAGCATGCTATGTAGTTAACACATAGGGAGAGGGGGAGGGAGAAGGAGGGAGAGAGATTCACACTGGAAGAAAGAAGGACAGGAAGAAGCTACAGCTGCCACTTCATAGCCATCACCTCAAGGCCCTGTCTACAGGGCCGCTGTGTCTCTTCTTCCTGGGCAGGTTCTCAGGAGATCCGGAGTAGGCGCTCTGTTTTCAAGTGGCCAGCTGGGCCCGGTCTTAGCCAGGGCAAGCTGTGCTTAAGAAACTCTATTTGCATAGTTCTCGTTTTGATTCCAAAGACTCTGATGTTCTTGGTGTACAAGGTCATGTGGGAACATGATGACCCTGAATGACCAAGCACCACAGGGTCCAGGAAGCTGTAGGGGCACACTCTCCTCCTAGGTCCCTGATGGAGCTGTCCCTTAGCCTTCATAAGGGCACCCACTTCTGCTATTTTAGAAGGTCAAGTCCTGTTCAGTATATCAGCCTATATGAACAGATGTCCTTGACCTGAGCCCAAGGCAGACTCTCATTCTGTCCTCTGAGGCCTGCCCAGGACAAAGTGACCCATTTTCCTGGAGCAGCCTTAGAACCTTGGGGTGTTGAAGATGGGGCAGTGGATGGCTCACCCACCAGAGGCCTGTGTCTGACTCTGTACAGTTGTCTCTAGGTCTCTAGGTTTCCAAAACTGTAACATGGCCTGTCATGAGCAGTCCTCAGACACGGGCAAAAGGGCCCTGGGGAAGCCCTTGGCAGCTCACCTGTGTGGAACTTTCTTAAGTAACGCAGCCCTTTTGCTAGCTGGAGAGGGCAGGTCATGACCTCTTAAGGGATCCCTGGCTCTCAGCCTCACCCTGGGTATGTTCCAGAGAAAGAATGGGAAAGAACTAAAGAAGGACATTTCCATTCTTCCCAGAAGAGAGGCTGGCCACCCCTGGTCTGCTGTGCTCTGAGGCTTTGCTTGCCTAGACCCTTTTTCCATAATGCTTGACTTGACCTGGATCTTTCCACCAGATTTCCTGATTTCTTTTCAACCTTCCAGTACCAGGCCTCTAGGGGGCAGTGATGAGACAAGTTAAATGCCCAGAGAGCTAGTTCAGTTTGACCATAACCATTATAACCTCAAGCTGACCTTCTCATTTATATATATAAATAATATATATACATGTATAATTTATATATCTTTTCATTTATATATAATACATATACACATATGTGTGCATCTGTGTATATACAATATACATACATGCACACACTATTACACTATAGATAGATAGGAGATAGATAGATAGATAGATAGATAGATAGATAGATAGATAGATATAGATATAGATATAGATATAGTGCCTATGTTTATTTTGAGACAAGGTCTCATGGATCTCAGGCTGTTCCTTGAAGTTTCTCTGTAGCAGAAAATTACTCTGAATTTCTGTTCATTTTGCTTCTGCCTCCTGCAGGGATGACAGGCACTTACTACCTCACCTGGCTTACAGGGGTAGGTGAGGCTGGAATTCAATCTCAGGGCTCTGTGCATTCTAAGTGAGTATTGTACCAAGCTCTATCCTTGCCCTATGTGGTGTTTTATCAGGACCACATTAGCATTGTGGTAGGCACACACACAGACGTGATACACCGTGAGGGACACTGGGCCCTCTGGCTCTGTCTGTTAGAGGTATCACAGTCAAGGACACACATGGTTCATATTCACCAAAGCTACGCTGTGGGGATGTCTGAGAGCTTGCTGGCACCAAGGTTTCAATGCTTGGTTTTCATGCTCTGTGAGTCTACAGAAGCCTGCCCTTGTTAGCCAGGATGCCTCAACAGATCACTGTACACAGTCCCTCATTCATGCTAGGCAGACTATATGGGGAGAGCTTTTCTCTTCTGTGTTGATAGCCTAGTCCACTCCGTCCTCTCCACCTATTACAAGGTCTGAGGCAAGGGGCTAGCCCTCCTCATCCCCATAGGCAGAGAAAGCTGAGTCTGTGGGAAGCTCAGCCCTTTCCCTACTTTGTGGGGGTTGTCTGTCAGGCCTCTGAGGCTTCTGTTCCTGCACACAGGAGCGTGTCTGTTTCAGGTGGTTTGTCTCTGGCAGTGACAGGAAGGGATGCCAAATTAACGCTGGGCAATAAATTCTGCAAAAGCCAATAAAACCAAAGCAGAGGGCTAGAGGGAAGAACCACAGCAACTGATTAAACATTTTTGTTGGCAGTCACAGGCATGGGCACATTTTCCAAGGTTTGCAACAAGGAGACATCTGGCCCTGGCCCAGAGATTTGCAGGAGGGAATCCTAGCAAGGAGAGATGAGGGGCCAGGCAGAGCTGGACCCTATGGGGATCCCAAGCAACTGATCAGCCTCCTCCAAGCACCTGAACACCACCCAGTGGCCTCAGTTAGCTGGTGAGGAAGCATTCTGGTCAGTTCTGTGAACTATAGGAGTCGAGTCCTGGGGAAGACAGTGTTCTATGCTTGGAATGCCTGTTGCCCTGCCCAGCCCCACCCAGACTCAGCATTCTGAACTAGAAGGCTGAGGCCCCGACCTCCTTTGATTTTTGGGGAGACAGCAGGACTACTGGCTAGGTCAGAGAAGGCCCTGGGACGCCAGGCTCTTGGGTCCTGTGACCACAAAAAATCTCTAATTCTACACTCTCACCCATGCTATTTCTCACCTCCCTCTGAGACCGCAGTGTGCTCTCTGCCTCCAGTGGACTAGCAGCGGTATGTGGCACCTATGCCTGTGTGTTCCCAGCAGGCTCTGTACTTTATTTATGTTTATCTTTCATTGAAAGGACGGCCAGGTAGAGTGGACAGTGGTTAGATCCTTGGCTCTATTTGGAAGAAATAGTTCCACACAAAACTTTGCTCCTCACTGTCCACAGCCTTTCCTATCCTTACAGGAGGCCCTGTCTGGAACAGCTGTATCCTACAAGCACAGGCCACAATAGCACTGTGATGGCATGGGACTACTCCAGAGATGTCACTCCCCATGTAAAAGTCAAGGCATGCCCTGGTGTCAAGGTTTATCAAATGACTCATTAGCCACGTGGGTCTGTTCTACTCTCACACTAAACCCAGGGTCTAGGAGATGCCTGTTAGCTTTCCATCAGCTCCAGCAACACCAGGAAACATCTGTCTGAGATACCACTTCAGAAGCATAGCCCTCTGTCTGTCTCAGGAACACTTGCCAGGTGAACTCCATCCTTCCATCGACCTGGTCAAGTCTACTGCCTTGGCCCCAAGGCAAGCAAATCCTAATTGCTTCTGCATTGGGTTTCCCTGGGCCTTGCCTCCTGTATACTCATCACTGGCCACACCAACTGTCTTCATCTTACATCATTCACTGTCTCACTTTTGACAAAGCCACTACCTGGACTTCACCTGGCAACCGATGCGTATGTTCTGGATTCTGAGCAGCGTCACCTGCTTAGAGACAAATCTCTCTGGCAGGGTTGGCCACTGTCCTGCATGTCCGTGTCTGTGAACTTTCCTTGTGCTGTATCTGATGATGAAATTCAGCCTCGGGGATAGCAGAGGGATGACACTAGAGATATGTAGTGAAATGAAACCCAGGTTTCCCAGGAATGAGTCACCCCAAAGAAGAGATTTCAGGGCCCAAATCTTTACCTACCTCTGAGAAGAACACAGAGAGAATGACCAGACTGATCCAGTGAATGACACCTGCAAACTGGAATGCACTGGAAACTGTAATGAACATAGTGAGGCCAGGTTTAGGAGCAAAGAATTGAGTCCATCAGTCTAGGGGGCTTCGTGACATGGAGGCTGACATCTGGGGAGCCCCAAGCACTTATGAAAACCTTTGGATTGGTTAGAAACTGGGACAGAGAGCAAGGGCAGCAATAACCAGTGATTATGTGGAGGTGGTGGGAGCATTGTAACCCAAATGCTCTTCTCTCCTCAAAGGCCACCTCCCTTGATTCCTCCTGTTCACTCCTGATGTCCTTGGTGTCATAGCCAGACCGGGGGGAAGTGGGGTCACAACCACAGCAAAGTTGTGGACCTGAGTGGGCAGCTTCAGGATCCCCAGCACAACATCCCCGCAGCTCAGTGTACTCTGTGTGGGGCTCCAGGTAAGCCTCTGCCCTTCTGTTCTGAGGATGGTGGTAACAGAGCATGCTTTGGAAAGATGACTGGAGCAATGCCCGGCAGGGGGAACTGATGGGTAAAGGCAGCAGAGCCTATAGGGAGCAGACTAAAGTACCTTCCAGGTCCACAAGGGTGAGGCCAGCACTGATGACTCCCAACCCTGTCTTCACTTATCTAGTCAGTCGCTCTAAAGGACATAGACAGTCTCCAAACACTCGCAGGTCACAGATCATGTGCTAATGGGCTAAAAACAAGGTATAGGAGTCTAGGACAATAGTGGGGTAATCTTGACAGAAAGAGAGCAGAATGGTCCCCAGAAGGAAGCCTCTCGATGCATTAGAGGAACTTTAGGGGCAGGAAGTTGGGGTGCTGGGGCAAACAAGCCTTGTTGGCTCCCTAGAGGGCCTATTTCAAGCTTTTCAAGTTCCCCTGGGGCCAAAGAAAGATATCTTCTTTGGTCAGGCTGCATTTTAATATGTTCTAGAATCTATGAACTCTGTGAGTGGGTAAAAATGAGGTCTTTAAGCAAATAAAAGAGGAAGGTTTGCAATACTGGGTTCCAGGAGGGAGATGCATGGGGTCCCCTGGCTCATAGCCACTATGACCTTTAAAGGATGAACCCTGGAGACACCGTGAATTCTTCCTCGTTCTGAGCCACAGGAATACCAGTGGGAACCAAGAAGCTGAGGCCTATGTGACTCTGAAAAGACCTCAGATGATTCTGGAAACATAAAATCTCTCCCCATTATTTCTTAAATGAATTCCTGTGCCTTTTTTACGGTTTGCTTTAGAAGAGCAATAAATCTCGGATTGTGCGTTTTATGGAATTTAAGATGCCTTTTATGAGCTGCTATTGGATCTCCCACCAAAATCAATCTCCCGGATACTTAATTTTAAGCAAAATTCCAGTGTCTGCTGGATTCTCAGTTCTACTCGATGCCTCATCACAACCTGAGAAGCCCAGGGCCCCAGGACAACCCACCATAGAGAAAGAAGGGTTCCGTTATGGTCAAGTCTCATAAAACACAGACAGACTGGACACGAGGAGGTAAAGTCTACAGCATGGTTTAATCGAAGACAGGTTGAGTGTAAAACCAGTACTGGGCACTTAATGCTGGAAGATACTTTAATTGGAACCAAGGGGCCACCAGCTACATAAAACCCAACTAGGCTTATCAGACAAAAGCAATTCTGTGCTCTCCCAGAGAGCAGACAAGACTGGTATGTCTCGGAAGAGGTTGTGATAGCCTCTGAGCATAGAAGATCCAATAGAGAATTTGGAGCATTTGAGAAAACGAGAACAAAATGGGTTTGGGAAGGGGGGCGGGGGCAGAAGCTCTTGTTCTGGATTCTGTCAATGGTAGAAAATGAAAGCTCTCTGCAACAGTAATTCCACCTTTGAAGTATTTGTAATTGAATGGTCCACCTCCTGGACCCAGAAAGCTGTGTGAGGTTTTCCTTAAGCTATACACTCATCCACAGCCAAGGACCAGACAGAGGTTCCCAAGGGTGGAGACAGGAAGTGGGCCCCCCACCCTGACCGTCACATTACACAGTGCATCAGAAGAAGCTGAGTCTCCTGATGACACATGTGCCACGTTGTCGCCATCGTGAGGTTGGAAGGAATCACCAAAGGAAAGTGCCCAGTTAAATAGCCTAGAGGCTTGGAGTCCCCCGCTCTGTTCCTCTGACCTAGGGTAAGCCTCAAATTTCCACAGACTTTAATCTGTCTGCTTTGTCTGTAAAATGGGGCCTGCCTTGTGTACCACATAGTCTCTGGCAAGGTTGGAGGTGTAGATATGGAAAAGAATTTTCAAAGCTATCAGGACACATGTAAATGATGCTGTCCGCTTTGAGTCTGGTACATACACCAGTACTGAGGCTGCTGTCTAGTTAACACAGGTGATTGACTTCCCAGATGGAACTGTTTAGGCCAGAAAAAAAAAATTCACCCTGGAAAATTCCAAATGAGAACAATTAAAAAAAAAAAAAGATGCATACAGGGGTCCCCAACTTTGTTTTTGTCTCATGGGTTTCTGATCATGGAATGCTAGGGAGGGGTCTGAAGAGGCCACATTGGACAGAAGAGGACCAAGTGATGCTGTTAGTGACAGAGAAACTGCCAAATGTGTTCCCTCCCCAGGGGCAATCCCTGTGGGCTCTTGAGGGGCCAGCAGTTTGGCAGTGGCACAGGCTGGGGGACCATCCCAGTCTGTAGGTTGGGGACCCCTGAGGGATGCGGATGCACAGTGAATATTGACATGGATTTGCATATGTATCTCTCTTGCTACTCACACTGGAGAAACTTTATATCTATTAGAAGTTCCAGAGTCAGGAGAATCACCACCAATATTACACAGGCTACCAGGAAACTGTTGAGACTTGCACTGAGCAAAAATACCTGCCATACGGCCGCTCTCTTGCCACAGCACGGCTTCAGCCAGTTAGACCTGTCGGAACAAAAGCAAGGAGAGAGGCTGAGGGGCGACCCTGGCCACAGTCCTGCCTCCAGTCAACCAGCCTGGCTCCCTGGGCCTGGCTTTCATGATGTGGTCATTTTATTTTGTTGGCCATGCTGGGGGTGGAAGGCAGGGCTTCGCTAAGTTAAGCAAGGCCTGAGCTACATCCCGAGAGACTACGTTTATTCAAGAGGCCACTGGGTGGAATCACAAGAGTAAAAGGAACTCACTAAGGGACACAGCTGGGTTCACAGGTTGACTTTGGGAACTTACAGGAACTCTCTGAGATTCGGGCTTCTCAGCTTAGAAATAAGTATGGAAGTAACACCCGACGATGAGTCAAACACGCCTACGTGGCAAGAGCCCATTGGTCAAGCTGCTGTCGCTACGTTTCTGTGTCTCTCAGAACTCAACCCATTTGGGAAATCTCTGTTTATACTCAGCAAATGTGCTGAAGCACTTGGTGGCTGGAATGAGAGCTTTTCGGCTATAAAAGGAAGCGCTAGATTGGATCCCTGATTATCAGAACAGATTATCTGGACACTGGTATACAGTGTTACTTGACCCCCCCCATCCCCTCCCCCACCCCCATTTCTATAATTGGGTAAGTTTGGGAAAATATGGGTCAAAGTTCAATAGTTATTTATTTGTGGGATATTCAAGTCCCTTTACTATGCTGCTATGCCTCACTGTGCTCCATGCAAATGGCATCTGTGCTTACCAAACTGGTTAGGCCAGGGCTGCCTCTTGTCACAGAGCATCAAGTAGGACTGACACTCTGTGTAGGCTGTCTTTTGGGGGCGTTTATAGGGGAAGGGAGACCCCTGAGCATAGACTCTCCTGAATAGGTTGGGAGTGGGCAGAAGGCCGATCCCTGCCCCTGAGGGACACAAGAGGGCACCACACTCAAGCCTCGCTGATTTGGTTGTTTATGACCGGTCCCTGCCTGCCCATCTGTTTTTAGTGAGAACTCTGCATTCTAAAGGGTCCGAGACAAGCCAGGGAAGTATTTACTTTGGGGTCTGCTCCATTGCCTTGGGATCATATGCAAAGGTATCAAGTTCCTCTGGGACTCTGCCTCCCCATTTAGAAAGTAAAGAATAGTATCGCTAACTTGTAGAGTTGTCGGAAGCTAAAGGAAAGAATGTATCTGACCTGCAAACATGGTGTGGCTGAAATGACATCATGATGAGGGTGGTGGTGGTGGTGATGATGATGATGATACCGATGGTCACGACAATAATATCTGAATATCTGATGGCCCAAATGCTTGACCATCAACACATCCTTCCCATCCAGAGGGAGTCAGTCCGCCACAGCCCACTGCAAGGAGGACCCATGTTTTCCTCCTGAAGACTCAGGTGTCAATGGGCTGGAAGGCAGCTCTGCTTTCTAGCACTCTCTGAAAGAATAATGTGTTCAGCTGGTGATGTCCTTCCTCATGTTTCATTCAGAGAAAGCTTGAATGCCAGAGGTGACAGTCTTGAAACCTGACAGGAAATTGGGCTCACTCAAGTCTCTCTGGATATTTATAGCACCTATGGGAATGGTTGGTGGTCTCTTTCCTTGATTCAGTGGTGACACAAAGACCAGATGTGGTCCTCTTCAGACTCAGGAAGCAGGTTCCAGAAAGAGATGTTTAAAGACCTCAACATGCTGGAGGAAGCTAAGCAGGTCATTTTGGAGGGGGTGAAGGGTTGATATGAGTTCCTCAAAAGGCCAACAGTATGGAGAGAGAGAGAGAGAGAGAGAGAGAGAGAGAGAGAGAGAGAGAGAGAGAGAGAGAGAGAGAGAGAGAGAGAGAGAGACTGGCTGGGCCAGAAGAGAAGGCTTCTCCCTCAGAGAAAAGCTCAGGGGGAATCAGAGACCAACAATGGGATCTTTGTGGCCCTTGAAGGTGAAACTTAAAATGCACAGTGTGGACCACATTTCTTGTTTTTGTTTTGTGGGCTCCCACAGGTCAACCCAAACAGAAGCCACATAGAGCTCAGTAGAATTGATGGATAAATTCAAATTTCAGATAAACAATGAACAACTTCCTAACACAAGTATGTCCCAGATATTACATAGAAGGCACCCCTAATGTGTGTGTGTGTGTGTGTGTGTGTGTGTGTGTGTGTGTGTGTGTGTATAATTCAAACCTCACAGGGCCCTATGTATTGTTATCTGTTATGTCTGGCAAATCCAGAGCTGAGGGTCTCAAGGAGCCTGGCTATGATTTAGTCAGAGAAAAACACGGATGAAGAGGCCATACTAATATTTGAAAAAGTAACACTCTTAGAAGCCCGAGTTGATTTTCTCAGTTGTACTCCAAGAGAGCAAAAAAAAAAAAAAGAGCCCTAGCACCTAGGAGAAGTACTTTCCAAGTGATAAATAGCCTTTTCTTGAGGCTACACAACCCTGGGTCACCTGGAAACCAGGAAAATCTAGAGGAAACCCCAAGAGGTCAGCTGTCATCATGAAAGGCAGAGTATTAGAGAAGCCTTTACCACGTGCTTACAGATAGCCTCTTCCCAGCCACTTGGCGGTACCCAGAAGTGGAAGGCTGCTGCCCACTGGACCCGCTCTTTGTAGACTGCTTTCATGCAGCGAACAGTCAGCTAAGAACTCTGCCATCCCGCCCTCCTCACCCTCCTGTATTATCTGCTCCTGTGCCCATGTGCCTGTCTCCCTTCTGCCTGGCCCTATTTGCATATTTCACAATTTTCTGTTTGTGCCCAGCCTTCACCCTGGCATTTTGGAAAATTTGTGCTGTGCCCTTCCCATCCTGTGCCCGTCCAATGCTATGCTTTCTTTTCCAGGGCACAAAGACACCTCAGCTCTAGCTCCACATCTACTATTAGTGGCCTTTAACACTGGCGCCATTTCATTGTTATTTGAAATGGGAGCCAAGCAGCTTTGGAAGCTATTAATAAAACAGGCAGCTGGGAAGACTGTTGGCCCTGGGTGAGGTCCAGTGGTGAACAGGAGGTTTCACCCTCGTGGTCAGTGGAAGCAGCTGGGCATTCTTCCGCCTCCCACCTTGTACATCTGATGAGCATGAGATGCACTCTGAGAGCCCGCTGCTCCTTCTGCCTCAGAGGAGAGCCCCCAAGCAAAGGGAAGGAAAAGTACTCCATTTGGCTGCAGCTTACCAAGTAACATTCAGAGAGGCCACTTTATACTTCTGCTTAAGTGTGAAAATGCTGGCTTTGTTTTGGAAAGAGATGCAGGCAGGCCTGAAGTCACCTGTGACCTGGGTTAGCCTGAGGATCAGTAGGGACTCAGGAAGCAGGGGCAGATCTGGATGCCAAAGGATGCTGTGCCCCTGTGTCTGAAGTCAGCAGAACCAGTTACACTGAAATGGGGATAGGAACTGTAACAAGTTATAATGTGCTATAAGATGACCAGGTAGTAACAGGGAAACCCAGAGCTGGTGCAGGACTCAGGTGAAGAATTGAAAAGACATTTAAAACTAGTCATGAAGGTGCACAGGGCTATCCCTGAGCCTCAGCTCACCACCCTGTGTTTGTGAGCTTGCTTACTTAAAAAGGATTACCAAAGCTGAGCTTCTTGGCTGTTTCATCCCCTCATCAAGGGGTGGGAAGGACATGAGACCCTCACCTGAGTGTCCAGCTGCTCCCTACCCCCTGTTGTATGCAACTCAGCCCTAACTGCATGAGGCTAGAATACATGTTAAGGAAGACTAGGGGGATGAGGAAGGAGGCTCCACATATTCAACTATGGAAAAGCCCTCATTCCTACTAGGTGAAGACTTTCTGGTACAACTTTTTTGAGAAGGAGCCATCACACCCCTCTAGATACCCCCAAACTCCAAAGCAGTTGCAAAGCCAAGCCTACCTATCCAGGTCCTGTATTTCTAATCCCATGGCAGCCTAGCTGTGCCCAACCAGAGCTTGGCCCTCAGCTACCAGCCTCTCAACATCAGTCTGGGAGTGTCTCCTGGCTGCACAAGGAAAATGCTATTTTTTAAATTACAGGCGATATCACAAATACTGGGTGAACCTTTTATCTCCTAGTGACCCCACCATACAGCAGGGACTTAGGAGACACTGGCAAAAATAAGGGACCCACTGTGGGTGGATGTGTCAGAGCAGGGAAGCCTGGAGGTGGGGGTTGGGATTGCTTCCAGGTCAGAGGTTGTTATAAAGCCCCAAGGTTGAAGCCATACCCCTGGGTTAGGACCACAGTCTAACTTCCTGGGGGTGATTTCAAGGTATTGTCCCACTGTCTCGACTCCTCATATTCATCACCTGGACCCTCACTGAGTTTGGCACTGTGTTTCAATGAGAAATCAGGTGATATGGGTGAGCACTGTTCTTACAGGTGACAAGTATTATGGAGAATGAACAGGGTATAATGAAGGAAGTCTGGGAACAGGACAGAGATAATGGTGACTGTAAGCAGGGCCACAACCAAGCTCAGTGCGAAGACAATAAGGCTTGCCTGGGGGTCCTTTTTGAATGAGAGAGACCTGGACAGAGCAGTACAACTCTATAGGAGCAAGGGCCCCAGGGCTTCTGGGGCAGGCCTCTCCAGTGGGATTGGGAACGGTGGAGCGGCAGGTTCCTGGCTGGCTCCAGGTTTAGAATCCCGAACAGCTGGTAATACTTGTGAAATGCAAATTACTCAGACATTGCAAGGGAGTGTGTGTGTGTTCGTGGCAACATTAATTTCCCGTTTCTAAAGATCCCTGCACGGTTAACTAAAGGTCACAGAACTGACTGGGCTGAATCTGGCAGGAGGATAGAAAAATTGCTTTCTGGTGGCCTCCACGAATCCACGCCCCAGGTGGTGTCATTCCTGACGTTGCCACTGGAGGGCAGGCGTGCCCCTATTTCCCAACGTGCGCTACAAAAGCCAGGGCAGCTGGGGGCAGGCTTGGGCTGCTCAAATCGCAAATACCAGCAGATGGGCCTGATGGCAGGTGGTGGTATTCCAGAGAAGTTCCGGCACCCCCTCCTGAGGCCTCAGAGGAGTCCGGGGTGGAAAGCAGGTGATGTCCTATGTGGCTTCTGCTTTATATTCTTAGTAGTTTGGGAAACAATTTGAGGGAATAAATTCTGCAATATGAAAATAAATGAACTTTGGAGAATCCCAGAGGTTCTTTTATGGGAGGCAAGGCCACAAGAGCAGCTTGGAAAGCAGACAGGCAGGATCAGGCAGTGTTCCCAAGCTTGGCATCAAAACAGCCCCATCCTAAAGGTGAAGTAGGCCAGGTGGTGTGGACCTGTCAGGGCCGAGCTTGCTGTTCCAGGGCCAAGGCTCCTCCACTGTGTGCTTAGGCTACTGCACTTAGGAAACTGTGTGCCTCCTTCTGGGAGATGGTGGAGACACTCTGTGTGGAGTACCTCACAGGCAGTGGAGGCAGAGATAACAGAGTGCAGATTCCCCTGGATGACCAGGCTAGAAGACCTTGATAGCTGCACATTTAGATTATCATCCATCAAGCATCCAAAGAAAAAACAGAGGGAGGTCAGAACGAGTCTAGAATGGCAGCAGCTACTGAGATGCTCCAGGCTTTCCTAGCCCAGCCCCGGCCTGAAGGAGTCTTCTACACCCCCACATATGCACAAAACCAGAGTCTCCTTGGCTCTTAAATGGTGAACTGGAACCTCATTTAGGGGTCATTGTGCTTGTTAGGATGTTTGTCAACCTAACACAAGCTGGGGTCATCTGGCAAGACAAAACCTTAATGGGAAAAAAAAAATGCTTTGGTCAAGACTGGCCTGTGGACAAGTTTGGAAGGACATTTTCTTGATTAATATAAATTATGAATTGATCAGCATGAGTTAATATGACTAATGAATAGCAACCCACTATGGACAGTGGCGCCCCTGGACAGGTGGTTCTGGGTTGTATTTAAAAAGGCAAGCTGAGCGGAACAAGACAATAGGCAGCATTTCTCCACGGTTGTTTCAGTTCCTGTCTCCAGGTTCCTTCCCTGCATCCCTGTTTTAGCTTCTCTTGGTTATGGGCCCTGACCTGTAAGAGGTAATAAGCCCTTTTAACCCCCAAATTTTTGGTCATGGTCTGTAATGGCAATAGGAAAAAAATTGAGGAGTCATGTAACTGAATGCCTCCTGAGATGGACTTGGCGGTTTGATCCCAACAAACCTTTCTTTCTACCCACAAAGCAATCTAGTTTGGTGCTTTCTCTGCATCATCACTTATAGTGAAGGTGATGAAAAATCTGGAGACAGTTACAGGTTATGGAGCACAAAACAAATAAATTCATGGGGCTTGGAAAGCGGTTCAGTGTGTAGGGGGCTTGCCATATAAACATGAGGACCTGAGTTCAATCCCCTAGCGCCCATGTAAAAAGCCAGGCAGGCAGAGACAGGCAGCTTCCTAGGGCCTGCTGGCCTGCAGGCTTGGTCTAATTGGTGAACTCAGGTGCAGTGAGTGAGAGGGGCTCCAAAACATAAATTGGAGAACGATTAGGGAAAAGCCTGATATTGAGCTCTGGCCTCCACTTGCATGTGAATGTACATTTAAAAGCACAGAAATATTCCTGTGTTGGCCAAGAGGCCAAGGTGATGGTACCTGCTCTCTTCTACACTTCTAGAAGGGTCAAAAGAGGGCTAGCCATAATTCAGTGGAAAAAACACTTGCCTAAGCATGTGTGAAACCCTAGGTTCAGTTTTTGTTACCACACCCACAAATATCAAAGGTGTAACAAATCATGTTGCATCACCCACCCTCACTGTAGCCTTGGGTGGGAACACATGCTGTGCCACACAATATCAACAGACACTTCCCAGAACACCTGCTCAGAGTTGAGGCAAAATGAGATGTCAGTGAATTGCAGTTTCTGTTCTGTAAGCAAAATTTTCTGCTGTTAGAGAAACAATGGTTTAAGTATGGGAAACAGGAACATTTAATATTTTTTATCTCATAGATATTCAATTAGTGTATCTCTATAATGTATTGGAATGCTTGGGTTTTTTAAATTGCTCATTAAGATACTGACAAATTTCATTTAGAAACTATTAAGGGCTAGCACTCAAGAACAGACACAGACAGACCTCTGAGAGTTTGAGGCCAGCCTGGTCTACATAGTGAGACCCTTTCCCCCAAATTAAAGAAATTTTAGCTTGGGATCAGGGCAGACTCTCCAACAATTTGAAATATCCCTAAACATGTTTCTGTCATTTTGTGCTGTATATTTATGCAAAGTGATGGTCTCAACATGGGAGATTTAAAAATATCAAAATATTGTTGAAGATGTTCTACCCTAGAGTATCACAGATTCAGTCATGATTTAATTCTTTCTGTAAACATAAACAGGTACATCCATCTCACTAATATGCAAACTTGCTTTGGTCTTTAATGGGAAATCATATAGATATCAGAGAATTTTTTAAAAATAAATTCATGATTTATTATCAGTAAATGTTTGGTTTGTAGATCTACTTTATGTTCCTACGTACCTATAGCTGGATAACAAGGTCTCTTTAATAAAGGGATGAGTGTGGAGACGGCCAAGAAGCCTGGTCTGGACCACATGCTCTGTTTCTGTGATGCTTGTCATCCTGGAAGCCTCTGGACTTGGTGGTGGCTTTGACAGTTGGCAGCATGTCCTGGTCCCCTTTGCTTTTCTTGACTGTTTTCATTGCAGATGGCTAGCACAGAGAAAGCCATGAGGCTGACAGAAATCCAACTCTTTGATCTATGGTTCGTTTTTGTTGCTTTAACAGACACATACATGGTACAATCTGTTTGTGGAATATTAGCTGAAGATGTGTTACATTTGTGCAACGGAGCATTTGTTTATTGATATAAAGATGTGTTGCATTTGTAGTGGGGCTGTGTTCTGTTACATTGTAAATAATAGTCCCGCCTACTGGTTTAATAAAAATGCTGATTGGTCAAAGGCAGACAGGAAGTGTGGGCGGGGCTACCAGACTAAGAAAACTCTGGGAACAGGAAGCACAGAGCAGAGGCCCCAGAGAGACACAGAGGAAAAAAGTTGAAATGCCGCTGAGAAAAGGTACCGAGCCAAGCCGCATGGCTGAACAGGATAAGAGTTATCAGCTAGTTTAAGAGTAAAGAATTAGCAAGTTATATGTCTGGGCCATAGGCCAATCAGCATAAAAGTAATGCAAGCATTGGTGTGTTTCTGTGGGACTGTAGGTCTGCGGATCTGCAGGTCTGTGGGTTGAAAGCCCAGACCAGAAACATAATACTCCATGCAATCTCTTATGTTGCATTTGTTTAACTCTGTGAAGCTGTGCTACTGTGCCTGTCTAAAACACCTGATTGGTCTAATAGAGAGCTGAGTAGCCAATAGGAAGGCAGGGGAAACATCAGGTGGGGAATAAACAGAGGGAAAAATCTAGGTTTGAGAAACCAACAAGGAAAGGGAGGGGCGAGAAAAGGAGGAGGGGGAGGGACTTCAGAGGCCAGCCACACGATCAGCCGTAATAATGACAAGGAAAGAAAGGTATACAGAATGGAAAAGGTTAAAGCCCGGAGGCAAAAGATAGATGGGATAATGCAAGTTAAGAAAAGCTGGCTAGAAATAAGCCAAGCTAAGATCAGGCATTTATAAATAAAAGTGAGTCTCTGGGGGGAAAAAATTACAACTCAACACACTATGCACCAGGAGCTGTTCTGGGCATTTAAAAGGTTAACTTATAGCTGGGCATAGTGGGCACACACTTTTAATCTCAGCACTTGGGAGGCAGAGGCAGTCAAATCTCTGTGAGTTCAAGTCCAGCCTGGTCTACAGAGCTCATTCCAGAACAGCCAAAAATAAATAAATAATATATGGTGGGAAAAAGGATCTGCTTGCTTTTGGTGGCAATTAGTATCCAATCCCAGCCACATGTTGACTGGACCCTGAGGGACAGTCTTTTGGGCCTTAGTTTATTAATCCTAGAAATATGACCCTAGCATTTGTAAAATTGCTAGGAGGGTTTGAAATATTAAAAATAGCTTACATGAAGCTAGCATGTATCAGGAAAATGACAGTTTCCATATGTGTCTTAGTGGGTGGATCATCTGACTCTGGGAAGTGGTGGAATACACAGCATTCCATGTCTAAGCATTGTGCAGGGTGTTGGGCACACTGGGGCAGGGGAGCCTTCGTCTGCACACAGTCTGGAACCTTGTAAATGAACTCTGACTTTTGCAGGGGCCCCCAGCCCTGGACCACTCTAGAGAGAAAAGCAGGAGTAAAGATCAGCTCAACTAAGCATGACTCCCCCAAAGAGGCATAACCCTGTCCTGTGAGAACCATCAATCCAGTGCCACAGGGATGCCGTTGAATATCTAATGGTTGGAGCGCCATTCCCTCTGGTGAGCCGGAACATCAGGAAGGGAGTCAAGCTTTGTCCCCTTTACCTGATTCCAGGAGGCAACCCATGGCGGCACACACAGTCCCAGAGCATACATGCGCATGTCACAAGGCACACTCTCAGGCTGGACAGGAGAGCCTCCTCATCCAGTCCTTCGGGGAAATGAATACAGTTCAGTTTTTAGGTGGGCAGTTTTAAAGGTTAGCGCTGTCACACCAGGAGAAGTAGGAAGCTGTGTGCCATTGGAGTCAGCACAGGCTAACGTGCTTGTCCCCAGTGTCAACTCTGGGAAAGGCTACAGGGTATGGTGGCAAGAGCATGGGTTGGGGGGGCAGGAGCTGTCACTGTGCTTGGCAAGTTGCCACCCCCCATGTCCTCTCCTCCCCTTCCCCTTAGAGGACTAAGGACATTGTCCATGTATCTTTGAAGAGCTAACAGGCAGGAAGGATGTGGTTAAAGGGTTCTACTTGGCAAGGGTTTCAGGTTGACCCAGAGAAGGAAGTAGGTGCTGTTGGACCAGAGACCCCTCAGTTCTGAGACCTGACCACAAATCTAAGGACTTCCTTTGTGCTAGTCTTTACAATGGGGGCTACTAGATGAGGTCAACCCGCTAACTGTGAGGAGAAGCTAGCTACCATTTCAGGCACAACTTCTCCCGTCTTGTCCCTCTGAGATGGCAGGAGTTTGGTGAATTCTAAGTTGGCCGTGTTCCCCTTTCTTCTCTTTGGCCAAGTTCTGGACCCTGGATGTCTCCACAGATGAATGGGGCTCTCATGTTGGAAACCATAAACCCAGGCTCCCCTTGCTTTCTGCACCCAGCCTGAGAATGCAAACCTCCTTCCCTCCCTCCAGGCTCAGCTTAGTTACCCAGTCCCACACCTGACCACCAGAGTCACTCTGCTGCCATCTAGTGGTCCCCAAAGGCCGTACACCTATATGTTGTGAGTAGGTAAAGGTGGGCAAATGTTTTAATAATTTATCTGTGAATTGGTCGCTTAATCAATTAAAACTGAGGGTCTCCTGGCCTATAGGCAAATGATATTGCTTATGACTAATACATTTTGTATCCTAACTAAAACTGTCTTTGATAGCTGGAGCCTAGAGAATCCTTGTGGAAGCCTGGAAGGGTAGTGTTCCACTGTAGGCAAATCTCACTGGTATTGAGAAAGTACTGAGTCTCGGTCTTTCTCTTTCCCAACTTCCCTCTCTCCCATCTTCCCATCCTTCATAAATCATGACACAGAACCCCTGGACTTCACACCTGCATGGTCATGGCTTGGGTGGGCACTCCTGCTAACCCTGAACCCCTCTAAATTCTTACTAAGTAAAGTTGGCATGGTCTGAGGCAAATCAGATTTCTTTCTTTTAGGCTGACTTTGTGGGGAGGAGCAGAGCTACCAACAGTGCTCGGAAGTATACCGGCTACAGCTTAGCTTTGCCCTGTGGGCACGAGAAGCCTGGTACTGTTCTCTCTCCCTGTCCTTTGCTCTCATCAACTCAGTGTAGAACAGTTCACACGGCTCCCCAGGGAAGCTGGGTTTTCCCATGCCATCCCATTGTAGTGTTGCCCACTCACTCGCTTGCTCACTGTCAGCCTGCCTGCTATCCCAGTCTCAGATGACCTGGTCCTTGCTAGAGAGAACTTCCTGGCCCAGGGCTGGGGTTAGATGTGGCAAGACTAGAGCCCAGAGGTTGTCTAAGGCTGTGTGCACCTGTCTACCAATTGTGACGAAGTGGGAGTGCCAAGTCTTGCTGCAGGCCTCAGGATCAAGGTGAGAAATTGAGCCATCACAAAACTGCCAAGCCACCAGAGCCAGGGCCTCTCATGGAGGATTTAAACCAAGGAACGTGAGCCGTCTTGGTGTTACTGCCTTTTAAATGATTTGGCTGGTTCCTGCTTAGATCTCTTGTGTGAAGCCATAAGCTTTCTCCCATTGATCACAGCTGCGGGTCTATTCCCGTGCATAGTAGTGTTTTATTTACTGGGCACAATTTCTCCATGTGCTGGGAAGCTCCCCCTGACTCCCATGGGATAGTCATTTAGTCAATAACCTCGGTTTCCACAGCCTAATCTCTGCTCAGTTCTCTGAGACAGACTGTAGAAGCCAGCTCCCAACAATCATCTCCCACTTGGCAGGACACAGAGTCAGGAGAGGAGTCTTTCAAATAGTCACATCTGGGACCTTCAGAAAAAGGAACGTCCAAGCTCTGTAATTTTGTGATTACCAGAGAATTGCCTTTGTTTTGTGTGTGTATAAAAACTGAAAACCTTACAGTAAGCAGGGAGACGATAAAGGAGAGAAGTGGAGAGAGAAGGAACTTAGGGAAAAAGAGACGTGGGCGGAGGAATCATGGTGTGTGAGTAGAGTCTTTCTGATACCCTCAGATAAGTAGATATCTGTGCTGGTAGTGAGCCTTCCTCAGACCCTGAGAGAGAGAAGTCCTTCAAGGCTGCTCCTAGAAAGGTCTTCGTTAGAGTATTTTGCTTACAAATAGTATATCTGTGAATTTATGGCTTTGCTAACCATTGGAATCATGGAAAAAGTGGCTGTGGGAGCATGGGGGTGGGGGCGGGAGATTTCTGGAGAATGTGTCCTGAAGGTATTCTGCAAAGAGGCTATTTTGGGCTGTGGCTTAATAGCCCCCCCTCCTCCTTTTCTTTGCCCCCAGCTATGGCTTGCTGTCATATCTAAAATTATTTCAGTCCTTATTTAGAAGTGTTTGCTATCCTGGGTCTGTCTTCTTTTTCTAACCTGACATCTCAAAAAATATCCCTGCTCCCCCACTCCGTTGTCTTCCTCTGATTCCCTAATTCTGGCAGAAATATACTGTTGGTCTTATCTCCCTTAAGCCTGTTTGAGATCCAGGCTTCTCTCAACCTTCATTGGTCTGAGAGTCTGTGTGTGTGTGTGTGTCCACACACTGGACATACATGAAGGTCAGAGGCCAACTTGGCATAGCCAGTTCTCTTTCCACTTTGTGGATTCAGGGAACCAAACTCAGGTCATTAGGTTCTTAGTAAGAAGTGGTCTTGTTAGCCTGAAACCAGCTCCCTTTAGTTGTGGCATACTGTGGGCAAGTGTCCCACATCTGCACAGCTATTTACCATTCAAAAGATAGGTCCAGTCAGCCTATACATATTTTTTGCCCTGTGACTCAATTCTAGCCCATGATACATTAGTTAAGAACTGCTGGAGGCTTCTGGGAAGGTTCTATGTTGTTCTCAAGCTAATTATGGGAACCATTCTTACTTGCTAGATATGACTGAAGATGCAGGACTACCACAGGCATCCCCTTCACCAACTATGAGGCCACTATTAGCATCAGGATGAAGTCAATACTGTTGACAGCGGTGAGGAGGAGAATCTGGTCCTTACAGACCTAATGAGTTCTCTGGCCCAAGCTCAGAGCCGCTTTAGCTCTGGATTCCACATTACAGAGGCCAAAGAGTTTGAGGAGGAGGCTTTTCTGTTATGCACAGTCCACAGTAATTAGGGGACAGTAGCTAGTCCTTGGAGGAGAAATGTGAAGTTAGGCAATGCAAATGTGCAAAACTTGATAATAGAGCATAAGGTACGAGGGAGGAAAATCAAGCTAGTCTCACAGCATTTTGCTTTGTCACAGGATTCTGCAGTCGGGGCTGACACCTCTGCTCCCGCTCTCCTTTCTCCAGACTGTCTGTTCACCTCTGTGGATTGACAGGAGGTTCTGTGTTATCGCACTGAAGGAGGGAGACATTTGGCTGAGAGAGTAAGGGGCTAGGGACGGAAAGGAAGATGGTACAGAGGGCATCGTTGCCAGGGAAACCTCTTAGTTTGTGTTGGGGACCTGGATGCAGGGAGGTGAAAGTCAGGTCAAACAGAGCAAGACATGGCTGGCATGATCCAGAGTCGGGAGTCACGGGAGAAGGGAATGTTCTGTCCTTCTGCATGAGCTCCAGCTTTCCAGGTGCCCTCAGAATGGGCACTAGCATTCCCACAGTGGACACCTTTGGCAGTGGCAACGTCATGGGCAGTAAGTAGGGTAAGACTGAATCTGCGCAGTGGAGAAAAAGATTACCCACTGCAGTGACTGACAGACTTCAGGTAGCTTAGATGTGTAAGGGAAACACTGGTTCCTGTGGAAATGAGAAAGGCTTAGGGCCCCTGGAAGTGAACTTAGGTGGTCACGACTTATTTTGGTTGTAAAGGAGAAAGCAACTTCCGTGCCACTGGTTTGAGTAATTTTCACGTTGAGGAAAGAGTTCTTCTGGGGACATGCTGTATTTGACACGGCAGCAACGGGTAAGTTGTGGCTCCTCAGTCTGGATTTGAGTGTCATTACTGAAAAGCCTATACAAGAAAATCATCTGGGTATAGATAAGAACATTTTTCCTTTCAAATATGCAGCTAACTCGAGACAAGAGGACTACATTGACATTTGTGAGGATTCAAAAGCATTTGGGATCCCTATGAAGATGTCCAGAAAGAACTAAGGAGTTTGAAAGAGAGATCTGGGCCACACACATGGCTTTGATCATTACTAGTTGAAAATAAGAGATGAATAAAATAACACAGTGTGTAGCAAAAGGGTGTGAAAGTGTGTGCGTGCATGTGTATGTATGTGTGTGTGTGTGGTGTATATCTGTGTGTGTGTGTGGTGTATCTGTGTGTGTGTCTGTGTGTGGTGTGTAGTGTGTATCTTTGTGTGTGTAGTGTGTATCTGTGTGTGGTGTATATCTCTCTGTGTGAGTGGTGTATATCTGTGTGTGTATGTGGTGTATCTGAGTGTGTGTATGTGTGTGGTGTTTAGTGTGTATCTTTGTATGTGTGGTGTGTGGTGTGTATCTGTATGTGTACATGTGTGTGTATGTGTGTGTGTGTGTGTGTACTCCAACAGTTAAAGAACAAGCAGATTCCAGTTGTTATATGTTTGATAAAGACTTAGAAGGCACAGTGGCAGAGGAAGATATGTTTGTGGTGGCAGGCATGGGGATACCATGTCAAGAAAGAGACAGTGGCTGGGAGCTATGTAAGGCTTTCAGTAGCAGGAGTGTGGATGCCTGTGTTAGTTACTTATTTTTGTCACTGAGAGCAAATATTTGACAAAAGGGAACTTTAAGAGACGAGGTCTTGGTTTGGTTCATTAGTGAAAGGGATATAAATGATACATGACGGTGGGAAAGCTAGGCAGTGGGAGTGGGGGACGTCTGGTCACACTGCAGTCAGGAAGCAGAGTGAGGAAGGCTGGGTTCCTCATTTCCCTTCTTATTCCATTTAGGACTTGGCCTATGAGTGGTGCCACTCACATTAAGAGTAGATCTTACCTCTTTTGTTAAACTTCTCTGGGAACATCCTCATAGATGCTCCCAGAGACATGTTTGCTGGGTGATTTTACTTTACTTCCAATCATGATGGTAATCAAGATTAGGCAGCATCCCCTTGAGAACTGGCCTGAAGTAGATGAGAAGTAGATCAAGTGTCACTGAAGATTGAAAGAGTTGCTGGGAGGAAGGGTGGAGGGTGGAAGTTAGGAGGGAGGAGGGTGGAAGTAAGGAGGGAGGAAGGTGGAGCATTGGCGAGATGGGGGGGGGGGTTGGGGGCTTAAAGGAAGAAGGAAGTGATGGGATCTGAGTTCAGAAGATGAGTCAAAGGCCTGGAAGGGAAGGTCTGGGGTTTCAGTACGTTCCGTCTGGGGCTGCTGCTCTTTTATGGGACTGTGGGAGAGAATGACTTCTGCTGAGGGCAGCAAAGGATTAGAAACAACAAAGCTCTGAGAAATGGCTAAAGAGAGCTGACTAAAAGTCAGGTGGAGACCTGGAGTCTGAGGCCGTGCTGGTCTGTACAGTAGCCTGTGTGAGTGGTGTATATCTGTGCCCGACAGTAGAGGTGAATGTCATAGGCAGTAGTCTGGACCATGGCAGGCAAGTGTCTTTAGGCAAAGGTTAGGTGATGGTTGATCCTGACCGTCTTCATGATAGGACATAGAGATGTCTTAGATATTTAGTGGAACACACCTCTGAGTGTGTCTATGAGGGAGTTTCTAGGTATTTCTGGGTTGTTTGTTACAGTAATAAAACTTGAAACACAGACTTCTCAGCAAGTCAAGGCTGGCTCTTGAGCCTGTGGGCTCGGCCTGAGTTATGATGATGGTCCATTTTACCTTACAGGACTCTTGCACAAACAGAATTGCACACTTAAAACATTCTCAAACCACATCACACCTCACACCCTTAGGATGGCTACTGTTCAAAAACAGTGAATAGGAAGTATTGGCGCAGATAGGGGGTAATGGAACATTCCTGATACCTAGTTGTTGGGTGTAAATTGCACAGCTACTGTGAACAATGGTCATTCTGCTTTTAATGTTCTGAAGGCTTGTACAGTATGGCTCAGAAAGTGCACTCGTGAGTATATACCTCCGTGACCCAAAGGCAGGGTCTCAGAGATATTTGTTTACAGCAGCACTATCCACTATAAAGGAAATGCAAACACCACCCAAATAGTGGAATATTATTTGGGTGAAAAGAAAGGAAGTTCTAGCCCATGTTATACCATGGGTTAACTCTGAGGACAGGATTCTTACTGAAATAAGCCATTCATAAAAACACAATTATGTTTTCACTTACACAAGATGCCTGGAATGGTCATATTTAAGGATGGAGGCAGAAGGGTGGCTGCCAAAGGCTGTAAAGGAAAGGGTTGTCCAGTGTGTCTAGAGTCACGATGGGAGTGCTCTGGGGACAGATGGCGTGATAACCGCCCAGGAACGGACAATACCGCTCCCCTCTGTTACCTTGTAACCGAGCACACTCTTCAGACTCTAGAGTCAGGCTGTTCGAATTCTCTAACATTCACCGTCTAAAGGTGTCCAGCCCTAACAGTTCCAGAATATGGGAAACTATAAAGCATCCACGTTACCATACTCTGGGGACACACATGCAGGGCAGATGAGTCACTGTAACTTTGCATTAGGGGCCCTAAGGTCCCTTGGTTTCTTATCTATTCCTATCTAAGGTGCTTCCTCATCAGGAAAAGAGGTCTTGCAGACAAAAGTGACCCTGAGCACTGTCAACTTAAGACTTTACACTGGATTGCATTGCGTCAGAAAGAACCAGGTTGGAAATTGTGGGGAAGCCCTGGGAAATGAATGGAGCCAAGAAGAACAGCCTTGCTCCTTCACAGCATGCTCCTTCTTGGTGTCGTGTCCCCCCCCCCCCCCCCCCCGCCGCCTCTGTTCTATGCGGGCTCTTCCTTCCTAGGATGTAGTCTGGCTGCCACAGGGGTCCCACTGAGGGCTCTCAGCAAATCATTTCCCCGTGGCTTCCTGTTTGCAGGACAAGAGCAGCGTGGGGGTGAAGGGAACACACTGGAGAGCCAAATCAAATCAAAGGTCTCTGCCTCTCCAAATGAGACCTTGCAGACAGCAAGTTCAGAAACTAACTGAAGGGTTGAACCAGGCCTCGGACAACCTGGGGAGTAGGGCAAAAACATCAAGGGTAGGCTTAGAAATGAGGCACACCCTGGGGTATGTACACCTGCCTGGGGCACACCCACTCACTATGCCATAGAGGAGCAGTTGTGGATTCCGAACCAGAGCTCTTAAAGGTTTTTCTATTACTTCCCATGCCGTTTAACTCTGAACTTGAACTTGATCAGGCCACGGTAGAAGAGCCCGGGCAAAAGAGCCAGAACATGTTCCTGGCAATTTCCAGAGGTTGTACTACCGCATTTGACCACCAGAGAGCAATAACACAGTAACTCTGAGTGCTTAGGGAAAGACCCTCTGGCTGGTGGACAGGAGTCCGCAGGGGCAGAGCAATGAGCACAGCTTTGTGATCATGGGCCATGTGTATACACAGCTGGCTCAGTTCTGGGCCTTTCAAGACTTGGCTGAGGCCTTAAGGGAACCAGGAAAATCAGACTTTTTAGCCTGATTTTATTTTTTCAGGCCAGGACTACCATTGCCAAGCATGCCTCAGAAATGTCTGTCTTTCCTTTATGTGCGCCACACATGGCATATGCATGTGAAGGTGAAGGTATGCATACCTGTGTGTGTACATGTAAAGGCCAGATCAGGATGTCAGACACCTGTGAGTCTCTGCCTTTTTGTCTTAAGACAGACTAACCAGAAGCTCGCCATTTTGGCTAAGCTGTCTGGTCAGTGAGCTCTCTAGATCTGCCTTTCTCTATCCACTGAGGATACAGGCACATGCAGCCATGTAGGGCTTGTTGCTGGGGATTCAAGCTCACATTCTCATGCTTGCAGAACATGCCCTTTTTCCACTAAGGCATCTCCCCCATCTCTTCAGAGACTTTTCTATTGATTTGCCTGTCGTTTGCTTCCAGAGTCCTGCTAGCTGTGTTTACAATACTTGGGAAAAAAATTATATTTTCAGAGAAAACCACTGGGGTGTCATTTTTGCAGAAGCAGGTGTACAGCTTCCCGGTTGTTTGGCAATTTAGGAAGGGGGTGCCCCTTCAGGAACCAAGCACAGGGAATCTGAGCTCTGCAAAGTTAGCTTAGCTACAGCATTTCTTCTGATTCTAAAATACATGACAACTCTCCCTTTATGTGTCTAGAGCAGCCAGCACGTTCTAAAATGGTTACAGGCATCCGGGAGCATTGCCCAGAACTGGCTCTTCAGTGCTGGCCAGTGTTTACAATTCTGTGCCTAAAAGCCAAAGGGCAAAACTGGAGAAAGCTTAGGTGAGATTTAGAAGTCTTTGCAACCATATGACCTGAGGATGTATTTCTGCCCTTCTGTGGCTTTCAACATCCCACCCCCTCCCAGTGAAAAACTGGAGATCAAGTTCTTATCTCCCTTGCCACCATCCAACCGGAACATCCACCATTCCATTAGAGAGTGTGCTTGTAAAAGGCTCTCAGCCATGCCAGAACCTACCCTTCTCTTTGGTACTCTTCGTCTATATTCGACAGGAGCTGTGAGTCCCCCGTGGAAAGGTCTACAGCAGCCAGGGGCAGGTCCCGATAGGCAAAGTTTACCAGCTGCACGGGAGCAATGCTCCTGGTTTCTTCATCTACTTGTTGGGAGATAATCTCAACTTCAGAAATTCCTCCTTCAATGGCAGGCCTGGGTGAAGGGGAGAAGCAATAGGGAAGAGTTAGCCCCCCAGAACAATATACCCTCTTCCCAGTGTCAAGGGAGGGGTGTGGAGGGCAAGGGAAGCATGAGGCTGCTGTTCTTCCCCACTGGCCCGTCCGAGACTGGTCCGAGGTCCTGGTCAGTTGCCTTTTCTGTATCAGCTAGGGTGAATGGAAAGATCTGAACATGTGAGTTTGGGGGAAGCGGCAAGTCCTTTATGGAGGGTGGTGTAAGGACCGTCTGCTAACCAGGAGGAGGTGAGAAGCTACAGCCCTTGGCAGTCTGTGTCACCGCACTTTCTATTACGATGACATACTGAGAATCATTACATAGTGTTCCTTCCGATGGTTCCATGATTTCTGTCACGATAATAGAAGGCACTCTTGTTCCCAACTGGATATATATACTCTAGGTATCCAGGGGCTTCTTGGAGACTTGGCTTTGAGGTGGTAAGGAGGAAAGCCCAAGGCAGCTAAGAAGCTGCTCCTTTCCCATTCAAAGGTGTCTTAAGATTGGGGTCATCTGAGCAGACTGAGGAGTCTGGGTCAGTCTAGGTCTTAGGCAGGCTTATCTTGAGCACTGAAACCAGTCCACAGCTTCACTGGTACACAGCATGCCTCAGCCAGGGGCAGTGATGCCTCCCAGCCCACCAAGAGTTTTGTCAATTTGTGGAGGCATTTTTAATACCACTGGGATGGAGACATAAACATTCTGCAAAATGGCTAACAGCTGTGTACTGTGCCAAACATCTCCTGATGGAAGATGCAGGGTTGGAGACTTTGGCTGTCCCTTCCTGGGCATCTTTGGCCCTCCTACAGATCCTTGGCTCCGTCTCATCCTGTAGGATCTGAGAGGCTGAGTCCTGTGTCTCTGGACAAACAACAAAGTTAGAATGAGAAAGTAGTGTGCAAGAAACGGCAAAAACTTAACATCTGGGGGACACAGAGGGTCTGTGCATGGAAAACAAGAAGCCAGTGGCAATCCCGAGGCAGCTAGTCTTCTGTAGTTTGTTCTTGGGCTTTGGTACCACTTTCTGTGGTGCCTTTCCTGCCTCTGTTTCTCTAAGTGAAAAGAAGGGTTCCTCAGGGCTCCTGTGGTCTGCTCCAGATCTGAGAACCATGAAGGAAGGGAGAGGAGCTTCCAAGTGGCATGCCCCACTTTCTTGTCCCATTTGCTGTCCAAGGGAAAACTCTAAATTTGAAATGCTTCTAACTGTCTGAAGCCCAATAAGCAATACACCGCAGCAGTTACCCGGGGTACTCAAAGCTGAATCTGCCTACTTCTTTCCTTGGATTATTCCAGGGTCAGAGGTGGGCTACTTGGATCACCTACATTCACCAGGTAATTCTCAACGCCTGGACTTGCTTTCATCCCCAATTCCCCAAGCCTTTGGTTTCTCCTCCCTGCCAAGCACAGATAATAGTACTCATCACAGTGTGACATTTACAAAATGACTCAAGAGCTTCAGACAGAACAGTCATCGGATGTGCAGTTCTGTTTCTCAACAATTGCTCTAAGAGTGTGGGTGTTTCTGGGGGAATCCCAGTTACCCCAGATGTTTCCTAAAAAGTACATGCTGGGTTAGTTTGTTCTCTTAGGGACTATTTAAGGAATCGGGGTTTTTTTAATTGAGCAAACAACTTTATAATCAATGGGCTCAAAGATGGCTGCAGTCATGTTTCTGGAACTAACAGGGTATGATTCTGACAAGTGTGGGACAAACTATATCTGCCTTCTCTCATCCTTGCCCTCCAGTACACTCTTGACAGTGGGTGTAGTGGTGTATTCTGTCTCTGGCTGCCTGGTCATCTCAGCAGAGATTCAAGGCTTCCTTTGGAGAAAATGAAACCCTCATAGCTCACAGCCTAATTACTGAACCTTTGGTCTTGCATATAAAAAACACTATCATGTATTAGTGGCTTCATTCAGAATTCTTTGAAGGTGTAAACACCACCCTTATTGACACTTTGTCATGTGGCATTGCAGTCTCTCCCATCAAAGGAAGTGTGCATGCATGTGTATGTGCGTGCGTATGAGTATGTGTTTGTGTGTGTGTTGCATTTTCCAAGCCCTTGATGGTGCATTGAGCCTCATGACATGTTTTGGCTAATTGGATGACAGTAGACATATTACCAGCAGAAGAATGAGAGGCGCTTGTGACTTTTGTCTGGTTCTTACTTCAGCAATGTTACCAGAAGAGAGCGATCAGTCTAGACTATTGGACACATGGAGACCCTGAGTAAGATCTATTCTCACCTAGATCGGCTGGTGACTCTGCAACAAAGCCCATAGTGAAGAGCGATCCCAGGCAAGATCAGTAGATCCGACTAGCTCATCACTTAGCCATGGAATCTTGCACTGTGGCATGTTGGGGAAGATGGTCAGAGCACTACGGAGGCATGGAGAACACACTCATGCATCATCATGCTCCTGATGACTGAGGAGCCAGGCACACAGCTAAAGGCGCCAGGACAGCACAGTGTAAGAGGAGTGTTATTTATCTCTTGGTATTGTTACCTCATGACTTACCACACTGACCATTGGTAAGGATTAGCTGGTTCATCCATATCGCATCTTGGGTTTGGGAAACTGAAAGCGCTTCTCTTTTAAGAGGCCTTTGCCTGGTGCCATGGAGCCTGCATTTAGAGGCCCTCTTATGTTTTCTAAATTTCCTTGTAATTCTCGGTTGATCATCACCATTAGCATTTCCTAGTCTCATTCTAAAGTTCGCGTCTGTGGCCCGAAGTAGCAGAACTCTACTAGCAGGGTTCTAGATCCAGAGAGCAGGTTCCGATGGTACTTACTGTGGACTGGTCATGTTGAAAGACGTAACCAAAGCCATGGGTTTCCTTGGTGTCTGGTGGGGCTCAGCTGTCCTTAAGCCTGATCTTAGCATTTCCAAGTGGGGCTTTTATAAGATTCATGAAAATAAGAGTGCCCTGAAATGATAAATGGGCATTGATTACCTTCAGGTGCCAAACCATCCTCCTAATCTCGTCTAAAAACGAAGTGCTTAGCACTGACTCCTGTAGAGCGCTTTTCCTGATGGTGCTACTGAATGGATCTTTCCAGCAATGACTTGAAGTGGTAGTAATAGGCAGCATGCTTCTCTCCAACACTCCAGGGTTCCTTGTTTACCTGTGTTATTCCCACTAAGCTGCTGAACTCCCAAATCCCACCATGAATTGTAACTCTGTCTCTTTTCTTCTCAACTGAGTCCTCAATGAGAGAGCCAACAGATAGCCAGCAGCTAAGGGGAATTAGCCCTATGGCCAGTCTGTCAAGGATTACAGCCTCATTTGTACCTACCCCCTCTGCTCTGTTTCCCTATCTACCAGAACTACTGAAATTACAGAAGCCCGGGAGATGCTTGGAACAGTAGCAAACTGTGTAAGTGCTGGCTTTTATTGCTGTGTTTAGAAACTTTGATAAATGAAGATGGTACGAGCTGTTGAACCTGATCACATCCCAAAAACTATTTGCCTTAATATAAAGCCTTCCTCCCCAAATTCAGCTTGGGTAAGTAGTGTAAGCTTTTCTACCAACAGATGTGACAATACTACAGGTGACTCCTCTGTGACCTGTAACAATCCTGAAGAGAGAAAACAGGCAGACAGATCCTGCTCTGGATGTTGTTAGACAAGCCGCTATGAGGTGGTTCAAACAGTGATCATTCTGTTGGCTGCACCATGCACAAACGGCTACCCCTACAAGAATTCCTCACAGGATAAAAACCTCATTCTTCTGACCTGAAACTCTGCTTGGAGAGGAGGCTCACCTGGAGAGACAAAGGGAGAGACACACAGAAGGAAAATGACTCTGGGGTTGGGAAACACCAGGAACAGATGGCCAAGGAGGAGCTCACTCTCATGGTGCCGGAGGAACCCTGGGAAGGGCTGGATATAGTGTAGCCAGAAAATAAATGACTCTCTAAAACTGCATGGCATTCAAGCCAGCAATCATTTGACACCAGAAGTCAGTAGGGGGAAATAACATGGGACAAAGGACCAGAGGCAATTTGGGCTGGACAAGTTTGGAAGATGTCTTGTGGAAAAATCTCAAGAAGGTAAAGGTTTTACCTCACCTCAGTGGATCTTAGCAAAGAGGTCTAAACATTAAACAGAAGACATCCCTTAACAGTATTTGGGGTTACATATTATACAATAGATATTATAAAATTCATCACCCCACCATGCAAATCTAATCAATCTCAATTTTTTCCTTCTCTTTGTGAACACTCTTACAGTGTCTTCCTGATATTGAGAGGCTTGTCTAACCTCTGCTAATGGAGCCACAGTGGAGGTACCAGAGCTGGGAGCTAAGTGAACAATACTTCTTCCTCAGATAGGGTCTTGGCAAACTGCCATTCCTAAATGAGCACCTGAAATGCTATACAAGGTTAATAGCCCTGTGAGGACACCACAGACAATCTCTTTTGATCACACACCTCCCAGTCTTACTGGGCTGGAAACTTAGAATATAGAAAACTACAAGCTTTTTATCTACCCAATTAAAGAAGAGTAAAAACTGATGGCTCTATAGTTAGAAATAACAAACACAAGCTATTAGAACAATATATCATTGCAAATATGAAAGAGACAGAAAGGAATTAAAATTGTTAGGAATTTTAATTTCAGTTTTAAGAAGGAAAATTTCAAATATATACAGCATGGTAGAGAATTGTGTAATGGACCTCTAGTTCCTCACCACCCAACCTCAATACTTAACAGCTAACAACAGTCTTATTGCTTCTCTATACCTGTCCACTCTCTAGCCCTCATGATTATTCTGAAATATAATATAGAATATAATTTTGAAATAAGTCATAATAGATTGTTGTAGAATATTTAAGGTGTGTTACTTTTATTTATGTAATGAAGCATTTGTTTAGTGATGCAGAGATGCATTGCTTTTTCACGTTGTGTTTAAGTCTGTGAAGCTGTGTTTCTTTGCCTGCCTAACACACCTGATGGTCTAATAAAGAAGTGAATGGGTCAATATCAAGGCAGGAGAAAGGATAGGCGGGGCTGGCAGGGAGGAGAGATCTGGGAGGAGAGGAAGAGGACACCAGGGGTCGGCCACTAGGCTATACAGCTAGCCATGGAGTAATGTGAGAGTAAGATCACAGAATAAAGAAAAGGTAGAAGCCCAGAGGCAAAGGGTAGATGGGATCATTTAAAGTTAAGAAAAGCTGGCTAGAAACAAGCCAAGCTAAGGGTGGGTATTTATAATTAAGAATAAGCCTCTGTGTGTGATTTATTTGGGGCAGGATGGTGGGCAGGGTGGTGGCCCCCAAAAGAGTCAAAACACAACATTTTGGCATTTCAATGTGGGTCTTGAGTAAAAGAAAATCCAATAGCAATAGATCCTGGATATTGTTGTATTGACCTGAGAATATTTTCATAAGTAGTGCTAAGGAACAAAGGGCTCCTTTATTTATTTTTATACAATATTTTTATTCTTAGAGAATTTCATACATCTCTTGATCATAAACCTCAAAGCCTGCCCCCAATGACACACCTCCTCTAACAAGGCCACGCCTCCTAATCCTTCCCATACAGTTCCACCTGCTGGGGACCAAGTATTTAAACATTAGAGTCTGTGTAGGGGGGTCTCATTCAAACTAACACAATTATAATTATATTCCTCTCCTCCTCACTTCTCTTCATGTCCCCCCTTCCCTCCCTCCCTCCCTCCCTCTCAAACCTCTCATAGTAACTCAGTTATATGGTTCTTACAGTCTTTCCACGCCCTCTCTCATGATGTCCCCGAGTCTTAAGTGTAGGGTTGTGTTGTAGGTATATCAACCCCATAGTTAGTTTTCTCTGCATTTTGACCAGTTGTGGCTTTCTGAATGGTTTCTGGGGTGGGAGGGGGAGGCTTCTTTGATGAGAGGTGAGAACTACACCATCTATGGATAAGAAGGGAGTATCTAGATCACAGTTAGTGATGGCATTGGCTCAGGAAACTGGAAGTAGAAGATTTATTCTAGGTCACCACCAGCCACAGGTAGCTGGCTGCGTTTACAGTCTCAGGTTCAAATTCCCTCCTGTTGATCTGGCCTTAAGTCCAATTAGGTGCCTCTTGGTTACCTCTAGGTTATAAGTGCTACTATTACACCTTTCAGGTTATCACCTTTCAGGATATTTTGCCATCCAGGTTACTGCTGTGGTTCATTGGTGTTCAGCCGGATAGGACTATTGATTGCCTTTCTCTGTTGGCAGCTTGCTTGGCTCCTTCTGAAACTGTAAGTGCTAGTCCTCAGTGAGGCAGCTTCAAGGTCAGAACTAGATCGATTCCTCTAAACCCAGTGTCCGAAATGTGTGGTGTCTTCAGTAACAGGGTCTCACCTTTTTCTGAAAGGCACCAAGAGCAACAGCAATAGCCTATATTGTCTTGGGAGCCTCCTGAATCTCCTGGGTTGTTGAATAGTCTTTGGGTTTCTTTTGGGGAAGAACTGTCACCCCAATTGGGGTAGCCTCTGTCTGTCTTGCTGTCTCTGTTTCTCTCTCTCTCTCTCTCTCTCTCTCTCTCTCTCTCTCTATATATATATATATATATATATATATATACATATATATATCTGTTTCTCTCTGTGTGTGTCTGTTTCTCTCTCTCTCTCTGTGTGTGTGTGTTTAAGTATCAATAAAGTAATATAATTCCCTATGGTGTGGGGATATTTTCAAATATAATAAACACACGTGGAGATATCAGAGAGAGTAAACAACACAGTCAGATCTCACCCAGCTGTCTTCCAGCTTCCTCACCCTCCTCCTCCTGGCTTCTTCTGCCTGCTCTGTCTTTCTATGCCTGCCTTAAATACTTCCTTCACTCAGTTAAGGCGTGGCCCCACCACTGCCTGCCTGGGAGCCTGGAACTCCTGTGAACTAAGATGACCTTTAACTCAGATTGGATTGAGGTCATAGGTCACCACTCCCAGATATTCCCTGTGCTGGGATTAAAGCTGTGAGTTACCACTGTCTGATCCTCCTAGACTGACTGTGGGTAGATCCTTCCGATATCTCCGAATGTTTTTATTATATTTGATACATATCCCCTTTTGTGTCAAATTTAAAAAACACCTTAACTGAATGAAGAAAGTATTTAAGGCAGGCATAGAAAGACAGAACAGGCAGTAGAAGCCATGAGGAGGCTGAGGAAGCTGGAAGACAGCTGTGTGAGATCTGACTGT
This sequence comes from Phyllotis vaccarum, assembly GCA_033318265.1. Classification (NCBI taxonomy): domain Eukaryota; kingdom Metazoa; phylum Chordata; class Mammalia; order Rodentia; family Cricetidae; genus Phyllotis; species Phyllotis vaccarum. The sequence continues at coordinate 76,206,106 of JARWLC010000012.1, forward strand.
GGTGTTTCCTCTCTCTCTCTGATATCTCCACATGCTTTTATTATCTTTGAAAATATCCACACACTATGGCTTTTTCAAACATTTTTAATGTTACTCCTTCCTCCCTTCCCAGATATGTCTAACCCCCAACACCCACACACACTCATTTTCCAGTTCAGCCATTAATAGCTAAGGCTTACAACCAAAAAGGCATATCACAAAAAGCATCATAAATCCAAAGTCAATATTTTCTTAATGACATTAAACATTCCCTTGCCCATCTTGTAGTTTCCAACAAGGAGCTGTGCTGGTTGGTTTTGTCGATTTAATGCAAGATGTGGCCATCTGGGAAAACGGGACCTTAATTGAGAAAATGCCTTAATCAGATTGGCCTGTAGGCAAGTCTGTGAGGCATTTTCTTGATTGATGATTGACGTGGAAGGGCCAGCCTGCTGTGGCTGATACCCCTGGGTTATGTAAGAAAGCCACCTGAAGGAACTGTTGAAAACAAGTCAGTAAGCAGTGCTTCTCCGTGGCCAAGCCCACACATCATCTCCAGGGTCCTCTGTCATTGGTAAAAACTGGTCACGTGTCCCATAATCTTACGTTGTGGTGATTGTGTCCCTTCCGTAGATACAATTAAACAATATGTTCCTCTGTTTCAGACATTTCCTGTAAATTTTAATTATTCCATAGACTTTAATTAGATTCAAGGTTTTTTCTTTCTTTTTTTTTTTTTTTTTTACAAAATTATGGGTAATGTCATAACTTCTAATAGGAGACAAATGCTAACTTTTTCCCCTCTTTTTATGATATCAACAGCCATTGGTGGTTTGCTAGATCCATTCATTCATTCATTAGATAAACAAAATGGTGAATTTGATTTTAATATTTATCAATCAGCTTCTATGAATATAAGGTTTTCTTCATCAATGGTTTGATCAGACCAAGATAGAGTTCATACATAGAGGGAAAAAAGACATTTTGTTTTTTATTAGTTTTCATAACAATATCTTGGTCTCTGATCATCTTCCAAAATGATTGATGAGGTGTTTGCTTGGTTTAGTGGCCTCAATGGATCAATCACTTCTGTGCCAGGGCCTGGGTGGGAAGCAGACAGTCCCTGACAGGTGGCGGTTCTTTCCTGGAGGGGAGATGGAGATGCGGCTTTCAGGGATGCCTGCTTCTAAATACACCAGCAAAGGAAAGATGGAGAAGAGTACAGTCATGGGAAATGGGCAGTAACTAGCCACCCTGACTGGAGCTTCTGGTCCTTATCAAGCAGCACATTTTAAAAGACAAAATACCTTTAAATATGGGAACACTCAGCCTGCCTGTTATTTAAAAATATTTTCCAAACAAAAATCACCCTCAAAGCACAAGCCTAGCACAAAGCAGGTGTAGTCTGGCACTCTATAAATGAACATCTCAAGTGCAAACCAGCTGCCTCATAAACCTGGTAAAAGTAGAAGAGAAAACCTGTTTCGGATTTGCCATGTCTGGCTTGAGGGGGTGGAGGCTGCTTTCTAGGCTTCAGCAACATTTCAGGCTCTTTTACCTGTTGATCGTGTGTTGTTTACTGATTACCATGTTTGTTGGCTACAGTGACCTTGCCGTCCTTGGGATTGGGGCTTTAAAAGGACTTCGTACCTACCAAATGAAAAACAGAACCTTATTCAGCTCACCTGTCCTCAGAGGTCCTGAGTTCATTCTTCATCCTTACGTAAGTGACGTTCCTATTTCATTGATTCCCTTGTCTAGTTTAACTCTGACCCATTGGGAAATATAAATTCATAGGCTGCTCTGCAAAAATGTCAATCTGAACTTGCGGATAGACGATGAGAAGCTTGTGAAGTGTCCTATGTGTTTCCTACCCTCCAGATCAGTGGGTCTCAAGACTTCTTCAGCACCAGATTCCCTCGAGGGTTTACAGGACTCAGATTGTTGATGATATTTCTAATTTAGCATGGTGAAGAGAGGCCTGAAAATTTACATTTCCAACACATTTCTATTGGAAACAGATCTACTCATATACAAACTACACTCTGAATAAGGGAAGGCTGATCAAGGTAGAGTACGTAGTTGTCGCTCTCTCTTTGGCAGGTGAAGCTAACTGGCTGACAAGCTCCGTGGGTAGAATCATCAGCAGAACCTGCTCTGGCCAGGCTGTAGAAACAGGGCCTGGTGCCAAGAATGCTGTTTGCAAGCAGGGAGAGCCGTGAAAGCTGTAAGCTGTTTGCATCTTTCCTGCAGGAAGATGGCTTGGCAACGCGACAAAGACCTAAGCTTAGGTAAGACTGCATATTTAGGATGTAATACAAAAGGTTTGAGATGGATATTGTGGCTGTCTCAGGTACTCAGGAAAGTGAGGCCGGAGAATCACTTGAGCCTTGGTTTTCAAGTCGAGCTTTGAGCAACGTAGTGGGACTCCATTTTAAATTCCAAAGCAAAATATCATGAAATGAGTGCCATGGCCAAGCTAATGATGGCCTCTACCTCATCTATATTGCTATTATTTTGGTGGTAATGAGAACACTTGTGATTTCAGCATATTTCAGGTAAACAACACATTATTATTATTATTATTATTATTATTATTATTATTATTATTATTATTATTATTGTTATTATTATTAGTCATCATGGTACATAGTAGGTCTCTAATGTTCATTTATCTTACAACTTAAAGGTTTTTACTGTTCAACCAACATCTCCCTCCCTCTCAGCTCTCAGTTCCTGGTAACAACTAGTCAGGTGTTGGTTATTATAAACACTTTTTATTTTGATTCTGCATATAAGTGAAGTTCTGTAATGTTGTGTTTCTATGTCTGGTTTATTTCACTCCACACAATGTTTTCATGATTCACCCACCATGTTGGAATGGTATATCTCTTTCTTTTTAAATAACATTGATGTATATGTGAGAGAGACATTTTCTTTATGAATTCATTAGTCAGAGTCTGATATAATTTGAATCTTTTTAAAGATTTATTTATGTCTATAAATGTTTTGCCTGAATGTGTGTGTGCATGCATGCACCACATATGTGGCTGCTTTCTGATGTCTGTGGAGGTCAGAAGAAAGTGATGAATCCCTTGGAACTGAAATTATGAATGATCATGAACCACCAGGTGGATGCCGAGAATGGAACACTGTGTTATCTACAAGAGCAACAAGTGTGTTCTTTGACACTGAGACAACTCTCCAGCCCCTATAGTTTGGATCTTAAGTGACCTCTAAAGGCCCATGTGTTAAAAACTTGATCACCAGGGCAGCATTCCTGTCCTTATCATGTAACCTTTAAGAGGTTAGAACCATTAGGTTTCTGGGGAGAAGTCCCTCCAGGAGGATTGTGGGTCTTGGCCTCTCTTTCTTCCCTTTAACTTATTGGCCATGAAGTGAGCAGTTTTACCATCTGGCTCCTCTACCACAGGCCAATTGCTAACTGGTCTGCATGATGAGGAACTGACACTTTTGAAACCATCAGCCAAAATGGCCTTTTCGCTTGATAATTGATTTTCTCGGGTGTTTTTATAGTGAAGAAAAACTAACCCAAGACTTGGATTGGTTCTGTTTCTACAGCCACTGTGAATGATGAACTCAAGACTGTAGGTCTTACATTGAGATACTGATTTCATCTCTTTGGGGTCTACATCCAAAAGTAGGATTGTACCTTTACTTTTTGTGAGACATTTACACTGTATTTCTGATTGTTGTGCTCATGAACATCCCTCAATGTTCAGGGATTCCCTCTTCTACATATCTTGTGGCTTCTGATGAGGCTGTGTTAACAGCTGTGTGGAGATGTCTCCTGGCGTTATGTATTTTAGTGATTGCTGGCTTCATTGTACACCTTATTGTGCCTTTGGAGCAATGTCTACTCAATACCTATGTCCATTTCTTATTTATTTTAATTAGTTTTTATTTTAGTTTATGAATATTTTGCCTACATGTATGTCTGTACATGCACACCTGGTGCCTGAAGAGGTCAAAAGAAGGCACTGGATCCCCTGGAACTAGGTCACAGGTTGCTGTGAGCCTCCGTGGCAGTGCTGTGAATTGAACCCAGATCCTCTGGAAGAGAACAAGCACTCTTAACTGCTGAGCCATCTCTTTAGGATCTTCCTTTGTCTATTAAACATTTTTTTGAGACAGATTTTTCTCTGTGTAGCTTTGGCTATCCTGGGACTTACTCTGTAGACCAGGATGACCTTGAACTCACAGGCCTTAATCTGCCTTCTAGGTGATGAGATTAAAGGTGTGTACTCAGAGCCTGGATACACTTTACTTTTTGAGAAAGGATTTCTCATTAAACCTGGAATTCAATGGGAATTCATTGTTTAGCTAGACTGTCTGACCACTGAGTCTCTAGGACCCTCCTGTTTCTACCTCCCAGTTCTAGGATTAGAGGTACATACCACTACAGTTGACTTGCCTTAAAGGGTGCTAGGGATCCAAACTTGGTCCTCATGCTTTCGAGTCAAACACAGTACCCGCACCTCCTTGGTCCTGCACGCACGGCTGGTGTCGAGGCTCTCCATTCTGTATCACTGATTTCTGTGTCTGTACCATACTATACCGTACTGCACTATTTAATTACTATAGAAACATAAATGCTTCCAACCTTTTCCCATTAATACTTCTTTGGCTATTTGGAATCATTTGTGGTTCTATATGAATTTTATATTTTTTTTCTAGTTCTACGAAAGATGACAACGGAATTGTGTTGATTATATTGAACTTACATGATTTAAATAGTGTGGAAACATGATCTCTTTTAATCCATGAACACAGGGTATTTTTCCATTTGTGTCTTCTACAATTCCTTCATCAGTATTTCACTAGTTTTCAGTAGAATGAGAACCAGGCTCTTGCCTTCATGTGCTCCTTTGCTGCCCTGTGACTACAGAATGCCTGATTCAGCCCCAGCTGATTCATGCCTGACAGTTAAACTTGTCTCTACACACAGAGAAGCTTCGGTAGGCATATCTTTCTAAACTTGCCAGCCAGCATCTTCTAGTGTCTTCTCAGAGTTGGGTCCCATGGCTACAAAGATGATTGGGAAAATAAACAGACATGGGTTCAGAGTTCTTGCAGAGCCTAGGCCTGTCATGGTTCATCCATTTGGGGTGAGCATAATTATTTCATAAACATCATCTCAGTTCTCTTAGCAAGAGAGAGGCAGGTAGGGCTGTTGCCTAGGTAATGAAGTTGTGCCACACCTGGGCCTTCAAAGGAGACTGACCGATTGGTGAATGGCTGGTTAAAATTTACAAGGCCATGCTGAGTTTAAAAAAGAAAAAAAAAAAAAGAAAAAAAAAACAGAACAAAATAAACCTCTGTGCCTCTCATATTTGGAGACATAGAATTGCATGCATGGAAGACGTAGTTTTAATATCATAAGCCTACTGCAGAATCTGGTTGTGGGGAGAATTCATTACCCTCCAATACCCTTGGTAGACATGATGCTCACACCCCCAGGAGAAGGCAGCTAAATCCCCCTCTTCCCCGAACCCCTGAAAGGGGAGATTTTATGTACAGTAGTATAAGGTCACACTTCCTGTAGCCTTGACCTGTTAATTCCTTACTCCATTAACAAGGAGCTAAAATGAAGAAAATCAATCACGAGCTCAGGCATTCTCATCCAGTCTACTGCAAAAATTTTAGCTGCAGATTTACTCAGCAAATGGTCAGACCCATAGTGACTTTCCTTTCGGGTGCATGGGGTGGGTCTACTGTTTGTTTTCCGACATGTTGCATTCAATGTCACTACTAATCTCATGAAGTGTGGGTCACACAAAACCAAATCAAATCATCTAAACGAGTATTCAGAGATGAAATTTAAGAGGACCAATGTCCTAATACCTTCTTCCCCCTCAATACCATTTCCTTCTCAAATTTCAGTTTCCCTAAATTCCTAAGTTGAGAGTACCGTGTAGCCCTTGCTGGAACAGAGGATACCCTGGATTTTGCCTTTGCAAGGAGCACCATTGGCAAGCTCCTAGCAGCCCGAATTGAAGTCATTTTCTTTCCAGAATTCTGCAGGGATACAGGGGAACTCAAATCTCCCTCTGACTAGGGAATTACCAATAATGAGCAGGGTTGTAAAGGATGCCCTGTCACCTCTAGCCCTCCCCAACCCCTGACCAAGCAAATCTTCAGTAGAAACACCAACCACGCACATTGCCACAGCAGACTTTTGCTTTACATGGTGGTCAATAAAATAAATACATTACAGAGCTCAGATATAAAACTTATATACAGATTAATTTTGGTGGATTTTTCTTTAATAAAATAAATCCTTCCTTTTAAAAAAAATTATACATCCTTTCCAGAAATTAGGTAATGTTTTACATTTTCTTATTTCTTAATGCATAAATTTACATGCATAGACACATAACCTTATATAAATTAGCTATCAGTTTCATGTTTTAATAGTGTCTGTCGCTTACCTTACTGTTGTCTTGATATACATGCATGTATGTAAGTAGCTACCAATGTCAGCAATCTGTGCATCTTTCTTTTTCTTTGTGCTCAGAAGACTATATAGAAATATTTCATCATTTATTTCAAAGACATAATTTATACATATTTGGTTATTGCTTGTATAACTCCCTCTCCCAAGTCAAGCTGGAGGAATCTAAGTTACTATTTTTTTAATGAATGACTACATCATCTTGCATTGTGTGGATGTCCACCAATTAGTTAAAAATTTCTCTGCTCAGACTCGGTTTATTTTTGAACTTTTGTGGGGAGTCACTGTGAAAAACTGCCTGAATGTATTTTATTATGTGCTGATATTTTGGCGTATGTGGGATGGATTCCCAGTAGTTGTATTTCAGGAATAAAGAGTTATATATTTAAACTTAAACCTTTAATAGTTAAATGCTTTCTAAAAGGCTGTAATTCACATCACCACAGCAAAGTAAGAAAGTTCTCCTTGGAAGGGAGACTCCTATATCAACCATGAGCTGTTAAAGACAGCTGTCAGCTCAGCAAGTCCAAAGATTTGTTTAATGATGCACCTTCCCCCTGGAGCAACAGAGTTACAATAAGAAAATGCAGGGAGGGTAAAAATCTAAAGTAGCCAGATGTGTTCTTGCAACAAAAGAATACACAGTTGGCTTAGAAACCACCCCATCAACTAATTCTGTGGATTGTTTCAGCAACCGCCAATCTGTTGAGGATTCTATTTTCTTCCCAAAACACTCACCTCTCAAACTAAACCAAACCCATAGCCAATCCATAGGTTTCAGCCAGTGTCTTCCCCTCCCAACAATGGAGGACCTACAAGCTGACAGTGTGGGTAGAAACACAATAGATTTAGTTCAATAGATTTCAGACCAATCAGGAAAAGAATTTTAGGAAGAGCTCATCTCTTTTAATAAGTAAAATACTCAGTATGTAAGTCACCACTCAAAATATTGCTAGAAACTCCTGGAAAGTGGCATTTGAGCTCCCGGGATCCCACCTTCCATTTTAGGGTTTGTTCACTGCACTCCAGAGAAGCTAATCTCCTCTTAATGATCAGATTCTTGTCAACAGATTTGTGTGTCATGATGACAAGGGCCACCCTTTACTACTGCCTCATTTGCACACCAGTAGCACAGTGTTCCTTGGTACCAGGCAGTGTCCAGTTTGAATCAGGACTTACAGAAGTATCACTCACCAGCATCTCTGTTTGAAGAACCAGGCCCACTTCGAACTCAGAGCCCAATAGTAACCTGGTGATGCCAATCATAAATCTCAGGGGATGCTGGATCCCATTTCTTTCAAAAGATAACTTCTTCCCAGGAGGAGAAAACCAGAGAAGACTAAGTTGTGGCATCTAGGGTTTAGATGGCTATATTATTGGTCAAGGCATCTCAGGCAATAGGCATCAGCATTATGGGATGTAACAAGCTCAGGGTGGGCACCATGATGCAGAGCAGTCCAAGGCAATCCCTGCACTCAGGATTTCAAGTTCATCAGCATGGAGGGCCCAGGAAAAGATAAATCATGATAAGCATGACATGGAAAAATGTGTGACAGACACTGAGGCACAGTTGGAAAGACTGGGGTGATTCTCATGGGAACACAGTCTGTTTACCTAGCCCAAAGTAGGTTAAAAAGGAGACGCAGTCCTCTGTCCTTGAGACCAGTGGAAGTCTCAGAAGGCTCTGTCAGGACGACTACCTGGAGCACTTGCTTACAATGCAGATCCCTGGGCTATGCTGGCGGTTCTGATAAGGTGGCCAGAAAAGGAACTTCCGTCAGCAGCCCAGGTGAATGGCTGCCTGAGAAACAATGACCTAATTTATCCCACCCTTATCGCTGGCTTCTCAAAAACTTTAGTAAGAATCTTTAATTTCAGAAAGAGCCACAGGGCCTCAGTTTATTCCAACCCTGTGTCAGCAATGTTTTCCTGTGGACCCACTGACCTTCTCAGCTTGTTTCTTCAAAAACCCTGTTCTTCAGATGCCACTGGGCTCATCCCTGTGTTTTCCCTTGGACCTAATCTGGGCAACTCACTCACCAGGGTTTATAACAACTCGGACTTTGTAAAAGATAAGGGTAGCAATAGCTTCTGAGCAAGCAGGCTGCTAAAAAGCTAGGAAACACTAGTCAGAGCTGTTTTTCAAGAACTAAATGACAGCTTACTAACCCACCTCAATCTCTTTTATCATGTTACCCTTAATCCTGGTGGGTGACAGACTCGTAAGACACGAGGAATTGTTACTGTTAAACACCGCATTCCCTTGCCTCTGAGAAGCCATCAAAATAAGGTACACAGTCAATTTAATAACAGCTTGTCAAGGAAAAAGACACACTGTCATATTGAGTTTATACATCAAGTATAAGATACTGATCGTTTCAGCAATAGGGAAATATGGGGGAAAGGGCTCTTACATGTTTCTCTCTCCAGCCATCCCATGGTTTCCACTTGGGGACAGTAGAAAAAGAAATCTTTCCTCACTTCAGGTATCTCACAGGCTATGAACCACTTTCTGCTTTATGTATGGTTTTTATTAATGTACCATCTACTCTGGACTATATACTTCTTTAGGCGAGGGTCATAATCAGCAATCTTAAAAGACAACACCCAGGGCTCATCGCTACCTGCCAGATTCAGTTCAAAGGCTTCCCAAAGATAATCAAGACAAGGCCAGGGATGGTCTTGTGAGTATGCTTTCTGCATTTGAAGAGTACTTCTCACTAATCCATCAAACTGGAGGACAGTTCCCAACGAGCCCATGTTATGCTGGGGACAGCTGGGTGGAGGAGACTCCAGTGGCAAATGTCCAGGGTTATCTTTGTGCCTAACAAGAAACATGACCGAATATGAACTCCCTTGCTTGATTCAGTAATATGTATTTAAAAAAATTTAATGGAGTTTTTTTTGTTTTTTTTTTTTGTTTGTTTTTTATAAAAGATTTGGGATTATAGAAAAGTTGACTAGAAAGCATGGAATATTCCCACATATTCCTGTCTTTGCCCCACAGTTTCCCAATATTCACATGTTGCACTTGTTAAGTTTGGCAAATCAATATCACTGTTATCATTAACTGAATGAGGCTTAAATTAGGATTTACATTTTATGCTGTTCAATTCTACCGGTCTTGACAGATCCACAATGGCATGAGTCTACCACCACAGCATCAGATAGAAGTGAAACTGTTACCTTAAAAAGTCCCCATCACCCCAAACATGCTACAGACTCTGAGTTTCCCCCATCTCTATACCCTCTCCTCCCCAGGATGTCAAGCAGGTAAAATTATACAGAATGCAGCCTTCTCAAATTGGCTTTTTAATAGTGTTAACTGTGGCTCTCTCCTATCATTTGTGGTTCGGTAGTTCATTTCTTCTAATACTGTACCACACGGAGGGTCTGAAAGATACTGTGGTTACTTCCAGTTTGGGGCAGTTATGAACAAAACTATGTTAAATGCTTGTAGATAGGTTTTTATGTAGACATAGTTTTCAGCTTATTTGGGTAAATATAAGTGTGGTCCTCTGATATTCCAGACTATTTTATTAAGTATACAATATATCACCACAGTTAAGGACTATGAGTGCAAGACCCCATGGTAAAGCTATGTTTTGCTTTGCATGAAACTGCCCAGCTGTCTTCTAGGTTAGCTGTGGGATTTCCCATCATTGTCCCACATCCTTGCCCACAGCTGCTAAGTATCAGTCTTCCTGTTTTCATCTGCATTTCTCCGATTATGTGCGTATGATGCTGAACATTTTTTCCATAGGCTTACCCTCCATGCATTAATTTGGTGGTCTGCTCTGATATTCCCATTTTAATTAGACTGTATTTCTTCTCCTTCGTTTTCTCTTTTGAATCTTCCTTAATTTTTTTTTAAAAATGTATGTGTATATGTGTGCATGTCTTTATGAGCAAATGTCACAGGTGTTCAGGTGTCCTTGGAGGCCAGAAGAGGTCATTCGATTCCCCGGGGCTGGAGTTCCAGGCAGCTGTGAGCTGCCTTACGCGGGTTATGGGGAATGAATTTAGGTCCTCCTGGAGAGTAGTAAGTGTTCTTAACCACTGCGCCATCTCTCCAGCCCTTCCCTTACTTTCTTAAGAATACAGTTCTGATGCCAGCTCTGTTTCTCCAAGGCTCTGGCTTGCCTTTTGATCATCTCTATTTTCTTAGCAATGGGAAAGTGATCACCACAGCAGGCAGGGTTAGGCCAACTCTGACCTTACTGGGTATGTCTGCAGCCCACACCTTCAGGCTTACACTGGGTTGTGAATGCTCTGAAAAGACCCATTCATTATCATTAAAAGGAAAACGGAGTTCTTTGTGGCCACTTTTGAAGTGTGCAATCATTGTTGAGTGTGTGGAATCTTTCAATATGTTTGGTTATTAGTGCCCTGTCTTTTTTTTTTTTTTTAACCTTTGTGTGTTTATTCAATAAATGTTAGAGGTCTTAGAGGCACCAGAGTTGAGACTGGCTCCTTATTTGAAAAGCAGCTACCCAACCTCTCTCACATGTCATGAGCATAGTGTGTCTTAGTTAGGATGTCTATTGCTGCCATGAAACACCATGACCCAAGGAACTTGGAGAGGAAAGAATTTATTTGGATTACATATAATGACTCACAGTCCATTGAAGGAAGCCAAGTCAGATATTCAGACTGGGTGGGAGCCTGGAGGGCAAGAGCTGATGCAGAGGCCATGGAGGAGTGGATCTTACTGGCTTATTCCTCATGGCTTGATCAACCTGCTTTCCTATAGAATCCAAGACCACCAACCGGAGGTGGTTCCACGTATAATTTACTGGGCCCTCCCCCATCAGTCACTAATTAAGAAAATGCCTACCTATAGCCTTGATCTTATGGAGGCATTTGATAAACTGAGGCTCCCTCCTTTCAGATGACGCTAGCCTGTGTCATGTTGACACAAAAACTAGCCAGGACATAATGTAACGAGGCAGCAAACTTCCCCCTCAGCCTATGGACTGTCATTTGACCTCAGCCCAACCCTCTGAGCCCCTGGACCCCTGTACTGGACGTTTTCCCCTTCTCTCCTCGGCTTTCAGCTCAGGTCTGAGACCTGGTTCCAACTTGGGGTTTGACTCCTTTTGCCTCTGATTTCAGAAATATGTGGTACAAAGACGAGACACTCTCAGAAGTTCTTGCCCTAGACAGTATAGAGTATGTTTTCCACAGCTTACAAGGCCTTTTAGATGGGATCAAAGAGAGGTCCCCAGTAAACAGGATGCAGCCTTCCTTCCAGCAATCTAACTGAAAGAAGGGGACATTACTCCAAGTCTGGAAGTGCTAAGTGCCAAGGAGTCCTGTAGGCAGTAGGCATAGTTTGTCATATAGGAACCTTGTATTGTGACTCAAATAATCCCACACCCCACTTTCCTTGCCTATAATAAAAGACAGACAAGGATAGAAAGAGCCATGCTTTCCAAGGTGTGGTTCCCTAGACCAGTTGTGGTAGGAACACCATCTGGTTCCTGTTAGAAATAAGGATTCCCAGGTCCTATCCCAGACCAAGTGAATCCAATATCTGTGCTGTGACAGCATCCACAGATGTGTAATCCAGGATGCATGATCTTTAAAGTCTCTCTTAGTCTATGACATTTACTGTGACCTTGTCAGGAGGCAGCTGCTTGGAAGTCCCTGGAAGGATGCTGGCTGACTAGCCCTGAACAAACTTGAACTGGGCTCTCAGGCCAGGCATCCATGCATGGCAGGCAGCCACTGGCTTGGTGGGTCAAAATAACCCTCCTGGAGTCATTTCGCTCGCCTACCAGGGAAACAGCTTGAGTTGTTACGACAGATCACAACCCCGAGGTGGAGCTGGGGTGGTGGCCACATTTGGTGAGTTTTGTTGGTGAGTGTGGGCTTCACTTGGAAACCTGGCTTCTTATCATGTAACCAGGCTTAGCTGCTGGGTTCACCCATCAGCTAAGAGTATAGGGAAACAACGGTAATTAACAAGAAACATTGATGCCACACACCACAGCTGGGGACTGAGGGAAGGCTTCCCGCTAAAATCTAGTCCCTTCAAACAAATCTTGTGTGTCAGAAACCTATGTTTTCATGTAGCACATCGCCTGCCTGGCAGAACACGATCAGAGAAGTTCAGAGCAGCAGAAATCAGCGGCATGGGCTCCAGAGTGACAGACAAGCCTCCTCTGTCTTTGGGTGTCAATGTCTACTCCCATAAGGTGAGACTAGATTCATTCAGTCACACGATTGAGCCTCTAGGACATGCCTGACAGGAGACTACGTTCTGGGTACACTGGGTATTTATGAAGCTGACCACTTAAATACTTTTCCAAAAAGATTTCCATCTCAAATTTTTCTTTTGTTTTGTGTGATATGCAAGAGGTGTGTGAGGGAGGGTGTTCACATCTACCTCCTTGGGGCTATGATTACAAGCGTGTTATCATGTCCTCCCAGTACATGCAGCACTGAGTACTGTTTTACATATGCTGTTTTACATATAGGCAATCAAACTTAGGTCTTCATGCTTGCGTAGTGTTTTTATTGACTGGGCTATCTCCCCAACTCCTCAAATTGAGAGACTTATGTACTTCTATGTGTATAGGCATTTTACCTGTGCACGTATGTGTACTATTTGTGGACAGTGTCGGATCCTCGGGAACTGGAGTTACAATGTAGCTGCTGAGAACAAACCCAGGTCTTCTGTAAGTGTAGCCAGTGCTTTTAACTCCTGAGTCATCTCTCTGCACTCTCAAATATTCTATTTTAGGACAGGCTTTGAACTCAAATTCCGGTTGTGAGAGAGAATTTTGTAACTCGCCAGTTGGGTATAAGAAAAGTATCAGTTTTCTCACCTAAACAATGAAAAAAAAAACATTTCATAAGGTGTTTTGAGGATTGGAAGGGGCTGTGACGTGCCTGATGAGCGGTGCTCAGTGCTGCATGTACTGGCCTTTGCCTGTCCCCTGTGAGCTCTATACTCAGAGCCACAAGCCACACACAGCTATGAGCGCTGAGATTCAGCTGATCCAGCCACATTGGGCTGAATGTGAGAAGCACATGCTGGTCATTGAGGTCCCAGCATGAACAAAAGAACACAAGATTTCTCATTTATAACTTTTATATTGATTATATGTGGATATCATAGTAGATTCTAAATATAGTGGTACACTAAGATTAAATTCTTTTTCTTATTACATCCATTCATACATTGTGTGTACATATATATGCCTGTGCATGGTGGGGGGTGGGTAACACTTGTGCCAGGGCCTGTCTGTGAGGTCAGAGGACAACATGTGGAGTTGGCTGCTTTCTTTCTATCACACGGGTCCCAGGCTTGGTGGCAAGTGCCTCTATCCACTGAGCCATGTCACTGGCCTGATAGGAATTTCATCTGTTTCTTTTTACGTTGTTAATGTGCTACCTGAAAATCTGGAATTGCATATGTGGTTGGTTATATTTCTATTGCATACCACTGACCTCAGAGAAATTAGAGCGGACTCCTGCTGGGCTCTGGTAGTGTACATGATGTGTTGGGAAGAATATGTCCACACTTGTACTAGGACCCAAGAGAGCCTCCCTCAAGGCAGGCCCAAGGAGGAGGGAAGGAAAGCAGCATGGTGACCAGTTAGTAATCATGGGTTGGCCATGGGAAATTGCTAAGAAGGTAGATTCTAAGTGTTCTGAGCACAAAGAAATAAGCAGGTGAGGTAGTGAGGATATAATTTAGCCATTCCACAATGTATGCATATTTCAAAATATCATGTTGTATATCATAAATGTGTATAATTTTAGTATATTAACAAAACAAGTAGAAAAAGAAGGGAAATCAGGTGTGGAGGGGGTTCATGGAAAGCCTTGAAGAGGCCAGAAAATCATAGGTAGCTGATAAGTCATTGTTCTCTAGAGAAACAAAACTTATAGAGTGGCTTACAGCTGCGGTTCAGCTAGGTAAACAATGACTGTCTCCCAAGGGAAAGTTAAAAAAATCCAGTAGTTGTTCAGTCCACAAGGCTAGATGTCTCAGCTGGTCTCCAGTATGTGTTAGAATCTTGAAGAAATTGGCTCTAATGTCACTGAAGAAATGAATTTCCTAGCTAGAGTGACAGCAAGCTAACAGCAAAAGCTTCCTCCCCCCACATTTTTATATAGGTGGCCACCTCAGATGGTCTAGATTTAAGGTGGATCTTCCTACCTCAAATGATCCAATCAAAAAAAAAAAAATCCGTTACAGGTATACCCAGCTTCTTCAAGGTATGATCAGCCAAGAATAACCATCATAGTGGGCAAAGAACAGACTCCATGAGATGTATCAGCTCTTTAGGGGATGGGTCTATGATTCTCCCATCATGCCTTGCATATGATAGGTACTTGAAGGCTACTTGATCATTGCAAGGAGATAGGAACCAGAGAGGAAACAGGAACAGTAAGTCAGAACAAACAGAACACTTCTTTGGGAAGTGTGTAGTCTCACTGCACTGGGGAGCAGAGGCTTGTGTACCTAGGAACCTAGGAGTGCCTAGACAGGACAGTAGCTTAGCATTGATAGGATACCTTACAAAACTTCCTCTGACCTTTTAAGCTGGGCATCCAGAGCTCATGTTCCCATGTTTCCATATACACAGTATAGAAAGGCTGGTCAGTGACAGCTGTGCCTGAACACTGTGATGTGCACACCTTAACATCCCTAAGCACTTATTTGAACATAACACCTCTTTTCTCATCTGTTCAGACATTTTCTGAGCCCCAATCCAGTACCCAGATTCATGTCAGCTATGGAGGCTGCAGAGATAATTGAGACCTCATCACTGCAATCACTTTGATCAGGGCAAACTATGGGCCACCAGTTAAATTCAGCCCACTGTCTGTTCTTGTAAATCATATCTATTGATCACAGTGATATCCAATATTTGACATATTGTCTGGCTGCTTTTGTATTGTGAGGGTATATCAGTGTGATAGAGTCTATATGGCCCATAAAACCGAAACTATACTCACTATCTGTCATTTTGCTGACCCTCATCTTAGAGTAAAAAACATATAAGCAAAGAATGCTAGGTAAGAGACACAGAAGGACAACCACAAACAGGGAGCGCAAAGCTGTGTCCTGGAGGATCACAGCTCACCGGGCAGATAACGGGGAATAAAAAGTACAAAGGATTCTGTGAAAACAAACAACTGCCTTTGTGGACCCAGAATCTGGCTCTGGTTAGAGCCCGGCAAGCCTAAGTCTATGCCCCGCCTCCTCAATCTCCCTCTGTTCAAGACGATGACTTTACACCCGCCCCTCTCTCTTCATACCTGGGAAGCCTCTGTTCACACTTTGAGCTGCTGACCTTCCCCCCCCCACCCCCCAGGAAATCAAGGCAATCACAAGCAAACCTGCATACACTTCCACCACTGCAGGCTGTCCCCTGCCTGTCACCGTTCTGAGGATGTACTGTCTATCTGGCCTTGCACAGCACACCCTATTGCTAGGGGGTTAGACTCCACCCACCTCCCCATCAGTTTCTTCCTCTCCATTAACTGGTCCCAAATGCTCCCAATATGATACGATACATTAGTCCTCCCATCCGTAAAGCATCCCTAGGTGTTGCTTAGCAGTATCACCTACTCTGCTCTGTCAGAGCACATTAATTTGGAAAGGTGTGGCTACGTGTGGCCTCTGTTCGTCTCTTTGCTCTCCCTTTTACCCTGCTCCATTGTTCAGTCTTGTCACCAGTGACCTTGACTGTCTGAGCCCCTAGCAGCATCTGACCTGGTGAGTCCTGGCCTCCGCTCCAGGAGCTGCAGCCATATCCTCCCCTTCCCACCTTAACACTTTATGGGGCATGTCGGAATCCATTCTCTCCTGGAGTGTGTCCTGCCTCCACAGGCCACCCTTCCACTTCTCTCCAACTTCTCTTCTCCATCATTCGTCCAGAAGTGTCACCAAGACTCCAAATCTATTGGTACTGTCCAGCAGAGTTTCCAGGAAACTGTAAATATTCAACATGGGTGCTGTTCAGTATGGTAACCCCCATTGCATGTGGCTGTCGAGTTTGGGAATTACGGTAAGTCTAACTCTGGAACTGCACTTTATATTTTATCTCATTCTGAACTTCAAGAGCCACATGTGGCTGACAGTTACTCTACTTGATGACGGC
The DNA here is from genome assembly GCA_033318265.1 of Phyllotis vaccarum. NCBI lineage: Eukaryota > Metazoa > Chordata > Mammalia > Rodentia > Cricetidae > Phyllotis > Phyllotis vaccarum. The sequence continues at coordinate 76,222,684 of JARWLC010000012.1, forward strand.
ACATCTTTGTCCTCAATTGCTGACCTTACCCCTAGATTGCCTACTGGACATCTTCACTTGGATGTCGAATATGCCCCCATTGCCATTCCCACCTTATTAATGTCAACTACATCCTTCCCTGACTCAGGCCTGGGGGCCTTGGAGTTAGCCCGATGCCTCCTGTCCTTCATCCCCATCGTCTGTCAGCAAACCCATCAGTTCTTCCAGAGTACATCCAAAATCTTACCATTTATCACTATGCCCTCATCCTGGCTCAAGCCCCATTGTCTCTCAGATGGAGGCTGTCAGAGACTTTCTAGCCTGTCCTGATTCCACCAACTATATTCGTCCTCCATATAAGAGAGACCCTAAGATAGGCAAGTTACTCCTGTGTCTACCGCCCCGAGTGGCTTTTACTGTGGCCGGTGCGTGAAGGCCTCCATGTTCTGCATCATGCCTTCAGCCTTTCTAATTTCTCCTGTCCTAACCACACTGACTCCGTTCTTCAGACATGCTGAGAACACTCCCTCCTCTGAGCCACTTCCGCATATGAAATATTCTTCCTTTGGTGTCCAGAGGTGGTTTTCTTGCTTCTTGTAGGTGTTCGTTCAAAAGTCACCTGAATAACAAGACCTTCCCTGTCAGGTATACCTACAGCACCCTGCCTACATATCTTCTTTGTTTTTCCTCATGCAGGTCTCACCATCTGTATAATATATACATTTAGTGCACTTCAATATATGTAATAAGTGAACAATTATTGTATATATCTATAGTGGAGCTTCAGCCCCACAGGTCTACTTACCACCATATTCTCAACACCTGGAACAGTAAGTTCTTAGGAAACCTATGTTGAGTCGATGTGTTATGGGTGCATGAGGTTTTAGGAAGGTATAGAAGTTGAAGGGGTACATAGCTCACAAAGAGACCAAAGCAGGAATACAGCATTTGAGGTCTGGACTGGACAGAAAGTCACTGTGGATCATCTAGTAACCAGTCCACCCCTCCATCCAGGGACTTCTCACAGTCCTGCTGACATACCCTGAGCCTCTGTTTTTATGTTGTAAGAGGAACGTAGGTTAACTCTGCTTGTACATAGAAAAAACACTTTTTTTGTTCAAATAGCCTGAGTAGTTCTAATTTCTCCATTTATTGGAAGGCAGTCCCTGGAGTAAGAGAGTGTACTCCCAGGCCCTTACCTTGCCCCCAATCTGACTATGCATCCGGTCAGTAGGGAAATGATAATGCATGTTCAGGGTGCTTTTCTTATGCTCTACTACCTACCAGAAGGAAGTGGTGTCATGGCTAATTCTCATTATCAACTTGACTGGATTTGGAATCACCTAGGAGATACACCTTGGGCGCACTTGAGAAGAGAAGCAAAGGCCCGCCTGAATGTCTGTGAACCATTTCATGGACCAGGGTCCCAGACTGAAAAATAAAGGGGAAAAAGAAGGAATCCAGCTGTCTTAGTCACTGTTCTATGGCTGTGAAAAGATACCATGACCAAGGTAACTTATAAAAGGAAGCCTTTGACTGGGGACTTAACTCAGGGGGTTAGTACATGATCATCGTGGCAGAAAGTGTGGCGGCAGGCAGGCATGGTGCTGGACCAGTAGCTGAGACCTTATATCCTGGCAGCAGGTAACAGGAAGAAAGAGAGTGAGACTGATCCTCAAAGCCCACTCTCAGTCACATACCTGCTTTAACAAGGCCACGCCTTCTAATCCTTCCCAAAGAGTATCACTAACTGGGGAATGAAGCATTCAAACATATGAACCTATGGAACCATTCTTAATTCAAACCACCACATTCTACATCTTGACCCCCATAAACTTGTAACCATACCATCATGCAAAATGCATTCAGGTCAACTTCAAAAATCCCCATGTTCTTTCAGTCTCAGAATTGTTTAAAAGTCCAAGGTCTCTTCTGAGATTCAGACCACCTTTTCACTGTAATGCCCTGTAATAGCAAAACGCCAATTACAAACTTCCAACATACAATTGCACAAAATATTCATTACCCTTCCAAAATGGAAGAATGAAGGCATAGTGAAGAAATACTACACCAAGCATTACTGAAACCCATCAGGGCAGACTCCAAATTCTATATATCTCTATGTCTAATGTGAAAGGGCTTATCAGGCGGCTCTTCATATCTCCTACTTCTTCCAGATTTGCTTCTCTCTTGGTCTGGTTCCATACCCTGTCTGCAGTTTTCCTTAGTAGGTATCCCATGACTCTGCCATCTCCAACATCTTAGTATTCCCAACAAAATCTAGGCTTCATCTTCACAGCTTCATGAAATAGCCTTTCAGGAACTATTATGCAGAGACTCCCCTGTCATGCACACAGCCTCTGAGGCTTCCCTTAACTATGGAGGAAAATTCTGTAACTCCTTTCTTGTACTTTTCTCGATGAAGCCAGAACCACATGACTGCCAAGTTCTGCTGCCTGCTAGGGCTGGAACATGGCCCCCTCCTTGAATTACATTTGCACAATGTAATTACACTGTATATGTAAGTATATGTATGTATATGTAATAAATTTGATTTGTTGATGCTTTACCAGATAACCGTGGCTTTTCACAAGCCTAAAGTAGGATGGGTCCTGCCCTGAGGGCACCCCCTCCATTGGATTTGACATCGGGCTTTAAACTTCTCATCTCTTTGAGCATAGGACTTAGATCCAATATTATATTTTCTGGTTCTCTTTCACCTTAGATACGTGCATTTCTCTTGCCCTACTCGGTCCTTTTCATTGTAGATCTGCACGAAAAAGGTCACTAATAGCTATGCAACACAAACAATACTAGGCTGTCCTGAAATCTCCTCTGCCAACATTAATCCAAAACTCTTCAGTTTACCTTCCATCAGTTTTTTAGCACAATGGCAGAAAGAAGCTACATTGTTTGCCAAAATATCCCAAGAACAGTGTCTAATATCACGCCCCTCTGAAACCTCTTGAGCTGGGCCTCCACAGCGCACACTGATCTCAGCACCACTGTCTTCCATAGTCTTGCCAATAGGGCCCATTAAGCCCTACTTAGAGCACTCAACCGCTTTCCAAATCCAAAGTCCCCAAATCTTCCATATTTCTCCAAACAACAGCATGGCCAGGCCTATTACAGGAATACCCCAGTTCCTGGTATCAGTTTCTGTCTTCATTACTGTTCTATTGTGAAGGGATATCTTGACCGAGACAGTGTATAAAAGGAAGCTTTTGATTGGAGCTTACTTACAGTTTCAGAGGATTAGTTCATCTGTGACTATCATGGGAATATGGTGACAGTCAGGCAGGCATGGCCCTAGAGCAGTAGCTAAGAATGTAAACCTTAGCAGCAGGCAGCAGGTAGAAAGAGACTGGGTCTGGATTGGGCTTTTGAAACCTCAACGTCCACTCCCAGAGACACATCTTCTCCAACAAGGTTAATACTCCCTAATCCTTCCCAACAGTTCCACTAACCAGGGATGAAGAATTTAAACATAGGAGCTGCAATCATTCAAGCCACCATACCAGCTGAACACCTTACTGTACATCTCAACTTCCTGACTGGATGTAGTATGACTGACTAGCCGCCTCATGTTCCTTTTGCCACAGCTAAAGTTACACAACAATCACCTGACTATACCCTCAAACTAGAGCTAAAATAAAGCTTTCTTCCTTAAAATTGCTTTAATCCAGTAATTTGTCAAAGCAACCAGAAAAGTAACTAATATAGGACATTGATACCGAGTAGTAAGGTCGTTGATATGATAAACCTGACAATTGTTTTTGAGGCAAAAGTGGAAGAATTTGAAGCTGTGAGTTAGATAGGTCCCAGAACACTGTAAGCCAGTGGTTTCTCAACCCCTTTGGTAAACTTCTGTCTCCAAAAGTGTTTACATTATGCTTAATAACAGTAGCATAAGTAGAGTTATAAGGTAGCAATAAAAATAATTTTATGGTTGAGGCCACCACCACATGAGGAACTATATTCATAGGCCACAGCTTTAGAAAGGTTGAGAAGGGCTGCTTCTAGCAGCCCTAAATGGGCCTTCCCGGGGAGAGTCAGAAAACTGAATACTAAAGAAAACGCAGATTGTGGGAACCCAGCTCCAGAGGCCTAAGAGGTGAGTCACTACTGGGCACCGGGCTGCAGGATGTTTGTATTGCATTCTGGTAAAGGAGCTGGCTGCACTATTTCTGTCCTAAGGACAGGAGTGAAGCTGCATTCAGGCTGTGGAATGGTTAGTGCCCCATGTATTCAGATCTACAGTGGCTGAGGGCAGAAGAGTCTGAAAAATGTAGTTTGTCTAAGAGGCGAACACCATTAAAGAGAAGTCTCGAGCTCTTTACTGGGGCCCATGGGCATGATTCTAATTTGTCAATATGCATCAGTTTGTGATATGCAAATTCATTTGAAAGGGAGAATGTCTGCCGTGAGGATGCCACGGAAGACATTGCCTGATCCAAAGCAACTGTCCAAAGAAGTTTTCCATTGTTTGTCAGCTGAGGCACAGAGGCCATACAACAATGAGAAATAATGTGAGTAAAGTATGTGGGTTACAAAGAGAGAGCAAGGACATTCCTTAATGTGGGTCTGCCCAGGGGTTCTCGCACCAGGATTGGCCTTCTATGGACACTGATGAGACAATTTTCAGTTGCTGAGTTGGGGGTATAAGAACCCTTAGATGTCACCAAGCGACTAGTCCAACCAGCTCACTTCATGGATAAAGAAACCAGGGCCCACAATGGGGTGATGACTTCCTAGAGAGACCCTCCATGGGTTAATTTCAGAAACAGGGCTGAAGCTGGGTCTACCTCCTACCTCTTCATGAGACGTTTCCTGGAGGACTATGTTCTTTGCATGAATTTCTCTGAGCACATCTTTTAGATTGGGTCCATCTTCCCGTTTTATCAAATTGCTGATACCCAAGTCCTAATATTAGGCTATTTCATAACAGGAGGAGCCTGTGCAAACAGTCCCTGATATGTACCTTACCCTCTGTGCTTGTAAATAACATTCTAAGTCTGACCCTTACTCAGAGAATGGAAATTAGAGGACTACTTTGGTTGTCATGGCAACCCAGAAGCTCTTTTGTTACTAGGTACTTCAGCTGCTTGACACTCCACAGTGATGGTTGCTAGGTCTCAGATCTGTTGCTGACCAACCATATGATCCTGGGAAAATCCTTAATTCATCTGCCTCCTGGTTCATCTATCCATCATGTATTGACATCCAAAAGGAATTTGTGCCAGCTTACAAAACAAAATAAGGCCATTAAAAAAAAAAAAAAAAAAAAAAAAAAAAAAAAAAAAAAAAAAAGCTCAAAGCCAAGCTAGAAATAATTATAGAAAAAAGTATGCATTGAATATATATTATTTTAGTTATTAGAAGAATAAAAATACTTTAAAGCATGAGCTAATACAGTTATTATACTGAAAATTAAATTCAGTTGGGGCTTTTGAGCCCTTTGTGCCCCTCGGCCTCAGTTTCCTCTTCTAGATTATAAAATGATGATGTTGAACCCAACAATCCCAGATTCATTTCTGTTCTGTGAGTCTCAGTTGGTGGAAGATGACCAGAACATCTACCCTGCAGTCTTTGCCTATCTTCTGCAGTGACAACAAATGACTCACAAGGTGACAAACTACAGCTTCCACGTTCTCTGAACTGGAAGAGTGACAGTCTGGTGATGGTGACGGCTACTCATCTGGTTCACTCACCAATGGCTGAGAGCTACCTGAGGCAAGGCAATGTGACAGTGTCCTTAAAGCCTTTCCAAGGGCAGTTGCAGTGAAGTCAGGGCAGTAGAGCATCATGGGAGCCCAGACAATGGAGCAAGCTTTCAAGAAGCTTCTGGAGAAGGCTTTTTAACAGGATCTTGAATAAAGAGTTGGATATTATTTATTATTATTATTATTATTATTATTATTATTATTATTAGCATTTTTTGAGGCTACAGTCTCACTCTGTAGTTCTGGCTATCCTGGAACTCATTCTGTAGACCAAGTTGGCTTCTGGAAATAAAGGCGTGTGCCACCATGTCAGGTGAGGATTTGGTTTATGAGAGTAATCTGCACATATAGCGATAGTGATGGTTCTAAAGTACAGAAAGTGACAGAGATGAGGTCATCACCTTAGTCACCCACTCGTAGCTCTGACCTGCAAAGGCGACCACTCAGGCTACTTTTCAGTTTTAGAGTCCGGTCTTAGTTTGGGTCAGTACCTCCTGTCCCTCCAGGATGAAGGATGCTGTTGCTGACATCTGTGTCCTTCTCTCTACCTCTCCTAAGGAAGCAGGAGAGCAGAGTGTAATGAAGACCACAGAGCCAGAGAACCTGTACCAATTCCAGTGCTTCTATTTTCTAACGACATGACACTTCTGCTTATCCAGGAGAGAGAAATAAGAACCTAACTCTTAGCATTGTTATAAATCCAGTAACTTGTCAAAGTCAGAACAGTGTGGAGACCCTGGCACTGGCACAGCGGAGGATTATCATCCTACCATTCAGATCCTTTCAGCATGCCAGTTTCAATTAGCTAGCTATATTAATACTTTTTTACACATCAAGTTTTTAAACCATTTAGACTCTTCTGAAATTAGAGTTTCGTTGCAAAATTTGCAAAATATGTTGCAAAGTTGCTGATACATCGAATCCAAACTGAAGGCCAACAAATAGCATTTATATTATTATATTCCCTGAAGAATCAAGTATACAAGTAAATCATGGCAGATAGGAATATAGCGTTAGACCCATGGCATCATCAGATGGAGAAAGTTCAATGGCCTGTCTCCTTTTTCTTACATTGTACCATGTTGTTCAAAGTTATACCACCCTGTCTATGGGCACACATGTGTATGGTGTAGATGTACTCACATGTGCACAGGCGTCTGAGGAGGATGGCAGGCGTCATGTAGAAGGTCTTTCCCTGAACCTGGAGCTCTGTGGATTTTGGTTTGTTATTTGTTCAGGCCTGCCAGCAAGCTCCAGTCATCCTGTTTCCACACCCCCTCCCAGTCCCGAGGTCACCTGTGCTTATGTCCACACCCAGCTACTTATGTGGGCGCACGGTATCTGAACTTGCAAAGCAAGTACTCTGACCGTCCAGAGTCTCCTCTTAAGCCTCAAGTGTGTGCTCCATTTTACTTGCTTCATATTTAGTCTTCAATTTCCTCTGCAGGTTTTCCTTCTATCCCTCAAAGGTTTCTTATTGATTTTTTTATGGAAAGTAGAAACAGATGTTTATAAAAAGTAGAGTATGATAATCAAAATATCTAATTTTCCTGTTATGTGGTCAATGTCAGACGCATTACTTTGTGAACCTATCTGACGGTCAACTGTCATCCTGACCTGGATCCATGTTCTGTTTTTTATAAATTCCTTTGTCTTTGTTGGACTCGTTTTATTTTTGCTGGAGTATATCCTCTAGTAAAAATGTATTTGGCAAGTTAAATGGGAAAAAAAAATGTCTGAGTCTTTGCATCCTGAGACAACTACATTTTACACCAGCCTTCCATCTTTCTCTTTCTACTATAATACTACACCCTCACCCCTTGCTGCAGTGAAAACAATTCCCTGTGTTTGGAGAATTACCAGACCCAGTGGGCATTTTTAACCCTACTCAAGCTGTAGAAATTGGCACTATTGATAATCCTAGGATTCTTACAATTTCCCATGTGACTGGTTCTTGATGTGCCATCACACAGTCTTTATTTCCTTCCTTTGCAATAATTTCTGAGTACTCCCCCCCCAACAACCCTTCAAAACTGTTCCTTTAATGTTCCACCTCTGCCTACTGATGGCCATTCCCTACATGGGCTTTCTGAAATGGATCATCTACCACGACAGTTCCAGCAACTGTCTATATAATAATACAGATCACAATCCAAATGACACAGCCTGTCTGTGTGCGTGTGTGTGTGTGTGTGTGTGTGTGTGTGTGTGTGTGTGTGCGTGCGTGCGTGTGTGTGTGTGTGTGTGTGTGTGTGTGTGGTAGGCATGCACACATTCCTGTGCGAGTGTGTTTGGAGGCAAAAGAGAATCTTTGTCAATAGTCTGCCATCATGGTTTTTAAGACAGACTCTGTTACTGAACCTGAAGCTTTCCAGTTGACAAGATTTGCCAGTGAGCAGCTGGGGACTTCCCTGTCCCCTCCCCACAGTGTTGGGCATACAGGCATGCACTGCTACAACTCAGTTTTTCTGTGGCTGCGGGAGATCCCCATGCTTGCACAGCAAGTGCTTTGCCCACTGAGCCATCTAAGGCCCAAATCTTCACCCTACCTCTACTCAAAGGATGTTTCTAACACCCAAGTTCTCCCTACTTAAGAGCTTTGAGGGTATCCTCAACTTTTTCTTCATTCACCCCCCCCCCCCCCAGCCAGATGCTAAATCCTCTCAAAGCTATCAGACATGACTCTGGGATTTCACCTTCTCTGTTCACACTGTTCCTTTAATTCCGACCTATTACTTCTCACTGGATGGCCCTGTGCCCCCAGCCTTCCCTGTCCATCTGTCCTTCCTTCAGCTACTTATGTTCTCCCCTCTCCAAAACCGTTGACCATTTATGTTAATCAAGATCCCAGATGGCTCCCAACTGCTCTTAGAGAAATGATTACGCCGTCTAGTTTTATACATAACACTTTATGGTTTCTTTTCCTCTCTCTCCATTTACATAGCCCAACCCCCAATGTCCCCTTAACCTTACACATCCTAGGACTATGTCGAGAAGATTTGGGGGATCTGCCCAACCTTAATACACTGTCCTGTGGAGACCCACAAGTGTGGGAAAGACGTCACTTCCTTCTTCTCTCAGCCTGTTAAATTGTTCTCTGAACCAGGAGGTTCTCTCCCAGGCATGAATGATATATTCTGTGGCTCCTTGTGGTCCTGGCCACCATGCCATGATGCACACTTCGTTCTTTCTGCACAATGACTAACCCCCTGCTTTTGGTTACTGTTACTATCGTTACTGTTACTATTTCCTTGTGGTGCAGCCAGCAGGTAGGGGGCTACCACCCTGGATGGTGATGTAATCATCAGGTGGGGGGCTGCCTCCCTGAAACATTTATATACTGTACCAAGTTACAATAGACTCTGAGACTTGAGCAGACTTTCCAGCCTTGCCTCCATTCTTTGCGTCTCCTCCCATTCTTTGTCCCACTCTCTCTCTTCCAGACCCTCCGTTGACTGATCCCGCGGGCCAGGGCACGTCCCCTCCATGTCTCCATGATTTCGTATTTACTGTTTTGCTCCTAACTTATTGTATGTATGGTCATATGTGTTTGTGTGTGTGTGCATGTGAATGCATGTGGAAGCTAGAGGTCAAAGCTGTGTCTTTTCTTTACCTGCTCTCCACCTAATTTTACGTGACAGGGTCTCTCACTTGCCTAGAGCTCAGTGATTCAGCTTGACTGGCTATGAATGCCAGAGACTGGTTTGTTTCTGCCTCCTCAAGCTGGCATTATACACATTTCCCACAATGCCCAACTGAAGGAACATACATGGAGGTCAGAGGACAACATGTTAGTTTTCCTCTACCATTCTGGTCACAGGACCGAGCCTGGGCTGTCGGGCTTGGCAGCAGGTTCCCTTACCCACTAAATAATCTCACAGGTCCACAGTGTGGATCGGAACTCAGGCCCTGATGTTTGCATGGCAAGTACTTTACCAACTGAGCATCTCCCCAGCCTAGATGGCCCCTCCATATTTTCAGGGTACCCTACTAACAACCATTGTATTATATAATTGAAGCTATTTGTGTTCATTTCCTATGACTATGCTGTCAACTCCTGGGAAGCCAGGACCAGACTCTGCTTTCTATCATCAGCACCTAGCACAGGGTATACATTAGAAGACACATCTCAATGAATCTAAGAGAAGCAAGAAAAGAAACTTAGAAGTGATTTGTTCTAGAGGCAAGAAGAAGTGCCCCAATGAGGCTAGCAGGGACCTACCAGGTTACAAAGGCCAAAGGGACAGCATTTCAGGGAAATTGTCAAATAGCTGTGAACAGGTCACCTATCTAGAGACCTGGCAGGCTTTGGGCACCTTCAGGAAAACATTCTCATAGCACAAGGAGTGAATGGATGAGCTGGGAAGTCTCAGCTAATGGGGCAGGGGCTGGTGGTAGGTATCCCTCTGTTCTTCTATAGCATTGGGGATCAGGCCCTCCATATTTGTTGAGGTACTTTGCCCTTATGTGGCCATGTGGCAGACATTTTAACATCTTTCCGAATTCCTTCAGTGGCTCCCTCTTTGTCCTCTGCCCTTTAAATGTCAAGGTATCCAGGACTCTGGTTTTAGCTACCATCTCTGCTTACATGTTCTTATACATGTTCTCCCATTCACTATGGCCTCGATGATGCCTCCTTCCTGATGTCCATCTGGCTGTATCTCTGACCCAGAGCCATACTCAGTCTCAAAGTTCACTAGAACCATAGATGCCCAAGAGATACATCAACTTGAGCTGTTCTGAAATGCAGCTCACCTTTCGGCACCAAAAATCTCCTCTGAAAACAGTTTTCTCCATCAACTAGACCCTACACCACCAGTTTTCTCAACCCTTTCTTCTCCAATCTTTCCCTCTTTCCTACTTCATGGTCACAGCTTAAACACAGCATGCATGTCCAGTTGCATTATTACCATCTGCGGTGATATACTGCATGTCTAATAAAGCTTGCCTGATAATCAGAGGACAGAGCCACCCACAGAGTTAGCCACAGAGATCAGGGAATGGTGACCCACACCTTTAATCCTAGTACAAGAGACAGATGCAGAGATCCATCTCCATCTCGGTGAGTCCAAGGCCAAATAGAGCCAGGCAGTGGTGGCACAGACCTCTAATCCCAGCACTAGGAAACTTGAACCAGGAAGTGAGGTAGCTGGGTGGGAAAAGATAAGGCTGGAGGAGGCTGGAGTCCCTCCCTTTCAGCTGAAGACTCAAGCATTGAGTGTGAGGATTCTTGTGGAGTGGCTGGGTGAGAAGTGGCTGAGGCTTGTTCCTCTGTCTCTCTGATCTTTCAGCTTTTCCTCAGTATCTGGCCCCAGGTTTTTATTATGAGACCAAGTAGAATTCATGCCATAACCATCTCTCCCAGTCTATTTATTCTTTTTTCTACCCTTCTCCATAGTGGTCTCAAGAAAGTATTTCTCTATTTTCTAAAAACCGAAGAGTAATTTTTATACAATCACATATATTAGAAGTGTATGACTCAGTGAGTATGCTCAAGGTTACCAACACCGTCAAGATTTAAAATGTGGGCTAGGAAGATGGCTCAGTGGGTAAAGCACACGAGGCTGAGGCCTTGAGTTCAGATCCCCAGAACTCATATAAAACCAGACATGGTAGCCTACAGTTGAATCCTAGTGCTCCAGTAGCAAAATACATGGCCAGAGATGGGAGAATCACAGGAGCTCAGGGCTAAGCTAGCTTGGGAGACACTACAGCAAACACCTCAGAGTCTGTCTCAGATTAAGAGGAAGGTAAAGAAAGAAATGGTGGGTCTCTAACCTCCACATGCACGCCGTGACATATGCATCTCTGAATTCATACACAGGAAACATGCACACATACACAAGTAAGCAACATATTAAAACATTTCCATTTCCCAGAACATTCCCTCGTGACTCTTTGCCCTACATTCCCAGAGGCAACTGCCATTCTGATTTCTAACCCCATAGATGGGTTCTGCTGCTCTTGAACAGTACATAAATGGGATTAGATAGGAAAGATTTTCTTTAGCTTAACATCCATGAATTTACGTGCTAGCTATTACAGCCATGTCTAACCCTATAGACGTGTATCTCAGTTTCTTTTCCATTTACCTGTATATGAAAAACTCACCTATTCCTAGCTTTAGTTTTTCCAGAAATGCATTATGAACATTTTTGCATAAGTCTCTTTTGGATATGTAGTTTCAACAGTTTAGAGTAAATATCTAAGAAGGATTGTCAGTTTTTTGGATGCGCTTATGCTTTGCTTTGTAAGATGCTGCCAAACAGCTCTCTAAAATAGTTACACCGTTTTCTAACACACCAGCCATGTATGAGAGGTTGAGATGCCTACAACAGCCTTTCAAACAAAAATGAAACCACACTGTGTCTCTCCTCTAGACTCCTCTCTCTGGCTCTGTCCGGATGGCCCAGTTCCCCGGGACTTAGGACAGATCCTCTACAGCACAGCTGATGTGCCCAGACCCAATGCTGCTTTCTCTACAAGCTTCCTTTTCTTCAGGCTCACAGATGAAATTCTTAAATTCATGAATTTTGTTGTTTTGTCCACACTCCCTCCTTTTTTAAAAAAAAACTATGTTGCCATGTAGCTCAAGGTAGCCCAGGACTCATATTTCTCCTGCCTCCATCTACAAGATTCTGAAAAAAAAAAAAAAAAAAAAATTCCCTCATGTCGCTGTCTAGCCTTCCTTTTGCCAGGATGCCGTCCTCCTTACCTCCATTCTGATGCCTACCCACCGTTGCAGAGGTGTTTTCTGATTATTTTATACACTTCTGTGAGTTTACTCCTGATCTCTGCCCCCAAACATACAGGAACTCTACCATAATGCTCTGCTCAACATGTCATGATACATTATTTTCTTCTCTCTGACTTGACTCTTACACAATGTCCTTTGTCCCTCACTTTTATCATTGCTGACTGATACCAGACGGACACCATGCTGGCCGGTGAGCATGGGATGAGTAGTTAAGACAAAATCCCTGCTCCCATAAGGCTTCGGGTGGAATAAAAAAGACAATTGAGGTCTGGTCAGCGCTAGAGTGTGTGACTATCACGTTTGAGGCGTCGGGTTGCATCCTCAGCACCACAGAGACACACAAAAGGCAGTCCGTGACTGAGGCTATAAACCAAGTTGTGTTCTGAACAATAGGAGTGATAGATCAGGGCAAGGCAGGGTCTATTCAAAAAACTGTCTGGGATCTAAAGAGATGTATGAGCTAATCAGGTGGCAGGCTGTGAACAAGGGGCTGGTAAATAAAATGAAATTGAGCTGGGAAGAAAAGCTCAGGTGATTTGCATGAGGAAGAAGGCTAGGCAAGTGCCCGAACAGAGCTTGCTGAGGATCTTGCTTGAGATCACACCGCAAGACTATGGAGGTACCATCCCTTGCCTAGCTCCCCAGACCTACCACTGTCTGTTGGTGCTTACAAAATATATTATTTGTTCAATTAATAAAATGTTAGAAGACTTCACAAAGTTTGATGGGAAAGCAAGATAAAAGCAGCATCTTTAAATTTTATTCACTTATTAATAGTATTTTCGTTAGTTCTCTGAGAGCTTATAGTCTTGTGCAGCGTGTTTTGATCACATTGACCACCCCCTAAACAGTGTGTTAGATGGGCTTCAAGGCTGAGCGTGTTTTTTAAGCAAAGGCACACATGGAATTTGTTGAGAGAATACAGTCACTGGAGAGGGGATGGATACTCCACATACAGTTCTGCACAGGTGGGAAGGGGCGGGACCAAGGGCACAAAGATAGTTTTGAGAGGGAAGAATGATTCTTCTTCTGAAATAAGAGAAAGCGTAAAAAATGGAGGGGGTTACTTCAGAGATTAAACATTAACTAATAAGAGGGATGTTCTTACAGCCTTGTGGTCTAGAGGCCATTTTCTTGAGTCTGCATGGTGCTGTAAGAGCCATTCCTAAGCCATGCCATTGACAATAGTCATCATGGACAGATTTATAGAGCACCAACTCTAACTGGCTATTTTGGAAGCTCTGGTGGACATCCACCATCTCACTAAGATCTCACAGTAACTGTGCTGAGGACAGACACATTTAGGTTTGGGGACATTAAGAACCTTACCCAGGACTAGAGTGACAGTGAGAAGTTGCTCTGGAGTTGGAATCAAGACTGTCAGATACCACAAGGAGCTATGGCAAGTCGGAAGCCCAATCTTGCTTCAGTATGGTGGTACATCATCATGAGTTAATGAAGTTAGTTTAAGGTGGCAAAGGCCCTGTGTCTGTAGTGTGGGCTTAACCTGTGCATGATCTCCTAGTGAATAACAAGAGAGACGGCAGTTTGATAGTGTGGAATGTAATGTAATACCTGGCTACCGAACAAACTGTAGTAGTGTAGGGGTATCCTAAGAACCCCCCCCCATGGAAACATCAAGCTATAAACATTAGTACCCAATTCCTGCTTCAGTCTGTTCTATGCATATATACCTATGGTAAATGTTTACTTTTTTTACTTAAGGAAGCACCTTTTGGTTTCCCTTTTGGCATATTAGAATTCCCCCAAATCACTACTTTTATGTTTTGAGAGACGTATCAATCAAAATAATGGCTACCTGAACACAAACACTGTGATATGAGAGTTACTCTGATGGCAGGGTAGCATAGACTGAATAAAGCAGACAAAGGGATGTCTCACATCCAAATCTGAATGCAGTAGGATGCCAGACATTTCATTCTGATACTCAAGAACAGCACTCAATTAAAAACGTTCAAACTGGCTGGGCAGTGGTGGCGCACACCTTTAATCCCAGCACTCAGGAGGCAGAGGCAGACAGATCTCTGAGTTCCAGGAAAGCCAGGACTACACAGTGAAACCCTGTCTCAAAAAATCAAAACCAAACCAAACAATATAACAAATAAAAACTTAGTTTATTTTCTGGGATTTCTCATTTGCTATTTCTTTGACTGTGGGTAACCAGAATTACAAAATATGAAACAGGAAACTAAGAGAAGCAAATAGGAAGAGCCCAGCACTGGTTATCTAAAGGTGGGCCTGATGACTTGTCTGCATAGATACTGTCGTGGCATAAATGGCATGGAAACTTGCTTTCCCAAGCCACTGTAGAGTCACGCAAATGCAATGATAGCAATAAGCCAGTTGGTGATCTTAGTGAATATGGGGGTGAGGTTAGAAAGAGTGATTCTTTAAAGAGAAATACATCCTAACTGGAGAAAAGAAGCCTTTGGAATAATCCCCAAAATCTCCAGAGAGAACTACAGAGCAACAAAGGCCCTGGGCCAGGAGACAGGTGGCCATATCAGCAGAAACAGCAGGTGATATGAGACCTGGATCCATCTGTAGAGAACATTCCTGCTGGTCTAGTCTCAGAGGAAGGCAGGAGAATTCAAGATGGGTAGCTGTCTCCAATGAGTAACTGTGATCTTAACCGAAGACCACTCACAGCAGACAGGATGGTCTCACTATTCTGTCAAGGCTTCCTTAGGCTTTTACGCTAACAAATGATAGACTTTGCTTACTCACTACAGACACTGTACATTTCTTAGCCTTAGAACCTACAGTGTTCCCTCAAGACCCATGCCCCCTCGTGTGACCTGACTTAGAAACATGTGTGTGTGTGTGTGTGTGTGTGTGTGTGTGTGTGTGTGTGTGTGTGTGTGTGTATAACATATATTTTATATCACAGACATGATCCATTACAGTAACACTCAGTCAAGGTGGATTTTTAACAATGACCTATCCTTACACAAAACAGACAAAGACATAAGAAAGAAATCTCAGGCAAGCCAGAGACAGAGGCTGGACCTGAGCAGCCACAAGCCAAGGCACACCTAGTTTTACTGAAAATCACAAGGAAGGAATCTCCAAGAAAATGGGGAAGGTGTATGGTCCTGATCACACCTTGATTTGAAACCTCCATTTTTCAGAACTGTAAAAAGAAAAGAGATCCATTGTTTTAAGCCTCTGGGGCTTTACCAATTAATGTGTGTCATACACTTCACAGCCATTGCAGGAAAGTAGCAAAAAGGCTAAGGTGGTTGGGAAGGGCTCAGGGACAGCCTTAGTCAAGCTCCAAGAAAAACCCAAATAAACTCAAATCCTAGATTCTGCAGGCAGGAGTCCCAAAAGGTACAGAGGCAACTGTGGTGATAATAAATGGTATCTGCACATTAAAAGCTCATAGTGTGGCTTTAGCCTGATGCATTTACTAAGTACAGGGGTGTAGGCTCCAATTTTGTCGCTGTCAAGGTGGAATCAATCTCAGCATAACTAATGAAGTCATGCTAATCAAGTTTCTCAAATCCAAAGGAAAGAATTGAGACTGTTCATTTGTTTATTTGGTATATGTGTGAGAACACATTCAAGTTTCAAGTGCTTACCAGGGGCCCTCAGCTCCACACATGTGAGCTGGTAATGAGTCCAAATTATGACAGGGACAGGATCTTGAGGAGATTCTATCCAGACCATGAAAAAGCCCAGTGATGTTCCCCTATCCAGTACCACAGCAGAACATGTCTCCAGGCCCCACTGAGTCTTTGGCATTCACTGCGCACTGATAGTTGATGTGGGAATGTCTTTGTGTATGCTGTAAATACCAATCTTTAAATAAAGGAGCTGTTTTGGCCCATGACAGGCACCATAGGAAAAGTAGGAGGAGAAATCAGCATAGGTAGGAGAAGCAGGGCAGAGTCAGACAGAGCCAGAAGCCCAAAGGAGCAACATGTAAGGAACATAGGTGAGCCACGGGCCACGTGGCAGACAGATTAATAGAAATGGGTTGAGTTAAGATGTAAGAGCAAGCTAGCAATGTGCCTAAGCCATAGGCCAAACAGCATGAAGTTAATATAAGCGTCTGAGTTATTTGGGGGGCCTGAGCAGCTGCGGGCGGCTAAGGGGTCTGGGGCTGCAGGTCTGTGGGTCCCGGACCTCTGGCGCCTGGGACCAAGAAACCCAATTACAACAGATAGTTCTTTAGTTTTTCTGTTGTTCTGGGGCCATGTGCCTACTTCCACCCAAGGAACCGGCCTCTAAACAGAATGTCAAATAACTACTTCTAGATTACAATTATGCCCTGAAATAATCTTTCTAATAAGTCCGATCCTCTTTGACAAAGGTATGGGCTCCTCTATTCCCAGAATAACTAGCATTGCTCATATTGGTTTCTTGTGGCACCTACAAAGGCCACTGAGATATCAATGGCTGAAACAACAGACATTGTCTCATGGTTCTAGAAGTCAGAAATGTATGTCAAGGTTGTCAGTAGGACTGGGCTCCCTCCAGACTCTGGGAGAGAACCTGGTACTTGCTCCTTCCAGCCCCTGATGTCTCTGGTTGTTCCTTGGCTGGGGCTGCACCATTCCAATCTGTCCCCACAGCCATGAGGCCATCATCTCTTCTGCATCAAAGCCTTGTATGACTCTCTTCTAAAAGGATACTTCAATAGGTATGGCCCAGGATAGTGCAGAATTCTCTCAAATCCTTAATTTGATTTCATCTTCAAAGATCCTTATTCCAAATAAGGATTTTATAATGCCTTGGGTAGGAAGGGGGCAGTGATCTATTTTAAAAACTCATTATGTTATGTAAATTTCGACATTGGGATCTTATCAGGTTTTGTGTGTGCATGCCATGGCATACTTGTGGAAGTCAGAGGACATCTTGAGGAAGTCAATCTCTCCTCCTACTGTGTAGGTCTCAGGGATTGTACTCAAGTACCTTTACTAATGAACCGTCTCACTAACCCACTCATCTCTTTGATATACCCTCAGTATCTCATGCATGTGTGTGAATGAATATATAAATTAACACGATTTATTTCCAAATTCTCACCTTACAACCCTTACACACTGTTACCCCATTAACACTCTCCTAAAAGATAATCCTGAACTTCATAGATCCTTCAAACACCTAAATGGGTTTCTTGCATACACAACGTAGTATAGGCTAGCTAACACTGGCCTCATTTCTTCAGGCTAACCTATCAGTAGCAGTTATAAGGTAAAATATCATCTTTAATTAGGATATCAAATTATCTCATATGATTATAATTTGCCCTTGAATCATTTCTACCTCACACATACATGGTATGTGTGTGCACATGTAAAGGTTCATGTGCACATGCGTGTAGAGGCCAAAGGACAATCTTTGGTATCATTCTTTAGTTACCATCACTTTTAAATTTTGAGACAGGACCTCTCATTGACTCTCACCAAGTATATTGGGCTGGTTGATGACCCAGCCCCAGGGCTCCACCTCCCTCCACCTTCCCAGCATTGTGGTTTTAAGTATACACCAGAATGCCTTGCCTTTTACATTCTAAACTCAGCTCTTTATGTTTGCAAGTAAGCACTTTGCCAGGAATGAGTTATCTTCCCAACCCCATTCTACTTTTGAGGCTCCAGCTCCATCTAATATTACACCCCTTCTCAGGAGCCCCTCAAGACATTTATCTCCTGTGCTCATGTCTTTCTTTGAGGTCATCTTACCCTGCCTGAGAATGCCATTTCCAACTAAGATTTATTAAACTTCCTGAAAAGGAAACTTTCCTAGAGACTCAGTGTGTTACTTTTCTCATTGTTGAGACAAAATGCTGGGCAGAAGCATCTTACATGGGGAGAGCTTTAGTTTAGCCCACGTTTTAAGAGGGAACAAGTCTTTCATGGCAGGGTAGCTATGGTAGATGAGGGTCAGGCTGGGGTTATGAGTTTATCCTGCAACTTACTCAGCTTGATGGACTAGGAAATAGAGACCTTAGGTCAGAAGTAGGCCCAAACAGGCTGTATGATTCACTTCGAAAAGCCATACCTCCTACCCGAAAGATACCATCATCTTCCCAAACAGCCTACCAGCTGTAGATCGGCTGTTCAAATACATAAGCCTTTAGGGGACACTTCACATTCTACCCATAACAGTGTACAAAATATGTTTGTTAAATAACTGTTGGCTATGGGTAGGGGAAGTTATGCGAGGCTCAACCTGTAATAAAATGCTGCAGGCAATTAATTACTGCTGAGAGAGAATCAGTCTTCCCCAGGGGTGAGCTCTCTAATTGTCAATCCACTATCAAGTGGCCAGCCCTAAAAACGTGCATAAAACCAATACTAAATGGATTCAGAAGATTGTACTCTGTGTGTGTGTGTGTGTGTGTGTGTGTGTGTGTGTGTGTGTGAGACAATAATTTCAGAAAGAGAGGCCATTAATTTGAGGAAGAATGTATGTCATACAGAAGGAGAAGGGGAGGAAATGGTGTAATATAGTACAGATGTATAAAAAGAAGAAGAAATGAACTATTGTATATACGGTGAACTAAGCCAGAGGTGGACAAAAATAAGACCATTCTTCATTCTCTCAGAAAATCTAAAACATAATATTTAGAAAATTAGACAACAACCTCCCGTGTGTGTTTAATGCTCAGTCAGAAGGAAAAATTCTTTATCTAGTTGGTAAGATAGGAAGCAGGGGAGGTAGGTTTCTATCAAGAAATAGATACTGATCTTCAAGAAGGAATGACAGAGAGTTTAAAGAACCGCCTCAATGCCAGGCTTTGGTGAGGACAAAATGCAGCCCCTGATTGAAAAGTGTTCATGGATATCTGAGAACAGAGCCCTAGGGCTGAGTGGACTCAGCTCAGGGGTAAGCTCTAGCCTTAGATCAGGAACCTGCTTTGAGATCCAGGGCTGTGATGAGATTCATTTTGGCCAGTCTCAGTTTGTAGATGAACATGAGGCAAACCATGATTGATAAATGTCAGCCAAATTACTGTAGCAATAAAATAAAATGCAATTGTGTGATGCAGGGGTCCCCATCTAGTCACATCACCAGATAGATATAGACTGGTGTCGGGAGGTTCATCTCAATGTAAGCCACTGCTAAGTACAATGCTCAATGTCATAGCCGTGTTAGACACAACTGGCCACTGCTCTTCCTTGGGGCACTTCATTAACTTGGTTATCAGGAGACCATATCATCTGGTACCAGTCTCTTCCCTCATTGGGTGTTCTTATTTCCATCACGGGGCCTTCCCCTTGACCTCTAAACATTACTATAACCCTTCCCCATCTATCCTTTCTTGTCCCAGGTTAAGTTCATTCAAACTCATGACTTCAGATGTTATCTGCATATTATCCCTAAAATTATCTCTAAAATCCAGCCCCATTTTCTCCCTCATCTCCAGACTTGTATATCAACTGCCTGTTTGACATCTTCAATTAGGTCTCTAATAGACTGTGGAATGTAACATGATTGAAACAGAACTCCTCATTTCCCCCATTAACATCTCCTCCTTCTCTATCCCCACATCAATAAATGGCAATTTCATCCTTCCGGTTGCTCAACCCAAAAACTACAAGGTCAGTCTTCATTCTTTCCTTTCTCTCCCACCCCTGAACACAATACATCAGCTTTTGTGAGCTTCACCCTCAGATTGCACCCAGATTCCAACCACTTGATCTACCTCTACTGACAGCTCCAGAGCTAAATCACCTTATGTATTATCCAGGCTGCTGAATCCGGCTGTTCTCCTTCCTATGCCTGCAGTCAATGTTTCATGAAAGTCACATGACCCTTCTAAAACAAATTCAGTCACTTCACTTGACTGCCACCAACACTCCAAAGATGTCCCTGTAAATGTTACAAGCTCCACATGGCCCCACAAGCTCCTTTTCCCATATTCTCCATTTCCCTAATAGCATTCTCATGACACAGGCCTTTTTGCTGTCCTTGGCAAGTTATTAGGCTGAACTAAATAGAAAGCATTAAAATCCATTATAAAATATAATTTAGAGAGGTACTTGAGATATCAATAACATAAAGCTGTGAAGGAACAGAGGGCCTCAGTTTTGCAAGATGGAGAATTCTGGACTTGAACGGTGATGATGATTGCATGATGCTACAAGGCACTGGATATCAGAGAATTTGATGGCTAAACTGGTAAACTTCATATGTGTTTTACCACAACTGAAAATAATTCAAAAAATACTCATAAGAGGTATTAGCACAACAGTGGGTAATGCTTATCAATAGGTATTACAGAGGTCTTTTATACATACACACATATGTATATATGTATATGTGTGTGTTTAATATAGATATGGGTAAATAGATATATCTGTAATATATATCTATAGTTAATCTTAGCACAAATTGTCTTCTTGGCTAGTGAGATTGTTTAGTGTGAAGATACATTTTCTGAGTAAGTATGAGGACCTGAAAATCTGGGTGTGGCTATGTGTGCCTGTAACCCCAGAGCAGAATCAGGTAGACCACTTTGACTATCTGGCCAGCCAACCCTGCCAGAAAAACAGTGAGCTTAAGATTCAGTGAAAGATCTTCTCTCCAAGGAATAAAGTTGAGAGTGATGGGGAAGACACCAATATTCTCCTCTTGCCTTCATACACATAAAGCTGAGATGTAGCCTAGTTAGTAACGTGTTTGCCTAAGCATGCATGAAGCCCTTCCGTATCCCATAAAACAGGTGTGGTGGTACACACCTCTAACCTCAGAACTCCAGAGGTGGAGGCAACACCATGAGAATTTCAAGGTCATCTTCAACTACAGAGTGAGTTCAGGGCCAGCTGGGATGTATGAAACTCTGCCTCATAAGAAGATACAGGTATGAGAGAGGCGGAAAGGACTCGGTCTCCCAATATTGGTTATGCAAGTGTGAAGACCTGTGATCCCTACCATCTATGTAAAAGCTAAGTGTGGTGGTACATGGCTATAATCTCAGTACTGGGGAGATGGAGATGGAAAGATTCCTGGAGCTTGCTGGCCAGCCAATCAAGCCAAATCAGCAAAAGAGTTCCAGGATCAGGAAAAGACGATATCAAAGAAGGACTGAGTAGGGCACTTGATATGGACTTCTGGTTTCCACATTCACTGTCACACACACACACACACACACACACACACACACACACACACACACACACACACACACACACCACCTTACAACCAGTGAGGCAATAGAATTTGACAATAAACAAAGTCTTGAAACAAATCCTATGTGTAACCGCCTGTGGTTCTCACTGAGTGTGGTCAGTGATAATGGACTTGTCTCCATAGGAACTGGATTTTAAAGACAGAAGGACTCCATTTTTCAGTCAGACTCCGTTGGAAATCTGGAAGCTACCTCTCTGACACAAGCCAATCATCCACAGATGAACAAGCTGTGGCAAAATTCTATGTCCCTGGTGTGTCATTTGACAATGTGGTGTCCTTTGACACAGACCAAGCTACAAAGCTGCCTATGGTGTATAATTAAGGGTTTCAGATAGACCAAGGTTTCCTCCTGCCAAATGCCATTCATCTATGCCTGAGCCTTCCAACAAATATACCAAGTGTAATTTGTGAAGCCAGCTCACTTGTGTGAATTATTTTGTAGTGCTGTTTTAAGGAAAAGGGGTGGTTTAAAGGAATAGAGAAATTATTTTTGGATACTTAAATGACAAAGCCTGTTCCTATCACTAGACAAGAGGACACCAGGACCTAGAAAGCAAAGTCACCTGCCTGCAGGTATACCTCTCGTCTGTGGGAAAGCTAAGACTAGATTCCAGAAACCTGATGCTTTAGGCTAGTACTTCTCAAAATTTAAAGTACAGACATACCTTGGAGGTATAGTGGGTTCAGTTTTATATGGCTACAAACAAATAAATGTCATAAAGCAGGTTATATGGTTCTGGAAAGATCCCCAAAATCCAGGATACTGCCATTGCTCTTAGCTGCCCACAAGAACTCGATAGTAAAACCCTATTGCTGAAGACTATACAAATTGGTCACAGAACATGGAATAATTAAGTTGGTACTGATCAAGAAACTTCCTCCCTACTGGCTAGTTTTTACAGTACTGGAGGGTGCTATGCAGGCTGCTGGTGGGGAATTTTAATAATTTTACTCAGCTCTGAAGCTGGTGAAGTTATGGCCTGGGTGATAAAATATGCATATGTGTGCAATACTATGGGGGCAACCAGCCACTTTCTGATGGGATTTAAGGCCCACCATAGGAGGAAACACATGCCTGGTACTGTAAACTTTGCCATGAACCCATGACGGGGAGATCACAGGCCCTCATGGTATATCTATTACTATTATTTCTACTTAATGGGTACAATAGCAAATGGCCTCTAAATTTATGTCTCTACCAGTAGATAAGTGCAGTTCTCATACCTCATTTAAAAAGTTTCTTGGTATAGTGGATGGTAGTTAATGAGGAAAATTGCAAGTGCAGAGAAGTGTCAGCAGAGTGCTCAATGGCCATCTCCACCATACCCCCTCTCCCAGGCTCAGTAACCATCACGGAAGAGGGTACAGACTCTGTAAGAGCCAGGGGTTGAGGAGGGCCAGACCAAAACAGTGTCTTCTGGATATAACTGAATCTCTGTACTTGTAATCTCATAGTGGCTGGGGTTCTTTGCATGAAATCAAGCCATCCAACATTCTCTCATGGAGTGGGAAGGGGTTCATGAGCCTCTACCTCTAACTGTGGAGCTGCAGACAACTGATGGCTTCTGGGAAAGGAATAATCAGTTTGCTTAAGGATGTGGCTCCTGGTAGATTGACCATGCTCCAGCAGTGGCCCCATACCCACAAGAACACCATCAGCACAAAATGGGAGTCAATAGGTTATAAACGAATTTTTAAAAGAACACAAAATTAGAGGGTGGGGAGATAGGGGTAGATTTGGGTGGAGTTGGGGTGAATATGATCAGAATATATGGAATGAAATTTTCAAAGACTTAATAAAATAAAAAACTTAAGGCAAATCACATGAGTATTTTGACTTCACAATGAAGTTCCATTTATACTATTCTGTGCTCTATTATATATTAAATATAATACTATATTATACATATTATTCATATGTAACATAGTATTATATCTAAAAATTTACAGGGACTGGAGGGATGGTTCAGTGGTTAAGGGCAGAGAACCTGGGTTCAGTTCGTAGCACTCACATGGTGACCCACAACATTTGTAATTCCAGTCCTTACGGTTCCAGCACCTTCTTCTGACCCCTGAAGGTACCAGGCATGTACCTGTGTAGTACACAGACATGCATGCAAGCAAAACAATCAGATAAAATAAGTATAAAAGAAATAAAAAAGCAATGTACAAAATTTATTTTATGATTCTTTATTGCTAATGCTACTCTCCACTGTTTGAAAGACAAACTTTCTCATGCATGGTTGACATAATCCTCCATCTGCTAAAAATGAAGAGAATGTGGCCTGCTGTATCATGAGGCATTCTTGTATCATCTGTAGAGCGGAAGGAGCTAATGTCGGTCTGTGTAGGGGCGACAACTAGAAATGGGTTCATTTCCTCCTGTCTGTGTCCTCAAACTGGCTCTGTTGGTCTTCACTTTTCTGGCCTTGAAAACAATGCTGACAGCTTCCGTAGCTTCCTGCCTCCTCACATGTTCAAGGACCATGCCATTTAAGGCTGATGTTTAGGTATTAACAAGATCTCGTCTGGCCTAAATCAAATCTTCAGTCATTTATCCAGTTCCAGGTTCTCTTCCTCATTTAGTAGGAAATGCTGAAGAGGTGGAGGCAGGAGGAAGCTATCCCAAATTACACTTTGTCCTGTGGCCATACTACCCTAAAGATGCCCAGTCTCCTCTGATCTTGGAAGAAAATGCATCTGGCTATCTGTAGACTTCCAGGCAGGGAGCACACTCGGAGTCTTCAGAGTGTTCTCTCCCTTCCCTAAAGACAATGAACAAGCCAACGACAACATTCAGCCAAAGCAGGTTCCTTCCAAGGATGGAGCCTTAAAGTTGCCCAGAAAGCATATATTAATTGTCACAGTCGTTGGGTGTAGCCTGCAATTTCTGCAGCTGCATATAGAAAGGACACAATAGTGATTGTCGATTGGAGATGGCTCTAAATCATGTCTACAGCCATATTTTCTATCAGCCATGAAGATTACTAAGCAGTTCTGGCCTTTTACCAGAGCACAAAGTACCTTGTCACTCATCCTTCCCCTGCAACCCCTGAAGGTCTGTCTTGGAGCAGCTCCTTGGTCAGAAGGAAACTAGGGAGCCCAGAAGTCAGACAATGTCTTCATATCATAAACCACTTACAGCTCTGCAGAAATACTATTATTTGTTTGATAAACTTATTAGAGTCCTAAGAGTATTTTGTATACTTAAAATGCCGAAATAAAATACGCCAAGAATGACTGCAGTAATCCTAGAAAATGTTGCATCTGGACCTAAGACCTCTGGGGGTTAGGATGATACGGATTTTACAGCCATCTTATTTAAATCTCAGTATTTACGAAATAATCTAGCCACTCCTTAGAAACACCAAGTTTATTTTAAATTTTTAAGCCAAATTTATCGCCCACATTAGTTACAATCTTCATTTTACTCAAACTGCCCAAATTCTAAAGTTTACAAAACAGACTGTCACTGAATTTTCTGTAGCAACCCAGTAGTTCTCATTTGAGGAAAATTTTATACACACAAGACATTTGGTAATTTGGATGAAATTTTGGTAATTATACTTGGAGAGGGTTCACATCATCACTGGCATCAAGTGGCAGGGACCAGGGATGGTGGTAATGCACGGGATGGCCCCATGGTATCCAGTTACCTGGCCCAGACTGCTGATAGTGCTGAAGTGAGGAAGTTCACTGTGAAGCCTCAAGATGCAGAGGGCCTGGCACTGGGTGCCCTCCAGGCTTAGAGAGAGAACATTGTTTGATTTTTTTTTCTTATTGTGTTTTTTTTTTTCATACAATATATTAAATCACGTTTCTTCTCTCATTCCCCCAACTCATCCCAGACCCTTCCCACCTTTCTACCCATCCCACTGTTTTCTCTCTCAAAAAAGGGGACAAAACAAAAGAGAAATAAAAAAAGCTAAAAAACCCAACCAAAAAAAAAAAGAAAATCCAAACAAACAAAAGACTAATAGAACAAAAAAAAAAATGGTTGAAACAAAACGAAATGTCCACAGAAATGTCATTGAGCTTATTGTGTGTTGGCCATTCCTGGGAATGAGGTCTGCCCTGGAGTGTGGCTGATATACCTAGTGACACTCCACTGGAGAAAGAGCCATTATGTTGACAGCTGAGAAGAAATTCTGATTTCTCATGACCTCAGAGATAGAGCAGATACTGATGAAAACACACACTACTCATTCATGCCAACTGAGCATGCCAGTCACAGTCTGTGTTATGTGTGCATGCATGCACAAGCATGTAGGGAGTGCTCGTGCATGTGTGTGACACGCAGGAGTACATGCCAAGGCTGGAGGTTGACAACTGTCTTCCTCTATTTCCTCAATGGGACTCCGCCTCATGTTTTGAGGCAGGATCACTCACTTGAACTAGTATTCACTGATTGGCAAGCTCCAGAGGCTGTCCAGTCCCCACCCTCTGCATGAGGATTTTTTATTTATTTATTTATTTTTGCATAGGTATTGGAGATTTGAACACAGTCCTGTATTTATACATCAGGTACTTTACTAACTGGGACATAACAGTTTTTTTCTTTTTTAAACAGACGTCCCATCCTCAGATTTCTATTAACTTTAATGTCCTCTTTAGCTGGCTCTAGGGGAAGGATCCAGGCCCAGGGGAGGTCTGCAACAAGTCTGAGGGCTGTGGATTCTTGTACACACAGCATTGATCTTATTCTGGTGGTAGAGAGGATGGGGACAGAAAGCTACAGACACACAGCTCCGGCCCAAACAATTCAAATCCAGAACTCCCATCACTTCAAAAATAGCTTCATAGGTTGGAAAGAAGTCAAGCTACTTTTTAAAGTATTAAATCATCCCCTACATTCCCATTATTTTTAGTTATTTTTATACATCCCTCCTCATTCCAAAAGGTTCTCAGGGGGTTGCTGTCCTGGTGCTCTTGACTCAAGATTTCTCCTATAAAGCCTGTGTGGACTCCAGAACCATCAATACAGGCTTCAATTTAGAAGAAGGATTTTGGAAGACCCATATAAAACTACAATGTCCTAAGAGATAAAAGATGGGAGTTAAATTCCTACTGTGTGTAAAGTATTGGGCTGAATGCTGAGAGAGCTATTTTTGAAAGGTATAAATCACAGCTGATGTTTTTGAGTAATTTGTGATCTGCCAGTGAGATAGATAGGCTTCATGCCCAAGGGAAGATGGTTGACGTCACAGAGCAGGCTGCACTCTGTGCCTCCTGGCAGGCAGGCAAGCGGGCAGAGTCCTCATCCTCTTTATTCCTCTGGCAGAAAAGGGGCAGAGTAGGACAAGGTGAAAGTGGCCCAGTGGGGAACATATAGAAAGGAGAAAGGGCCCGGAGGGGAACCGAACAGAACTTGTTTTAGGGGTCTTAATGTCAGGGAGGACTGTTGGAATTTTATCCCAAAGATATAAGGGTTGTATCTAAGCAGTAAGTGTTAATGATCAAAGGTGACATTTAGTGACTGATGCCCTCTTGGCACATTCTTTTTCGTCTTTATTTCCTGAAACCATGACATTCTCTTCCATAGGGGCCCGAGATAGTTAACTATTTCAAGTTCTCTGGTTAGCAAGGGCCAGGACTCAAATTCCCAGCAGAACCCATACTCCTTAAGCACATCAGCCTGGGCCAGAGGAAGCCTCTGAGTGCAGAGGAGAGGACAGCATTTCTAGGAAGAAGTCAGCAGGGTCGGGTGTTGCTGAGGCATCAGGAAGGAAATCTGAGAAACTGCTATCAGATTTGTGACCTTTACCAGAGCTGTGTGTCAGGAGAGGGGTGAGGACAGGAGTCTCCCGTGGGGCGAGAAGGAGGACAGCAAATCCAGCCCTGGGAGGAACTGGCAGCTAAGACAGGTTTCTAAGCTTCCGTTTTAAGGAGCTATGCTGAGGCAGAGCAACCTCGGCTTTATTCGAGCGTTTGCAATATATTCTCATCTTATTCTTGCAAAAATAACACATTTTAGTAATTACAGTAAGACACAATTAGCTGCTTTGCATGCAGGTGAAATGCAAAATTTTAATTATTTAAAGGAAAACTATCAAGGAGACATCATCACATCATCACACAGCTTGCTTTGGAGTTGTTCTGAGGAGGGAAAGCCTTCACAAGCAGCATGGCTCCACACCAAGAACTTCTGTCTGATCCCAGTCTGAAATTCCAAAAACCTAAGGGGCAAAACAGATGTTCTCGGACAGATTCTTTGTCTTAGTGGGTGGTTAGAACTTCCGTCTTCACGCTAGGTACTGGATTATTGCAGTCATTTTTATTTGTATTATATAAAGGGTTAATATTTATTAAAGGATATGTCATGGGTACGAATTAAACTTTAGTGTAATTTTTGGAGTTAGGATTGTCTCACAATGGGTTGTTGATCTGGACTAAACAGGCCGTTTAAGATTTTAGGTGGCCTTTTTTTAACGGGGCTGGCCACACCCCATTTAAGTTTTTAGAACTTTAGAGACATGCCTCCCAGCCTTGTCAGCTAACACCTGAATTCTACCACATCTCCCCCTTTTGTCTAAGAAAGTTATAAACTAAGACTATATAAAATAGGGATTATTATAAGGTAATGTCTGGGGCAAAACACAAGCATGGTCAAACTGGACAGTTTCTATTACAAGGCAAACACAATTGTTGGAAAACTGTAGTTTGTGAAAGGGGAGTCCACTTACAACAAATAATTCTGAGCCAGGAGGGCAACCAGTAGAGCTCAGAAAAAAAGGAAGAGGTGATGGTGGTGCTGGTGCTGGTAGTGGTGGTAGTTGGTGGTGGTGGGCTGGGATGGGGTAGTGGTTGAAGTGAGGTGATGGTGGTGGTGGTGATTGTGATAGGCAGGAGCTGGAGGAGTTATTTTACTAAGGCCTCTTCCTGTGACTGTCAAGCCTCCCAGAATAGTTCCTTTTACAGAGTTTAAATCAGTCCCCAAAGTGCCTATGCTTTTGCTGTGTCCCAAACAATACTTCTGCAAAATGCACATGCGGGAAAGGCATAGAGGTGAGAGCTCAGGACCATTGGGCCAGAGGGACCTGTGAGTCAATGCTCTTGTTTCATACTCGCTGGCCATGCTTCTCAGACACCCTGACAAGTGCTTTCTTTGAGAGTAAACTCACACTCTGACTTATGCAGGGAAGACACCAACAGGTATTCAGAGTCTAAACAATGTAGCTGGCTACAGGTAGCACAATGATTAGTCAGCCTGGATGAAACACTGGCATGAGTGAGCATAGATTCTTTCCTTTATGATGACACCGGCTAAAACTCGGTGGTCAGCAAAGCATTCTAGAGTCTCCTTTGGAAGTCATCCAAAGCACTGTGTGGCCCAGTAGAGGGAAAGCCTTGCAGGTCCTACTGTACGAGCCCCTCTGTATGTTTTGCTGCCCTACATCTGCTCAGAATGACACTCAGGGACTTGTGCCTCTATATTACCCGATTCTCCCCAGGAGTTTCCTCTTTCGCAACCTTAATGCAAAAGTAAGACAATGTTTTCCTAATTCCTTTGCATTTTCCTGGTTGTTCCTCTAAGGAACACATCAAGCCTCTTCAGGGAACAGCAGGAGCCACCACTAACAAAAATAAGAAATGTGACAAGCTGGAAAGATTCAAAGATGCCACCTTGACTTTTCAATACCCCCCCCCCCCCCCCCCCCCCGCCACCTTCCATAGCACCTGGGTAAGAGATTAAAAACACAGCCAGAACCTTTGTCTTCTGGAGCATTTATTCCATGGAGGATAATAAACTCAAGAAAGACTTAATGCTGTGTGCTAGGAGGTGTTATAAATGCAAACAAGACAGGCAGGAAGGTTAGGGATGTCTCACTGGGGTGGGTGGACTTGTTTTGGAGGCACAGTGAAACTTCAAGTAAAGCCTCAAGGAAGTCAAGGAGTGGGTCCTGCCAGGACCTGCAGAAAGAGCATTCCTGGAAAAAAGCCTGCTATAGCCAAGCTCCCCCTACTTTCGCAGGTAGAGAAACAATGAGGGGGGGGGCATGGAATGGATTGGAAGGTGCAAGCAAGAACTGAGGGAGTCTGAGCCACACTGGCTTAGCCTCCAAATCAGGTCTGTCCTTCTGTTGTTTATTTGGGGCTCTCAACTCCATATCTGTACACCTGGGCACAAAGGGTAACTGTAAAGAGACATGGACTATGAAACTCCCAATCAGGACGCAGCAAATGCCAGATTCCTACCCACCACCCATCAGTTCCCTCAACCTTCCCCAAGCTGCACATCTCGTTCCTTCCAGCTCCCACTGTGGCTGAATAAAAGTGTTTAGAAGCAGACCATTCAAGGGCCTCTCAGATGTCAAAGATGTTTTAACAGGCTCAAGAAAACACTATTTGTCTATAAACATCATAGTCATAAGAGAATATTTTAGTTTCTACACTTAAAAATCTGGAACAACCCACACCAAACTGTTAATGGTGAACACTGGTAAGAGATAACATTACCAAAATCTTGACTATAGACTTTCAGCCTTCTATTTTTTTTTTTTTTTAATGACTGAATGTTTTACAGTGAACATTGATTACATTTGAAAAAAAAAGTCACAGCATAGGCCGATGTTGACCGATGTGAGGGAATTAATTAGCTTTATGGCTTTGCTCTGTATAGACTTCATCCCTCCTCACTGAAGGCAGCTATGACCTACCTTAGCAACACTCCTAGGGAGTTTGAGGATCCTCAGATAAGATCTGGACCACAGAAGGTCCCAAATGAGTTCTGAGATGGTCCTCGGCCAGCATCTATGACCCTCAGCTAGTTCCATTTGAAAAGAGAATGGATACTCATTGCTACAGCTCCCATTGAGGACAGAAACAGAAACTAATACAATTTAATTAATTCCAATTAAAATTAATTAATCTGTGAACTTCTGTGATTCACGAGTGTTGGCACTAATTTTTTTTTTTTTTCATTTAAGAATACTAAAGTAAAGCTGAGCAGTGGTGGCACATGCTTTTAATCCCAGCACTCTGGAGGCAGAGGCAGGTGGATCTCTGAGTTTGAGGCCAGGCTGGTCTATAGCCTGAGTTCCAGGGCAGCCAGGGCTACACAGACAAATTTTGTCTCAAAAAACCAAAACCAACCAACCAAACAAACAAACAAATCCATGTAAGTATAACGTATAAGTAAATAAGAAAAACTTCATCTTATAACTAAACAGCTTACAAGGTCAGCTAACACAACACAGCTCTCAGTATCATCCTCGCAATGCATTTGATTATAATCAGTGAGAGCAAAGCACATAGTTTGAAAAATATCAGTCCTTTCCTATCCCTTCTGAATGTACACCCTAGGTAAGAAGAATTAAAAAGAAAGGCTGAAACCTCCATAATTGCCCATCTGGCTTTTTCCAAGTTTAAAAATGTTTCAAGAAAAGAAAATACATAGAAATATTTTTTATTTTACAGCCCCTGAGTTGACCAAGAAGGGTGCTCATCTGCATTACATAAGAGTCTGCTCAGACCGAAGGCAGGAGATAGTCTACTTCTCACCGGACAACTGAGACTCCTGCTTTCCAAGGGAAAACCCTTCTCTTCCCCAGAAACCAAGTAAGACCTCTTCTTACTTTCTGTTTCTTCCTGGTGCTGTCAGATTTCATCTTGAGTTTATCTGACCATTGGCTGGAAATTCTCTAGGGCAGAAAAATTCCACCTCAGCATTTCTGTAAGCTCTGGAAAATTGAACTCTTCCAAGACTCAGTATTTTCTGAGAGGCCAATCTTCTATACAAATTGTCTACTAGCAAGGTCAGTATAATGAAGGAAGTAACATTCTGCTTAAACCAGGCTCATTGTCCAGGGGGAAAAACAGCTTGCAGAACTTAAAACAATTTCGTATACCTTGCTTAGTGTTACATACTATACCAATGCATCATTAAAAGCTGTATTTTCCATAGGATATACTTTTCAGGTAATTCTTTACATTCAACTATAGCTTTCTCACCATTAATCCAATTATATGATCTGAATATAAAATCTAGCAGCTTCGTTAGATGAATTTTCCATTCATGAAACTACAGCAGTTTATAAATCCATAAAACTGCTATGTATGTAACAAAATCCAACACCTGAACTGTAAGAATGCACTTGTGAAGAGGGAGATTAAATACATATCCATAACCAAACATACAAATTTCCAGAGCTTTGAGTGAATAGCTGCCACATTTGTAGAAACTAGATTACGGCACATGGCTGGCATAGATTCCTTTATCTCATTACAGCACCCACAAGCAAGTGTGATAAAGCTACTGTGACGACTGGGGGGGAAATGGTGTTCAAGACAGGGTGGGGTGGGAGTGTGAAAAATACGCAATTACCTACATGATTTGTAGATGCTTCATGGGTTTAAACTGGTAGTGAAACCATTTTTAAATGTAATTGATTATGTGGGTAGTTTTACAGCAGGGTGCCTTGGACCTGTTTTTAAGAGAATAGGCTCAGTGTCACCACAAAGGAAATTCCACACAACCACACTCTGGAACAAACAACAGTTTCTCATTTGGAGAGTCACAAATTGGTATGGATTCTGTGAAGTAAAAAAATCACATCAGGGCCTATATACTTACACATGAACCTGATCTTAATGAAAAGGTGAGTGGGCAGCAACACCCCCGACACCCTGCAATCGAATGTGGTGCCGATGAATTGAATTGCATCTTTACCCTGCTCCTGACTGTGTGACTTTGGCCAAGTCAGTTAACCTTTTGAAATCCCAACTTCTTCATCTCCAACACAGAGATGGGAGCCTTGCAGGGAGGGCTCAAGGAAATCAGTCACAACTTTTAGCTCAGTACTGGGTGTGTGTGTGTGTGTATCATTATTTAATGTGGCACTACAGTCTAGCTGTCATCTTGTCGTAGTCATTTTCATTTGGGGCTTCCGGCTCTTTCTGTTCTTTTCACTATATTATTTCTGGGGGAGGGCATTAGGGAAGCAGTTACATGCATTCCACTTCCTCCACCCTTCTCCAAAGCTAGGAAAATAAGTAACATACACAGAAGAGAAACTCGGTGCTTAGGATATGGTGGTGTATGCATATGGGATATAAATAAATCATAGGATTTCAGTCTATAACATGTAATGCAACAAATGATAGGTTGATTTTATTTCAAAAGAAAGAAATAACAGCAACACTTTTAAAGAGGATAGAAGGAATCTATAGGGGCCGATTATGATCTCAGTATTGGTGACTATGGGGTCTGACTTCCAACAGGTGGCTAGTTTTATCTTCAGATGCAAAACCGGCGATGAGCTTGGGTAAGCAAGACTCAGAGATTCAATTCAAGGCCTCCTCTTAACAATTTTGAGAAATATTTTTTCTGGGTTTAAGCCTCCCTGGTAAGTTAGCAAGCAGAGAACTGCTGTAGCTTGCACCTGTCCTCTGAACAGGATGCCAGGTTGACAGTGAAACCCTCTATCCTTTCCAGACCGTCCATTCTGCCGCTGGGGCGCCTAGCGACAAACCGGGGAAGCCCACTAGGAAGTGGTCACGAACAACCAAGCCACAAATCTCCAGGGTGTGGGATTTCCATCTCTACATCGCGTTTGAAAACCGAAAATAGGCGCCCGCTTGCTATGCTGCAATGGGATTCCCCTCAGGAACAAACCTCCCGCACCCCAGTTTTCATGTTTTATTAATAAATGCAAGATGGCACACGGAGGCAAAGAATGGGAGCTAAGGCATCTGCAGCTGGACCCGAACCAGGGCAGTTTGCAAATATAAATAAGAAGCATGTGACAAGCAGATCCCCAGGTTGGAGCTGAAGACCTGGGGCTGTCCCGCAGATGGTCGCCAGGCTCCCCAGCCCAGGGCATGAAGGTCAGCTGCAGGATCCCAGTCCTTCAGGGTACTCACCCTGCAAAACCATGACCCGCCCCTATCCTTGCCTCCCTCACCCGCCCGCCTGGGCCACGACAGGGGAAACCCCGGCGGCCGCCGGCTGTAAGAACACGTACCTGCTGCCGGGGCTCAGGATTCGCTCTGCTCTGCGGCTCCGGGCCCGCGCTCCCGCTCCTGGGGCTCCCCTCTCCGCCCCCCACCCCCGCCCCCTCGCGGCCCCGCCGCTCCCTCCGCCCACCCCCTTCGGGCGCGCGCGCGCGCGCTTGGGCGCGTGCCTTCGCGCCGGCGGCTCTCCCGGGCCCGCGCCTGCGCCCTCGCTTTCCGCACCCGCGCCCGCGCGCGTTCCCGGAGGCTGCGGAGGGACCGTGCGGCTGTCTGGGCAACGGCGACCCGCAGGGGCCGCGAGTGGGCCGTCACCCCCGCCGAAGGGCGCGCGGGTGACCCGGAGGCGGAGGCTGGAGGGTGCGGCGGAAGGTGGGCGCCTGCGATCCCGCCGCACCTCCCCTCGGTGCGTTTCCAGTCGCTGCGGCGGCGTCCTCCGAGGTTTCCTGTCTGCCGCCTCCCCTGGCGAGTGCATTGCCCCGAGGAGCCTTTGAAGCCATTGCCCATCCCTCAGTGGTCCCCATCACAGCCGCGAGTGACAGATACAATTGGTGCGTTGGCCGCGTGTCTTAGAAGCACCCGTCCCGATTGAGCAGACCAAGGCTCCGAGCCAACTGAGGGGGGTTGGGGTTTGTTTTATTTTGGTTTTAATCCTCACGTGTAAATGTGCTGCTGTGAACAATTTTTTAAAAGCAGCTTATAGTCTCGAGTTCCTTTTAAAAATATAGCCGTTTTCCTTTAAGGTTCTAGCCCTTTTTTGTTAAGATAATTTTAAGATTGAAAATCCTCCTTTCTCTAGGACACAAAGTTTCTGAGTGACTGGATTTTTCCTCCCGGGCTTCCCCTCCAGAGTAATCACTATTTAGTTGGGCTCACGTGGCCTTTAGGAATACTCTGCGACTTCCTTGCTTTCTCTTCCCACTCAGCCTTTCTAGTAAAATGATGGAAATTAGAATAGATGACTTTACAACCCAGGCCATAGAACTGCCTCAAGGGCTCGGATCAGTCTTTCAGTTAGGTGCAGAAATGTCTAGATAAAGCACATCTAATGTTGGCCAGTTAGAGGAGAACGTATTTCTTAGTTTGATCCTTCCTCACCTTCCAACATTTCTTAACCATCTGTAATGTCACATTTCAAAGGGGGAAAGTCCTTGGAGGATATAACTGCCAACGTCACCTGGTTCGGCAAGATTTCCCCCTGCCAATTCTAGGCATTTGTAGAATGGAAAGGAGAATTGATGCTCTCTTGCCATGTTATCTGGCCACATTATATCCCCATTCAGTAGAACACTTAAGATTTCCTTAAAGGTATTGAACAGCATTCGTGACAACGTCCTGGTTAAATATCTGGCAAAATATTAAGATGTAAGCACAGGCATAGACTTTCTGAATAAGATTCCAATAATAAGCACAAGAAATAATCTCTGGAATTACTAAATGGGATGGCATGAGATTACAAGTCACCCCCCCCCCACACACACACACACATATCTCTGAAAACCAAGAGTGAGGTGACAGTCTACAAAATGGGAAATAGTTTGCCAACTACTTGCTTTTAATACCCCCCTCTCTGTCTCTGTCTCTCTCTGTCTCTCTCTGTCTCTCTGTCTCTCTCTCTGTCTCTCTCTCTGTCTCTGTCTCTCTCTCTCTGTCTCTCTCTCTCTGTCTCTCTCTCTGTCTCTCTCTCTCCCTCTCTCTCTCTCTCTCTCTCTCTCTCTCTCTCTCTCTCTCTCTCTCTCTCTCTCTCTCTCTCTCTCTCTCGTGTGTGGGGGGGGAGGGAGAGAGGGAAAGAGGGGAGGGAGTGAGAGAGGGAGAGAGATGTGCGGGAGGTTAGGGATTGAATCCATTCCAATTCAGGAATTGCCTGCATTAGATGGATCTGTGGAGGTGGCTGTGGGTCATTCTCTTGATTAATGGTTGATGTGGGAGGGCCCGGCTCACTGTGGGCGGTGCTACCCTTGGGCAGGTGGTCCTGGGTGCTATAAGAAAGCAGACTGAGCAAGCCAGTAAGCAGTGTTTCTCAGCGGCCTTTGCTTCAGGTTCTGCCTCTTACTTCTCTCAATGATGGATTGCAAACTGTAAGTTAAAGGCTGATTAAATAAAACTCTAATTAAATATTAAAAGTAGAACAAGTATTTACAGGGAGAAAAAAACTACATCTGTATTCTAAGACAGGTTTTTTTCTTTAAGAGTAAGTTTATGCTACTTTAGGGTAACATTTTTTCCTACCATGTTGTCTAAGAAAACCTGGAGAAAGACGTGTATATGAAATATACACATCTTTGCCATTGAATTCAGGCTTGCTTGTTTTTGGAGCACTGGGGATTGAACCCATGGCCTACACAGCGCTCTGCCACTGAGCTATGCCCCAGTCACAGCGATTTTCACTCATTTCTTTTCTCTCCCTTTCCCCTTCTCCTCCTCAACCCCGTGGAAAATTTAACAAATCCCCAGACAAGGTCTCAGCTCCATGTCTCCCTCTGGTGGTGGCACTTCCACAGCACAGATTATAATCGTCCATATTCTTTAGGCTCGGTCCTTCTCAACCTTCCTGATGATGTGAATGACCCTTTAATACAGTTCCTCGTGTTGTCCTGATCTCCAACCATAAAGTTATTTTCATTGATACTTCACAAAGAACTTTGCATCTTTTTAAAATTGTAATGTAAATATCTGTGTTTTCCAATGGTTTTCGGCGACCCCTGTAAAAGGGTCCTTTGACTCCCTGAAGGCTTCCCACCCACAGGTTAAGAGGCTGCTGCTTTAGGATGTTAAAACCTCATCCGGGGGTGGGGGTGGGCATAAGGACAAGATACCTTTCTGCTTTCTCTAGTTTTGTTTCCTCTTCTCATAAATACAAACCCTGAGGTCCAGGGAAGAATTGCCGTTGGTCTAGAACCAAAATCTACCACAGGCTTCTCTGAGTTAGTATTCAGCAATCCTAGCTTTTAGGAATCAATGAGGACCACATGCTTAACGTCAGATTCTGGAGCCTCTCAAACACACTGAAATCTAATTTCCAGAAGGCTGAGGAAAATTGTTTTAACTGCCTCAGGTGATCATTATTGATAGAGGGGGTTGGGGACCCCAGTAGCTATAAATAAACTCAGGTGATGGCTTCCATATAGGGCCGGTGACTAACAGGAGGGAGGTGTTTATGTGTGCCCGTAAAGGAGCTCCAGACCAACAAGGACATAAAATTCAGGGTGGAGAAACAGCTTAAGATTTGTGCATTGCTTTCTTGCCAGGCAACAGTTTCTAAGGAGGTGGTGTCATTGGCCTAATATTCATGTCACGATGCCTTTAGAGGTTGGCTACACCTTTTATTTAAAAATTACCTTTCTTTTCTGTGTGTGTGTATGGGGGGGAGGGATGCCAGTACTCCCAGCCCTGGAGAAGCTGAGGCAGGATGATCATAAATTTAAAGTTGGGCTGCACTACATAGGGAGCCTAAAGGTAGCCTGAGCTATGTAGTGAGACCCTGTTTCAAAAATTCAAAATCAGAAAGAAAAAAGTGATCATGTCTGTGAGATTGGGGAAGGCAAATTGAAGATGATATTGGTCCTGTGACTATCTGTTGAAAAAAAAAGATTCTAAAATTAAAATTTCTGTTCAAGGGGCTAATTGGAAAAAAAAAATCTGACGCTTCGTGATTTGTAAAAATTGGAATCTTTACATTGTTGTTTATCTACATGTGCATATTAAGTGAGCACTTTTCATGTTGTGAACTTATAACAGAGCTTTGCTAATGTGGAATGTGCAGGGGGAAGAGCTAGAGAAGTAGAATGTGTGTTTTGTGTGATATTTATCTGAGGCTTAAGTATTCTTAGGAACTACTAGCAGAAATTTAGAAAGTCCTCTGAGGTAGCTTTAATGAGTAAATACATTTGGCATAATTAGCAACATTCACATGCAGATGGCCTATATTGGATGCAACAGAAAGTACAATAGCTAGCAAGCAAGCATTTAGTCAGCATAATAAACAACTGTGAAAAGAAGCCCCAGCTCCTTGGGAGGCTGAAGCTATGGTGGTACTCACCTGTAGCCAGCTCCTTAGGAGGCTGAAGCTATGGTGGTACTCACCTGTAGCCAGCTCCTTAGAAGGCTGAAGGTGGAGGATGAAAACTCTGAGGCCAACCTTAACAGTTTGAGGCTGGCCTGCACATTTTGCAATACATTTCTCAAAATAGTATTAAAAAGGTTCAGTCCCTAGTAAACATGCAGGTGTACACACACATTCATACACCCACACACAGTTTCACACTGGAAGAAGGCCCTAGACTTAATTACCAACATTCCTTCAAATTAGCATGTTTTAACCATGTACCCTGTGACATGCTCTCTACATGAGCATTAGAGAACCCCTGTGCCTATGCCACAGTTGGCCTTTAGTTAAGCATGGCCTCAGCTGCTGGGTGTATTCCATGCAAATTTATCAAAAGTCCAAGGCAAGGCAACAGTTGAAGTTCATATCTTAACCCCATCTTTATTTCCTGGCTACTAGCATTTCGTTTTGTGATCATTACTTTAAATATTTTTGTGTGTGGTTGTGGGTTTCTATAGAAGATCCTTTCCAGTATCAGATACTCTGAGTATCTGGCTCTAGGGGAAACCAAATGAGTAACAGTTTTCAAGTGAGCTTTCCTATGTTTCTACTTGGAAGTTTGCATATGCTTCATGGGCCAACTATTTCACTGGCCATACAACTCAGATGTCAAAGTAGATAATCAACAAATACATATTTAAAAACAAAAGATCCAGTGCTTAATTCTAGTATACTGTAATTGGGTTATATTAAAACGTAGCAAGAATACCTCCTTATTCCTAATTGATAGACTTTTGTGAGGGCTATTTTCATGGCAACTTGACACGAGCTAGAGTTATTTAAAAGGAGGAAATCTCAGTTGAGAAAATGCCCCCATAAGATCCAGCTATAAGCCATTTTAAAAATAGTGATTGGTGGGGGAGAGCCCTGGCCACTGTGAGTGGTTCCATCCATGAACTGGTAGTCATGGGTTCTATAAGAAAGCAGGCTGGGCAAGCCATAAAGAGCAAGACAGTAAGCAGGACTCCTCCACGGCTTCTGCATCAGCTCTTGCCTCTAGGTTTCTGCCTTGAGTTCCTGCCCAGACTTCCTTCAGTGATGGATTGTTACCTGGAAGTTTAAGCTGAAATAAACCTTTATCTTCTACAAGTTATTTTGGCTATGGTGTTCATCATAGCAGCAGAAACCCTAGCCAGGACAAGTTCTAATAATTGTTGACATTTAATAATGTTTGCAGTATTCCAGATATCATTCTACAAGCTTTATTTGTATTAATGTTTCACAACAACTCTTTTGGAAAGGTGTAGTTGTTATAAGGGAGAAGAAGGGAGCAGGTATCTTATAGTTTGTAAGATGTGGGGTATAGACCTAGGCAGTCTGATTCAGAGACCTGAAGTTCAGCCTCCAGGCCTTGCTGCTTTAGGTGTACACAGAGCTGTGACCAAGTAAATGTGAGCATTGCGATGTAGATCCAAAAGCATTCTGGATCCCAGGATTTCATCTCTTAGTCCATTCTGCCATCTTCATTCACTGCAACAATGGGTCTCTAATTCTTTCTAGCTCTAGTTTTATTATTACTACTATTGCCTTAAGAAGAGAAATGTTTTTTTTTTTTTAACTTACTAGGTGTTGTATGAGGTTTCTGGCCCAGATTTCCAGGTTATCCTTGTGGACTGGACTTTGAGACCCACAGTCCCATAGTCCCACTGAAACACACAGATGCTTGTATTAGTTGTGTGCTGATTGACCTGGGGCCCAGGCATATAACTTACTAGTTCTTGCACTTAAACTAACCCAGGACCCTTATCCTGTTCAGCCATGTGGCTTGGTACCTTTTCTCAGAGCAGCATAGTTGTCCTCTGCGTCTTCTGGCTTCTCTCTGGCATTCTGCTTTGTTCTTCCTGTTCCTAGAGTCTTCTTAGTCTGGTAGCCCCGTCCACACTTTCTGCCTGCCTTTGGCCAATCAGCGCTTTTTATTAAACTCATAGGCGGGACAATTATTTATAATGTAACACCATAAATCCACTACAATTAGGTTAAAAGTGAGCCAGAAAAACAAAGTGCTAACATGGTTAAACTTGAAAACAGATAAATTTTTGATAAGCATACTCTTATTAAACCTATTTTGTTCTTATTTGAATGACTATGGAAAGGTCCTGAACTGTTTGCTGTACATTCCAACATTTGCATATGACACCTTTATATAATTAGAATGTTCTAAACTACTCTCTTGATCTTCTGTTTCAGTACCATATAAAATAAATGCTTTGAGGAAAAATTAACTTTACAAGTAGAGGGTAGATAATATTATATACTTCTCTTTCTTGCTGATGAAGGCTACCACCCCATTGAAAGCGTCTGTGATAATATATATGAATTTTTTTGTGGCAGACAATACAAGGAATAGTTTCATAATAAAAATAAATCTCTTTTGGGCTGGGGAAATGGCTCAATGGTAAAAAGCCTGATAATTAAGCACAGGCACTTGACTTCGGATCCCCAGAACCCACATTTAAAAGCTGTCAGGGACTGTAACCCCAGGTTTGCTGGGATGGGTAGGAAAAAGCAGACACTGGCTAGCCAGCCAGCCAGGCCAGTTGAGCTTCCGATTTGGTGAGAGATCTCAACAAGTAAAGGTGGAGAGTGATTGATGAAGACACGTGACATCAGCCTCTGGCTTCTATAAACCTGTGTACGTGCACGCCCCTACACACAACACTTACCACACTCACAAAACAATATACTAATCCTTTGCCCTTTCCCCAAAGTCCCTGCCTATATGTTTCTAAAAGGGCTCCTCTGGTAATTTTTAAATAAAATTTGATTTTTCTTTTGCTATAACGTCTAACTTTTTGTTTCAAAATAACAAAAAAATAGTTTTCTAGGGACTTTATTTTTTTTGTCTTTTATTTCTTTAGATTTGCTTTATGTGTATGAATGTTGGGCCTGCATGTATATATTTGCACTATATATATATATAGTTAAATATATATATATGCCTCATGCCCACAGAGGTGAGAAGTCATTGATTGTATCACCCAGAACTGGAGTCATTGATAGTTGTGAACCACTGTATAGATGTTGGAACCAAACCCAGGTCCTCTGTAAGAGTAAAAAGTGTTCTTAACTGAAAAATTTCTCCAGCCCCTCCTGGGACTTTAAAATGTCATACTAGAAATTTAAAGATGAAGGGAGGTTGGAGTTAAGTATACCGACAAAGGCTCCTAATTCTCAAGTCTTCTGCGAACACTAAAAACTCATATGAAATGTATAAATATTATATTCTCCTTTTCCACATGTGTTGCTAAATCAATCCTTCATTTTTATCTTTCTTTTATGGTGGACATGACTCCTATTTGAACAGAAAAAGTGGAGGTGAGGCTCAGAGAAGGCCCATTCGTCTCCATTTCTCAGCCTAGGAGAGGAGGAGCTGGAATCTAAAGGTGTGGCAGGAGGGTGAGTTCATCTTGACGTGGTTTGGGAGAAATGTGTGCCCACAAACAGTTTGTTAGCTGTAATTTTAGGCCATGGGTTGATTTAACAGACTATAACGAGTATTCTCTGTAACATGTAAAAATCATATAATGCTTCATGTTTTTCAAGTTTCAATTCTAATATACTTGAGAAGCCTGTGTTCCATTATATGTTAACTAGAAAAATGGCATGTCAGAAACATCAAAGTACTGAATATCTTGTCTTTATATTCTGAAATAATATGAATAGAAATAAAATTCTGAGATGGAAGCATCTGTAGAAAGTCCACATTCTCATGCGTAGAGAAACGGAGGGCTTGTGGCAAGGTTGTGGATGGAGCACAGATGAGGTACTCTCACACTGAACAGAGTGCTGCCCTGTCCCCACGACCTACAGGGAAAATGGGAAACTTAGGTTAGAAAATTTAAAAGATTGGGACATTAAGACGGGGTATTGTAGAGTTTTTTCTAGAAGGTCTTCTAAATTGTGTTCATCTGTCAGCCATTTATGAACCTGTCCCAAAGCTCCTGACTCCACAGCACTGTTAGGCTTGACAGACAGATGCTGGCCTATGTCTAGAGCAATAGCTAACATATTTCTAAAAACATGCGCTTGACTTTTATATTTTTGGAAACTGTGATTTAAGCACAAAAACTCTTGGGTTTTATTCTGTTTATTCCACTGGTCATGTGACTGTCTTTATCCTGTTTAATTTTAATGATTCATGTAATGTTCTTCAGAGGACTTTTATGTTAACAATGACATTGAATTGTGGATTCTTAATGAATCTCCTCTATCAAGAGAAAAGAATGTAAGATGGAATTTAAAAATAGTATATTCAAGAAGGATTATTGAAAATAGTTTTTGCGAAATGTTAGATAAGATGTGAGAGGTGAACGTGTGATAAGCTAAAGACAGCATTTGGAAGCAAGAAAAAGACTGTCTTTGCTTCTTTTAATTGAGCCAGAAAGTACAAGGGATGGTTAGATTAGAAAAGGCACTTTGTAGACTAAGGGAAGACCAGATACTGCTGGGGTTCTCTTCTTCTTGTTTGTTTGTTTTTAAACAAAGTCTTCTTCTGTAGCCCAGGCTGGACTGATTTCACACTATGGATCAGGCTGGACTGAATTCATAGTATAGCCCAGACTGGTCTTGAACTCGAAACAGCCCTTCTATCTCAGCCTCCAGAGACCTGTGCTTCCAGGCATGAGCCACCACACCTGGCCCAGATGTACAGTGAAACAGGAGGGAAATGAAGAAGATAGAGGTGCTGAACCACATCTGTCACCCCAGGGTGGAGAGCGGAGGCAAAAGGACTGTGACTCTGTGGCCAGTCTGGGCTGTTATAGACACCTCATTTCCAAAGCCAAGGAAGCAAGCAAAAAACTCAAAAAAGTGAAGCAAGAAATCCACATAAGATCAAAAGTTTGTCTTCAAAGAAATGGGCAAGTCAGGAGGATGTCACGAAGTCAGAGAATTTAGTTGTAATTAGTTTACTTTTCTATTGCTGGGACAAACACATGAGCAAAGCAACTTCGTACGCGTTGGGTGGGTTAGAATCTGCCTCTGCAGAGCAGAGGAAACATGGCCAGAGAAGCAAGCTGAGGACTCAAGTCTTAAACAGCACGCATGAAACAAAGAACAAACTTAAAACAGCTTGAGTCTTTGAACTCTTAGAGCCCCTGTAACACACTTTCTACAACAACCTTCTAACCCTCCCAAATATCAGGGACCAAGTATTCAAATGCCCGAGATTGTGGGGACAGCTCTAAGTGGGGAAAGGGTCAAAAGTCTA
This sequence comes from Phyllotis vaccarum, assembly GCA_033318265.1. Classification (NCBI taxonomy): domain Eukaryota; kingdom Metazoa; phylum Chordata; class Mammalia; order Rodentia; family Cricetidae; genus Phyllotis; species Phyllotis vaccarum. The sequence goes on from JARWLC010000012.1 coordinate 76,265,571, forward strand.
AGATCCAAAGAGGCCATGCTTAAGCAGGTAAGAACAACAGAAGTGGAATAGCATTTGCATAGGAGAGAAATATCACTGAATCATTGAGAAATAAAGAGATCCATTAAGATAATTGGTATGAACAACAACAAAAAATCATTAGTTCTGAATACCAAGGAAGTGAAGACTGGTAACTCCCCAGGCCTGAAAAGGACATAGATACATGAAAAGACATGAGACTCACTGACCTCTTATTTCAAGAGCTTCCTCAGGACAAGCTTAAGAAACAAATTCTATGTGGGTGTTGATTACAGACTAAGTTTCTAGACTTCAGAGACAAAGGCCACTAGGAAGACCAGGGTATGGGGACAACCTTGAGTAGTCTTTGAGAGACCTACAATTCTGCTGCCCTTAACATCAGCATATAGAACAGTTGCATTTTGTTGTTGTATGAAGTTTCTGGCCCAGACTTTCCGGCTTAGCCTAGGGGCCTGTACATCCATAGTCTCACTAAAACACACAGACACTTATATTGATTATGCACTGATTAACCTGGGGCCCAGGCATATAACTAGCTATCTCTTGCTCTTAAACTAACTCATGACTCTTATCTTGTTCAGCCATGTGGCTCGGTACCTTTTCTCAGAGCAGCATAGTTGTCCTCTGCATCTTCTGGCTTCTCTGTGGCATCTCTGCTCTGTTCTTCCTGTTTCCAGAGTTTTCCCAGTCTGGTAGCTCCACCCACACTTCCTGTCTGCCTTTGGCCAATCAGCATTTTTATTAAACTAATAGGTGAGACAATTATTTGCAAAGTAACATAATCCCACTACATTTTGTAGAATAACTCAAGGGTTAGTCATGGCATTAAGAGTGGAGAAATTGTTACTGCCCCAGGGTAGTAGTAGTTCACTGAAACCAGCTTGGACATTGACTCTTGGTCAGTTATTAATGGGGCAATTTGTATTATACATTTTTGGAATAAAGTTAATTGTCATAATTTTTATCTTGCTTAAAATGCAGTCATAAACAATTTAGTGTTTTCTGGATTGTGGCCTTATTGTGCAGGCACTTCACATGTATAAATTCACTTCATGCTAATGTGTTCCTTTGAAGTAGATGAGGTTAAATGTTCTTTACCTGGAATGCTTTGGGCCAGAAGTGTTCTAGACTTTGGAGTTCTTCAAACTTTGAAATATTTGTATAGAATTTACTGGTGGAATATCTCTGCTCTAAAAATTTGAAATGTTCCAAAATCTGACACCCAAGATTTGAATACTGACATGATATTCCAAATTTGTAGCTTTTGCAGTATTTTGGGTTTCCGATTAAGGATGCTCAACCTATATTAATATTCTGTCCCCTTCTCTCTGGCTCTTGTATAATGAGAAAATGGGTCACAGTGCTTTGCTGCCCAATGTTACATACTCATTATGGGGTGAAGTAGTTTCTAGAACTAAGATTTGTCCTCTATACTTCTTGCTCCAGAAGTCATGTTCTGAATGCCATTTATCTATGCTACATGCCTTTTTTTATATATCAAAAGTGTGAATCAAGGTTTGCTTGGGAACTACTATACTTTAAATGACTGGTTTTAATAATATTTATAGATATAACGCAATATACATAAAAAGTGGCTTGTATAGGCTGTTATATGGAATGAAAATTATTTTATTAACTTCATAAACATTTTAAAAGTAGAGCTTTCTGTTGACACAATCAGAGATGGGAGAGGCTTGCTGCTTCGGCAAAGCCAACTATGTCTATTCAGAAGACCATGTGAAACTGTACGCCTTAGTACGCTATCAAACCTAACCCTCTGTCTGATGGTCTGAGGAACCTGATCTGTTGAGCACTGTCACAAAGAGGACTCAATCTAGTTCTGCATCTCAATGAAACCAAACTGGAGTGCCAGGGGTCAAATGTATTGATTCACCAGAGATAAAACTGTTACATGGCTTATGTATTGTCTTGTAGTCAGTAAACCTAGCTGGGAAACAAATTTAGAATCCAGATGTGGCTTGGGTGAACAATAGACACGTTGAATATATATTTGTCTTGTTACTGTATTTTGTATCCAAGAGATCCCAAAAGGATTTCATCAATAATAGCTGTTATTGGCGTGTGCTATCATTCTTGGCTTATAAATAGCTTCCACCCCTGAGCCCTAAAAACAGGGATCTGCTGCCATAGAAACAGTTGTTAATAAACATGAGTGCTTTAGAAAATGTATGGGTTCAGATCTGAAGGAAGGAGAGACTGCAAAACAGAAATGCTAAAGGATTATCATTCCAGGGGTAGGTACTGGATGAGACTGGTCCTTCTCAACAGGGATCTCTATCTGAAATTTATTTCTGGACTGATGCTCCAGGTACTCCCCTACTTCAGTCAACGTCTGAATTTTTACCAAATAAAGATTAGTTTGTTAAAAACTATAAATACCCATGTGCGGTAGATATTCTCAGTGACCTCCCATGCTTATTGAAAAACCAAAACCAAACAAACCAAATCACCAAAACCAGCAAACAAATGGGAGCAGAACTTGGGAAAACAAATTTGGTTTATTTGATTTTGGCCAGAGAGGAAAAGTCGGGTTTTCTCCGCCTTGCCTGCAGTACTGTCACAGTACAGGACAGTGACAGGAAAGCCTGGGAAAGGACACAAATATTTCCTATTTCTGTTGCTCCATCCTGGGTCCCTTCCAGGTTCTTAGTCTCATTAACAAAGGGATTAAGAACGGACTCATATGGAAGCTCGAGGATAATTTTATTCGAGTTTAAAAGAAAAACTGTTGAGCAGCCCAACAGTAAAGCAGCCGCCTGGAGGGCACAGAAGGCAGACACGTGGCTGACAAACGGCCATGGGGCAGGGGGAGAAGCATGGGGCAGGGGGAGAAGCTTTAGAGAAAGGTAGAAGTCCAAATTATTGGGCACGGAGTGGGGATGGGGGCGCAGAGGGGATGGGAGAGGGCTCAGAATGTTAGAACGTGCTCAGAAAATAAAAGAAACAGTAAAATAATAAGTGGAAGATGAACACTAATATATGGTTTTGGCCCTCAAGCCTCTCCACTAGAGGGGAAAGAAAAATAGGGTATCTCATGGAAGGACTAATTATTCTCTCTCTAACATGAACTAAGCTGAGTCTGCCTTCCCAGGAATGGTCCCTTAGCCCAAGTGACGGAGCCAGCCTAGTTACAAGCTTAGCTCTCCACCCTGGCTAGAGACCCGCATTCTCTTGACCTTTAGATGCTCACTAGGGGACACAAGATCCCTTTTTGCACATCTTTAGTTTCTGGGGTGAGAAAGGACAAGCAGAGCAAGGTGGTTCAGCAGGTAAAAGCATCCCGTCCCCCCCTCCCCAAGCTGGAAACCCACACGGTTAAAGGAGAAACTTCTCCGGCAAGTGGTCCAGTGACCCCCACATGCACGTATGCATAAATGTGTATGCACACTGAATTAATAAAAACATACTAAGGAAAAAACTTAGAAGTAAACCCCAGGACAACGTTATTAGGGTTTGGGAGGAAAAGGCTAAGCAGCAAGGCAAACTGGCAGCCTGGATTGTTGCCTGCTGGGGGTGGGGGTGGGAAGGACACAGAAAAGAAAGAGGGGGCTGTTGGATTAGAAGCCTGTGAGAAGCGATGTATTTCCAGAGGACAGGGAGAGAGAGCACCCAGCTTCAGGGCAAGCAGGCTGAGGACTTAGCACGGGGAGCCGGAGAAGGGAATGCGGTGGTGGGGCGGTGGGGGTGGGGGGGCGGGGGGGGCGGGGGGCGGCGGCGACACGTGGGACGGGACGGGGCTTTTTGAGTACATAGTGTTGGACTTCATACAGTTTCTTCCAAGCATATCCTGTACTTTGTAACTGCCCCTTGTGACCGGTAGTTACCTCCCTCCCAATAGTCCCCTCCCTTACCCGACTCTCCCTTCTGCTTTGGCTCTTGTGGCAGATATTTGCATATGAACAAATGATTTGATGTATCTGTAAAGAATTCCTGAGCACAAATGAGAGAAAACATACAATATTTATCATTGCGTGTCTGATTCATCTTGCTGAATGATAATCTCCAGTTAAATCCATTTTCTAACAAATGATAGAATTTTTCTTTTTTTATGGTTGAGTAAAACACTGCTGTGCATATAAACCATTGTTCCTTTGTCCATCCATCTTCCCACAGATAATTCCAAAACTAGGTATTATGAACAGTGCTGTAATAAATATGGATGTTTGGGTATTTCCAACGTACATTAATTTAGATCAGAAGTGGTGTGTCTGGGTCGTATGGTGGTTCCATTTTTAGGTTTTTGAAGAATTTCCATACTGATTTCACAGAGGCTGGACCAATTTTCATTCCTCTCAACAGTGTATAAGGGTGTTATAATTTACAGAAATTGCCAAAAAGTGAAACAAAGTAGAAATTTCCTGTCATTTGAAGCCAGATAGGAACTGAGGGTCTAAGTAAATGTAAATACAGCATCTCTGAGGTCTAACACTGTGAACCAGGAGGTTCTGCTCCAAGAAGTATAAGGATCAAGAATTATAGATTATATCAGAACCATAGCCTCATTTGTGGTCCCCAGATCAGAGACCAGTCTGTAGAATCCATCTGACTCTTTACTGCCAAGATAAGGGTGTTACATGAAGAGGTACGTGTACCGTCACCCAGAAGCCGGGGATTGGGAAGCTGCTGGGCTCATCAACGGTAGTTAGTGTCCAGAGAGGACAGGGGGGGGGGGGGGGGGCACGACCTTTTCACATGATCTCTGGTAAAGATTCTAGGGAGGGTTTTTTTGGTCTCAGCTCCAGACTGCTACATGCCAGAGGACTGGGTGTCAGGAAGGACATAAGAGCTTCTGGAATTCCAAAAAGCCTGAAATGGGTCTGAAGTTCAGAGATGGTATCTCCCTGAGAAATGGAGCAGCTTGGTAGGACAAGACAAGAATGAGTAGAAAAATGTTTGCCTACTGGACAGGTCAAGGTTGGTGGGAAGTGGGATGGATAGTTTCTGGTGAAGCGGACACTGGATAACCATAGAGACGCTGGGCTGGGAAATCACCCCTTTATCAGTAAGAGCTGTTATCTTGGTCCTTAGCAATCTAGGGTCATCCAAAGGTTATTTCTATGGAGACAGAAAATACAGAAGCCTTATAGCCTCTGTACCCCATTAGTCCTTTTCATTAGATTCTTTGTAGTTTAGGAAGACATTTCTGTTTAACTTAATCATGATGGCCTTGGTTGGAGGTCAGACTTCCCTCTTGTAGGAGAGGAAGGCGTTTACTTCCAATGAGCCCTCACTTTGTAGACTGGACATGGGCAGGGGAGGCTTCTAGCCTGGGAGCTTTAGGCCCTGTTGGCTTAAATGTGGGGCCTGACGGCAAGGGTAATGGAAGAATCTTTTGACCAGAGGCTGGTTTGGGTCCTTAGACTGAACTGCTTAGCCGCTAGGTGGCGCTGTAGCATTTCCTGAACTGGACAAGAAGCCGGCAGCCTATGCTGAGATAACTAGTCATTCTTAACTTTTCCATCTCCTAGTTTGTTTTCTGGCTCTTGAGATCTTCTCTTGGCTATTAAAGAACGTGAAGGCTGTATCTAATAAAGTGGGCAAAGAAGTCTGGCCCCCTGGTGTAGCATTTGAAGGTATTGTCTGCTCTCTGGAGAAATTTGGCTTATAAAACGTACAGCCAGGATGGATTAGCCTTCCTAACTACGGGAGTCCACACTGATACATTTGTACGTGGTTGAAAGAAACTAGGATTCTTGGCAGCTTCCTGTGTTGCCTTCTACAAGTTGTTATAGCTAATAGGTTTGATAATGACATTTTAATTCCCTTTAATACACAGCCAATAATATTATCTCAGTCCTTCCCTCATCTCCATCCGTGCCCTGGTATGGCCAGTGGGATCTCATAATGGTCAGAGCTATAGAAGCTAGCTTGGCTGTGACCAGATGATGAACATGAACCTCATCAGGCACATGCTAAAGACCAGATGAAGCTTCTCAGATGGATAGAGTTATGAAGCTGCATTGTTAGCTAGGCCAAAAGCCCAGTGTCCCTCTGAATTCCTTAATGAAGCTGGGGGGATCATGGTTAGAAGATTCTGATTTGGGACAGATCAAGGGAAAGAGAATTCTGAACACACAGATATCCACCTGCCTCTGCTTCCCAAGTGCTGGGATTAAAGCCATGTGCCACCACTGCCAAGCTATTGCACGAAAGAATGAGACTCGGGGATAGATCTCTGAAGAAGTTGGAGATACTAGAGGGAATAAACACCACAGTCAAATCTTACCCAGCTGTCTTCCAGCTTCCTCAACCTCGATTCTCTTAGAATGGCTTTCTCTGTGCTTGAATCCCGACTTAAGTATTCTTTGGTAATTAAGGCGTGGCCCCACCACACCTGCTTGGGAGTCTGGAATTCCTTCTATAATCTGAGGCGACCTTGACTCAGCTAGGATTAAGGGTGTAGGTCACCACTCCCAGGATACTCCCTGTGTTGAGATTAAAGGTTTGAATCACCACTCTGATTTTCTTTGACTGTGGTTAGAGCTCTGGGACTTCTGGAGCTTTTACTAACCCCCCCCCCCCACATAGACTGTGGGTAGATTCCCTCTGATATCTCCAAAACTTCTGAAACTTTATTAAATCCCCACACCAAGCCTACATAAATTCTTAAGACTACACCCCAGGGTGAGTCAGAAGGGATAGAGAACACAGGACCTGTCACATGGGTCCCATAGAAGTACAACATTTACCTGGAAGGGAACAGACTTCTGTAATCAGAGAGACCCTGTCTCACTGCAGTGATTCGACTGAGGCTTACTCTAATATAAAGCACCCTCTAGGCTCTCCCAATTCCCAGAGGGGATACGGTTTCTCTCTGGAGCCAAACCAACCTCGTTGGTCAGGCTAGACCGGCCTTGGAGGGAAAGCTCACAAACTAAAACTGTCACAAATGAGAACTTTGTGACAAAGCAATCGTGGAGGAGATGGAAATCTGGTTTCTGGTAGGTCTCTTGGGTCAGGAAGTCCTAGCCAGATCCAAGTACAAGCTCTGTCAGGTGCTCAGCTCTTCCCCACCACAGAGACAAATGCTGTGGTGGAGGAAAAGGAGACTGTTATCTCTGCCACACAGAATTCGGGGTCTCCCAGGATGAATTCAAGAGCCTCTTACAGGCCTGTGGATTACAGAAAGCCACTCTACCATTGGCTTCAAACATTCCTTAAGCATACTCATGGCCAGGGTTCTTCTGTTGCAAATAGGAAGTAAGGCTTTCCACAAGGGACAGAAATAACTCCTTCATGTCAATGGGTGACAGCAGTCCAGAGTCACAGGCTGAAGGCCTCGGAGTCTTCCTGGGGAGGAGCTCAGGGATCCTAAGTGTTGCGTAGGCCAATAGGCCGACCTCCACAAGTACTAGAGTGAAGAGAAGTCAAGAGAGGCATGCTGACTAGTTTTATGTCACAGACTAGAGTCATTTTGGAAGAGGGAACCTCACTTGAAAAATTGTTCCTACCAGACTGGCCTGTGGGCAAGTCTGTGGTGTGTTTTTTCTTGATTGATGATTAATGTGGAAAGGCCTAGCTCACTGTGGATGGTGCCACTTCTAGGCTGGTGATCCTGGATGGTATAAACATGCAGGATAAGCTAGCCATGGGGAGCAAGCCAGGGGGCAGTGTTCCCCTATGGCCTCTGCATCAGTTTCTGCCCTACCTTACCTGGATGACGGACTACAACGTAACAGGCTTTATTTTGGGCCATGGACCAGTTCCCAGATCATGACAGGAAGACATTAATAGTTTTGAATGTTCAGCCTTACTCTTATTTTAATCTGTTTCTCTTTAGCTACGAGACTTTTTACTCACACAACTCCCCCCTCCCCTTCCTTTCCTGCTTCTTGTGTCTGGCTGGCAGCTGCCTGGCTTCTGACCCCAGGTGTGTCACTCTCCCATTTGTTCCTGCCACCTCCTCTCTCCAGCCTACACTCCTCCTACTTACTCTCTCTGCCCACCAGCCCCACCTGTCACCCTCCTGCCTAGCTATTGGCTCTTCCGGCTTTTTATTTGCTCATTCAGGTGCCTTAGGCAGGCAAGGTGAAACAGATGTAACACGTCTTTACAAATTAAAAAAGGCAGCAGAAACAAACGGAACACATCTCTGCCCACTTAAAGCAATATTCCACAACACTACAAGTTCTCTGAATCAGCCCCTTGAGAAGGATTGGGGTTCTTTCAGAACACATGCCATTCTCTAGAGGCTCGTGAATAAGCATCTCACCATCTAGGTAAAAATTAAGCTCTCGATGTTGGTCCCCTGGGGTAAAGTGCTGGAAACCCTAAGGCTTAGGCTCCTATTTTAAACTGTTCGGTGGTGCGTTTCTGTACCTGCATGTGTGTGCCATACCCTGCGCATGCGCTGTGTGCTGTACTCTGGCCCAATGGAGCTCATCAGGGCTTTGAGACTCTTTGGGTTAAGTCCTACAGATCAGGGATCCCCATTTCTCTATTATGTTTCAGTTAGGGTACTTGGTTTTGCACAAACCTCAAGTCTGTACTTGGTAGTAAAGGGTCTTTTTCTTTGTCTGTTTGCTGTGTTTCTCTGGTCTCTCTCCCTACCTCCCTCCTTGCCCACCGTAGTATCTCTCCTCAGGCTCCTATCTCCCAACCTCCTAATACTCTTAAAGAGTAGGGGTCCAGTGGGATCTGGGGGTGATAGTAAGTCTTGAAAAGAGGTATGATGGGTTATAAAATGGCATTAATAAACTGAAGCCACACACTAGTGACAAATGAGGACCCGGGAAGGTCAGCCATAGAAATCTAAGAAAGAGAAGCATCAAATAATAATAATAATAATAACAACAACAATAATAATAATAATAATACCAGGGACTTCTTGGCCTCTTTTTTAAAAATGACAGAGATGACAAAAGCATTGAAGGATGCAGAGATGAGCCAGCAGTTATGAACACTTCCTGTTCTTGCAGAGGACCAGGGTTCAGTTTCCAGCCCTCCTGTGGCTGTTGACAACTGTAACTCCAGGTCCAGAGGATACAACACTGTCCTCTGGCTTCACTGGATACCATACATACAAAGTATGCGGTATTCATGGTCAGAAGAGGCATATACATAAAAATTGTTTTTTTAAAACCAGACCTTGAGCAAAATTTCAATAATCTGAAATTTGTTCTATACATAAATCCTTATGAAAATGGCAATGAGATAGATGAAGTCTGTTTATATAAAAGTTTGTCTCTTTGATTGCAAGCCTACCATGTAACAGCTGATCTATCTCTCCTGCCCAGTTTAAATAATTTTGTAGCCTGCTTGATGGAAGCCTATATTTCTCCCCCACCCCATTCACTCAATCATTCAGGGCTGGCAGTCAGACCAGGATTTCCTGCACACTAGTTAAGCACACTTTGTCTACTGAGCCACATCCCCAACCTGATTTGTTCATTTCTAGGTGTTAGCAAATACTTGTAATTGTAACTAAAAATTGTTAAACATAAGGTGAAATGAACTTGCCAAATTCTAATTGTTACAAATGAAAATCTGATTTCTGTTTTAAGTGGATTGACTCTGAATAGACTTTTTATCTACATTGTATGTTTGAGATTTTAAAGAATTTTCTGCATTCTAAACTTGGCCTAGTGGTTCATACTTGTAATTCTGTCATTTGGGAAGCCGAGGCAGGAAGATCTATGAGTGTGGTATCAGGGAGGAAGAGGGAGAGAGAGGGAGAAGGGATGTGGGGTGAGAAGTGGGGAGCATTAACTGGGAATGGTGTGAGCTTTTGAAACCTTCAGCCCACCCACATGACACACCTCCTCCAACAAGGCCACACCTCCTAATCCTTCCCAAACAGGTCCACCAGTTGGGAACCAAGTATTCAAATACATGAGCCTATAGGGGCCGTTCTCATTCAGATCACTATAGGATCATTGTCTAATATTTTGTTAGTTTTGTTTTAAAGTGGTACACACTGTTAACACCTTTATTTCAAGTTTGGAAATACATATTCATAAACACTAATACAACAGCATTCAAAAAGAATGCATATCTCCAAATATGAAAACATCCCTGCTACCAATACATTTCTAAATACAAAACTGATGAATTATGTAGCTAGAGAAGTTCATTTTTAAAACAGATAGAATTAGGTCTGCTCCTCCTCCTCCTTCCCCCCCCCCTTCAGTCTTAGTAGTTTGGGATCCTTAAGCAAAGCTTTGAACAGGAGGGTCCACAAAGAACCCAGTGTTGTATTATGGCATTCAGTTAGGTCAGAGTTGGGAATGCCTCTGGGTCATCTACATTAGGAGCAGAAGCACTTGACTTTATCAGCCCTGCTGCTATAATTGGGATGTCCATCACATGCCCACTATGTCCTCTCTTGCCACCACGTCCTTCCCTGCCACCACATGCTGGGCAGCCTTGGAGTTGGTCTGGGCCAACTCTTGGCTTCAGGGCCCCCAATGCCACCCCAGCCAGCTTCTTTCTTTCAGGTCCTAAGATGGGGAAGGGGCATCAGAGCAAATTCTGACCACCAAGTAGTTTCCACTCAAGTGGCTCTGAATAGCTGAAGCCTTCTTTATTTATACTTAAACAGTTTTTTTCCTGCCAGACTTATATGAACAATTTTATTATTGGCTCCTATTTTTGACTTCTAAAAAATTCATCATAATCATTATAAAAGCCCCCTGTTGTCCACCCTTTTCTTCCCCAAATATACTTTCCCACTCCTTTCACAGCCTTATTCTAAGCACAGAGTTCAGCTTTCTTTCAAGGTGTCTTAGTTAGGGTTTCTATTGCTATAAAGAAATGCCATGGTAACTTTTACAAAGGAAAATATTTAATTGGAGTGGCTAGCTTACAGTTCAGAGGTTTAGCCCATTATTATCATGGTGGTACATGCTGTATAGGCAGGCCTGTATGGTGCTGGAGAAGTAGCTGCGAGTTCTATATCTTGCAGGCAACAGGAAATGGTCTCAGGGTCACACTGAGGGAAGCTAGAGCAGAAGAGACCTCAAAGCCCACCCCAACAATGACACACTTCCTCAACAAAGCCATACTTACTAATAATGCCACTCCCTTTGGAGGCCTTTTTTTTTTTTTTTTTAACCCACACAGGGTTAACTTAATATGGAAACAGACACATCCTACAGCACTTATGTCCACTGGCAGCTACTTGCAGTTAGAGTTAAAAAGTAATAGACATGGGTACAGTGCTTTAAGGGCCACAGTATTCAAACCAAGACAACTCTTTCATGTCTGCATACAGTTCCCATTTCTACAAGAGGGTCCATGTCTCAATGTCTCTATAGAAGGCAGGCTTTGATACACTTTTCCATCTCACTAGGCCATACTTCTTCCACCAATATAAGCTCCTGTGTATGGTAAAGATGGATCTACCCATCCCACATTTTGCATTGCATTTTCCCTCACTGGATCATAACAGATCCTACCATTGCTTTCATATGTTTGGTGTCCAGGGAACCTACTTCAAAGTTGTCACTATGTGTATTCCTGAGGCTTCCCCTTATGCTGTGATTGCGTGCCTTACTCTGCTCTCCAGACTATGAGACATAGTTAATAGCCGCTATCATTCTGAGTCTTTCTCCGCAAGGTGACTCTATCTACCTTTCCTTGGAATAATTATGAAAGCAAGACCCATTTATTTTAACTGTCTCTGCTGAGTCAGAAAAGTTCCCAGAAAAGTTATAGTTAGTAATTCCAGATGAGAAATTTGGAAAGCATTAACCCCCTGCAGATTCTAAGGAGGAAATATTCAAGAAGGAATATAATGTCCAAGGAAAATTTCAGTTGTTGTGTTCCGGATTGACAAAATAAAACTAAAAACCACCAAAAGAATCAATGATATAACGAAGGAAAAAAAGAGCCTGCAAGCTGCATGAATTGAGCAATGTCCTGGGCTTCCTTGTGGTCTGCTGGTCCTTGCCAAGAAAGAGACCATCTCCACTGGTTTTTCCTCAGTGAGATCTGTCAGACAGGCATTCATATGCTGATCCGAGGCTAGGCTACATGACTCCCGAAGAGGAGACACATTTTCACAGTAAACTTCCAGTTCCTCTGGTTCTTATGGTCTTTTTGGTCCATCTTCTGCAATCAGTGATCCTGATCCTTGGTTTCAGGAATTGTGTTAGAAATATTGTGTTACATTGGGACTGGCCACCATACCATCTTTAGTTCTACATTATGGTTGGTTGTAGTTTTCTGTAATGTTTGCAAAGCTTCTTTAACAAGAGGCGAGAACTACACTTATGTGTGAGTTTAAGGATAAATATTCATACCGTCATTGGGAATTATGCTGGTTTAATAAAGTGGTGGTTGTAGGTTTCCCTCTAAGATCCATGGCTTTACTGACCCTAGGGAGTTGCCTAAGTTTGCAATACCAGGTATGATTTTCCCTCTTGATGACGGGCCTTCATTCCAATTAGATAGCAGCTGGTTACCACCCATGCTATCATTTTTATTGGTTTTTCAAATTGCTGAATACTAGTCCATAGTGTGAGTGTATCACAGCTTGTGTACACACACTCCTGTACATTCCTGGGTTATTATTCCATAATCCTAGTGTGGATCATAGTTTATGACCATTGCAGAGCTTATTATAAACATTCTTGGACAAGTCTTTCTGTGAACATTCATTTCTATTGGGTATACCTTTTTAAGGTAAGTCATAGGTTGGTGAATGTTTAGTATTATTAGTAAATTGTTTAATTTAACATTGCCAACAACATGAGACCTCCAATTATTCTGCATTCTTGCTAAAGATTGGTATTAGAAATCCTTTTAATTTTGGCTACCCTAGGGGTGCTTAATGGCATTTAATTATGTTTTCATATGTATTATTCCAAGGCATAATAAAACTAAATATCCTTTCATATACTTACTGAATTTTTAGATATCTTTGGTAAAGTGTAAAATATTTTGCCATCTTAAATTTGTATTGATCATTTCTTCCATTATTCACTTGCTTTTGGGATTGTAGAGATGATTCACAAATTAAGAGTGTGTGCTGTTCTTATAGAGAAACCACATTCAGCTCCCAGCATCCCCATCAGGTAGCTCACAACTATCTACCTTCAGCTTCAGGGGATCTGATGATTCTGGCCTCCATAGGCATCTGCATTCACACACACACACACACACACACACACACACACACACACACACACACACACACACACACACACACACACACACACACTAAGAAACACATACACATAATTAAAAACAAAATAATAAAAAAGTTGTCTTAGTTAGGGTTTCTATTACTATGAAGAGACAACTTGATCATAGTATCTTGTATAAGGAAGTCATTTAACTAGGTGGCTTACAGTTAGAGGCTCAGCCCACTATCATCATGGTAGCCTACAGCGGTGTGCAGGAAGATGTGCTGGAGAAGAGTTGAGAGTCCTATATCTTGGTTGGAGGCAACAGGAAGTGATCTGAGATACTGGGTATGACTTGAGCATATATGAGAGCCTCAAAGCCCAGCTCCACAGTGACACACTTCCTTCAACAAGGGTATACCTACTCTAACAATGCCACACCTCCCAATTATGCCATTTCCTATGAGCTTATGAGTGCCAATTACCATAGAAGTCTTGAAACAATTTTTAAAAGATTTATTTGTATGACTGTTTGCCTATGTACATATTTGCCTATGCTCCACACACACATACATACATGCCCATGTGTTCCTGGTGTCCATGGAGGCCAGCAGAGTGTTCCCAGCGTATAGGTGATGGGAACTGAACCCAGGTCCTCTGCCCTCTGCAACAGCAGCACATGCTCTTAGGCACCATCTTCATCCAAAACTGTGAGGTTATTCCTTAATGTGGTTTTAGGCTGCTAAATAAATTTAGCTTTTATATTTAGGTATAAGATCAATTATAATTTTTATATAAAATGTAGGGTTCAGGCTAAATCTTGAACTTACTTATAGTATAATTATTGTTTGGGTAAGTCACAAAGCATTTCAGTTTCAAGAACAAGAATAGACTTCGTGTATTGATGGAGTAATAAGTGAATACAGAGACAGGAAGAACTGAGACTGGCCATCTTTGGAGACAAACTCATCTGTTCAACTGATTTCTCTGCATTGACTTTGTATCCTATGTCCTTACTCAATTAACTTATTAGTTTTAGTCATTTATAGATTTCTTTTGACTGTTCCCTTTCCCGTTGCGTTTTGCCAGGATACAAAGGACTGTGTTTCACTGTGACATTTTCATACATACATCATTTGTTCTCATTCACCTTTTTGTTGCCCTACTCCTTTTTAATGGTGTCTTAAAAAAAAAATCTTCGGTCTGTATGTGATGTGTGTACAGTATGCATATGTGTGTTTACATGTGTGTGTGTGTGCACGTGTGAACACATACATGTGTGCCACCAGGCCAGACACTGATGTTGCATATCATCGTCATTCTCCACCTTCCATACTGACACGAGGCCTCTTACTTGAATCTGGAGCGCCCTGACTAAGCCAGGTCAGCTAGCTAGCTTCCTCTGGGACTCTTTTCTCCACCTTCCGTGTAGCTGGAATTACGGGGAGGCTGCCAAGTCTGTATAACATGTAAGTGAGTGCTGAGGAAGCAGACTCTCCGACTCTCACAATTGCATGGCAAATACTTCACCCTCAGAGCCATCTCCGTACCACACCCCTCCCGTCCCTTTATTTTCCTGATAGCCCGATATTCTGCTTTTGTGAAGCATATGCTGTTACCTTTGATTATCACCCTAACCACACCACTGGGACCACTTACCCCCTTTATACTTTAATATCATGCACACACACACACATCTAGATCCTGTGTATAGCAGAGATGTAATGTTTTCTCAATCTGGCTTTTTTCTTTTTTGCCAGATAAAATGATCTTTAGTTGTATCCACCTTCTTGTGAATGTCATAATTTTACTTCATTCTTCCTCTTAGTGAAATAGAAGATTATTTTCTTTATGCATTTATTGCTTGATGGACATGTAGGCCAAGTTCATATCTTATGAGTAGGGCTTCAGAAAAAATGGGTGTTCAGTAACCCCTGAGGTAGCTGGCTGGGCAAGGTTTTCCTGAGTCTTTATGGGTAGAGCAGTGAAGGCTCTGTGCAGCTTCTTCAGGTGTGGGCAGGGTGGCTGTAACTGTGGTTGCCTCAGTGGTCAGAGTTGGAGAAATGGGTGACTGATGGTGGCTGAATAGGCTATTAGGGCAGGAGCGGTTCCTGTTTTTCTCATTGTGGGGAGTGTTTCCTGAAGGCCTCCCTTCTGGTTTGTGAACTAAGGACTCACGGGCAACCATATTAGGATCCAGGACATGGGAGCAAAGGGGGCTGTAAACTCAGATTATTGGGCTCATAGTCTTAGAAATCTACTGCATTACCTGGGACTTCAGAGGTAATGTCACCCAGTTTCCAGTATGTGAGTGAACACAGTTCTCCCATTAAACCAGGATCTAGTGTACTGAGACATGTCCCTAAAGGGCCAGGCCCAGGTCCAGCTGTCATTCTGACTGGCCAAGGGGAAGGAATGATTTGGACTGTCAGGCCTCAGGGATCGGGGAACGTGTTCTGGGACCTAGCACTGACAACGCGCAGAGACAGCTCTAGCTTCAACAGTGAATGAAGTATCATGAGCTATGCGACTCTAGACTTTGGGGTGATAAACACAGGAGCGGCTCTGGCTTTGTGGGACCAGGTACAACAGTATGGACCTAAAGAGACAGCACAGAGAATGACCTTCTCATCCTCTAGAGAGGCAAGATGTCTCAGCAGCTTGGAGCATGAGGGGCTGGCTCAGTGCCAGGTAAGGTGGGGAGTTAGACTGGCCTCTATGAATGGATGTCATTAAGAATATGAGGGAAAGGAGCCTCTGGAACTCTGAGGGACAGCAATACACTAGGTATCGTGTTCTTGTGTTCATGAAGGCGCTTATATTCATATGAACAGGAGGCTTGGAAACCCTGTGTGACCAGGTGCTGGCTCAGCTGTGGACTAGAGAAGCTCTGGAATTTTGATGCTCTGTGTGGCCTGGGGGTGGGTACAGCCTCAGTCTAGCCCTAAAAGAATGACATTGACCTATTGACCTATCCACCAGAAGACAGATAGCTCTGCAGAAGACAGACAGCTCTGCAGAAGACAGACAGCTCTGCAGAAGACAGACAGCTCTGCAGTGGAATGGCCTCGGGGGTATGGCACAGTAAAAAGTTTTGTTTAGAGCTGGTGGGCATAGTGCAGAGAGCCTCAGCAATAGAGAGAGGCGATGGCACCAGGAACAGGTCTTATGTAGGGAGCGTCTCTAGCTCCTGGATGCTGCAGCTCAGAACTAAAGGGAGAGGGGGAGCCGAGTTCAGCTACTTTCTGATGGTGATGTGTTACATATTTAATAAAATCGGTCTGGAATATCCGTGAAGAGATCCACCCATAGTCAATCCAGGAGGCTCAGAGAGTGGGATTTACACCCTTTAATCCCAACACTGAGAATATCCAGGAGTGGTGACCTACACCCTTAATCCCGGCAGATCTGAGTTTGAGGCCAGTTTAGTTTACTAGCAGGCAGTGGTGGTGCCACGCCTTTAATCCCACAACTCCAGAGACAGAGATCTTTCTTTGTGTCTGTGAGTTCAAGAGTTCAAGGCCTAACTATCAAATAGTAGTAGCCCATGCCTTTACTCTTAACCTGGAAGTGAAACAACTGGGTGAAGAGGGTATTTAAGGCAGGCGTAGGAAGACAGATGAGGCAGTAGAAGCCACAAGGAGCAAGGCTGAGGAAGCTGGAAGACAGCTGGGTGAGATATGACTGTGGTGTTTCTTCTCTGTGATATTTTAGCCTTTCCCCCAATATCTGGCTCTGAGTTTCCTTTAATACAACCAGAATTCATGCAACATGCCCCTCCTTATCTTTTGCCCTACAGGGAGACCCCTTCCTGCTTTCTCTGACTCTGACAGGATGAGGGATGGGTTTGCTCTCTTTCCCTGTGTGGCTGCCCTGGGCTTCTGTCTTCTGCAGGATTGCAGCTGCTGCTGTTTTACAATTCTCCACTGTTCTTCAGTTATTTTGGTTGAAATGTAATTCTTTATTCATTGTTTGAACTGGGGGGTGGTAAGAATGGTAGGAATTTTTGGTCAGCCATTTTTCAAATGTCATCCCCAAAATTCATGCTCTGATGTCACTCCCAAAAGATATTATCCAGAACAGACTGGTGTAAACATTCAAAGATGCAATTCTCCTAATGGGACCAGATGGTATCAGCATCACCCGGGAACTCTTCACAAATGCTGCTTCTTAGACTCCTCACCGAGATGCAGAAGTAGATCTTGGGTAGAGATGCCATTCTATTCTTTAATAGCTCACTGGGTAGTTTGGTACATGCTGGAGTCTGAGACATAGTATCAAACTAGTATTCCAAGATCTTATATTGGAAATCTTTTTAAAAATCAATGTCATAGATATACATACACACACTTAATCATTTCAACACACACACACTCATACACACACACATGGCTTCTTTGTCTCAGGCTTTTTGAGGTTTGTCCATATTGTGTGTGCCCATTTTGTTCTTTTTTATTGATTTCAGGACTCTATTACATAAATACATAAATACGTCAACATGTGTTTATTACTTCACCTGCTGATTGACATGTGGCTTTTTTCCAGTTTGGCTACTGTGAATGACGCTACCCTGATGATTTGTTTACACTTTTTTGTTTTGTTTTGTTCTTTTTTGAGACATGGTTTCTCCGAGTAGGCTGTTCTAGAACTTGCTCTGTAGACCAGAAAGACCTTGAACTCAGAGATCCTCCCACCTCTGCCTCCTGAGTGCTTGGGGTGAAAGGTGTGTGCCACCACTTCCTGGCTTCCTTTTTTAAAAATGTAAACTTGCTTTTTAAAAGTTTTACCTTGGGTAGGTATGTGGGAATGCAATAATTGGCTTACATACTAGGTTTACTAGGTTTATTAGTTATCAGGTGTTATATAACAAATACCCAGAGGCTGAAAACAACCAAAATATATTCTCACAGTTTCCTTGGATCAGAAATCTTTTAATGACTCAGTCAGATAGTTCCAGTTTAGAGCCAGTCAAGGGATCAGCAGAGAACATGCTCAGCTCAGGGATTACCTGCATTGGATCCTACTTCCTAACATTCCTTGCTGTCAATTGCCTCCTGACAAGGTATCTGCCTTTCCTCAGAGTAAAACAGACCGAGAGAAGACACAGTACCCAGGAAGGAAGCCATTATCTTTAAAATCCAGTCTTGGAAATATATCTTATCATACTGGAGATTCTGGCCTGTAGAAATGACTTAATCCAAGCCACATTCAGATGGAGGAGACTGTGTAAGGTGTGGATGCCCATGCTGCTCTTCTTGAAGGCTTTCTCCCATACCATTGTTTGCTCATTTATAAGAAGCTATAGCACTCCTTTGTAAAGCTATTACTATTCTTCACACTCCCATCAAGAATGAGAACTGACTTCACATCCTTGTACTAATTTGATATGGACAGACCTACATTCTGTGCATTCTAACAGACGTGGACTTCACTGTGGCTTTAAAGTCACTACTGACTGAAGACTATGGTTTTTGAGCGTTTTTCCATGTGTTTATTAACCAGCTGTTCATACATCTTCCTTGGTAAAAGGACTTCACATTTTCCCCATTTTAAAATTGAGCCATCTTAACCTATAGTTTTGGAATTCATTCTATATGTATATTAGCTATAAGTACTTGGTTGGATATGTACATAAGAAATCCTCTTCTTCCAACCTGTGACATAACCTTTTTTTTGTCTTAACAGTTCTATATGGAGAGCAGCAGTTTTTACTTTGATCAAATTTAATTTATCATTCTTTTCATGGCTTTTTGTTTATTTTTTGAGATAACATCTTGCTGCTATGTAGCCCAGGCTGTAGTACAGTCCTCTGTTTGTTCCTCCTGGATGCTGGCATTAGAGGCACCAGTATAGCTGGTTGGTCAATTCATTTTTATTCGTTCATGGTTTATTTTATTTTATTTATGGTTTCTTTATTGATCTTTTTCATTTATTTATTGGGGGGGGGGAGTGCTGTACCAGAGCGCATGTGTAGAAGTCTTAAGACAACTTTCAGAAGCTGAGTCTCTCCTTCCCACCATTTGAGTTCCTGAGATGAATATCAGGTTATCAGGCTTGGCAACAAGTACCTTTATCCATGGAGCCCCCTCTTTGTGCGTTTCCTATCTGAAGGATCTGTCCATTGTCAAAAGTGGGGGAAAGTTCCAACTGTCGGAGATTAGGGCAAGGTCTCAGTCGGGACAGTGTCTATCGCACACCCATGAATTGAAACTACTGAGCCCATGTGATCAGGTGGGTGTGGTCGTGTGCCATTAATGTTTACATTGGGAAGGCAGAGACAGGCACATCCCTGGGGATGGCTGTCAGTCAGAAGATGAGTTCCAGAAGCAAACGGAGTCGTACCTACCTGTATACACACGTGTAAACCTACTTATGCATGTGTCCTTTCATGTGCTAATGTAGACAGAAACACCAAAAGGGACAGTGTTATAAATCGCATATGCAAAAAAAAAAATAACAAGTACATCACAAATTTGACAACCATGGTGGAATGCCATCTCTTGAATCCAATCTGACTCACATAGGAAGAAACAATTTGAATATGTCTGTTAAGGAAATTATGCCAGGGTTCTTAACTATCCAAAATTGAAAGAACCAGTCCTAGATGATTTCCTGGTGATTTCTACCAAACACTAAGAAGAAAACAATACCAATTATCTACAATGGAAACAAAGAAATTCTCCCTAATTCATTTCTATGAGGTCCTTAGAACCTTATTATAAAAGTCAAACACATTTCCAGATGAGAAACTTCTGTCCTGTATCTCCCATAAACAGAGATGCAAAATCCCTCAAGACTAATGCTGCATAAAAAGAAATATACATCACAACCAATGGAATTTATCCCAGTTATAACAGATCATCTTACAATGAATTACTGTAATCTATAACATCAGCTGACTAATAGGAAAATCAGTCAATAAATACATTTGACAAAAATTCAGCATCCATTTATGGGAAAGACTTAAAGACAGAGAGGATGTTTTTCAACCTATAAAGACCCATCAGTTAACACATCTAAATGGTGAGAAAACAGGAAGCCTTTTGCTGATACCAGCAATACGGGAAGGTCCATTTTTACCTCCTCTTTCCAACACAGTACTGGATGTGCTAGTTGATGCAATAAGAGGAGAAAAGAAAAATTAAAAGACACTAATTGAGAAGGAAGACTCAGCCATCCTTGTGTACAGAATGATTCTGTAGGTATTCCAAAAAAAACAACAAAATCTTCACTGAGAAAGCAATTACAAAGAGGTTACAGGACACAAGATTGGTCTACAAGAGCTGATCATCCTCCAGTTTATTAGCACTGAACATGTATGAAAAGAATTGGAAAGAAAAGGGAAAATATTAAGATTAACTCCCCCCGAACAAGAATTACAAAGGCATAAGTAACAAAATATACATAAGGATGTATGATAAAACTCTAAAATCTGATGGAAAAAAACATAAGGAAGAACTAATAGAATGATTCAGTTTAAGATTTCATTTCTTCCCAACCCAATCTACATATTCAATGCAAACCCAATCAGACCTCCTAATCAGTGATTCCTACGGCATTGCTAAGCTAGTCCTGAGGTCTAATGGAGCGGTAAGGGGTTCAGAATAGCCAGCGCTGTACTGAAGCAGGACAAAATTAAATTTACACCACCTCATTTCAAAACTTACTATTTGCACATATAATCAAGAGGTCATGGCTTAGGTGACTAAATCTATAAATAGATAAGCAGAGGAGAATAGAAAATCTAAAATTGGATCGATACACAGATAGTGAACTGACATTTGACAAAGGATAAGCAATGCTGGACAGAAAAGACAGGCCGGGTTGTGCAAGCTTGAAAGCCCAGCACTCAGGAAACAAGGAACTGCAGCCAGCCTGGGCTATATAACAGAGCACTGTTAGTCCAGTGACGATGAATATGACATTGAATATGACAAAGAACTGTTTTAGCAAATGGTGCTGGCACTGCTAGCCTTCCACGTAATAGAAGGAGGGGGGGGGAGGAAGAGAGGAGGGAAGGAGGAAATGAAGGAATAAGGAAGGTAAGAGAAGGAGGAAGAAAAATAACCCAGACATATATCACAGCTCACATACATCCTTCACAATAAATTAACTAAAAACAGATCACATGCATAACATTAGAAAAATAGAAATGACCTTGAGCCCAGTGACAGCTTTTCAATACTGCAACAAAGGCATGGTGCATGAGAGAAGTACAGATAAGCTGGATCCCCTTAAAATTAAAAATTTCCAGGAAATGGGCAAGAGAAGGAAATGATAAAATACAGACTAAGAAAATATTTGCTGCTGATATACCTCATAAAGATCTAAAATACAAAAAGAACTCTTAAAATTTAACATTAAGAGGAGCTGAGCAGTGGTTCAGTGATTGAGAGCCCTTGTTTCTCTACCATCCATGTTCGATTCCCAGCAACCACATGGCAGCTTACAGCCATCTGTACCTCCAGTTCCAGCGGATCCGATTCCCCCTTCTGACATCCAGACACCAGGCATACATGTGGCACTCAGTCATACTTACAGACACAAACCACTTAGATACATAAAAGTAACTCTCAGCTACTGCTCCAGCACCATGCCTCTGCACCCTACCATGATGGTCATAGACTAACCCTCTAAAACTGTAAGCAAACCCC
The DNA here is from genome assembly GCA_033318265.1 of Phyllotis vaccarum. Taxonomy (NCBI): domain Eukaryota; kingdom Metazoa; phylum Chordata; class Mammalia; order Rodentia; family Cricetidae; genus Phyllotis; species Phyllotis vaccarum. The sequence continues at coordinate 76,287,331 of JARWLC010000012.1, forward strand.
AATTAAATACCTGCTTTCTTAAGAGTTGCCTTGGTCTTGGTGTCTCTTTCACAGCAATAGAATTGTAACAGACAGTTGGAGAGATAGAAGAATGCTTGCCGTGTAAGTACAGGCACATGAGCTCTACCCCCAGAACTCCCATTTCAAAAAACAAAAAGCCAAGCCTGGTGGCACACACTGCCATTTCAGTCTTGGGGAAAGAGACAGGTGACTGAGGCTTGCTTGGCAGCCAGCCTGGCGTAATCAAGCCCATGCTAATGAGAGACCCTGTCTCAAAGAATAAGATGGCTGGCACCTGAGGACAGAACCTGAGGTTGAGCCCTAACCTCTACATGCACATGTACATGTAATAGAAGTTCATAAGTATTTCTTCATCTTACTGTGACTTTTTATATTTCCTCTACTCATAACATTTTCTATATGATTTTTCTTTTGGTCTTTCCTAGTATTTTGAAATTAGAGAATTAAAAAAAAATCCTAGCAATCAATTAAATCTTTCTATTCTGTAACTATCAAAAGCAAAGATAATATTGGAAAATGGTTTCCTTGTTCTGATGAGTTAATGGGGTATATTGGTTATAATCTTGTCTCAGTTTAACATGGCATATTAAAATAAACTAGAGGACCATGAAGATTATTAAACTTAAAACATCAGTCAGAAAGGGAAATGGGAGCTAAATTTACCTGCTAGCGAACAATGTGGTTTTTACCAGTGTTGTGGAAGATGGAAAAATAATGTTGATACATTGAAACCAAAGATCAGGATGAGCTACAAGAAAACTAGGCTGATACCTTAGCATCCTCCGGTCACAAGAGAATTGCGTTTCAGTTTTACCTGCAAAAGACCTGGGCAAAAGGACCAAGAGCATTTGGTGGTGGCAGCTGAAGTCAGCATGAACACCAGCTGTGAAAAATGTCCCTTTATACCTTTGAAGAACAAACTCTGAGGAAGGCAATTTGCCCACGGAAAAGAAACTCTTTTCCTGAAGAAATGTAATGAAATTGGGACATCCAGTGTGATTGTTTGCTCTAAATATTTTAAGATTTTAAAACCATATAAGCTTAGTTCTGTCTTAATTCACGTTGCTGTAACAAAATGGAAACGCCACAGATACGGCTACATACTAACGGCATTTTGCTCAATATTGCACCATGTGTACAGTGGCGGAAATGCTGAATAGCCGAATGGATAGTAGATCTCACAAGGATGAAACCAATGACAGGCGCACGTCTCAAGATGCCTCTTAAAAAGCAACACATGGCACTGTTCCCCACGGCTCTGGAGACTTTGGAATCCAGTGTCAAGGTGCAGGTGAGAGAGTCATGGTGAGAACTAATCGTGGCTTTTATGGTGGTGCTTTGTTTTCGAGTCCCCCCAAAGGAAAGGAACATAGTGTCCTGGCATGAAGAAACAGGGTGTGACTCATCCAGATACTGTACAAAGCCTCTTTAAAAAAAAAAAAAAAAGCAAAAACAAATTTTTAGGAGTGTGTGTTGACAGGCATGCACACACAGTATCTATGGAGACCAGGAGAGGGTGTTGGAACCATTGGAACAGCTGTGTATTTCCCCTCAGTGGGTACAGAGAACTGAACTCTGGTCCTCTGTAAGAGAGCCATTTCTCCAAACCAAATCCTCTTCATTCAATCACCCTGTAGAAGTCTAGCCTCTTCTAGTATCACTGGAAGTTAAGGTTTGACATGAATTTTAAGGAGATATAAGCATTCAAACCATAGCAGCTTGTGTGACATATTTCTGTGTGATTTTAAGTCTTTATAATCCTTAAAATATTTTTAAACTGTCAAGTATTTCTGCTTGTACTTACAGAGCAGGCTGTTTCCCTCATACAATATATTCCTACAGCTATAGCACTTGAGCGGCTAAGGCAGGAGGATTGCCACACATCTGAGGCCAGTTTAAGCTACATAGTTCCAGGCCAACTCCAGCCAGGTGAGTCTTAAGAAACAAATTCACCCCAGACCCCACACCACCCATATGTACCTATGTGTGATGATCATGGTTAAGCGATCATACAAAAGCCCTCTGGCCTAGGGTATGGAATGTGTCTTTATCTGCTATAAGAGAAGGTTCCTGTTATCTGGGAGCTGGACTTTCTTCTGTCAGTAGGCTCCTGGCCAGCTTTTCCCAAAAGCAAACTGCCAGTCAAATGTTCTACCCAGGTACAGGGCGTACAGAATGCTATTACCATTAGGGTGTGAGGTCTGCTGGGAAGCAGACATACTTTCGCAATATCAGCAGAATCTACACCTTTTATGTGGAAGAGCCAGCCAAGAACAACAGCTCAAGCGTACGAGCAGTCAAGGCTTCTCAAATAATTGGGGAGGTTACAGATAGCTAACCTGTCCCGGAAGTTATGAATTGACGGGAACCAAATAGAACTAGAAATGTGTTCTTAAAAAAAAAAAAAGATTTTTAATTATGTGTATGTTTGGGCATACATGAGTATGCATGAGGCATGCATGAGTCTGGAGTTATAAGTGCTTATGAATGCTGGGACTTGAACTCTAGTCCTCTGGAAGAGCAGTCATGTCTCCAGTCCTAAAGATGTTTTTAACTGGTATATTGTGGGAAATTAGAGAAGCTATTGTATCCCTTAGTGTCAGGTATGGGAATGAGATGCGAATGAAGAGCTCTTTATTGATTTACCACTAAAGCCGAAAGCAAGGTACAACCAAAAAACCCTTTGAAACATCGTAAAAAATGGATCATGTAATAAACATAGATGTAAGGGAGTAAACCAAATGTAAGCTACAGAGTGCTACGGTAGAGGGAAATGAGCTAGCAAAACCCATAATGGATGGATTTTTGAAACTGAAGGAACACAAGTCCCTGGCCAGGAAGGGCCTGCATGGTTATCTAGCACTACTCAAAAACTTTCCCAAGAATAAGTTTAGGTAACATCTTCATGAAGTTTTGGAGCCTTCTGAAGAAATGAAATATCTCCCATACTCAGGGGAAAGGAGAAAACTGGTAATTTACAAGGTTTTAATGATTGAACAGTTACCGCGGTCTGGTCTACACTGCTGGACACTGAGAAATAATGATACAGTATTCAAATTGGGAATTGCAGTACATTGATATGACCAGATAAATGCTATCATGTGAAGGCAGAAGTTTTCTTAAAATACACCAATCTAAGATTAATATTTATTAAAATATAAGCCAATACTCACGATATAGGTAACAGATTATATAGGCGCCTGATGAACTAAATTATCTACACAATAGACGATAAATGCCAAACCAGTCTCTCCAACAGTCAAAAACCAAAAAAATAGGCGCTCTCAAGATCTCAACAGCTCTTTTTAAGTGGGGTTGGCCACTCTCCCTTCAAGAGCCCGAGACCCTAAATAAGCATCTTCAGACCTTATCAGCTGACACTTAAATCCCACCACAATCATGTGTAAAGAGAAAAGAAAGACGTAGCTTGTCATGCAGGAACTCTAAGTGTGTATTGTGTCTTGTTATAGGAAGTCAGGTGATGGGTTCCAGCCAAATGAAAAAGAACGAATGGGAGCTGGGACATCGAGACAGTGGAAATCAATCCAGGGAAGAGAAACTTTGAAATGACAGCTTGGTTGTGCTGTAGTAATTCTAGAGGACAGCCAGTCAGATATAGGGGGAGGGGGAGGGAAATAAATGGGAAATGCCTAAAATAAATAGCATGATTAAGGTGCCATTATTTGCGATGCTGATATTAATCATATTACTCTTTAACTTTCTACCTATAAAAAGTCAAATACGATGCAAATAAAATGTAGAATGATTTTAAACCATCTTAGAGGGCAAGAAAAGAGACCCTACTATGTGAGAAAAAGATTTATTATTCCTGCATACCTCATGAATCTGTCCATGAATACTAATTGGTCTTAATAAAAAAAATGTAGTTTTTTATTGTTTCCAGACTTTTAGAGTAAGTCAGAAGCAAAATATAAAATAGCTCATTAGTACTGTAGAGCAGAATGTAAATGTTAGAGTCATCATGATATAAAAGTTAAGACACAGATAATAAAAAAGGGGAAAAGGGACAGGGCTGACAGTACCATTAGGATATAACACAGTAAGAAGTTAGCTTGTGGGGCTGGAGAGATGGCTCAGAAGTTAAGAGCACTGCTCTTGCAGAGGACCCAGGTTCAATTCCCAGTAACCACATGGTGATTCAAAACATCTCTTGATCACAATCATCAACTTGATTCCAGGGTGATCTGGCACCCTCTTCTGGCCACCACAGGCATACATGTGGTACATACACATACCTAAAGGTAAGGCATTCATATAATATTCATATTATAAAAGGAAATATTTCAAAAGTCAGTTTGCACACTGACCCCTGTTGTATTTGGTTTCTGGCCCGGACTTTTGAGCCCAGCCTAAGGTTCTGGCCCACTGTCCCACAGAAGCACACAGAGGCTTGTATGAGTTTTATGCTTATCAGCCTCTGGCTCTGGCATATTGCTAGCTAGCTCTTGCTCTTAAACTAACCCATGGTTTTTATCCTGTTCAGCCATGCAACTCAGTACCTTTTCTCAGAGCAGCATAGTTGTTCTCTGCATCTGTTGGCTTCTCTAGCGTATCTGTGGCATCTCCGCTTTTCTTAGTCTGGTAGCCCCACCCACACTTCCTGTCTGCCTTCAACCAATCAGCATTTTTATTAAACCAGTAGATGGGACAGTTATTTACAATGTAACAACATAATTTGACTACAGGCCCCGGCTTGTGTAGAGGTGCAATTGCCACCCATACCCAGTGGGCTCCATGCTTGCTGGGCTCTATAGCCAGGACTCAATCACCTGTGGATCCATGATACTCAGAAAAAGTTACATCTGTGTTGAACATATGGAGAGTTATTTCTTGAGCAAGATCCTGTTCCCACTATCTATATACCATTGACATTGTACTGGGTTAGATATTATAAGTCATCTAGAAAAAATTAAGATATTAAAAAAAAGATGCACATAGGAAATATGCCCACTCAAGTACCCATAGATTGTAGTCTTTATAAGAAATCCTAGACCCAATGCCTGGCAAATACCAAGAAACCAAGGGACTGTCTATCTCATTTAAAATTACAAGTGTAGCCAAGAGGAGAAATAAAAAATTTACTAAATGTTGAAATGAAAAAAGGTTAAAGAGGTAGGGGATAGTGTGAGGAGACTATGTCCATGGCAGGGGCATAGATCTTGTCCAGAGTAACAGATATGGAAATGAGGAGTGTGTGCATCCTGAATTATGGAGGTAAACATTGGAAATCTACTAGGAAGAGCTTGCTTCTGGGGAGAGCGACGTTTTTCTTGTTCTTCTGTCTCCATGGCCCTTTGCCAACCACCAATGCTTCAGTGTGGTGTTTTACAGGAGACAGTCCCTGGCCTCCATGTAACACGTGTGCATAATTAATGACTTCATGCCCAAACGCCCTCTTCTCTATCTTACTGGTTTCCTGAGTGAGATGTCTGTATCACACTTCTGCATGTCCTTATGTCACTTGAAGGCACACTAATGTCTAGGGAGCAGGAGAGATGGTGTTAAGGCCACTTGCTGCTCTTCCAGAGGACCCAGGTTTGGTTCCCAACACCCATGGTGGAAAACTCACAAGTGGCTGGAACTCTAGCTCCAGGGGATCTGAAGCCTTCTTGTAGACCAGTGATTCTCAACCTGTGAGGCAGGACCCCTTTGGGGAGTTTCATATTAGATCTTTTCAATTCATAGCAGTAGCAAAATTACAGTTATGAAGTATCGATAGAATAAATATTAATTTTATAGTTCGGGTCACCATAACATGAGGAGATGTATTAAAGGGTTGCAGCATTAGAAGGCTGAGACCAACCCTGATAGACTCTGAAGGTTCCTTTTCACACAGGATACACTATTCTCACACATACACATAAATACACATAAAAATCTTTAAAAACTTAATATGTCTGTCTTAGGATTTTTTGTTTTGTTTTATTTTTGCTGTGAAGAGGCACCAAGATCATGGCAATTCTTATACAGGAAAACATTTAATTAGAGCTGGCTTACAGTTTCGGAGGCATTAGTCCATTATCGTCATGGTGGGAAGCATGGTGGCAAGCAGACTGACGTGGTTCTGGAGAGGTATCTGAGAGTCCTACATCTGGATTCATAGGCAGCAGAAAGTCTGTGAGCCCGGCTTAAGCTTTGGAAACCTCAAGGCTCCCCAACCCTTCTCCTTGTGACAGTTTCTCCAACAAAACCATCCCTCTGGTAAATGCCACTCCCTGCTATGAGTCTATGGATGCCATTTTCTTTCAGATCACTACAGTGCCTCAAATAGAGACCATTATCTTACTCAAGAAATATGTGTCTACATTCTTTTGTCTTCTACTGCACTGTGACAGTTTTACATTTACAGAGTTGTATAGACATTTCCATAATCCAGTTTGTAACAATTTTGCCACTCTAAGACAATTTCTCATATTCACCCGCAGCTAGGATTTCATCTAAGGCCCAGGCAGCTATTAGTCTGCTATGGGATTGTCTGTAGGATTGCCTTTTCTACACATTTCACATAAGTAAAGTCATATGTTTTCTTTTGTAACTCATTAGCATGCTTTGAAGTTCATCCATGTCTTTACATATATGACTATTTAATTCCTCATTGTTGGTGAGCAGTATTCCATTGTATGGCCATACCGCAATCTGCTTATCACTTTGTCAGTTGGTGGATATGTGCATTGTTTGAAGAGGGCAAGAATGAAGCTCTCCCAAATATTTGTGTGAAGGTCTTTGTGTAGACCAATGTCCTCATTTCTTTCATATGCATTTATATGCTAAATTTGCATATAAATTTTCCCCCTGTAGCCCTGGGAATTGACTCCAGGGCTTTGCACATATGGCCTCTTTAAGTATTTTCCAAAGTAGATGTACTGTTCCATAGATCCGCCAGCAATGAGTGTAGGTCCTGGTTTCTCTGTATCCCTGTCAGAACTTGATATTGGCACTATTGTGGTTCAAGTGGGTCGGCATCTCGTCAATATTCATCTACCTGTTACACTTTGTTAAGTGCAGCAACATTTGAAAACCACCCTTGATTTCTTTTTCTTACCCTGCTTCCTTGTTCTGCATATCTGTAATTACTGCCCTTTATCCTAATTTCTGTTAATTTACTTCTCCACCATCCTTGATTATTAAAATAATAATAATTTTTTTGCTGGTACCAGCTATTTTCTATACTATCATTAAAATGAACTTCTTAACATGCCAATATGCAACATGCAACTCCTTTGCCAAAAACTCTTCAGGGATATCCTGCTGCGCTTTGGATGATGTTTATATCTGGACTCTGCTTTCCTCCCACCTAGGACTCTTTTTCTCCACCGTCTTTCAACTTCTACAAACTGTACATCCTCCACATATGTGCCCTGAGCACATCCTGGCCTGTGACCTACCAACAGTTCATTGACCACCTTGGATCTTCTTTCTTTGTGCTTTTGAGCATTGTGTGAAATGTTCATCCATCTCTGCTTACAAAAGCTTCTTTATTCCCAGCATTACATGCAAGTAACACTACTTTTTGAAGTCTCACTTTTCCTTATTAGTTAATTAGCATTATTGTATTTGGTGTTATAGAGTGTGCGCTTATATAGTGCTACGCAGCCGGGGCTCCACAGCAAGACTCTTACATAATAAAGTAGAACACAGACATAGAAGTTGGCAAGAATGGTAGCTTGAACCACATGAAATTATCCTTGTTTTGAGTAAAAAGCTCACTTATGTGAGTATTTGTGTTAACTTTCTGTCACTATGAAAAAAAAAATTACTGAGGAAAGGAAAATAACGGAGCAATTTATTTTGGCTCAGAGCCTTGGTCCATACTCAGTTGGCTTTGTTGCTTTGGGGCCTATTGGAGACAGGGCATCACCTCAAAGAACATGGAGCAAAGCTCTTCATCTCGTGGTGCCCAGGAAACACAAAATGGGTTAGAGTCCTTTTGTCCAAGCTATCTCTCAAATGGCCTAACTTCCTCCACCAGGTCCCATCTCCTAAGGGCTCCACCACCTCCCAGTAGTGCCATGAGATGGGGACCAAACCACCCAATACATAAACTTTGGGCAGGGGACACATTTAAGATGCAAACCATAAGGAATCAGCCAAAGACACTGTCTGAGTTACTTGTTTAATGCTTGTCATTCTGTGACCAACAGGAAGTAGGCATTTGTTAAAAAGATAGTCACCATTTAGCGCATTTGTTTACGGGTAAATGGGGAAATTGTTCTTAAATACAGGGCTTCCACTTGAAAATCTTATTTGCTAATACAGAATCACACGCGTCCAGGTAGCTCACATCTGCAAGCCCAGCATTTGGGAGGCTAAGGCAAGAGAACTACAAAATTGAGGCAAGCCTGGGCTACACAGCAAGACTCTGTCTTAAATATTAAAATAAGGAATCACATGTCTCTCCTTGTCATTATAAAGGATACTCAGTACTAATATGTCATGATATGTCTCTTAGTAAATGCATCTTGAATGGCTTAAGGACACATGATTTCCCACATGCACTTTAGAGCTTATTCCCCTGTTAATTATTAAATTGACATGTGAAAACTATTGACAGCATAGTAGTTTCCTAATTCAAATAAAACAATGAAGGATATTTTTTCATCAGCTCAAATACTATCTGCTAAATTGATGTATACATGTATGTTGGGACCGATAGCTATAAAAATTTCCTTTGAATGTGGGAGATAACATGTAGCAATGAAAATAAGTCTGTAACCAAAAGCTTCTTATAAATATATACATATATATTAAATATATATTAAAGAAAAATGTATTTGTTTCTGTATTTTATACCCATGAAGTAATGATGTTGTCTGAACTGTGATTTTTAGAAAATATAACCATCCAAATGCTCAGTATACCTAGATAATTAAATGAAGTACACCCGTATTTCATTTAAATGGAGCCAGAGGTAATGGATGACTCCAAGGAGACAGCATTTTCCAGTCACAACAGGACTCATACACAGGAGTTCAGGAACTGTGCCAAGGGGCACAAATGGCTTTGTCACAGTTCTCAAGTGACTTATATTATCAGATCCATTAGGTGCGTCATTTCAGGTTGGCACCATAGGTGTAAGCTCTGTTACAACTATTGTTGTCTTCAGTTTGATAAGTTCATTACATATAAATTTTACATAGATTAAAAGAAAAATATTTTTTCAATTTTTTATTTAAAAGGTTTTTTTTTTAACATATCAGCCACTACCCCCCCCCTTCTCCCAGTCATCCCCCAGCTTCCCACCACCTCATTTCCCCATCCATTACTCAGAGAGGGTAAGGACTCCCAGGGTGAGTTAATGCAGTCTGGTGTATCCAGCTGAGGGAGGACCAAGTACACCCCTACCCTGGGTATCAAGGCTGAGCAAGGCATCCCTCTGAAGGAAATGGGCTCCAAGAAGCCAGTTCATATACCAGGAATAAGTTCTGGTCCCCCGTGTCAGAGGCCCCATAAAATGCTCATGCAGCTGTCATCCACAAGAAAATTATTTGTTAAACCCTGTGGTATACCTTGACTATTAGTTTTAAATCAAAATGCCATTTCTCCACAAGCTTACATAATGCTGTGAGTTAGTAAGACATGCAGAGATTAGTAAGGACTCTCAAGAATGTGGCTTATTCATAACTTTGAAACGCAGACCAAGCCTTAGGTTGCTGCCTAGTGCAGCTCCTTTTCAGAGTGAATCCTTCCCCGTTTGCAGTTTGGAAACCTGTGGGAGTGGTTCCCTCGGCTGCTTGCTCCTGACCTCTGTGCACACCTTAGTCTGCCTTGAGCCTCGCCCACACCAAAGTGACATCAATCGGATTTTTGACATGTTGTAAAGTGCAAGTCACAGCTGCCGAAGTCCTCAGTATTCAAAAACGTGTGAAATGCTGCATATCTAGCAAAATCTACTTTTTATATGGGAATATAAATTTTTGTTGAGGTAAGCCTTGTTCGTTTGGGGAAAAAAAATGTCAGATGAGCCAGTGATTTACTTTTACTGTGCTTATGTGTTGGTTTCTCTCTCTCTCCCCCCTCCCTCTCCCCCTCTCCCTCTCTCTCTCTCTCCCTCTCTCTCCCTTCCCCCCAAAATCTGGTCGTCTGTAATGAGCAAAGGACCGGTACTAAAGGAAGATTTTAACATTGCACCTGTTCTTATATGAAGTAGTAGATTGAGCTCTGCACTTCAGTCTTGCAATCACAATTTAAGTATGCCTTTGTCACCTCAGCTCCTTTTAAATGTCTTTGTTTCTGTCAGAGTAGCAGACTTCCCACACGAGCGTGTCTCCTTATTTACTTTGCCTTGCCAAATGTCAGACACTGAAAGAAGGGCGTTTGTCGTTGATTGACAGGTAGAATGTGTGACCTCCGCTAAACCTGGAGGTGTCTTATAAAAGTTTAAAGTTGTAACAGGAGTGTAAAAATTTTAATGCTCTTTGAGATTCTTTTAAAGGCTGACCATTTTCAGCCAGATGAAAAACTGGGAGGTTATGGGTTCTTCTGAGAAGTTAGCTTTCTGAGAGGCTTTGTGGAGGAGCAGTCATATCTCTTGAGGTGACTCAGATGAACGTGCTGTGGCACATCTTCATGCACGTCATTCAGTGACACTGAAGCCTTTATCCAAAGCCAACCTTTGTTTCTTCTGTTTCAGCATTTATATGTGTATCTTAAGACGCTCAAATTCTGTCATGCATGTTTTTCTTTTCAACATCCTAGAGTTTTGCTGATTGAACATTTGATACGTTATAATGCCCTCAAAACAGGATAATTTCCCCTAAAATATAAATTTTAAATTATTTTAGGTGACGCCTTTCAACCTTAATTTTTCACCAAGAATGAAACTTTCTAAAAATTAAGATGCCAACAGGTAATTTCTTGTAAGTTCATACTTTTTGTCTATCTGTGAGTTTTATTTAGCAATAAAATGACAAATTTATATTAATATAAGGCTATATTGTTCCCCCATGCAAAGCTTTCCTAAAACATTATATAGTTTAATTTTAAAAGATCTATAAAACATAAAGCTATTTTAATTTTTTCTTGTATGTTTTATTGGGTTTTTTGTTATTATTTTTACAAAGTGACAGATTCTAGCTTTCTATCTGGTATCAACTTCTCAAATGCCGAATGAATGAAATCAGAATAAAAATAGACAGAGATAGCTATTCTGGTCTGGTGAGTTGCCAAGTATTACTAATAGGCATCTTGTAAAGAAGCTTAAGATCAAAGATTTTGATTCCAGTTGTAACCATCACATTCCACCCTTAATTTTGAAACGTGTTGCCTTTCCTGATTATGATGGAATAATAATTGGCATTTTACTTATAATGTTAGAAACCAGATTATTAAGAAACATGGCATTGTATAAGAAATAAAAATGGACTCTTAAAAAAACACTCTTTGGGGTAGTTTGCTTTCTTTTTAAACACTTGAAGTCTTTGTAGATCTGTTTTTCCCCCCCTTTACATTTTTATACTTTTTGAAAATATACTTTCATGGTTGCCATGTGAAACTGGACAGGTCTGGAGTTTTTTTTTTCTCATTTCTAAAGTAAAAGAAAAATTTAAGCTTTTCAAATTCAGACTAGAGATTCTGAGCTCTTTGCAATTATACGTTACAGGTATTAGAGGTCAATAATGTACTAACTAGATTTTTCTTAATGGCATTTTCTTTTTAATTCCAAATTGAATGCTAAACGAAAGCGATGCCATTTTCTTCTTCACATTAGATGATTCTAGGTCATGTTTTGGACAGAAACAGTCAGGAACAAGCAGCATGCCATCTTAAAGTAATATGATGGTCTCTTTAAGGAGAAGTTCTCAATTTTCCCATTGTAAATACAGTTGGTGAAGACTGGTTATGTTATGGAAAGGTCAAAGGTGAGAGAGAAAGTGGAGCTGGAGAAGAAGTGGGGAAAGAGGGGAGAGAGAGAGAGAGAGAGAGAGAGAGAGAGAGAGAGAGAGAGAGAGAGAGAGAGAGAGAGAGAGAGAGAGAACACGATCCTTTCCTTGATATTCTGAACGTTTAGGCTGTATCTAAGCAACAGGTTAAGTTTCCAGTTTTCCTTAAAGACATTTGTCTTCGCAGCTTTAAGCTATAAATGAAACCACTTGCAAAACCTTACTCAATTACATTTCCTTTGGGTTTTGACATTAATATGTAAAGGTTTTTAGAAATAAGAATCTATTTCAATTATCTAAATCGTTTAACACTACGATTTCAGAATTTTTAAAATATATTTGAGACGTAAAATGTAAGAATCTAAATACAGCTTTGTTCAGGAAGTGTCTATGTCACACAGAATCTCCGGACTGTGCACAAGGGGCAGGTCCACTTTGTAGCAAGCCCCCCCCCCAAACTGTTATGATCTGTGAAGTTTGTTTATTTATTCATTTATTTATTTATTTATTTATCTATTTATTTATAGCTCCTAAATTTCTTATTGTCAAGAGTCATACCCTTAGGACATAATGATTTTTCTTTTAAAGGGATAAACACCCTTGCCTATGAAATAAGGAATAAGAATATTTCACTTTGAGAGGGAAAAATCATTTTCTTATAAATGCTGATTCGTTCTTAGATGAGACATTCCAATTCCTGGAGGCATCAGAAGAGGTTAACTGGCTTTCTCTATTTCATATGCATGTGTGTTGTAGATCACGAGGAGCCCTGTGGCCCCAGTCTCAGGTCATTTTGCCTGAATGGGGGGATTTGTTATGTGATACCTACTATTCCCAGCCCATTCTGTAGGTGAGTGAAATGGACTGGGGGAGAGGGGGATTGTAGTTCTCATTGTCTGATGACTTGAGAAGTAATTTTAAAAGGTAAAAAGTGGAAGATGAAGGGAAGTGGGGATGCTCTGTTTTCTCGATGTCGGACAATTAGATTCTGGAAGAAAACAAACAAACAAAAAAAAGCAGCCCCTGAAAGTCTCAATATGTCCATTTTCACAACTAGCTCGGTTGTTAAGGGCCTGGACAGATTATAGAGAACACGCTGTAGAGAGCCTTCTGATAGCAGCCATTCAGGGGAAGTGGTCAGTTCAACATGGCTAGCAAAACATCATGAGAAATCTCTAGTATGAGAGGTCCAAATAAGACATTTTGCCTTCATTTCAGACTACATAAATACAAGATATCTAACTGATCTTTAACCAATAGTAACTACTGGATTAAGAGATTTAAAAGACATTGTAGTACATCCTCCAAATTCTAATTGCTCAGTTCTGACTTTAAAGTTTTCCATTATGACTTTTTACATTTTCTTTGTTATAATCCCTTCATGTGTAACTCAATGGCATTGTGGTCAGAACTTCTGAACCTTTGAACTGTCCACACGGAATAAGTTAAAAGGCAGAGCTAAAGCTAGACATGGTGGTCCACACCTTTAATTCTAGCACGAGGGAGGTTGAGGCAGGCAGATCTCCGTGAGTTCCAGGCCAGCCTGGGCTACTATAGTGAGACCCTGTCTCAAAACAACAAGACAGTATCAAGAATACCAGGATTCAGAGATTCATTTAAATGAGAGGCAAGCTTGGTTGCCTGCAGCTTTTTTTTGACTTAGATAAATGTGTTTTTAGTACATTTCCAAAATGTTATCTTTGATGAAGGAGAGCAGGTGTTTTTTTGGATAAAATACTAAATTTAAGAGTGTATCTAGTTTATTTTCCTGATTCCCAATTTTGAACAGCAATTAATAAATAGTTGACACCAGACTCTCAGGTTGAAGTGGGCAGAGAATAAAGTCTCTGAAGGCTGGCCAGCATATTGTGTAGCTATAAGAGGTTGATGGGGTTGGTCTTGTCTGGCAGTGAATGAGCCATGTAACCAAGAGTTTCTCAACACCCTGGAGGAAGATCGGGCAGCATGAGGCAGAGGAGGCCGAGAATCAAGGAAGAGGCTATCTGAAGTTTCAGGGGAGTTGAGTGACAGACATATTTTAAATCCTATATTATTTTATATGAAAATAATTGGTTTCCAAGGACCTTAGGATTCCGTTTCTAATACGGTTCTCATTCACAGTCTGTAATACCAATATCTGAGGGTGATTATTCCTTCCTTTCATGTATTCCCAATCATCTTGCCATCAAGACACACAGAGTGACTTGTGACTGGTATTTCTGGTTCAGCCAGCTCAGATTTCTTCTTTGTCTCATCTCCTTAATCCCTCCAGTCCTTTGAGCTCAGACCTTCCTGACCCCGGGCTTGTCCAACAGAAATAGTCTGCAGACTTAACCCTGGAGCCCATTCTCATCACCACACCAGGGAAATGAAGAAAACTAGGAGAGGCCCTGTGCCTACACATTGACCCATGAAGTAAAACCTTATTGTTTTGCTTAGCTTTTAGAGCCTCTGCGAATCTGGTACCACGCCTGCCACTGTGGCCTTGGCTTCATGCTCGGTCAGTGCTTGATCTAGATGCATCGTTTGTGTTAGAATTACTTGATTAAGTTACTCACCTTGATTTTTCAACTGTTTCTCCTCCAGTTGCTCTGTAGTCACATTCAAAACCCGCTCACATCTCAAGGCTGCTTTCTCCATAATCCTTCAGCCTGTCCCCAGTCACAGCTAGCTTCTCTCTATGGACAGCTACAGAAACGGGTGAAACTTATTACTTATAATTTGGGCCTTGTAGATGCTTGGCACTCTAATTAGAATATCTAATACGAGATATATCTTATATTGACTGAACAGTGAAGTTTTAGAAATAATTTTATATCTGAACTAGTCATCGATATTCTTCAATAAGTGAATTAGTAAAAGAGAGAGGGAAGAAAGGAAGGAAGGGGAGGGAGGGAGGGAGGGAGGGAGGAAGGAAGGAAGGAAGGAAGGAAGGAAGGAAGGAAGGAAGGAAGGAAGGAAGGATACCACAATGGCATGGCAGGTCCTGTCCAAATATGCTTTGCAGATAGAACCTCTCATGCATACACTAAGTGACATTTTCTCCTCTCGAGTGTCTGTATTTTTTTCTTCATTGAACTTTTCCAGAACATACTCTGGTTTTCCTTATATGGTTTATCTAGCTGGTCTCTCAAATAAATGATTTAAGATAACATTTGAATTGAGTGACTGGTATTCTTCAGTGTTTCTCAGGCATGGTGCTCACACCTAATATTCTTAGTACTCCGGGACTGGAAGATGGTAGGAGTACCAGCCTGGGACACAATATGAGATTCTGTCTTAAAAAAACAAAACAAAACAAAACAAAAAATGATCTTTGTTGTTTGTTAAAATTGGTTTTGAAGCCTTGGTTCATGGACAGAATTTGAAATGGTGAGCCTGTGCTGGAAGAGGGTGTGGGTTCTGAGTGGTGGGCACAGGACTGTACTTATTTCCTGATAGCCTTTCTGGGTTTTTATCTGTTTGGCTTGTCAATAGCTAAAGAGCTATGTCAAAAGTCCCTTCTGTGGTTTTGAATCCTCACCTAAAATGTTTTGAGGTAATATTATTAAGTCCATGTAAATATATAATGGATTGTTTTCTGGTAAAATTTCCCTCTTTCCATTGTGTGATAGTGGTTGTCTTTGTTCCCAATAACGCTTTCTGTCTTCACACATCTATCTCATTGATATTAGAGTAGCCAAGCCACTTGTCCCTGATTGAGTATTTAACCTGTAGAATTTCCCTTTCAGATTTTGATTAAGTGCATCTGAGAATAAAATGTAAGTTTTAAAAATATCCTAAATGGTTGTGTGTCTAAAATGTTTTTCTTGTAATAAGAGTTAATCAAATTTTGTTTTTTATGATTTTTATCGCTGAATTTTTAAACCATCAGTTTTTAACCATCTTCCCTTATGATGCCTTGTGATCTATTCAGTGTGTTTTCATTTTGTTTTGCAGCAAGATCTCACACTGGCCCAGGCTGGCCTGGAACTCTTATGTAACCTAGGCTGACCTGGAACTCTTACGTAACCCAGGCTGGCAGGGATTCCAGGCCTGTACTGCTGCCATGCCCAGCTTCCTAGTTGCCTTTAGTTCTAGGACGTTGAATTATGTGCATTTAATTAGAGTGTATAACTCATGTGCTGAGCCTACCTACCTCCATGCTGCTTCCCCTGCCAGAGATGCTGGCCTCCCCTGTCCCTAAGGTATATGGCTTTGTCTACCCTCCGTGAAGCCTTCAGCATTCTGTCTCAGAAGATGGAGGGACTTCTTCTTTGCCCCTGTCACACCAATGTCACACTAGCATGGCTGATGTGTGAAAAGTTTTAATTTTTTTATTAAGTCACAATTAAGTATTTTTTCTTCGATTATCATAAGTAAGGATTCTTTGCCAGATCCCCAAAGCCTTCTTTCCCTTACTTCTTTGGAATGTTACATCTAATGTTTAGGTCTTTGATCCGTTTTACATTAATTTTGGTCCATTGTTCGGTATGAGTCATGTTTTTGGTTTGATCTTGTTTCTATGTGCAGTTTTCTAGTCTGTGGTTTTCTAGTCTAGCCTTTCCCTCATTGTTTGGTCTTGGCAACTTGACCGCATGTGAGGGCTTATTTCTGGGCTCTGTAATTCTTCTCCATTTGGTCCATAGTCTGCATTTACCTTTTAAAATCACAATTTAATTTTTTAATGTTTATTTATATGGGAGGAAGTGTGCATACTGTGGCATGTATGGAGGTCAGAGGACAACCTGGCAGGACTTGGCTCTCTCCACCCTGTGGGATCCAGGAATCAAACTTAGGCTACCTTGCTTCGTGGAAATCATGCTTGCCCATGGAGCAATTCTGCCAGCCCCTGTCACAGTATTTTAATACTGTGCTTTTATAGTTAGAGTTTCCCGGGTTTTTTTTCGAGAATGTTTTGGCTGATCAATGTCTCCTAAAAGTCCCTCGGGATCTTAAGACGGGCGTGCTGCTGTTGTATATAGAGATACTCAGTTTTGATCAGGTCATTTTGAGCACTGATACATACGGACATTTTATTTATGTATTTGTTTTAGACAGGTGCTCACTATGTAAACCAGGCCAGCCTTAAATGCGCAGAGATCCACCTGCTTCTGATTCCCAAGTGCTGGGATTAAAGGCCTGCACCACCATGCCTGGTCATTTCTTTATTCTGTGTGAAAACTATAGAGGTCATTTAAGGCCTTTGGTGTTGTGTTCCTTCAGAAAGGGTCTACACATGCTTCCGGCAAGGACTTAAAAACAACAGAATAATGGGCTGACCACTGGGTGATGAGGATTCTTTGCAGCTCGGTTTCAGCTCCATGACGACCACTTCATCTGGCTTATGTCAAAGATAAACGTTAGAACCATCTTCTCATCTTCCAAAAAAAGACGAAAGGCCCTTAAGACTTTGAATGAATTGAATCTTTAGAACATATATGAAGAAAATTGACATCTTAATAAAGTTGAAGTCCTAAAGGTGTTATATATCCCACTTAGCTTTTCTTCAGTAATAACCTGTTTTATACTCTTATTGTAACATTCTTGCATATACTTCTGTTTTTAAAATAGGCATTTTAGTAGTTTTTGGTTGGTGTTTTAAATGGCATTTAAACTTTTTAAGCACTTATTTATTTTACCTTTTCAAGGCAGGATTATTATGTGTAGTCCTGACTGCCTTGGAACTCCTTCTGTAGACTAGGTTAGCCTTGAACTCAGACCTGCTGCTTACCTCTGCCTCCTGAGTGCTAGGATCAAAGGCGTGTGCCACCACGGCCAGGCCTATTTTGTTAGTTATTTAGTTAAAAACTGAACCATCAATTTGAAAGCCTCCTTTCCTAATGGCTCTGACTGTATACATCCTGTGATTGGAAAGCTAGGCTTCAATTTCATTTAGTCTGAGCTCCAACTTCCCTTTTGACTTTTAGTTTTACTCAGATTTTCTAATGTGTCGTCTTTATTTACACTTTACTGACACATTTACCTAGGTGTCTAGCTATATTTTGTTCAAGTTTTTATTTGACCAAGATATAAATAACATAAAATTTATTTATTTAACCACTTTTAAGTGCACGCAGCAGTGTATTAAATATACTCTATGTTCACTACCCATCTCTATGCTTACCCTGTGAAATTTGAGCATGGTACCTATTAAACAATAGCTTATATTCATCCATGTGTAAAATACATTTCTGGAAGTGAGATAGATGGCTGGAGATAAAAATGCATCTGTGATTTTAATGTGTTGTCAACTTGCTTTCCATAGGGCTTTTGATATGATAGTTAGTTGAACTCCCATTAATAAGGTTTTTGGTACCTGTTTCTCCATGTATACCCTTGAAAAGAACAGGGCAAACTTCTGGAGTTTTGCCAGACTGATAAATAAAACATAGTATCTCAAAATTATATTCTCCTAATTCTGAGTTGAGTTGACTATGTGACTGTCTAAGTGTAATTAAAATATTTTAGACCGTATTTATTTATTTTAATAATTTGGTTTTATTCCTTTCCCCTTAGAACTTCCATTATAAGTTTGGAATTTTTTTTTACTGTAATATCAGTTGTAGAAAATCATAATTTATTCTTTCTTTTTAATGTAACCTATACATTTTTCATGTGGTACTATTGTTTTGTTGAAGACAAATTCTGTTATTTCTTGAACCTCTTAGAATTTGAGTCATACTAAGGAATGCCCTTCTTGGTCAACAGTTATAAGGAATTTTCTTTAGACCACTTTCTCCTCTTTAAATATCTGGGTTTGTGTATTATGTGGATAGAGACCTAAACTCCCATTCTTTAAGATGTTTGCTTGGTATATTTTGTGCTGCTCACAAGACATCTGAGATTGAGTAAACAATAGAAATGTATTCCTCTCAGCTTTGGATGTTAGTAGGTCCAAGATCAAAGAACTGGCTCTTGGTGCCCTCCCTAGAGCCTACGCTAACTTGCTCCTGGGTATAAAGCATGAATGCATCCTTCAAGTCCACAGTGGGTAGTAAGTTTGAACGTACATTTGGAGGAAATAGATTAAAAACCAAGCAAGTCTGTCCCCCAGCATTACGGTTCTGGCTGTCCTATTAGCATGTAGGCCTCTGAGGATGGGGACCTGCACCCATTCTCCATTTCTGTGCCAGAAACAATCTCCCTTAGCTGCTGAAGTTTAACACACAGTGAGTCTAGTGTTTGTTCCTGCCCATAGATGTCATTGCTTTTTTATTTTTCCATATGAACTTTAGAATTTATTTATCTGTTCAGAAGAAGAAGAACATGTTTCTTGGGTTTTGCTTTAATCACGTTAGGTTTGCGTAAGGGACATTTACTTGTTTATAATGCTGAAGCTTCTTATCCAAGATTGAGAAACGTATTTCTGTTTGTTCAAAGACTCTCTCATGTACTTAGAAATGTCCTCAGCAGGCAATAAATGTTTTGAACATTCCTGAAGGGAGTTTATTCCATACAATGTATGTTTTATTATTAAAATCAGTTTCCTCTATGAATTTAAAAAGTAAATTATTTCTATGCTTAGGCCCCTCCTGACTCTTTCTCACTGGGATAAAAGCCTAAGAAACCCTAAGGACACAGCCTCCTGCAGCGTTCTGGCCTCTGGTCTTGCTCTTAACTCCTTACCCTTCCCTGGAGCCCCAGAAGCTTCCCTGCTGCTCTCTCTGCTGGGGGGGGGGGGGACTCTGGGTTCAGATGGGCTCATCTCTTCTGTGCTAAGTGCGTTCTCTGTGATCCTCTTGCTTCCTTCATATTTTCTATTCCCCTCTCTGTGAAAGCTGATACTCATTTTTTCTGCTTCGACTCCTTATTTCTCCATATCTACTGCTATACTGCATAAAGCCTACTTATTCTCTACTTTCTGGCTACCTCAAGTAGGATATGATGTTCATGGAAGAATATGTTTTTACCCATTTGGGGGTTTTGCAGTCTGTATAGAACAGGTGTAGAAAAGCTGTTGAGTAAGATGGCCTTAGGAATGAATACCCTACTGCTTTGTTGAAATCTTGTATTCTTTTTATTCAATAGCTCTTGAGTTCTCATTATATAGGATCAAAATTAATAGTGTGCCCTGAAACTCACCCACGCTTTCTATCCTTTATGAGGGATATATGGCATATGTGCATGAAGGGGTCTGACAGGGTAGAATTTGTCACTTTCCGCTCTACCCACTGTAGCAGAATCTCTTGTGTCTGATACAGACCCGTCTTCTCCTCTTCATTTCTTTGTCCCTGCCTGAAGTTAGCTCAATTCCATGTGATAGATCCTCACACTGCACATCAGCGAAAGGGATGCCAGCCACCGGCAATTCTGGCTTTTAAAGCCATCTCCAGAAACAATTCAGTCCTCACGTATCCTTCCCAGTGACCTGGGAGCCATATCTTTAGAAAGCAGAACCAGGAGGTCAAGAAGGTAGGCAGGTTGTCATTGGGCATTAGATAAATGATGAACAGGAAAATAACTTGCCATTATTAACCTGTTAGTATTTGAGCCTGCCTCCTCCTACAGCTTGAAGGAGGATACTGGTTTGCTGTAATGAAACCGTCCCCAAAAGCAACTCTCTGAGGGGTGGGGGGAGGGCTGTTTTGATTCACACTGGCACATGATGCTCCCTCCATCAGGGAAACCAGGGCGGGAGCTGAGGGCAGGAATTGAAACAGAGATCCTGGGAAAACTGCTTAGTGACTCACTTCCTCTGGCCTGCTCAGCTACCTTTCTTATATAATCCAGACCTACCTGCCTAGGGACAGCACCACTGACAGTGGGCTTGACCGTCCTACATCAATTGGCAGATGGGAAGGCGTCTCCCATGACATTTGCACAAACCACTTTGATTTCAACTGAGCTTCCCTCTTCCTGGGTGATGCTGGGCTGTATCCACTGACAGGTGAAGCTAACTCTGACAGGGAGGAAGGATTTATTTTGGCCTCTAGTGTGTAGGAGCATGAGACAGCTCATCACATTACACTGGGAAACAGAGATTAACATTGTTGATGTTCAAATTCTTTTTATTCAGTGTGTGACCACAGCCCACATTCACGGTAGGGTTCTTCTCTTCACTCAAATGTTTCTGGAAACATCCTAATAGATATACCTGGGGGTGGGGGGTGTTTCCAAGGTGATTATAAATCTAGTCAAGTTGACAAAGAATATCACAAATATCTTGTGATGTAGTCTATTTTTAAATTTTCCATGAAGTTGAATTGGTATCAAAAATTTTAAATCATCTTGCTTCCTACTAGGAAAACTAATAAATACATTTACCTCATAAACTGTATTTGTGGTTTTGTACAAGGATGTTACCAAACTGCTGTAGCTCACAGTTTCCTTCTCCCATTAACGATTAGCTCTTCAGAAGATCTCAAACCCTTTTTGGTCTAATAGAATATGAAATTGAGAAAGTGCTCAAATGTCGGGGGAAGGGGCATTAGGACTTCTGACAGTGTCCTCTGTTTCACACCTACTTCATCCTCTTGAAAATTATCTCAACCAATATGTGTGAAATGCAACTCCAAATATAGCAGTAATCCTGGTGATCAGATGGAAGTGTGCGATACTGGTATTTATAGATCCTCATTATGCAGGTCTCATAATGTATTTCATTGGAAATTTTTTGAGGTTTGAATGAGACTCTTTTTACTTTCATATTCTGATATAACCATTTCATCTGATTCCCACAAGACTGTAAGAAGAAATAATAATAATAAATACTGACATCCAGTGATGTCATTATGTAGGTAAATGATCTAAATAAATAACTAGCCACTTTAACAATAATTTATTGGGAAGTAATTTAGCACATTTTCCAGTCTTGTGAATAATTTTTTTTTTTGCTACACCTAGGGAGATTTATCATCAGCTAGTTCTTTAAATGAACTAATTAACTAATTTCCCAACTTCTCAGAGCACCCTTTCCAGTATTCTATTTTGTTCTTCTTCGTCTTATGTTGTTCAGCATACATGGTACGTTTAAAAAAAAAAATTAGCTGTTTAGCAATGCTTGCCTTTATTCCCAGCACTCAAGAGGCAGAGGCAAGTAGCCCTCTGAGTTCAAGGCCAGCCTGGTAATTCCAGGACAGCCAGGGCTCCATAGTGAGACCCTGTCTTACAAACAAAAGAACAAGCAAACCAAAAAACACACAAAATTACTTGTTTAACAATATGAAAAATGAACCTCCAACTTTTGCAGTTACAACAACATTTTCACTACTCAGTCAGTTAATATTGGTATGTCTAGGAAACTGATAGCATTGCAGGATGCTGTGATGAGGACTGTGTGGGTTATATGATGCTGGGACATCTCATTTTTCTACACTGTGAATGGATCTCATCATGATCAGACATACACTGACTAGGCTTTCAGAAACTGAAATGAACATGCCAACTTAATGGTTTATAATGGATATAGCCAACATAGACTTGAGATAATGAGAACCAGGCATTTTCTCTCTCTGATACAGATAGAAGCCAGGTTTGTAATCAGAACATTTTTTAGTTTAGAACATTACTGATTTTTAAAAAAATGAGAAAGTAATCTAATTTGAATGTGCAACTTCCTTGATGCATTTACTTCCATGAGAGAGAGAAAAAAAAATCTCACCTTGGACTGTAATTGCATTGTGTCTTCTGGCCAGAACTTGAATGGTGCTTATAAATACACATATCTGGTGTTTGTCTCTGTGTCCTTCCTATGCCTGGCTTTCTTTGGCAACCGACATTTTCTCTAGGTAGACGGCTCTTTATACATGTTAATGTATATTAAGCCAATCTCCTTTATTTAAAGGAACTTTGCTTTGCTCGGCTCTGGTTCATTTTTGAATTAGGTAATGTTATTATTTCCTTCAGTTCTGAGTATTGTACACTGTATCCGTTTCCTGATCAGTTGCTTATGCTCAACAGTCAGTCTGAAGATGCTCAAAGTGTAAGACGTATTTATTATTGTCTGAATTAGTCTCCTTTACATATTTTTGTCTAAGTCTTTCAGGAATACTATTTGTATGACTAACAAACCACTCTACTTCATCCTTAGAGAAGTGTCTCGATTTCAAACCTTGTAGGTTCTTTCATGTTGGAGCCTTTTCAGAACCTGTTCTGTAGAAAAGGCTAGTCCTTCTCACCTTCATTTAAAAATGGTGGACTCTGAGCAAATCTAGCAGTGCTGTGGGAAAAGCACCAAAGTAATCGGGAGTAGGCAGAGACAGAAAAGGAAGAAACATTTGGGAAGGGGACCATCACCACTTGAGTTTTCCCACTTTCAATGGCCTTTTGCCCGTGGAGAAGCCCTGCTGACACTGGGGAGAACCCTGCAGGCAATCACCACATCTGGTCCTTGATGGCAGACATCTTGCAGAGACAGTTTTGTAGAGGAGAAATTAAATTAGCTGTGAGTTAGGAAATGTGGGGTAATTGCTCTTGGATTGCAGTTACTTTTAGAGAGGGTCAAAATGTTCTAAAATTAGATTGTGGGATAACAACCCTGTGAATAGACTAAAATCATTGAACCATATATGTTGGTTGCATGGATAAATTACATAGGAATTATATGGCTCAATAAAGCTGTTCAAATGAAGGCAATATAAAGATATTCAGATGTGTGAAACTGAAGATCATTTATTACTGGTAGCCCACAACAGAAGAGATGTAAAACTCCCCAGATTGGGGGAAAACAATGCCCGAGTCTCCAGAAAGGCATAAAGAGCACTTTAAAAGGAGTGAAAATGTACATACATTTGATCGCTGTTCTCCGTTATCAACTTGACTATAACTGAATGAACTATAATCCAGAAATGGAGGGCACACTTGTGACCTGAATCTTGGGGCAAGAAGAGAACACACCTTTGATTCACGTTGTAAGGCTGGATGACATAGGCCTGGTGTGTCTTATCTGTCTAGACCTGTTTGCTACAGATGTCCTCTGCTTCTGGCTCTCAGAGACTTTATAGCAAAGAGGAATGTTTTTATAATGAAAGGAATTGTTCATTAGGAAAGTGTAATCATAAATATGTATGAAGCTAGCATCAGAATTTGAAAATGCATGAAATATTTGAAAAATCAGTGAGGCAAGTAGATAAATCCACTAATGAGAGATGTCAATGCCCCCTCTCTCAGCTCTTGAGAAACAATATCCCAATAACTACTACCAACAACCCACTAGACCGAATTGTTACCCTAGAACTTATAATTAACATTCTATTAAATGGTCACGATACAGTTGTCACTTATGCTTAGCTAAGAAATCCCTTGGTAAACTTGTGATTGAAATTTTATAGAACAAAAAGACCAGCAAGCTCATGAGCCAAAACTCTCCCGTCACCAATTTTTATAAATCATTACTTAATAATGGCTTTCATTTGAAGTTATCTTTAAAGAATATTTTCTGGCATAGGAGATTTATATGAAATTCAAACCACTATGTTTTTAAATACTTTTTATAAACACACAGGTTCATTTATATATTATCTATACTTGCTTTTCTTTGACCTTGAGTACTGCTACAGACATTATAAACCACACTAAAATATTGGCTTTTTTTTTTTTTTTTTTAACAGAAAATGTGTTTTCTGACCCTTGCCACAGAATATGTTCTGTGACTACGGAGTATTTTTTGAAACAAGAATAAATAGTGGACCCCACCCCAGGCTGGCCTGAAACTCACATTAGTCTTCCTGCTCCAGAACCCAAGAAATAGAGATGCTCCTGCAGATATCCTGCAGGCACTGAGCCTATGTTTTCTGTCTGATTGCATAACTGGACTAGATTTTCTCTCTGTCTTAGCTAGGTGCCTGTTACTGTGATAACAAGATTAAAAGCAACTTTGGAAGGAAAGGGTTTGTTTCACCTCAGAGGTTGCAGGCTCAAAGAGGAGTCAGGACAGGATCCTGGAGGCAGGAAGTGAAGCAAAGGTCGTGGAGAAATACTGTTCACTGACATGACTTGTTCAGTCAGCATTTTGTACAACCCAGAACCTCCTGCCCAAGGGCAGCACCATCCACTGTGGGCTGATCCTTCCTGCTCCAGTAACCAATAAAATGTCACACAGAATGTGTATGTGTGTATATATCCTACTTATAGCATATTAAACATATATTATGCATGTATCATATATACCGTATCACATATATGGTATATCCCATATTATATAAATATATGTATATATGAAAGAAATGGATCAAAAGTCATCAGAATTAATATTTTATATTCTAAGACTTTTCTTATGCTTAAATTTGTGTGCATACATGTGTATCCCTATACATGGGCCATAGCATGTATGGAGATGACAGGATAATATGTGGGAGTCGGTTCTCTCCTTCCATCATATAGGTTCCTGGGATCAAACTAGGCCATCAGACTTGGTGGCAAGCACCTTTCCCACTGCACCACTCACTGGCTGGCATTCTGAGATGTTGCAGATAATCTCCAGGACAGTCATCATCCTGCTCCCTGACTCTAAAAAGCAGTTCCTTGGCAACAGTAAACTGAGGTCAGAGACCTGCATCTCTCTAAAGAGGAAAGCATCCTGGTGCTGATCTGAATCAAAACAGAGATATGATGTTCTTTAATATTAGAAAATCTCCCATGATTCTGTGTAGTATTGTCTGCGATAAAGTCATGCCTCGGTCTCTTCCACAAGCCCTGTGGGTTCACATTTGTAGACTGAATTCCACTGTCTCCAATAATCCTTCCCAGAAGCCCTCAGATTTGGTTATTCAGGTTAGAAGTGGCATCACTGGGTGTTTCCCTGGTTTGTGCAGCATGTACCTTTCCCAGAGTTCATGTCCACTGACTTACAGAACATGGAAAGCTAACCGTTTTGTTTGTCCAGATGAGCAGAAATCTCAAGACACAGTTTTCTCTTATGATTATTCTTTAACAACCACCTCTTACCATTGGCTTTACTGTGGGTTCCAGAAGCTGTTGACATTTTGTTTAAATGATGATAAATTCACAGAGGTAAAATTCAAGCGGTAGTGACAGGTATATTGTGTACAGTTTCACCCCTTCCTGTCGTGTCTATTTTCTATTCCCGTGTGAGCAATTTTAAAGCTCATTTCTCCTCTAGCATAAATCGATGCACATCACTGCCCTGTGTTACCTAATGATGAGATGTGTTCTGAGAAATGTGTTACTCGATTCTGTCATTGTGCCAACATGATAACGTACTTACGCAAATGTAGGTGGTGCAAGACAGGTCACACAACATAGCTGCTTTATGCAGTCACACGATGTGGTAAACACAAGTGTATAATCCCACTGCTACCATAACACCCATTACTTCTTAAAAGAGAACTCCACAGGCAGACAGCTCACTGTCCATAATGATGCAATGTATATATTATAGTAAATACCTAAACCAGTGACAGTTATTATCATCTAGTATTATATTCTGTATTAAATATGTGAGTTTTTTAAACATTTATCTTATATGTGTATGGGAGGTGGGAGCGTGCATACCACAGTGCACCTGTGGAGGGCAGCTTGTAGGAATTGGTTCTCTCCTATTATGTGGGTTCTGGGATCAATGCAGGTTGTTGGGCTTGGTGGCAAGCTCTTTTCTTCACAAACCCTCTAGTAGGCCCCATGTATGCAGTAATTAAAAGACTGACAGTGGAATCGGTCTCTTTAAATGAGCGGCAGCATGAACATGAGTAATGTTAGTTTGGATCATTTTGTGCAAGCAGTGCCACAATGGATAACCTTTGGTTTTACGGAGGCAGGCACATTTCAAGAAGCTGGCTTGGCTGAAGGGTAGATATATATGTGCAAATTGGGTAGACATTGTCAAATTGCTTGATATGGCACCTCCGTTCCTACCAACTACATATGGAAGCACCTCCATTAATGAGCAGAAATTTTTCTTTTTCTTTTTAACCCTTTAGTCCATATATCTTGGCTTTCAAGTGTTCGTGCAATGAGTCCTTGGTCTGGTTTGAGCCTCTGGCTTCTGCTATACTATCAATACTGGGCCCTCCTTGGGACTGTCTTTGATATGCTGCTGTTTGCCTTGTGTCATGGATCCTGTAGCTTTGGATCTGCAGATCCAGTGGTCCCTTCACGTGCTCCAGCAGTTCATAGATGCTGGAGTGGACTAACTCATGACCCTGATCTGGGGCCTGAGTGTTGGCTGGGTTAATCACCCCTGCCTCAACAGCACCCAGGCAGTTTTCCAACACTGCCCCAGCTAGCTCACCCAATGCAGCAGGCAGAGAAGAAAAAAAAAAAAAAAAAAAAAAGCCAGGCTTGGTTGTTCGGTTGGTTTGGTTTTTTTGAGAGGAAGTTTCTCTGTGTAACAGCTCTGGCTGTCCTGGAGCTTGCTTTGTAGACCAGGCTGGCATCAAACTCAAAGATCAGCCTACCTCTGCCTCCCAAGTCCTGGGAATAAAGGCATGTGCCACCACTAACCAGCAGAAATTTTATTTATTTTGGACTTTACCAGTCTGATGGGGGGCAGTGATAACTCAGTGTTGCTCTAATACACGTGTCTTGTATTAGATGAGGTTGCCCCGTTTTTATTAGTTAAGATGTACAGAACAGAGTTACTGTGACAGAATCGAGACAATTGTCCTTAGAAAAGCCTGCTTGCACAGTACTGGGCTGGCATACAGTTTTTCTTGTGTAAAACTTTCTCTAAATGGGAGGAGGTCTCACTGCGCAAGCAATGTGGTTTGTGCTGAATACTCATTTTCCTGTTGAAAATCTAGGAAAACAGTGTGTGCTAGACGGAGGTAAGGTCATGACCTGCTCCCAGGAAAAACCTTGGACATTGCGTCTCTGAAAAACCTCTGTGATAGATAATACTTCACAAATGTCGTCATGGGAGGAACTGGGCATCTCCCTCATGCCTGTACTAGGAAAGGGCCTGAAAGTGTATGCCTGCATTCTTCTGGACCAGTTTCTTTGCAGCTGAACTTCATGGATTTTTGCTATAATAAATTGTTGCCTTGGGGATAGCTCTATGCTGAGTCCAGTCCTAAGTCATCAAATCTGGGAATTATATTGGAACTTACCTCTGTTTTCTTTCCCTTTTAGTAAAGTCTTTACTTTTTACCTTTTAAAAGATTTTTCTTCAGGGCAATTTTATGTTCGCAAAGACCCTGAAAGTGAGCAAGACCAGAGGCTACCGCCCCCTCCACCTTGTACCATCACCTCTTCACAAGACTTTGCAGCAGAATAGTAAACTTTCCCCGTGTCAACATTTTTCCTTGAAATCTTTCTCGTTTGAAAGTTTTGTGTATTTATGTAATGAATTTCATTAGATTTCACTTTCCCACTCTGCCCCTGGAGCCTTTCTTCCCAACAAGGCCCCTCCTACTTTCTTGTCTTCTGTGTGTGGGTTTCTCATCTGAGCCTGGGGAGGTTTCCAGGAGCAAGATCAACTTCCCAGCGACCACTGAGGAAAACCACTCCCCACAGCAATCATTAACTGCCAATATTTCCTAGGAAGAGAGGCTCATAGACCAGGACCCCTTCCTCATCGGTGGCGAAAAGTTGAGGGGCCTGATCATGTGTAGTGCAGGTATTCTGTGGACAATCACAGCTGCAGACTGTGTTGTGTTCTGGGGACATCTTTTGAACATCTCATTCTCCATCTCTTATGTTACGTTTTTTTGGCCCCTTCTTCCACAGTGTTCCCTGAGCGTTGAATGTGGGGGTGGGGATGCTGAGGGGAGGGAGGACTGAGTACCACACCACCACTTACTCTTGGAACTTTGTTAGTTATTGGTTTCTGGGCAGTAAGAGGCCGTTGTTGGGGACAGAACAGGCAGGCCCCTTTTTAAACAGAAGAAAACACACTAAAAATAATAATAATAATAATAATGAACATAAAAAAAATCACAAAAGTCCATTATTTAGGATTCAACCTTGGTGTTTAGTTTGAGTTCAAACAGATGTAAAAGGGCCCAAACACACTATTTTATTCTCAAAAAGAGTATTTTCATTGCCTTCAAAATCCTCTGTCCTCTGCTTGCTCACCCTCCCAAGGTTTGCTCCTGGAACTTTATGGTTCCTGCTCTTGGATATTAAAGTAACACTAAATTCCAAAATTAATGTAAAATTTATGATCTCATGATGTGGATCTGTCTTCGCACCTGTTCCAAGCTTCCCTTGTGTGGGTTAGTTTTATGAATTTCTTAAGTCTATTCCTATGGCATCATTTCACCTGTGTTGTGACTGGGCCCTTCCTGTCTCATAACTACTATTGGTATAAAGGAAGCAGCTACTTTGTGTCTTACTGAACTACGGCTGTGTCCCCAGGTTTTCACCAAGGTATGTAACCATGGCATCTGTGAGCATCATTTGCTTCGCTTATGGCTCTCCAACTGCCGTGTTCTTTATTCCTAACTCTGTTGTTAGGACCCCAGGTTACACCAAGTTCTAGCGGAAGGTGGGTACACAAATGAACTTCTCTAGTCCTTACTTTAGAGAGTGTCCTTTTGATTTCCACCAGTTACGGTTAGCATCAACTTTAACTCGTCACTTTAACAACTAGGCACTCTGACTCTGTTCCTCCAGCGCCTGCTTCCATCCCTGCAAATCAAAATGAGCTGGTTTACCTTCAGGAAGCACATCCATCCATCCATCCATCCATCCATCCATCCATCCATCCATCCATCCATCCATCCATCCATCCATCGAGACAAGGTCTCACTATGTAATGCCGGCTGGTCTAGAACTTGCTATTTAGGTCAGGCTGGCCTCCAACTCACAGAGATCCCTACATCTCCCTTCCAAGTGCTGGGATTAAAGGCACATGCCACTGCACCCAGCTCTGGAAGCATTCTGAACGGTCCCCTCTGGCCCTGTTAGTCCCTGGAACTCGTTTGTGGCTTGTACCTCATCTTTGATACTTCAGAATCTGTGGGTTACAGCTTCTCCAGCAGTGTAAGGAGGAAGGAGAGAAAGCTAACCTTTAAAGGACATTTACTGGAAGCTGAGATTGTACCGTCATTTTACTCCTGTCACATGGCTGGAACCTACCGATGCAATCCATGACTTATCTCACAGGGAGCTGGTGCAGAGAGAGCAATCTGTGCAGCCCTGGGCCTACTATGGATTCTGTGGTTAGATAAAATACCTGAAGGATCATGACGATAGAGAGGCTAGGTAGCCGTTTCTGACATATTTTTTCACTAACCCATCATAAGGGGCTTTATTGTCTAAAACACATATAAGTTGAGGAGTTCATGTATCTCATTGGTAAGGATTAAAGGCCCAATGTGGACTTTTCAAGCTAGGGTATGAGATATCTCTCCTTTTCTGACTGATTCATGGGAGAAGCCTTAGTTATCTATAATGTCAACTATGATGTTTTCCTTAAGGCTAATTCTTGTCCAGTTTCTCTTTAGTGAAATATAGTCAGTAATTATATGGGGTTTTTTAAAAGCAGTTTTTATCATTCTGACAAAATGGCCATGAAAAGCAGTTTTAAAGAAGTAGGTTGTATTAGCATGCGTTAGTCACCTTGGTTGCTCAGTGTGTGGTGAGAGGGAGGTGGGACTAGGAACCCATCCTACCACACATCTTTATCCTTCAGAAACCCAACCATACTCTGGGCATGTCTTCCACCTCAGCTAACACTCTATAAGGACCCAAACAAGAGGCACACCTTAGACCTTAAGGTGTTTAGACCTTAGACCAAATTCAATTCATTTGATTTTTGAGTTTGATTAGCATTGGTGTGTGTGTGTGGGGGGGAGGCTTTGTTTTATCTCTGGTTAGAATTTTACTGCTCTAAAATAGTTACGATTCAAACAGAAAATGTAGTGAAATAAACAGGAAGTCTAAATAAAACTTTGTCTTTTAAGCCAGAGTTTAATTTTAGCATTTTGACCTTTATCAATAGTATTTTGAGATGAAATTGTGTGCTTAAATCTTTATATTGAAGTAAATGTCATTAAAAAGGCCTAGTGCCCCTCCCCCCAAGCTGGAAACAACAAAATACGCTCAATTTGGAGAGAAGAAAAGAGCAAAATGACAAATTTTGCTGACACAGGCGTAGGCTAATGCTGTAACAGCCTAAGTATAGTCATGCTGGGCTGCCCCACTGTTCCCTAGCTCTCAGCATTTCTGCTAGGACACTTTGTGCTTGAAAGAACTTACTGTAATTTACAGTCTGGAATAAAAGAAAGCTATTGTTTCTGAACTCCAACTGAGGACTGTTTGCACAACGGGGGGGGGGGGGGGGGGTAATATAGGACCAATTTTAGATATTTGATTACATTTTTAGCTTTTTACACACTTAAAAAGAATTGTGGCCATCGAAAACTTCAAGAAATTTCAGAAAATAGAATAATTATTATGCCTTTATTGATTTTTGTGTGGATATTGCTTTTTCAATATCTTTTTTTCAAATGTTCTGTACATATTTGATTTATTCCAGTTTTAGACATAAAGTTCAGAATTAAATGAGAATTTTGCTTAGTGTATCAAAATGTTCATCATTCGACTGGGGTACATCTCACAGGTAGAACATGTAATTAATCTGCGTAAACTCTACACTCTTTTGGGCAGCAATAGCAAAAATCTTTATATTATCTTTCTCTGTTTTGACATTTGTTTCTAAGATATTTCCTGCTTAAATCATTCACAGAGTTGAGCACCTTGGTGTGCTGAGTGTTTCTGAAACACTGGACCACCCAAAGGTAGGTGACAGTCCAGATGGCAGTAATTTATTTCAGGCGGTATTCTTTTCTCTTGTCCCCCAGCTGTTTACTATGTCCAGGCCCGTGCTTGGGAACACTCCTCCTACAGACAGCCCAAGAAAAATGGCTGCTGTCAGAGACCAGCTGTGAAGTAGCAGAAATGTATGTCTTTTGTCTCTTTTTAGGTAATGATGTTTCCTTTATAATGTGCTTTCTTTCTGAAAATCTCTAATTACCCTAAAGAATCAATGCCATCAAGTAGCTTAACGTCTTTCCCTAGCTTGGCAGGTTCTGCAGGTGAACGGAGATAAGAAGCTAATGGTGGCCCCGGCACTCCAGACCTTCCAGTTTGTAGATTTCATTGAGGCTGATGTGAACTTTGTCGGGTCTATTCCCAATGGCTTTTACCAACCAACCACTTAGTTCTTCATAAAAATAAATAGAATTTTTGATTTTTTTTGACATCCTTTGTTTTTTGCCCTCCTTTTTAAAGTTTACTTTGGAGATTTCTCTCCTGCCCTTGATGCAGTGTACATACAGCAGAAAATTAACATATAGCATATTGTAATTCTGAAAGAATTTTCATTTTTAATTTATATTCTTAGTCATTAGAGGTAAAATGGTAAACGAAATTTCAAAAGTATGATTCATAATAGTTTTGTTAAATCTTGACCCAGGGTAATTTGTTCTCTTGTAACTTGACTTCCTACATTCTCCTGCAGTGTGTACCTGAATGCATAAATGAGGTTTTCTGAGAGTCCTCAATCAGGTGGCTAGAAACCTGTGAAATATTGTGAAATTCCCAAATACCATGTGACAGTGTGTCCCCTTTCATAGGCAGATTAGTCAGGGGGTAAGAATTCCCCAAGTTCTGGACCCCTTTAAAATATTGTTTTTAAGGTAAAAGCATAGTCATACAGATATAAATGAGCTTTTCAAAGATTTTTAACCTGTTAGTTACTTAAGAAATCAGTAACATATTATAAACAGCTCAAAAGTTCAAGCAACAGATACATATATAGATTCTAAGAATTCTGACAAAAACTTATAGATACCGAACTGATCGATATTTGCAGGCCACTAATCAATTGTGTTCCACCAGGTAAAACGTGTTTCTCTAGAAGAGAGTCGCTTGCAATGTTATGCATTGTCTACAAATGACAGACTTGTGAGCTAACACACAGGGCCGCCTCTTTCAGCCCATCATGTAGACACCCTGTACTGCCCTGAGACCGGCTCAGACTGGTCCTCCTGCCTGAGTGTTGGGATTGAAGGTGTGCACCACTATACCCAGCTCCCAGAGATCTTTTTGTTGTCATTGTTCTGTTTTTATGCATTCCAAATTCTTTCATGATTTTCTTGTTCATGATTATAGTAATCTCAAAAGATTGTTTATCCTTTTCAGTACTAGAGATTGAATTTAGGGTCTTGTTTACATATACGTGACTACTGAGGTATATCCCTACCCCCTCTAATTACATTTAGAGTGAGCCTGTGTGTGAGAGAGAGTGTGTGTGAGTGTGCGTGAGTATGAGCATGAGTGGTGTGTGTGTGAGTGTGTGTGAATGGTGTGTGTGTGAGTGAGTGTGTGTACCCATGCCTGTGTGCTTGTGCATGTATGTGTGTGCATGTGTTCCTGTGTGTGTATGCATGTGCGTGTGCTTTGCACACGTCATGGTACATGTATAGAGACAACAGGCAGGAGTCAGCTGTCTCATCTTCCCATATGGGTTTCTGAGAACTAACTAGGTTATCATGTTTGGCTGTGAGCTAAACTGTTACTCAATTATTACTAGTTTTTAAGGTTAGCAAACAAAGTTCTAGGTTTTTATGCTCACATCCTTTGTTCTTGGTTGTTCCTCTCCGCTATGTCCTGAGCTCCCTAGACCTCTCTGACTGGT
Source organism: Phyllotis vaccarum (assembly GCA_033318265.1). Lineage (NCBI taxonomy): Eukaryota > Metazoa > Chordata > Mammalia > Rodentia > Cricetidae > Phyllotis > Phyllotis vaccarum. The sequence goes on from JARWLC010000012.1 coordinate 76,320,775, forward strand.
CCCCTTTCTTCCCCGTTAGCCTCGACTTCTGTTTTTGTTACATGAATTCTCTTCTCTCATAATCCCTTACCTGTGCATGCACATGATCGAGCACAGACACACACAGACACACACTTGCTAATAGAGACACGCACACAAACCTGGGCTCTGCATTTAAGAGAACACTTAAAGATATTTATTAACTTCCTAGGTCTGACATGTTTGGTTTGGTATAATTATTTCCAATTTCACTTACTTTCCCACAAATGTCATGATTGCATTTTTCTTTGTGGCTGCTCAAAATTCCATTGTGTATATGTACTACATTTGTTTGCTCATCTGTTGTCGGATATCGAAGCTGATTTTATTGCCTTGCTACTGTGAATAACGCAGCAATGGAATGGATATTCGTGTATCTTTGTAATAGGGCACATCATTTTCAGGCATGTGTCCAGGAGTGGTATGGCTGAGTATACTATAAGTGTGTCTGAGTATATGGTGATTCTATTTTTAGACTCTTGAGGACCCTACTGCTGATTTCTATGTGGCTGCACAAGGTTCCACTTTATGCAGCAGTGAACAAGAACACTCCTCTTTCCCTGTATCCCCTTCAGCATCTGTTCTCATCGATTTTGAGTCTGATTGTAGCCATTCTGATCACGATGATGTGAATCTCCAAGCATCTTCCATTTTCGTTCCCCTGATGGCTTAAGAATGTTGGCCACTTGCTAAGTTCTTATTGACTGTCTGTGTCTGTGTCCCTTCCATTCAGTTCATCATTCATTGATTCGATGATTTGGGTTTCTGGTGTTTAATTTTTGCATATTTTTAAGAAAGCTTTTTAAAAGATTTACTTTTAGATTTTTAAATTTTATGTTAATGAGTGTTTTGTCTGTAAGAATGTATATAAACCACATGTCTGCCCCCTGAAACTGGAATTGCAGATGCTTGTGAGCCACCACATGGGTCCCAGGAACTGAACCTGGGTCCTCTAAGTTCTTTTAGCTCTGAGGCATTTTCTCCAACCCAGTACTTTTTTTGTTTCTTTTCTTTTTTTTTTTTTAATTAAGACTTTTTATTTTGAGATGGGTTTTTCATAATTTGCACAGGTCAGGCTAGTCTTGAACTTGTAATCTTCTTTCCTTGGCCATTTCCAGTAGCTGGGAGTCCAGTCTGAGCTGTGGTGCTCGGTATTCTTGGTCATAAACATCCTGGTGAGGGCTCATGTGGATGAGGAAGAAGTTGGTACCACTGTGGGTTTGTTCTTACGAGTCTCTGCCACTTCATAATGGATTTAGGAAAGTCACAACACCCGTTTTGTTCTGAAATATTTCATAAGGACTCTGGGAAAGAACTCCCAAGGCCCCTTGGCTGTCAAGCGGTCACAAAGCCACGCCTAAGAAACTATTCCCCAGATTTCACATGTAGTACTGAAATGTAAGTGACTTCTTGCCTTGGAATCACCCAGTCTCCTGAGGTTCTTGGCCTAGTAGTCTAGGGCAATCTTATCTTCGGAGCCTGTAAGTCAGGGACCAAGCCATTCATACTGAAGAAGCTTTGTTAAATGTGAGATCTGCAGGGACAAACAGTGTAGTTCTGTAGGAATAGACACAGATAATTCAAATCCAAATCAGGTAATTCAAATATTTAGTTTACAAAACCAATGTTTAGCAAATTTTTGTAGGATACAAATACCTTCTGAAGAAAGAATATGGCATAAAATATTAATAGTAATCTAACCAAATGTCTATAAAAATTGTCTCTCAGTGTGTTATACTGTCCCGTGTACTTCATGACTTGGGGTTACCATTCTGCTTTCCTAAGCTGTCTACTTCTAAAGTGCAATGGCTCCTGGGAAATCCTGACTCAGCCCACTGGTTCCGAGTGAATGTTCTATAAATACCGATCATCTAAGAAGCTTGCTCCCAAGAATCTATTCTTTGAAGAATTAAGCTGTCTCTGTCATTGTTTTCCATGTGACTCAGAGCCTTTGCCAAGCATCAGATTAAAACAGGAACTTCCCTGGAGACAGCTCAGACAGTAGAATACTTGCCATGTACTTTAGTGTCCAATTCTCAGTACCCATAGGAAAGCCAGGTATTTATAATCCTAGTGCTGGGGAGACAGAGAAAAAAGGATCCTGGGAACCCCTGACCACTCCACGTTCAGAAAATGCAATGGACAGTGACTACAAAAAAGGCATCCAACATTGACCTCCAGCCTGTGCACACGTGCCCATGTACAGGAACATATGTATATCATGCCCAAGAAGAGAAACCTGAGACTTTCAGATGGCAGCTAATGGCTCTGGTTCATTTCCTCCTATAACCAATAATATCACCATGGATAAGAGCAAAAAATCTTTCCTGGAGTGTATTGTGTAACTATTTCACGTGAGTTTTGATCTTTATTTAAAACCTTTTATGGTAGCTAGGTATGGTGGTTCATGCTGGTGACCACAGCTACTCAGGAGGTGGGGACAGGAGGGTCACTCATCCCAGGTGTTTAAGAAAGGCATGATTCTATCTTAAACAAGCAAACACACAAACATACAGAATAGAGTATGTTGAAAAATCTCCAGGAATATCTAGAGAGAGATTTTAACTTGATGTGTTATTTATTCTAACTACTATCTTTATTTTAATAATGTAAATGACAGTGATATTTAAGAGGTCTTTTAATAGTATAAATGATATTTTGATTTTTCTATATCCAAAATTCAATTTTGAAAAAATCAAAATTTAAAACTTAGGAGAATGGGGCACTTGGTTTTAGTATCACGGGAGCCTGAGAAAGAGTTCTTGGATGTCTCTTTCCTCAAAGAAACAATAAACATTTAATAAAATTAGAAAGTGACAGTTATAAAGTCACTGCCTCCTCTTCCTCTCCCTCCCTTCTTTATGAGTTAAATTTTCTTCCTATAAATAATCCAGAATGTAAAGTTCAGCACTAAGCACAGAAAAGCACCCGTGCCATCTGACAGATACTGAGTCACTGCTTTCCAGACTGGCCCCTCAGAAGACAGACAGCAGTGTTTGATCCATCCTGGAAGCCCAGCATTCAGGGTACAAATAACTGAGAAGACACTTCATAGGACACACACACACACACACAAAAAGAAATCCCCTAAACAAATCTTTTCATATTCTAAGAACACTTTAGGAGCCCCAGACAATAGTCATTTAATTATTAATGCTGAGGTGTGATTTATATATGTAGTCATCATTCTTACTTCAAATGAGTCAATGACTATTCTTTATTGTGTGTCTGTTTCCAATGCCAGCCATTCAGAGCCTGGCTAAGTTTACCCCCTTTGGCTTTGAGGTCAAAAAGCTGTGAAGTGCTATTTCCAAAACTACTTTTCTTTAAAAAGAGAAGTGCGTGCACTCGTGTGTCTGTCACAATTATTCCTGGTATAATATTTGTCAGCTATAACTTTTAACCAAGTAACTGAGTTCTGTTTCACAAGAAAAACTAGGTTCAGGGTCATTTGGAACGGTCTAGTATAAGAGGCAGTTTAGCAGCTATGTACAAGTACAGGCATACAGTACACACCTTACATTCTACCTCCACATCCTTATAGACATTTAATTCTTTAACATTTCTTTATGTTATATGTGTGCTAGCATGTAAGTGCATCCAAGTGCTACAGCTTATGTATGGAGAGTTGCTTCTCTGCTTCCACTGTGTGGGTTCTGGGGACCTCGGGCATCAGGCTTCCAGCAAGTGTCTTCCTCCTCCCGTAACTTGCCACTTCCCAATGTTGTTTGTTTTTACTATTTACTCTTTGGGAGCCCTGCCACCCAACTCCCAAACAAATCATTCATGGAGACTTATTCTTAATTATAAGTGCCCAGCCTTAGCTTGGCTTATTTCTGGCCAGCTTTTCTTATTAAATTATCCTATCTATCTTTTGCCTCTGGGCTTTTTCCTTTCTCTTCTGTAATCTTACTTTCAATCTTACTCTATGACTAGCTGGGGTGGCAGGGTAGCTGGGTGGCTGGGGTGGCTGGGGTGGCAGGGTGGCTGGGGTGGCTGGGGTGGCAGGGTGGCTGGGTGGCTGGGGTGGCTGGGGTGGCTGGGGTGGCTGGGTGGCTGGGTGGTTTGGTGGTTGTGTGGCTGGGGTGGCTAGGGTGGCAGGGTGGCTGGGTGGCTGGAGTGGCTGGGGTGGCTGGGGTGGCTGGGGTGGCTGGGGTGGCTGGGGTGGCTGGATGGTTGGATGGTTGGATGGCTGGGTGGCTGGCCCCTTCTTTTCTCATTCCTTGATTTTGCTCATTCTCCTCCAAGATTTCTCTTCCTATTTATTCTCGCTGCCCGCCAGCCCTGCCTGTCCTTTCTCCTGCCTTCCTATTGGCCATTGTCCAGCTCTTTATTAGACCATCAGGTGTTTTAGACAGGCACAGTAACACAACTTCATAGAGTTAAAAAATGCAACATAAACAAAAGTAACAAACCTTAAAATAATATTCTACAACAACCACCACCTAGCTGTCCACAAACCTCCCCACCCCGGTGGTACATGCCTTTGATCCCAGCACTCAGAACACAAGTGCAGGTAGATCTCTGAATTTGAGGCCAGCCTGGTCTACAGAGAGTAGTGGGGTTATACAGTGAAACTCTGTCTTGAGAAAACCAAATAAACAAGTAAGTACATATGTAAGGGACTATATTAGATAATGAAGATTTTGCCTTTTTAGTGGGATGTATAAAGGATGTGTGTTGTGCAGACGGTACAGCTCAGTAATGAGAAACTGCTCAGCTTGCAGAATGCTCTGAGTTTTATCCGTATAGTCACTAAAAAAGAAAAAGGAGCAAAACTAGAATTAGCCCCATCTCTAAAATCAAAACACAAGGAAAAGTCCAATGGGATGACTCAGGGTGAGGGCACTGATGTTCAGTGGGATGACTCAGAGGGCACTGATGTCCAGTGGGATGACTCAGGGTGAGGGCACTGATGTCCAGTGGGATGACTCAGAGGGTGAGGGCACTGATGTCCAGTGGGATGACTCAGAGGGTGAGGGCACTGATGTCCAGTGGGATGACTCAGAGGGCACTGATGTCCAGTGGGATGACTCAGAGGGTGAGAGCACTGATGTCCAGTGGGATGACTCAGAGGGTGAGAGCACTGATGTCCAGTGGGATGACTCAGAGGGTGAGGGCACTGATGTCCAGTGGGATGACTCAGAGGGTGAGAGCACTGATGTCCAGTGGGATGACTCAGAGGGTGAGGGCACTGATGTCCAGTGGGATGACTCAGAGGGTGAGGGCACTGATGTCCAGTGGGATGACTCAGAGGGCACTGATGTCCAGTGGGATGACTCAGAGGGCACTGATGTCCAGTGGGATGACTCAGAGGGTGAGAGCACTGATGTCCAGTGGGATGACTCAGAGGGTGAGAGCACTGATGTCCAGTGGGATGACTCAGAGGGCACTGATGTCCAGTGGGATGACTCAGGGTGAGGGCACTGATGTCCAGTGGGATGACTCAGGGTGAGGACACTGATGTCCAGTGGGATGACTCAGGGTGAGAGCACTGATGTCCAGTGGGATGACTCAGAGGGTGAGAGCACTGATGTCCAGTGGGATGACTCAAAGGGTGAGAGCACTGATGTCCAGTGGGATGACTCAGAGGGTGAGAGCACTGATGTCCAGTGGGATGACTCAGAGGGCACTGGTGTCCAGTGGGATGACTCAGAGGGTGAGAGCACTGATGTCCAGTGGGATGACTCAGAGGGTGAGAGCACTGATGTCCAGTGGGATGACTCAGAGGGCACTGGTGTCCAGTGGGATGACTCAGGGTGAGGGCACTGATGTCCAGTGGGATGACTCAGGGTGAGGACACTGATGTTCAGTGGGATGACTCAGAGGGCACTTGATGTCCAGCAAGGAAACCGTGAAAATAATGATTTAGTTGAACAGTTTTACATTTTTAAAATTTTTAATAATGTGTAACGGGGTCAATAGTTTATTTGATCAATGAACCCATGTAAGTTCAGAGAAAACAGATATAAGTCAAATAAAATGTATGCATGTTGTATTCAATCAGAGAAAAGACAATCTACTTTTATTAAGTCAAAATTAAGCTAATCTTAAGATCTAGTAATATAACTTGAGTTCTTAAGATGTTTTCCAAATGTATTATATTTAAGATATTAGAATATTAGATATATTTCTTATTGTCCTACAATGGACTTTTAGGGCTGTTACGTGTGTGTGTGTGTGTGTGTGTGTGTGTGTGTGTGCGTGTTTGTATATTTATCAGGCAAGACCAAGTTCCTTGAATTCGAGCAATTTTATACTCTTAGAATCTCCTCTGTGTATTGATCTGTTGTGGGGATTCAATAAAAGCTTCAGAAGTTTTGGAGATATCAGAGGGAATCTACCCACAGTCTATGTGGGGAGTTAATAAAAGCTCCAGAAGTTCCAGAGCTCTAACCACAGTCAGTCTAGGAGAATCAGAGAGTGGTGATTCAAACCTTCAATCCCAGCACAGGGAGTATCCTGGGAGTGGTGACCTACACCCTTAGTCCCAACTGAGTCAAGGTCACTTTAGATTATAGAAGGAATTCCAGGCTCCCAAGCAAGCAGTGGTGGGGCCACGCCTTAATTTACCAAAAGGATATTTAAGACAGGATAGAAACACAGGAGGAGAAGCCAACCAAGGGAAGCGAGGCTGAGGAAGCTGGAAGACAGCTGGGTAAGATCTGACTGTGGTGTTTATTCTCTCTAATATCTCCGACTTCTTCAGAGATCTATCCCTGAGTCTCATTTATTCATGCAACAATCTGTCACCCTCATGCCATCATTCTCTCTCTCAAAGAAGATAATCTTGAGTGTCAGCCATCTGCTCATATGTTTGGATGGTCCAGCCAGGGCCTTCATCATGATCTAACTAATGGGGAACAAACTGTTAAGCACACATGAACCACTGTAATAGGCGGGCGCCCCTAGGGCACCCCAAGACACCCCAGGACCACGACTAATGACCACTGTTAACATTAAAGAAAAAGAGAGTTTAATGAATATGAATACCGGTACACACACGTGTGTGGACCCCAGGCACTGCAGAAATCCTGGGGCCCCAAATATTCTCGGGGCAGGATTCTTACGCCCTATTCTAGATAGGGGAGGAGGTATGGGCGGGCTTGGCGCACTAACAGGGTGGAGCCAAAGGTCCACTTAGGACAGAGTTTAGGAATGCAGGCAGGCAAGCTATTTCCTGTACCACCTGAAGACATTCATTTCATTGTGCAAGCTTTAAACAGTTAACAGTTAACAATTCTCATGGTAGGACTTTCCTGGGTGACCCCACCTAGATTGCAGGTGGGATCCCACAGGAATGTGGTCTCAGCTTGGAAGGTCAAGCTGCTCTACCAGGTGGGTCTCAGGAATTCAGGAAGAATCTATCAGGCTCAGGCTGCTGGGTGTGTCTAAAGCAGCCATCTCGACCTTGGCTAGTTTCAGCGACCTCAGGAAGGGGTCGAGGGGGAGAGAGTTACAGGATTTTTCTATTTTCACACCACAACTAACAATGACACCCACAAAATACATGACTAGAGAATGTGAAGTCCAGGATATGAGGGAGGCAGCAGCTCTGAAGCCCTACTAACTGGGTTTATCTCTGAGAACTGGGAGAAGATGGCAGCACACAGGCCAGATGTGCAGGCTTCCCTGGTGCCTCTATTCATCCTGCTCTACACAGTGAGTTTACTGAGCATTTCACCAAATAGTCTCTAAAAGTTTTAAATTTTATAGAAGAGAAATCAGATTTTACCAATAAAAAATGAGCATGAGTCATGGGTGTATTTGAGAAACTGCTTATTTACAAGAGATGTTGCAGTTGACTCAGGAAGATTAAATAATGTGTACAGATGTGAACAGGCATGAAGTGGATATGGACCCATGCAGCGAACTGTTACTGTAGATCAAGCTGAATGTATTTGTATTCCTCTAAGGTTTACAATGTGCAGAGTTGTAAAATGGCTCTAGGATAAAAGGTCTCTGTAAAGTCAGATAACTCAGAAAGTACGATTGCCATGCATGTGAGAACCTGTCTTGTGCTTGACGTCAAAGTCTGTTGTATTAGGTTTCTGGCCCAGCCTTTCCAGCCTCGCCCTGAGGTTCTGACCTGCAGAAACACACAGACACTTGATGTGGGAATGCCTTTCTGTATGCTATGATTCTCAATCTTTAAATAAAGGAGCTGTTTTGGACCATGACAGGCACCATAGAAGAAGTAGGAGGAGGAATCAGAATAGGTAGGAGAAGCAGGGCGGAGTCAGGGCAGAAGCTGAAGCCCAAAGGAGCAACATGTAGGAGCACAGGTGAGCCACGGGCCACGTGGCAGACAGATTAATAGAAATGGGTTGAGTTAAGATGTAAGAGCTAGCTAGCAATGTGCCTGAGCCATAGGCCAAACAGCATAAAGTTAATATAAGCGTCTGAGTCATTTCTGGAGACCTGAGCGGCTGGGTGGCTAAGGGGTCTCAGGCAGCAGATCTGTGGGTCTTGGACCTCTGGCCGCCCGGGACCAAAGAAACCTCACTACTACAGACACTTACATTAATTGTACACTGATTGACCTAGGGCCCAGGCATATAACTTGCTAACTCTTTATTAAACTAACTCATGACTCTTATCCTGTTCAGTCATGTGGCTTGGTACATTTTCTCAGAGCAGCATAGTTGTCCTCTGCATCTGCTGACTTCTCTGGTATCTCTGTGGTGTCTTTGCTCTGTTCTTCCTGTTCCCAGAGTTGTCCAGTCTGGTAGCTCTGCCTACACTTCCTGTCTGCCTTCAGCCAATCAGCATTTTTTTTTTCAAACTAATAGGCAGAACAATTATTTGCAATGTAATACAATCCCATTACGAAGATCTTTTTCTGAAGAATAATCTAGACAGGAGCCTTCTGGCCTTTGGCATCTTGGCCAGTATGGACACAAAGGCAGCCAAGTAGAACTTCCAACTAGAATGCACTAAGCAACAAGAGTAGAGAAGGTTTGTCTTCACCTGCATCTCTAGCTGGCCAGGCCCTATAAGCTGCCCTGCTTTGTTCTCAATCTTGTGACTTGTCCAGAGATCACCTCATAGCCCACCAGTATATGGTGTGATCAGCTTTGTGATTGGGGAAGTTAACTTGGCGAAGCCTCATCTGGTGGAATAGTTATCTGCTGGGACTTAGTAAACTCTGGTTTCCCCAGGAGTCTGCTAAAGAGTAGTTTGCTCACATGACTCCAAGACTCAACAAGGATGGCTTCCTGCTTCTGTGACTTAGTCTGAGCTCTCTCTCACCTGTAGCAGTAGGGATGCCATTCTTGGGCAGGTAGAAACCATGGGATTGAACAAACTGAGGGCTGGCCAGAGATGGAGAAGAAGAACAAACATGGTCTGTGGGAGGCGTTATACATAACCAAGATGAAGAAAACTACATCTCCTGTGCTGCTGTCTGTGGTACATCCTTGCATTTCATTGTAGATTGGTTTTTTTTTTTTGTCCCAGCATTGCTGAATCCGTGTTCTATTTCCGTGAAGAGACCACAGCAACTCTTATAAAAAAAGGGGGGGGGGATGTAATTGTGACTTGCTTATAGTTTCAGATGTTCAGTCCGTTATCATGATTGGGGGGTGGGCATAGAGCACACAGACAGGCATGGTAGGTGCAGAAGTAGCTGAGAGTTCCACATCTGGATCCGCAGGCAACAGGAAGAGAGACTGGGCCTGGGTTGGGCTCTTAGAACCCCAAAGCCCACCCTCAGTGACACATGTCTTCCAACAAGGCCATGTCTACTCTAAGAAAGCCACACCTGCTAATAATCCCTCTCTAGTGTCTCTACTTCCTAATGACTAAGCATTCAAATACATGATCCTGGAGGGGGCATTCTTATTCAAACAAAGACACCACCCTATGTTCTACTAATTCTTTCCAAAGGGAATTTCAGAGTTTTGTGAGTCACCTTATTAACCACAGAAAATGTTAAGGCTTTCTTGAGGTCATTTCTTAAAATAGGTTGGTTCTTAGATAAGATTAGGCCTTTTCATCTCTAAATTTAGCAGAAGGTAGTATTTCAAGGAAAAAAATTCAGAAATGCCTCTGATAATAAATACAGCAAAGTCCTTTTTGCCTTCATCTTTGACACTATGTCATAAGCGTTATTAAACATCTGGAATCAGGCTGATCTTTAAAACACCTTCATGGGGCAGAAATATAGCCTGGGTGCTTATAATAGAACAGATGCAAATACATCTAGCAGTTGCTCCATTTATGCATTTTGTTAATGCTTTTTATTTCAGTCACCTTACTTCTGATTATAGACTCCCTCATTAGTGTTCTCAGCAGAAACAACGGATGCATCTCTCTCGGCCTAGGCGTTTAGAACAAAACTTAAGAACATAAATCTCCTGACCCTCTGACTTTGCCTGATAACACTTCTTTCAAAGTGGAGCTGTGGCTGAGATGCAAGGTGCACCTGCCAGCTGCTTTGCACTATCACTTTATTCCAGCCCTGTTTGTCTTTCTGGTCTGCATTAGGAAGAACTGGAATCACCCCTTAGCACTAATGGGTCATCGTGCTGCTCTCTAGAAGGCCGAAGTCTGGAGAATAGGCGGTGTGGGTCTTGCTTCTATTTTCTTATTGTTGTATGATGGAGTTGATATGTGCTGGCATCTGGATTTTGATTATCTCTTGGGTAACTGTGTTTATCATCCACCATCTCCTTTGGAATACAGCCATAAAAATTCCATTATCATCTTTAAGACTTAATTTCTCCATGGAAACACAGCTGTGACTTTTGCATAGATCTAATGCCTAACTTCTTTTGTCAGGAAGTGAACTGATGCTGGCTTCTCTTTGTCTTATTCCAAGTTGGGTCATGAGATTTTCCCTGCAGCCTGGGAAGGTAAGATGCCAGCATGAACACTGCATTTAAAACTGTGGATTAACGACTCCAGCCTTTCCAGATGTTCCTACTTGATGGTTTTAATGAACCCTTAAAAGACATGAACATGGGAAAATCTCTATAGTTGGAAGGCCCACTCACAGATTATTGATATTTAATATATATTTTACATATATTGAAAATATTACTTAAAGGAAAAACTGACAACAATTTTACATATACTTTATATATCTATGCACACAGATATAAAATCTCCAAGACATAAGTGATGAAAAGTGTACATATATTTTTTGTTTGAGACTGAATCTGTGTTGCCCAGGACGGCTTTAAACTTCACAGTGTATCTAAGGCTACCCTTGAACGAACAAAGGAACGAACGAACGAACGAACGAAGGAAGTTCTCTCTTTCTCTCCTTCTCCCTCTCCCCTTCTCCCCCATCTCTCTTCCCCTATCCCTTCCCCCCTCAATTTATTTATTTTTATTTGATGTGTGGGTGTTTTATCCGTGTACCATGTGCAGTGCCTGAAAAAGCCAGAAGAGGGCATCAGATTCCCCGGAACTGTAGTTACAGATGGTCATGGATGCTGGACTCTAACTGGGGTCCTCTGGAAGAGCGGCCAGTGCCCTTCTCTGCTGAGCCATCTCCAGCCTGCCCTTGACCTCTTTGCCCCTCCCCCATTCTGAATGCTGATATTGCAGGCATGTGCCACGTTGGCATGTGTATTTTTATTTTTACTTTGTCTTCTGACTTTTTTTTTTTTTTTAATAGACGTTATTTGGAGTTGAGAGACTTTTAGAATTTTCTCCCTGACCATATTTTTGAAGTAAGCAAAATAGGGAAGGCAGAGACTTCAGTAAATTATTTTATGAGAATGGACATTATGAAGGCTCCCAAACTACAGAGCGACGCTTTGTGTAGATCCTTCTCCCAGAGTTCACTGGGGCAGACTGGCCTGTGCACACTAAGAGAGGAAGGTTTTGTTTACAGCCTATGGCGGCTCATTGCGTGCTCATGGCACTTCCGGATTTCACTGGGCTTTAGCTACTTTAAGCAAATATTGGAAATTTCCCATAGTTTATTTAAACTAAATCTTAAATATCTATAAGCAGTAACTTACCCAATGTCAAATGGGATGGTTCTCTGTGCGGAGTGTGTTACCACTTCTATTTAGATGTACTCTGAAATGTTAGCTGAAAAAAAAAATTAAGGTTTGCTTTTTAACTAGACTTAAGTTGGGCTAACCCGCCGGAAGTACTCATAATTATCGGTCTTTAGTGGTGCAAATGTTACACATATTTGGTATAAACAGCTATTTTTACAAGAGTGGGTATCAGCTAAATATCTCTAGGCATAATCAAGCTAGTGAATGTTTAATGCGTTTGTGGTACCAAGTAATGAAAGAGGCGAAGATTCTGAGTCAGTCCTCTCCGAATTCTTGGCCTAGACAGATCTGGTTGGCATTTTATAAGGTTTTGGTTGTGTTTGTGTACCGTGTAGCCGTGAACTAAGTGGATCCAAGCCACGCTGTTGGCATATTTTCTTGAACTCTTGTAAAGATTGCATTTTTGGTTTGTTCTCATTTTCACATTTTCAGGCTGAACTTTGGCAATCGTAAAGTATTGGTAAAATGGGGTCAGCTGGAGGGGGGGGTTACAGTATTAGAATTTTTGTCTTCCAGGATATTTCTGTCCAAGTGGCGGAGCACTGGTGTTGTCTTCTTTTGTTAGTGACTTACATCTTGTTTCTGGAAAGTGTAATAGTCTTGTGCTTCTTGACCACTCTATTCCTAGTTTCCTTCCTGCAGTCCAGATGGGTATAAATGTGGCTTTTGTAAAGAGACTATCTGCGTTCCTTTTACCTGTATGCTGTCAAGCTGCCCTGTAGTGTTGCCAGATGTCTTGTTTGAGTGTGAAAATAGATAATTGACGTAATTAAGGCAGGAGGTGTTACTTTGACTTAAAACTTAATGGACAATAGAAGAAGGAGTGGATGAGGGGCAGAGGGAGGGGGAGGGGGGGAGAGGGGGAGGGGAGACTGTGTCTGGGATGTAAAATAAATGCTTTTACAAAGTCATAAAGTTTAAGTGACATACACAGAAAGCATGACAGGAGGGCCCGGGAACTGGCACTTTCTAGCCTGAAGTCCAGCTCCATTTTGGGAACACAGTAGCTCTGCACAAATTTACAACGTATTTCTTTTTGTTTGTGTTTGTTTGGAAAAAGGATCACTCACAAATATCCCAGGCTGGCCTTGAACTCACACTAATCCTCCTGGACCAGTCTCACAAGTTAAGTTAGGCTCCTTTACTTTTACTGAAGGGTCTCAGTATCATGATGACTTTCCCTGTAAAATCACATGAATTTTTTTTCATGTCCCCACTACGTTAAACCTGGCTTCTGTGCTTATGGCGAAACTCTTGATGCACCTACAAGACCACTGTACAATGTGGGTTCTGAGTTCAGAAAGGTTCTCACGTCACTGGGCATTCATGTCCACTCTGACATTCGTCTTCAATTCCAGGAGAGTGTTTTAGCACTTGGTGTTTATCAAATTAGATGGCACAACCCTTTGGTACTTGGCAGCCTGAACAGAGGTGAACCCTAGGAATACTTTAGCAAGAGTTATTTCCATAAAGGCAGAGCCTGCTGTAATACTTGACCTGTCTTGCTTCAGCTCACACTAGCTCTACCCCCAGGTTGCTGTGTCTTCAAACTCTACCGGACTGACTGCTTGAAATCTAACATTTGTGTTATAACTGAGGCCAGAACATTTTCATTAGTTAGACAAAGCATTCAGAGCAGACTTCTTATGCACAGCACTGGGCAGGCAGTGTTCTCTTATTGATATGATAAATATCTGGAAAATTAAGATTCACGTGAGGTTAGCAAAGCAGTCTAATGTGACTCTGCCTCTCTCCGGGTTCTCATTTAATGAGGTGAAAAATAACAAGGTTTTTTTCCCCCCCTTGATGTTATTTTGCTTAATATTTCCACCAGTGTGGACGGGAGAGAGCGTCACTGACTACTTCTTTCTTGTGTCTTTTTCTGTCTGCTTTAATCCTGGTCTGGTGACTGAACTTCTACACACATCATACCCAGACTGTACAGGGCTTTCTTTCGGTGGCTAGAATCTTTTCTTTTTTAAAATCTTCTGTAAGCCATATATGTTAACTGAATTCTATTTAAATACAAATAACTTTAAGGAAATCGGGGGGGGGGAGGTATTGCATTTTTAAACCTCTGAGCAATTTTGGGAACCAAATTTAGAGCAGGGGTGGGGGGTGGTGGGTGGGGGGTCGGGGGTTTATCTCGTGGAAGCCTACCTGTTCCCAGTGTTTGTCTCACACTGTGTGTTGGGTGTAATAAGCCCAGTGGTTACCCTCATCAGCTTCTCCCACCCACTACCCCTTTTCACCTAAGGCATTACTTCCCTAGTAGATAAGTATATAAAATTTTAATGCATGTCAAGAATTTGTATTTCAAAACAATTCTTTGCTAAGATAATTTTTACATTTGTTACTGGTTAAAGCAAATTTATATACTAATGAGGTGCTTGTATTTATGCATTTCTACAGAAAGAATTAAGTCTTGGCTGGGTATTTGATGCTGAATGCTGTGAAGCATCTTTAACGCTTTTCATAACTGATGGAAATGTTGATCCTTTATGTAGAGAATCCTTCTTCACCAAGATAAGTAGTACAGGACTGTAGAAGCATGTTTAGGAACATTTCAGAAATTCCATCCCAAACTCAAGCCAAAATTTATTTAATTATCTTTTATAAAAAGTTAGCAACTTAAATAACAATTTTAAATTCAAATTTCTAACAAACAATCCAAAGATACACTCTTTTTATATTCATGCTAAGGGATGACAGTAGGAAAATATCGAAGCCTTTGTTTACTGTAATTACTTTTATGCACACTAAAGACACAGTAGTTTATAGCGTACAATGATCTTCAATCAGAGCTGAGGTAGAATGGGAAGCATCTGTCAGAGTTGCCTGGAGACTACACGTGCAATGTGAAATGTGCATGTTGTGCATCTAGAACAAAGCTGTAGGTACATGCTGCCTTTTGGGATCATGAGCCTATCATATGCTGCCTTTCAGGGGCATGAGCCTACCAGAATCACCATGCATTCAGTTTAACTACAAATTGTATTGGGGTCTTTGCATATTTAGAAATCTTTTACTATTGCCAAATTCCATAACCCCCACACAGTTATGTGACCTCATATAAGGTTATGAACCACAGTTTTGAAGAGTGTGTGTGTGTGTGCCTGTCTGTCTGTCCTAGAGAGTGGGAAGTAAAATTAGAGAAGAATAAGATGATCACTTATCTATTTTTCTTTTCATATGAGTTTAATTGAATCTATAAGAATAATAATTCATTGTATTTTATGTGTATTAGTGATTCATTCACATGCCTGCCTATCTTTACTATGTGCATGCCTGGTGCCTGCAGAGGTCGGAAGAAGGCATTAGATCCCCAAGGGCTAGAGGTACAGATGATGGTGAGCTTCCATGTGACTACTGTGAATTGAACTCAGGTCCTCTGGAAGAGCAGCAGTGTCCTTAACCACTGAGCCACCTCTCCAGCCCAAGGATAAATAGTATCTTAGCATTTATACTGTCATTCTGATTTTCTCCCCAAGCGTCTCCGATGTGATGATTCAGTTTGCCACTCATATCAAGTCCTTATGTTCCCTTTCTTTGTCCCTAACCAATCTTTATAGTAGATTCAGAGAACCACTGACCTACCTAAAGTTCCGCACCCCACCCCCCTGAAGACAGTGACCTCCTGCTTTCAGCAGAGTGACAGGAGGCTCACAAAACATCTGCCATTTGGTTCGCTAAAATTCACTGCTTGTGCTAAACCTTAATGCTCTTTCCTCTTATTTATATGTAGGTTATCACTTCTTATCACATTAGTTCTTAAAACCAGCCATTAGTTTACATATAATTTTCTAGGTCTGTTTTCTTATTAGTATAATGTGGGAATCAGAGAGAATAATTTCTAAATACCCGTCTAGTCTAGAAAAAGGTGAGAAGGAACATTAGTTTTGCAAAATCACTCTCTTTTTGATAAAAATAGCTTAAGGGGTGTGTGTGTGTGTGCATGCATGCATGTGTGTGCGCACACGTGTGTGCCTATCTATACACACTCACTTTTTTACATGGCATTGTTATTACATATACTTTGTGAATTTCCTACATAACTTCTTGAGTTACTTTACGAATAAACGTTCATATTGAAAAGGGAAAAAATAGTTTGAGATAGAGTTTCACACTCTAGCACGGGCTGGCCTCAAATTTCACTTGATCCTCCTGCTTCGGCTTACCAAGTGCTGGGACTACAGATATGCGCCACTATTTCCAGCTAAAATATTTTTATTTTACATCCAACTGTAACATAAATTAATGGGATGCGGAGCAGGATAATTCTTGTTTATGTCTACTAGTCCTTTAGATGTGTGAACAGGGAAAAGGAGCTGGCTACTTATACCAAAGACTGTGCACAGTATCCTTTGCAGATTTGTGCTCTGAAGAAAAAAATAGCAATGCTGCTCATCTCATAAAGTTGACATATGTTCAAGAAGGCACTGTGGGACAGTAGGAAAGGATGTCATATTGAATAACTCTGGGTTTAGTTGCATTCATTCACACATCTACAGAAAATATATAATAAATTGTAGATTAATTTGAGTTATATACAGTTACACTGCTGAAAATGCAGACTTTCTGCCCTTGTGGAATGCACTCGCCGTCCCAGCTACTTGGAAAGCTGAGGCATGAGGACCACTTGAGCCAGAGGCTTGAGAGCATGGCAAGCCACATCTGCAAAAGTTGGCAGGAAGGGCAGCTGAACCTAGAAGGCATCGATCTGCATTGTCCGCACATGGAGTCTGAGTACCACCCGATCCCTCTAGATTCTAAGCTGCTGAAGAACTCTTAAAGGAAGGAAGCAAGAGTAAGATAATGATGTGTCTGTACCCCTGGCTCTGTGAGCTTCGCTTCAAGCCAGTCTACCCCACATTCACAGTCTGAAAAGCAGAGGCCTTTCTCTTTATTCCAGCTGCGCACCGTGTATGGGATGGATTCGATCTTTATCTGAACTTTTGTCCTGTAGGTGCATTGAGAATTATACAGGAGCTCGTTGTGAAGAGATTTTTCTCCCGAGTGCCAGCATCCAGAGCAAAAGTAACCTGTCAGCGGCTTTCGTGGCCCTGGTGATCCTCATCACACTCACCATCACAGCGCTCTGCTTCCTGTGCAGGTAACTGAGGTGGGAACAGACCCTCAGAGAGAAGAGAGTAGTGCTGGGGGCAGCAGCCTCTAAGTAACTAGCATGCTCTTTACTTCTGGATGTTTCTCCAGATACTGCTTTATGTCTGGCATTATCTCTCTAATACAATTTTTGCTATAATGACTAGTAAGTCATTTTAAAAGCATCTTAAGCAATTCTTTTTCCTGCCACTGCTGCCATCACTTGCCTGATGCCTCTAAGCTGGGTGAACATACAGTAACCATGCTTGTGTCATACAAGTCTTTGGGTGAGTTTTTAAAATAAGTTTTGAATATTAATGGCAAAGTGACTCATGCAGTGCTCTCGAAGTAAGAAATATGGCTGATGTCTGGTGCCTTTTCTTTAGCAACTGTTATGTGCCAGGCATTATGAACATAGCGGCCAACAAGATAGAAATGTTTCCTAAATTCATGAGCTATTTAAAGCTAGAGAGAGAGATAAAGAAGCAGAACATTGAACTGGAGAAACTGGTAACTCCCACAAGAAGGAAAAGGAAAAATTATGTGTCTCCAGGTTATATACATCAAAGATGATGTGCATTGATTCTTTTCTATTGCTCTTCAATGCTTTTTGAAATTTATTTTTAAAGTGAATGTGAAAAGTTACTTTGTATTAATTAATAAATATTAAACGTGCACTTGTTATTCTCACATGGTTATGAAAATGGAGCTGATAATCATAAGACAATCCAAGCTGGCTTGAGAAGTTAATATTCCAATGATAACATGTAGCTAAAATAATATCTCATAAATCCTAATTACAATTTAGAGGGGCTTTGCTCTCTTTAAATGTGCATTATTATGTGTTTTATTTCAAAATGTCATTTAAGCAGCCCAGTAGATCTTATCTCATAATTTCTACCTCTGAGTACTTTAGATACCAAACTTTACAAGCTCATAGCATCAGTTATGCTTCCTATATGATCACCATTCACATGCATTCTACCTCAGTGTGACCTTGCCACTCAAAACCAGCAAGAGTTAGAGTCTAGGGCTGGAGCTGTGTGGTTCAGTGACAGTGTGCTTGTCTGGCAGATGTAAGATTCTGGGATCAAGCCATTGAATTGTGGTAAGAAATAGTTTATTTTTTTAGACAGACACTACGATTGCTTTAGCTATAAATATTGAGTAAATGTTACAACTAAGAACACAGCCTTTTAAATAGACTAAAAGCTCAATCTTAGAATCAGCCAGAATCTTGTAAGAAAGCTAAGCTGAGAAAAGAAAGATCCCCAGCTGGACTCTCAGCCAGCAGCCACTGATAGCCATCTCATTGGGGCTCCCTAGACATCCTGCTTGTTGAAACTTTTAGTTGGCTTGCATTATGTACTGGTTGCAATCACATAGAGGCCCCCAGATCAAGATAAAAACTCAGTGGGCAACCAATAGAACCATGAGAGAGAAGATTTAATCTACTGAGTTTACAGTAGAGTAGCATGTTGTGAAGTATCAGATGAGTCATATTGGGAATTTACCCTTCACTATAAATGTATACATTTGGGGAAAACTGAATAATGTTCCATTCTTATTCTATCCATACATGTATGTGTGTTTTCTATCAAAATACACCAAAAGATCCACTTGACTAATTCTAATTTCTCATCTGAGAATCTAACCTTAACTGTAGTAGCTATCAAACTTACCGTGACTTGAATTTGTTCTTAAATTTTTATATACTAGAAAAAAGTTTCCCAAAGTTCTCTATTAATGGCGTTTGAAATGCTCCACCCTTGGGTGATGGGTGCTCTGCAAAATCAATGGAAGATGGAGAACTTATCATCAGAAGACTTTGCTGTTAAAGTGAGCTCTGTCTGATTTGCTGGCCCTTTCTCAGTGATACTCAGTGCCATGCCATGACCCAGTTATTTGGTCCTCACTGGATGCTGAACAGTTATCAACATCATGGTCTTAGACTTCACAGCATCTGGAACCATAAGTGAGATGAACATCTGTTCTTTATAAATTACCCAGTCAATGGGACAGATTGCTGCAACCTTAACGGTCTAATGGCTTTTTTATTCATTGTATATAATCATGTGTTAGCATATGGTTGTGCTACTAAACATGGTCATGAGGACTCAAACTACAGAGCAGCCCCCACAAGTGTATGTTGCATGGAAAGGAAAGTTCCAGTGTGCCTCACATTCAAATGACCTGTCCCAGAAGTAACACAGACACTGACAGAGTCCCTTTCACAGGCCTATGCAATTACAAATAGTGTTAGTAAATGTAGCTCACCCATATGCTGTAAGGTAGAAAACCAGAAGCGGGTCTCCCATAGTGAGTAAAGGATTCATAAGGGAATGTAATATTCCACTGGGACTTGTGTATTTTTTTAATCCATGGAACTTTAATATTGCTACGGGTGTTGCAACTGGATTCCTTTACTAATCTTTGAATTTGTAAAGGTAACAATGTTATATCCCAAATGTACTGTGCTCCATTGAGCAACAAATGTTCCTAAAACAACAAAGCACAGCTGCTCTGCATACTGGAGGCAGAATTCAGGAATATTCTGATCTAAAGCTAGATGTTTATGTTTATGTTTGTAATTCCAGCTCTTCAAAGTCAGAGTCAGAAGGATTGTTAGAAATTGAAGGCCACGCTGAGTTATATAGTGAATTTCAGGCCAGCCTGGTTTATAGAGTGAGAGTTTATATAAGAAAATGCTAATGATAACTTTTGACCCAGGCATAGAGGCTTACATCTATAATCCTAACACTTGAGAGGCTGATGCAGGAGATTTGCTGTGAGTTCCAGACAAGCCTGGCTACTAGGGGAAACCGTACCCCAAAACGAAGCCCCCAAAACTTTGTCTTAAGGATAGAAAATCTAGGCATGTGAGTAGGGAACAAAGGACTATATAAGAAAGATTGGTGGTCGTTGAAAAAGAAACCTCCAAAGCCAGGAGTGGCGACACACGCCAGTGGTCCAAAGTTAGCCTTGACCACTTAGAGACACTGCCCAAAACAAAGACTAAAAGAAAAGGGGAAAAAATGTTACATGGATTTTCGCTGTGAAGCCATGGTATTTCTAGCATCTAGTAGGGGAAGGCTAAGAGCATACAGAAGTCTAGACTAAATATTCTCAACTGATCGAGAGAAACGAGCCAGATCGGCTCTTGAAGAAGCCATTGTCATTCTTCGCCTTAAAGGGCGTCTCTCGGTGTACGAAGAGCCACCACCGATTAGAACAACTCTTGGGAAAATTCTAAATACATCTTCCAGCATGTGCTAAGGGGGAGGCAAGCTGATTAACCCCCCTCGTTATTCAATGTGCTGATGATTTGGAGATAGTATTTTCATTTGATATTGGCTGATTATTGAACTACTTTGTGTAATACTTATCCTGGCAACCTAGATTTGGCTGTAGTAACTATGAATTTGCTGTGGCTTAAATGTATTCTCCAAATAGCACACTACGACTGAGAGCAGAATCAGATGTTCAAAATATTCTCTTGTGGGGAGAATCAAACCCATGATATAAAGTACATATGCTCAATACATATGGAAAATAAATGGGAGCGGAAAGATGGCTCAGTGGTTAAGAATCTGTGTTGCTCTTCCAGAGAAACTGGGTTTGAGCTCACATGTTGGAGGATCTGACTCGTCTTCTGACCTCCTCAGGCACCAGGCAGGCATGTGGCACATATACATATATGCAGGTGAAACACTCATACACAAAAAGTATATAAATATAAAAGCTTAAAAAATGATAGGTTTACAAAAGAGCAGATTGCAACGGCCAATACAGAAGTTGAAAAAATAAAATTAACATTAAAAATCTAGTATATTTTACCTCAATAATTTTAAGGTTAGGTTGTATTTTTCAGCAGGTTAGAAACAGGAAGGGGATAAAGGAAACAACGAGAGGAAATGAGGGACACTGGAAGAGATTGAAAGAATGAAAAAGCCCTTGAGCTGGGTACTGATGAGCACTCGAAGGCATGGGACAGGCGCTAGGCAGCAGGGTGTTGTTCGCAGTTTCCTGAGAGGTGACCAGCAGCCCCGCCTCTGTAGCAGTGGAAACATCTTTCAGGACTGAGGGAGAAAGATAATTGTAGATGTGTAGATCTTAGAGCTGTTGTGCACTGAGCCTTCTGCCCAAGGGCCAGAAGGGAGCTGACTCTCCAGGGTGTGTGTGTGAGATACAAAAAAGAAGAATAAAGAAATGGTGTATAAATTCCAATAATAAAGACATCATCCTACGCGCTTTCAACAGTGGACAATATATGCAACCAAGAAGGACTGTGACTGCATATTTTTCTTACCTCCACCTCCCAGATGCTGTGATGAGGTGTGTGCTACCACAGCCCACTGAGTGCTGAGCCTTAAACTGTCCATGGCATTGTTAGTCACCATTTCTAATACACATTTTATATGACAATTTTCTTGCTAATCATAAAAGTTACACACTGGAAACATGAACATTTAGAAATGATGAGTTTGATATGAATTTAATTTAAAAAATAGCATTTGTCTTATAAGAATAACATTTCAAATAATTTTAAGGTCAGATGAAGATGTGCTTGAAATCACATATTTTCCTTTTGTATGTATCCGTGTATGTTCAAGTGTATGTGCACATGTGTGAGCAAGAGAGACAACAGTACCAGTTGTCATCCAAGTGTTGTCTACCTGGCTTGGCCTGGAGCTCATCAAGTGGGCTAGGCTGCCTGGCCTAGGACCCCAGAGATCCACCTGTCTCTGCCAACCCAAAGCTCAAATATCAAGGGCACAGCACCATACGCAACTTTTAAAGACGCAGGTTCTGGGGATGAGATTTAGGGCCTCTTCATGCTCACACGGTGATTTTTTTAGCTCTCTTTTTTCCATTTTTAATGAAAACTTGAGCAGATCCTAACCACATGGGCTGAGTCAGTCTGGTCATTATTGCTCCTGCAATCTTTGTGAAGTGTTTCTGGGCTTAGAAATGCCCTTTTAAGAGTGAAACTAAGCCGGGCATGGTAGCACATGGCTGTGACTCCAGAACTTGTGTAGGTGGTAGTGTGTCCCTGTGACCTCAGCACATGGGGGGCGAGGAGTAGTGTGTCCCTGTGACCCCAGCACTCAGGAGATGTAGACTGGCAGGAAGACTGCCAAGTTTTAGACTGCCTGGCATATAAAATGAGACCCTGTTTCCAAAAATAAAAAAAGGGGCGCCTGGAAAAATGGCTGAGTAAGAAAGAGTACTTGCTGTGCAAACATGAGGGTATGAGTTTGAATCTCCAGCACCCATATAAAATCTGGGTATTGTTGCATGTGCCCCTAACTCCAGTGCTTGGGGTTGGGGTGGAGACAGGTGGGGACCAGCTCACTAGCCAACTATCCTAGTCAGGTCAGTGAGACCTGCCTCAAGGGGGTAAGACAGGGAGTGACAGAGGACACTTGCCATCTTCTTCAGGTCCCCACATGGGCAGATGTGCATCACACACACATACACACACATACATACACACATACACACACATGCATTCACACACACATACACACACACATACACACACATCACACACATACACATACACACACATACATACACACATGCATTCACACACATACACATACATACACACATACACACATACACACATGTGTTCACACACATACACATATATACATACACATACATAAACACATACATACATACACACACATGCATTCACACACATACACAGACATATACACACACATACATACAGACACATACACACACACCACACACATACACACACCACACACACATACATACACATGCATTTACACACATACACACATACATACACACACACATGCATTTACACACACACACGTATATGCATACACACATATACACACACCACACACACATACACACACATGCATTCACACACATACACACACATGCGTTCACACACATACACACACATGCGTTCACACACACACACATACACATGCATTCACACACATACACACACCACACACACCACACACATACATACACACATGCATTCACACACATACACATATATACATACACACACACCACACACATACACATGCATTCACACACATACACACACCACACACACCACACACATACATACACACATGCATTCACACACATACACATATATACATACACACACACCACACACACACACATGCATTCACACACATACACATATATACATACACACACCACACACACACACATGCGTTCACACACACACACACACACACACACACACACACACACACACACGTGATGGCAGAGAGAGAAGAAAACAGGGAAAATTTTCAATAAATGAAAATAAATGATTCCTTCACAGAACCCACCAGTGGTTGGAAGTGCTTTAACCTAGGGGCCTTTTGGATTTTCTGTAACTTAAGAAATGATGCTACTTGAATGAGGTCCAAAATGCCCCCCACCCCCAGTGCTAAAACATCTGCTAGGATTGGCATTTTAGGGTAGAGCAGAGTGCTTTTAGGAAATGTCATGTTGCTATGACTAGATGGTGTGAATTCATATTCACTAATGAAAGTTAATACATTGAGACTGCATATCAAAAAAAAGTACTTTACATTTCAATTTTTATTTAATATTTAAAGCAGTTCTATATAAGATTATAATCAGATCACCCAAATCAGCTGACGGTATTTTAATGTTGCAAATTAGAATTGTTCACTAAAGCCACACGTGGTACATAGAGGGTCCACAGTGGTCAGGCATGACCTCTGTGGCAGATACACCTGTGACATAGCATCTGTGCCATGCTGTGGGCTTAGCAGCACCCGGGGGGTTGCCGCCACCTCTGCTGGCAGGCTGGTGAAATGAAGGTACCACATAGGGCAGCCCTACGGTTTTATGTAGTTCTAGAAAAAGAATGAGTTTCCACATACTCAAGTTTAATTTTCTTTCTGATTCTCTAATGTGCTTTTCAATTACCCGTTTTCCATTTGTATTTCTCACCTCTTTGTTGCCAGGAAGGGACACCTTCAGAGGGCCAGTTCAGCCCAGTGTGAGATCAGCCTGGTGGAGAGAAGTAATACCAGTACCCACCACAGTGAGTACACTCAGAATGGAATGTTTAGAGTGAGATTTATGTTGTTGTATGGATTTATGTTCACAAGCATTCAAAAATGGGTGACCCTAAGATTTTTTTCCTATGGATTTTCTGTTAATCATTATTTTTCACATGAAGAAAAATTTATTAGCAGTGTGACATAATATTTTTCCCAAAATAAATATGTGAAATTATATGAATTTCAACTCTTGAAATGATGCCGTCAGCTGTAATGTACTACAGCAGATCTCAGGAACAGGGTTCCAGAAGCATTGTGGCCTGGGCTGTGCTGGAAAGGCAGGGGGAGGGAGTTACTTGGGAGTGAGAGAACCTTTGAAGGAACCATAGTCAAATCAGGGTTTTTAAGCTATCTTGAGGTCTCTGGCTAAAAATTAGAACACCGAGCACTGGATTTCCTTCCTCTTACTTAAAAACAATGAAGAATGCACAAAGTATATGAAACAACAGTTGACCTCCAGTCTCAGTGTGCATTTGCATCTGTGTGCATGTGCATGCGCACACAATAAACATACATTAAAATATATCTTAAAAGAAATCTGGACTTTGTGACATGCTCCTATAATCCTACTGTGGAAAAAAAAAAAAACAAAAAAACCAGGAACAGGAGAATCTCTGGGGGTTTCTGGCCTCATAATCTTGCTGTATCAGTAAAATCCAGGCTCATCAGGAGATCTTGTCTCTAAAAATACTGATAATGAGAGAGGAGAAAAATGACAGAAATTATCAATATTAACAACAAAAATTAGGTGACATTCCCACCAGTACTACAAGCAGGGTGATAGAAGATTTGCCATAATTTACATTAAATGGATGAAAGCTACCAAAGAAAAAGGTAATTTGAAGGGCAGGGGATGTATCTCCTTGGTAGAGTGCCTGCCTTGCATGCAAAATGCCCTGGTTCTGTCCTCAGCAGTGCATAAACCCAGGGATGTTTGTGCACACCTATAATCCCAACCCTTAAGCAGATATACAGACAAGAAGATCAAAGTCCAAGGATATCCTCAGCTACAGTGGGCCAGCCTAGGCTTCAAGGGACCCTGTTACCCGTGAAAAAAGATCTTAAGAGTAATATGGAAAGTTAGAAGTTTTTTTTAAAAAATAATTTAAATAGTTCCATATCCATTGATTGAATTTGTATAGAAACTTTTTTTTCACTGACAGTCCAGGCTCAAATAGCTGAACTTCTGTTAAACTTTCAATGAAGAAATAACTATTCTACTTAAGTTCATCTTGAAATATTGGAGAAAGTACAGTATATGAGACCAGGTGGTAATTTAGCAAGGTTGTAAGATAGAGGTCTAATGTTAAAAATAAAGACTATTTCCAGGTATTGGAAACTGCTAGATACAGAAACTTTCAAAGCAACACACCATTTATGACATCTCATAGTGTGCAGGGGTAGTTAAACAAAAACCAAACAAACATGAAAAGCAGTGAGCCCCTGTGGTGGTCTGAATGAGGATGGCCCCAGAAGCTCATGTTTGGTCAGAAGTAGGTAAAACTGTTTGGAAAGGATGGGGGTGTGTGGCCTTGTTGGAGGGGTGTGGCACCAGGAGGGGACTTCAAAGATTTTAAAGACATTGCATTCCCAGTGTGTGCTCTACCTCCTGCTTATGGGTCAAGATGTGAGCTCTCAGCAGTATTCCTGACAACTGCCAGACTTTTCTGCCGTAATGGACCCCTAAACCTCTGGAACCATAAGCCAAACAAACCCTTCCTTCTATGAGTTACCTTGGCCACAATGTTTTAATCACAGCCAAATAAAGGTAGCTAATTCAGACCTGCACAGTGAAATCTGCAATTGTTCTGAGAGGTGGGGGAAGGGGAAGGGGAACCCACCTAAGTTCAGGGGTCGCTGTGTTAAAGAATTTGGAAAACATAATACTGAGATGCCCGTTCTATTCACATTGCCCAGGGACTCATGCCATCCCAATAAATCCCAGCAGGTGTTTTTGTAACAATTGACAGGGTGACTGTAATATACCTCGAGAGTATGAAGGCTTAGAATAGGAAAGCAATGTGAATCAGCACATTGAAGGGCTTACATTTTCTGACTTCCAGCTTACTGTAGAACAGACAGCCTGGTGCTGATGTGAAGATGGATATGGACTGGGCCCTATACATGGGCTCCTAAATAGCAGTCTAACAGGATGCTGTAACAATCCAATGCCTACGTGCAGAAAGATAAATTTATTCTTTACATATACAAAAATAACTTAAGGTATCTGTGAATATAAAAACTAAAATGTAAGCCTCTTAGGAAAAAGTCTTTATGCCATTAGATTGGGCAAAGAGGGAATATGAAAAGTACAGTTGGTGAGATACTTGATACCCTGGACTGTGTGCAGATGGCAAATTCCTGTGCTTCTAATAATTCCACTGTAAAAATGAAATATGAGGCATGAAATAGGAGAAAATGCTTGCAAATCAAGTATCTGACAGACGGTATAAAACATACAAGAACTAAGCTGAGCAGTGGTCATGCAGGCCTTTAATCCCAGC
This sequence comes from Phyllotis vaccarum, assembly GCA_033318265.1. Taxonomy (NCBI): domain Eukaryota; kingdom Metazoa; phylum Chordata; class Mammalia; order Rodentia; family Cricetidae; genus Phyllotis; species Phyllotis vaccarum. The sequence goes on from JARWLC010000012.1 coordinate 76,347,523, forward strand.
ACTCGAGAGGTAGAGGCAGAGGCAGGTGGATCTCTGTGAGTTTGAAGCCAGGCTGAGTTCCAGGACACCCAGGCTTTTACACAGTGAAACTCTGTCTTGAAAAACATGTGTGTGTACATGCATGTACATATATAATAACTTGTTCAACTGATTGAGACCAGCTCAGTAACAGAAAACAACTAAACGAAAGTATGGGCATTTTAGCAAAGAAAATACACAAATAGCTAATAAGCACATGAAAAATACTTGACACTGTAATTCTTTAAAAGATTGAAAAGCCAAATTCAAATATCAATTAACACACTAATTCTGCTGCAATTTTTTAAAAGTCTGTGGGATGTGGGAAAGTGTAATTTATTGCTATTGTGGCTATAAAATGGTGTGGACAGTTTCTTAAGGAACACATTTATATGGCCCAGCAATTTCCTCCTAGTCAGCTACCCAAGTAAATGAAAACTTGTGTTTATATGATAAACCAGAATGTTCACAACTACATTCCTCCCTGTAACCAAGGAGTAGAAATCACCCAACAGACACACAAAAGATTGCTGTGCCTGTAAAATGCACAGTCTTAGCTGTGAAAGCATAGCACATGTGTACATGCTGTCACGTGATCAGTCAGTTGTACTGTGTGGTAGAAGCTTCAGAATGCCCCATATGCATTTACCTTTATATTAAGATAAGTGAGTTCCTAAGGTTTGGGATTGGAATGGGTAATGACTGCAGATAGCCCTGAAAAATATTTCCAAGGTGATGAGTCTGTTTTAAAACTGGGTCATGGACATGAGTGTTTGACTGTAATTGTTTTAAGCCAGTGAATAGTATTATAAAGGTGAATATTATAAGTTGTGGGTTATAACTTAGTAAACTTGGTAGAAGTCAAATGTTCAACTAATAATGCAGCTGGGTATGCACATACTAAAAAACAAAGCTGTACCACTCACACTATATAAAAAAAGAGACCACATATAAGACCCAAAATTATAACACTCAGAAAAATCAAAGAAGTACTCAATGAAGTTGGACTTGGCAATGATTTCTTGTATATAACACCTAAACACAGTCAACTAAATTTTTTTTAAATAAATTGGACTTCATCAAACTAAAAACAAAAAAAGGAATTAAATTAAAGGACACTGTCTATAAAAATGCAGTCCACAAAACAGGGTAAAAGGTTTTTCAACCCACTCAGCTCCAGGATTTAATATAGAGAATTCATTTCATGTGTACTTATGTGTGCATGAAAACAGACAGCAGACTTCTTGAGGGGCTTGTGACTTTGCTGGGAAAATGTAAAGAAACATCTATTTGCCTCATACAAGAGCAGACAGACCTAAGAGAGATTCTGCCAATTTCAGCTTGGCATGATAAACACAGTCGTTAGGGTTACTCAGAAGGGCAGGAAGCTCCCAGGCACAAGGGAGAGCCAAAGCGCATTCACTGAGCTCCAGGTCTGAATGGTTCTCAGTTGGCAGCAGAATTGGTACAAGCCTGGGCTCAGAGTGCTACCTAGTGTTAAGTCAGGAGAGGTGACTGCAGGCTCAGGCAACAGACACAGGCAAATCGTGTGTCTCTGCTAAGGATAACGTCCATGTGGATGCTGCCTTTTCTCTCAGAGAGGTTTGCTGGTCTTGGCAAACACTGACCAGCTCTAGAGAGACAGCAGAACATTCAAATGGCATATTATTGCAGGATGGAGTTACTCTCCAGAACCCAGGGACTAAACCCACTACAGACAAGAGAAAGGCAGACAGGGCAGGGTGCAGTACTTCAAAGGTAGTAGGGGGGCAAATGTGAGCAATATCCAAAAATAACCTAATAATATATATGCCATAATATAACCTATTGTTTTAATAGCAACTCAAAATTAATAACAAGGAATAATTCTGAATAAAACTTGTAACAAATAAAAATAGCCCAGTTTGAAAATTGACTTAGGATTTTAATAGACATTTCTCCAGGAACGTGTGACATGTTCAGTGTCACTGCTCTCTGGAGACATAAAAAGGGCTAGCGTGTGGACCCCTCACACATTAGGACAGTGGTTATCTAAACAGCATGTGTTTTCAAGAGTGTGTAGAAACTGGAACCCTTGTGTATTGCTGTGGATGCATATAAATGGAGCATTACTTAGCTTTAAGAGGGAATGTAATTCTAAAACTACAGTACGGATGAACTCTGAAGACATTAGTACAGAAGCTAGACACCACAGTAAGCACTGTATATTTCCACTAAGATGAGATTCTAGAGCAGTCAGGCCCATAGAGACAGAAATCATCTCCATGGAGACTGCAGAGTTATTGTTTAATGTGTAGAATTTTAGTATTGGATGATAAAACATTTCTGGAGTTGCTGGCTCTTCCTATTGTGTGATTTTACATAATGTCACTGACCTTGACAATGGTTAAAACAGTAAATTCTGTTGTATATTTCCTACTGAAGTCAGCCATTGTGAAAGACTCACCATTGTTAATGATGTTATCCAATGATGCATTGAGCTTCCATGTGCTCTACATGATCAGTTTCAAGACACCAAGAGCATGTGTCCCTTGCTGTGTCATTTAGTGGTGGCTTTATATGTCTGATGGTTGGTTGGCCTTGGCTTACTCTGGAGTGATGATGTCTGGAATCACACTCTTTGGTAAAGTGTTTGATGGTGACCTGACCAGTCAAAGTCCGCAAAGAAAACTGTAAAGCTTCATCATTGTGCTGTTAGCTTGGAGGGGTAACACAAACAGAATCCAAAGGGGGCGTGTTGGAAAACAGCGCTCTGTAGTAAGCCTCTCTAACACTTCATCAACGCCAGCTCTCCTCTGGATATGGCTTCTCAAAGGAGCTGATGGACCAGTTCAACTCAGTTACTATTTGCCTTTTACAAACCATGCACAGATATAACATGTTTATCCCTTTCCTATTTACAAAAACACACTTGTAAAGAAAGAGAGAATGAAAGAAGGAAGGAAGGAAAGGAGGAGGAGGAGACCGGAGAGGTAACTCTGTGATTAAGAGTGCATATTGCTCTTATGGCTCAGCCACCTGCACCTTTGCTGGGCAGCTCACAACCTCCAGGAGGGTCCTGTACCTCTGACCTCATAAATACAGAACTCCTCCCACGCCACATACACATAATTTTTTTAAAAAATAATAAAAATAATAGGAAGTGCTCTCACAGCACACATAAAATACACCCTACACTAGGGAGAGTCTTAAATTCAAATTTGCTAAATTCTTGACAATTTAGAATTACATTCCGTCTTAAAGCTAAGTAATGCTCCATTTATATGCATCCACAGCAATACACAAGGGTTCCAGTTTCTATACATTCTTGACAACACATGCTCTTTAAATAACCACTGTCCTAATGTGTGAGGGGTCCACACGCTAGCCCTTTTCATGTCTCCAGAGAGCAGTGTCACTAAACATGTTTTTGTTTATTCTTTGAGATTAAGTTGCACCCCACAGCTCTGGAACTCAACTATGTAGCTCTCAAGCTCTTCTCAAACTTGAAACAATCTGTCACCTCCACCTCCCAAATGCTATTACAGGTGTGACCACCATGCCTGGATTAAATGAATAGATTTAAAGACGTATTTATTTTTATTTCGTGTGCACTAATGTGTTGCCTGCATGTATGTCTGTGTGAGGGCGTCAGATCCTCTAGAACTGGAGTTACAGACAGTTGTGTGCTGCCATGTGGGTGCTCTTCACCACTGAGCCATCTCTCCATACCTGAAATGAGTTTTTTTGGGTTTTTTTTGTTGTTTTTTTTTTTTAATGGAGGAAAAGACAGACCATAACAACAACCAAAAGCCAAGAATAGAATGAGTATCGGGCTTAGTTTAAAAAATTAGCTTATCTGACCAGGCATTTCTCCCAGGCCAAACATTAGCATTTAAGGCTGTAACCCAGTAACGATGAGGTCTGTGTGGCTGAACTCTGAGATGAGCCCATTACAGATACAGGATGTGCCTAACAGCCTCAGCTCAGGCCAGTCTTTTAAGAATTATGAAGGTCAGAGAACATATTAAACTGTGATGAACACCACCCCCAAAGCCTTGATTCAATCTGTCAGGGACCGGAACAGGCAACCCTCCTTACTAACTGAGCTAGAAAACCCACAGCTTCAGGTCCTGACACATATTACATTGTTCTTGTCCCTAATGCCCATGACTTAATCACCGTGCCTGTGTGTTCCTGCTGCTGTTTCAGATGGAACAGCCTCTGAGAGTCTGTAGTGAGTGGTACTCTCTACACAGAAGAGAATGGAGACTCAAAGGTCAAGCTTTTGCATCTAGACACTAGTAGAGCAAGAGTTTAAGCCCAAATGTGTCTGGCTTCCGAACCTGTATTTCTTTCTTTCACATTTAAGAGTCGGTGTGTGCCGAGGTCACTGGACACTACTATGGGGTCAGTTTTGCATGGATGGGCTGTGTTGCTGGCCTCCAAGCCCATGTTCCCTATTACACATGGCCTTCCACGGGTCTTTGGGGATTGCTGGCCAGAACAATTTTGTCCCCAAGGTGTCCCCATCCTTGTGTCTGATGTTTCTTCAGTGTTTGGCATCTGCTGCTCTTTGCAGTGACTCGCCCTCCCAGTCTTGACCTCGCCAGGCCCTTTGAAATTGTGAATATTTTAGAAAGATCATTAAGCTTGTTAGAACTTCAGGCAGCCTAAAGAGCGCAGGCAAAGCAGTGTCACTTGAGAGACTAGCCTGGAGATGCACCGTGCATGGGTGCCGCCAAGGCAACTGTTGAGGGTGTGTATGTCTGAGTTGGTTCTGCCACAAGCAGAAGCTGTGGTTTTATGCATGGAGATAAAAGGGTAGGTGGGGGTGCGTATGCAGAAAATCAAGTGTGCAAGTACAATCTTGCTTTCCACAGGTCACAGAGATCACTGAAGACACGCCCACTGAAGAACATTATTGTATTCACTTCACAGAGGCGGAAAGTGAGTCACAGGGTGAGAGAAGGTAACACCTTAATGCCCCTGTTTTTAGACATAAGGCTTGGTGAACAGTCTTATCCAAGGCAGCCTCTTTGGGGGAGAGGAAGCAACATACTGTGCAAAGTGTGGTGGCCAGGTGTGGTGGCCAGGTGTGGTAGCCCAACACAGTTTCTCTCGCACTTTTGAAACAATCAAAATGAGCTAAAATCCTGAGCAATGTCTGAAGAAAGAAACAAGATGAAACTTGTTTAGTTAGTGAAAGGGGTACTGAGTTCCAAAAGACCTCACCAGCTGGGCATGGTGGTGCATACCTTGAGTCCCCACACTTGGGAGGCAGAGGCCGCTCTCTGTGAGCCTGAGGACTGCCTTCTCTACAAAGTGAGTTCCAGGTCTACAAAGTGAGAAACCTTGTCTTGTAAACACAAAAACCAAACCAAAACAAAACACCTCACTTCACTGTCGGCTACTGAATGAGAAAGAAAAAAAGGGCATGGTTGCTATGAGGTATGGTGGAGGAGAAAGTTTATTGTAGATAAAAGGGAGCAGCATAGTCAGAGGCAGGGACATCTGGGAGAGTCAGACCAAGAGGTCAGGGGGGAAAGGGTAGAGCCAAATCAAGGAGGCTGGGTAACCGAAATGGCTGGGTTATATAGAAAAGGGCAGCTGTGGGGAAGGGCAGCCCAGCCCCTGGAGAAGTTTAGGGTAGGGGACCGGGTTTGCCAGACCTACCCTGTAACTGGTAGGGACTGAGGGATTATGGGAGATGGCAGCCCAGAATGCTCTGATATGATAAATGGCTCAGATAGCTCTTTGCCTCCTTGGTTTGAGGCCAGTCAGCTACCTGGAAATACAGGCTAGAGATGGGGGGGATACAACATGGGGGGGGGGTGGACACACCGGGGATGGGACGGGACGGGACATGGACACGACGACTGACTTCAATTGAGAGTCCTCTAGGAGATCCGGTTGTAGGCAGATACAGATGGAATTGCTGTACCAGAAGAAACTTAGATTCTTGTCACCACTGGTCTCACTGTGATGAACACTGTGACCAGAAGCAACTTGGGGAGGAAGAGGTTTATCTGGCTTTCATATCCTGTCCACTGAGGGAAGGAGCTGATACAGAGGTCATAGGGGAGGGCTGCTTACTGGCTTCTTCATCATACTTTCTTATAGAACCTGAGACTTTTAGCCCAGACCCAAGATCCCCAGCACAGGGGTGTCCCCACCCACAATGGGTTGGATACTCTCCCATCAATCACTAATTAAGAAAAATGCCCTGGAGCCCTGCCAACAGCCAAATCTGAGGGAGGCATTTTCTCAGCCGGGGCTCCTTCCTCTCTAATGCCTCTAGCTTGTGTCAAGTTGACATAAAACCAGCCAGAACAGTTACCAAGTTACGGATCTGTTTTCATCACCTGACCTGTATTTTTAGTGCATCTTTTGCAGGAAAGCAAATTTCATCTCTTTGGAGGAGGTAACATTAATTGGTCAGGCCAGAACAATTTCTCCAGGTTTTTTGTTCTGTTGAAGTTACACTGAAACTGTGTATGTAGGTTACTCTGTTGAGGTTACACTGAAAAATAGTAGACGAGAGGCCACAGCAACTTCTACATCTTATTGCAGAGGTCGGGGGTCGTGACTACTGAAGCCAAGACCCAGCACATTCCGACCTTTGCCTGCAGGCTTTCCCTACAGCCTCCTCCTGCAGAGGCCCCGTGAGTTCCGTGTTACATATCTCTCCACTCACCCATCACTATTTAACAAGCCAAGAGTGGCAGGTAAATAGACAAAGTGACCCTCACATGTTCAACTAAGACTGCTTTAGAAGACTTCTGATCAAGAGGCAGCCCCAACTTAGTGTGGCCCAACAGGGGTCCCCCTCTGGCAGCTTTGCCCCATTAGTACTCACCGAATAGAAGCTGAATTTTTATCTTTTCCCAAACTTGTAGATGTGGTAAGATATCATCATTAAACTATCCCATGATTCCATTCAGCCCATGATCAGGACAGTCATGGGTGCCATGGACTATGTGGCTAAGTCACAAGGTTTTGGTAGGTGAGGTGTGTATTAGATGCATTTTGACTCATAAGTATTCTCAGCTTCTAAAAGGTTTGGCAGGCTGTGACTCCCTAGTAAGTGGAGGCTTGCCCAGGAAATCTGAGCAGTGAGTTTCCCCCTCCCCCTCCCACTCAGCTCTTTTAGTAAATGTTTTTGGATTAGCTCAAGCCCAAAAGTTAAAAGTTCCTTTTTGTTGTTTTATGCATTTTTGACAAATGCCTGTTGTGTATCCACCATTATAGGTCACCACGTCTCCTCCCCCCAGCAGCTTCCCTGTTCCCAAGTTCAACTCTCCCTCTCCCAGTGGACCTTTGATGGCTTCACTTTGCACTTCGACTCTACACTTCGTCATACAGTAAGTAGCCTCAGATGGGGCTTCTTTTGTGTGTTGTACCCGTGAGCTGTACTCGATGCAAGTGCATCAGGGTTTTTATTGTTATGAACAGGTTCAAAACAAACCTGGGTGGATACCCTTCGTTCCGACTCAGTAGAGGGTTATCGTCCCTGTGCACCGAGGTTAAGGGGGTTTTAAAGAAAAGCATATGTAAGCAGGGTGCTGCACATCTTGGCATTTCAGGATTGGGCAAAGGGGCTTGGGGTACAGTAGCTATTGGCTGAATTTTTCGGCGGGACCTCCAGCTCCGGTGCAAATTCAAGTCCCAAATCTGCTGGCGGAACTTTTGCATCTATTGGCTGTCAGGTGCACTCCCAGACCCGGGCCCCACCCTCAGGCACCAAAAGCTCCCTTCCAGAAACAAAGCTTTGTAAGGATAAATCCATGCCTTCACACATGTAGGCAGAGCCAGCGAAGGTACTTTCTCTTTCGTAGCTCACAGCTGCATTTCCCATTTTAACAGCAGAGGCTTTCTTTTCTCTTTTTCCATGGTTTTTAATTTTTTTTTTAAATTTGAGGTTTTGAAGGTTAGAATGTCATGTTTTGTGTGTGTATCACATATGTACATATGTATATATCTACACACACACACTTATAAATACAACCTGCTGAGGTCATTTTGTATTGCTCATATATGTTTAGGGCTGACCTCTTGGGATTGGCTAAGGCTTATCACTGGAGAAGACTGATTCTCATTGATTCTTATTCTCTCTCTCTCTCTCTCTCTCTCTCTCTCTCTCTCTCTCTCTCTCTCTCTCTCTCTCTCTCTCTCCATTGATTCCCTATATCTCTTCTAGGAGTGAAGTTTTTTTTAGAATTCCCCTGTCGTGTCATTTTTGAAGGTCTTGTTTAGGCAGTCATATTGTTGAGGTTTTGTGTGCAGCCTTGTCACATATAAAAGTCACTATCTCACAATGTCCCGTTCTGGTTCTTTCCACCCATCTTTCTCCATGTCCCCCGAGCCTTAGGTGAATGGGTTGGGTTGTCAATGTATAATTGGGGCGGGTCACGACAGTCAGTGGTTCTTTTGACCACCTTGTGGATTCCTGTAATAAGCTCCATCTACTGCAAAAAGCTTTGATGGTGAGTAACATTTATTGGCAAGTATAAAGATAAATAAATATTTAGGAGGCAGTTAGAACTTACATTGGTTTTGTGGGATGGCAGTAGTAAGTTCCTTCCAAGTCCATGACTGTCAGCCACAGGTGTGGGCTAGATTTACAGCTCTAGGCATCAATACCCAATTGAGCAAGCCTTACATCCAATTAAATGGCTGTTCCTAGGATTTAAATGTCACTATTTTATCTTTCAAGATATCTTGCAACTCTGCTCATTGTTTATAAGTACTAAGCTGGATAGGACCACTGACTGCTTTTCTCCGTAGGCAGCTTACCTATGGCCTTCAGTACTAGAGAGTCCTCAGAGGACTTCCAGGGCAGTTCAGCTCAATTGTAAAATACTAAGATTTACTGATAGTCGAATGTGATGGTGTGCACCCTTAAGCCCAGCCCTTAGGAGGCAGAGACCAGTGGATCTCTGAGTTCAGGCCAGCCTGGCCTACAGAAGATTTAGTGTTTTAGTCTGCTCTGAAGAGTAGAGCTCAATGGCATTGAAATGCATTCACTTTGTGTAGGGATCTGTCCGCTATCACATCCTTCAAGTCCCCTTTTATATAACTCTCAACCCCCAAAGCCCCAATAGAGAGATACTCCTTGTCCTTTGTAACTGACTAATTTCATTCAGTATGTTTTCAAAGCTCACCCATACTTAACCAAAATTCCATTCCTTTAATAACAGTTCAGTATTACTCTGTGGATTATAACATTTCTGTGTATCATACAAAAATATTTGGATTACTTCTAATTAGACTGCTATAAACAATGGTGTTTCAATATATACCACCAGACCCCTGCTTTTATTTTGAAATGTTATCTTTCAAGTAGAATTTCTGGATAAAATTGTAATTTTTGCTTAATTTGACAAGGATCATGCAGTTTTTGATGTTAGACCCACCACTTTTAAGGTTTACTGGCAGAGCAGGGTCCAGCCCTCGAATCTGCGTTAGTGTGTGTGTAGGACAGGGGAAAGAGACAGGGAGAGGGAAGACGCTTAGCCTCATAATGGGGTCATGGATCGTGGGGCCTAACTTGCATTTCTCTGTGTGTCACTGAAGCTGACCACACTGCCAGCATTTGTTAGTCATTTATGTATCTGCTTTAGAAACCTGTTTAAGTCCCAGGCCACTTTTAATTAGACATGTGTGTTGTTACACTTTGGTTCTGTATTCTGGACAGTAAGTCTTTATTTGTGCAAATGTACTTTCCAAGTCTATGCACGACCTTTACACTCTTTAAGTATAGTATGTTTTCATGTCATGCACAAAATTTAAATTTTTGATTAGTCTGGCTAGGTCTACTTTTTGGTCCCTGAAAATTTGGTAACAACACAAAATCTCTGTAAAATTCATTGTCCTGATGTTTTCCAAGAATTGTAGAGTTTTTACCGACTATTGTTACATTTTAAAAAATCTTTTTGAATTAACTTTAACATATGATATTACTTAAGGTCCCAACTTCAGCACTATTTTCTGGAAGTTTGTTTCTTCTTTATTGAAAAGACTTGGTCCTTTTGTCAAACATTATTGATATAGATGTCCCTTTCCAAAGGCTCTGTTCCCCAGTTTATCTCGATGCCAGAATCACTTTGTTCTGGAATCAGACGACTCATCCTACTTTATTCTTCAAGATGTGGCCATTCCCTGTCCCCTGAGATTGTATCTGAACTTTAGGGTTTATTGTTGTCTTGGAAGGCTGTGGATTGACAGGGATTGCTGACTCTGCAGATCGCTTTGGGTAGTGCCAACATTTTTAAATGCCCAGCCCATCAACACAGATGTGTTCCATCGATTCTGTGGCAGTTCCCACCTCTGGTTAATTTCCCAGTATTTTACTTTACTTAATACTGTTGTAATGTCTGATGGTTCAGTGTTGAAGTATAGAAATGATTCTGGTTTCCTGTGTTGACCTTGTGCTTGGTTACTATGAGTATTTATTGGATTTGACAGTCTTTGGTGGACTAGTTTTCTTTGTCTAAGATCATATAATTTGTGGACGGGCAATCATACTTTTTTCCAGTTTGATGCCTTTATTTCACGTTTTCAGCTGCTCCAGCCAGCCCACATTGACTAGTAATGGTACAGGCAAGCATCCTTCTCCCATCATAAAAGCAAAGCTTCCCCAGCAGAGAGGAAGTTCGGTGTGGCTGCTGTCATGGTGGCCTTTATGCTGATGCTATTTCCCTCCATTCCTAATTGGTTGTTTTTATATTATTATTATTATTATTACAAAGAAATGATTTTTACCAAATGGCTTTCCTATTTCTCTTTGAAATCATGTGTTGCATTGGACAGTGGTTTTTGTCTGTTCCACAAATCCTTCATGCTGGGTCCACCTGTTTGGCCTCTTCTGGTTCCAGCTTTCAGCTTTCTTTCTCATTGTTTCTCTGTCCCCAGTGGCCCCTGAAATCTCTGGTGAGGAGGTCATTTGTTGTTTTTATTTGGGGGAGGGCTTTTCATAAATCCTTTTTCTGTGGACACTCAGTTCTTCCTGTAGTTCCTGTGAGCATGCTTTAAGTCTCTAGCAGGTTTAATGATGGACTTCATTGGAGGATGTACCAACTTATCTTCCTTTTCAGTTATGTGTTTTTCTGTCCCATCCAGGCCCCTTGGTCTGGACAAAGCTCTCCCATCTTCCGTCCTACAACTGCTTATAAAATAATTACTCAGAGGCTTATATTAATTACAAACTGTTTGGTCTACAGCTCAGGTTCATTACCAACTAGTTCTTAAAATTTAACCCATTTCTAGTATCCTATTGTATTGCCACATGATCTGTGTTCCATTTCATCCCGCTTTCTGGGCAGAAGCTTGCAGCTTCTCTCCCTGACTCCACCCTCCTTCCTCTTTATCTGTGCTTGGATTTCCCACCTGCCTCTAAGCTGCCTTGCTATAGGCCAAAACCAAGGCATTTCTACAGCATACAGAAAGACATCCCACATCACTTACATGTTCAAACTTTCAAATGCATGCCACAGCATGTGTGTGGAGGTCAAAGGACAACCTTTATCAGGTCTCTTCTAGCATGTGTGTTGTGGACATCAACTCAGGTTGTCAGTCTTGGTGGTAAGCATCTTTAGTCAATGAGCCATTTTGCTGGTATTTATCTTGATGATTCTTTGAATGGATGCCGTTTCTGCCCCTCTGAGTATCTGTTACTTTTAATTTTGTCTATGTCATTATTTTAACAATATCACAACCCACCCCCACACTATCTCATGTTTGCTGAGAAGATATCACTCACTTGTGTTTACTCTTCAAGGCCTTTTACAGAGAGCTCCCTTTATGTGTGATTACTCATTTGACACCCCCACCCCTCCCCCCCATCAACTACTTATACAGCAGTCTCCTTTACAACAGTTTCCCCAGACTGGCTGGGAAATCCTTTGACATGCAGTTAGTTATCCACTGAGCTTAGGGAGCAGACATAGTTCAAAGGTTAGGGTGTCAGATCTTCAGAAAAAGTGACTTCTGTGTGGTTGCTTTTGAATGTTCTAAGTTCCTCAAATGGTCAACTTTACATCTCCATCTTCTCTTGACTTTGGCATTTGTGGGTCCTTGTGGCTTTTTCAAGCAGTGCCTACCAACTCCCAAGTGAGGCAAAACCAAACCAACTTGCACCTCAGGTACTATCCAGTGGGGCTACAGATGTATACACATCTATAGGTAGGGTCTCTTCTGAGACCTTGGCTTCTATGGCTTTAGGAATCACTGTCACAGGGAAGGGATGAGTTCTCTTGATTAAGTTTTCCTCTTGTTGGATAAAGCTGTTTTCTTAGATCCCCACAAAGCTGGCTCAACAGTCGGCTTATACTTGTTAGCATTTCACTAAGGCACAGAGCTAAGAGTTTCCTAATTACCTCTTCTGCTGATGTCTCTGATCAGTGTGCTTCACTACTGTGTCTGTCACTCTGGTATGAGGAGACTGGACTGGGTATGTTTACTGAGAAAATGCAGCGTCACTGAATCCTGGACAGTAAGAAAAATGTTAAAGCCATGGTCTCAAATTGTTTCTCAGTCTAACCATTTGCTATCACAGCCAACATCAACATGCTTTTTGCCTGTTACTGACCTCAGCAAAAAAGAACAAAAACTTACTTAAGTGCAGCTGTCCCACACTCTTAACTCCAAAACATCTTTGACTTCTGCCAGGTGTTTTAAATTTTATATTGGCACAAGTTCTAGAAACATCTCCAGGCGTGGTACAGGCCAGAAGTAAGATATCCATAACAAAAACAACATATCTAGCATATGTCACTCCTCACCCAATGAAAGGGGGCGATATTAAAATAACTTTCTGGTAACTGTATATAATAACAGTGGCATCCTGCCTATTAAACACAGAATTTTTACTTTGGGACTTAGTATGCTTCATTAACATTTCCAACACAACAATTAATCCAACTCATACCCCTTCTACAACAGAAAAATGAAGTGAATCACCTTTATTTTCATTGTTTTAGAGATTTTGCCTCCAGCAAAACTGAATTTATAGTGATGTTAATTTGAGCCAGACTTTGTGGGTATAAAATAACAAAAGCACTTTTTTCTATTGAAAATTATCACCAGTTGTCTAGAAGACACTGACTTCCAAGTTTATTTCACCAGAATGTTTTGCATGTTCATTTTGTTAAATTTACAGCACAAACCTCTAGTTTTTTGCTCCTGGCTTCCTAGGTCAAGATCCAGGTTTGAGCAATGGAGAAAACTAAGGTAATAAGGCCTCCTGCTGACACCCCTGTCATCCCAGCACCGGCCTGCACCTCTATCCTAAGTCTCCCTTCCCTTTTCCTTGGATCTAGGGAATGGAAATGTACTCTGAAGAAACCCTTTTTCAGGCAAACTAGCATGCCAGCTATGTTTTCATTTGGAAGTACACGGAGAAATGAGTTGCCTTCGAAGCCTTGAGGGTGGATGTCTGAGCTTTGATTGAGAAGGCAGCTCAGTATGTGAACACACCTTCACTGCTGTGCTCACATCAGCTTTTATATAATGTGATTACTTTCGCAGTTTTAGAAGGTATCTGCAGCAATTGCCAATCCTAGGCATTAGTTTATTATGTGGACAACCAGGATTCCTGTGGTCATCCTGTGGTCATCCTGTGGTCCCCTCCACAATGGAGTGCTCACTTCTCTGCAGTGTCCAAGGTGTCTCATGACCTGCCCATATCCCAAGCAGTCAGGAGAAAGGGGCAAACAAAGGTCACGCCGCTATTTAGTTAGCACATAGTTAACACAACATAGTTAGCACTGAGAATCAGAGTCCCCATCACAGCCTGCTCTGTAAGCTTCGAAGCTAGGGAAGCTGGGATTTTCTCACAGCTCTCCCTCAGCTCCAGGTTCTCACTGAGAAAGGAATAGTGTACATTCTTCACTCTCTCATCAAAAGCAATAAATACACTAGCTCTATGGGTTTTCAAGTATATTTTATTGGTATAAAACCAAAATATGGTGATATTTTTCAGAACTATGTGAAAAAGATTGTTCCCTTGCATTATCTTTACTGTGAAGAGGATAATGCTAATTTACCTACAAGAGCAACTTCATACAGTACGAAAACAAGGTTCTTTATCAGAAGTAAAAAGTAAAACTGGTTACAGCTTCTGAGAAAACTAAAAAGCAGAGACTCAACCATTTTTAATTTTCTCCGTTATTAAGGGAAAATAAAGTCATAATTCTACTAAAAAAAAGTTCACCAACCACTACAAGGTCTTCAACCTCTGTTCTCCCGATGGCCTTCTCCTCCTCCCAGGGCTTGGTCACAGCAGCTTTGCTTGTACCTGACACCAGCCTCACTTCTTGATCTGTGTGTACGAAGCTGTTCTTCATCTCTATATTAAAACCAATCTCAACCTGATCTCAGAGCATCACTCAAAGCTACAAAACACTAGGAGCTAGTTATTTTAAATACTCATATCTCAAGTTTCCATTTTTCTGAAAATGGCAAACCCCCAAAGTTACACCCTGTGAGAGCCTCTCAGCAAGATGGCTTACTTGGAGGTCCCCAGGTGAACGAGCGCCATGATGGTTGTGTAGCTATGGAACAGATCCTCTTCCTTCACCTCGTCACACCTCCTTAGAATAAAGTTCCCAGTGACTATCCGGTCACATCCAATCTCCCCATTTCCGAAGAAGCCAAATAAGGGGACGCTGGGAAAAAACTTTCTAAATGCATCAGACTCCACATTGCCCTTGGCTCTGTAGTACTGAAAGCCCCGGCCAACGCATGCGAACATGAAGCCAATCGTGTTCTGTTCAGGGATGTTGGCTGCTTTCAGGCGCTGCATGGCTGCCTCAGCAGTCTTCTCATCAATTACATCCTCACTGAGGAGAACCGTGGCACTCTGGATCCGCTGCCCACTAAATGACAGTCCAACCACACCTGTGGCATCAATATCCAGAGGGTTCCTGAAAATGGAAAATCATCAGTACCTCCTGATTAACTAGGGAAGAGAGATCTGCTGCCTTTAGCAACTTATGCTTTAGTCTGTGATATATCCTCTCAGGCAAGGATTAAACTAAAGTGTGTGGGCATATTTTCAAATATAATAAAAACATTCGGAGATATCAGAGAGATCTACCCACAGTCAGTCTAGGAGGATCAGACAGTGGTAACCCACACATTTCATCCCAGCACAGGGAATATCCTGGGAGTGGTGACCTACGCCCTTAATCCAATCTGAGTTCGAGACCAGTTTAGTTTACAGAAGGAATTCCAGGCTCCCAGGCAGGCAGTGGTGGTGCCACACCTTAACTGAGTGAAGAAAGTATTTAAGGTAGACATAGAAAGACAGAGCAGGAAGAAGCCATGTTAGTTAGCCAAGTGCTGTTAGTCTCAGAACTTGGGAAGCAGAAGCAATAGAATCTCTGTGAGTGCAAGCCAGCTGGTTGTGGTGGTGCAAGCCGGAAGGAGGCAGAGGCAGGAGGATCACGAGTTCAAGGCCAGCCCTTTGAAAATACCCCCACAAATGTTATTAAAAACAGGAAGATCAAAAAGAGGTGAGCAACTGCCCTTTTCAGCCACAAATACAAAGCTAGATATACAAAAGCTCATCAATCATACACTAACTGATATCATCACCATCCCATGATGCCCACATAAAGGCAACTTTCCCCTCTCATCACGTCCACTGTTAAATTATGAAAACCATATATTAAAAAATATAAACAGCACTCAGGGAGGTAGGGAAGATTTCTGTGAGTTTAAGGTCAACTTGGTCTACAAAGTAGTTCTAGGACAGCCAGGACTGTTTCTCAAGAAACCAACCAAACAACACTTATAGCCATGGAGGATAATTTCCAACTCTGCAGGCTTTAGCTCTGTGGACTATCCTTTATAATGAACCTGTCTTGTTTAGTACAATGAGTCCAAGTCTGAATTTTAAAACTTCTCAACTGGGAGGAGGGGTGGGGTTGGAGAGGTGGCTCAGAAGTTAAGAGCACATCCTGCTCACACAGAGACCCCATTCAATTCTCAGCACCCACATCAGGTGGTTCAGAACCATCTGTGACTCCAGGAAATCTAATACCCCTGTCCCTGAGGGCACCTGAATTCTTGTGCAGACACATAATTAAATCTTTAAAACTCTTTCTATTAAATTGATTTTATGTGTAAGTCTGGGTGAGCATACACATGGAAAGCAAAGGAGTCTTTTCTCTTTCCACCTTGTGGGTCATCAGCCCTGTCAAGACTTTTTTAAGTATTTTGTTCTTAGAAAAGAAAATGCATTGTCAGTATAAGTTATAAAGCAAATAATGAGCACTGGGAAGAAACACTGAAGTCCCTATTACATTTATCAACAACTGATATGAGGGAATGAGCAAGATTCTCTGGGTCAGCAAGAAACTAAGAGACACATATACACAAGAGAAATAAAATCTAGTATACAATGAGGGCCAAGGGATACCAGTAAGATACCCACAGGCATGCTGCTCCCTTGAGAAGAGGAGGAGATGCCACTCCACCCCGACTGTTAAAGCCTGACAAGTTTTGCCACAACACTTGACCCATGTACCCCCTCCTCAAGGAAACATGGAAAAACCTTAACTGGCTACAGTCTGATCAAGAGAGAATTTGTGAGAAACAGAGAGCCTCTGAGGTTAAAGGTTGCTTCACACAAGTATTCAATCTTCAAGTGATTGTTTAGAAAGCCAACTGCAGGACTTGTGCTCGCTTGCTGCTGACCTCCTTGCAGCAGCCCCTCTGGAGTACAGCTTAGCATATGCACAGAGCCCGGCTTCCTTATAAGGGCCACTGAAAACTTTTTAAAACAAGCTGTTTCAACCACACCTCAGTTCCCCTTTTCCTTAAAAAACCCAGTATTCTTTATTTATTCCTATGAAGCCTCCATCCCTAGTTAGCAATTCAATGCTATACTGAAATGAAAGCCATGAGCATTTATTTTAGCCTCATCAGTGACTTCTTTGTTTGCAGGAGCAACATCACAAGGAGATCCAGAGCTGTAAAACGTATCCACAGAAAATGCTGAAGGAGCCCAACTCTGATGATCTAGAAATTAAGTTCAGTTCTTTGATTGCAAGCAAAATTGAATGAATTCTACATTAGCAATTCCTTTTTTTTTTTTTTTTTTTGTATTTTTTGAGACAGGGTATCACTCTGTAGACTTGGCTGGCCCTGAAATCAAGAGATTCACCACCTTCCGCCTCCTGGTAGCACTAGGATTAAAGTCGTAAGATGCCACACTCTGACTACGCCAATTTGTTTTTAAAAACCCAAGGCAAAGAGAACCTGAAACTGTTTCCATTTACCCATGGGAAAAAGCAAAGTGCTCAGACTTACTTCTCACAAGTCAGAGAAGACAAGTTGTCCACCTGGCCTCCAGCCAAGATGATATTCATGTTGCTGAAAGTGCTGACCACTCGCTGCAAGTAATTACTGGCTCCCACCTTACAGCAGTTATAGCCAAAGACAAGGACCACACGGAGCTCAGGGTTATCCAGAAGACCTGCAAAGAGGTGAGAGATATGACAGCCTTAAAACGCAATGAGCTGTTAGTTACTGCTGCTGACCGGCACCAGCGTGTGTGTGCAGCGCTGAAGCTCTTGGTTTTCCATTAATAAATCTAAACGCCTATTTGAATATAATCCAGTCAATGCCTCACAGTTAGAGACTGAACAGCAGTCCTAGTGACCATGTGAGGTGGCTCCACATCCCAATTCCATGCATGCCAGTTACCTGGAGTCTATAATGTGGTCTAAAATCAGCTACACCACTCGCAGGCAGCCAGATTTAAGAGAGTCAGGAGTATCTCCTTCCCAGAGCTCCAAACTTCAGCCTGAATCTCTGAGAGCTTGTTTGCACACATTAATTTGAACTCAGCCAGTATTACAACTAGGTGGCTTCTGATACAGGAAGACAATGCAGCCCCTAACTACACCAGTATTTCCATTTCACTCAGCCACATGGCGGCCATTGTGACAGGAGCAAGGATCACTCAGCAAGTCTAAAGCAGGCTAGGCGGGAAGTGAGAGAGAGCCTTGCAGACCTCAAGGCTCAGACCTGGACAACTGAAGAATCAAGGATGCCAGCACATTAACACCTAACTCCATGCCAGTGCCCTAGAGTTCTCAAATGTAAGGCTGTCCTGCATCCCAGGGACCACCCTGTGATTCCAGTTAAACTTAGCAATCCTTTAATGACAGTTTTTGTAAAAACATGTAACTTTTTTCCTGAGCAGCCCGCATCCACTTTCCCTGAATGTCTCTCAACCCCATGCTGAATTTATATTAAAAAATCCCCTTTTAATAAACTCCAACTCTGTTTCACAGCAGCTCATCTTGTAATTCTTTTCTGTGCTGACCTTCAGGTCACAGCTCAGAGTAGTAGCTCTACCCTAATGCTGTTGACAAATAATACTTTAGACTCTGCCCTTGGCCAGTTCTAATTTTCCATGTAATTAACCACACTGTGCCTCCCAAGCCAGTTCTGAAGGGCCCTCCCTCTTACAGATGAGCCTGGCACATTGAGAAGACCCTTTTCTTTAGTAGAACAAATTTTCTGGGTAGGAAAAAGTCTGTGAAGAAACAGACAGGTCTAGTTTAGAAACAAGAGTGTCACTTCCAGGGAAGAATTAGCTTGGGACAATATCATGGCTATTCAGAAGATGTCAGTGGTTAGGAGACATTGCAGGAGATGTGTACCTCACATCAACCTCTGGTTTCCATACAAATGCACCAGCAACATACATGCACATGGAAAAGGGGGAAAGTAGTCTCAATGAAGTCTGAAAGCCAGCTGGAGGCCCAAGCCTGTTTCCTAAACCGTCCCAGAATGCGGATATAGTGTCTGCACTTGTCCAGCCCTCTTCTACACTGACTTCCCTTTGCTGTCACAGTATTTTTCTATTGCTAGTATTTAAGTTAGGACAAGCTTAACTTTTCCAAACCCATTTCCTTGTCTGTAAAGCAAAACTAACCTGTAGAGAGGTACAAGGGATCAATCGTTTCAAATTGTGTATCCGTAGCATAACAGGTGAGGAAGTGATCACAGAAACTTACTAAGTAAGAGTCTGAGTGCTGATGCATAAGGAAGGTGGATGTCCCCAGGCTAGCTCACCCACACAAAGATGCACTTATCACTAAGTAACTTTCTGCAGATGTAGATGGTAAAGTCTTGACACTGCTTTGCTGGAG
Source organism: Phyllotis vaccarum (assembly GCA_033318265.1). Lineage (NCBI taxonomy): Eukaryota > Metazoa > Chordata > Mammalia > Rodentia > Cricetidae > Phyllotis > Phyllotis vaccarum. Next base: position 76,366,689 of record JARWLC010000012.1, read on the forward strand.
TAGCTAGCTGCCTACTGTAACAAATAAGTTTCCCGATTAAAGCCTGACCTTAGACCTACTTCAAATTCAACCAACACTTCTTTCTCAAACTCTGGAGCAATCTCAACTATTCATTTCCTAACTTCACCAAGTTCATGCCTCTCTCCTAACACCAACTTTTTCTTCTAAAAACTTCTATAATAAATGTTTACTAGGAATATTTTTTTAACCTCAAGTTTTTCTGCTTTAAATAACAAAAATAAGTCAAAATTATCAGGAAGAGCCTACTGAAGATCAAAAATTCCTTCAAAATTCAACTACAATTTAATGCATGCATGCATGTACCTTGCCTCACAACTGTTTATAACTCCAGTTCCAGGAAATCTGATGTCCTCTTCTGTTCTCCATGGGCAGCAAGCAGACATACATAGTACACACACAAACTTAACAACAGAATACTTATAAAACATTTTGAAACCAATTCTACCAATTACAAGCCTTGTCAACAGTAGCCTAGCAGCCACAAGCTGGCCAGAATTAGAACAAGTTAATCAATAAAATGAGCATTACTAATAAATAACAGTGTCAGGTGTACGGCATGCACCTTTAAACCCAGAAGGCAGAGGCAAGGTCTCTGAGATCAAGGCCAGCCAGAACTACATAGTGAGACCCTATCTCAGAAAACCAAATAAGTAAATATAACAGTAAATAACAACTTACCCACTTCAGCAAGCTTATGTCGTTCGAGTGTTAAATTCTTGGGGTCCTTAATAAAATGAAAGGGCTGAATTTTTATTCCTTCAATTTGAGGGAATAATAAAGCAAAACCAGATTCTCCAATTTCTATTTCCTGAGGTCGATTGCTACCTGATCCCATTGGAGTCACTAGGAAGAAAATGAACAGCTTCGTGAGGACATCCAATAGAAATTGGAGTTAGTAAAAGCCTTAACCAACCCACTGTACTCTCCTACCTGCAGGTGAGGTGATTATCAAGCAGCTGCTCTTAGGGGAAATAAAGTTCTTTAGCAAGTTTAGGGTGGTAATCCCTGCACCATACTTTCAAATATGTTCAGAAAGAAATGCCTTTGTAAACAGACAAAAAGCAAGTGTCCAATCTGTCTGCAGCCACTGAGTCAAGGGAACTGCTATTCTTCTAGAGGAGCGAGGTTCAGTTTCTGTCACCCATATGGCTGGCCACAACAGTCTAACTCCTGCTCCAGGGATCTGATGCCCTCTTCTGGCCTCCACAAGCACCAGGTGTGCACTTGTGCAGACATATATGCAGGCAAAGGCCATACATATAAATCTTTTCAGGTGTTAAGTTTCTAGAAACCCAAACCAGAGTGAGGGATGGTGGTGGAGGTGGGTGGTACTCAAAGAGAAAAGACCCAGGAGACATAATTCCACATGATACTGTGAATTTAAAACATGAAAAGAAAGTTGCAAGTTTATAAGGCCTGTGACGATGTCTTGGTGGTTAACTTGACAGGATTTAGAACTACCAAGGACGCTGGGTACTCTGCTAGGAATCTAGATTAGGTTGTGAAAATACACACTTTGACCTCAGGCAGACCATCCCAGAGCCTGGAGTCCTGCAGCCAAGCAAGGCAGTTATTCTCTGCTCCTTCAATAAGGACAGTGTGACTCCCCGCCAAGGGTACCCTTGAACTTTGAACTAAGCAGGTTCCCCACCCAGGCTGCACTTGGCAAGTACTCTGTTGCAACAGCAAAACAAACCAACCCTACAGAGTCCAAGAGGGAAACCCAAAGGATTTAAATGTCTGAGTAGATGAAAGATAGTCCAAATTAAAACCCCAGCAGAGTGAGCGAGACACAGCATAAGACAACATCCAAGTACCCAGTAAATGCAGAGAAGGTATTCAACACTCAAAGCAGTATCTGTACGTGCTAGTCTAATATTCATAAGCCATGACCCACTAGCAAGGATGCCCAGCAACTGCAGCCCTTCTACACTGCTCACTGAGTATGGATGGTAGAAATTTGGAAAACTGGCCATTTCTGTTTTAGTTAAATATGTTTCAGTGCTAAGACCCAATAAGACCACTCTTAAGTTTCAGAGAAACTTAAAAGCTTTCACAAAAAGTAACAGCCTTGTTCACCATACCAAGGACCAGAAAAACCAGTCTATCAAAACAAGAATAAAAAAAATGAATCCTGTTCCATTTATATCACAGAATGACTTAAATGAAGGGCGAGGGACATGGCTCAGCTGGTAGAATGTTTGCTGTACAGGCATAAAGGCCAGTCTTCTCTCCATACCTGGACCCCAAACAAGCACTAAAGTCGGAAGATGGGGGGCACAGAGAAAGGCAAGTCCCTAGAGTTCAATGCCAGCCACTCTAGCTAGACAGTAAGCCTCAAGTTCAGTCAGAGACCCTGTCTCAAAAGAACAACTGAGGGCCTGGCAACCACATGCTGGATCACAACCATCTGTAATGAGATCTGGTGCCCTCTTATGGGCTGAAGGCATACGTGCAGACAGAACACTGCATATATAAATAAATAAATCTAAAAAAAAAAGAGAAAGAACTGAAGAAGAAACTTAACAACCCCTGACCTCCTCATGTACAAGCGCAAGTGTGTGCATGTACACACATAAACACACACAAAGTTTTAAAGGAATTACTGATAAATATAACAAATGAATCTCAAAAACATGCTAAAAATATTTATATTGAGTGAAAGTGCCAAAACACACACAAAAAACAACCATTTAGAAGACATTGAGCAGGCAAAACTAACACAGAGTCAGAACAGGGGTTTTGGCAGGGACTGTCAGGAAAAGATCAAAGAAACAGCTGGTAAGACCAGACACCAGTAAGACCAGTGTCCTAGTCAGTGTTCTGCTGTGAAGACATCATGACCACGGCAACTCTTACAAAAGGGAATAACTGGGCTGGATTACAGTTTCAGAACCTTAGTCCATGATCCTGATGGCAGGAAGCATGGAGGCAGGCAGGAACTGTGCTGGAGAAGGAGCTGAGAGTACATCCTGATGGCAGGCAGAGGAGGCCACACCCGGATGGGAGCTCATGGAATGGTGTTTTAGTCCCAAACATAAAGGACCTAAAGCAGTGCAAACTCAGAGCTGCTTCAGAACAGGGCAGCAACTAAAGGGGAGCTGCTACTGCTACCCACTCACTGGGAAGGAAGGATCCACAGCTGGCCCTATTCCTAGAGCAGAAAACTGAAAAAGGAACATGGCTGTGTTCAAGAAAAGACACAAGACACAAAACTCTGAAATGCAAACAAAAAGTCCCTGAGGGTGCTTGTGTGGGGGGTCCAGGGGTGATGAGGGATTTATGCTTTACCAACTGAGGCACCTGTAAGGTTCTAGCTAACAACTTCTTGGTGAATGGTTTGTTCTAAATGCCACAGATGTGTCAAGTCACCACATCTTCATAGTCCTCCAAAGGTACTAACATTATCCCATTTCACTGATGAGGAAACTGAAGCCTCATGAGTATCGGGTAAGTTGTACAAATAACACAGACACTAAGTGCTACAGCTGGAGTCCTAATTCAGTTATCTTAACCACTGGGCCACTGCTACATCAAAAATGCACTGGCAATGTGCCATGGTGGCAGCATGCAAAGAAGCATCTCAGTAAGACGCCTTATAACTTGTCACTCTGCATTGCCCCTACCTGCAAGAAACAAGAGTAGGTGAACTGACCAGACTGGAATGGCCACAGGTCTTTCCTAATCTGGGGTGGGTAGAATGAGATCCTTCCCTCCTCATGAAAGGCTAAGGGAAGTCAGGGATTACAAGTTGCTCTCAGGCAGCCAGCCTTGAGATCAGAACCTCAGTAACTTAACAGACACTCTGTACAATCCATGGGGCCCCACATCAAACTAAGCAAAAAAGTAAACTGTTAGTTTCTCTCACCTACAATTCCTGGGGTTACAATGCCAAGGACCTGACACTGCTTGGGGAACAGCTTCTCAAGGGCACATGCTGTCTCCATAGTAGTTCTTTTTCTCGCTGAAACATACAGTAGCACAGTTATTACATACCCATTCCATTGTCACATCTGACAATGTTAACAAAACAATCAAATAGGTTATGAGGCTTGAGCACACATCAACTGATAGAGTACTAGCCTAGTATGCAAGCTCTAGGTTCGATCATCAGCCACAGTGCTGCATGGACCCAAAGTGTGCATGCTGTAATCCTAGCACTTGAACATGGAACAAGATGATCAGAAGTTCAAGGTCATCCTTGGCTATACATGAAAGGCCAGCCTGGGCTACATATGACCTTGTCTCAAAGGAAAAAGGAAAAAACAAAGGAAGGATGGAAGGGAGGAAGGGAAGAGATGGACAGAGGGAGGGAGGGAAGGAAGGAAGGGAAAAAGGGTGTGGGAAGGCACTTTATAAGAAAGCCTAAACATTTTGACTACAGTAACTGGTTTCTGCACGTCACTGTGTGTTTATTCGAATTCTAAACCTAACCATTGCTATCACTAGTTTGCCTTTGCCCTTTGCTCACATACTACTTTTGTCCAAAGGCATCCAATTTGCCTCAGCACTGAGTCTGAGAGGTGCTATTTACTGGATCTTTCTGTTCAGCTGATGTCACAGCTATTACTTGACTTCAGTCAGTATGAGTCAAGTCAGACAATGTCCAAGTCAAAGCCTGGGCCAAAGGGCCCCATCTTGTATTCTTGGTCTGTATTTCCCCTTAGCAATCCAAGTATGCAAAGAATCTGTAAATAGCTTAGGAACCTCATAGCACTGAGGTTATTATACATGAACAGGCTTGGATGATCAAAGTTAGGCTCTTGTTTTAATAGAGAAGCACACCTGGAGGATTAAAGTATTTCAAAATAAGAAAAAACATCTTTCTGAAAAATCTTGTTCCAGTTGTACTGAGAGGTCAGACATCTACCTGCATACAAAGGGCTCCTCACCTCAAGCCACACACAGGCATCTGTACTAGGAACAGCATCCAAAAGCCTCAGGCGGCTTGCTCTCAGGACTAGGACAATGTCAAAAACAAAAGCAAACAGCAAAGGCCCAACCCTTTTCTCTCAATATACCTCTTTTATGGCCACGACACTCTTCCAGGCTAATGAAAGTTTCAGAATCTGCCATATAGAGAACTGTCTGTGGTAAGATGTGGACATTCTGCAAAGAAAGAAAATCGGATCCTATGAGTCTGTGAATGCTCTATGCTCCCCAAGCATCCCTAAGTGCAACAAAGCTGCAGCCTCTCTCCATCTGGCTCATTCCTCTTGGGACATTCCTACTCATAGCCTTATTACTGGATAGCATTTTTTTTTCAGGCCTCAAGAAGTTCATTTACTCTTTGAGAACAAACATCCTAAGTGGGGAATGGGAGAGAGGCTAGGCACAACAGGCTGTACCACCTCACATTCAGGGCCAGCTTCCAGCTCAGTTTTTCCAGACCTGCCCACACTTGAACAGGTTCCCTTGCTACCAAGGACCTTAAATGCATTTCCTTTAAGGTACCCTAGAGCAAACCTCTCAATGCCTGCTCCTAGATGCCACACCCTCTACTTGAGACCTCCATGTGACATCCTTTACATCCCTGCCATTCTTGTCTATGTTTTGTCTCCACTCTGAGTAGACTTCTTCAGACCCCTGGATCTCCCAAACCTCACATTATAGACGAGTGTCAAAATGGCTTAACACTTCTTTCAAGTATTTTTCCTACAGAATGGAACAAAGTGCAGACTATGGGACACAACTTCACTGCCTTGCAATCTGAGGAGGTGTAGAAGACATTTCAGAGTAGGTTCTAGATAAAATCATGAAAGACACTGCATACTATGGTGTGGGCTGGGTAAGACCTATAGGACTCATGGAGACAATCTCTTGGTTTCACCTGGCATTTTTTAAAGTTGCCACAATTTAAAATTCCACAGAATTTTTGCATATTCGAAATCCTCTTTGATAAACCCTGGCAACACTCAGACTGCTCCCTTTAGCTCTGGCTAGGCAGATATGCCAGCACCTCCAACTCCACTGAGCTACTAGCTTCTTCCTTGCCCTTGGATTATTTCAGTCTGCAATTCTGATGAAGAGCCACGCCCTATGTTTAAACAAATATACAAGCCTTGTCTTGAGATTCCAAGATTCTTTCTTTGTGGCTCTCACAACTCCATTTCCCTTCCTAATTCTCACTAGAAACAGACCATAACAAGCCTCATAACACTCTCACTATAGTATAAGGTACCTGGGACTACATTATTCAAAGAATTACAAAAGGCTGTCTTATAAAAGTTCAAAATATTCCTAAGAGGAAGTTAAGCAACTTCCCTTATATCTACTAAAAATACTCCACCAACAAGAGGATTTAGGAAACAGAAAGCAGCATAAGTGAGACTCAGACACCGAGCTTCTCTCCAACCATGACTTTAATCTCTTTATGGCTACTGCAAATGAACTTTAGTAGTGATATTAGGAGAGTTCTCAACATCCATTGAGAATCTGTAGGCAAATACCATAAATAACATGCTATATACATTATGTTTTTGCCATTTAATCCTTACAAGAACCCTGTAAGGATCCAAGAGAATTTATTCCCCTTTTCAATTTATGGAAATGGAACCTAAGGCTCAGAGAGATCAAAGCCACATTATTACCGTGAGCCCAAATATGGGTTATCATCTAAGATTCTCTGTATATAATAATCACTACAATGTATGAAATTTACAGCCATACATGAACAGTACCTATTGTAGTAAAATGCTGAAAATAACCACAGGAAGTTTAAACGCGTGAGCGCGCACACACACAACACCAAATAAATGAATGAATGAATGAATGAATGAATGAATAAATAAAACGATTCTATTCCCCACAGGAAACTTCACTAACATTCTATCTTCATTATGAATCTTCCTTTATATTAATTTAGATTACACTATATTTAACCATCTGTTTCCAACATTTTAAAATTTTTATTTCTTGTGTATATATCTAAGTATGTGCCATGCATGTGCAGGTGCCCCTCAAAACCAGTTGTAGTTACAGGCAATTGTGACTCTCTAATATGAGTAGCTAAGGATTGAGCTTGGGTCCTCTGAAAGAGCAGCCAACTCTCTTAACCACAGAGCCATCTCTCCAGCCCCTTTATGAAGATTTTCTTATCACTGAATATTACTTGTGATTTGTAAATTAATGACTTATTTTATTAAGCAGCAGGTTGTTTTAAGTCCCCTTACTGTACATGATGCTCCAAAGAACACTTCTGTTAGTATTTTGAATTTTCCCAAATAACAGATTTTGAAAAGATCATAGGGTTTTGATCAATGTATCAGAGAGAAATAGTACTTTGCTGGGGTTATGCTCCTATACATGGTAAATATTTGTCCCTCCTACTGGTTTAAGAAAATGCTGATCAGCCAGAAGGCAGACAGGAAGTATGGACAGAGCTACCAGACTAAGAAAATTCTGGGAAGATGCAGAGGGAAAGAGATAAGAATGCTGTTCTGAGAAAAGGCACTGAGCCACGTGGCTGATCATGGGTTAGTTTAAGAGTAAGAATTAGCAATTAATATGCCTGAGCCACAGGCCAAACAGCATGCAATTAGTATAAGACTTTGAGTGATTATTGACTGCTGGTCTGGATCTTGGGACTTGGCTGGGCCAGAAACTTATTACTCCAGTACACCAATGGGCCTAGGAGATGCTAGCCAACTTTCTAGACATGAGTCCAAGAGTCCAAAAGAGCAAAGAAGAAAACCTACACAGCATATCATGTATCTGAAGACACCACACTTGGGACAGGCACAAAGCTGGAGAGATCAGAGCGATTACCTTTCTTTCAAAGGACAGCATTCATACAGCTCCCAATTGACTGCTAACTCCAGCTCCAAAAGATACTTTGCATTCTTCTGGCCTCCATGGGCACCTGCACACATGTGCACATACACACAGACAGACAGACACACACACACAAATAAAATCAGTCTTTTCTCTCTCTCTCTCTCTCTCTCTCTCTCTCTCTCTCTCTCTCTCTCTCTCTCTCTCTCTCTCTCTCCCCCCCCCCCCCCACTGTCAAAAAGAGAGCTATGAATATGAGCAGACAAAATCTTCTTTGGATTGGATGCACCATGTATGGAAACTCACAAGTTTCCATGTACTGAAATATAGTTCCAGATACAAATATAGTCTACTTAGAGAAATTAGGTATAAATAATCTAGAGATATGAATTTAAATGTAAGGTTAGGCTATAGAGGTTAACACAAATACTATGCCACTTTATCAGAGACTTGAGCACCCGTGGAATTCAATATGGGGCAACTAATACCCGGACAAACTGAGAACAACTGCATATGCATATACATACAATGCATATACATACGATGCATATACATACGATGCATATACATACACATATTCCTATTGGGCTGAGGCAGTGAACCCCTCAACAGCAGTGAGCACTTACACAGTACAGACCTTAGATTCTAAATACCATTTTCCACTAAAAGAAACCAAGACTATGAGAGAAACCACTAACTTCTCAAATGAAGCAGGCTGAAAACACCTGGTACCAAAAAAGAGCAGTCATCCCTAAAAGACAATGAAACGGAACCAAGAGCTCACAAGCCCAACCAAGACAGTGTGAGGACAAAATATACAGAGTAAGAGACCCAGAGCATGCGCGCATATATTATAAAAACAAACTCAACAAGAACAATCGGTTTCAAAGTTTCTATCCAGAAATACCTATTAATTCCAACAGGACAGGAATCTTAAAGGCAGACACCACTTGAATCAAGGAATTTAAATGGGACATGATGGGACAAATGAAAAACCAGGGGCCACCCGGAAAGACGCTAGAAGAACGCACCCTCGCTTTCCTGTCATTCCTGACAAAGATACAAAATCTAATAAACCTCAGTCACATTCAATTTGTAAATGTTTTACAAATTAACTGGCCTTGAATTTTCTTAAGGGTTGAGGCTGGTATACTAAACAGATCAAAGAAACCTGCCTCTTAGCTAAAGTCACTGGGAAGTGAATATGTTTGCTATCAAGAACAGTACTGAGGCAAAATCTGTATGAGAGTCTGAAAACTAGACAGAAGTGTGTGTGAAGTCTCTTGTTGAAGGGTGTATTTGTTACTATAAATTTGTTACTTTGATTCTGGTGCTAAGATTATCTCCAATTTGACTAGTGGGGGTCCCTTCAGGCCAGCTTCAGATGCTGTTATTATCTTAGTTTAGCTTCTGTTGCCATGGAAAAGACCATTGCCAAAAGCGACTGTTGCCATGGTAAAGACGATTACCAAAAGTGACTGTTGCCATGGAAAAGACCATTGCCAAAAGCGACTGTTGCCATGGTAAAGACGATTACCAAAAGCGACTGTTGCCATGGTAAAGACCAATACCAAAAGCGACCTGGGGAGTAAAGGCTTATTTGGCTACACATCCCTGGTGACTAAAGCAGAAGACAGAGAGTGATCTTTACTGGCTTGCTTGGTGTGTTTTCTCACACACCCCAGGGGTGGTGCAACCCACAATGGGCTGGACCTTCTCACACCACACATTAACAAGAAAATGCCCTACTGACTTGTCTATTCACCAATCTGATGAAGACACTCACTTGAGGTTCCTTCTTTCTAGCTTGCGATAAGTTGAAAAACCTCTGATCAATACATTATCGATGATAATTTCCTAATCTGGAGGTTACATTGTGGTTGACTAGAACATTCATGTTTGCATATTATACAATAGGCCATCAAATTGGCAATTTCCTCCGTAAGGGCCCCCGCCACTCAGTGAAGATACTGAAGCTCCACTACCAGCTCTGTCTTCACTTCCCACTTATACTGACATTCCTGAGTCCAGGGACAAAAATGAGAAAAGGACTGGGCTTAAGTATTTAGGTCGAAGTTTTAGTTGTTCTATTCTAGTGTGTAACCCTGGGCAAGAATACCTTCATTGCAAAACAGAGACAAGGAAAGAAGGGTCTGCAGAGCGTTCTAATGGTGAACACCTGTAAACTTCAACTGTCCAACACCTAATAATGAATAAACTGCAGCATGCCCTTCCGAAACCTGACATTTATTACAAGGTCTTTCCAGACTATGAACAAAGGCCCCCAAATTAACAAAAGCAAAGGCATGTATCACAATTGTGATTTAAAAAAAAAAAAAAAAGTTTTCAAAGATGGCCCATCATACCAGCAAATTGGCTGTCCGCGGCAAGCACCCATACTTGCCTCAAGCGCCTCTGCTACCACTCTGACCAAGCAGTGTCCATCCAGGTGGCCGGCCTCCGCCACGCCCGCGGAGATCCAGGTCACGCTGCGGTGGGTCCGCAGCACTCTGCGCACACACTCCCTCCATAGACGGCACACTCTGGGGATGCAAAAGCACACAAGGCTGCCGTCGGGCGGGTCGTTCCGCCGTCAGCAGCCGAGAGCCAGGAGACCCACGCGGGAGTCCCGGTCTGGGCAAACCCGCCACCCACCGGGACGAAAGTCTCCTCCTGCCCCATTCGCCCTCACCCGGCTACCCGCAGCAGCGCCTTGGCGGGTAGGAAGGTGAACACTCGCTCCACAACCTCCGCGAGGTTACTCAGAACGTAGGTACTTCGCGGGTCAGTGGAGGAGGAGGAGCCGCCGCCGCCCACCGACTCCATTCCTCGCCTACCGCCAGAAACCCTACGGAAGCTCGGAAGAACCGAGGGGCAGGCACACGGCCACCCTCTCGAGCTCACTGCGCAGGCGCGCGCGCCACTTCCGGCAGCCAGCTTCCGGCACTGGCCCGCAGCGGTGCGCTGGGTTTAACACCTGCACCGGGTAAGGAGCGGTACAGCCTTGCCTCTGAGCCGGCTGCAAACACTCGATTCGGTAAATCTGCTTAACACGCTATCCCATCATAAATTTTAAACGAGTAAGCATTTTAAATAGCACTCGCCATTCCTTAACCACTAACTATAATTGCTGCTAGCTCAGACATTTTCACATAGGTTATGCTTTGGCTCTTCTTAGATCTTCCCAGGGCTACTGAATCACGGGGTGTTCACGTACATATTCTGAACCACAAATGAGAGAAACAGTAGATGCAGCTTCATTCCAACTGAATTCAGGTGTTTCCTGATTGAGGGACTTAGCCAGTTGGTCTCAACTGGTAGGTGTTTTGGCCCCACGACCCTTTACACTGTTATATTTACCTATTAAAACATTTTGAGCTGGACATGGTGGTACATGTCTGCAATCCAGCAAGCTGGAGGCAGAAAGTTCACAAACTGAAAACAATCCGAGTTTCCCAACCACAAAATACAAAATATTTTAACATAAGATAGTTTAAACATATGAACTGTTTTTTTTTATGTAGGAAAACTCTTAAGCTCCCTGCCTTCAGTATCAAACTGTCACTTTACTCTGGAAACCCTATGGGTACTTAATAGCAAATACATGGATGTCAAACAATCTTCAAAAACTCCACTGTACACTGAGAATGTGTGAAAACTCAAAAAGCTTCCTGTTAATACGAACCCTAGCAGATCTCAGGGTCTCCAAAAGGCCTACTTTCAGTACTGGCCCCAAACTACTCTATGGACCCATGGGGGAGAGGGGGCCTGTGACATAAGGACCGGGAACATCCAGGCACCTGTGTTTAAGCGGAGGGTACCTAAAGGGAGCTTCAATGCAGATCACTGTTTCTGAATAAATTAGTGAAGTAGAGTGGATGACATCCAGACATTACAATCAAACCAAAGACAAAACTGGCATGGGAAATTCCGATCAAGGAGAGAAAAAGAGTATTATCCAAACATACTGAACCAGTTTTCCTTCCTTCTTTGGGGCTTATGAGATGTACTGATAACGGTGTGTATACGGGCCATGAGTATGAGAGGGAATGTGCTAATAGTATCCTGAGAAAATCAGAATACTAATTAAAATAGCACTTGAAACAGTTCCTAGCCAGCCAACCTGGGCTGAAGAGTGGAACAGTCAAAAACAAAAACCCACAACAAAAAACCCATAAGTATTTGGATTTAAAGCATGTAAGGAAAATTACATTCTTTAAAGAAAAACACTCACTGTGTGTACATGCCAATTTTGGATTCCTACCTCTCTCATTAATCAACTTTCATTTCTGCCCCGGAAACCTCCCCACACCCCATCTTCTCTTGAATGCCCTACAACTTCATCAGAGCCTAGACACCTGAATCATAGCATTTCTTATGAGGGAAAGGTGACAAAGTGATTTTAAATGGTTCTTTATTCATAAACTTGATGCAAGTTTACAAAATTTACTGTACATTGCCAAATAAATCTGCAATGAAAAATAAAATCCAAAAAACAAAGCATGCCAAATGTGCAGCTGTCAATTTGCTAGCCATTAGGATATTAAAGAATTCAATAATGTATTCAAGATTTTGCCTTAGGCTGAAGGAACTTTATAATGCTCTGAAGAGTTCTTTCTGCCTTGTCACCTGTTCTCTGACCACTGGTGTCATGTAAAGGTAAACGGAGCAATCAGGAGAAATTAAAAACACACACAAAATGCATAAGTGTCAAGTTTCCTGAATGTGGTTTACAAAGTTAAAATAAAATTAGAAAAAGAAAATCACAAATCGAATGTGTGAGAAACACCTTTTGAGTCAGGTGGTGGCGGCCATCACCTTTAATCCCAGCACTCCTCTGTAGTTCGAGGTCAGAGTGGTCTACAGAGCGAGTTCCAGGACAGCCAGAGCTGCTACACAAAGAAACCCTGTCTCCAAAAAAATAAAATAAAAACAAAAGGAAACTAACTTTATACTGGTTTGTGCAGGAAAATGTGCTTCTGGGTTTCCTGTTTAAAAGTGCGTAATAGCTAGAGTTTATATTTAAATCAAATTCAAGATAAAAAAAAAATTATCAACCAAAAAGGACTGATTCAGGTAAGGCAATAAAATGAAAAGTACACTGATTTGTGTCACATTTTATAAAAGAATTAACATATGCTGAATTCCTACTGGTCTTTTGATGTAAAAACCACTATATGACTACAGCAAAAAATTTAAGGGTCTCCAATTTAGGTACATTTTATACTTCTGCTCAAGGAGTCTGTCTTTGTGCCAATCACTTCACAAGTTTATTAGTTTATCGACAATTGCAACACCCCGTTAAATAGTGGAAAGGTAAAATGACCTCATACTTTAGAACTTCACAGTCTACACTGTGGCTCTTCCCAAGAACTGTTCAACCAACGGGAGGCAGGTTCAGCACAGCAGGCCTTTGCCGCCCCAGTGGAAATTACTGCTGACAAATGGCTAGCTCACTTTGTTTTACCTAATATGATACAACACAACTGAGATCATACTCTTCCAGAAACAGTTCAAACCTTCACACAACCATGAAAAAGTGAACAATTTAATGAAGAAGCTTCCTGTCATAATTTTGGCAATAAAAAGATTTCAGACCTGAAAAGGCTATGGTTTAGAAGACCTAAAGTTCCTAAACCAGTATAGACCATCAGTTAAACTTTTATTGGCTCTAAACGAACAGGGTTTTGCAAATCTTCATACCCCATAGGCTCAATATAGGAAGGTTCCTGTAAATTCACAGCTGCAGTAAACTGATGCTGATTTCCCTGCTTGCTTAAAAGATTTCACTTTTCAAGAAAGAGGTGGTAGGGAGTGGCTATTGTATGTACTTATCAGGAAAAATACAGTAAAGGCCCCACTGTTCAGTCCAAGATACCTAAAGTGAGCAAAATGAAAAGGCTGTATCTGGATGTCAATTGACAGATTATCCACTAAATGATCTATTAGCTAATGTCTTCGGTACTGCTGTTATAGGGCACTCAAAAGCTTATGTCTGCACGTTGGAACGATTTTCTTTAAAGCAACATTGGTCCAAACATATGTCAATGTAGTTAGCCATCTTCCTTTGGAGGTGTGTACCAGCCTGAAATAAAATGGAAAAACATTAACTATTTCAATCCTTGAAGCAACTAGAAAAAGGCACTACTAAGATCAGGTCTAGTCTCAACTCATAATTCTGTTGTTTAACAACACTGCAGAAAGTTAAACTTGCTTTTTGGTTATTAACCGAGAATTCTCTATGTTCCAGTATCAAGTCACTGCTTATGAACAAACCACACTTGAGTTTTTAGCATCTCTATATAATAATACTCCTAGTTGATATTCTGCATTGAAAAGAAACCTTACTAATTGGTAGGTAAAGCACTGTCACCACATTAAAATTCTAGCTATGCAAGCATCTACCACAGTTAATAATCTTATAATGTATGTCAAAACATGAAGTTATACATGATGAGCACACAATTTTGACAATTTAAAACAAATAAAGACATAAAACGTTGGAATCTAGAATTGCTCTCTCTGATTCTGAATCCATTGCTCTTTCACGAATGCAAGGCTCACACACCCATTTTCTATAAACATCTTTGAATGTAATTGCACGGTTTGCTGTAAGGAGGAAAAGGGAGGCAAACATGACTGTTGCTCATATCCTACATCTAAACCCCCATAGAAAGGCAACTGCATGCCCAGGCCACCTGGTACAAAGCAGGCATTGGAACATGCTCATCTGATGTGCTAGAAATGATTTTTTTAAATAAAAGCCTGTCTTGGCTTAATTAATCCATACTGTAAAAAAAAGCTTGCTTCAAGATTTGGTTTTGAATAATATTTTTAAAAAGAATCACTGAGAAAGTGACAAGCTGGCATTGCCATTAAAATAAAATTGAGTGTAAGACACAAGTCTAAATTTACAAACTAATACACATTTGTACGTGTGTACTCCTACACTTGAGTGTGCAGAGGCTGGAGGTCAACCTCCTATGTCTTCCTCAATAGCTCTTCCCCTTTATGAGACAGGGTCTCAACCTGGAGCTCAATAATACAGACTGGCTGGCCAGAGGGCCCCAGAATTGTCCCTTCTGTTTCCCCAGAGATAAGATCAGAGGTATCTACTGATATTCCTGGCTTTTCATGCGGGTTCTGGAACAGACTCAGGGCCTCCTACTTGCATGGTTTACTCTCCAGACTAATTCACTTCTAGAAAGATAAGACAACAGCTACATAACCAAGGAAAACTACTTCCTTCTACTTTGTTCAGGGCACTTGGTTACAAAGTGCTCTGCATAGGCATTATTCTTTTCCTTAGTGTTTATTAAGAGACACTTTGCCCCAACTTTAGAGATGAGGAAACAGGGTAGGAGATCACACAGAAGCTGGTAAAATGGCTGAGTGAAGGCATCTGCCACCAGGCCAGACAACCTAAGTTTGATTCTGAGAATCGATACAGTGTGCATGTTGGCAAACATATACACACAAAACAAGTATTTCTTTTCTAAATAAATACTTGTCTTTATTTAGATTTGTTCAAAGCCACAGAGCTAGGAAGTCACATAAATGGCACTTGCAAGTAGGTCTTCCAAGCCTGGCCAGGTGATGAGAGCCTGGAATCCCAGCTCCTGGGGAGACTGAGACAGGATTCAAAACTCAAGGCCTCCTGGACTGCAGAGTGATCTCAGAGCCAGCTCAGGTAACTTAATGAGATCCTATCTTAACAAGTGAAGCAAACTAAACAAAAAACAGAAACAAGAAGAATAAGGGCAAGTGACGTAAACAGTAAATGTGTCTCTTGGGAGTAAAATGTTTTTGCCTGGTGGGGTTCTAAGTTCCACCCTAACGGGGGGGGGGGGGGGGGGGGGGGGCAAGAGGGGAGGTCTACCAAAGCAGGAATCTGAAAATGTTTCAGAAACAGGTGGTCATGATCCTGTTATGCTTGCTCAACTACAGTTAGAGCTCCTACACAAAGCTGCTTGCACAATTCCTTTACTTACAGAATATTCTTCAAGTGAGCAAAGGGATTTATCCATTAAGCTAAATTCTTGGTTCTGGCTCAAAGGCATTTAGGTCAAGTCTTCAGAGCACAGAAGAAAGCAGTGTTAAGATTTGTTGCAAGATTATGAATACAGCAAAAGTATTTCTCCCCCACTGTAACTAACAGTATTTGATTTAAAAAATCAAAACAAAGGAATGAACAAGGCAGACATCATCATGCTATGTACAACTTCATGAAAGACAGTAAGAACTTAGTGAATTAAACATACCATTTTTCTCGTGTATCTGTACAATGGAATTGTAGGACTGTTGGGCCCGTGCTAGATTATACTGATTCTGAAAAAGAAATACACATTGTTAAATCAAAACTGCAACCAGATGAAAAGCCTCAGAGTAAATTTATGGATGTGTCACTACTCTGTTTAAAAAGACATTCTCATTTCCCAAAGAATTTGCTATTAACTTTCCATATTTGCTGCAATTTTTCAAGAATAGCAAAACCAAATTTGCACTTCACTAAAACCCCACAAATTTCAGAGTCTTCTTTCTATTTTTAAAGTCTTTCTACCACTAGTCAAGCAGGAAGGTTTACAGTGCTAGTATGTGTCTCCACATGGTCAGACCAGATCAAAGGAAATGTATTAACTCTTCCTTCTTCCTACATCCATAGGTGCTACTTTCACATAAGACACTAAACTCTAAATATGCATCTAAATATTTGTAGTTAGAAATATAAAGTATGCCTACAATTGTCACCAAGTCACCTCCTTTAGTTAAAATAAGGAATTTTCTCTAAGGAGCCAGGTTCAGACTGAGTTTTGTCCCATAATCACATACACTTTCTAATAACAGCTTACTCCACCTATAGTAGCACATCATACAACTTGCTGCACAGCAAATGCACCATAAAGAAAATATAAACAAAGAGTCTTTCTTCTCATCCCCACATCCCCTACTCAAGTCAGCTACATTTACTAGTCTCCTGTACACCTCTCTGGAAGATTTTGCAAGGACATTCATGCAGAGCTGTTGTCCAAATACCAATTATACTTGCCAAGTACTGGCAAAAGCCATCTAGAATGGAGTTGCTGCATCAAGAACACGCCTTTGCAATGCGGAGGCCTTGCTCAAGTGCTTCACTATGGGCTACCAGGGCCATCTGTGTATGCCTCCAAGTAGCTTCTCAGGAGTCCTTCACTGTTTAAAGCCAAATCCTCTCTGTGTTTTCAGTTTGCTGCTGCAACTTAGTACGGCTCAGCAGGTTTCCATGCATTTGTGAGCAATTTATTTCATTTCTGTACCAGTTGTAATCAGACCCTATTTTCTACAGAGTAATCTTCTAAAGCCCTGCCTTAAAGCACCTAACACACACACACACACACACACACACACACACACACTCAAACACACCCAATCACACACACCCAAACACATGGCAAATCATCTCAGAAAAAAAAATTAAAATACTTTCATGAGCTAGAGAGCCAGT
Organism: Phyllotis vaccarum; assembly: GCA_033318265.1. Lineage (NCBI taxonomy): Eukaryota > Metazoa > Chordata > Mammalia > Rodentia > Cricetidae > Phyllotis > Phyllotis vaccarum. The sequence goes on from JARWLC010000012.1 coordinate 76,383,964, forward strand.
TCTGTAGTTAAGAACACTTGTTGCTCTTTTGGAGCACAAGGGTTTGATTACCAGCACCCCACACAGTGGATTCCAACTCCATTTCCAGTGATCTAACGGCCTCTGTGGACACCAAACATGCACCCGATATATAAACATATAAGAAATTGAGGCAAAAACATCCACACACATTAAATTTTTTTCCACAGAGAGAAAAATAAAAGACAAATGGCTAAACCTAACAAAATATACACAACATACTCAGGTGACCATGAAATACTGCCCACTCTCCCAAGCTAAGTATCAGCCAGCCTCCACTATTCTGGGCAGCTGACACAGTTTAAGGCACTGTCAGGTTAGCAGCAAATTTCTGCTGTTTAGTAATGTCTCCCTTGGATTTTTGATCTGTTTGGTTGTCTTTATTCTTGAAATTAGCATACTGTGTGTGTGTAGATTCTGTCCCACCTTCCCTATCCTAGTCAAGTCACCACCTCCAGTCTCCTCCTTGGCCATGGTTCTGGCTGGGGGTGTTTGTCCTTCCTCCTCTTCTGTCACTGCTGTTCCCAGTGACTAGTCTGACAGCACTGTTGAGCTGTCCCAGACACTGCAGAATTTTATTTTTAAATTCCCATTTAACCAAAGGGTTGCATAAATCTGAAATTCCACAACACTGTATTTCTAACATACCAACTTACCAGTCTTATGTAACTAAAGTAGGACCATATCCTATCTGTCTCCTTTTTCTTCTATTCAGCATTATGAGTTAGCTTCATTCAACAACTTTAGAAGGGTTTTCTTTAGAATTTTAGTATTCCCATTGTGGTTAAAATGATTTTGATTTTGTATTTCACTTTTTACTATAATTTAGAAAGGTACTTACATTTCCAAGTTCATATGGACTTTAATTAATCTCTTCATTATTATCTCCTAATTCTGTTCATTTGAATTGTATGGTTTGGAAGGTAGTAAACCACAGGTTTTTGTATTGCCTGCCTTGATTTATAAGATAATCTGCTGTGATTTTTTTTTCTTTTTGTCTCCCGTGTATGTCTTGGGAATACAGGGATCCGGTACTTGTAAGTGCTGCATGATAGGCAAGTGACCATACGTTCAGCTTCCCTTTTCCAGCTCTGACACTTCCTACAACTATTATACTGAACTTCAAATAACTAAAGTTTCTATTTTGTTCTGTTTTTGTGTTTTGAAGTACTGAACATTGAATGCATGCTAAGTGAGTACCCCACCACTAAGCTCTAAGCTCTATCTTGTCATCTGGTGTCTGTGTGGCCTCACTGTGATCTTTAACTGAATTCCCCATTTACTTGATTTTAATCGATTAGAAGCACTTCTCTCAGGAGAATGAGTGCTTCTGTGAGAGCTGTGACTGCAGCTAACATGGAACCACAATAGAGCCCATGGAGATCAAGATTCTTATATTTGGCACCACAATCTGGCTCATTTATAAATGCATGACTAGGCTGTTTAGTCACTCCCTAGCACAGGAAAAGATGAAAACGAAACCATTCTCTCCTCAGGGTTCTGCCAGAGAGTGACAGCGCTTATCCTGATCAGCACTGCCCCGCAGGCTATGTACTTCAGGGCTTTGCTATCGTTCACTAATGTTCCCTCTGTAACACGTGTGCTTTCCATTAGCACATTAGCTTGCTTTACTGACTTTATGATTCTGGTGACAGTCTCCTTATACAGCTCAGGTGAGCCTACAATTCACTGGGTAGCCCAGCTGGCCTCAAATTTGCAATCTTTCCATCTTAGCTTCTCAAGTGCTGCGAACCACCTTTTCATGAACAGGCCAGTGATTCATTACTTATAGGCCTCAAGTTAATGCTATAGCTTTATTTCCTAGTAACTGGACAGGAAACAGCCTGGCTGCCATCCTTCTAAGGCCAGGGCCTGTTCTCACTCCTGCTGGCTAAGCACTGACAGGAAGTGGGAAAGCTGATGACAGACTGTACTTCCACCTCTGTTCTCAGCCCATCCATCCAACCTGACCTCAATCATGATGCTGCTGAGAGAAAACTGTTTTCCAGCATATGTGTAAATTTATGTCAGTTAATTTAGCTTTTAGAAAGCATACATTCAATTACTTTAAACTAATAGCTGACAGTATCATTTAAAATATCTTATTTTGGCTTTTTAACTAAGACCTAGTGTATTTAAAATATTCTAAAATAATAAATATATGGCAAAAAATTTTAACACAAAACTCAAATCTCATCTCTAACCTGACTCAACAAGTATTTCAAAAACCCCTTATCAGAAACCACAGCTATTAGCATTTGTACATTCTTCCAAAGACTGTCGATACTGACAAACACATTTAGATAGCTCTCCTTTCCTCCCCATATACATGCCCCCACCTACACACATCAACAGAGTATTTTTAACACTATTTAAATTATTACTGTATGTGCATGTTTGAGTACACATGCCTGAGCACTCTGGAGTTGGTTCTCTACTTCCACTTTTACATGGGTTCTGAAATCCAGCTCAGGTTGTCAGGCTTGCCCATTAAGCCCCAATTGTAAGCAATTTCTTTTGGTTGAGACACAGACAGACAGTGTGTGTGCTCACAAGGGGGAAGAGGGGGAATGTGTGTACAGGCACATGGAAATCAGAGGACAACTTTCAGGAGACAGTTCTCTCCTTCCACTGTATTAGTTCATCAGGCTTCCAGGCAAGCATTTCTACACCATGAACCACTTGCTGGACCTTTAACACCATTTAGGCATCTTCTAAGAATGACTGGCTTTTATTATTTTTAATTATGTGTATCCATTTCTATATGCTGAGTATGTGCATGAGTGCAGATGCCCACAGAGGTCAGAGGCATTGGATACCCCTATACAATAGGAGTCAGAGGAAGTTTGAGCTGGCTAACACTGATCCTCTATAAAAGCAGCTATTAGAAGCTGAATCATCTATCCAGCCCGGTATCTTCCTTTTTTGTTACATTTTATTATATTAGTGTATGTGGGGAACAGGGAAGACACATGTGCCATAGCACATACATGAAGGTAAAAGACTAAATCTCTGAAAGTTGGTTCGCCCCTTCTATCGTGGACATATCAAGGATCAAACTCAGGTCCTCTGGTTTGGTGCCAAATGTCTTTATCTACTAAGCCACCTCACCATCCATCTTTCTTTTTTGATTGTTTTAGGTTTTAGTTTTTTGAGACAAGGTTTCACTACTTAGCCCAGGCTAGCCTGAAATATGTGGCCCTCCTGATGCAACATGGCAACTTCTAGAATCTAGCTGACAATATTATTAAATTTCAATTACTCAAAAAAAGAGAAAATCAAAATCAATGTCCTATGCCCTTCTGATTTTCTTTTCTAGTTTAAAGTGAAAAACATTTTACATTTAACATCAAATTTAACATTTAATTTGCCACCAAATTCTGTATCTGTATAGATGTCCGGAGAAAGCACTGAAGACTGGGCCATGCTAATGCCGAGTGTATTTCTCTAGACATTCAAAATTACAGACTACCTTCTCAAGTTGTGATATTTTGTGCTTTGGGAACTTTACATGAAGAAGCATATGTTTCATCATTAAAAAGTTTTCAGATTATAATATATAACCATTTTACTAACACATTAAAATAAAAACATAGATTCACATATATTGTTAACAAATGCTGTTTGGATATTATTAATGATCATTAGTGAGTTGCTAAACTTCTGTATTTTAAATAAATGGCATTTTGTTCTAGCATAAACAAACTGCTATTAAAACAGTTAAAAGCAACACTATCATCCCAAATAATAATTTAATGACCTTTAAAAATTTTTGCTTTTCTTGTGGATTAACTTTCTAAAAAAATTCTCATGATTTTAAGTGCAGTTTAAGTATATATCTATGTTTAAACTACTTGAATAAGCAACACAATTTCACAAAAACTTTTAGGCAAAACATTCACTGTTTAAAAATTATCGGGTCAAGGTTATTCCATCACACAAAGGTGTTCCCCAATCCCCAAAACAAACATTAAATACCTATGATTAGTTACATACACCTGAAGCAATCCTTCTAGTACAGTAAGTAAATTTGGCACACGGATCAGTAAGTGCACAAACTACACCTGTGTGGCTGAAACCCTTGTTTTGCCTGTGACTTTAGAGTTATCAGACCCTGTGTGCCTCAGTCTCTTCATCTATAAAATTAAGACAACAGAACAATTCTCATAGGTTATTAAAAAGGGTGAAAAAGTTAATTAATGATTTAAATTAGAATGAGTCTAACATATATACAATGGCTAAAAATTAATGATGCAAACATGGTCTCAGTACACCCAAGCCTTTTCCTTAGCCTGTGACATTTATCAATAGCAAGCTCACTAAACACATTTGTGAATATGAAAGACTATGAGCATTTCACTGTTCTAAAACAAGAAAATCAAATGAAACCAAGAATATTAAATAAACTGTCTCAAAAAGAATTGTGATGGTGTCTAACGAGATGGCTCATCAGTTAAGATTTGTTCTTGGAGAGGACTCATTCCTATCCCCACATGGTGACTCAGTTGTCTTATAACTGTAGTTCATCCAATGCCATCTTCTGGCCTTTGAGAGCACCAGACACAGATATGATCCACAGACACATACATCCAGGCAAAACACTCATAGACATAAAAATAACTAAAATTTAAAATTAGAACTAAGACAGAAATATGTCTCATAAGTGACCACTGCTAACACGAGGGCACCTCAGCATGTCTGTGGGGTTCTGAACCAAATACCTTGTTTGCTCCAAACTGTACTCGGGCTTTGCCTTTCACCAAGGTGGCATTGATCTGCATGATGACTGATTCTATAGAGTAGGCACTGCTCCAGCCCTATAGGAAGAAAAAACAAGAAAACCACTCAGGAAAACCCAACAAAACATCACAGAAGAACCCGTTGACAGCCAATCAGTGCTAGCAATTTATTAGTGAAGAGAAAAATATTGGACCATTTCTAGTATCTCACAAACAATCCTGGGTTCTAGATATCTAACCTGAGTAAGTTATAATTTTAAATAAACATTATCTCAGCAGTCGTTCCAGCATGGACTAAGTTCAAAGTACAATGAAAGTTTACTGATTTACCGTGGGTGTTTAGTAGGTGCTAGTAAACAATTTTTTTTAAAAAAAATATAAGCTAGTACACTTAAGAACTGTGCTTGTAGTACCCAGTAATTTATGGAAACAGCCCACTAAGACTGAGAATTGAGCATACGAGTTACCTGTTTTGTAAGAAGTTCCATACATAACGCTCCTCCACCCAATACATACCTTTAAAAAAAGAAAGCAAGCATTCAAATCCTCTAAATATTAATATTCCTCAACTTCTAAAGCATCACTAAGAAAGCATGCACAGGGCTGGAGAGATGGCTCAGAGATGAAGAGCACTGGCTGTTCTTCCAGAAGAACTCAGTTCCTGACAACCACATGTGGCTCACAACCATCTATCATGAGGACTGGTGCCCTCTTCTGGCAGATAGGGACACACATGCAGACAGAACACTATACATAATAAATAATAAATCTTTAAAAACAAACAAACAAACAAAAAGCATGTGCACAAAGTTAGAAGATAACATACAACAATGAAACTGTTGTTAGGGACAGAAGACTGGGGTCAATTTCAAGTGTTTATAGTCATTACTCTAATACAATCAACTTGTCAAACAAATTGAACACAATACTTACAAACTTTTCTGATACCAAAAACTAAGAACTTAGCTCTAAGCATCTGTTTTCTTAGCTGACACTCAAGTGTTCTGTCCCTGGAGTTTTCTCTGCACCCTGTTGCTGAGAACATTCACATGCAATGCTCTACCCTATTCAGAGTTATAAGCAGCAGCCAGAAGCTGAACAGTCGAGTAGCTTTAGCTGTTTTGTTGGGACTGCACATAGAGAGTGTGCCCCTACACTTATTAGGTAGGGAGCCACACAACATACACCTCTTTCTCTACATAGACTCATACAAAATTTAAGCTGTCTTCCAATTAAAATTGAGTTGTGTTTTAGATGTATTTCAGAAATTTTAAGTCGGCCAGTAGTTTTCCTCTTTACTTAGTTGTTGGAGTATGAAAAACAAGCTATTTTAATTTTGCCTCCATTGAACTTTCCTATTTCACCCCTCTTTCCAATCTTGTTACTTCTGTCACTTGACCCTAAGACAGCAGGAGCACAGGATTTCAACTAGTGACACATCACCACCCTATAGTCTTTGTGCCATACGGAGGACCCGTCTCCCCGTCTCTCTAGAATGCTTTGTCCTTTCTTTTGTGTCTGTGGCATGTGTGTGTTGTGAATACATGTCATCTTACTGTTTGACACAGGGTCTTTACAGGGTCTTCTCACCAATGGCTAGACTTGCCCCAGTGTCCCCGGTGCTAGGTTTACAGATTTTATGTGGATTCTGGGGATCTGAGCTTAGGTCCTAATTACTCAGCACACATGGTACCAACTGAGCCATCTCTTCCATTACTAGAACATTTTTATTCCAAATTGTTATTTCCCTTTTCCTATACCAGTTAATGACAGATGAATCCAATATTCAAGGTTAAATATGTTTACCAGAGGAAGGAGGAAGAAATGATTTGTTACACAATTTATAATGTTATAGCAACACTAACTATGAAAAGCTTAGTGTTGCTATACAGGCTAGAAAAAGGCTGGTGTTTTGAGTAAGAGATACAAAAGTTTAAAATTCACCATATTTCCACCCTATGTTTATTTTGTATATGTGAATATTTGGCTAGGTTACCTAATATTCTCCTTCCAAAAATGGCCATATGTTTTATGGTAGAAAAACTATATTCACTGCCTAATTCAGAAGCATGTATGGAATGTCTAAAGGTAACAAAATGAATCTTCATAATTCGAAACATCTTTGTTCTATGATCTTAGCTTGTGATCTCCACTCATTCTAATAGTATTTGTGAACAGCACTGTAAAAGCTTGCCAAAAAGCTGCAATAAGATCCTTAAGGGATTACTTCAGCTTTGCTGATCACCACTCACAACTTTGGGATTCTGACAGAGCAACACTTCCCAAACAGCGAACAAGAGAATGCCATCTTCTAAGATGTCAAAGTGAGGGGAATAGACTAAAGGAATTTAGAAGTTATATAGCATCTTTGTTAAAAACAGGCTTAGGGAAGTTATTTAGTGTCTCTGTGGAAAATCACAAGTCTCCAAGAAGTTCTTTTGGGAAAATATCACATAGTCCCTTCTGCTGCTGTCCAAAATGCCTACTAATATACCACAAAACTTTCTGAGAGATGCGGCAAAGGACTGGGCTGCAGGAATCAGCTAAGCCAACTTTTAAAGGGGTATTCCCTGATCATGTTTTAGACATCTAAATGGCTCAATACATCATAAACACAGATGTGTTTAAGGCCATGTATTTGTTTAGCTGAGCTTTACAGATACTCCGGCCGGTTCTGCAGTATTCTGAAATATTCTGACTATACTAAGACATCTTAGAAGGATGTGGCTCAAGAAAATAGCACTTATATTTACATTTGCTTTGCACGTCTATTTCTATATTACAAAAGACTATTCTAAGTTCTGAAATCTATTTTTAGGAGACACTAGTACTTTAACCAAAATGTGACCCACTACTGTCTCAAACATAGAAATGATCAGCCTATGGGCAATAATTTTATATTTTATTATTACAATAGGAATTATCTCACAAACTAGAATTAGCTGAGTACTTGGAAATTCTCAAAGGATTTCTTTTAAGACTTATTTCATTTATGTGTGTGCACATGTATGCATGCAGAAGCCAGAAGAGGGAGCTAAATCCCTTGGAACCAGAGTGACACATAACTGGAAGCCACCTCATGTGGGTGCTGGAGACTGAAGTCAGATCCTTAGGAAGAAAAACAGTTGCTGTATAACCGCATAAGAGCATCTCTCCTGCTCCCCAACAAGCGGTTTAATGATTCCTATAAGGGGACTACCAAACATTTCAAATTAACCTCATCTATTCCATGCCTCCCATAACCTCCTAACTAAAAAAAAAAAAAAAAAAAAAAAAAGCAACATAAAACTTGGTATGGCTGTTGTATGACTATATGACAATCACCAATAAACTGTACTGACAACTATTTATGTTGGGATTAGCTCCAGTTACCTCAGTTTTCCAAATTATCACCGTGACTGCACTAAATACCACAGGCCTGTGCGAACCACAATAACTAACTTTTCCGAAATCTTCAATGGTTTACATTTGAAAATTGTTTTTTTAAAGGTAAATGACTACACTACCTAATATACATATATGGATGGATGCATGGATAGATAAATCTCTCTAAGTGGCCCAGACCCACTGTACAGCCAAGGCTATCCTCCATTAGTTTCTGGCAGTTTGGGATTACAAGCAGGCATATATCCATTTCTTAAGGGTCAATGTCAATCAATAAAACCCATTAAGATGTCTACTTATAACTAATCTGTACCAGTCTGAAGGTGGACCCCAAGCCAGTGCTATCAGTTTCATTTAGAAATGTAAATTCTCTGGCTCCCTCAACCTGCTCAACACAGAATCCTCTGGCAGAAGTCTAGCGATCCTGCCCTCCCAAGGTTCAGCCAGTTCTGCAAAGGACCTGACATTCATTATCACAGAGTAAATACATAACTTACCCTCCTGAGAGAACAGGTAACACTACTCGAACAAATGGAGGATCAAATGGAAAATTATCCTAGAAAAGTATACATTTAATCAATTTTAAGAACATCTTTTTAAACTTTTCATTATTTAGAAAGTTTTCAAATAACCAATAACAAATGTATCTTCCTATTACCTGGGAATATAAAGGTCATAAAAGTGAAATCAGTACCAAAAGATGAGAAATAATTTAGGTCAGGACAAATTAAAATAGAGCTGCATGAATTCACATGTACACTAAGCAGCATGGCTGTGGGCAGGCCCAGGAGAGGCCTGTTCTTCCCACTACAGAAGTTAGCAACAGCAGAGTTCAGACTCACAGCCAGGGAAGCAAGAGGTGGAGCTGCAACACGCTCAAGAGAGACCGAGGGCCTTCTGCCTGTCAGGCTGGGCCCTGGGGGACCAACGGTCAACTGCCCTCATAGGGAGTCAAGTATGGCTCTCAGCCCTCTCCACTGCCGATTCTCTACATGTCCCCACAGTCTGTGGCCCTGGCAGAACCAACGTTAATTCTCTCTGGGGAAGAACACAATACTGCAAACCTATCTGCAATCTTTCCCACGGAATGTCCATCTTACTAAGACGTAGACATAAGGACAGCACGGGAGAAGAAAGAAGCAGAGCAGCAAAACCAGAGTTGGCAGCCACACGTGAGAGTAACTGCTGAACATCTGGGAGGAAGAGAAGGGACCAACCAGCAGAACTGCACATAGTTAGAGCCCATAGGATTCTGGAATCTGGATCTACAACAAGAACTAACCTAATGTTGGTGACGGAGACTATGGCAATAAATTGCAGAAGAGAGACTCAGTAAATAGAAAACTACATCACAAACATCCCAAATGCAGTTAGGAAAGGCCAAAAAGGATAGAAAAGGTGGGAAATGCAGAAAATAACAAGATATAAGGTTTATCACACATGTTTGAAAGGAGAATGGAACAAGACAATTGAATGAGAACTTTTCAAAGACTCCCGAAGTCTGGCCACGGTCAGCACTTTCAGGAAAGATCCAAATCGTCAATGATGAGAACGGCAGCTTCAAGGCACTTAAGGAAAAACTCTGCACTCCTCAGGAGTGCAGCTAAAGCCAGGCAAAGCAGAATACCCAGGACTCCAGCAATTAGGAAGAGGGTAGGTAACAGGTCTGAGACCAGCCTGTGCTTCACAGCACGACCTTGTCTCAAAGAAAAAGAAATAAAACCAATCTTATTTTCCCATCTTGCAAAGCTGTACTAAAAAGAAAAACTCAACAATATTTTTTGGTAGGAAAAAGACCATGCTAGATACAACCTGGGAAAATAAAGAGCATTAAGAATTCCAAATTTGTCTGGTCTTGGGATCCAAGTATAGAATGCAAATGTATGTACTGAGTACATACACTCAAATATTCTAAAGCTGTGAAATTACAAGGGCAAAAAATGAATACTGGACTTTGACAATTCAATGAATAAGAGAACAAACATATTATCACCAAGCTAAAAGGCAGGAAATGTGAGTCCTAAGAAAGCATAAGACAAGTAGAAACCCTGTTACTATATGGTAGATTTAAACCCGGTATCACAGTAACATTCAAAACAAAGGCTAAGCTGTTCAAAGTCAAAGGTGATGCTGAGGAGAGAGAGAGAAGCCTGTGCAGGCAAAGAACCTGAGTTCTAGGCTCAGAGCCACAGAAAGGCAGGCATGTCAGAACATGCCTGTCTCCAGCATGGACCACACGGCAGGAAGGTCTCAGGTTCACTGACCAGCCAGTCCAGACTAACTGGAGAATTCCAAGGCCAGTCAGAGAACTTGTCCCCTCTCCAACCCTAAAAAAGTGGAGAGCCATCTCCTATCATGTGGACAGTATCTAGCATCGCCAAGAATGTTAGATGTTAGTCCCCTGACAATCATGTCAGGAAAGCTGCCTACTAACTTCCCACAGCAGCTGGATGATGAAAATAGCTTCCTGCTCCTGTTGGAAAGACCCAGGGAGTCTAAGAAAAATTATGCCCCATTTTTTTGTTCAAACAGCATGGTTTAAAGGGAAATAATGCTATTTTAAAAACTCATTTTAAGGCAAGATTTGAAAAACAAGTATGCTTCATCCAATTATTTCCAAGACAAAAAGTCAAAAAAACAAAACAAAACAAAACCAATTACCATACATTCAGTAACTCCCCCTGCCTGTTTCATAAGACTTCGAGGAACAGAAAAATTATGGAAATCCAATCCTCCCAGCAGAGGGGGTACATTTTTAGTGGTTAAAATGGATCATCTTAAATTTCTACTCCAACTTAGAAAGCTATCTGCCCGCCCATAAGTACTGCCAACTTGATCCCAACAGGATAGCTGTAAAATTTCTTGACTGTTTGAGAACTACTTTCAGTTTCAGAATAAGTCTACTTAGAGCTTAGAGACTTTTCCATAAAATGTGCTCTGGGATAAACTAATAAAGGTCTAAATATAAAGAAAATATTCTTATCCTTAAATGTCTTTATTTTCTTCCTTCAAAGCATCTTAAATCTCTGTTTCACCTACTGTGCCACCAACACCATACACAAGGCTCTGCATCATTTCTTGCTAGAATTAAAGTGAAAGCCTCCAACTAGTCTCCCAAAACCCAACTATATACTATCAACCCATGCTGTTCAGCATGTGATGACTGTTTAAGACAAAACAAGAAGCTGAGCAGCCAACTATGCCTTTAAATAAATGCCCCATGGCCAGGTTACAGAACAAGGGCAGATCCCAGAGACTGCAGGCTTTTCAGCTCCCTGATTCCCAGGACTGTAAATCCAAAGCCTTAAACAACTCAAAGTCACCTGAGTAAACTAAGATGGGCAAACACTGTAACTGCTAGACAGCTGCTACACTGGTCTTCCTCTTACAAAGAGAAGCCCTGCATCACTTCAACATAAATCCTCAAAACACCCCAATCTAGCTGAGTTTCAATCATTAAATATTATACATTAAGTCACTAATACTTATCTAGAGCCCATTACTCTTTTTTTTTTAACTTTTAACATCTTCAAAATCACCAAGTGTAATATGAATTCAGAAAGGATCATAAATACACAGAGACACCTTTACAAATTATTGTAAAGTGGATGCCTATATGACCAACATGCTGGTCAGTCAACAGTCTGCAGTAGAAAGACTGCAGACATCCCTTTCCATTCAGCAGCTCCTCACCCTAGTAGGTATAGTGATTTATACCTTTGCTCTCTAGTTCTCCCACCCAAGTATTAGCCCCAACCTCAGCTTCTCTGAGCTCTCTTCTCTCACTGTTGCTACCTAAGAAGTCTTCTGAGAATTTTTTCCCCCTTATTTTACCAAGGTCCCCTGCCCCAAGGGATTTCAGCACATTAGAAATATGATGTTTTGTGGCTCAAGACCATTATAATGCCTAAAAATGTTTCATTTAAAAGACCAATGTTCACCTACCTGTACTGACAATGTGTGGTCTATACAACACCAGTTTTACAATATTTTTTGTAAAATTTACATGTAACTCAACAATATGGGAGTCTAGTTTCTTCAGCTTACCACTGTATAGAAGACTAACCTATTTTCTCAAATATGTTTACCATATAGATTTCACTTCTCCACCTTTGTTACTGGGGTTATGGCAAGCAATACTGCTCTGAACATTCTAGTTGATGTTTCCTGATCTAAGACTAATTTCTTGTGGAGTATATGCCTCGTGAATTCCTGTAACTAGCCAGGCCCATTATCCGCATTTAATCCCAGCACTTGGGAGGCAGAGGCATACAGATTTCTGTGAGATAGAGGCTACTCTGGTATAGATAGCAAGTTCCAGGCCAGGCGAGGCTACACAGTGAGAACCTGTCCAAACAAACAAGCAAGCAAACAAACAAATAATCCTGAACTTAAGGGAATGAATATCTTCTATTTTCCCAAATCATACCAAATTGTTCTCCAAGGCAGCTGGACCAATTACACACTACTATTAAAAGAACATGGAATCCCATTACACTGTTCTTACCTTAAATGAGAAGTTAAGCAAAATATACTCTATGCCTTCTTTTTCTTTTAAGATCTGAAGATCACTGTGCAAAGGACTATCAGAGTCAACCCTAAGAATAACAAACAAAAGCCAGTACAAACAAGGTTAGAAAAACCTTTCTTATTAAACTCCAACTGAACCAATGCAAAAGAGACAACAGATTCCCCAGGGTAAGCTCCACAGAGAAGTTATGAAGTGTTCCACAGTCCCAGAAAAAAAAACAGATCACTATGGGCTCAGCTCCTTGGGAACAAAGGGAGTTTGAAATTAACAGTCATTTCAAAGAACAGTTGGATACCTGTAATTTTTCAAACACTCCAAAAAACTTCTTGATAATATGGTTTCCTAAAATCATATTTTAACCAAGAGGTTTAAGGAAAAAAAATTACCACTAATAAAACCATGAAAAGTAAATGACTACAGAATTTTTTTCTTTAACTCTTCTATATGTACTGCCTACATCTCCTTACTTCACACAGACAGAATCATAGTCTTGTGTCGTTGTCAATACATTGTCTGTAAACTGTCATGCCCTCTACTCACTCTTCTCTCAGACCTCCACCAGGAAGCCTCAGAAGCAGCTACGACTTCCAGAGTAGTTATGTCCAAGTAAATGCCAGAATGTCAAAGTATAAAACGATGAGGCAAAAAGAGAGAGGGAGAAAGAGAGAGGGAGAGAGAGATCAAACATTTCATAGTACAAAGTCAGTATAAAATGTCCTTACTTGTGTAGTCTGACATGCCAGTCATATAAGCTGTCATTTATTAGTTCCACTGAGTAAATCCCTGTGGAGACATAGGGCACACTGGTTACTCTTCATTTGATTATGTATTACTGTGGCAAAAATGTATATGTTAAATATGCCAAATAGTCAATAACAGTACATTTTTGCTATTAAAATAATTAAAGGTATCAACTCAAAGAATTTTAGTGAATCAAAAGGAAACTGTTTTCAACTCAATTTCACTGAAAACATTATTTCTATGTATACAGATACCTCTAAGAAAATAGAATTCATATAAATTACTTTAATTCTCACTTTTATGAGATATCTATTTTTCTGTCAGTCTTTTTACAGCATACACGTACCTTAATTTTTATTAGCTGTATTATTAATGTATATGTGTGTCAATATACGCCACCTATGAGCATGCCTGTAGAGACCATAAAGGGTCAGATACCCTAGACCTAGAGGCAGCTGTGGGCCTCTGACATAAGCACTGGGAATTGAACACGGGTCCTCTACATAAGCATCAAGTGTTCTTAACCACTCTTTAGCTATTATTGCCAATCTTTAAAACAACTCTGCATTTTTTTATGAATCCAGAATAATCCATTTCTTGCTTATTAACACTACAACAATAAATTTTTCTCCTCAGACTCTACAATACCCAAATCTTCCTATACAAGAAAATATATATATATTTAAATTCATGCTGCTGAGAACTGAATCCCAGGACCCCATGCACTGGGCAAGTGTTCTACCAATAAGCTACTGCAGCCCTGAAAAAGAACATTTTCTTCATGGAATTATGAAATGGGGAAATTCATCAATTTTTTAAAAGAATACCACTCCTATGGCTAAGTTTTACTGTTTCAAAATAAGAAAACTATGAAAATAAATTCAGCAAGTTTCTCCTTGTACAACAAAGTATATTAACCTTACTTATTCTAAAGAAGTACTATTCATACTTTTGCTAGAAGATTAAAAACGTTGAGTTATATTTCCATCAGGAAGGCAAAAGAAAAAAATGTATATTTATATATGTTTTAAATACAAAATATAAACTCATTTAATCTCCTACAACTTTACAATTTTTTTAAACCTGAGTTTCACATCTCCAAAATAAAGTCAATAAAAATTTCCAACTCTGTCTACCTATATTAATTACATTTAAGATGGGTGTGCTGGTACACATATCTAAATTTCATCATGATCAAACAGAAAAGCAGTGAGTTCAAAGTCAGTTTAGGCTAAATGGTTCCCCATCCCTTCCCGGAAGAAAAAAAAAAAAGCAATACTACCTGAGGAAGTAAATAGCCAGCAGAGCCAGGGCCTCACCTGCCTTGTAGCTCTGTGATCTATAGACGTCCCTGAGCTCCTTCATGAGTCTGTCTGATGCCTGCACTGACCCGGACACTGCACCCTGAAACAATAGGTAATGAAAAGCTCAAGCTATCAGAAGCTGATGTAAAACTTTACAATGATGTTCTGAGAAAGATCACTTCTCAGCACTAACAAGTCAGGAAGTGCCAGTCAGTGGTGGCACACGCGTGGATCTGAGTTCAAGGCCAGCCTGCTCTACAGAGTGAGTTGTAGAACAGCTGGAGCTACAAAGAGAGACCCTGGTAGGGGTAGGGGGAGTCAAGAAGTTAAACTGAATCAAACATTATGAACTGTCAAAAATCAGAAAAAGTTGAAGATGTTGTCTAGCTTGTTTATATCACAAGGAGGCCTCAGTTATGTTCAGAACACCACAGGCTCTGAGATAGTATGAGTCTGTTCCAAACCACAACTTCTAAAAAACACTAGAAGGCCCTCATCATGACACCACACTAAACTAAAACAGGATTCCAATTAATAAGACAAGAAGCTACATGCAAGAAGACAGCACAGTGTCTTCACACAGCTTGGTTTTTCTTCACAGCACTGGGACACTTCTAAAAATGAAGGTGAATGCAACTTTTTTTTCATTAAGTAAAATTAAAGATTTTAGCTTGAGAAAGCTCAACAGGTGAAGGCACTTGTTACCAAGTCTGATGACCTCAGTTTGCTCCCCAGGACCACATGGTACAAGGAGAAAACTGACACCTACCAGTTGTCCTGTGACCTTCATATGTGGCAGGCACTCTTTCCCCATACACACATGCAAAATAATTTTCTTAAAAAAAAAAAAAAAATCACAAAACTTAAAGGTTGTACTACTCTGTGTTTAAAAGTTTACAAAGGTCTATTTCCCAGCTACGTGATCTTGACCTAGTTATTTTTTAGTGTGTGTGTGTGTGTGTGTGTGTGTGTATATATATATATATATGCATGATAAACATGTGTATACATGTAGAATACATGCATATCTGCACATGCATAGGTACAAATGTACGTGTATACTCATGCATTTATAGGACCAAGGCTGCTGTGGGCAGTGGATCATCCTTAATTGCCTTCCAACTTAAATACTGAGGTAGGGTCTTTTAATTCAATTACAGTCTAGTTTAACTATCCGGCTTGCTGAGGGGAGCCTGTCTCTGCCTTCTGAGTTGAAGAAATATAGGCTGGCCTCCATACACATGCAGCACTTATGTGGGTTCTAGAGATCCAAACACCAGTCTTATCACTCTCTGCTCGGGATGCGACCACTTTAACCACTGAGCCATCTCCCAGACCCTGAACTGGGTTTAAGCACTCGTATTTCTATCTATAAAATATGAAGAGTCCTTATTTCCTACAACAATGAAGATTCTATGAAGACTGAATGGGCACTTATTTATCATGTCAGAGTATCCAATAATATGTAGCTGTTCTAACTATAAAGCATACAAACTGGAGTCTACCATAAGACTCCAAGTAAAGTATTAGTTCAGATGCTTCAAGCTTACTTTAATAATAAAGATGTGGGCTTAAAGTTCTCTGCAATAAAGACTTGCCAATTAAATTAGCATATTAAATATGATTAAAGGATAAAAATTTGTTACAATTCTTGATATTAACTTGCATAACAAGTCATTCACTGTGTTTGCCCAAAACAAAGCAACTGGCCCTGACTTCATGAAGTTAACAAAGCTGTTCTAATTCAAGGCAGTAGGTGTCAGATAACCAGAGTTCCATTATACACTTCCCAATGGAAGGCAACACAGGAAGGCACACACATGTGCACGCACACACACACTTTTCATTTTTCACAAGCCAGCCAAAGGATATACACTGTCTGCCTACATTTTAAAGCTGAAAAAGCCACACAAGCATGTTTATGATCAAACAATGAATCTCATACTGCTATGTTGCTTATCATAAAAGACATGATTTGGTGGTATATACCTTTAATCCCAGCACTCAGGAGGCAGAAACTGTCAGATTGCTGAATTGAAGGCCAACCTTTTCTCTACAGAGTTCCAAACTAGCTAGAGCTACATAGTGAGACTCTGCAGAGGGTGAGGAATGGGGTTAAGTAAATCCAAAAAGAAAAATTCCTTCTGGGTTGGTCAGACACAGACAGAGGTCAGATTTACAGGGAGATAGTCTCAGTAATACTCTAGGAGGCTGAATCTGAACAGGAGCCATGGTGGGGAGAAGGGAAAGCAGCAACAATAAGGTGCAAAGAGGCTTCTCTTCTAGGTTTCTTTCTGTTGCTGTGATGAAAATACCCTGACAAAAACCAGCTTAGGGAAAGAATAGGGTTTACTTCAGCCTGCAATTCCATGTCCCTCACTTTGGATAAGTCAAGGAAGGAACTTCAAATAGGTAGTCATACCACACCTACAGTTAAGAGCAAAGAGAGAGGAATGCTTGAGGTTTAGCTCTTGTCTTCTCTACAGTGGTCAAGACTCCCTACCTAGGGAATGGTGTCACCCACAATGGGCTGAGTCCTTCCACGTCAGTGAATTTAATAAGACAGTTTCAGACACGACCCTCACTGACACTCTCTTCCCATGTTAATTCTGGTTTATGTCAAGCTGACAATTAAAACCAATCATTGGAAGGTTATTATACAGAGACCGCAGCATATGTTTCCAAAATGTGAAGATGAGATGAACAATCAGAAGCAGCAGGCCAGGTCAACAAAACAAATGACTGAATCCACCACTAAGACAGGAGGAAAACAGAGGAGCTAAGACTGGAATATTAATGAATTATCCAATTATCATCTGTGATTATTTAACCAGAGTCCATGTTCTAGATATTTAGTCCCACTTACATTTAAATGGTCTTGTCTTTGAGTCTTCCTAATTTTCTCCAATATTGCCAAATTTTCTTTTTCTATTCCTTCGTCCTCTGACTTTTTGCCATTAATAGGCTCTTCTTCCTTCATCTCATAGTGATCCAAGTCTTCTATATCCTAAAAAGAAGAAAAAATAAGCCCATTCAGGTTTCACTTCTTCACTACTTAAGAAACTAGAAGAAAAATAACTTTTGAATGGAATAAAATAAGTGCAAGAAAGCATCCATTCTACAAGGAGAGAAACTCCACATTCCATTCAGAAGCTTCTCTCTGTTCTGTGGAAAAGCTAGACTGAGTACAGATTTCATAGTTTCATAAAGTCACGACTACTGCCAAATATACCATCTTTAAAATATCCTATTAGGAGGAAATTTTCAAACAATTTAGTGGCAGGTGTTAAGAACTCTAGCTATTTATACTTTGTTCTAGAAACCAGACTTCTACAGTTTTATTCTAAGAAATATGAACACCAATTATATCTGTTTCATTCTAATAATTAGTTACAAAAACAAAACCTACACATACCAAAAAAAGCAAAACAGTTAATTCAAAGGATCATCTATCATGGGGCATTAAAATACTAAAAACGACCTAATTCTCTTTGTTTTTGAGACACAACCTTATGTAGCCCAGGCTAATTCCTTAAGTAGCTCAAGACCCAGATCTTCTGATACTCCTACCTCTAAACCGCCTGATGCTAAGATTACAGGCAAGTGCCACCATGCTGCTTTATGCAATGCTTGGGGACCATATGGTATTGTAGACCTTAGAGCAAAAGTGTCACACTGTACAACAAAACCTCACTCAAGAGATTTATTAGGAAGGAAAAAATTGCAGAAAAGCGGCAACCTTTAAGGTGAGAAGCAGCAGCAAACTGAACAGGGCTTATATAGAGTTTCTTGGGGAGGGATGGAGGGAGGGCTTTCCAGGGTGGCCTGATTCTGGGGCAAGCTCAAGGATTGGTAGATTTAAAACCCTGGTCCTAGGATCAAGTCGGGCTGGGTGTTTTTCCTTGGCCCTTTTTACCCTGAATGTTTTATATGGTGCTTGGGGACCAAGGCCAGGACCTTGTGCATGATAGGCAAGTACTTTGCCAACCAAGATAAAGATAGACACATAATTAATTTTTTTCTACCAATAAATACCCTGAAATAAAAAACATGGAATATACAGAATCTCCATGATAACAAAATGCTAGAAAGATTTTGAGATCTACGTTTAGTGTTTCAAGTTCTCTGTGGTAGGCACACACCTATGGACATCTATAATTAACTCAAGTTTTTAGAAAAAGAATTTCAAAAATATCCGCAGACCAACATTTCTGCCAGCCCATTCTGCTCTCTCCCATATCATCTGCTTTTACATATACAAAAATCTATGTCTAAGTTTTCTGATCCTAATTTTTTCAAGTTTCTTACTACTTTAAGCTTCAATTACCAAGATCTCTGCAGTTTTTAAATCACTGTCTCCATTTTTCATGCAACTTGGATTGTAGGTTAATGACCACCGTCAGTGGGTCTCCTTCAGCCATTACATTCTATTCTAAATCAGATCCCACAGAAGGCTTCATATCCAGAAGCTTCTCTCCCATCCTATACTTGTTTACTTCAAAACTTTAATGAATGTCTCAGTCTATATCACCTCCTCCTCCAACCTCAAGTCATTTCCCATCTACACATTTTACTTGAATTTTAAACAGCAAGTCCTAAATATACCTCACCATCTTTCTAAAACAATATTCACAGCACACTGTTCTCTTATAGTTTGCTGATCAACAACCTTATGAAACAAAAATGCTTTTCTCTAACTTTCTGCCTTTTCTAGCCAGTTGAGCATGACAGGACTCCACCTCTCCTCTCCCTTTATGGATAGCACCCAGTGCCTGGAACCACACGACTTACCCAATAAAACGGAAATATGATCCTTTTCATTTGTCTTAATCTGACAGCTCCTAAGTCACTTACTTCCCTAAACATCACTGTGTGGCAACCCCCCCCCCCACCAAAATCTTTTGTTTGTTTGTTTGTTTGTTTTTAAGAAAGGGTTTCTTTGTATAACAGCCCTGGATGTCCTGAAACACAGAGATCTGCCTGCCTCTGCCTCCCAAAGTGCTCTGGGATTAAAGGTGTGCACACTGCAAGATCCCTGTCAATCTTAGGAGAAGAAAAAGAAAAGTACAAAAATTCTGAGTGCATACCAGGATCGCGGAGAAAGGGGAGATAATGTTCTCAGGTAATCTGTTCCACGCAAGTTCAACTGCATGAAAACCATAAAGCAAACTGCCCACCCACCACAGTCAGTTAAATAAATAACTTTAGAATTATTCTACAGCCAAATACAACAAATGACTACTACCTTAACTTCAACATATCCTCAAAATACATTTTGAATATTTTCTCAAATAAAGTAAGGTGAAGCCTGAATAAATTATAAGATCCAAAACAAAACCCAATTTTTTGAAGCTAACAATCATGAAATTCAAGTACATTTTATCTAGCCAATGGAGAATAGAATCATTTCAAAACTTGAATTTAAATTCAAAGCCTAAAAATCTATTGGTGACTGACAATTACTTTATGCCTTGGAAAGTTGCTCCAAAATGTGTTGTTTGAATGTGTCTCCTCTAAAAATACAATATGGTGATATGATGGCATTTAAAAAGGACCTTTCTTATTGCTGACAATAACAGGACACACCAAGACAGAGGACTCAGAAGATCTGAGCTGGATCTCACCTGGAGCCTCTGTCCTACATGGTTCCAGTAAATTCCATGCAAGCTGCCAAGGAAGTGGAGGAATTAAAGTAGTCCTCTCCAGGTGCAAGACCTATGAAGTACAATTTCTATCATGGTAAGATATGCATAAAGGTGCAATAAATAGCATTCATATGTTGTTGGCAACCAACAGCTGTCAATCTGCACTTATGGCCCACTCAACAAGGACTGTGACTGGTACTGGAAACCCAGACAGCTTTCCTAGAACTAGTGAAGTCATGGACCTGAGAAAAGAATCAACTACAGCAACTTTCCTAAAACAGTTTAATTCCTTACTACATTCTAAATCATCTTTCCCGCTTACCTACTTTTAGCTACCACCCTTCATCAAAACAGCAAGTGGAGATCACCAAGGAAAACCATGACTGGACACAACGCAAAGATCAGTGGACTGTGGGAAGCATCTAATCACGGCTCCTGCATCACTGACTCGGGGAACATCACAGAAAAGGAGGCAGAAAGATTCTAAGAGCCAAAGTAACAGAAAGTTCACTGTGAAACAGTCTCACCTAAAAATAGATGAAGAAACAAGACTAGGATAATGACAGCTTCAGGGAATATGTAATATAAGGGGACATTTTCAGGGGTTCATAACTAGGAGGGGCTAGAGGAAGAAAAGTAATGTTATTCTATTTCAACTAAGAATACAATAAAATATAAAAATTAAAAATATTAAAAGAGTCAGGCAGTGGTGGCACACATCTTTAATCCTAGCACTCAGGAGGCAAAGGCAGGAGGGTTCTCTGAGTTGGAGGCCAGCCTGATCTACAAAGCAAGCTCCAGACAGCTGGGGCCACACAAAAAAATCCATTATGAAAAGCAAACAAAAGATAAAAAGAAATATGTCCAGATGATCAGACAGGAGTCCTCCTTTGATAATGGAATCAAATCCTCTATAAAGGAAGCTTAACAGATTGTTTGGCTAGGGTATTCTCCTGCACTTTTGCTTCCTACCCTTGAAATACACTGCATGAAAGTCCTCACAAGAGACCACATGCTGGCTAGCCCCGATTCTCAACTTCCTACTTTCAGAACAATGCAGACATAAAATTTCCCAGCAGCACAACACGGACTAACAGAAAGTCCTTCCTTTTCAGTAAGAGATGATGTCCTGCTTCTAGCAATCAATATTCCTCTGTTGTGTGTGTGTGTGTGTGTGTGTGTGTGTGTGTGTGTGTACACTGTGATCCTGTGTGTGTGTGTGTGTGTGTACACTGTGATCCTGTGTGTGTGTGTGTGTGTGTGTGTGTGTGTGTGTACACTGTGATCCTGTGTGTGTGTGTGTGTGTGTGTGTGTACACTGTGATCCTGTGTGTGTGTGTGTGTGTGTGTGTGTGTACACTGTGATCCTGTGTGTGTGTGTGTGTGTACACTGTGATCCTGTGTGTGTGTGTGTGTGTGTGTGTACACTGTGATCCTGTGTGTGTGTGTGTGTGTGTGTGTGCACTGTGATCCTGTGTGTGTGTGTGTGTGTGTGTGTGTACACTGTGATCCTGTGTGTGTGTGTGTGTGTGTGTGTGTGTGCACTGTGATCCTGTGTGTGTGTGTGTGTGTGTGTGTGTGTGTGTGTGTGTGTGTGTACACTGTGATCCTGTGTGTGTGTGTGTGTGTGTGTGTGTGTGTACACTGTGATCCTGTGTGTGTGTGTGTGTGTACACTGTGATCCTGTGTGTGTGTGTGTGTGTACACTGTGATCCTGTGTGTGTGTGTGTGTGTGTGTGTACACTGTGATCCTGTGTGTGTGTGTGTGTGTGTGTGTGTGTGTACACTGTGATCCTGTGTGTGTGTGTGTGTGTGTGTGTACACTGTGATCCTGTGTGTGGAGGCCAAATGTGTTGTGAAATATTCCTTTACACTGACTGTGTGAAGATGTGTCACTGTGTTGGTTTAATAAAGAACTGAATGACCATTAGCTAGCCAGGAAAGGGTCAGGAGAGATTTCTGGGGACAGAGAGCTTTGGAAGATGGAAGCAGTTGCCAGCTAGACATGGAGGAAGTAGGATGGGCAAAATGGAGATGAAGTAATGAGCACATGGAGAATACAGATTTTAAAATATGGGTTAATTTAAGTTATAGTGGGGCAAGCCTAAGCTAAGGTCAAGCTTTCAAAATTAGTAAGTCGTCTCCGTCATTTTTTATACAAATGTTCAGTCTTCCTCACTCTCTCCCGTGTGTTTCAGATAGGTCTCACTGAGCCTGGGTCTAGCTTACTGGCTGACTAAAAGAGCCACAGGGATCCTCCTGTCTCCACCTCCCCAGAGCTCGAGTTACAGATGCAACACACCACCTAGCTTTTTTTTATTTTAAATATGAGTGCTGGAGATCTGAACTCAGGTCCTCATACTTGCATAGCAAGTACTTTACTGACCGAGGCATCTTTCCATCTGTAAACACAAATGTTAAACTTAGCAGTTCTTCCTAAAAATAACCAAATATAAGCTGAATACTATTATTAAATGTAAACGGATTTTTATTGCCCTCAGATAAAATACTTTGTTCGAAGGCATACTAAATGCAAAGCCAAGGTTTAGAAAACATATTCCCTTTAAAGTACAAATGTTATTCAATGTTAACATTACATAAAAAAATTAAAGAATTACTAAAATGTGTCAAACTTTAATATATTCATGAGATGTGAGCCAGTGAGATGTATGG
The DNA here is from genome assembly GCA_033318265.1 of Phyllotis vaccarum. Taxonomy (NCBI): domain Eukaryota; kingdom Metazoa; phylum Chordata; class Mammalia; order Rodentia; family Cricetidae; genus Phyllotis; species Phyllotis vaccarum. The sequence continues at coordinate 76,406,999 of JARWLC010000012.1, forward strand.
CTCAGTGATAAAGGCAATTGTCTCCAAGTCTGATGACTTGAGTTCAGTCCTTGAACCCACATGGTAGAGAGAACGTACTTCCAAGTGTTGCCTTCTGACATCTAAGTGCATGCCATAGCACAAACAAAACACCCCCCTATACATACACACACACACCAAAAATAATAAAAATTAAATAGAGAAAAATTTAAAATATTCACAGAAATACCTACTTCGGCCATCTCTTCTTCCTCCTCCTCTTCTGAAGTGACCTCTTCGGTTGTCCCATTCTGAAACAGAGAAAGAATGTGCCAAAGCTACACAGAACAGGAACACACAGAACATATCAGAAATCTGAGCCACTATTAATCACTGTCACTGCAGTCCCACAAGCAGGACTTAATAAAATTAAAAGATTTAATGTAGCGATCCAAGGTAGCAGATGCCTTAGGAATAAACAAAGGCGACCAAATATAAAGGATATAAAAAAATCCTAAAGCATAACCTAATTTTTAAAAATGTCTACTTATATGGCTAGGTGTATATGGCCAATGGCTTCTTCATATAATAAATACTCCAGATTTTTCTTTATCTAATGATCCCTTTAACTAAAAGCCTTAATCTGTCAGTAAATTCACCTGCCTTACATTTTAAATGGTCATGAAAAAACAGATACTTTATAAGGCTGAAAGTGACTGAAGCCCCAGTCTACCTGCTATGGAATACTTCTTGTAAGGCACAGTTTAATATTCAAGCATACAGGAGTCAAATGGGATTTTAAAAAGGGCCTTCACATACAGTAGTATATCAAGTCTCCTGCCAGAGCAGAGTTTGCCAGCTCTCAATATGGAAATGTATACATCTTCATAAAGGTGAGTTTAGTTTGGGACCCAGAATATCTGAAATATTAAGAAACTAGGACCCAGAGATCAAATCAGACCAATCAGGATCTCAGCAGCCTAAAAGCATCTGTTCTTAGATGCTCTGAGAGCGCCAAGTCTTAATAAAAAACAAAACAAACAAAACATTATCACAGAGCACAGAACTGACAATCAGTAAGCTGGAAGATGGTGTGCAGGTACAGACAGCATAAGCTTAAGCTGTTTTAAATCTGAATCTCTTTCAGCACTCATTATTCCTTTTCCTTGGGACTAAATGAGAAAAGCAAGCAGCTCCCAAAATTAATGTGGTTCACCCTTTTCTTCATTTCCAAACCAGATTAGTTTTGGTATCATCACAAAAACAAAAGAACACACCAATCAGCACCAAGGTCCCAAGCACAATCTGAGTGTACCAAGGGTGAAAAGTATTTTTGAAATGGTAATTTCAGAACCTATTCCAGGGAATCTGTCTTTAAATGCACTTTAATACATGAGTTAGAGACCATTACAGAAAGCCAGAACCAGTCAAAATGCAAAACAAACAAGTGTAGTGTCCAGCCCCAGCTGACACATCTCTACAACACAACTCCTGCATCCAAGGCTCAGGATCATGGCAAACACAGGGCTGTGAGATTGTAAGCGCCAGAGAAAGCAAAGGACATTTGCTTTGAGACTTTGGTCTCCTAGAAATCACAGAAGCTACATCCATCTGTCTCACCATCATGGCTACCTAATGACAATAACAGAAATGCTAACATAGAAGGGGACTGTCAGAGGGCTTTGACAAATTAGTTCATGAAATCTTAAGGCCCTCACTTCAACACACAGGCAGATGCTTTCCAAAATCTCACTGAAAGCACAAGCAGCACATGCCTGTAATCCCAGCACTGAGGACTGATATGAATTCTAGGACAGACTGAGCAGGCAAATAGAAACCCTGTCTCAAAACAAAAACAAAACAGACTTTGGGAAGGTGACACTTTGATTAAAAAGGACATTGCTACACTAGAAAAATAATATAGACCACTGGGCAGCAGCAGACATAAGCAGATGGAAGCTATTGCTGCTAACAAAGTCTTAGCCATGCTGGCTGAGAAAGCCACAGGAGACCAGCAGGGAGGAAGGCTGTTGAGTTATCCCAATTAATTTTAAGGATCATTCTATTCTACAGGAACCTATCTACTGATGGTCTCTCAACTACTATGGGAGTTAGAACCAAAGAGAAAAGAATCTTTATTATATAACTCAACACAATAGCAGAATTTCCTATACTCCAGAGTGGAAATCCTACCTTGCCAGGACCTCCCCATCCTTCACAGCTTCAGGAGGGTACAGGTTCTACACACTGAACAGAAAAGTAACTATCCTATTAGACACCTCCATCAATGGTACTGACTGATGTCATACCTTTCCTGTAAATGAACAAATAACCAAGTATCACAAACAGAAAACTGATCCTGAAGGGTGCCACTCAGAAAAGCTACACAAGTGATCTGAGGCAAGACAGAGCTAAAATCCAACCAAAATCATTAACTCATTAACACTGCTGAGAGCAAAATAAAAACAAGTTACTATACAAAAAAAAAAAGATAAGACGTTTCTGGGAAATAAACACATTTGAAGGAAACAGTAAAAAGCCAAAAGAACCCAGCTGACTCTTCTGAACAGAGCATTTATAATTAATAGAAAGAAACCTTGTCTCTGTGAGAAGAATATGAGAAAAAGAGATGAGTGGAAGCCTGGGAGTTAGAAACAAAGCATTTGAGGGATGCGGAAGGCAAGAATACAAAGGTCTAATATTCATCCAAAGAATGAAAGGAAAAGAAACAAATGGTGGCAAGATCTGAGAAAGAATTTAGAATATAAGTGACTCCAGGTACCCCAAAGAAATACTGAGAAGCAAAACAGAGTCCACAGTTAAAGAGGAAACCAAACCAACAGGCAAAATGAAATACACAAAAGATTAAACAGTCACCAGAGTTTCATCTTACCATAAATACCAGAGGTAGAAAGTGTAAAGAACTGGGGAGACACCTAATGAAGCACTTAGAACTCTAACTAGCTCCATTCAGACAGAGCTATGTGTATGAGTACACAACTGTGTACAGCAGTGGGTCCTCACACCAACACACTCTCTATGCTAAAAACTGACACTAAGTAGACAACAGTCTCTAAGCATACCATACACATCTTCATAAACCAAACCTTTCTAGGGAAAAGGACTAGAGTATATCATTTAGAGATCTGACTGGGAGTGGCAATAGCAGCAGATACACCAATGGCACAGTCTGTGTAACTACTGATAGATCACAAACGTAGCCTCAAAAGTCACCTGACAAATATTTAAAGTTCTATCTAGGTAACTCTTGCGTTAAAAAAATAAATAAGACATCCATGTCCTAGCAAAATAACTCCTAAGTATGCACCCCAGGAAATGACTGCAGAGGAGTATCCAGAAACATAAGCAAGGTAATTCACAGTAGGATTCTTCCTGAAAGGGGGGGGGGGTGCATGGGACAATACTAGAAACTAAATATCCATCAACACTCAAGTGGTAAATGGGTAAATATTCTGTTCTATCTGAACAATGGAATAAACATAGCAATAAAAAGGGAGCTACAAAAGAAAACATGCAATATGTATCGTGACTCAATATGGAGTTCAAAAACAGGCAACACTAAACTATATACAAGAATGCACAGATGAATGATAAAGCCAGACAAAATAGGGGAAGATGGCTAGCTACGAAGACTTGAACGAGTACACTAAAGGCTTCTGCTATGTTAACAATCTTCTGACTCTTCCCCTGGGTGAGGGCTTGAAGAACAGCTCCCAGGGATTCATTGTAATCAAAAACTATGCCAAGCTTAAAGTTTTTGTATTTCCAACATATGTTTATTTCATATACTATAGTCTTAATAGGCATGTGAATAAATGGTGACACAGACTTAAGAAATACAAACTATTCGAAAGCACATTAAAATGTTAACCTTGTATAATGAAGTCAACAGCACCCAAAGGCAATCAATATACAGCTTTGCACGTATGTTAAGAAATTGATTTAAGAGTTGAGGAGATGGTTCAGTGAGTAAAGCATAAGTGCAGATCCTCAGTACTCATGTCCAAGCCAGACACAGCAGATTCCTGGGGCTTGCCAGACAACTAGTTTCACCTAGCCGGTAAGTTCAGGCCAGTGAGAAACTGTCTCAAAAAAGGGGGGTGAGGAGTGGAGAGACAGCCATTCAATAATTAAGAATTAGCAACAGACTGAGATGAGGTTCCCAGCACCCACATGATGGCTCGCAACCCATTCTAACTCCAGCTCCAGAGTATCTGGTGCCTTCTTCTGGCCTCCAAAAACACCAGACACACACAGAGAGCACTTCAGACAAGTAAAAGACTCATACACAAAAGATAGAAATAAATAAATTAAAAGATAGGCACCTGAGAAATACCCATGGTTGTTCTCTGGCCTCCATACACAACATGAAGACATACATATATACAGAGAAGCAATTTTAATGACAACACTCCATTAAAAGTAGAAGGTAGAGACGATTAAAATACAGGAGGAGAGGAGACCAGTTTTGAAAAGAACTGATTCTTCCATGGGTCTAAGGTATTAAAACAGACAAGCTTCTGTTTAATCAGGATAAAACAATTTCGGAAATGGGTCAGGCTCGAATGTGTTTAAAATAAGGTTTACCCACTTCAGCAGTACTGACATATTTAACCAGCTACTCTGTTGTGGGGTTCTCTGTTTCAAAGTTCATCACAGTACTTTAAAAGCATTCTATCAGGTCATAAAATGCCAGCAGCACCCCACCTCTCTGCTACAGCTAGTGATGGCAACCCCAAATGCTTCCAGATATTTCTAAATGTCCCATGGAAGCAAAATTGCTTTTGTTTGAAATTTATTAAATTTAAATTATACTGTGTGTGGACAGGAAGAAATAGAACTTCCTAAGTCATGACCTTGACACAGAAATGAAATAGCCTAAAAAGAAACAAAACTATTCTAACACCTAAGAGCCTAAGTAAAACTTAAAAAAATTACCACATCTATCCTAGCACTGTTTATTAGAAAAATGCAAAGATGACTTAAAATCAGGACATTTTGTTATATAATTCACAAATAACCTTAGATAACTACATTAGCTTTCTATACACACTCAGAAAAAACAAGACAGATTTCGAGTCTAGGTTAAATAAAAGATGAACACTCTAGAATAAAATAAAACTTGAATAGATAACAAAAATAAAATCTTTTTCTCATCATCTTTCTTTAGGCTCCACTAAATTACAAATAAGTAAACACAAAAATTTTAAAAAGCAAAGGGAGTGAGTCTACCAGGAGAGGTAGACTATCTCCATTAGACTGCAAACAGGAAGTAACCAGTGGGGAACAGAGCTAAGCTGCAGGTCAGGGGACAATAATTCAAAGCCCCCCAAAAATCTTTACAAACTTTTTATACAACTTAACTACAACAATAAACAAAATAATACCTAATTCAAAATCCAGACAAATAATAAATCACTAACTTTTAAAAATACGAATACACAATCTAAAGTCTTATGACAATAACTAGATAAAAAAATTTCTAAAAATATAAAAAATCCAAATATTAAATATTACAATTATAAAAAACAAAATCACATAAAAATTATAAGCAAAGTGTTCTCCAAAACAATACTTTTGTTAAAAAATAATTCCAAAAAAAACCTCCCCTCTAAAATATACAAAAAATATTTAAAAATTAAACAATACAAATCAACAAAAAACAAACAAAATAACTTTCTACCTACAAAAAATGCCCCAGGTGGCTTTCAAAAGCCCCCATATCAAATTCAATCCAATCTTACCCTGCCAATATAAAAAAAAAAAAACACCTTCCCAGGACAATTAAAAAAATTAAAACCTATTTTTAAAAAAATCTACACTAAATAATAAAAAAAATGACAATAGATCTGTAAAGCACTCCAGATACACTACCCAAAGACAGCAGGCAGACCGGAAGGAACCTCAGACTCACAGATTCTGCATAACCCACCCCCACCTCCTTAAGCAGAACCTGGGAAGATTTATCTGTCAGACAAAAGTCCATCTCTAGAGAGACTAGAACCATCACACACACAGTACTAAGAAGTGTAATAGTAGGAAAGAGTAGCTGGGAATCAGCATAAACTCCCCCTTAAAGCTATAAAGTAACAAGTCGTGACTATAAAGAATGCCTAATCATTCATTTGGTACAAAAGAAGAAACATCTGAAAAAAATAATAATAAAATATGAATGAGCAAACATAGAACATAAAAATATTTGAGGACAAGTTTTATAATGTATAAAACAAGACATGATTGAACTGAGAAAATACACAGGAAGTAGAAAATGCAGGCACTAGAGAGGACCAAAGCATCAAAACACAGTTTCATGAATCTGTCACATCTAGACAAGCAGTAGAGACTGCTATGAAGAAGGGGTCATCAGAAGTTCCTGAGCTCAAGTTCACATTCAGAGACTGGAGAAGAATCACACCCCCTGGCACTTACAGCCTGTAAGTGGTGTCCCAGCTCAGAGTGAGTTTCGACTGGCCTGAGACTCACAGACCACTGGTTCTGCTCCAGGTTTAAGCCTTAAGAATGTCCAGCAACTCCCACTCATGTGTTCTTGGAGAGTTCCAAATGACCTCTGAAGAAACAAAAGCCTTATGAAGAGGCCATAGAGGATGATGCCAAGTACAGGAAAAAAAGCCACATGAAGAATGCCAAGGATGCCAGATACAGGAGGATTGGAAGGGTGGACACTTGAGTGCAGCTTAGAATAAAGATCACTGGATGTCAATGGTCATGCAATGCTGAATGTGCCACAGGACTGTGCAGAAATAACTGCCCATGAAGACAGCAGACACTACCCAGCTAAGGGCCACCATGTCCAGCTCGTTTTCACTTTCTGAAACAGGTTCTTTATCTGTAGGTTCAGCTGGCCTCAAATTCATATTCATCCTGCCTCAGCCTCTGAGATTATGTGCTAAGATTATGAACATGCACCACCACACCAAGCTCTAAATCACTGAATTTAGAGAAAATGTGGTAAACAGAGACATATAGTGAAAATACATCTTAGGGCTGGGGAGGTGGCTCAGTGCTTAAGAGAACTGGCTCCTCTTACAGAGGACTAGGGTTTGATTCCCAGCACATCTGTAGTTCCATTTTCAGTGATCCAACAGATTTTTCTGATCTCTACAGGTACTACATACATGTGGTGAATATACATGTAAGCAAAACACACACAAAAAAGCTTATTTTTCAAAACCTTAAAAGTTATTATTGTCCATATAAAAATAGCAAAAAGTAGGAAGAACAGCAAGATGTTTAAGAGAAAAAGTGAAATGGCTCAGTGATTAAAGGTACCCGACGCCAAGCCTAACCACATGAGTTTGATCCCTATGAACCAGATGATGGAATGAACCAATTCAGATAATGACCAACTCATACACACATGCCCACACACATAAATACAATAAAAGTAACAAAAAGAATGTAATACAAAAGATGTGAAGACTCAAACAAAGCACCTAAAATCTAAAAGTAGCCCGGCGTGGTGGTACACGCCTCTAATTCTGGCATTTAGGGTATAGAGACAAAGTAGCCCGGCGTGCTGGTACACACCTCTAATTCTGGCATTTAGGGTATAGAGACAAAGTAGCCTGGCATGCTGGTACACACCTCTAATTCTGGCATTTAGGGTATAGAGACAAAGTAGCCCGGCGTGCTGGTACATACCTCTAACTCTGGCATTTAGGGTACAGAGACAAGAGGATCACCAGCCTCAGCTACATACGGTTTTTTTGAGGCCAGCCTGCTACATGGGAACTTGTCTCCAAAAAATGAAAACAAAAATTTAAAAGTCCATTCAGTAAACTCCAAAATAAACAATATGAAAAAGCAAAGTCAGTTAACACACCAAAATATATAACAAAGTTCAAGACTCAAATCTGAAAAGGAATATCCTTACTGAATGTGCAGCACAATGAAAGAAAAAAGACCCAAAGCTAAGGACACCATTGTTGTATTTCATTACATTGAAAAAAATAAATAAAATAAAAGCAAAAATTCCCTGAAGCTTCCAGAGAAAAAGGTATGCATAAATAAGATTCCGCATGGCGCCAGTTTCAGCAGCACCACTGACTTACAAGGCAACAGCACACAACTAAAATTCTGAGGCTGTATTTTCAGCCTCAATGTATGAATTCAACCAAACATTGAAAATAAAGAGAACATAGCAACAATTAATACTAAGGATGTCTCAAACAATCACATGCACTTCACTAACCACTGAGTTTTAGAATAACCCACAGTGCTGCCAAACTACTATTACATCTACTCTGTGCAAATGAGTAATGGACCAGAGTGATTAGGAGATGGCCCAGGAACCCAAGAACTTAAGCTAGTAAGCGGAACTGAGTTCAAGACTAGTGTGGGCTTGTTCTGAAACCCCAACTCTGAATCGTATTTTCTAAAAGCTAACTCAGAAAATATGCCATTCCTTCATGCTGTGGCTTTTATCTGACAATTTAACAGAGACAAACAGGAAAAGCCAACAACGATGACATGAGATCCGGGAAAGTAGACAAGAAAGATCTTGAGGTGACAACTGTCTGGCCAGCCCAGAGAATCAGTCCTGAGGACTAACACCTAAGAGCCAAGGGCTCCAAAGAGAGAAGACCACAGAAAGAGAGAACAACCTTTAGAAGCTAAGAAGTATTACTATGAAAAGAACACTGAGAAATAAAGATGTCACAAATCAAGAAATGCCCTAACAGAAAACATGATTCCACAAAGTCCTGGTGGTAACTGATGACATTTCCATTGCTTGGGAGACTTTAAGAAGCACAAGCAGATTTATGTGGAGGGAAAGTGACTAAACAAGCAATCGAAGAAGAAACACAGAAATCCTCACAAAAAGCAGCTCACCAGCACAGTAAATACAAGCAACTCCAAAAACTGAGAAGGCTGTCTTAGTACCTAAAGCAAAGTGATTTACTAGGGACACAAAAACTAACTCCCAAATAGGTTGTATAATAACTTTAAATTATCCTAGTTAACTTGTGATTAAGACAATTGATTTCAGCTCAACACTAGAGAATGTTTACTTTACCTGACCCGTGGGTAGTGGTTGATCTAGCATCTCAACATCCAGGTGCTTAGGAAGGTTATATAATCTGCAGAGTTCACATACCAACCACTTCAATTGCTGACGAAGCTACAAAACACATTTCAGTAAATAAGCATTATGTTAAAAGCCCTTAGAAGACATAGAATAATGCTACAACTACTGTTAATCAATCCAGAAGGAAATGAAAACGTGCTCCTGCTCCACTGCAACCTATGGACGAAGTAACAGTCTTTTATACATTTTAGAGCTGCTGGTATAAGAAAACCACTATTTTTAAAAAGTTGCTACAGCTTAGTATGTCCTTACAACGTGGTAACTAGAAAATAACACTAACAAAAGGGCACAGAAGGAAGGCTCAGACATCGTCCAGTGTCTAGTTGCTAACATCTCAAAAACTTTTGCAGCTTTTGACAAGAGAACATTAATGCAGTCATAAGACTATAAAAATTAAAAAAAAGGAAGTGTTGCATGTAGACTATGAAATTACATACGCAACAGTCATATTTATTTAAAACTAGAGAGACAAATGTGACCTAGTAGACTAAGACCTGAAATAATCAATCTTGTTTACCTAAGCCCCTGGCTTTAGTCTTCCCATCTACAAACAAAAAAATAAAGGCTGTCTCAGGACAGACAGGAAGGAGTAAATTAAAGCCTCTCCAAAAGAAAAGGAAATCATTAATTAAGAAAACTGTCGTATTAGAACAGCTCTTTAAATTTTCATTTTAAAATTTTATAGGCATATATATTTAAGGAATTAAACAAGGTAAACTTGGGCAAGCATATTTTTCATTATTTCGGGCTTTCCCCCAACATAGAAAATGAGCAATACTTAGACTGACATGGGAGCTGACAAAGCAGCTTACTACACCAGACAGAACAGTTAGCTCAGTCTCTGACCAAGAAAAGACATAAAGAAGCAGCAGGCCTATGGAGGACTAAGAAAACAGAAACAAGATTAGAATGGGTTAAACCCAGCCAAGAACAAAGGACCAAGTGGACATGGGGAAAGCTAAACACTAAATTAGATCAAATTAATGTCCTCATGCTTAAAGGGTCGAAAAGGACCCACGACTGTGGATTTGTTATCCATCCAGTAAGTCAGAATGTGTGTAAGTACATAATGAGATGAGACAGGGTGACCGGGACACAGTCCTGCGCTCGGATCCTGCCAGAGTACTGTAGGAGGCAGCAGTGTGAAGGCATCATACCAACAGGAAAAACAGGGAGTCCATCTTCCAGGAAGTTTACTTTTTAACACTCCCCTCCTCTTCAGGGATTGTAAGAAACTAAGATCACAGGAGGAACTAAGTATTTAGAAGGTTGGTGGACAAGTCTTTGGTACTTTCACTGGAGAGTTTACAGTGTGGGGAGCAAAAGTATAAAAAGAACTCTTAAGTTCCCAGGGCCAGGCACAGATGACCAGTATCATTATTTCATTTCTACAAAGAGAATTAGTGAGGGCTGATGGAGACAAATGTAAATGGATATTCACACCCTACGGCACATCCTGGACACAGAGGATCTGTTGTTACATAAGTGTATGGGTTTCAAACTCTGAAGATAATTTTGGCTGGAGATACAGATTTAGGAGTCCCTGGGATAAATAAAACATGACTTGAGTAATGAGAGTAAAGAGTTTGCACAGAGAAAGCACAGAATAAAAGATTATAAAGAGACAAACCAAGAACAGCATCTCAGGAGACCAAGACAAGATAATAAGAAATAGAGCCAGGGATCGGTGGTCTCATACAAGTCCCCACTAGGTCAGCAAGTCACACAGGACACACACATCACTTATCATGGGGCTTCACAGAGAAGCCAATCAGTATTCTTAAAATACTTCCTGTGTTCTGTTAACAGCTCCCTACATGGGAGGAAAAGAGTAGGCACAGCAAAGGCAGCACTAATATGTATTTTACAACACTGTATACAGGAGAGGACAATTATACAATAATCTATGCCTTGCTTTTTATTTATTGCATCTTGGAATACTCTATATGTACTATGGGGAAGGCTGGCTGAACTCCTTTTTACTACAGTGGAGTATTCAACTATACAGTTTTTTAAATTTAACAAACTTTTTAATAGTAGGCACTAAGTAATATATGTTTATGACCTTCCAAACACAGAAAAATCAATTTGGGTCCTCAAAAAAAGAGCCACTATACTGGACAGGTAAGAAATGTCCACACGGATAGCAGAATCTACTCTATAACAAATAAATTTAAAAAATCAAAACAACTATTCTCTCTAGTAACCAAGTTATGAGAAACTGGCTGAGGCTATAAGGGTGAGAACATGTTGTTTTTTCTTTCACTATTTACTTTCTATAATTAGGTCCAACGTTAAGTCCTGTTCCATTTAATTCTACAAGCCTATTTATTTTCCCATAGAACTAGGGATTGTGCCTAGGACCCTGCACAAAGTGAGTATTCCTTTTGCTTTTGAGACAGGATCTCAATCAGCTGACCAGACTGATCTTGAACTTGCAATTTCTGTGCCTAAACTCCAGGATAGCTGGGATAATGAGCCTGTGCTACCAGACCTGGCTCAGAAGCAATTTGAGGAGGAACAGAGGGCTATACCTGTCTTTCTTTCCATTACCACTCTGCTGGAGATGTCAAGTACCTGCCTCGCTTTTAATTACATCTTACTTTCATGGCTCTTAAGATTTGAACTTTTTTTTTTTTTAAGTGTTTTTTTACACTTATGAAGGTTGAGGGGGACCGGACAACAAGTGCCTCGACACATGTGGGGGGAGGGGGTTTAGAGGACAACTTCTCTCCTACTGAAGTGTTATACTCTGGTCCTCAATCTTATAAGCAAGTGCCTTCACCTGCTGAGCCATTCCAATAGCCCCAGTGTTCTTACTTTCGAGAACATGTTTAAACCATCTATGACTTATTCTGACAAGTCAAAGAGTTAATGAGTTTAACTACCCTAAATGGTCAGTTTCCTAAAACTATCTATAAGAAGACCCTTCCTTCTTGAGTTAAAATACCAGCTTTACTTATTCTAAATTCTTATCTGCGGGACTGTTTCTAAACTTCTAATACATAATGGTCTAGTTCTAATATTCAGTATTTTATTTCATTTACTATCTGTCCAAACAAATCTTTTACCTTTCTACATTTTATATTTTATTATTTGCTGTTCGAGTTATTCTGTCAATACCAGGAACCAGTCTGTGAGGCACGGTGACATAGCCTGTAAAAAGGCTGGGGCACAAAGCTTGCAGATTCCAGGGCAGACTGGGCCATACAGCAAGATTCTGTCTTTAAAAGCCAAAACAGGGCATTTTTAGTGACACTGCATTAGTTTTATAAATATAAGAACATGGAGATAAGTGGTATCTGTAACATTTCAGACATCTGTCTGCCCATCCAGGAACATAGTATCTCAGTCATTACATTCTGTTGGGCAAAATTTTGTAGTTTTCTTCATAAGTCTCCCACATTTAAGTTTATTCCTACGAGTTTAATTTTTATTGTAATCATCAATAAAATATCATTGTATTTTCTATCTGATAATCAGTGGCATTTGGAATACTATAGATTTTTACAAAATATACATCAACAAATCAATTTAGTTGTTCTTCAGCTGTTTGGTTCCTTTTATAGGGATCTGAGAGGATTATTTAAAAAAAAACAACAAAAAAAAAATGGTATCTACAAAGAACAGTTATTTTTCCATAAGGACTGAATAACATAATGGAAAAAATTGGTAAGTTCAAAGATAAGTACCTCAGAGTATGACCCCAACTACTTGAAGACATATGAAACAGTATATGTATTTTGCTAGAAAAGAAAAAACTGGCAGAAATAGCCATTGTGTCAATAGTAATTACAGTAGAAAAAAATTATAGGAAAGTTAAATGTCTTTGTCTACAACTTATTAGTCTTCTCACAATGGGTAACTTACCAGTTTAAAATCAAAGAGAGTAAACATTTTTAATTTTTAAAAAAATAAAAGGATACATTTTATAAGATTCTTATTTTTGAACGTGTGTGTGTGTGTGTGTGTGTGTGTGTGTGTGTGTGTGTGTGTGTGTGTACACACGTACACAGTACCTTTGGAAACCAGAAAACTGATATCAGATTCCCCTGGAGCTAAAATTACAAGCAGTTGTAAGCTGCCCAATTTGGGAGCTGGGAACTGACCTCAGTTCCTCTACTCCTGAGCCATCTCCCCAGTCCCAAAAGATGTATCTATCTGCACAGCGGTTCCCTTTCCTCCCAGATAAGCACTCTACAATTTCAGTTTTCCAGGGTTAATTATCAAGGTCCTCATACACTGACTGAAGTTGTTTAACAAGGAGCCTGTTGTCATTATTGTACCGTACACTGGCTACTACTAATCTGTGTGTGCAACCAACTCAAGAAGCATGTCTACATAGGCTCAGCTATCTGCAGATCTAGGCTTTTTACTAGGGGTCTTGGAATGTGGGGGACAGACAAACAGAAACAAACAAACCTTTCTTTAATAAATGTGGTTTACTGCAGACTTGTGGGCGCTCATCTGCAAAGGAACCTAAGACCAGCACTGATGCTATTCTATCACTATCTTCCTTTACATCTATCCTGGCTTTTCTTTCTCACCTCACCCAACAGTCTATCAAAAATGTTCGCTTTGTTAGTGGTTAGGCAGAAGAGAACCTCAATTCCTAACGTAAAAAGGAGCTTGTCTATGGCAAGAGGGAGACGGACCTCAACAGTGTGACCTCTAAGCACGCTATAATTATAATTACTAAACTGGCTGTAACAACTTATGATCTAGGAAGAGTTGGAAAATATCAGAAAAAAAATAGATTTTAATATATTTATATAACCTCTTAATACTTAATTTCTATTATAAGACTATGAGAAAGAAAAAATAAAAGACTAGGTATCTCCTTACCAAATTGTTGCTTTTAGTATCCTCTAGGCGTTCCAGAACTGATGTCAGATTTGGGTCGTCAGAGTCCACAAACCATATTGGTGAAGAAGATGGATAAGATTCCTGTTATAGAGACAGTAGGTGAAACAGACCAATCCAGATATGCAGTTACACCACTAAGAGGCAAGGTGATTATGAGCCATATAAAATGCATCAAAAGAAGAGGCACTGAAATTCATCTGAAGAGACCAGACTCCTGTAGAATTTAAAAATTAGTTACTAAGTTTTAACAACTTAATCTTGTGTAGTCCATATTAAAGATTTCTAAATTTAAAAGCAGACAACAGAACTTTACCAAAGAGCAGATGATAAAACCAAATGTATCTTAAGAGTCTCTTATCAAAGAAGAGGAAATTTATTCACGTCACTGAAGATTTGCAATAGCAGGTCTATCATGACATTAATTCTCTAGCTTTCACCTTTTTTCCTGGATTTTAAAATATGGAATCACAGTAATTTATCAGAGTGAAAAGGTAAGGAAAAAAAAAAAAATCCCAACTTTGAAACTCAGTCTATAGATCTGAATAGGACCTTTTGCCTTTTTTTTATCTAAATACCTACTTATGAATTTTAAAAATAAATCCAAGGAACACATGTCTCCAAATCTTCACAAATGCTGAACATTACTTTTCTCAAGACCCTCTACTCACAGCTCTCTGGCCTTCTAAGCAGTGTAATTACAGGAGGTACCTGGAGGTTTCCTTTTTCCTCCACAGTATAAAAGCCTTACACTGAGCAAGGCTTGGGGTAGAAACCTGAGCCTGGGGTAGGAAGCTCATGAGTTTGATGCCAGCCTGGATACACATAGAGTCCCTGTCTCAAAAAGGAACTGGAGGTGAGCTGGAAAGATGGTTCTGTGGTTAAAATTGTGTACTGCTCTTCCTGAGGACCTCAGTTCAATTCACAGCATACATGTCAAGTGGCTCACAACTGCCTGTAACTTCAGCTTCAGAAGATATGAGTCCTCTAGACTTCTCAAACACCTGCACTCATGTGCTTATACCCCACACCTCCACACACACAAATACAGAATTAAAAAAAGTAAAATCTAAAGGGAGGATTTACTCCATTTCCCCCCATCCCTTCTTAAGACTGTAACACAGAATGTAATTTACTTCTTTGGTGTTTCCTTTTGTTTTTTGAAACCAGGTCTCAATACGCAGACTCAAATTTGCTGATCCTTGTACCTTAGCCTCCTAAATGCTGGGATTACAGGCTGGCTTCAGAATACAATTTCATAAAGAACAGACATATTAAATGAAAATTACCTCCATCATTACCTAATCCTTTCCTGATGCTGATAGCTTCTCCTATCTGTTTTGTTTATGGGGATCTGGTGATCACATGCTCGCTCTACAACTGAATTCTATCAGCATTAAAGACTGGTTTTAAATATAGCAGGTGTCAGAAGCAGAGTGAACAGCAGCGGAAGGCTGTCCCAATCCTCATTCAGGTTTCACCTGTCATAGATGTGAACTTCTAAGTTAGCCATTCTAATACATATGCTTGACATTTATTCATAGAGATCATCAATGGTATTCTCAAAACACTATCAGGTAGCCTCTAAAGAGGTCCCAATTAATTCTTACCTCTTGATATTCACACCTTTGTAAAAATCCTTCCTTGTACCTTGTCACTCACTTCTAAATACAGCAAAAGTACCAAACCACTTCTGAAAATCAAGTTACAAAAAGATGACTCCTGTCTTACTTATCTCCTGCTCTTGCAATTGATCCTGGCAATGTAAATCAGCTGCCACATGGTGAGCTACCCTATGAAGTCACAAAAAATTGGAAAAGGACTCTAAGAACTAAACCAAGATCCTCAGATTGGGACAACACCATGAGAAGAATCCTGCCAACTATGACCTTTCCAGCCTTCTGACCACTGTGGCCTCCAACATGCTCCTGTGATAGACCACAGGCCAGAGAACCCAAGGGAGGTGTGCACAGACTGTGATCCACAGAAACTGAGGGTAATATTTACTGTTTAAAGATTCTTAACTTAAGCTTCTTGCAGGAGCACAGTTCAGTTCCCACCCACAAGGCAGCTCACAACCAACTCTAATCCCAGTTCCAAGGAATTCAACATGTTCCACAGGCTCCCAAACACATATGGTACACATAACTCATGAAGCAAACACATACGCATCATTTTTTCCCCCAAAGGTTTAACTGGCTACCATTAAGAAGACTAACTGTTCTTCCAAGAGACCCAGATTCAGTGCTCACAACCACCTGTAACTCTAGTTCTAGGAGATGTGACGCACTTTTGACTTTGCAGACATTGCATATTTGTGTGCACAGGCATATATGCAGGCAGAACACCTATACACATAAAATAAATTAAAATAAAGAAATGTCTACATTTGTTAGAATGTATCTACTGGTAATCAATCATGATAAAATTCTAATATCCTATCACACAAAGGACTACTGAGAAATGCTATTAATGTTTTTTAATATAATGAAGGCAGCACTGCATGCTTTACCCACTACATTTTTTTCTGCTCCTTTGTACTGTTTTTTACTGGGACTCTGGGAAAAGACACTATTGGTAGATAGTAGCTGCTAAATAAATACATCTAAGTAGTGGCTATTACATAGTTTAGAAGAATAATGTTCTTTAGTGCTATACAGAAACTATAACTTCATTATAAAGAACCAACTGCACAGAAACTGGAAATTTTTAAGCATTTTACAAAATCTTAAGACAAAAACAACTACTGAAATTAAGAGTTGTCAGTGGTGGTATCCATGTGCCTGTCCAGCAACGGTGGGTTTATTTTAGTGTTGTCATCCATTTCTTACTGGCTCCACATTTCTTCACAGGCTATACAAGTAAAGTGTCTTCAGAACTAACTCTGCTTTTAAAGAAAGGCACTTACTTAGTGGTGTGCAATTTCACATTCTTCAGCCTAGCTCGGGAATACAAAGTCTAGACCATTTTTACTGTTTGGGCTTTATATTTTCTTTAGCTTCTTAAAAAATAAAAATAGATCTAGAAGTACATTATATAGATTAGTGTTTATCTAGTAAATGTCTTCATCAAGAAGCCAATGAGCTATTGATGTGGAGTGAAATGCCTCATCCCACATTAAGAGAAATGTAGGGAGAGGAGATCAACGTTTATTTGAAATCCTAGTCTCTAAGACTAAACTCTTGATGGTCTAGTTCTCACGAATGCACATTCAGCAGAAGGGAAACTGCTACCTTTGCACAAGGGAAGGAAGGGCCTAACGCAGGTCCAGTGTCATCTTCAAACAGACAAAGCTGTGAAAAAATCAGGTTTTACCTCAGAACATCTGTGATGAAACAGTGAAAGTCATGTCCATTACAACTCATATACCTTTTTAATATTGTGGTAATGAAACAGGAGGTAGACACAAGCACTCCTGGAGGACACTTAAGAATTGGCATGTGTGAGTGACCCATGAGATGCAATTGACATGGACAGATTTTACTTGAAATGCTGACTGTGCAAGGCTTATTCCAAGTTGGCTTTTTTGAACATGTCTTCTCAAAAATAAGAGACAACCAGTCATTTCCAAAACAAAAGATGATACACTACACCAATACTAAAGTCAAACTTTAGACAAAAACATTTAAACCCTAGAACACTTACCCACCAGTGTAAGCTGAAGCTTTAGTGTTCTGAAGAGACTGGTGGTGGGACTAGACTGGCATTATATAGTGAAACTTACCAATGTCTAGAAGATATGTCAACCAAATATTTTCCCAATTACCAATGCACAATGCTATAATATGCAAGAATAAGTTCAAGCTTTTGTAAAGTTTCTCTCTCCCTCTCCCACTCTCTCTCACACACACATTTACAAGCTGGTAAAACAGCTCAGTGGTAAGAACAAGTGCCTAGCATGCTTGAAGTCCTAGGTTCAATTCTCAGCACTACAGGGCATGGGGATCCCAATTACCTAAAGTGGCTATTGCTATTAAAATACTTCTTTTCCAACTAGATATCTGAGGTTGGGTTTTGTTCACATTACTTCAATTAAAGCACCAAACAACTGGGCTGGAGAAATGGTTCAGAGGTTATGAGCATGGCTGCTCTTCCAGGACCTGGGTTCAATTCCCAGCATCCACATAATGGTTCATAACCATCTCTAACTCTAGTTCTTGGAAATATAACACCCTCTTCTGGCCTCCTCAAGCACCAGACATGCACATGATATACAGACATACACAGAAGACAAAGCATACAGTAATAAAGTATATTCTTAAAAAAAAAAAAAGTGCAGAAGCAAAGACAGAACAAACATCAAAGAAACCTGCAGTATTGTAAGCTTGATTTTAGTTGTTAATGTTTTAATATTTCTATTTTAATTTCTAATACCAAAGGTATAACTGATTAAAAAAATGAAAAGTTTAAGTAAGTCCTGACCCCCAAAATATTGAGGACTGCTGCTCCACACCATCTCTCCTTTATTCCACTCTCCATCAACCCCCTCCGCCACAAAGCCTAAGTAAGGAGAGCACTCTACCACTCTTAGAGCTATTACTGCTGTGTTCAAACACCACCACCAAAGCGAGTGAGGAGGAGGGTTATTTGGATTACATATACTGAGTCACGGTCCACGGAAGGAAGCCAAAGCAGGAACACAGGGCAGAAACTTGGGAGCAGGAACTGATGCAGAGGCCATGGAGGAGTGCGCCTACTGGCCTGTTCAGTCTGTTCTCTTATAAAACTCAGGGCCACTGGCTTAGGGATGGCACCAATCACAATGGGATGGACCCTCCCCATCAATCACTAATTAAGAAAATGCTCTATGATATTGCCTACAGGCCAATCTTATGGAGGCATTTTCTCAATTGAAGTTCTCTCCTCGGATGACTCTAGCCTGTGTCAAGCGGACATAAACTAGCCAGAACACATTCTACCCATTCCCACTGATGAGCTACCAGGTAAGGAAGCCATGAAAATCTGGGACCTCCCACAAGAGTCTTCTCTCAGACTAAAAAGTCTCTTTCTGGAACAACTGGGTCACAGATATATTCTGGCTAGCCTGGGGTAATCAGCATTCACCTTGCCCTGATAGAATTTATGAGGTCAAATTTCCTCTCAGAGGCTGTAGATAACTGTATGTCTGTCATAACATATAGTTAGATCTGTGTTGACTGTCATGATTGTGGTGATGCTCATTCATTACACTATGCTAACAGTTTTACCAATCTGATGAATTAAAGCTGGTAGCTGAAAGGAAAACACAATATAATTTGTTCTACCTTCAGAAACCAAATCAGCAACAAGAATTAAAAGCAACCACCTCTAGAAAAATGTCCAAGGACAGTTCCTATATACACAAGTATCCCATCTACTGATGCTTAGAGCATTATTTAAAAGAGGGGGAAATAGAAGCAGCCACCACTTGAATGTCCAATATTAAGGAGAATTCACTAGGTGGTTCTGTCACAGAAGGGGACACACTGGAAAAGGACCTCAGGATACAGATCCACTGCTAAGTGAGAAGAATGTCACAAAACAATCTCATTTGTTAGTTTTCAAAATAGTAGCCAGGTATGACGGCATTCACCTTTAACCCTAAAATTCAAGAGAGGCAGAGATATCTGTGAATTTGAGACCAGCCTGATCTATGGAGTTCCATAGAAAGCAAGTCTTGGGGGGGGGGGGGGGGGAGACGGGGACGGGACACGGACACATAACAGAGAGCAGAGAAAATGTCCAAAAAGACACTACATCAAAACTTATAGCAACGGGTGTTAGAAATAGAGACGTGTTTGTTTTTTCCCCAGTTTAGTTTTTCTGGTTTCTAAATTTCTCACAATAACAATGTTTTGTTTTCCATGTTACAAAATACCCACCACCATCACTAGACAACTTTCATCACAAACTCTGTACTATGTTCTAAAAATTGCTTAAATATCTGAAGTAGAGAACAAATTACAGCTACTCAGAACATCTTTCTAAGCACCTGAAGCAGATAAAATAATGAAGACAATCGAATCAACTAGGCTGCAAATTCCTCCGGATGATTTCAATGGTTCTTTCTTATTAGACATTGTTTTATATTAATTCTCTTTAGAAGCTATAGAAACCACTAGTATGAAAGCCTTGAGGGGCAGGGGAAGCCTTGCTACGTTTTCTCTCCAGTAATGTTTTATAGTTTTCAATGTCTATTTCCACTCAATATCTATACCCTCCCTGACTAGCTGACACTAATCTAACCCCTTCCCAGGTCTAAGCTCAACACCCCATCCTGCAGACACCACCAAAAAAAGTTATACACCATCATTTATAATATAATTTCATTTCTCAACAGAGTGCATTAAAAAAAGAGACGGAGAAGGACAGATAACCATAGAGAATCTGGCCCTATATTATTAGCTGGTCAAATAAATGAAAAAATTACTAAAATTACTCTTTCTGGTCTAAAGTACCATTAAGCTTAACATGACATCTCTGATATTTCCAATGGCTTCTCCATGAACTCAACTGGAAAGGTCATCTATGCTGGAAATAAGGCAAAGAAAGGCTCTTAGGCTTGTACTCATTTTGTTCATTATTCCCTTGTACAAGTTTGGCTGAGCTACTTTTTATCAGTATAAAGACTAGAAATTTTCCCATGAAAAGATGTTACACAGCAGATAATTTATTTCTTTCCTTTCTTTGTAGCTCGGTCTTGAACCAAGGGCCTTGCATATGCTCAGCAAGGTGTAGTATTCTACCCCTGAGCTATCCAGCTCAAAGTACTTTTAAAAGAATGGTTATCATTTTCCCATTTGTACTGTATAATACAGTACTGTTGACAAGAAGCTTTCCAATAACATTCCAAGGCAAAAGGGAACTGTTTTTTGGAGGAACATAGTAAAAGAAATGATTTGTTTAATATCCTAAGTATTAAGTAATGCCTAAACCTCTCCCCTCCTAAATTCAGAGCTAACACTTATTACTCTAGTAGCTTGCTGTTGGGGGAGAAACAAGTTAAACAAAAATTATTTCCACAAAACTAGCCTGACAATCATTCATGAAGAAACACCAACTTATGTATACAATATAAAGAATAAAGTTTCAATTCTATACCAACTAATTTTCTTCTTGTGGGACATTTTTTAAACCTCCTGAAACAGCATTTACTACCACGCATGAAGACCAGAATTTGATTTCCAGAATCCATGTTCAAAAAAAAAAAAAAAAATCAGGCATGTTGTCACACTCTATTAAGCACAAAACCAAGGAGGTAATAGCAGATGGATGCTTGGAGCCCACTGGCTAGGCCCCTAACGGAATTGTTAAGCACCAGGCTTTCAAAGAATCCTGTCTCAAAGAAGGTAGATGGCTCCTGAAAAATACTACCCAAAGCTGACTTCTAGCCTCCACCTGTACCCACAAACACATGTACCTACATGAATGAACTATTTCTCTCTCTCCTCTCTCCCTCCATCCACCCCCCTCGTTCGAACAAGAGTGTACAAGAAGGAATGGAGCTAGACTTATCTATGACCCCAGTACTCTAAAGGCAGGTACAAAGTTTCAGGTCCATACTTGGTCTACACAGCAAGTTTCAAGCTAGTCAAGGCAATATAGGTAGACTCTGTCCCAACATCTCTTTACTCCCCCAAAAAGTCATAATGAAACTGCCAGCTTAAGTATTTTAAAAGACTAAAAGAGGAAAGCCACATCCTAGCTCCCAAAACAGCCATACAGGTTATTAAACAAGCTGCTTTGCCCTCTAGTGTGATTATAACTAGATCTTAGTACTGACTGGCAACCAAGGCAGTTTCCTGAAATGGAAAAACAATACCCAAGTTTATATAACAGATAATCTCTCATGAGTTCACAGTGAAGAAATAAAGACTCCTTGAGGTTCATATTCAAGAGCAGGACAAATTTATAAAACATGATGAGAAAAAAATAAAACAGCCCAATTTCCATGGCCTAGAAAGAAAAACATTGATGTCTGAGTTTCCTCCTATCACGTCCTTGGTGACCCTTTATGCATTTGTGTACTAGCCATGACACTTTCTGATGCTTTCACACATTCTGGTAAGTTCTTATCGGCTAGCTTTCAATGTAGGGAAAATACTCTTCTAACAAAATATAATTAGAGCAGTGGCCATATAATCAGTAAAACAAATATAAATGGGAAGATATAAAGCATAAAATTATAATTACACAATATTCTCCTACTACCATTAAAAACTATCTTGGAGAAAACATAATCAGAACTATGAGAGACCATAAAAAAACATAAAGAAGAAACAAGAAAACCTAAAGGGAGGAACTGGAAATGTTACCATGAACTGCGCATGACCCAGAAAGAGTCTGGAGGGGCAGTCAACCACACAACAGGCAGACCAGGAAAGGACACAGGCAAGAGTCAGGAGCACATTCCACAGGAGGAAGAACAGCTGATACAGGAGGTTAGGGGAAACAGGGTCCTCAGAGGATATTCACAAACTGGTACAGTAAGTATGCAAAGGTGAGGTATCATTCAGGCAAACATTACAGAAACTGCAAACGGATGCTTTCTGGTAGCTTTTGTGACCTGGTGTGTAGAGTGCTCAATAAATACTCCCACTGTCTGAAGAGGGGAAGTTAAAGAATGGGTCAAACTAGCGACTTGACCTACAACTTTTTACAGAATAACAAATCACAAAACTGGTAGGCACAGTCCTTATATTTGAATTCTAACCAGTTTTCTCTGGTTATTTTCCTTTTCAGTAAATTACACCTAGATAAGCAGACCCTGTAGATTATCAAAACACTATTTTAAAAGTATACCTTTTACTAGCACATAATGAAATCTTTATTTTAAAAAAAAATGTACGTCTGAAGTACACTTCAAATTAATCCAACAGGAATACACTGGAAATAAGATTGGCCAAAAGTTTATCAAAGCTGTGCCTGGGTACCCAATGTCTCTATTCAGCTCTGTGTGTTGATTTTTCCATAATAAAGTTAACATACACTCCTACTGAGAATCTGTAATTGTCTTCTGAGAATGTCTGGTCCTAATTCACTAGTGGCTCAATTTTAATAATGTCTACTAGCAACCCCATCCCCCTAGGACACTTCAGTGCGTCCTTTCACACAGTATCTGAGGCTTTGCTTACTCTATCAACTCCATTTCCATTGCCACTATCCTTTCTCTGTTCTGTATGTCTCCCAAACATTTCTCCATGGAATGCTCCATGGCATTGGTCAGATAACTCTTTGACAGGGCAGACTGCCCAAACATGACAT
Source organism: Phyllotis vaccarum (assembly GCA_033318265.1). NCBI lineage: Eukaryota > Metazoa > Chordata > Mammalia > Rodentia > Cricetidae > Phyllotis > Phyllotis vaccarum. The sequence goes on from JARWLC010000012.1 coordinate 76,430,193, forward strand.
AACATTAGCATCCCTGTACCCCTGGTAGTAAATGATGGCACACCAACAGCATCATCCAACACCCACAGGAATAACCAAAACCACACTATCTAATATCACACTATTAAAAATTTGAGTTCTGAAAGCAGACACATTTTGTCAACTTACTAGAAACAAGGTGTGGCTCCCACAGTCTACAAATCTAATGCTCTATTAGTTAGATCACTTGTCTCTTTTCCTGGCTAAACCTCCACCTTCTATCTGGATAATACCCTCCAATTGTTCAGGACAGTATACTTAGTCATTTACTTCACACTAACTACTGCCTTCTACCTTCCATATTTGGAAAATCTTCACCAGCCTAAAACCCTGGGCTTCTCACATCTGAGCATTAACTGTCCATTCCAAAGATTTCAACTTTCTCAAGTATCAGTGTCTCATTCGGGTGGAGTTCTCTGTCTGGAGGACCTTCCTCTAGCCTTCCAAATTTGTACTCACCTGTCCAACTCCTCAAAGCTTTCCTCTGAGGCACAGCTTCAGTTCCTGTCTCAGGGTTTCTGTTGCTGTGATAAAACACCACAACTAGAGGAAAAGGAGGGTCTATAACGCTCAGATCACAAATCCATCACTGAGGTAAGTCAAGGCAAGAACCCAAAGCAGGAACTTAAGCAGAAGTCATGTAGAACACTTCTTACTGGCTCCATGGCTTGTTCAGTTGGTTTTCTTAATACCATAGGACTACCTGCCCAGACGTAGCAACACCTCAATGGGCTGGGCTGTAGGGCAATCTTGAGGTATTTCTTAATTGAGGTTCCCCTATGACCCTTTTTGTCAAGTAGGCAAAAAACTAGTCAACACAGCTCCCTTCTCAAAATTAGATGCTCTCTTTAGATTTCATAACATCACATCAGTTGTCATGGTTGTATAAAACTCTCCAAGTCTGAGTTCTCCAAGTAGGTACTGATTTGCCAAGTTTTAAACACGAGTACCCATAACAGCATAGCCAAATATTCAGAAAGTGCATTCTCTAAAGCACACTGTGACAGTTTTTGTTTTGTTTTTCGGACATACTAACAGTACTCACCTCCTATAGAATCTGGTAACTATGTTAAGGTCATTTATCATAACACCAAGACCTTTACAAACTCCCACATTTGGGGGTTATGTACTGAATTAGCAGAAGGCTTAGCCGTATCTAAACTACTGCCTAACTCCTGTTGTAATAAAGTGTATTCTGCACATGAGCTCAATTCCATAAGATATACCTCGATGGGGGGGGGAGATCCACTAACAACTCGGTATTTTAGAAGCTGTACGTTTCTAATGAGCTTTTCGCTTAAACAGAAAAACAACTTTCCACGTGTCTCTCCAGCTTTCTAAATCCAACCTGATCTTTTCCGGGTAGTAAAACTGAACAGCATCTCCTTTCTCCTCCTTCCTGGTAATGTTCAGGCTTCCGCACAAATGGGACAGCTCGCACACTCGCCACACCACCTGCCGCGTGGAAGGTTCCATGAGCTTTCCCTAAACACGTTAGCGCTGAGCCAGGTCAGGGCTTAAATGATGGCTCACTCCATCCCCCGAGGCTGCGTCCTAAACTTTTTCCTTAAATACGTCAGCTTTCGGCATTCATTTGTCCTCAGAGACCAATACATGAACAAACAAACAAACAAAAAGAACTGGTTGAGGTTAAAAACCTGACGGAAAAAAAAAAAAAAAACAAACAAAAAACAAAAAAAACCGAGTTGCCGGAATAATTCTTGAATGCCTATCCGCTGGGCTGCACCGAAGCGCCGCGGTCCCCAGAGCAGGCCAGCTGCGGGCGGCCATGGCGACCTCGGGGCCCGACGGGGGCCGCGAGGGGCCAACATCGCAAAGCCGTCCGCACGGAGCTGCGACGCGTCTCCGCCGTCTCTTGGCTAAGGCAGCCCGAGCTACCGGCCCGGCCCCGGGGCCCAGCCACCAACCGGCCGTGCCCGGGGCATGGGGGGGGGGGGTCTCCCGGACAGGCGCCCTTTGTCCCGGGACTGCGGCGCCCCCGTCCGCCCTCGCCCGGCCCCGAGGGGCTGCGGCCCGGCGCCTCACCGTGATGTTGCAGTGGAGTGTGAGCGGCGGCGGCGGCGGCGACTGCGGGCTGCCCGGCGGCGGCGGCGGCACCAGGAACTGGCAGTGCAGCTCGTCCAGCTTCCAGCTGACGATGCGGAATCGCTCGTGGTTCTTGTCGAAGATGGACGCCAAGAACTTCAGCTCGGCCTTGAGCCCTGACACGGACATCTTCCCCTCATCTCCGGCGGGAGGGGTGAGGAAAAGGAGCCGGGGCCGGGAGCCGCCGTCACGGCCGCGACCGCCCCGCGGGGCCGGCCCGGGCCGCGCTCTCGCGGCTCCGCCTCTCCCCGCCGCCGCCGCCGCGACCCGCGTCCGAGCGCGGCTGGGAAATGGCGAGGAGCGCGAGGCCTCGGCGGACCGGCGGACGGGCGTGCGGGAGCCCGGCCGGCTACTGCCTTTGTAACCGACTCCACCCGCAGGAGGCGGTGGCCCCGCGGCTTAAAAGGGCAACAGCGACGCCGCCCCCGCCGCCGCCCGAGAGAGGGCTGCCCCCGCCCCCGGCGCGCGCCCGCGAGCTCCGTGCGCGCTCCCGACCGCCCCCTCCTCTCCTGACCCAGCCCCCCTTCCGCCCGGCGCCGGGGCTCCGCGCCCTGCACCCGCAGCCCGGAGGATTTGGGCCGGCGGCACCACACGCGGACGAGCCTAACCACCCCCCTACCCCGTGCGCCTCTGCGCCGGGGCCTCTGGCCAGACACGTGCGCGGCCTATCGCGCCGGCCACGTCGGCTCCAGCAGGAAGTGCGCGGGCCCCTGGAGGTGACTCCTCCGCGTGGTTGTCCGCGGGCCACCCACTCACCTGGGCTGGGCGCGGCCGGGATAGGGAGCCGAGGGATGCACGCCTCGCTGCTTCACCTCTGCTGCTCTCTCTCTCTCTGCACTGAACCACCCACCACTTTTCTAAGTGTGGCTCCTGAAAGGTCCTTCTCGCCCTACTTCCTCCTCTCCCGTTTGCCGAAGATGATGATGGAGCCTGCCCCTGCTTCTTGTCATCATCATTTCAGTCTTTTCTCGTAAACGTTTCTGAACTCCTGCCAACAGATACTCCACCCCCCTGAGTCCCTGCTGTACATCATGGGTTGGCCCCTGTTTGTTGAAGGCGCAGCTCAAATGTATCAAACTGATTCTTCCTGACCAACCAAGATAAAGTAACCATGTAGATACCATGTATCCTATTACTGTTGCTTGTCTCTGCTTTACCCTGGAATCTAGTTTCTCCTAGGGTCGTGGGGAGGGAGAGCCTAGTAGACACCAAAGTCATTTAATGAGTACTTGCTCTTATCCAGAATCCCCAGTGCTAAACACAATTCCTGGCACATTCCAGGTGCCTTCTCAAAGAGAGGAAAGACTACATTGCAGTCTAAAGATAAGAGATGTAGATGTAGTCATGTGTTCCCGAGGCAGGACCAGCTTCCTGGGCATGAAACCTATCTGGTACCCAGGGCTCCTCCTAGCTTAGTAAGGCCCTGGCCGTGTTAAATGCCCTGCTGTAACCATCTTGTGTGTTTGGTTTTGTTTTTCGAGACGGGGTTACACTGAGTAGCACTGGCTGTTTTGGAATTCACAGAGACCCACCTGCCTCTGCCTGGGGAGTTCTGGCATTGAAGGCTTGCCCTACTATGCCCAGCTTTGTAATTCTTATATTTTCAATAAGAGTCCCTGCTTTTTCCCTTTACACTGCTCTTGAGGTACCTAGCCTTGCTGCCTAAATGTCTCCTACTTCAGACTCCTTAAATTCAAAGAGAATAACATAGGGAGACATTGGTTGGGTTTTTATTTTTGTTTCTGAATGTCATGGTGCTTCTTTGTTCTCAGAAGGGATTCCATTGAGAAGAAAAGTTACAGTCTTATCTTTCCAGAAAACCACTTGTACTTAGGAGACTTGTGTATGTAGCAGCATACACTGGGGCTTCCAGAAGGGTTTCCAGTCCTGAACGCCGAGTTAGAAGTAACATACTGCATCGTTTTGACTGTTGTCCTAAGCACAGGTGTAACCTGTCATTTCGGTGTTTTGTTTTGTTTTGTTGTTTTGTTTTGTTTTGTTTTCAGTCTCTGGTACTCGGGATCCTAACAGACATAGATTGGCAGCAGAGGGGACCATTCTGGTCAGAACTAGATATCCATAAACAGGGCATTTTATTTGATTATCTGTGAGTCGATTAAAAGTTCCTACGCTGTGATTGATCTTACCTGTTATATCTCAGAGACATGGACAAATATTAACCACACAGGGATAAGTGTGTCTCAAGCCCTAACAGCCTAAGAAGATAAGTAGATTGTCTGAACTCGAGAAGCTTAATATCTAACATCAAAAGCAAAACGCTGTCTCCTGCTATGTCGTGCTGCGATACCAGGAAGGTGGCTGAAAATAGCATAAACAATAAAGAAATACATTGCTTCATGTAACGAGATACGAAAAAGGAAAGCAACCTCCAGGATTAGTTGGCTTGGTGCTTAACAACGTCACCAAGAACTCATTCTTTGGAAGGGGTTTGTCAGGCTGAATGTAAGCAGGTCATAGCCAGGCAGAATATCCCCAGATAGGAATGTATACTATTCCACGTGTCCTTCTAAGACATGGGAACCTTGTCAAGAACCTTCCAGGAGACATCTCTCCTGTGTATAGTACAGTCAGGAGCTGATGATCCTGGGTGGTATAAGAAAGCAAGATGAGCAAGCCATGAGGAGCAAGCCGATAAATAACACCCCTCCATAGTCTCTGCATCAGCTTCTGCCTCTAGGATGCTGCCTTGACTTCTTTCCTGACTTCCCTGGGTGATAGACAGACTACAAGCTGTAAGCTGAAGTAAACCCTTTCCACCCCAAGTTGCTTTTGGTCATGGTGTTTTATCACAGCAATAGAAAGCTAAGATACCACCAAAGAATTACAATATTATTTTAATTAAAAACTAGGTGGAGTAGCACATGCTTAAAAACCTATTATTAGGGAAGCAAAAACATACCACCAGGCCAGCGAAAGGCTACCAAAACTAGGGAACAAATCCTGATGGACAGCACCCAATATTGTCCTCTGGCCTCTACATACATACACACACACACACACACACACACACACACACACACACACAGGATCTGAGAGATAATAAAAGTCCATAGAGAGCTTTATTCAAAGTAACATTGAAAATCTGGAAGACATGGTAGGAAGGCAGTGATGCATGGACACAGCCTAAAGAGATGTTGAATGTGATGTGTTCATGGGCGTCAGAGAGACTTTTTATCTCACGCCTGTAGTAAGTAAGGTAAGTCGAGGCAAGGAATATTTTTAAAAATTAAAATCTGGACTTGGCAACATGAAACTAAACCCAGCATAGTGAGGCAAATGGAAGTTTATCTTGGGCTTCTTGGTCAGCCAGAGCAACTGAATCAGGGAGCTCCAGATCCAGTGAGACTCTGTCCCAAAAAATAAGGTGAACAATGTAGTCAGAAGTTTCTCTGTCCCACCTGGCCAGTCCCAAAACCATTTAGTCCCAAACAAACATAAGGGGCTTATTTTAATTATAAACTGTTTGGCTTATTGCTCAGGCTTATTACTTTCTAATTCTTATGCTTTAAGCTCTGTTCTGCATCAGGATGGCATCTGCTCTCTGCTCTTCCACTTCCCAGAATTCTCCTTGTATGGTTGCCCTGCCTCTATTGCCTATCTAGCTTCTGGCCAATTAGCATTTTATTATACCAGTATTACAGTGACAAATATTTACAGTGTATAAAAGCACAGTCCCACAGCAGAATAACAACTGAGCAGGACATCCAATATTGACTTCTGGTCTATACACACACGGGGATGGGAGAGGAACACTTTTATCATTGTAAAAGACAAAAAAGGATCCAAAGTCTTAGAACTGGACATTTCAAACATTTTGGTCTACTTACCCAGTGTAATAACTGAGAGCCTTGAGCAAGGCTGTATATATACCTGGAATATTACTGTATTATTATGTATTATGGACTATTACTATATATGTAATACTGTCATATTAATAATGAAATTTCTTGGCAAATGTTTCAAAATATTGGCATTGGATAGATACATGTCAGTAACATAAATGAATAATTTTAAATTAGTCTATACATATTTAAGGTAGAGGGATATCAGTCATGAAAGACTTTTGCAAAGAAATTTTAAAGGGCTAGTACATAGTGGTTTGGTTTCATATGTGTGTTTGTGTGTGTACTTTGTGTGTGTGTGTGTGTGTGTGTGTGTGTGTGTGTGTGTGTGTGTGTGCTTGGATGCATGTGCATGTGGAGATGTCAATAACAGGTCACTTCTTGTATTACTCTTCAACTAATTTTTAAGGGGTGTCACTGGGATTTGAACCCAAGGCCTTGTAGGTTGCTAGGCAAGCACTCTGCCACTGTACTACCTCCCAGGCCCACATTACTTTTTTGAGATCTCTGACTGAGCCTGAAGCTTGGAGATTAAGCTAGACTGGCTGGCCAGCAAACTGGGAGATCCCCATACCTACCTCCCCTGCTCTGGTGTTATATTTAGGTTTATACCACTACACCACAGATTTGTTTTATGTGACTGCTGGATATCAAATCCAGGACCTCATGTTTGCACTGCTGAGCACTTGAGCCACTGAGCCACTTCCCCAGCCCCTGGTTTGATCTGTTTTCTTATCATGGAAGGACATTTGAAATAGAAGTGACTCAGAGGTTGAATTACAAACACCTGAACTTCAGGCTCCTAAACAAACAGCCAATTCACTGACACTTCACAAGCTTTATCTTGTTTGCAAAAAAATTCTCCCCAGACCAAGCTGAGTAAGGGCCCTTGATGCTTTGGGTTTGGGTTAGGGGACCTTCCTCCTCTGGCATCAAATTAAGGCATAACGAGGTGTGATTTCCAGGAGAAATTCTTGGAAACAAGAGCTTCATTCTGCTCATGGTTTTCCATAATCAATGAAGTCATTATAGGATTTTGAATAGCCTAAATCAATAGATCATCCTCCTGGTTACATTTAGGTCTCATCTTGCAAGATATGAAAAATTAAGTAGTAACAAGCACAGTCCTTCAGACCTCGTGTCTAAGAGGAGACAACCTAGCCCTCTCAGGGTGGAGGCTTCTTTACCAGTTACAGACATGTTCTGACTAAACGCCTTGAGCTTCACCCAGAGGGTTAAAGAAATCTGCTGTGATAGAAAACCAGAATGGCACTGAACTGGCTCCCCTGGTCACTCTCCAGGGAACATGTGGCCAGTCACATTCTCTGATGCGTGGTTTCTTTGTGTGTCAAGAGGTGTTGGACAGAATTCATATTTTCCACCATCCAGACATGCTTAATTCTGGGAATGTGTGAGAGAGTTTGCTGGCTCAAAGGGTCTGTAGGGTCCAGGAGCACGTAATCGTGAGGGCAGAGCAAATGTGAATACAACAGGCTGGATCCCATGAAAGCAGAGTAATAGGCCTACTTTGTGGCATGGAATGGATGAGGGCAGAGAGAAATGCTTTGCCCTAATAGAACTGACTTCGACTTTCTAAATATAACAGTTATGTCATTTAGTTTTCCTCTAGATTTCAAGAGATCCCAGATTTGGTCTCAGACTGTTTTGTCCCAGAAGTAAGCTCTTGACTGTAGTGATAATAATAGTCTGGAATATCAGAGGACAGAGCCATGCCATGAAGGTCAGAGAGTGGTGACCCACACCTTTCATCCCATCACTCAGGAGGCAGAGATCTGTGGACCTCTGTGAGTGTAAGGCCTAACAGCCAGGCAGTAATGGCACACACCTTTAATCCTGGCTCTGGGAGAGCTGAATCAGGAAGTGAGAGAGCTGGGCAGAGGGAGAGAAGGGAGGAGTCCAGCCTCCCCTGCCACTTCCCTTGTTGGCTGAGGATGGAGAAGCTTACAGTCAGAGACCTGGAGACAGGCCTGAAGAGTTGGCTGGGTGAGAAGTGGCTGTGGTTTGTTTCTCTGTCTCTCTGATATTTAAGCTTATTTTTATTAAATACACAATGTATCATCACACTTGACTAAGGATTCCAATACAAGTATTTTTGTGTTGGGGTTGATTTCAGGAAGCAAGAAGAAAGGCTTGGGGAAGTGAAAGGGAAGAGCAAAGCAGGTTACCATGTAGGCAAGCAGGGTCTCTCTGATAACTCTGGGAACATTCTAGGATCCCAACCATGCAAGAGAAATCTGAGCTTTAATCTGCTTTCATGGCTATTCCCTCTTCCTCTCTCTATGCTTGTGTTGTGCATGGCTGACATACCTCCCGGCTGGAAGGCTGCAAACGTTGGGAGTCAAATCTCTGGCTCCTAGTCTAGAATATGTATGTCCTGCTTTAGATAGTCATATGCCCACAATTCCATATATTTCTCCTTTTCATAGTAAGAGTTTTTACTGTATGAGGATACCTAACTAAAGACTGTCTTTTTCAGTATCCCCTACAAGTCCATGGGGCCCATTAGCTAAGATGGACGAGGGGATACACCTGGAAGAGATGCATACCACTTCCATTCCCCCCTCCTGGTGGCAGGGGGTGATCACAACTGCCCCTCTGCTCCTAAAGTCACTTTCTAACAACTGTGTAAGAGAAATAAGCTCTTGAGTATCAGCACTCTATTCTGGGTTCTTTGCTCTCCTCCTGTTCCCTAACCAACACGTTCCTCAGAGGACCATCAGGCCTCCCTTTTGGCCTTACTGTATTACTCTTTCTGAATTATGTTTTCTTGGAAAGAAACAAGTTACAAAGAGATGGGAGGGAGGAGAAGAAGACAAATAAAGCCTGTTATTGATGTTTGCCTTACTCATAGCTGCCAATCATTCTTTAAATAATCTCTTTATTTGGAAGAAAGTTCTGACAATGATAAATAAAGCCAGACAGTAGTTAAAGTGATGAAAACAGGCTTTATTCAATAACTTCTAACAGGAGGAAAAGCCCAGCCCCATTCCAGTTTTGCAGAGGTGACTGGGCATGTCAGAAAGGAAGATAAAGGGGTGGGGAGGGAGCACACAGGTTCTGAGAGGAGATTTTGCTGAGGGCTGCATAAGTGTGACTGTGCCAGCTGTCTGCTGGCCGGCCACTATCAGAGTTACAGTTCTCTCCTCCCGGTCCATCCTGGTGATTACATTTCTAAGGAATGGCTTTCGGGTCCTTGAGCAAATCACTCCTGGATTGAAGGACACACACACAAAGAGATGGAGAACATTTTAGTTGTTTTTAGTAAATATTTTTGTAAAGAAGGGAAGAACAGGGGCCTACCTCAGATACTGGCCAGAACAGATCATAGTGTTTCTTTTTTACAGCTCTGAGCTGTTCCATACTCAAGAGAAGTCTAGGGCAGGAGCATCTGGGAGGGTAACTCAGTCAGTAAAGGCTAACCACAAAAGCATGTGGACCTGAGTTTGATACCCAGAGCACATGTTTAAAAATAAAAGCCAGGTATGGTCAGATTCTTATAAGCCTAGCTCTGGGGAGATAGAGAAGTTGAAGCCGGGAGCTTTTTAGCCATCCAGTGTAGCCTAACAGGTGATCTCTAAGTCGTTACAATACCATGTCTCAAAAAACAAAGGAAGCAGGTGTGGCAGCATGGGGCTTTAACTCTAGCACTCGGGAGGCAGAAACAGGCAGGTATCTTTGAGTTTGAGGACAGCTTGGCCTGCACAGTTCCAGGACAGCCAGAGCTAAATAGTGATACCTCGTCTCAAAATAACGACAAAATAATTTTTTTAAAAAGAAATCAAGAAACGGAAGAAAAAGAGACTGGGTTTCCTAAGGGTTCTCTTTTAAGTAGCCATAAACCAGATTCAACTTGGATTAAGTCCCTTAGTGTGAGAACTGGACCAAAGTCTGGAGCTAAGAATTCCTGCAAACCCTACCGCCCCAGGGTAAGGGAGTTCACGCCTTCCCTATTCACTCACTGGCTTCCTTGTAGGAGGGGAAAGACATTTGGTTAAGTTTCCACTCTGCTCCTACAAGGAGGCCTACTCAGCAAAATGAGGAAGAGGCTAAGCTCCAGGAGAATGGCCTTTGGGCAAACACAGTGGTAAAAATACTGGAACTGAGGAGGAACCAGTCTTGCATTTCTAGAGAATGTGGTAAGCCAGGTCTGAGAGAAACACATCCTGGGAATGGAATCATCTGCTATTGGAACCCATTGCCACTACTGGTGTGAACACACTCTGTTGGACAACACCAACAGGAATGCTAGGCAAAAGTAAAAAGAGAGCAATCCATTCTCCTTTCTCCAGCCTCCCAACCTCCTTTGAGCATCTCCCACTGCCTGATAGGCAAAAGAAAAAAGATGATCTGTAGCCCAACACTCCAAGGCAAGCATAGAAGTATAGGATGATAAAGAGCAGCATAAAGCCAGACAGGTCTCAAGAGCGAAGTTAGATGTGCATTCTTCACAGTGGAATCAACTGGGTTATTAACTTATATCCCTGTCTGTGTGTACGTATGTGCGTGTGTATGGGGTGCACTTGCACACGTGTGCAAGCATGTAAGTATGTAGGTGTCTTCCTCAGACTTCTCTATATTATTTTTAGAGACAGGGTCTCCTCCTGAACCTGGAGCACACCCATCTGGCTAGACCAGCTGACCAACAAGCCCAGGGATCCTCTTGTCTCTGCCTCCCCGGTGCTGAATTACAAGCAAGTACTTACCATGCCTGGCTTTTTTATTTGGACTCTAGGAAATGGAGTTCTGGTTCCGTGATTGCTCAGCAAGTACTTTGCCAAATGAACTGTGTCCCTAGGCCCTTCATTCATCTCCTTTCTTCTTGCCCCCCCCCCTCTCACTAAAGGAGAGGGATGATTCACACACAATTTCCCGTTTGCTTTTTCCAAAACAGATCTCTCCTCCAAGCCTCAGGCCAGTGTCTCCAGCTGGCTTCTCTGGAGATCTCCCCATTGGCTACCAGGCCTCTCAAACTAACGCGCCTGCTCTTCACTTGTCTCAGGAATTCCCCATCTCATCATAACCCTGAGAGCTACACTCCTGATGCCCCCCTCCTCCCCATTTTCACATTCATTACCAAGCCTTGTTCTAAATATCTTAAGTCGGCTTCACTCCTCACCACCTGGCAGCCTCACCTGAAGCATGCCCTCGTGCTCTCTCCCGTGACTCCTGGCATCCTGTTCAGCTCCCCACAGTGCACTCAGCTCTATGAGCTTTTAAAGCACTTGGGCTTAAAAAGCCCTCCAGTGGTTTTCCACTGGGCCTCTGATAAAATCCTGACCACGGCTTGCCAGGCTTTAAATGACCCAGCTGACTCCAAACCCATTTCCTTAGACCATTTGTAGCTTAAGCCCCGGATCTGTTTTCTCTTCTTTCAAAGCTCCACCTCTTTGCTGCCTCTGACCCTTTGTGTATTCGTTATCTTTCTATCTCTCACCATAGTATCCCATTCACTGTCTGAGTCTCAGCTGTGTAGCACTTGACTGTCTTGGGACGGTTTCCAGGATCTCATTGTCTTGGTTAAGTGGCCAGTGCTATGATAAACACCATGACCAAAAGCATCTTGGGGAGCAAAGGGCTTATTTGGCTTACAGTCCATCATCAGGGAAACCAGGGTGGGAACTCAAGGTAGGAACCCAGAGGCAAGAACTGAAGTAGAGACCATGGAAGAACATCTGCTTATTGCTGTGTTCCCAGTGGAACAGTTTGCTCAGCCTGCACCACCACCCCCCCTTTTTGTTTGTTTGTTTGTTTCTGATTTGGGGTTTTGCTGTTTGTTTTATCCACTTTGTCTCCCCCCACCCCCCACCCCTGCCCGGAGACAGGTCTCATATGCAGCTAGCACTGGCTGACCCAGAACTTACTACATAGACCAGGCTGGGCTCAACTCACAGAGATCCAACTGCCTCTGCCTCCAGGGTGCTGGGAAAGGTGGGAATGTACCACTACACCATGGCTGAATTCTTATAAAACCCAGGACTACCTGCCCAGGGTTGGCTCCAGCCCCAGCAAGCTGGACACTCCCATACCTATCATTACTCAAGAAAATGCCCTAAAGACTTGTCTCCATGCAATCTAATAAAGACATTATCTCAGTGGAGGTTGCCTTCCCAGATAACTCCAGCTCACCTTGACATGGGGGGGAGGGGTGCAGGGGACACGACAACACTACGGACCACTATCCCCTCCCCAGAGCAGGTCTGCAAGCTCGTATCATTAGCTCCCTCAAATTCTTCTAAGGCACCAACCACACTAGCCACTGTTCATTGTTTACTGAGCAAATGAACTATGGAGTGATAATGACACATTGTGTGGGCAGCCTGCACCCTAAAAGTCACACTGGATTCTAATCCTGTGTGTTATCACTTCCTGGGCAATCTTCAGCAGTAACAGGCTTCCTTGCCCAGGTCTTTAAAACAAAGCTGCAGTGCTCTGGGAACTCTTTAAAGCTTCCAAAATGCTGAGAGCATTCCTTTCTAGTGCTGATACTGGAGGCTACTTGAAAAGGTGTTTCTCTGCAGGCCCTGGAGGATGCCTCACCACCCCATGTCCTCCCGCGTCACCACCTTTGATTACAGAGGAAATATTTCTGTCACTACCACAGAACCAACAGTTGACCAATGTGCTTGAGCAATTAAGAAATATTAGAAGCTAAGGTGTGTTGCGCTTCCAGAGAAGGCAGGGACACCAGTTCCCCTGAAACAGCCTCCCCTGTTGAATCAATCTGCTGCAGACCTCTCAGCCATTTTCCATATGAACTCTCACTGATATTCTCACAGAACATTGATATTCTCAAGCTGTTTGCTGTGGAGCAGGCAGTGGCCCTGGGAGAAGCCACACAAGCCCTCAGCTGGTTAACAGAAGGCCCCTGGGATGGGTTGAGGCCCGCTTGCTTGTGGGTGTGTCAGGCATTCTGGGAATTCATGTCAACCCAAATCACTCCCTCTACAACTGGAAGGTCTGAATCACGAGGCACTGGGAGTTCGGTTTCCTCACCCCACTCTCCCTCTTGCTCCCTTAGCCCACTCCTGAGATAAGCACGCCCACTGTGGGAGTGATGCAGAAAGAAACTGTTCACGGTGCCAACTCTCCCCACTCTGCCCTCCTGAGCAGCTCTTAGTCAGACAGTCAGCATGGGGTCTTTTGGGCCTCCAAAAGATGGCATAGTTACATTCAGAACAGAGAGCTTGTTCCCAGAATTCCTCTGCCCCTCAAATTACAATACTACTTACCTCCATTATGCCAGCGGGGACTGTCCTATTCCACTCAGGAAGCTAAAGAAATTTGTGGGAAAAGATTATCCTGTGAAGAATAACATATTCCTGAGTGGCGGATGGCTGCAGTCACCATCTAAGGTGGAATGAGCTGAGACCGTGCATTGTTTAAGAAATGAGTGCCTGTGGAGGTGGGGTGGGACCATACTTCAGGTCCTAGGACTCAGAGAGGCTGTGTCCTTCCAAATCCTGTGTCTTATTCCAACTCACACAACAGCATTATATATACAAAGTAATGTCCCTGCCAAGGAGTCCAGATTCAGAGGGAAAAGGACATCTTAGGAGTCCCCAGGGATGTTCTTTGTTCGGCCTCCTTCTAAACATGATCTTATTTCTTCAAAACAGTTATCTGATTATTTATCCAGTTAACACATATCATCTGTCTTCTCTGTGACTGGTGAAGTACTGTATCAGAAGGTTTTATCAAAGACATTTTCAAAAAAAAAAAAAACAAAGGCAGAAATCTTGGGCTAATTTAAGGAAGAGCTTTACTTAAAAACAGAAGATAACAATTATGGCGAATTGGAGTGATGGCTCAGTGTGTAAAGTACTTGCTATACAAACAGCAGGACCTGAGTTCGGATCCCCAGCACCCACATGAAAAGCTGAGCATGCACCTATGATCCCAGCTCTGAGGAAGCAGGAACAAGAGGAACACTGAGGCCATGCTGGCCAGTCAGTCTAGCCAAACTGTCAAGCTACAGGCAAGAGGCTGTCTCAAATAACAATAATAACGGTGGTGGTGATCATGACGTAGATGGTGTTAGAAGATACCTGAAGTCAACCTCTGACCTTCTCAAATGTGCACATGCATAGGTATACCTAGGGCCAGATGTGGTGATACATGCCTTTAATCTCAACCCTTGGAAAGCAGAGACAGGCTGTGGTGATATATTGTATATTTAATTAAAAAAATCATCTGGAATATCAAGGACAGAGCCACCCACAGAGCCAAGCCCTGAAGGTCAGGCAGTGGTGACCAGCACCTTTAATCCCATCACTCCATCCGGATCTCAGTGAGCTCAAGGCCAAAGATCCAGGCAGTGGTGGCTCCCACCTTTAATTCTGGCTCTAGGAGAGTTGAGGGAGGGAAGTGAGATGGCTGGGCAGAGACAGCGGAAGGGGAGTCCAGCTTCCCTGCCCCTTCCTTTTTCAGCCAAGGACTGAGAGGTGGCAGTGAGAGGATTTGGGAAGACAGACCTGAAGAGCTGGCTGGATGAGAAGTGGCTGTGGTTTGTTCCCTGTCTCTGTGATATTTCAGCTTTTCTCTAATAGCTGGCTTCTTCGGGTTTTTATTATATGACCAAATAAAATGTTTGCAATATAGGCAGAGTTCTATGAGTTAGAGACCAACTTGATCTCTACAGTGAGCTATAGGTCAGCCAAGGCTACACGGTGAGAACTTGTTTCCAAAAAATTAAATAAAAGATAATAATTTATAAAGGTGTGTTTGTGAGGGTCCATGCAGGAGAGAACAGGAACCTAGAGAGACCAGAAGAGAGGAGAAAGTGTGTGTGTGTGCTGAGTTGGAAATGAGGGAATCACATAGATCATCCAAAGTGTGATGGCAATCAAAAGTAGACACTTATAACATTGTATAGTAGTCAGTCATTGTCAGAGCCTCAAAGTACATGACTGTGTCGGCTGATGTAGCTGGGTTCCATGGGAAGGCTGTCTGGTAATGTGGCAGAAATGGCAGACAAATGCTTCCAGGTCTGTATTCAGATGAAGACGCTTACAGCAGACTGTAAGTCAACATGTGGCCCCCTTCATCGAGAAAGTCATTCTCCTAACCCACCCTCCACAAACATTTGGTATGCTAGGTGACATAGTAAAGATCCTAAGTCTGGCTAATGCGTTCAGTTTGAGACATTTTCATGTAACAATTTAAACAGATGTGCTTATACACTTAAGTCTGGTGGCTATCTAAGGGGTCATTCTATCAGGAGTTAAATGATAGCCAAACTCTTAGTGCCTCATCTGGTAACAAAACTTTCAGGTTGTGGACTACCAGACCTGCCTTTCGGTTTAAGATCTTGAATATGTAGTGATCTTCATGTGAGGAAAGAGTAGAAACTTGAAAAATGGACTTTCCACCCAGTTCAAACAGCATGTTCCATTAGTTACCAGATATGCTGATGCTAATTCTGACACAGGACATTGAATGCATGGAAATTTGACACCAGCACACTATGCAATTGATAGAATGTATTCAATTCAAAAGCACTGGCTTCTATCAAAAGGGGTCACATAGGAAATGAATGAATCCAGAACTATGATTCCATCATGTCGGATGATGAGAGACTGGAGATCAGTTTTGAAAGCAGCATTATTTGCAGCATTTAGAAATTAAAAAGTAAACCATCTAAGCTTTCTAAAATTGCTTAGGATCTTCCTCCCATGAAAAGCACCTTGGGGAGGAGAGGGTTTATCGCCACTTACAGCTTATAGTCCATCACTGAGAGAAGCCAGGGCAGGAACTCATAGGCAGGAGCTGAAGCAGAGACCACGGAGAATCACACTGCTTACTGGCTTGCTCAGCCTGCTGTCTTACAAAACCTGGTAGGGGCCGCACCACCCGCAGTGTGCTGGCCTCTCCCACATCCATCATAATCAAGAAAATGCCCTACAGACCTGCTTATAGGTCAGTCTGATGGAGGTGTCTTCTCCACTGAAGTTCCCTCTTCTGGCTTGTGTCAAGTTGACAAAATACACAAACAGACATATGAACAAAAACTAGCCAGGATTGGGC